>CM067340.1:44511666-45784583 GCA_034376525.1 Nicotiana benthamiana | reverse complement strand
CCATGAAGACCTTAGATTCTACGTTAAAATCTTGTAATATAAAGTGAAGTATTGAAAGAACCTAGTTTAGAATCACTTACCTATGATTTGGGAAAAAAGTGATCTTTGAAAAATTGCATCTTGGGCCTTAGGTTTTGAAAATTTGAAGAATGGGAGAAGAATTCCGTCTAAGCCTCTTTTCATCAGTTGCAGTTGTCGCAAATACAACCAAGGCTTCGCAAATGCGAAGTTCGCAATTGCGAGAAAACCTTTGCATGTTCACATTTGCGGCCTGAAATGATCGCAGTTGCAACGATGACCTTCGAAATTGCGAAGGTCCCCTCCCAGCCCAACTGCTCGCAAATGCGAAACTTCTTCACAAATGTGAGGCTCGCATTTGTGAGTCAGACCTCACATTGCAGACCTAAAGCACACTAGCAAGTATTCTTAAGTTTAATTCACTCTGTAGCCTATTGGAAACTCACCCGAGCCCTCGGGACTCCGAATCAAATATGCACACAAGTCTTAAAGCATCATACTAACCTGCTCGTGCGATCAAATCGCTAAAATAATACCTAGAACTACGAATTTATCACCAAATCAAATGAAATTCTCAAGAACACCTTAACATTTCTATTTCCTCAATTGGACGTCCGAATTACGTCAAACTAACTCTACTTCTCGCCAAATTTTACATATAGGTTATAAATATTATATTGAAACTGTAGCAGGCTTCGAAATTAAAATACAGACCCAATACTGACAAGATCAAGCATTAACCAAACTCTTAAAACCTTTAGATTTTCAGTCTTTTAATTTTTAACAAAAATTCATATCTCGAGCTAGGGACCTAGAAATTCTATTCCGGACATACGTCCAGGTCCTATATTTCGATACAGACCCACTGGAACTATCAAAATGTTACTAAAAATATTGATCGAAGTCAACTTCAATGACGTTTTAAAATAAAATTTCTTATTTTTATCAACTTTTAACATAAAAGTTTTTCGGAAATATGCCCGAACTGTGCACACAAATCTAAAAGAAATAAAATGAGGTTTTAAAAATCTTAGAGCACAGAAGTCTAATTCTAAAACATAAAATAATAAGATAACCTTTTGGATCATCACACTCACAATATACGGTTACCCCTATTTGGAAAGTAGTTGTCATATTTCAAATTTGATTCTGCCTACCTATATTTCTAGATCTAGAAACTCAATCTACACCTTCCTAGGTTACTTTCAATTAATCTCATAAACGTGAGCAACAAAATCAATTTCTTACCATTTTCTCAAGATCTGCTAAATTTTCCAGATTCATAAATTTCTTACTACAATAATATGAATTTAGAATCTTATATTTGGTAACAACATTATGAAGACAATCTATTAAAGGGCTTTCTTCTCTTACAAGAGGCAAGTCACATAGCAAATTAAAGGAAAAAGCTACTTTATTCTTAATTTGCTCTAGTTTCTAGTCAATGGCTTCTCGAAAACGGGGTTCTAGTTCAATGTGAGTTTCTTTTCCATTTCATTTTTCTTTTTCTTCTTTTCTTGTTATTTATTTTTTAGTCTTCATTAAGTTTTTATGGTGCATTCATTTTTTAGCTAAAGGAGGAATGAAATCGAGGCACATAAACTCAAAAATGAAATGTTCCGCTTGGAAAACAAATTGCTACGTGAAAGGAAGAAGAATCTACTGTGCTCTACTTGTAGAGAACGTGAAAAACAAGAGAAAATCATTGAACAAGTGCTCAAGGAGATGGACCAAGTTAAAACAGAGGTCAGTTTTAATCTCATTAATATTCTTTTTATTATTATAAATAAATAGTTTTGAAATGCTATATATTTTATCCGTCTTTTTCTTTTGCAGTATGAAAAGCTACCAAGTTCTGGCCCTAGAAATTCCCAGTGAGATTGCATAATGAAAAAGCTGCATACTCCTGAGATAAAATTGTTGTAGCTCTCTCTTTCTGGGGGAGCAATTTTACTCTTATAATTTACCTATTATCTTCAAATTTTAGTGGTATTGTAATGCCCGTTTTCAGATTCAAAAAAAGAAAAAAAAATTGGTATCTGTTATAAAATATAAAAGAACAAGAGCAATATTGCAGAGAAAGAGAGAGAAAATTCTTATTGAATTTTGGGGGTGGTTTACAATGGGGTAAGACCCCTCTATTTATAGGAGGAAAAATAACTTAGCCTCAAAGTAAAACTCTCTACAAGATAGACATTCACTCCAAATAGAATTCTCCTCTTAACAGTATCAGATTTTTTATACCCTACCTTTGTCGAAATCTATCACAGCGTTTTCATGAAATCAGTTCGTGGTTATTGTTTAACCAAAAAATAATATTTTGGTCAAAGCTAGAATTTAAGATAAGAAATTGGGTTTACTGATAATCAAGAGATCAAAAAGAAGAGTAGGCTTTATGAGAATAAGAATAGAAGTAAAAAAAATTGTATTTTAATATGATGTAGATGATACTTCGTGTCCTTACAATTGATGAGACTTCTTCCTTTTATAGTCGATTCTAGGTAAAGGAATAAAACCTCAGCTTTAATGAGACATTTATGAGTAATAAATAGCATTAAATAAGCCGTTACACAATCATTCCTATTAAATACCAGTTCTCTAAGGTATCAGGTATTTAATACTGAATTTTGACTCTTTTTTGTCTTCAGATCCTTATCTTCAATACATTTTGATCCGTTGGTATAAAATAACTTTAATTGGTACGATGACTCATGTCTAATCTCCTTCTCGTGCCTATTTAAGTTTCTCTTCCCTTATCTGTCATCTCCCGTGCCTTTTACTCATTTGTTACGCTTTGACTATTTGACTAGTCCACGTGTCATGCCACGTCGTCTTTAATTTACATTAAGTTTTTTTTCAATACAGATAGTCCACCCACTTTCCATTTATTTATTAATTAAATAATTGGGAAGTGGATCTTCATAAAAAGAGAATTTTTGCGACGATTAATGCGTATGACAATATTAACGTCTCCGTTGTCTTTTCCAATTAATGTTCTGTCCATGTGCCACTTTTTGATTGAATCTGCCATTTTGCACCCTTTTTCAAGGCTTCTTTACTCTACTATTCACGAAGTGATAGTTGCCTTTATTATAGGCTTTACATCATTACACTTCTAAGTTTGACGGTTGCCTTCATTCATATACATAATCTTTTTCTTCCTTTGTCTTCTTCTTCACAAATCTTTAGCAAACACTCTCTTTCTTATTTTTGCTCTAATTCGATTCAACATTGATTCAACAATGGAATCTCCAAACCCTAATCCCAAAAAGTTCCAATTTTAGATGAAATTTCCAATGCCCTTGTTAGGCATAGAAGAGGCAGAGGTGGCAGACTTCGAACAGGGTTAGAGTCTACTCGAGGTGGCTCTTCTGGTTCCTCTTCTAGGAGTTCTATTCCAAAAACGCATTCTTCTAAAGGTAAAGAAATTTCTGACTCTTTTCGAGAGCCTTTAGTTGATGAGATCGTATCCAATGATTTGTCTTTCGTGAGTGATAGACAATCTCTTGAAAAGCAAGTTGATGGTTTAGAAAAAGTCGATACTTATCCTATGTTGGTGACCGAAATTACAATCCCTACCATTAGAAGAGATTGTAATTGGAAAAGAAATTGTATCCGAATGGCAATTTCTACCCCAAATCAAAGAATCTCTTCTTTTAGGATTCGGTATTCTTTTGTTTACACCTACCCTTTTTACTTTAGATTTTAAATCACCAATTGACCCGGTCATTCTCGATTTTTGTCGTTTCTTCAATTTTGTTTGGCCCAAGTTGGTCCTATAGAGTGGAAATCAGTGACTTATTTGAGATTTCTATCAACCAAAGCCAATGTCAAATTCACATTTTCGCACCTTATCCATTTATACCATCCTAATTTAATACACCATGAGGTTTTTACCTTAACTGCGAGAAGCAAGAAGGATTTGGTAAGCCTAGTAGATGATAAAAGATCGTGGATGGTATGCCCATTACATTGTTGTACGTACAGTGCACTTGCTTGGTGAAACAAATGTTCCCTTCCCTATGAAATGAAATTTTGCACGTAATTTTTTTTTATTGGACCGTACCTATTTTTGAGAATTTCGATTCTTTTTATGACTTCGTCTTTTTTTGGTTTTTTGTAGCAACCATGGAAGATGTGAAACCTGTTCCCAACTTTCGTGGTTGGGTAGATTCAACTTTGAAGATTGCTCCTAAGGAGCAAAGAACATGGAAATTAATTTCTGACATACATGGCTGGAAAGTTAAAACACACAGTATCATTTATTTTACACATTAAGTACCTTTTCCTTAATGCTGATTGTATTTCTTTCTTTTGACTTGGATTTGGTTCCAGAGGAGTGGCAACCGATGTAGCTATGGCTGTTCGTATGTCTGGCAATGTTGCACTTGACTTGGACAAGGCTCGAGCCTTGCTTCAAAAAAGGAAGACTATAGGAGAAGGTTCTGAGAATGAAGAAGAGGAAGGTACCTTGTTAGTAGCCAGGCCAAGGGTTAGGAGACGAGTCATCGATGATAATGAAATCAAAGATACTCCTGCTCAACGTTCGACAACCGAGCATGTTTTGATTCCTTCGGAAGAGGATATTGTGCCAAAAGGTACGAATGAATCAACTCAGCGTCCGTTCGACAATGGCTTTTTGAGTGGCGAGCTCGGGCCTGTTTTTGATGAAGCTCATTTTTCTTCATTCGTTCCTACTTCTTCCATTCCTTTGCCAACTGTGAGAGTTTCGGTATCAACCTTAATTGCTTCCGTTCGTTTACCAACTTTAACTGCACCTGCACCCGTTCCTGTGTTGGTTTCTTTATCTATTCCTTCCATTTCTGTTTCAACTCCCACGTCTCCTACTGTGTTTACCTTTTCTACTACTCCCCCTTCCGCTATTCTTTCTTCATCTGCCCAACGTATCGAGGTTAATTCTAGCAACAGAGGTATGACTATGATGAGTGTCAGACTCGAAGTCCCTGCCAATAAAAGCGTCTTAAGAAAATCCGGGGGAACTGATACTTGGATCGAACCTCTTGTTGGAGAGATCGAGAAGAACAAGATGCATAGCAACAGTTGCTACACTTTGATGAATGACATAGTTAATTCAATTTTAAAGGTAATTTTCTTGACCTTAAATGCTTTTCTTCTTTTTCCTTCTAAGTTCTGACTTTTATGTCTTATAACCGTAGGCTAATCTTATTGGTGCTGACCTGATGGGGCGAGTCTCTTTGTTAGAAAAAAAGGAACGTGGGTCCACAAAGGCCATCTCTGAAGCTAGGAAAGTAGCTGAGGATGCCTTACTTGAGGCAGAAAACTGGAAGGATCAATATGAGAGTGCCTAAGGGACTATAGAGGAGTTATAGGAGAGCAGGGCTCACTTGGAGCAGCAAAATCGTAGCATATCTTCGGAGTTTGGAGTTTCCAATGCCTCTTGGGGCCAAATTAAAAAGAATAAAGAGCTTCTGGAGTGCTCTTTATCTAAAGCCAATGATGAGATTAAAGAGCTTAAGGAACTTTTGGAGAAAAAGAAAGAATATGCAAAGGAGTTAGCTGAAAACCTGGCTCATGTCCAAAATAACTAGAGGACTTCTTCGGAAAAAATCCATGCCTTGTAGAGGAACTCTGCCTCTCTTGAAGCTTCATTGGATTCTCACCTAGCTGAGCACCAACTAGCGAAAAATGATATTGTTATGTGGGAAAAAGAATATAAGGCATTGGATAATGAGTATAACGCTCTTGAAGAAAATTTCAACATAAAGTTTAGTTGGGCTTTTGTAAATTCTCGCCATGATGCCTTGATGGATTCTACCCAAGAATATTTTGACCTACAATCTATATTGGCCAAATTTCATGGATACTATCGAGAAAATCTAAAAACCTGCTGATACTCCTTCTCCTACACTTGGAAGTATTGATACCTCTTCTCCAGCTCTTGAAGCTCCTGGAACGGATGAGTTATTGAACTCTAAAGCAGTTACTGAGGTGGTTGAAGCTGTGATTCCAGTTTCCGAGGGTGAAGCTTCTATGACGCAATCTGTGGGAATTGAGGTTCCCATGTATATTGCTTCCCTTGTTGATGTTATAACTTCAAGCTCAGTTGAAGCCAAACCTATTGCTGCTCCTTCAGAAGTTGTTACCATGCATATTCTTGCCTCTCAAAGTGAGGTTACAACTTCTTAAGCTCCAACTCCATCAGTGACCATTTAAATGCGTTAAGTTTTTACTCTTTCTTTTGTATTTTTGATGTCATCCTTTAGAAAATTTGAAGGGATTTTTTGGTGAAGTCCCCAGTTACCATACTGGTGTACAATATGTAGTCCCCCAAGTGTTTGAGCGGTGAAGAATGAAGCCTCGAGCACTTGTATGTTTCTATCAATTTGGTCCTTTCCCTGAAGCAGAAAAATATGAAACTCGGAGGTGCGATTATAGATGAAGACTACCTACCCCGTGTGTATTTCCATCAGATTAACGTAACTCTAGGCTCGGAATTTAAGAATATTCCATTTTGTCGTGCTGGTCGTGACTCATCATTTGGCACGAGTTAATATTTTTGCCTAGCATCTTATATTGATAGTAAAATTTTAACAATTCAAAGAAAATATTTAACATGGTGATACCTTACCGTGAGTATTCGTTTAGAAGTAATACTTCTTTAAATGGACGACATTCCAATGTGAAGGTAAAACTTTGCCTTCCATTGTTTCCAACTCGTATGCTCCTTTTCTTGCAATGGCACGAATTTTATAGGGTCCTTCCCACGTTGGACTTAGAATTCTTGAAATAGCAGCATTCGTTGATTGGAACATCTTTTTGAGCACGAAGTCCCCAATTTTAAAAAAACTGAGGCGTGCTTTCCTGTTGTAATATCGTTTGCTTGCTTTTGTGCTGCAATCCTTATTAATGGAGCTTCTTTTCTTCCCTTAAGCAAATCAAGGCTCACCTGTAGTTCCTCATTGTTTGACTCTTCCGTTGCCTTAACGTATCCTGTTATTGGTTCCCCTATCTCCACTAGTATTAAGGCCCTTTCTCTATAAACTATTGAGAATGGTGTTTCTCCATGCGTGTTTTCGGCGTTGTTCGATACGCCCATAATACCGCAGGAAATACCTCAGGACAATTACGTTTTGAGTCTTGTAATCTTTTCTTTAGATTGTTGATTATAACCTTGTTTGTGGATTCCGCTTGTTCATTGCCTACTGGATGGTACGGTGTTGATGTTATCCTTTTACTCTGCCAACTCTGAAAGAACTCCGTGATTTGATCTCCTATGAATTGTGGACCATTTTCACAGACGATCTCCTTTGGTACCCTAAAGTGGCATGTTATGTTCCTCAAAATAAAGTCTTTACCCTCTTTTTCTCGTACATGTTTGAAGGCCCCTGCTTCTACCCATTTAGTAAAATAATCAAAGTACGAGTAGGAACTTTACCCGACCTTTTGCTTGTGGTAATGGACCTACAATGTCCATCCCCGATTTCATGAAGGGCCATGGAGATACGACAGTGTGTAATAATTCGGCTGGTCTATGCATATTGTTACCGTATCTTTGACATCTGTCACATTTAAATACAAAATAATTTGCTTCTTCTTCTATCTAAGGCCGATAGTACCCTGCTTGAATTAGTGTCTTTACGAGTGACCTGCCTCCTGCATAATTCCCACAGTGTCCCTTGTGTATTTCTCTCATCACATACTCCGTTTGGGAAGGTCCGAGACACCTTTCTAATGGTCCACCAAACATTTTTTGATAAAGATTTCCTTGATATAGGCAATAACGAGCAGCTTTCTTTCAAAGTGCATGAGCCTTTACTTTATCGTCAGGAACGGTTCCATGCTGCAAAACAACTTCTATCTCGCTTCTCGAATCCCAAGTTAAGTGGTTAAAATTTACCTCATTTTATTATGTTCAAGAACGGAATGGAATAAATGTATAATTGAAGTGTTTGCTTCATTTGCTATGTCCATCGCAGATGCAAGATTAGCTAGAGCATCTGCCTCCGCATTCTCCTCTCTTGGGATTTGCATTACCTTCAAAGTTTGGAACTTCCTTATTGGTTCTTGTAACTTTTCGAGATACTCTTGCATTAGTGTTTCCCTGGCTACATAAGTCCCCCACATTTGATTTACCACGAGCTCTTAATCATTTTTGATAATAATTTGTGTGATGCCAAGTTCAAGTGCCAACTCTAAACCTGGAATTACAACCTCATACTCTGCTTCATTGTTAGTTAAATGGTGACATTTTATAGCCTGTCTAATGGTCTCACCGGTAGGTGGTTTAAGCACAATTCCTAAACCTGCTCCCTTTACATTAGAGAAACCATCAGTACAAAGAATCCAAGTTCTTCGGTTTGTTCCATTAAAGACTTGTAATTCCTTTTCTGCTTCTAAATGCATCACTTGACTAAAATATGCTACGAAATCAGCGAGAACTTGGGATTTTATAGCAGTCCTAGGCTGATAAATTATTTCATACACACTTAATTCTATAGCCCATTTTGCTAATCTTCCTGATAATTCATGTTTATGCAAAATGTTTCATAATGGAAAACAAGTAACTTCGACAATTGGATGACATTGAAAATAAGTTCTTAATTTCCTAGATGCCATGATCAAAGCTAATGCTAACTTTTCTTGTTGTGGATATAGTATCTCGGCATCTATAAAGATTTGCTTACATAATAAATAGGGGATTGCTTACCTTGGTCTTCTCGTACCAAAACAGAACTTACCGCGACTTCTGATACTGCTAAATAGATAAGCTATGTTTCACCTTCCTTTGGTTTTGCCAACAGTGGAGGATTTGATAAGTAATCTTTCAAGCTCTTAAAGGGCATGTTGACAATCTTCGTTCCACTCAAAGTGGTCTTTCTTTTTGAGAGCAGAAAAAGAACTTAAAACATTTAAAAGAAATCTTCACAGGCGGCAATCCTTCCCTTAATCTTTGAACATCCTTCTTGTCGGTAAGGATATAAGGTATTTCTTCTATCGCTTTAATCTGAAAAATATTTACTTCAATGCGGTTAGAAACAAGAAAACCCAAAAATTTACTTGAAGCAACTCCAAATGCACACTTTTCTAGGTTTAGTTTCATGTTAAATTTCTGTAAAATTTCAAATGTAACAGATAAGTGAGAAATATGATCGTGAGAATGCTGGGTTTTGACGAGCATATCGCATATATATACCTCCATAGTTTTTCCTAAATGTTCTTGAAATATTTTTGTGACCAACCTTTGATAGGATGCTCCAGCATTTTTGAGACTAAAGGGCATTACTTTATAACAGTAAGTCCACCCTGTATGTGATCAAAGAAGTATTTTCTTCATCATCAGGATCCATTTTAATTTGGTTATATCCCGAATATGCGTCTAAAAAGCTTAAAAGTTCATGACCTGCGGTTGCGTCAATTAACTAATCTATATGTGGTAAAGCGAAAGAATCTTTTGGGCAAGCTTTGTTTAGATCAGTATAATCCACACAAACACGACACTTAAAGTTCTTTTTAGGTACGCCCACCGTATTAGCTAACCAATTAGGATACTTTACCTCACAGATTGATCCAATCTTTAATAATTTTTGGACTTCATCTTGAATTACCTGATTCTTGAATGCACCTTGCTTTCATTTCTTTTGCTTTATAGGTGTGAAAGATGGATCCTCGTTGACTTTGTGAGTCATCACAACAGGTGGTATTCTTGTCATATTAGCGTGAGACCAAGAAAAATAGTCCATGTTAGCTTTTAAAAATTAAATTAACATACCTCGCATGTCGGGATTTAGATTGGCTCCTATGTAAACTTTAATTTCAGGCCATTTCTCAAATAGCACCATTGCCTCGAGCCCCTATATTGTTGTTTTAATGTTCTCATTTTCTTCAAGTTCTTGAATTACATCATGTCTTCAGTCTAAATCCATTTTTTCAGGTGATGTTTGATTGCTGACCCCCTCCCCCCCAACTATTTCCTGTAATTTCTATTTCTCTTTACTCATGGTACTCGTATCTATTACTATATTGATACTGCTGGCTGTTTGTGGATCCCCTCGAATTTGAAGTATTCTCCAAGGTGAAAGACATTTAATAACTTGATGCAAAGTTGATGGAACAACATCCATACCATGGATCCATAGTCTCCCCATAATTGTGTTGTAAGTCATTTCCATATCGACTACCTAAAATTTAGTTTCTTTAATAACACCTACATCATAAGTTGTTAGAATTACCTCACCTTTGGTTACCACGCTTGAATGGTCAAAGCCTGACAATGTATGCGCCTTGAAGATCATTTTATCTTCAGTTTGCATTTCCCGCAATACCCTTAGTAGAATGATATTTGCAGAACTTCCTGTATCAATTAAAACTCGTTTTACATCAGTGTCATGTATAAGTAAGGATATTACCAGTGCATCATTGTGAGGAGTAATCACTCCTTCCATATCTGCATCATCAAAGTTTATGCTTTCATGTTCTAAGGTTTTCCGTACTCGCTTCCCATGTGTGATCGTCATTTTGGAAACATTAGTTGAAATCGTGTACGTTACTCCGTAAATATCCTCCCCTCCACTGATGATATTCACTGTTCTCTTAGGTGATGGTAGTTTTGGTGGCTCCTGCCTATTTTTTATGTATGCTTGTTTTCCCTTCTCACTAAACAACTCTGTGAGATATCCTTGCTTCAGTAGATAGTCTACATCACTTTGTAGGAATCTGCATTTTGATGTTTTATGCTCGTGGTCATTGTGAAACTCGCACCAATGGTCCGGGTTACGTCTGTTTGGATTTGACCGCATCTATTTTCCCCACTATACCTTGTCTCCCATACTCCTTAGAACAGCTACGAGCTCAGAATTAGTTACATTGAAATTATGGCCACCAAATCGTGCCTTTAAATTTCTATTGTCATCTCGTGGCTCTTGGTTACTTCGATCATCTCTGAACCTGGATGAAGATCTGGTATCCCTGTCTCTTGGACCTTTGATCATATCGTTGATTATTCTGTTTCGATCGTGAATCTTTTCTTGCAGGTCCCATATATGTATCGTACCTATTCTTACCTTATCATTTTCAGCTTCTGACCTTCTGGATCCGCTCCTTTCATCACGATGGTACTGAGGTACGGTATCCTCTTCAATTTTGAGCTTTGTACTGTACCCGTTATGAACATCGTTCCAATTGGTTGCGGGAAATTTACGAAGCCTTTCTTTAAGACTTCATGTGGCTTCCAAACTTTTGTCGTTTAAATTACTTGCAAAAGCTATCGCTGCCCAGTTATCTGATACACGAGGTAAAGTCATTCTTTCACATTGGAATCTATCTACAATATCTCTGAGAAACTCAGAGTTCCCTTGTTTGATTTTAAAGATATCCTCCATTCTTTTCTCGACCTTTTGAGCTCCCGGTTGTGCTTTAATAAAAGAATCTGCAAGCTCAGTAAAAGAATGTATAGAATTTTTAGGTAAAAGAGAATACCAGGTTAATGCACCCTTAGTGAGCGTCTCCCCAAATTGGTTGACCAATACTGATTCAATTTCTTGTTTAGTCAAATCGTTGCCTTTCACTCGTGTTGTAAATGTAGTTACATGGTCACGTGGGTCCGTTGTACTATCATATTTTTGGATGTCAAGCATTTTGAATTTTTTTGGAATTGATAGGGGAGCAGCACTTGGTTTCCAAGGTAGTTGTGAGTATTTTTCCACGTCTACTCCTTTTATCGTAGGCGGAACTCCAGGGATTTGCTCGATACGCTTGTTTTGCTCCTTAAGCTTTTTCTGCAAGATTAGCATTAAATTTTGAAGAGGAGAATTATCTGAATTACCTGGTTTTTCTTCTTGTAAATCGCTGGGGGTTGCTTCATTACCAGAATTAACTAAACCAGAGCAGGGGTTTTCCAACGTGTTATTATTAGGCGTTGTGGGTACAACATACAATCGATTAACTAAAGCTTCCAAAGCTTTGTCAATTAGTGCATCAAGTATTTTTTGTAAATGTTCATCTCTTGTTTCAACTCCTCCGTTAGCATGTTCAGACATATCATTAGAAGTTCCTTCTCGAGATCCACGTGGAGAAGCTTGGGGATAACATTATTGAGTTCATCTCCCTCCGCTTGATGGATATGATTTTCCTGATTGTTGTTGTCATTGTTGTTTGACATGATGTTAACAATGGGTAGAGTGTAACTTTAGAAAGAATGGATTATCAGATTCCCGGTAACAGAACTAATTATATCATGCTATGAAAAATTAGATGTACGAAACCTTAGTATATCTTGTATATGGAATTTACGGTGCGCTTTAAGACATATATAAAGATATTCTTGCTAATTTTACACATTGACAATGCAAATTCTCTTAACATCATCAATGTTGTCTAAGCCATTATAGTATGTTAGTTAGAAATTCTTATCAAATTATCAGTTAACGTTTATATTAAAAATTTACATGTAATTATCATATATGTGACATTAGTTGCAAAAATAATGTCATGTTCGACTTAGCACGATAAGAAAAAAAGAAATGGATGGAGAAAGATCAAGGCCTTTGTATTGGGAAAATTTAGTTCCCTTTGTTCTCGTGATATCTACGAACGCCCTAGATGTAAAGAGCGTTCTAATTGAATCGGACTCGAGTAAGGTCGGCCCCAGTAAGGGGATGGACCGAGTGACATGACTTATGACGATGTCATTTGAAACTCTGACTCTCCCGTACACTGAGACCACCAACCCTTGTACTTTTCTTTGATTATTTCTAGGAAGGTCCCTTAATATATAAAGGGGACCTTCCTTTGTAATGTCTCATGTGTATTTTGCTTTTCAGAATATACAACTCTCTCTCATTCTCTCTATATTGTGAAAAGATTATTATTTGCCTTATTGCTTTTACATCTTAAGCTATCTACACTATTATCACAGATCTTAGCTATACGATATTCTCTAGTTCATATTAAGATTGACTTTGATTAACCCTTATTATTTTCGATTGTTCTTGAACTTAATAAACATTTACATAACTTTTTAGCCGAACAATTTGGCGCCGTCTGTGGAGATTTCGTGAATCAAAGTCTTGGTTTGCTTCTAGAGATCCTTCGAAAAACCACTATCTACAACCCAAAATGGCTGAAAAAATGCAAGAATGAAAGCTATCGTGGATGTTAGAGCCAATCTCATAGGCCCTCTCAACGCGGCTGCTTTAGGAGATGTTTTACACGCAACCCCTAGTACCCTGATAAACATGGAAAGCTCACCTTCCCCTTCTGAAGATCTGGTGGTTCCACGAGAAAAAAAAGGCTTCTACATCTACAACTAAAGAAGCACCCCCAGAAGTAAAGAGATTATTGGAAGAGTGGTTGACAAACGCTCTGAGTAGCGTTGCTAAGAAGCCACCCCAAAACGCTAGATGCATTCCAGTAACAGACCATGTTACAGCCGAAGACGAACTCGAGGTCACGCAAACAAACAACGTGCCCGTCGATGCTCAAGACCACTGCGGCACACTCACAACCATCCTAAAAAATATAGAGGATATGGAAAACAAAAATAGGCCGCTTCGTGACCAGATGAAGGAGCACTAAGAAAGAGTAGACAAGATCCCTGGTGCGCCTAAGATGCTGCCAAAGAGAGATATGGGGAGGTTCATTGAACTACCTACATAGAAGGAGCTGCACCATACCCCATCCCAAAAACCTTCTAAATACCCCCTACTTGAAGGTATATGACGTGACCATAGATCCCGAGGATCCCCTGATTCACTATGTCACAACAGTCAAAGGTAACAATCTATTAAAGGAGCAGGTACCATCCGTTCTTCTAAAAACATTCGGCAAAACGCTAACGGGAGGGGCCCTAACGTGGTACTACCAACTACCGGCAAAAAGGCATCTCCATGTTAGAGGAGATGGCAGATAAATTTGTCACTGCTCATGCAGGAGCCAAGAAGGCAGAAGCACAGGTCAACGACATATTGGTTCTCCGACAGACCCCGGGAGAAGGACTCAGGGAGTTCTTAGCCATGTTCAACAGGATTAGAATGAGCCAACCAAACGTGTCTGAAGGCATGGAAGTCATAACTTTTCAGAACGGTCTCATCAGAGACGGCTCAAGGGCACCCAAGAAATTGCTTAGCCGCCTTATGAAATATCCCCCCAACCACCTTGGAGGAGATCCACAAGGCGTACTGTGCCGAGGTACGTTGGGTGATGACGACCTTAAAGTACATGGGGATGTTGACAACGGTGCAACCAGAAAGCTGAAGAGACCGACGCAACGAGGGACGATGGGAACAAGTCCCATGCCTCAGCAAGGAGAGGCACCAACCATATATCATATCCTCGCATCTGCCAGCGCCAAGGCACGCGGACGCCTTACAATGACATGTCGCCCCACTGAGGAACGACAAAGGTATGCCTCCTTCGTTTTCTGCACATAACTTTTGTGTATCTCCTTCAGATGTAGTGTACACACTAGAGAAGCAGGGAAGCAAAGTTCAATGGCCAGCGAAGATGAAGTCTGACCCCGCCACCAGAAAATCAAACTCCATATGTGAGTTCCACTATGAACGGGGACACAGAATTGAAGACTGCATATGTCTTTGATAGGAGGTGGTCAAGATGATGAAACAAGGGTTCTTGAAAGAACTGCTCAGTGACAAAGGAAAACTCAACTTCGCACGTGGGCGGGAACAACCTCACGGCCAGCCAAGGCCGCCCTCACCAACACGCACCATCAACATAATCATTGGGGATGGAAATGACTCAGCAATCAACCATGTCAAATTCACCACCACCCACAAATTAAAGCTAATCATCGCTCACGAACGGTATGATGACTTCGAAGATAGTATCACCTTCGGTAAGTCTGATACAAACGGTTTGTTTTCCCCCATTATGATGCCTTAACTATTACTTTAGGCATAGTAGATACTGATGTTAAAAGGATCATGGTCGACGATGGCAGCAACGCATGTATCATTCATCCAAGAGTCCTTGCACTAATGGGACTCGAGGATAGGATAATTCCACGCTGCATAAAACTAACTGGTTTTATCAACGCAGTGAAAAGAACCTCTGGGGAGGTAACGCTACCCATTCTGGCAGGAGGAGTTATGATGGAAACAACTTTCCACGTAATAAACCAAGAAACGACATACAACGCCATCATCGGACGTCCGTGGATACATGCCATGAGGGCAGTCCCCTCCAGTTTCTATCAAGTGATCAAACTCCCTACCCCATGGGGAGTGATAATGTACGGGCGAGCCGCGCACTGCCCAAAAGTGTTATAAAATAGCTCAAGATTACAAGCACATCAAACAACTCAAAGGAGAAAGTGCGGAGGCATAGCAATCAGCTCTGTCGAGGACTAAGGTTCACCCGACAAAGGACGCCATCAAAGATCGTGACGACATTGGGGCTTGCAAGGATACGCTCGAAGACCTCGACCTCGTCCAGCTGAGCAACAACGACCTCACAAAGAAATCCTACATAGGCCACGGCCTACCAAATCCAAGTATTTATCGGGAATTCCTAGCTAATCATGTAGATCTATTTGCTTTTTCCCATGCAGATATGCGAGGGATCTCACGAGAAATCGCCTCCCACAAACTGAATGTCGATCCACTATACCCGCCCGTGCGGCTGGTAAGAACAAAATTCAATATCGCCATCAACGAAGCAGTAAGTGAAGAAGTAGACAAGCTACTGGCGAATGGCTCTATTATGGAATCCAAGTATCCAGAATGGATCTCCAACGTCGTAATGGTCAAAAAGAAAAATGGGAAGTGGCGGATGTGCGTGGATTTCACCGACCTAAACAAAGCATGTACAAAGGACTCATTCCCACTACCCAACATCGACCAATTGATAGATGCAATGGTAGGACATGAGCTGCTGAGCTTCCTCGATTCGTAATTCGGCTACAATCAGATCATGATGGCCGAGGAGGATCAGGAGAAAACAACCTTCATCACTCACCAGGGAACATTCTACTATTAGGTAATGCCCTTCATGCTTAAGAATGCAGGGGCCACGTACCAACGGCTGGTGACTACAATGTTCAAAGAACAACTCGGCAAAATGATGGAGGTCTATATTGACAAAATTCTAGTCAAGTCATCAAAGAAAGAGGACCACCTTGACCACCTGAAAAAAGCCTTCGGAATACTAAGAAGATACTGTATGAAACTGAACCCTGAAAAGTGCGCCTTCACGCAGCCTCAAGAAAGTTCCTGGGATTTTCGGTGTTACAAAAGGGCATCAAAGTCAACCTAAACCAGATCAAGGCTATAGACGCCATCCCAGAACTACTAAGCAGCTAAAAAAAGTGCAAAATCTGACAGGTCGAATAGCCGCCCTCTCCAAGTTCATCTCGCTCTCCTCCGATATGTGCCATAAATTCTTCGGTGTATTGAAGAATGACCAGGGACTACAATGGAACGAAGAATGTGTCGACGCCCTGAGGAACTTAAAGGGATATCTATCATCACCACCCCTACTAGTCAAAGCCAACCCACGCAAAACCCTGTTGGTATACTTGGCCGTAACGGAAGTCGCGGTCAGCGTCGTCCTAGTGCGCGAAAATTAAACGATCGCGATCTCCTATTTATTAGAATAGCAAAACTTTAGTGGATGCCAAAACCCGATACCCACACCATAAGAGGCTGGCGTTCGCACTCATTGTAGCTTCACGAAAGGTACGACCCTATTTCCAGTGCCACCACATAAGAGTAGTAACGACCTTCCCTTTAAGGAGCGTCTTACTCAATCCCGAACTCTTAGGCCAGCTCGCCAGATGAGCCGTCGAGCTCAGAGAGAATGATATCACATACCTTCAGAGGACCGCCATGAAGTCGCAAAACCTAGCTGAATTTATTGCCGACTTTAGTGTGGAGGTCCTGACGAAGGAAGAACTCGAGGCACAACGCGCATCCTCCGAAAATGACCTATGGGTCCTTCATACGGATAGCTTCGCCAATGCATCAGGATCAGGACTGGGACTCGTTCTTGAGGTCCCCACGGGTGAAATAATTAGCCAGTCCATACGATGCTTGGAAATGACGAACAATGAGGCCGAGTACGAGGCCGTTATTGCAGGCATGAAACTGGCCACCAAGTATGGGGCTCACTGAATCCTCCTCCACTGTGATTTCCATTTTGTGGTAACCCAGAATACTGGGACTTATCAAATCAAAGAGAAAAGACTACAAATGTACCAGGCAGAAATCTACAAACTGATAGCTGCATTCAACGAATACCGCTATGAACAAATTCCTAGAGCACTGAACATCGAAGCAGACGACCTGACAAAGTTGGCTGCAGCCACAAAAAACATCAACAAAAAAAGTGTGGTCACGCTCCTCCACTCGGACATTGATCACACCGAGGTACTTTCCTTAAACCTTACTTGGGACTAGAGCAACCAGTTCATATCTTATCTACAGGATGAGACATTACTCCCCGATAAAAAGGAGGCGAAGAAGCTTCGTATACAGTCCGCCCGATATTGCAGGATCAATAACGACCTTTACAAAAGGACATTTGGTGGACCCCTATCCAAGTGCTTAGGGCCGCACCAAACAAAGCAGGTACTCGAAGAAGTGCACGAAGGCCATTGCGGTGCTCACAGTGGCAACCGTTCCCTAGTACGATGCATCATACGTGCCGGCTAGTATTGGCCCACCATTAAAAAAGATGCAGCTGAGTATGACTGTAGATGCGAGCAATAGAAAAAGTACGCCCCAGTGATACACCAACAAGGAGAACCCCTTCATTGCGTCATTTCCCCCAGGCTATTCATGAAATGGGGAATTCATATAGTCGGCTCGTTACCCACATGACGAGGAAAGGTACGATTTTTACTTGTTTTAACTCACTATTTCTCCAAGTGGGTGGAAGCAGGTGCGTACGCGCAAATACGCGAACAAGAAGTCATTGACTTCATATGGAAGAACATCATATGCCGCTTTGGCATCCACAAAGCAATCAGCTGCGACAACGGGTTCCAGTTCATCGGTCAAAAAAACGACCGAGTTCTTCAATAAATGGCGCATCAAAAGGAAACTATCCATGCTATACCACCCCTCCGCCAACGGCCAAGCAGAGTCTTCCAACAAAACAATTCTAAACATACTTAAAAAGAAGCTTGAAGATGCCAAGGGGCTATGGCCCAAACTACTACCCGAAGTATTGTGGGCACACAGAACTACACCCTAGTCCAGCACCGGAGAAACCCCATACTCACTAGTTTATGGAACAGGTGAGGTCATACCTGTAGAAGTAGGCGAGCCCAGCCTAAGGTATTCGCACACCAGCGGAACAGAAAACGACACCAACAGACTTCAATATCTTGATGAAGCCAAAGAAAGAAGGGAAATGGCCCACATCAGGATAGTAGCCCAAAAATAACAAGTCGAAAGATATTACAACAAAAGGGAAAATATAAGTCCACTCAAAGCGGGAGACTACGTCCTCAAAGCCAAGACGTTGACCTCCAAAGACCTAAGTGAAGGAAAACTTGGCACAAACTGGGAAGGACCCTACAAAATCACGGCGGCAGCCGAGAAAGGAGCATTCCAGGTAGAGACAATGGAAGGAAAAACACTCCAGAACAACTGGAACGTTGCTCACCTCAAACATTTCCACTTCTAAAAAGGCATCCCCTAAGTCGTACTCTTTTTCCTTTACCCGGGTTTTGTCCCAATTGGGTTTTATCGGGAAGGTTTTTAACGAGTCGGCAAAGGGAACACCTGGAGATGTTTGCAGCACAAGTGTATCATATCAGCATCTCTGTGTACTCTCCGAACCCGACATGATACATGGACTGGATTAGTGCCATCTCCAAATGTATAGAAAGGCTACGGCCGTCATGATACATGGACTGGATTAGTGCCATCTCAAAATGTATAGAAAGGCTACTGCCGTCTCCAATGTATGAAAAGGCCACGGCCATCTCCAATGTATGAAAAGGCTACGACCATCTCCAATGTATGAAAAGGCTATAGCCATCTCCAAATGAATGAAAAGGCTAGCCATCTCTAATGTATGAAAAGGCTACGGCCATCTCCAAATGAATGAAAAGGCTAGCCATCTCCAATGTATGAAAAGGCTACAACCATCTCCAAATGAATGAAAAGGCTAGCCATCTCCAAATGAATGAAAAGGCTACGGCACCTCCAAATGAATGCAAAGGCTACGACCATCTCCAAATGAATGAGAAGACTACAACCATCTCTAAATGAGAGAAAAGAATACGGCCACCTCCAAATGAATGAATAGGCTACGGCCACCCCCAAATAAATGCAAAGGCTATGGCCAAACCCAAATGTATGAAAGGGCTATGGCCATCATTTTTACACAGCTAAGGCCATCGAATTTTACATGGCTACAGACATCATTTATACAAAGCTAAGGTGGTCGAATTTTACATGGCTAAGGCCATTGTTTTTACACGGCTAAGGCCTTCGAATTTCACATGGCTACATCCATTGCTTTTTAAACGGCTAAGGCCGGCAAATATTACATGGCTACCACCATAATTTCTACACGGCCAAGGCCGTCAAATTTTACATGGCTAAGGCCATTGTTTTTACACCGCTAAGGCCGTCGAATTTCACATATCTATGACCATCCTTTTTCCACGGCTAAGGCCGTCGAATTTTACATGGCTAAGGCTGTTGAATCTTACATATCTACGACCATTATTTCTATACAGCTAAGGCCGTCAAATTTTACATGGCTAAAGCCATCATTTCTACACGGCTAAGACTGTTGAGTTTTACATGGCCAAAGCCATCATTTCTACACGGTTAAGGCTGTCAAATGTTACATGGCTAAAGTCATCATTTCTAGACAATTAAGGCCACCGAATGACCCACTTATCTTCCACTACGGCAAAAACCAATATACATCAACGTTCCAGAAAATAGAAAAGATTAAATATGGCAAAAGTCGTATGTCTTTATGCTCAAAAGGGTCAACACCCGTGATACAAAATCGGTATTTACAAAAATCCTAAAGGCCTCCGCTGCTCTGATTATCCTGTCTCGCCTGGTCTACATGTGAGTCCTCATTCTGAGGAGGATACACCTTGGAAATCCAAGAGATGGACTCCAAATGATTAACTTCTCAGAGTTACCCCCCTCCCGAGCCGATGATTCGAGACTATAGCCAGCCATTTCACAGGAAGCTCTAACCAACTCGCGTTGGCTCTCTACATCCACCTCAGATGCTCGCCCCGCTGCTAAGAATTCTTCAAGTACGACCAGCCAGGCCTCTGCATACCCCCATATCTCGTTCGCCTCACGAGACGCATAAGTCTATGCAAAAGCCCACTTGAGGTCCTCAACCTCGGCCTTCTTCGCATCAAATTTTGCCGTTAAGGCTGCAACCTGAGTGTGAAATTCCGCTGCCACCTCTGCCACTACGCGGCCAAGCTGTAATTCTTCGTCCTTAGCTTGAATAAGGACCTTTATCTCTACAGTCCGAGCAATAACGGCCATGAGTTGTTTGTCAACTTTCTCAAGCTCAGCCACCCTTTTCTTCAACTGCTCCTCAGACTGCACGAGGCCCTCACGGATCACCCTGGATACGGTCCTGTTTGTACATATAGGCCAAGGTCTAGTGCCCCTCACGTGTCATGTTGTATTTCTGCACCAACCTATTGTATTTGGCCCCCTTCTTTTTTAGGCGTCGACCCCTCTCTGCCTCTAAGATAAGAGTCTGGAAAAAGCCGAAAATTAGGTGCAAGAAAATCACCCTCCACAAATGCAATGGAAAAAATCATCAATCTAGTCGAAAGACATACCTGCAAGGCCACACCCACCACTCTTCGGGCTAAATTCTTGTCGCAGGCATCCGCCAGGGCCCCGCTCTCAGCACCCGTGCATAAAAGTGTCATGCTGGTGGCCGATATGTCACGACCCGAATTTTTTCCACCATCGGGAGTCGTGATGACGCCTACTGTTGAAGCTACGCAAGCCAACCCTTTTAATATATTTTCACAAGAACCTTGATATAGAACAATATAAATACTGAAACAATTAATTAAACCCACGTGGAAGACTTTTAGAAACAATAGCAATGATAACGTGCGGAAATCAGTAATATGCTCCTACCCAGTATCTGGTGTCACTACCCACAGACTACTAAAAGAATACTAAAAACAACAGTCTGAAAAAAATACCTAACAAGTCTGTTTTGTTACAATAAAAACAAACTAGAAGATTTAGAGGAGACTCAGGGACCGCGAACACCGGAGAACTACCTCGGAGTCTCTGGACTAAAGGATCGCTCCCTAACTACTGTTGCGGTCTTTATGCTGTGTCCTGACCTGTGCACAAAAAGACACAAAAGTATAGTATCAGCACAACTGACCCCATGTGTTGGTAAGTGCCCGGCCTAACCCCGGTGAGGTAGTGACGAGGCAAAACCGGACCTACCACAATCAACCTGTACAAATATATGTGCAATAATAGAAAGATAACAAAATTTAAATAGATAATGGGGAAGGGACATGCTGGGGGTATAATAATTCAATTATAAGTCCAACGAACAAGAAATGGAACTGAATATATAACATTAAATAGAGAAAAACTAATGAATCAACAACTACACGTCACCACCCTTCGTGCGTTTACTCTCATTTCTCACCAAAGCTGTCACATATAATGCACGACATCACCATTCTTTCTTTTACTCTCAATATATAGTGCACGGAATCACCCTTTGTGCTTTCCTCACATAACTCTCACATCAAGGCACAGAATGACCCTTAGTGCTCAAATAATCAAGAAACGTGGCACGAAAAGACCCTTCGTGCATAATCTCTCTATTCCTCACCCAATCATTGGTCACAACCAAACGGAAAAGAAATATATAACAAGATAAAATATCCCAGCAAGGTAGAATAACTCAACAATAAGTCCCGACAAGAGAATACAGCTCAACAATACGTTCCGGCAAGGGCAAAATACCAAAATTTCCTTCTTTAGTTAATTTGTTTCTCAACTATCACTTCATAGTTCATTAAACAAGTAATTATCACAATTGTCCACTTCTTTCTAAATTCTAATAGCAAATATGACTCACGGTCATGCTAGACTCAGGCGCATAGGCAACTGTCACCGACTCCACATAGCACATAACAAATATTATCCTAATCCTATTCCCTCAAGCTAAAGTTAGATCAAACACTTACATTAAATCCGGAAATGGCAACTCAAAGCTCAACAATCGCCTTTCCTCTGGAATTCGACCCGAACCAATGATATCTAACAAAAATCGATTCAATTCTATCAATAACAGCACAAGGATAAAATTTCCTAGCTTAGAAATGCATTTTCTAATTTTCATTCAAAAATACCAAAATTCGACACCGGGCCCACATGGTCCAAACTCGAGGCTCAGACTATATTCCGATTACCCATAATCTCACGAGTCCAAATATATGATTTGTTTTGAGATTTGACCCCAAAATTGAGGTTGAATTGCCCAAAATTCTCGAAAACCTAACTCTACCCAAAAGCCCTAATTTCTACCATGATTTCATGTTTTTGGGTTAAAACTTTGATGTTTTAGATGAAGGAAGCAAGAAGAATGAAGTTAGGGTTACTTACCCAATGAGCTATGACGAAATGGGAGCTTGAATTTCGTCAATGGGGAGTGTAGGAGAGCTCGTAAGAGAATTTTTGAAGACTCTCGGAAAAACAATGTTCTGGACCTAATTAAATCGCTGAAGGAATTCGGCTTATGCGATCGCAGGAGCAGGATTGTGATCGCATAAAGATGGGGAAAGTTGGCCAATGAGATCGTAGGGGAAGGGCCGCATTCGCATAGAAGAAAGACGTGGTCTGGCCTGGATGGGGTCTGAGCACTATGAGATCGCGATATAAGGAATGTCATCGCACTGAAATGACTGGCCAAGCTATGCGATTGCGGATCAGACTATGCGATCGCAGAGGGATTAATGCGATAACAGAGAACAACTTGTCTGTGCAAATATTGCAGAAATTTGCCAAGTTCAAAGAGCCAAAACATCCTGAATCACCCCCTAAATCACTCCCAAGCCCTCGGGGCTCCCAACCAACTACACAGACTAACTCAATATCATCACACGAACTTGCTCGAGTGATCAAATCGCCAAAATAATATAAAAATCAAAGAATCAACCTCCAAAACTCATGATTTTCATTTCAAAGTACAAAACTTTCAAATTTTCCATTTTTAGTGCGAAACACGTCAAATGACGTCCGTTTTCAACCAAATTTTTCAGATAGCACGTAACGCTCATTTAAGACTTGTACCGGGCGTCAGAACCAAAATTCGAGCCCGATACCATTACTTTTGATCAAATTTTCTTTTCATTTTTCCTTAAGCATTTTAATAAAATAATTTCACGAAAAAACTCCGTACTCGGGCCTGGGACCTCGGATTTCGATTCAGGGAATATGCCTGGGTCGCATATTTTCCTATGGACCCTCTAGGACCATCACATTAGGGGTTCGTTTACCCAAAATATTGACCAAAGTCAACTATAGCAATATTCTTATCAAAATTCATGGTTTTTAACGCTGATTTCATATATTTCAACATAAAACTTTTCCGGCTTCATGCCCGGATTGTGCATGCAAATCGAGGAAACCAAAAGAGAGGTTTTCAAGGCCTCAAAAGCACAAAGAAAGGGGGAATTATGGTGATGCCCCTTTGGGTCGTCACATCCTCCACCTCTAAAAAAACCGTTTGTCCTCAAACGGACAAAAGAAAGAAGCACCTGAGTCATGGAACAGAAGGGGATAGTGGCTCCGCATATCAGACTCGGACTCCCAGGTCGATGCCTCAGTAGGCTGACCTCTCCACTGAACACGCACTAAAGGAAAACTCCGCAACCTCAACTATCGAACCTGCCGGTCTAAAATAGCCATCGGCTCCTCCTCATATGATAGATCCCTGACCAATTGGGAGAGTGCTGAAATCAAACACGTGGGCAGGATCGCCGTGCTACTTCCGAAGAATGGATACATGAAAAACTGGATGCACGGCTGACATGCTAGGCGGCACGGCAAGTCTATAAGCAAACTTCCCACGCGGTCAAGAATCTCAAATGGGCCAATAAATCTAGGGCTAAGCTTTCCCTTATTTTCGAATCTCATCACGCCCTTCATAGGCGATACACGGAGCAATACTCGCTCACCTACCATGAAATCAACATCCCTGACCTTACGATCTGCATAACTCTTCTGCCTAGACTAAGCCGACCGAAGTATGTCGTGAATGATCTTGACCTTATACAAGGCCTCCTGTACCAAATATGTACCCAATAACTGAGCCTCTCCCAGCTCAAACTATCTGATTGGGGACTGACACCACCTACCATAAAACGCCTTATGCGGAGCCATATGAATATTGTACTGGTAACTATTGTTGTAGGAAAACTCTGCTAAAGGCAAGAACTGGTCCCATGATCCTTAAAAATCAATAACGCAGGCTCGGAGCATATTTTCAAGAATCTAAATAGTCCTCTCGGACTGACCGTACTTCTGGGGGTGAAATGTTGTACTCAACTGAACTTGGGTGCCCAACTCATGATGTACCGCTCTCCAGAATGCGAGGTAAACTGCGAACCCCGATCCGAAATAATTGATATGGGCACCCCATGAAGGCGAAAGATCTCTCTAATATGAATCTCAGCATATCTCTCGGATGAATAGGTGGTGGCAACTGCAATAAAATGCGCTGACTCGGTCAGTCATCAAAATAACCCATATAGCATCAAACTTCTTCCGAGTCATCGGAAGGCCAATGACAAAATCCATGGTGATTCTCTCCTACATCCACTCGGAAGCTCAATCCTCTGAAATAACCTACCATGCATCTGATGCTCGTACTTAACCTGCTAACAATTAAGAAAACGAGCCACATATTCAACAATGTTTTTTCTTCATTCTGCGCCACCAATAATGCTGTCTCAATTCCTTATACATCTTCACGGCGCTCGGGTGAATAGAATACCAAGAACTTTGGGCCTTAGACTCTCAGATACCATCAACATTAGGAACACAAACTCGCCCCTGCAATCTCAATACGCCGTCATCTCCCAAAGTCAACTCCCTGGCACCTCCTCGCTGTACCGTGTCTCTTAGAACACACAAATGGGGATCATCAAACTGTCACTCCCAGATAAGCTCCATCAATGATGAACGGGAAACCGTGTAAGACAACACCCTGCTGGGCTCCAAAATATCCAATCTTACAAATCTATTTGCCAAGGCCTGAATATCCAAGGCAAGCAATCTCTAGCTGACCGTAATATAGGCAAGACTACCCATGCTGGCGGACTTTATACTCAATGCATCGGCCACCACATTGGCCTTCCCCGGGTGGTATAAAATAGAAACATCATAGTATTTCAACAACTCCAACCACCTCCGTTGTCTCAAATTCAACTCTTTCTGCTTGAACAAGTACTGAAGGCTTTTGTGATCCGTGTATACCTCACACGTCACACCATAGAGATAATGCCTCCAGATCTTCAAGGCCTGAACAATGGCTGCCAACTCTAAGTCATGAACTGGATAATTCTTCTCGTGGATCTTCAACTACCTCAAAGCATATACTATAACCTTACCATTCTGCATCAACATTGCGCCAAGCCTGATGCGGGAGGCGTCATAATAGACAGTATAAGGCCCAGATCCTACGGTGAGAGCTGCATTGAGCTTGTGGAAGCTCTCCTTGCACTCATATGACCACCTGAACTGGGAACCCTTCTGGGTCAATCTATTCATCGGGGTTGCGATGGATGAAAACCCTTCCACGAAACGCCTGTAGTAGCCAGCTAACCCGAAGAAGCTCCGGATCTCTGTAGCTGAAGCTGGTTGAGGCCAGTTCTTAACTGCCTCTATCTTCTTCGGGTCCAGCTGAATACCCTCTGCTGATACAACATGACCTAGGAATGCAACTGAACTCAACCAAAACTCGCACTTCGAGAACTTGGCGTACAACTGATTATCCTTCAGAGTTTGAAGAATCACTCTGAGGTGTTGCTCATGCTCCTCCTAGCTGCGGGAGTATATCAAAATGTCGTCAATGAATAAAATGACAAATAGATCCAAATAGGGACTGAACACTCGATTCATCAAATCCATGAATGTTGTCGGGGCATTGGTTATCCCAAATGACATGACCAAGAACTCAAAATTCCCAAACTGAGTACAAAATGTTGTCTTAGGGACATCAGACACCCTAATCCTCAGCTGATGATAACCGGACCTCAAATCTATCTTCGAGAACACCCTAGCACCTTGAAGCTGATCGCACAAATCGTCAATCCTCTGCAGTGGATACTTGTTCTTTATTGTCACCTTGTTCAGCATTCGGTAATCAATGCACATCCTCATCGACCCTTCCTTTTTCTTCACAAACAACACTGGTGCACCCCAAGGTGATACATTGGGTCTAATGAAACCCTTATCAAGCCAGTCCTGAAGCTGCTCCTTCAATTCTTTCACTTCTGGCGGGGCCATACGATACGGCAGAATAGAAATAGGCTGAGTACCAAGAGCTAGATCAATACAGAAATCAATATCCCTGTTGGGCGGCATACCCAGCAGGTCTGAAGAAAAAACCTCGGGGAACTCCCGAACAATAGGAACAGTGACGATTGATGGAACCTCTGCGCTGGAGTCGCGAACATACGCCAAATATGCTAGACACCCCATCTCAACCATACGTCGAGCCTGAACAAACCAAATAACATTACGGGTGGCATGACCTGGGGTCTCCCTCCACTCAAGTCGGGGCAAATCTGGCAAGGCTAAAGTCACGGTCTTCGCATGACAATCCAGAATCTCATGATACGGGGACAACTAGTCCATTCCCAATATAACATCAAAGTCCACCATATCTAGAAGCAATAAGTCGGCACGGGTCTAAAGACCCTCAAATACCACCACAGAAGAACGATGCACACGGTCGACCACTATAGAATCACCAACTGCTGTGGACACATATACAGGAATACCCAAAGCCTCACTAGGCATGATCAAATAGGGTGCAAAATAGGACGACACATAAGAGTATATAGATCCCAGATCAAATAATACTGAAGCAGCTCTATCATAAACCGGTATAGTACCTGTAATCACAACATCAGATGACTCGGCCTCCGGCCCTGATGGCAATGCATAACAATGGGGATGGCCCCTACCTCCCTGGACTGTATCTTTGGGACGATCTACTGCGGGCTGACCCCTGCCTCTGGGTGTCCGAGCTCTACCTCTACAATCTCTACCTCCACCTCTGTAATCCCTACCCCCGCCTCTTGCTGGCTGGGCGGCCTATGGATCACCTGCTGCCTGAATCGTAGGGAGAGGACCCTGGTGCTGAGAACTACTCGAGGCTCGAGGGCAATACTTGACAATATGAACTGGGTCACCACATCCATAAAATACCCTCCACTACTGAGACTGCTGGCACTGTCAACCTGTAAGTCCTCCACTAAAGCTGTGAAGTGACGGTGCACTGATGGGGGCTGGTGATGAGCTGAAAGTCTGCTGATCCGAATAATACTGCTGAGGACCACTACTGCCTGGAGTACCATGAGAAACTTGAAGTTCCGACTGGAAGCGCCTCGAGGGGTGGCCTCTATCATGGAAATCCCTACCTCTAGATGAGGTACCACTAAATCCGCCAGAATGTCGAGGCCTCTTATCTGAACCCTGACTACTCCCTCGAAACAGTGCCATCTCTACCCGGTAGGCCGCATTGGTCACCACCTAAAAGGAAATGTCACTGCTAACTCCCATAGCAGTCTGAAGGCGAATCGACTGAATCAATCCTTCAATGAACCTTCAGACCCTCTCTCGCTATGTAGGGAGTATCACAACTGCATGGCGTGCCAAGTCTATAAATCTGGTCTCATACTGTGTAACTGTCATGGAGCCCTGCTGGAGGTGCTCAAACTGTCTGCGAAGTGCCTCCCGCTAAGTGATGGGGAGAAACGTCTCCTAAAATAACTCTGAAAACTGATCCCATGTCAAAGCTGGAGACCCTGCTGGTATAGATAGGCAATAATCTCTCCACCTAGTCGTGGTAGATCCTGCAAGCCTGAAGGTGCAAAAATCGACCCCATTGATCTCAACTATACCCATAGTCCTGAGGATCTCATGATAAATGAATAGAAAATCATGGGAATACTCTGATAAAGCTTGAAAGTTGTGGTGAAGCGCTTGGAGAACCGATCAAGTCTCCACAAGGCATCCAAAGACATGGCCATGTCATCTCCGGCCTAGGCTGTAATATCTTTTTGAGCTGCCACTGCGTGCTGGACAACTGGAACCTATGTCCAGGGAGCTACCTGCTCCGGAGTACGTGTAGCAAGAGTCTGAACCCCTCATCCAGCATGAGAAGTGGTTGGTGCTACTGGCAGCCGGCCTGCTCTAGACACACTGTCCATAAAGCCTGCTATGCGGATGAGAGCATCCTAGATATCCGGGGAAAACTTAACCCCTCATGGGACCTGCACTTAGCCCACTAGAGCTGTTGGAGCTGGAACCTCCTCATCAAAGTCAATATGAGGCTCCACCTCTGGAACTGCTGCCTAGGGCTGAGCTCTGCCCCTTCCACGCCCTCGGCCCCTGCCCCTCGAAGGAGCTGCTATTGGGGGCTCGGCCTGCTACGTAGAAGAAGAAGACGCACATGTTCTAGCCATCTGCGAAAGAACAAAGTCACACAACAATCAATATTTGAGAAACCGAATCGTACAACAAGAATGAACAAATTGAAATTTTTCCTTAACTCTGTAGCTTCTGGGGGATAAATACATATGTCTCTGTATCGATCTCTCGGACTCTACCGATCTTGTCCGTGAGTTGTGAGACCCAAGTAACCTAGAGCTCTGATACCAACTTGTCACGACCCGGATTTTTTCCACTATCGGGAGTCGTGATGGATCCTATTGTCGAAGCTAGGCAAGCCAACCCTTTTAAAATATTTTCACAAGAAACTTGATCTAAAACAATATAAGTACTAAAATAGTTAATCAAAACCACGCGGAAGACTTTTAGCAACAATAGTAATGATAACGTGTCGAATTTAGTAATATGCTTCTACCTAGTATCTGGTGTCACTACCCACGGACTACTAAAAAGGTACGAAAAATAACAGTCTGAAAGAAATACATAACAAGTCTGTTTTGTTACAATAAAAACAAACTGGAAGAGATAGAGGAGTCTTAGGGACCACGAACGTCGGCGAACTACCTCGGAGTCTCTGCACTGAAGGATCGCTCCCTAACTACTGTTGTGGTCCTAATGTTGTGTCCTGACCTGTGCAGAAAAAGGCACAAAAGTGTAGCATTAGCACAACCGACCCCATGTGCAGGTAAGTGCCCGGCCTAACCCCGGCGAGGTAGTGACGAGGCTAAACCGGACCTACCACAATCAACCTGTATAGATAAATGTGCAATAACGGAAAGATAAAAAAATTTAAACAGATAATGGGGAAGGGACATGTGGGGATATAACAGTTCAATTATGGTCCAACGAACAAGAAATGGAACTGAATATATAACATTAAATAGAGAAATGCCAATGAATCAACAATTGTACGGCACCACTCTTCGTGATTTTACTCTCATTTCTCACCAATACTGTCACATATAATTCACGGAATCACCCATCATATTTTTACTGTCAATATACAATGCACGACATCACCCTTCGTGCTTTCCTCACATAACTCTCACATCAAGGCACAGAATGACACTTCGTGCTCAAATAAAAAAGAAACATAGCAGGGAAAGACCCTTCGTGCATAATCTCTCTCTTCCTCACCCAATCAATGGTCACAATCAAACGGGAAAGGAATGCATAACAAGATAAAATATCCCGCCAAGGGAGAATAACTCAACAATAAGTCCCGGCAAGGGAATACAGCTCAACAATATGTCCCGGCAAGGGAAAAATACCAAAATTTCCTTCTTTAGTTCATTTGCTTCTCAGCTGTCACTTCGTAGTTCATTTAACAAGTAATTATCATAATTGTCCACTTCTTTTGAAATTCTAATAGCAAATATGACTCACAGTCATGCTAGACTCGGGCGCAAAGGTAACCATCACCATATCTATACACGACTCCAATTAGCACATAGCAAATATTATCCTAATCCTATTCCCTCAAGCACAAGTTAGGTCAAACACTTACCTCGAATCTGGAAATGGCAACTCAAAGCTCAAACATCGCCTTTCCTCTAGAATTCGACCCCGACCAACGATTTCTAACATAAATCGATTCAATATTATCAATAACAGCACAAGGATACAATTTTCTAGCTTAGAAATGCATTTTTTAACTTTCTTCAAAAATACCAAAATTCGACACTAGGCTCACATGGTCCAAACTCGAGGCTCGGACCAAATTCCGATTACCGATATTCCCACGAGTCCAAATATATGATTTTTTTTAAGATTTGACCCCAAATTGAGGTTGAATCGCCCAAAATTCTCAAAAACCTAACTCTACTCAAAAACCCTAATTTCTATCATGATTTCATGTGTATTTTGCTATTGACAATATACAACTCTCTCTCTCTCTCTCATTCTCTCTCACTCTTGTGAAAAGATTATTTTTTGCCTTATTGCTTTTACATCTTAAGCTATCTACACTATTATTACAGATCTTAACTATACGATATTCTCTAGTTCATATTACGCTTGATTTCGAGTAATCCTTATTAATTTCGATTGTCCTTGAGCTTAATAAGTATTTACATAACTTTTTAGCCAAACAACCTTGAATTTAGGACAATTTTCCGGTTAGATATGAATATGAGAATCAAATAGATAAATTATCATTTTTTTCTGTATTTTGTAATTATCTACACTACTTTCATTATTCTTGGAATAAAGTCAAAAACAAATATGTTTATAGAGCATGGTCGAACAGAAAATTAGATCCAAATGTAACAAAAGGTAAGATATTTCTGGTCACTTGTTACAAAAATTTGTTTCCATTTCTCGCACTCAACCCATAGTTATGACCAGTGGCGGATCCAGAAGGTAGCGTGCCGGTTCCCGAAAATCCTGTAGGTTTTGTACGGTACTTGTATATATATTAAAAAATTAATAAATATCTATAAAAATTTGATTATGAACCCAAATAATAATTTGAAATTGCTATAGGAATCCATAAACTTGAAAGACTGAATCTGCCTCTGGACTTATGACCAGGTTTAATCTGATGACCAAAATTCATTTACCTTTTTTCAATCGTGTCAGAAAGGATATTACAATTTTAAAATTACACATGTAGCTACATGAATTATATTCTTTGGCTTCTATCTATAAATAGGTTATTTTTCCAACCCATAGAGCAGCAACATTTCCTATCAACTAGGAATTGGAAGACTAAATAAAAAAGTCAGGTTCCCCCCTAGAGTTCTCTTGAATCACTTCATTGGGATTTTAGAAATGCCTTCTGAAGGATTTGGAGAACTCTGGGAGCCACCTGATATTTAAATCATAGGCGGATCCACCTCACAAATTATGGTGCATTTACACCCATCCTGTTTAGAGCTATAAGCAAGACTTCCAATATAATTTTCTGAAATTATGTTCTGTAGTGCAGGGTTAACCCATGGTCAAAAGTGGACGTTGGGTCCAAAGGTTTTAGACCTTATGTAAAAAAATTAAATTTTTTTTATAATGAAGATATTTATTCTGCCCTGTTTAAGAGTTATTATAAATTTGGACTTTTCTAGGACACAAAGGTGCTAGCTTGTCCAGTTCAAAAGTAGAAATAATAAAAGGGGGTGGGGAGAAGTACAACATAGGATTTTCAAAAAAGTTTGAGTTGCTTCCATGTTTTGCCGTAATATCAGTCAGACCATTCGCTTATCTCAAGACGTGAGTGACCTGAGGCTCGCCCACTCTAGTTAGCATCCTTATGCAATCACTAATCAAATTTTAATGCAGACCATTTTCATTAGTAAGCATGTTAATTAGGAGATTGCAATATGATTCAACCACTAGACTTCTAATGTTTTGTTGGATTGCTATATTTAGACCTTGTATAAGTGTTAGGCCTTCCATATAAATTTTTGTTGCGTGAGGGATATACATGGCAAAGCCTATAATCCAGTTACTATCTTAGTCTCTGATAACTCCTCCAATGTCACCCCTCCTAGGGTTGCCTAAGCTAGATCCATCTATGCTTAATTTATAAATTTCCTGATCATGTGGCTTCCATTTTATGTATATTGTCATCTTGGGGTTTGGACTTTGGAAAGACTCTATTACCAGCTTAAATTTCGTTGCACTCTTAATGATGTTTTTTTAAGGAAAGAGGAGATTATTTGTTGTTAAATATGAAGTTGTTTATGTGAGTCCAGATATGCCAAAGGGTAAAGGGTAGTATATCTCCCTTAGATAAGAATCTGTTGAAGGGTGATTTATTGTGGCAAAGGGTTTTTAACCAGTTATGTATTGTAAGCTCATTGTGAGGTTGATCCGGGTATTTGTAAAAAGTACCCAATTGGTCTCATATAGGTTTTGAGTGCCTGCAATTAAAGAACATATGCCTCATGTCCTCTTCTTCGTTTTGGAAGATGTTGCAAATGCCAGGGGTAATGATTTTCCTATTTGTTGATACCCAATTTTTTCCCATATATTTCTTTTCCCAAAATTTTCCCAAAATATTCCCAAAATAGCATATAGGTGCATATATAAGCATCCACAAAGGTTTTGGCATTTTTCTACATTTGTTCAAGATTTTTAAAATCAATTTATGACTTATTTTGCATTACAAAATCCATTATTTTGTCCCAAAACTTGTTATTTTTGTGAGTAATAATTTTATTCTCTCATTTACCTAAAATATAATTTACCTAATATTTTATACAATTTTACAAGTTCGTTAGGTATTTCTAAACTAAAATTGCAAGATATTGCAATTTTAGCCTATTTCTCGATTTAATAAGTATTTTAACTACAAAATCGTTCCTAGCATTTTAAAATTAATACTTATACATTATTTATTAACCCAGTATTTTGATTTGATTTCTACAGTATCATTTACTATTTCGTAAAATTCAAATTGGGAAAAATGGCTATTTAAATCGTAACCCCTTTTATTTCAATTATATCCCAATTTCAGCCCCCGAATTTAACCCCAATCACACTAGCCAATTTTGACATTACCCGAACCAAACCCGTCCAAATTAGCCACCCCGTTCCCACGTTAAATCGTGGGCGTTGGTCATTAATATCAACGGTCCACATGAAGACTGCCATAATTAAACCAAAGAAGCCCCCCCCCCCCCAAACCCTACTCATTCTCTACATTTAGCCGCCCTTGTATCCCCTCACCCCCAAAACACTCTCAATCCCCTCTGAACCCTAGCCCTTTTCTGGCTCTGTTTCACCGGTGTTTATGGCTTCTCAAGCTTCAAAACACCTGTACGCACCTCTCCCTACCTCCTATGGTTCTTTTGTTCGAAGATCGAAGCTCTATCTTGAATACTATCCACTCAGAGGTCCTTCAACTGGAGTTTTATGGCCTTGTACGGGCTCTCTCCGGCAAGCCTTGATACTGTGAGTCCATTGATGACTCAGAATCGGTCCAGTCCATGCTTTCTCGTGTCTCTATGGTTCTCTCTATGAAACCCTAATTTTCAAGGTTTTCTCTGTGTCTATCATTACGATCTTCTCTAGATCCTAGTTATTTTCTAAAGTTTCAAAGCATTTCTCACACATCTTTGCCGACTTTGTTTTCAAGCTGTTCGTCTTCTTAATTTAGGGTTTCTTCAATTTCTGTGCTTATTTTCTCTATCATGATTTCTTCTAATTTTTACCGTAATTTCTGAGTATTTTCTACTATGGCTCCTATGTATTTTTCTTTACTGTGGTATTTCTAGGGTTTCCGAGTTAAATATTTTAGTATGCTCTCTGTTTTTCCTTATGCTGATCTTCCTAAGTTCATCTTCATCTATGCTTCTTCTTTACACTCGATATGTGGTGAAAACCCTAAGTTTTAGGGGGTTTTCTGTTTCTCTCTGTGAAATTGCTTGCTACATGTTTAAACTCTAACTGCTTCTGATTTCTTACTTGTGTGCTTCTGCTCTTTGATTACATGATTGTTCTACCAATTTCAGTACTAAATCTTCGAATTTGTGCACCACTTTATATAGCCATATTTTCCCCCTTTCTGAATAACCCTAATTTTGGGAATGATTTCTTACAAACTTATTTGATTCTTTAATTTGGACCTGCTCCTTGACTAAGTTCAGTATCTACTCGTATCTCAAATTCCTTGATTCTCTGTATGATTGACTTGTCTTATGTGTTAAACCGGGTGAATTTCAAAACCCTTATACGTATTTACCCTGTATTTTATGACTTATTCTTGATTTTCCTCCCAAAAATAAATTTGGGTTTATTTACCTCAAGTCTGGTTGCTTAATGAGAGGGAACCCTTTCCCTAAATGATTTTGATTGATACAGTGATTATTTGCCTGCCTTATTTACTACTTACTTTCAAGCTATTAAAACCCCCACCTCTTTTATTTCAAACACGAACAATCCTAAGTTTCACTCATCCAAAACTCTCTCTTCTTCTTTGTTCTGCTCTTTTACTTGTTCTACTGCTTGAGTTTAGCCGGCTGAAAGCTAAGGCTAAACTATAAGGTCTCACCTGCCCTATTTGCTCTACTGTTTGAGTTTTACAACTGATAGGTTCCTGATTTACATATTAACTCCAAACTATATGTTTACTTACCCCTAACCCCATGTCTGTTTATGTTCAGTATGTAGTTAAAATTCAGCATGCACATCCCTACCGCATATACACATGCTTTTGATGCTATATATGTGTATGGTTACATTCATGTACATCCCTTTCCCAAATCCCTCTAGTTTAATTCTGATTATTGCAAATGTTCTTATGTGATCCCTACTCCCCCTAACCCCTGTTTATGTATGATTTGTGTTTTAGAGTAGGATGGCACTCCAGTGCTATTCCTAGTTTAGAACCAGGTTGTTCTCAATCTATACTCAAAGTAATCTCACTCCCTTAACCCCCAATTATGTGTTGAGCTAAGACTCAGGTCTGTTGGTGTCCTAATCACCATACAGACCTGAGTCAGACATTCTAAAGTCTGCTCTTTATGTGTTTGAGACAAGTAAAGGGTCAGGGGTGTGCCAGTCTTACCCATGGCTGGGTATGACCACCCCTTACTTGGCTTTTCCTCAAATCCTCTTCACTTTACACTCATTCTTAGTGTCTTAAGTTCTGCCCCCCTTTGGTAAGCCATGCCTTGGGACCCTTGAACTCCCTCTGATCTCAGATGCCTTAGGACTGGTACTTCCTCAAATCCCCTTCTCAAATCTGCTTGTCTTTCTAAAACTTTTCTGCACATTTTACATAAATTGTCTACTGCTTTTCAAATCCCTTATTTCCTCTACTACTTAGTTTTTAAAAAAAAAACTCCCCTGACTTCTTAAATACAACAACTTCTGATCCAGCTATATGTGTTTAGCTAATCTATTCGCGATCAGTTTTACTATTAAGACCAAATCAGTATTTGTAAGTCATGCTAGACTAATTATTATTGTGGCTTGCGGGGCTTTTATGAGCCTTTGAATGTTTGATTTGTATGCCTTTATGTGCTATTTGTTTTAATTAACACTAGTATTTTTACCTTTGAAAACTCCATATATGTCCTATCTTTCTCTCCCCTCTTAAGATTAGAAGTCCTAATACCCCGGGACTAATAGGTTGGGACGGGTACTAGCATGCAACAAGTAAACGAGACCAAAGGCGTTTAAGTACCTTAACGGGGTGGGAAGGGTAGAATATAGAGATGATGACGATGCGATAATATCATAAAGTGACCCCTCTTTGGGAATATCTGCGGGACATTGTATCGAATGATCCATATTATAGTCAAACCTAGGACCTCTTTCTCTTTTGCTTGCATTATTTAAACATTTTTCCTAAAGTAACGCTTTTCAAATTAATTCTCCCTCCCGCTTTTATCATGCCTTTCCCATTTTCAAAACTCTCAAGTTATTTGAATGCTTTATATGCAAACCTTACTTTTTTATTTTCCTTATCTCCCATTAAAGTCACTATTAGCACGGCCGGTAACCACACTAATGGATCTTGAGGGGTGCCTAACACCTTCCCCTCAAGATAATTTCAAGTCCTTACCCAAACTCCGGTTTTCTTTCAAAATACTCTCTTCTTCTTAAAAGTGTCCTAATGCACTATAATCATTAGGTGGCAACTCTTCAAATTCCAATACCCAATTCCCAAATGGGAATAAGAGTTGTTTTGTCCATAATGTCGTAAACCCGATTTCACTTTTCTTAGGAGGGAAAAAGGGGGCGTCGATAGCATGGCGGCTCTGCTAGGGATTCTTTAAGGCTTTTACCATTATGTGCTCTGTGACTTTATTGATTTCTTTACTGCATTTCTTTACCACTTTAATCATTTCTTCACAATTACTAACTTGATTCTTTGTGTTTTTCTTTTTCTTTAATTGCTTTACTGCTTTAACTCCATTTCAATTCTGTCTTAAATTCTCAGCATCTATTGTAATGATTATCTTATGATTGTGAATATACATGTATTTATTTCATTGTTGTAATTGCATCCTTCAACATCATTTTCCACTCGTGCCAAAGAAATCATATAGCAATGCATATAATGAGTGGTTGCGCTCTTCCAATATTATGAACCCCCTAAATTTGTCAAAGGCATTTTTGCGGTAAAACCAGTCGATCAACAGTGTAGTCGACGTTTCCGTGCCTTTTTCTCTTGAGTCGTCTGCTCATGGGTACCTTGTCTAGCACTTCAAAATAAAAACCTTATTCTGTTATATTGTTCATGCATCATGGTCAAACTTAGCCGAATTAGTTATGTCGTCCGCATAATGACTCATTAAGAGAGCCAAAACCAAAAGTCCATCGGGTTTCCACAAAACCCAAACGGTCGCCTTCATATTGTATGCATTTATTTGGAGAACGGAATGCTTTTTGCTGATTATTGATTTAAATAGTCAAATCTGGTAGGGTTAAGGGCCTAACACTTTGTTTTGAAGAAATGAGCCACGAGGTCCCTGATTCAATATGTTATCAAACATTTACCCAAAGTTACTAAGCTGGTGGGAGGATCTGCATGTTAGTGATCGGGTTCTTGTCTACCAGCACTTAGGGAATCTCCCTTCACTCCTGGAAGTTAGGCCAGATAACAAAATTGTGGAAGTTGTTGCTCTTATTTGGGACAGTGAACGGTCTGTCTTCCGCTTTGGAGATATTGAAACGACTCCGCTGTTGGAAGAAATTGGGGGTCTGGCCGGAATTCCTTGGGATATCCCGTGTCTCCTTATGCCAGAAAATTGTAAAGGTAAAGGGTTCATGAAAATGATGGGGCTCAAGAAGAATCCCAATTTGACCAGTCTGAAGGACTCCTAGATATCCTTCGACTTCATGTATGAAAGGTTCGGACATAGCAAATCCTACCACACTCACATGGACGAGATCTCCCTCACCTTTTTTGGGCACATACATAGGAGAGCTTTTGCATTAATGCTCTGTTTCCTGGGCATGATATTCTTTCCAATAAAGAAGGCTAGATTCTACACAAGACTAGCCATGGTAACCAAAGCCATAATGGAGGGTATCGACGGGCAGGCATTTAGCATAGCGTCCATGATCCTCGCCGAACTGTACCTAGCCTTAGAGAAATGTCAACAAGGGGCACCACACTTTGAAGGGTGCACTTTTATACTACTCTGGCTCATTGAACATCTTCAGAAGGGAGATTATAGACAGGAGATCACACGTCGAGACTGGGATGACCATATCACTTTCCATTATCCAAAGCGAATGCACTTCATGCTAGATATGTTTCCTCGCCCGGAAGACGCCAGTGGATGGTTAGAAGTATTGGAGAATCTGAAAGAAGAGCAGGTATAATGAATGTACGAGTGGTTTCCAACTAGGGTTTTTATCATTTCAGTCTAGGGATGTGCCATTCCATGTGCTCATCGGCTTAAGAGGAACTTACCCTTATGTCCCTCTCCGAGTCATGAAGCAAGCGAGAAGAAAGCAGATTATACCAAGGGTAGAAAAGATGAGTCACTGCAGAGCTGATTTCCAAGATGACAATAGGCCACACGAGGGTCATGCTCAGCATATGTGGCACTCAAAACTCGTCTTGGAAAAAGAGTCTATTGAACCAGACATGTATTAGGCTGGGTGTGCGTTGCTTTATCCAGGGTGGTTAGAAGATGACCACATCGGCTTGGGAAAGCCAGATTTTGGCCATGGTCACAGGGTTATCGATGAAAAGAATACAGCAAAAGTCAAGTAATTTCAGCTACGCAAATGGATGCGAAAGTGAGCATTGGGAAATACAAGAGGCCCAAGAGATGTTAATCAATGAATGGAAGGACATGGATGTCTGCGTAAACAACCATTTAGGGTACTTGGAGAGGGGTCTAGTGGAGCTGGAAGGCAAATTTCTGAAAAGGATCAACGACTGTCAGGAAGCTGAAGGTAACGAAGGTGGGCACTTGGCTCGGGCTTACTTGTTGCTGGGACTGCGCGAGTTGATGCAGCTGTACGAGGGAGGAAAAGATACAGAATCTGGGGAAGGTCCTTCTGGGGCCAAGTAGTTAGGATTTTTACTGCTTTCCTAATGTAATAAGGCCACAGGCCATTAGTAACAGTCCTTCTTTATTTCAATTTGTTTTGACTCGTTCTATTTTCTATCAATAAAATGAGGCACTAGGCATTATAAGTTCTCCAAATCCTACCTGTCGCTATGCCTACCTCGGGCACAACGAGGCACTCAAACAGGAAACGACTTATATTCTTGCAACAATGTGTTTAAATACCGCAATATGTTCTTTCTCCGAATCCGCACTAACTTTTTACCTTTTGTTTTTCTTTTATTTTTTTATTCCCCTTTCCCAAAGGTTAGTTCGTGCATTCTGGCACCATTAGCATACTCCACAACATCAAATGAGGTTCCTCCGCCTCCTCCTTCTCTGAGTCCTCTTAGAAAAAGGAACAAAAACAAAATAGAAGATACCAATGCTAGAAAGGAAGTCGTAGAGGCTTCAATCACCAAAGAAACTGCTGATCATCTTGAGATATCTTTGCGGAGGTTTCGAGAAGAGTTGAAACAAGTCCGAAACTTGGCGAGCATGTTGATCACTCTTGCTGCTGCTGATGCTAACAAATCACCACTGCTGCCAACGGCCCAGCCTACTCAGACCCAAGTCCGCAACAGAGGCAACAATGCTCCACTGCTTATCCCAGAGCCCCAAAACACCAAGGATAACCAGAAAGCTCCTGTCTTTGTTGTACCACATTACGGTCATCCAGTCACCAATGTAGCCGAGTAGGACGACAAAAGCTCCCCTCATTCAGAATTTGGCCATTGAGATTAAGAAGTTGACTAATTGGGTTCAGAGTTTCGAAGGTAGCAAGGGTGTTGAAGGATTGAATTACAAAGATCTCTGTGTTCAACCAGATGTTGAGCTCCCAGAAGGGTATAAACCTCCCAAGTTCGAACTGTTCGATGGTACCGGGGATCCCAGGGTTCACTTGAGGGTGTATTGTGACAAGCTAGTAGGAGTTGGTAGGGATGAAAAGATCCGTATGGATCTATTTATGAGGAGTTTCAGAGGTGATGCCTTATCCTGGTATATTAGCTAGTATGTGAAGAAATGGACTAGTTGGGTATGCATGACATCTGATTTTATGGATCGATTTAGGTTCAACACTGATAACGCACCAGATATGTTGTATATTCAGAATCTTAAGAAGAAGCCTACGGAGACCTTTCGCAAGTATGCTACTCGTTAGAGGTCGAAAGCTGATAAGGTCAGACCGGCCTTGGAGGAAGAACAAATAAATAGATTCTTTGTCCGCGCTCATGATCCACAGTACTATGAAAGATTGATGTTAATTGAGGGTCAAATGTTCTCTGATATCATCAAATTGGGAGAAAGGATCGAAGAAGGCATCAAGATTGGTATGGTTACTAACTTAGGGGCATTGCAAGCCACCAACAAGGCTCTATAGTCTGGTGGCTCAACAAAGAAGAAAGAAGTAAATTCTGTAATGGCTGTGCAAAGAAACAACTCTCCCATGAAGTAACAAACATATCCCTCGGCTCCACTCACATACCAGCCTACCCCAAATTACCCAACACCAACACCTACTTACCAAATTCCACCACCTGCTTACCAATCACCTCCACCACCCACATATCAAGCCACATCACCCCGATATTTCCAACCTTCACCTGTATACCAAGCATATAACTTCCAACCTTCTCACTACCCATCACCACATCCTCGCCAAAATTTCCCTCGATCTAGACAAAATTTCGACCGCAAACCCCCTAGACAATACACCGCCATAGCCGAGCCGATAGACCAATTGTATGAGAAACTCAAAGAAGCAGGTTACATCACCCATATCCCAACCGTAACTCCAGAAAACCCTTCCCAGTGGATTAACCCAAACAAGACTTGCGCATACCATTCCGGGATGAAGGTCCATACCATTGACGAGTGTCGCTCGTTAAAAGAAAAAATTCAGAACCTGATTGACAACAAGATTATTATAGCAAAGGATCCCGCTCCTAATGTCCGCAACAACCCTATGCCTGATAACAAGGGTTGAGGCATCCACATGATTGAGATCGAAGATGATTGGGACCCCAAAGGGTCAATTTGTTTAATAGTTGAAAGAGATGAGCCCAAGAAGCCGATGGTTACTCTCAATCCTATTATTGTACAAATACAGCCGTTTAAGGGCGATGTGGTAAATATATCCATGCCACTCGAATTTGAAGTACCTTTCACAAAGACACCAAAACCAATGAGGTTGAGTTCGGAGCTCTGAAAGTACCTACACCGTTTGAAGTTGTTGTGTTGCCTCCTAAGGGACCGATTCCAGTCGCCATGACAGACATGACCCCGTTCCAAATGAATGCTATACCTTGTGACTACACAGCCAAGGCGAGAAGAAAGGAAAGACACGCATTGGAGAAGCAACTGGCGCACAAGGCATGACAAGGACAGGAAGGGTCTACACCCCAGAACATTTGGCTGAGTCTAGCAAGAAAGCTTCTGGGCAAGCCGTTGAAACCGGACCTGATGATCTCTAGGGAAAGATACAAGCTAAGGAATATTCGTTCGTTGAGTAGTTGAACAAGACTCCGGCACAGATATCCATCATGTCACTTCTACAGAGTTCCGAGGCATATAAAAATGCCTTGATGAAGATACTAAGTGAAGATTATGTTCCCAGCAACATAACAGGACGCGAAATTTCAAACATGGTGGGATAGATACTGGAAAGCCATAAGATCACCTTCCCGCAGTCCCTACTACCCACTGGAGCACCCTCTACCTCAATTAGAGCAGACCTTCAGCCCGCTGATGCCATATCTGAGGAATATGAGACGCTGGCAGCCATGAAGAACCTTTTTCTGAAGGATGATATGGATTGTTGTGTTACCTTCGATGAGGAAGAGTAGGAAGGCCCTTCCATTCGAGTTGTGAAACGAGGGGAGCACCTCACCAATTGGTCAATTAGGACCATCAGTGCCCGTAGAGCCTCGGGGTAGCAAGGCTAAACGACACATATGCATCGCACTGTACTTTTAGGGTTATTTTTTACTTTTCAGCATTGTCTTTACTTTTGAAAAAGAGCTCCGATGTTTCAGACAATAAAGAATTTAGTTAAAGCATTTTCCAAGTTTATTTTTATATTTCGCTCTCATTTATTTTCTCTACCATTTACTTTATTTTAAACAACATTACTATTACATATCTTGATGATGAACCCGTGACTGTAACTTGCAACGAGACAATGCGACAAATGGACATAGATTCAGAAGAGGATGAAATACCAGAAGAGTTTGTTAAAGAGGTCAAAAATTTTGAGAACAGACCTAAGTCCAATTAAGACGAAACCGAGGTCATTAATCTGGGAGATGTAGAAAATACCAAGGAAACACGAATAAGTGTGCACTTGTCACCGTCCGAAAATGAAGAATACACAGAATATTTGAAAGAGTATGAGGACATATTCACCTGGTCGTATGATGATATGACCGGGCTCAGCAAATCTATTGTGGCTCACAACTTGCTGACAGATCCGACATGCCCGCCGGTCAAGCAGAAACTCAGAAAATTCAAGCCAGACATGAGTTTGAAAATCAAAGAAGAAGTCACAAAGCAAGTCAAAGTCATGGTTCTCAGAGTAGTGGAGTATCAAACATGGTATAGCAAATATTGTGCCTGTGCCAAAGAAGGACGAGAAGGTTAGAGTCTGTGCCGACTACCGGGACCTCAACTGGCCCAGTCCTAAAAATGACTTTCCTTTGCCAAATATACACACACCGATCGACAACTGCGCCGAACATGAGCTGCAGTCATTCGTCGACTATTTTACTGGGTACCATCATATATGGATGGATGAAGAGGATGCAGAGAAAACGGCATTCATAACGCCATGGGGAATGTATTGTTACAGAAAGATGCCTTTCGGTTTGAAGAATGCTAGTTGAGCCATGACCACAATATTTCATGATATGATACACAAGAATATAGAGGTATATGTGGACGACGTCATCATTAAATCCAGAAAAGCTGGAGATCACATTGGAGATTTGAGAAATTCTTTAACAGACTAAGAAGATACAACCTGAAATTGAACCCCGCCAAATGTGCATTTGGGGTCTCGGCCGGAAAATTATTGGGTTTCATTGTGAGTCATCGAGGAATAGAAATGGATCTGTCAAAGGTCAGAGCCATTCAAGAGTTGTCGCTGCCAAAGAACAAGAAAGAGGTAATGAGCTTTCTAAGGAGGCTCAACTACATCAGTCGATTGATAGCTCAGTCCACTGTCATTTGTGAACCCATCCTAAAAATGCTAAAGAAAGACGCCACCACTAAATGGATTGATGATTTCCAAATGGCTTTCGACAAAATCAAGGAATACTTATCAACGCCACCCGTCTTGGTTCCACCCCAGCCCGGGAGACCTCTATTACTTTACCTCACAGTATTGGATGGGGCATTTGGTTGTGTTTTAGGACAACATGACGAAACGAGAAGGAATGAGTAGGCCATCTACTACCTCAGCAAGAAGTTTACCGCTCACGAGGCTCGGTATTCCTTATTGGACCGCACTTGTTGTGCTTTAACCTTGGTAGCCCAGAAACTGAGGCATTATTTCTTACACCACCCATCTCATATTCAGGATGGATCCATTGAAGTATATTTTCCAAAAGCCCATGCCTACTGGAAAGCTCGCCAAGTGGCAAAGTTTATTAAGTGAATTCGACATTGTCTATATCGCCCAGAAGGCGATCAAAGGACAGAACCTGGCAGATCACCTCGCCAAGAATCCTGTAATAGGAGAATATGAACCACTGAAAACATATTTTCCGGATGAAGAGATAGCCTTCATATGAGAAGATATTGTAGAATCCTATGATGGTTGGAGAATGTTTTTCGACAGATCCACAAACTTCAAAGGAGTGGGTACAGGAGCTGGTATCAAAAACTGGTCAGCATTACCCGTTGTCCGCCAAGCTCAGATTCCCATGTACCAACAATATAGCCGAGTATGAAGCCTGCATCTTTGGGCTCAAGATGGCCATTGACATGAATGTTCATGAAATACTATAGATCGTAGATTTGGACTTACTCATACATCAGGTCCGAGAAGAAGGGGCAGCAAAAAATTCCAAGATACTCCCCTATCTACACCATGTGCAGGAGTTGAGGAAAAGATTAAGATAGACGGAGTTCCAGCATGTTCCCAGAACACATAACGAGTTCGCAGATGATTTAGCCACTTTATCATCCATGATCCAACATCCGGATACAAATTTTATTGATCCCATTCTGGTCAAGATTCACGACCAGCCAACTTATTGTGCTCACGTCGAGGAAGAAGCCGACGGGAAACCTTGGTTCCACGATATCAGGGAATACTTGACAACGGGAGGGTACCTAGAGCTTGGCAATGCTACTAAGAAATGAACACTTCTGAGATTATCCAACAATTTCTTTCACAGCGAAGGAATCATGTATATGAGGATTCCTAATTTGGGATTATTAAGATGTGTCGAGGATAAAGAAGCAACCAGACTATTGGAGGAAGTGCACATGGGGACTTGTGGACCACATATGAATGGTTTCATTTTGGCGAAGAAGATACTTCTAGCATGCTACTTTTGGATGACTATGGAGACGGACTGCATTTAGTACGTTCGAAAATGCCACTGATGTCAAGTACACGCAGATATGATAAATGTGCCTCCAAATAAGCTTACTGCAACAACCTCACCATGGTCGTTCGGTGCTTGGGGTATGGACGTCATTGGACCAATTGAGCCATCCGCGTCAAATGGGCACAGGTTCATCCTAGTGTCAATCGATAACTTTACCAAATGGGTTGAAGCAGCATCATACAAGGCAGTTACTAAGAAGGTAGTCACAGACTTCATCTGAGATCGTATGGTTTGTCGGTTCGGGGTTCCAGAATCAATCATCACCGATAATGGATCTAATCTCAACAGCAACCTAATGAAAGTAATGTGTGAAACATTCAAGATCAGACATATGAACTCTACGGCTTACAGGCCTTAAATGAACGGATCTGTAGAAGCAGACAACAAGAACATCAAGAAGATACTAAGGAAAATGATTGAAAATAACAAGCAGTGGCATGAGAAATTGTCGTTCGCTTTATTGGGTTGCCGCAACACGGTCCGCACATCAACCGGGGCCACTCCTTACATGTTGGTTTATTCAACATAGGCGGTCATTCCCGGTGAGGTAGAAATCCCATCCTTAAGGGTCATATAAGAAGCTGAATTAGATGATGTGGAATGGATCAAAAGTCGCTACGAGCAGTTAGCCCTTAACAAGAGATTTCGACCAAGGAAGTTTACACCAGGGCAGCTAGTGATGAAGAAGATATTTCTCCATCAAGATGAAGCCAAAAGGAAATTCTTTCCAAACTGGCAGGGTCCGTACATGGTTCACCGGTTTCTAACTGGAGGAGCCCTCTTTCTCACGGAAATGGATGGAGAAGTCTGGACGAAGCCTATCAACTCTGACGCAGTGAAGAGATACTATGTTTGATCACATACTTTCTTTAATGATGTAATTTAAACTACGCCTGACCTGATTCCCGTATAAGAGGGGATGGGTAGGCAGAATTATGGGTTCGGTCACTTTTTTAATAAAATTAAATTTTTCCCTGCATTTGTAACTGGGGTAGAATTTTAATAAGGACCCTCAAAATTCTAAAGTCAATTTACCAAGTATTCGCATCAATATCGACCCAGTAAGCTGGGGCAAAATTTTGAGGAAGACCCTAAAAATTCAAAGGATTCCGTTTTCAGTCATTCAGCACCGCCTTTAACGCCACCCCAGTAAACTGGGGCAGAATATTGATGAGGATCCTCAAAATTCCGGAGCAAGCAAGGTTGTCGTGTATTGAACCACGTTGAAGTCGTTGGTTCATCATAAAACAAAAATAATTCTTTTCGTTACACATAAATACATTTGCATCATGTTTGCCAAATATTTTGCATAAAATCATTCGGATCAATATCGTTCAGCAACACTATCCCAAAATAGCACAGGACAGCATGAGCCGAGGGATACGAACTAACCTCCCCCTTTACGGAACTCACAATTTTTCTTTGGATGCAGGAATTCGGGACACAAATAGGCGACACATGTGCCTTACAATCCCGAAACTCCCGAAACAACTACTTACTTTGCGAAAGTTTACTACCCACATCCGGCATTTCGCCAGGAGTGATGATATCGCAATTGTCTATCAGCTAAGAAAATCATTACTATCTTCTCCTCTACGTTTTCGCATTGCATAAGGTTGTTCTCTGCCTTTTGAGGTTAAGCTCTACCTCCATTCTGCATAAGGCTATTCTCTGCCTTAGACTAAGCTCTGTCTCCATCTTGCATTTTGCATTAGGCTATTCTCTGCCTTCTGAGGTTAAGCTCTACCTCCATCTTGCATAAGGCTATTTTCCGCCTTTCGAGACTAAGCTCTGTCTCCATATGCATTTTGCATAAGGCTATTCTCTTCCTTCATGGGTTAAGCTCTACCACCATATTGCATAATGCTGTCCTCCGCCATTCGAGACTAAACTCTGTCTCCATCTGCATTTTGCATAAGGCTATTCTTTGCCTTCCGAGGTTAAACTCTACCTCCATTTTGCATAAGGCTCTTCTCCGCCTTTCAAGACTAATCTATGTCTCCATCTCGCATTTTACATAAGGCTATACTCTGTCTTTCGAGGTTAAGCTCTACTTTCATCCTGCATAAGGCTATTCTCTGTCTTTCAAGACTAAGCTCTGTCTCCATCTTGCATTTTGCACAAGGCTATTCTCTACCTTCCGAGGTTAAGCTCTACCTCCATCCTGCATAAGGCTATTTGCTGCTTTCGATACTAAGCTCTATCTCCATCCTGCATTGCATAAGGCTGTTCTCTGCCTTTCGAGGTTAAGCTCTACCTCCTTTATTTTACATTTGGTGGAAAAATCACCACCCTGTTTCAATTGGCTGAAATATCGCCACCTTGCATTTTAAGTTCTCTCTTTGGCTGAAATATCGCCCCCAACATTTTATATTCTTGCTTTGGCTGAAACATTGCTACCCTTGCATTCGTGGGGCTGAAATATTGCCACCTTCTCATGGGCTGAAATATCACCAACTCATTCAAAGGTGTCATATTTCGGAGGCACCATCTCCATAGCCTGAGAACACCATTTCATGGCCTACGAATCTTTACTCTTCTGATCTTCATAGCCCATGACATCATAGTCTGACGACGCCATCCTATCATCCGAAGACAGCATCCATGCTCCAAAAGGAACTTGCATCACGTTAAAATTTTGAATATATACGCACATCGTTCATTTACAGGAACACCTGCTGGCTCATGTCCGTCTCAGTAGGAGCGATCCTGCTACAGTTTTTTGCATCCATCCGACCTCCGAAACATTGTCAAATCTCAAACCCCGTTGCATCCGTATTTTCCGAACTTCCATCGGCATATTCCGCCAATGGTTCCTGAACTACATATGGACGGATTCCTGCAAAACCAGGGATATGTAGGCAGCTCAGAAGCCATAGCGCGGTCAAAACTCTCTTACAGTCGCCATCTCCGGTCAAAATTGGTCTTCTTGTCTTTACCCGACAACTCTTTCATCCTCCTCGGGTAAAGAGGGGCAGCTGTTGATACCTAATTTTCCCCCTATATTTATATACCCAAAATATTCTCAAAATAGTATGTATATGCATATATAAGCATCCACAAATGTTTTAGCATTTTTCTACATTTTTTTAAAGATTTTTAAAATCAATTTATGACTTATTTTGCACTACAAAATCTAATATTTTGTCCCAAAACTTATTATTTTTGTGAGTAATGTATTTTATCCTCTCATTTACCTAAAGTATAATTTACATAATATTTTATACAATTTTACAAGTTCGTTAGGTATTTCTAAACTAAAAATGCATGAAGTTGCAATTTTAGCCTATTTCTCAATTTAATAAGTATTTCAACTACAAAATCGTTCCTAACATTTTTAAATTAATACGTATTCATTATTATTAACCTAATATTTTAATTTGATTTCTACAGTATCATTTACTATTTTGTAAAATACAAATTGGGGAAAATGGCTATTTAAATTGTAGCCCCTTTTATTTCAATTATAACCCAATTTGAGCCCCCCAATTTAACCCCAATCACAATATCCAATTTTGAAATTACCCGACCTAAACCCGTCCAAATTTACCCGCCCTGTTTCCACTTTAAATCGTGGTCGTTGATCATTAATATCAACGGTCTACATGAAGCCTGCCATAATTAAACAAAAGACCCCCCCCCCCACAAACCCTACTCACTCTCTACATTCAGCCGCCCTTGCATCCCCTAACCCCAAAATGCTCACAACCCCCTCTAAACCCTAGCCCTTCTCCGGCTTCGTTTCACCGGCGTTTATGGCCTCTCAAGCTTCAAAACACATGTACTCGCCTCTCCCTACCTCCAATGGTTCTTTTATTCGAAGAACAAAGCCGTATCTTGAAGACTATCGACTCAGAGGTCCTTCGAGTAGAGTTTTACGGCCTTGTACGGGCTCTCTCCGGCAAGCCTTGATGTTGTGAGTCCGTTGATGACTCATAATCGGTCCAATCCAGGCTTTCTCGTGAATCTATGGTTCTCTCTATTAAACCCTAATTTTCAAGGTTTTCTCTGTGTCTATCTTTACGATCTTCTATAGATCCTAGTTATTTTCTATATTTTCAAAGCATTTCTCACATTTCTTCGCCGACTTTGTTTTCAAACTGTTCGCCTTCTTAATTTAGGGTTTCTTCAATTTATGTGGTTATTTTCTCAATCATGATTTCTTCTAATCTTTACCGTATTTTATGAGTATTTTCTACTATGGCTCCTATGTATTTTTCATTACTGTGGTATTTCTAGGGTTCCCGAGTTAAATGTTTTACTATGCTCTCTGTTTTTCCTTATGCTGATCTTCCTAAGTTCATCTTCATCTATGCTTCTTCTTTACACTCGATATGTGGTGATAACCCTAAGTTTTAGTGGGTTTTCCGTTTCTCTCTGTGAAATTTCTTGCTACATGTTTAAACCCTAACTGCCTCAGATTTCTTACTTGTGTTCTTCTGCTCTTTGATGACATGATTGTTCTACAAATTTCAGTACTGCATGTTCGAATTTATGCACCTCTTTATATAGTCATATTTTCCCCCATTTCTGAATAACCCTAATTTTGGGAAATTGATTTCTTACAAACTTATTTGATTCTTTAGTTTGGACATGCTCGTTGACTAAGTTCAGTATCAACTCGTATCTCAAATTCCTTGATTCTCTGTGTGAATTACTTGCCTTATCTGTTAAACCGTGTGAATTTCAAAACCCGTATACGTATTTACCCTTTATTTTATGACTTATTCTTGATTTTCCTCCCAAAAATAAACTTGGGTTTATTTCCTCATGTTCGGTTCCTTAATTAGAGGGAACCCTTTCCCTTATTGATTATGATTGATATTGATATTATTTGTCTGCCTTATTTACTACTTACTTTCAAGCTATAAAAAACCCCCACCTCTTTTATTTCAAACACGAACAATCCTAAGTTTCACTCAACCAAAACTCTCTCTTCTTCTCTATTATGCTTTGTTACTTGTTCTACTGCTTGAGTTTAGCAGGCTGAAAGCCAAGGCTAAACTATACGGTCTCACATGCCCTATTTGCTCTACTGTTTGAGTTTTACAACTGGTAGATTCCTGATTTACATATTAACTCCAAACTATATTTTTACTTACCCCTTCACCCATGTATGTTTATGTTCAGTATGTAGTTAAAATTCAGCAAGCACATCTCTACCTCATATCCCCATGCTTTTGATGCTATATATGTGTATGATTACATTCTTGTACAATCCTTTCCCAAATCCCTCTAGTTTGATTCTGATTGTCGCAGATGTTCTTATGTGACCCATACTCCCACTAACCCTTATTTGTGTATGAGTTGTGTCTTAGACTAGGATGATACTCCATTGCTATTCCTAGTTTAGAACCAAGTTGCTCTCAACCTATACTCAAAGTAATCCCACTCCCTTAACCCCCCATTATGTGTTGAGCTTTGACTCACGTGTGTTGGTATCCTAATCACATACAGACCTAAGTCTGACTTTTTCAAGTCCGCTCTTTATATGTTTAAGCCATGTAAAGGGTCAGGGGTATGCCAGTCTTACCCATGGCTGGGTATGACCACCCCTTACTTGGATTTTCCTCAAATCCCCTTCACTTTAAACTCATTCTTAGTCTCTTAGGTTCTGCCCCCCTTTGGTAAGCCATGCATTGGGACCCTTGAGCTCCCTCTGAACTCTGATGCCTTAGGGCTGGTACTTCCACACTACACTATTCTGTTACTCTAAGCCATTCAGGGTGTTAAGCACTGTCGCGAGTCCCTTAGATTCCTTGGAACTTTGAAAACACCTTGAGTATGAGAAGGCCTTGGAATCTGGAATCCGAATTTGGTAAAATTCATGGGTTTGACATTAAGGTTGCTTTGAGCTTCTTCGGGCCTGTTGTAGTTCTGATGTATTTATCTTATTTTCTTTAATCCTTTCTTTCATGTTTTTTGTAAAAAACGCATAAAAGGACTTGGGGATATTAGTGAAAGGGTGTGGGAAAGATGTTACTATTTCTTCACTAGTCAAATGATAGCAACCATATGCATAGGGTTCTATGCTTAAATCACTTAGAAAGCATGACTATAGGACTTGCATATTATTGTAATCAAATGCATATAGAAATCCTGCCTATAGTACTTGCATATCAAATGCATATAGAAATCCTGCCTATAGGACTTGCATACGCGATATGCAAGTTATAGGTTTAAACACTCAATTATCATCAATTCCTCAACAACTTTAAAAATCAGAAGCATAGACATCATGCTTATTGGATTAACCGTCAAACTCGCCTTATTCGCTTAATTAATAATAGTCGGTCATCTAAGCCTTAATGCTTCCAAATAACGTTTCCCGCACACTGTTTAACTATGCATGCTTTTAAAATATCTCAAGTGTGTGTTCTCTGTCTTTTGAAAAAAGTTCCGGCCAAACATCTTTATCCTTTGAAACAATCTGTTTAAAATAAGTTCTACCCAAAATGTTTTTCCTGAAACAATCTTCTGCCTGCTCAAATGCTTTTTGCTTTTCCTTTGCATAAAAATCATTCTGCCTTAACGTTTTCGAAACAGATGTGCAACTAGCTTTTTTCTCAAATCTTCTTGTCTTAATGAAACTTTTCTACACATTTTACTTAAACTGTTCACTGCTTTTCAAATCCCTTATTTCCTCTATTCCTTCTTTTTTTTTTTAAGGAAAACTATCCTTACTTCTTAAATACAACAACTCCTGATAACGTGCCCGGGGAGTTCGAAGCAGATTTTCTATCTAGCTTTATGTGTTTAACTAATCTATTCGCGATCAGTTTTAATATTAAGATCAAATCAGTATTTGTAAGTCATGCTAGACTAATTGCTCTTGTGGCTTGCGGGGTTTTATATGAGCCTTTGAATATATGATTTGTATGCCTTCATGTGCTATTTGTTTTTATTGACGCTTAGTATTTTTACCTTTGAAAACTCCATATATGTCCTATCTTTCTCTCCTCTCTTAAGATTAGAAGTCCTAATACCCCAGGACTTATAGGTTGGGAGGGGTACTAGCATGCAATAAGTAAACGAGACCAAACACGTTTAAGTACCTTAACGGGGTGGGAAATGTAGAATATGGAGATGATGACAATGCGATAATATCATCAAGTGACCCCTCCTTGGGAATATGTGCGGGATATTGCATCGAAATATCCATATTATAGTGAAACCTAGGACCTCTTTCTCTTTTGCTTGCTTTATTTAAACATTCTTTCTAAAGTAACACTTTTCGAATTGATTCTCCCTCCCGCTTTTATCATGCCTTTCCCCTTTCCAAAACTCTCAAGTTATTTGAATGCTTTATATGCGAACCTTACTTGTTTATTTGCCTTATCTCCCATTAAAGTCACTATTAGCACGGCTGGGAACCACACTAGTGGATCTTGAGGGGTGCCTAACACCTTCCCCTCGAGATAATTTCAAGCCCTTACCCGAACTCTGGTTTTCTTTCAATATAATCTCTCCTTCTTTAAAGTGTCCTAATGCACTATAATCATTGGGTGTCGACTCTTCAAATTCCAATACCAGATTCCCAAACGGGAATAAGAGTTGTTTTGTCCATAATGTTGTAATCTCGATTTCGCTTCTTTTTACGAGGAAAAAAGGGGCGTCGACACTATTATGTAACATTTTAGAGGTGGGTAGCCTATTGTGAAAAATTGTCCATAAGAAGAATTTTATTTTTCTTAAGGTATCAAGCTTCCATAGCCATGAAAAGTCAGTTGAGTTACCTACTTCTTATGACTGGGATTTGATAATGATATAGGTAGTCTTTGTCGAGAAGGAACCATTAGGACCTTTGGCCCAAGCAAATTTATTAACTACCGACTCAATTTATTTAATGTAAGTTCTAAAGAAATTAACAGATGGTTTCAGGAAGTTCAAAGGAAAGAGAATTAATATTGAAGGATCACTCCACTAGGATAGAACCAAGGGTTAGATTGGATTCGTTGTGGGGCAAAGGTCCTTGAGTGAGAGAATGTATGGGCCCTGAGTCTATGATCCAGGCTGTTAGAACGAGTGCTTAACGCTAGAGGGGGGGTGAATAGCGTTTATAAAAATTATGCAGAAATAAAATCAAGTTGCGGAATTAAAAACTGCAGGAATGAAATAAGTGCGGAAAATAAATAGGAAAGGAAAGAACACACCGATGTATACTGGTTCACCACAACCTGTGGTTAGTCCAGTCCCCGAGAGACTCTCTCGAGATTTCTACTAACTTCGTTAAGCTTACGGGTGCTCAACAAACCGTTACAACCTGAGAGCTTGAATCACACAAGCCTCAAACAACCTTGCTCGAGGATACCTCACCCCAAGACTTCTCAACAAGAAATACAATATTTCTTCTTGCAACAAGTGTATGAACACTCAATACTCACTTATACAATAGCTCTCTCAAAGAGTGGATATGAGTACAAAATAATCAGCTCAAGAAACACAACAACTTAATCAAGGATTGGCTCTCAAAAATAATGAATTTAAGATAGAATGATTGCAATGATAATATGTAAGATTTATGCTCTGTTGTTGTTCGGAAAAACGTATTTCAGATGGGTATTTATAGCATTCAAAGAGTATCAGACCGTTGCCTAATTGTCAAACAAAATCCTGAATTTGTGCTGTGACAATCGATTGTCAAGACTCAACAATCGATTGTGTGACTAATTTTTCAAAAGACAAATCCTGAAAAATCGATTGTAAGAAATCAGTTTAGGATTCTGTAATGCAACAATCGATTGTCAGATGTGTACAATCGATTGTGGTCCAAATATTCAAAATATTTCTGACAAAGTTTTGAATATAACAGATTGTGTAATAAATTTTCAACCAACAGATCTTGACTTTAAGAAGAAAATATATTGTGAAAAATCTGTTTAGGATTTGTAGTCTCAACAATCGATTGTCAACCTATTACAATCGATTGTTGTTTAAGGTTTCAAAAACATTTCCGACAACGGTATGAAAATAATCGATTGTTAGACCATGACAATCGATTGTTTTGTTTAATGAAAAATTTCGGTAACACACTGCCTCTGTACAATCGATTGTTGACATAACACAATCGATTGTTCTGCTTTTGAAAAATTTATTTAGACACTGTCTCACGACAATCGATTGTTCCAAGTCAACAATCGATTGTATAACTTATTTGAAAAATTCATTTAGTCACTGACTCAGGACAATCGATTGTACCAAGCAGACAATTGATTGTATGACTGATTTGAAAAATTTGTTTAAACACTGTCTTAATAAAATCGATTGTTTAAATCATATAATCGATTGTGACATAATATAATCGATTATTGAAATCAGATAATCGATTGTTTACTTAATTTTGAAAGTTCCAGTTTTGGCGGTCTTTACAACAATCGATTGTTGGTTTTAGACAATCGATTGTTGTAGTCCAGATTCAAAAGACATGTTTAAAAATTATTTTGGCTAAAATGCAACTCATTTATTTTAACTTAAAGATGCATAGTTTGATGAAAAATGATTTTATGAGAGAAGCCAATACTTGAATATGTCGTTGAATCAAGATCACAAAATAAAACGACTCAACAATAAACTCAACAATAACTTCATTGGTCTTGTACTTGTTTCTCTTGTACTTGACTGTTATCGTTCCATCCTCGTTGGTTTGTCATTTATCAAAACCTACATAGATCAACACACGTTTAGTTTGAGAACGTGTTTCAACAATTTCCCCCTTTTTGATAATGGCAAACCTATATCGGGATATGCATATTAATAACAGTTCAAGACAAGTATTCCCCCTCAATTTGTGATTCCCCCTTAATTTATGCAAATATATTAATATATTGTAGTATGCATAGCCCGTTTTCTTCCCCCTTTGGACATTAACAAAAAGTGCAAGAAGAAACATTTTATTAAAAGATCAAGAAGTACAACACAAATAAAAAAAACTGAGCAGCAAAAATAAATCACAAAATAAAACAAAAAAAAATTTATTCATCATTCTCTTCGTCGTCGACGTTGTCCGGCACTGTTTCATACGGGACAAGACCAGCATATGGATAATTAACATAATCGAAATATCCATGGAGTTCATGTGTCAATTGATTGACGGAAGTGGTTAGTGTAGAAAGCTGGTCGGAAATAGATTGAAGAGTGGGATTTTGAGTGCGACGTGGTTGAGGACGAGGAGCAGGAGGAGCAGCGTGTTCGCCAACAATGGGAAGGGAAGATGCTGAAATTTCCCAATGTTTAGTCCCTCTTTTGATCGGACCATTAGAGGTGTTAACACTGGTAGCTTCAAGAATACTCATTATAAGAAGTGCATAAGGAAGGGGTTTATCGTCCCCAACGGCATCGAGCATGTGAAGCTTGACGAACTTACACCAATTGATGCGAGCTCCGGTGATAATGGCGTGAAGTAGTTTTGCGTCCTCTTGTGATATAGTGGTGTGGCTATGCTTACGGGGTTTGAGCACACGAGTTATGAAGTAAAGAATTAAGCGATACTCAGGGAGCATCCCCGTGATGGTAGGACGACAAGTGGTAAGATTAGGATCAAATGATCCAAGCACGATTTGATTTAAGAGGAGTTGTTCATCAAATAATACTCCGCCTTCTTGTGTGTATATAGATATGTCTTCCCCATTTCGAGGAAGTCGAGAAATCATTTGAATGTTTTCTTCGGATAAAAGAATTTGAACACCATTTATGTTTGTGACAAGATCACCATCATCGTCCTCCTTAAGATTGGAATAGAAGGCACGAATAAATGGAGGATGAATATGTGGATAGTTAAGAAATAAAAAGTCAATAAGATTGCTTTCCCGAAGCATATTCGCAGTTGCTGCGGGTGCGCTTGATTCAAGATACTGAATAGTAGAAAAGCGAGGAGGTAGAATTTCTCGATTTTCGAATTTGGTTATGAATCTGGTATGTTCTGCTTCAGACTCGAATTTTAGATAGGAACCGTCTTGATAAGGGAAGACGGGAGTAGGAGCAGTAGAGGAAGAGGCAATATTCTTGCCATGATGGGATCGTTTTAGATGTCTGCTTGACATTTTGATTGAGATCTGATTTTGAGAGAATTTTAGAGATTTTTGAAGCTTTGAATTGATTTGAAGTGAGAAAGATGTAGAGAGTAACTCCTATTTATAGAGTGGAAAGAAGAGATAGCAATTAAGGGTGATGGTTGGCAGAAATAAAGTCTGAAACGTTATGATTTTTGAGCTACTGCCGTTACACAATCGATTGTTGAACAGTCACAATCGATTGTGAAGGAATATTTGACCGGTACTTGAAACTGACAAAAATTAATCGATTGCAGAAGTCAGAACGGTAAAAAATTTGAATACTGACCGTTTGACAATCGATTGTTGAGCCCAAACAATTGATTATTGAAGATTTTGAATTATGGTCAGAAGACAAACAATCGATTGTGGAAAATTGACAATCGATTGTATGTAGGCGGTGAGTTATAAAGACATAAGTATTCGTTGAACAATCGATTATAGGTATATGACAATCGATTATCTGAAGGCAGAGAGGTATAAGGACCTGAATAATTATTGAACAATCTATTATGGGATTATGACAATCGATTGTGACGAGGCAGAGAGTTATAAGGACCTAAATAATTATTGGACAATCGATTATGGATGTTTGACAATCGATTGTGACGAGGCAGAGAACTATAAGGACCTAAATAATTATTGAATAATCGATTATGGATGCTTGACAATCGATTGTGGGATAGCAGTGCAAAAACGGACAAAACAGATGATAAATGACAATCGATTATGCAAGATTAACAATCGATTGTATTTCACTAGAAATAAATTCCTCTGTCTTTGGGGCGATACCTGCAAAATAAAATTAAGCGCCTCCGACGCTCAAGTCAGTAATTATTCAAAAGATAAATGCAACCTAAGTGTATGCATTAGATCAACGTAGAGTCAAGAATTCCGAGTTCACTTCGAATACGGAAGAACGACTCTTTATCTAAAGGTTTGGTGAAGATGTCAGCAAATTGATGTTTAGTTTCAACGAACTTAATTTCGACATCACCTTTGAGAACGTGATCTCTTATAAAATGGTGCCTAATTTCTATGTGTTTCGTTCTTGAGTTAAGAATAGGATTCTTTGTCAAGCTTATGGCACTAGTATTGTCACATCGAAGAGGGACGTGATCAATACTAAGACCATAGTCCAAGAGTTGTTGCTTCATCCAAAGAATTTGTGCACAACAACTCTCCGCAGCTACATATTCAGCCTCGGTTGTGGATAACGCAACACTTACTTGCTTCTTACTAAACCATGAGACTAATGAACTTCCGAGCAAATGGCAAGTGCCACTATTGCTCTTGCGGTCTAATTTACAATGCGCAAAATCGGAATCGGAATAGCCAACAAGTTGGCATGAAGAGCCTTTGGGGTACCATAGTCCCACATTTATGGTATCAACAAGATACCTCATAATTCGCTTAACTGCGGTTAAGTGCGACTCCTTCGGACACGATTGATATCTAGCGCACAAACATACGCTAAACATAATGTCCGGTCTACTAGCAGTAAGATAAAGAAGGGATCCAATCATACCTCGATACTTCTTGGTGTCGACTATCTTACCTTTCTCATCTTTGTCGAGATGGTCGGATGTGCTCATAGGGGTGGCCATTGCTTTGGCGTCACTCATTTCAAATCGCTTTAATAACTCTTTGCAATATTTGGATTGGCTAATAAAAGTACCTTCTTTCATTTGTTTAACTTGTAGTCCCAAGAAGAAGGTTAACTCTCCCATCATAGACATTTCAAGTTTGTTTGTCATTAAATCGGAAAATTCCTTGCACAAAGCATTGTTAGTAGCACCAAATATAATATCATCCACATAGATTTGAACTAGTAAAATATCATTGTCTTCATGCTTAATAAAAAGAGTGGTGTCAACTTTCCCCCTAACGAAGTCATTTTTCAAAACGAATTTGCTCAATCGTTCGTACCAAGCTCGGGGAGCTTGTTTAAGACCATAAAGGGCTTTCTTAAGTTTGAAAACATGATCGGGAGATTTAAAATCTTCAAAGCCCGGGGGTTGTTCAACATAAACTTCTTCTTGAATAAAGCCATTTAGAAAAGCACTCTTTACATCCATTTGATATAGAATGAAATTCATAGAGGAGGCAAAAGCAAGCAGTAAACGAATAGCTTCTAACCTTGCTACGGGAGGATATGTTTCTTCATAATCAATGCCTTCTTCTTGACTATAACCCTTAGCAACTAACCTAGCTTTGTTTCTAGTGATAATACCATTTTCGTCTAGTTTGTTACGAAAAACCCATTTCGTACCAATTATGGTATGATTATCGGGTCTTGGCACCAATTCCCAAACGTCATTACGTTTAAATTGGTTAAGCTCCTCTTGCATTGCCAAGGTCCAATGCTCATCCCCAATTGCTTCGGAAATGGTAGTTGGTTCAATTTGAGAAACAAAAGCCATTTGACCTACGGTGTCTTTGAGAAGGTTTCGAGTACTTACCCCTTTCTCGATATTCCCAATTACCTTGTCGAGAGGGTGGTCTTTAGACGTCCTCCAAGCCTTTGGCATCACCGATGTTTCCTCTTGTTGTGGTGCTTCTTCCATTGGTTGTTCCACACCTTCATCTTCAATTTCCTTTGTATTTTCCGTATGCTCCTTGTCTTGAATATCCAATTTGTTTAAAGTTTCTGCAATGTCATCACAAAATTCCTTTCTCGCCAAGCGAGCATCACTTTCACAAAATACAATATGAGGGGACTCCTCGACAGTTTTAGTACGATTGTTGAATGCCCTATATGCTTTGCTATGTGACGAGTAGCCAAGAAAAATACCTTCATCAGATTTAGCATCAAATTTTCCCAAATTGTCTTTTCCATTATTATGGATAAAACATTTACAACCGAAAACTCTAAGGTGGGAAATATTAGGATTTCTTCCCTTATAGAGTTCGTATGGAGTTTTCATGAGTATCGGTCGAATGACTGCTCTGCTTAAAACATAGCAAGCGGTACTCACGGCATCCGCCCAAAAGATTTTGGAAATCTTTGACTCATCGAGCATGGTTCTAGCCATCTCTTCGAGGCAACGATTTTTCCGTTCCACCACTCCATTTTGTTGTGGTGTTCATGGTGCTAAAAAGGTATGTTCAATACCGAGTTCGTCACAAAAATCCGCAAAGAGATTATGATCGAACTCTCCTCCATGATCACTTCTTACGGAAGTGACGGTTGTGCTCTTTTCATTTTGCACACGTTTGAGAAAAATTTTGAAAGCTTGAAAAGCATCGCTTTTATAAGCAAGAAATAGAGTCCATGTGAATCGAGAGTAGTCATCATCAATAACCAAAGCATAACGATTTCCACCAAGACTTTCAATTCTAGATGGTCCAAAAAGATCCATATGAAGAAGTTGTAAAGGTTTAGTGGTTGAAACAATATTTTTCGATTTAAAAGAAGCTTTTGTTTGTTTACCTTTTTGGCATGGTTCACAAATTGTATCCTTTTCAAATTTGATTTTTGGAAGGCCAATAACTAAATCTTGGGAAACTAATTTGTTTAACAGATTCATATTAATATGAGCTACTCTTCGATGCCATAACCACATGTCGTCTTCCTTACTCATAAGGCAATTTACATAATTTGATGAAGAATTTTCTAAATCAACCATGTAAATATTATCAACTCTAATTCCACGAAGAATGATTTTAAAATCACTGCGACGAAAGACTAAGCATTCTTTGGAATCAAATAATACAAGATTTCCCTTGTCACACAATTGACTTATGCTCAAGAGATTATGCTTAAGACCTTTAACAAGTAATATATGCTTAATAGAGGAGGATTCATCCTTACCGACCGATCCAATGCCGATAATCTTTCCTTTGTTATTATCTCCAAAAACAACATTTCCTCCTTCCTTGTGTTCTAGTTGAAGGAACTTAGATGCATCCCCGGTCATATGTTTGGAGCATCCACTGTCAAGGTACCAAAGTACACTTGACCCCTTCAAACATACCTACAAAACAAATCACTGAGATTTTGGTACCCAAGCCATTTTGGGTCCTTGTACGTTAGGTGCAGCGTGGTAGTGTGATTGACTCGTGTTGATGTGCCGATGCCGAGTGAAACATACAGGGGCTATATGCCCTACTCTACTGCAATAAGGGCATATGACATTTGGATTATGCATACGTCTAGGATGATAATAGTTCGAGGGTCTAAATCTGTTCACTCTATTTGTATGAAAATTATTTTCATGCATTTTTCGAAATTCATGTCTAGGTGGTCTAAACATGCCAATATTTCTTCTATTATTATTTTTAGGACACTTATTCACTCTATGATTAGTATTTCTAGGTGGATTTGTTTTACCTTGCCTAGGTTGAGTCTTAGGTGATTTATGAATGGACTCAACTTTTTCTTCATTTTTAAAACCTATTCCGTGCCTAGTGGATTTCAGATTATCAAGCACAACATTGAGATTTTTGTGTGAAGAATTAAACTGGTGCAAAGTGCTCTTAAGTCTATCTACTTCTTCTTTCAATGATTTCCAAGAAGAACAACCTTTGCTTGAGCTTTCCGGTTTATCGGCACTTCTTTTGCCGTAAAAACGATTTTCCTCTTTCAATTTCTCGTTTTCCAGATTTAATTTTTCAAAATCTTTTTCTTTCACAGAAAGTTGATTTCTCAAATCTTTTATAATTTTTGAAGCATTAATAAATTCAACGTAAAGCTCATCAAAGGCATCTCGCATTTCTTCTAAAGAAAAAATATTTTTAGAATTGCTACTTACCTCGTTTTGCGGTTCTTCATGTGCCATAAGACACAAGTTTGCAGTTTCTTCTTCTACGTCGCTTGACTCGTCTCCTGAATCTCCTCCCCACGAGATGTATGCTCATTGCTTCTTCTCGGGCTTCTTCTCCTGCTTTACATTTGGACAGATTGGTTTGATGTGTCCAAGTTCTCCGCATCCGTAGCATTTTAGTGGTCCGCCTAGCCGCTTCCCTTTTCGTTCATACTCCTTGCGCATGAACTTTTTGAACCTCTTAATAACGAGTCCAAACTCGTTTTCTTTGTCACTTGACTCTTCCTCGATTTTGGGTTGAGCCGTGCTTGCCTTTAGAGCAATTCTCCTTTTCCCTTGATCAATTAAAGAAGGTTTAAGGATAGTAGATTCGTACGTTTTAAGATTACATCTTAACCCGTCGATTGTGACATTTGTGACGCCTATTGATTCCTGAATAGCGTCAGCCTTCGAACGCCATTCCGAGGTTAGGCTTCTCAGAATTTTACGGACAAGTTCTCGATCCGTAAATGTCTTTTTCAGGGCGTGTAGATCGTTGACGATTTTTGAAAATCGTTCAAACATTTCATCTATTTTCTCTCCTTCCTGGATACGAAATAACTCATACTCATGGGTTAGAAAAATCAGTTTTTGCTTCCCTACCCTGGTCAGTGCCTTCATATGTAATCTCCAGCTTGTCCCACATTTGTTTGGCAGTGGAACAACATGATATCTTCCGATAGTCATCGGGATTGACGGCACAGAACAGCATATTGATGGCTTTTGCATTATTCTCCACCTTTCTAATGTCGTCCGCAGTATATTCCTCTTCTAGCTTTGGGACGATTTTATCACCATCTACTTTAGTGGGAATTTGCTCACCATTTTTAATGATTTTCCAGATTAGAAAATTATTGGACTGGATAAATATCCTCATTCTTTCTTTCCAGTAGGTGTAGTTGGTTCCATCAAATAGCGGAGGCCTTGTGGTGCATGAACCTTCACCTATACCTGCATAAGCACTACCAGTGGAAGCCATAGAAATATCCTCTCAAACTGTTAAGTCTTAAAGAGAGTTAGGCTCTGATACCAATTGTTAGAACGAGTGCTTAACGCTAGAGGGGGGTGAATAGCATTTATAAAAATTATGCAGAAATAAAATCAGGTTGCGGAATTAAAAACTGCAGGAATGAAATAAGTGCGGAAAATAAATAGGAAAGGAAAGAACACACTGATGTATACTGGTTCACCACAACCTGTGGTTAGTCCAGTCCCCGAGAGACTCTCTCGAGATTTCTACTAACTTCGTTAAGCTTACGGGTGCTCAACAAACCGTTACAACCTAAGAGCTTGAATCACACAAGCCTCAAACAACCTTGCTCGAGGATACCTCACCCCAAGACTTCTCAACAAGAAATACAATATTTCTTCTTGCAACAAGTGTATGAACACTCAATACTCACTTATACAATAGCTCTCTCAAAGAGTGGATATGAGTACAAAATAATCAGCTCAAGAAACACAACAACTTAATCAAGGATTGGCTCTCAAAAATAATGAATTTAAGATATAATGATTGCAATGATAATATGTAAGATTTATGCTCTGTTGTTGTTCGGAAAAACGTATTTCATATGGGTATTTATAGCATTCAAAGAGTATCAGACCGTTGCCTAATTGTCAAACAAAATCCCTGAATTTGTGCTGTGACAATAGATTGTCAAGACTCAACAATCGATTGTGTGACTAATTTTTCAAAAGACAAATCCTGAAAAATCGATTGTAAGAAATCAGTTTAGGATTCTGTAATGCAACAATCGATTGTCAGATGTGTACAATCGATTGTGATTCAAATATTCAAAATATTTCTGACAAAGTTTTGAATATAACAGATTGTGTAATAAATTTTCAACCAACAGATCTTGACTTTAAGAAGAAAATTTATTGTGAAAAATCTGTTTAGGATTTTGTAGTTTCAACAATCGATTGTCAACCTATTACAATCGATTGTTGTTTAAGGTTCCAAAAACATTTCCGACAACGATATGAAAATAATCGATTGTTAGACCATGACAATCGATTGTTTTGTTTTATGAAAAATTTCGGTAACACACTGCCTCAGTACAATCGATTATTGACATAACACAATCGATTGTTCTGCTTTTGAAAAATTTATTTAGACACTGTCTCACGACAATCGATTGTTCCAAGTCAACAATCGATTGTATAACTTATTTGAAAAATTCATGTAGTCACTGACTCAGGACAATCGATTGTACCAAGCAGACAATCGATTGTATGACTGTTTTGAAAAATTTGTTTAAACACTGTCTTAATAAAATCGATTGTTTAAATCATATAATCGATTGTGACATAATATAATCGATTGTTGAAATCAGATAATCGATTGTTTGCTTAATTTTGAAAGTTCCAGTTTTGGCGGTCTTTACAACAATCGTTTGTTGGTTTTAGACAATCGATTGTTGTAGTCCAGATTCAAAAGACATGTTTAAAAATCATTTTGGCTAAAATGCAACTCATTTGTTTTAACTTAAAGATGCATAGTTTGATGAAAAATGATTTTATGAGAGAAGCCAATACTTGAATATGTCGTTGAATCAAGATCACAAAATAAGACGACTCAACAATAACTTCATTGCGATTCTTGGTCTTGTACTTGTTTCTCTTGTACTTGACTGTTATCGTTCCATCCTTGTTGGTTTATCATTTATCAAAACCTACATAGATCAACACACGTTTAATTTGAGAACGTGTTTCAACACAGGCGTCATGCCAGAGGTTACGAATTGGGTTTCTTGCGGGGTAGAGGTCCTTGTTTTGAGTTCGCCTTTCTTTCTTTTTCTCTTACCCTTTCTTTTCATTTCTCTTTAATTTTCTCTTTGACTTCAACCAATTAGATAAATTCTCTTCATAGTAAATTATAGATTATGAATTATTATATTAGCTATTGATTATGTCTAGTTGAGATTTATTTTTATCTTAAACTGCTCTAACTTTGTTTTACAATAAATTATTTATGTGACTAAAAGATTAGTTACGCAGTATATGCTAAAATCTGCTTCATATCTTTTTAATCAATCAAATTTTTAAAAGTTTCAAATAAGTAAAATACTTTTTTGTGGTAAGCAACTCACATACAATGAATTAACCATATGCTCTTAAGGCTTTTTGATATCTTTGTTTCTTTTTGAATTAATTGTCATTACATTGTCATTAATAATTTACGTACCTTAAGTTTCTCTTTGCTTTGACACAGTAAGAACCAAATCAATTTAAGACCATGTTATTCAATAATTGTATATAATATTAATGATACAAATAAAAATTATGATTTATCAAGTATGAAGTTTATTATTTAGATAATGTGCAAAATTAATTAGTTGTAAAACACTATAACTAGTATCAACTTTAGTTAAAGTTAATGATGCACCCATAATATTAACATTCTGGATCCGCCTCTGATCTAAATTATCATGTATTAATGATCAGGCTCCTGTATTTTTCTTGAATTGTTGTTATTTGTTCCTCGTTATGGAAACTAAACAGATTTCTCTTTTTCTTAACAAATTTTTTAGCTACGTCTTATAAACATGAGGAAAACTAAAATCTACTACTTTGAAGGTGTTCTTTTATCCTCCTTCCCAAAGTAATATTATATATGCATGCACAGGCCAAGATAATAATAATCGAAAACACCAGGTTTCCTTTAGATGAAGGATCAGTTCACATAATATCCAAACTTTCTATGGGCACGCAGGAATTGTGCGGAAGCTCGTCTTAGCTTCTATTATATATTATAGTAGTGTTTAGCTCAAAGTTATCATACATTTTACAAGCATAAAACAATTAAAATAAATCAAATGCCAATCATAGTATATCGTACTGAATCAAGAGACCAAGTGAAAGAAACCAAAAACAAGTGTTTGGAATTAAGGAGAATTATGTAAAGAGCTTCTATTGATAGCATTGATTTGATCTGCCTCTCCATGGAGAGGTTCAGAGCCTTGCAATGGTGTTCCATTTTCCCCACATTATAGATATTGTTGTGTAATCCCCCTTTCTTGGGAACAGTGATGAAGAAGAAGGAGCAGCCCTCTTTCTAGGGTTCCTTCTCTTAGTATTTATAGTTGTAAGCTTTATGAGCTGGCGATAAGTGGTCGTGACCACGTTGAGGTTCCACCGTTATGATGGCGGATAGGCTATAGCCTTGTTGATCGAGCCGGGTAACTATTGGTTACCATGATTAATAAGTGGTCATACCACTTATTAATCAAGAGTTAGCTTAAGATGGAATTAATTTTATTTAATTATCATGGGATCGGATTCTGACCCATACAAAGTCCCTCCATTTATTGAGGTTGTGCCTTGGCCGAGCTCGATAAGCTGACTTCATGGAATGTTGTTTCGGTTGAGGCCAAAGTGGACTTAGCCGCTTGCTTATTAGAGATGTACTTGATCGTCTATACATTGGAGATGGTCGTGGCCGTTCATACATAGGTTGAATGATGTTTTGGTCGCGGCCGTGATCTTTTTTGGTGACAGCCTTTAGCCTTGTTGGGTGTTAATATTATCTTGGCGTTACTGCGACGTCGTTCGGGGGAGGTCGAATTCTACCCCTTGGCAAAGGCATTTAGCCTTTCAACTTATGTCGGGTATCCATCTCCATGGCGTTAGAGTCTTTGTTTGTTTGAAGGCGTAATCATCGTCTTTGATGGACGAGTCCTATGTTGCACGGCAAAAGGGAGTACGGGCACGCTTTGTATGTGTTTGGTGACGTCCAACGTTTTGAAGGTGCACAGGACGTTCCCTCAGCGTTCACAAGTTGTTTCGACCGTTATGAAAGTGAAACGCCGATTAGTGACTGAAAAGCCGCTTTATGGAGGCTGTCATAATGATGCACATTTCTGTGAAACTGAACCGTTTTGCGGTTTTTCGTGTAGTTAATGATGGCAATTGGAATTCGTGAAAACCACTTTTGTTGTCTATAAATAAGGGGTTGAGGTATTTACTTCTCACCTTTTCGTTGTTTGTTTGAGAAAGATTTCTGAAGGAGCTCTCTCCCTTGCTAGTTCGTTTTCGTCTTTGTTCTTCATTCATCACAACCCTTATCTTTTTCGTCGAATCTTGCTCTTTTCTAATTTTCTAATAAACAATAGCAAGCAGTTCTTCCAAAAATATTCCTACGACAAATCTTCTGGTTAGCCTTCGGTGGCTGAACGGCCATCTCCGGCAGTAAGAGGTGCAGAACCGATGGATACTGAAGGAGTTCCGTTGGTTTATGAGATTTTATCTCTGCCCGGGGGCGATATGACTGACTTCACCAACCGATGATGGAGAGGATCCAGTAAATGAAGCCCCGATAATGGGGGAAGCTGGAATAGCCCAACTTCGGGAACAATGGGGCATCCACGGCTACGCTGACATCATTCTTGCTTGAAGCGAGGAAAGGGTCCACACCGACCATAGAGAATATTGCATCTTCTATGCATATCCCTTCAAGTTGGGATTTAGGCTCCCACTTCCGATGCTAGTAGTTGATTTCTACCGATACTATAGGGTATGCCCGGATCAGCTTACTCCTTCTCTATATAAGTTGCTTGCCAAGTTTATCAAGTACGCAGAGTTGGCCGGCAGGGAGGTCATGCTACAACATGTACTTAGCCTGTACGCCCCCAGAGAGCCCGCGGCATGATGATTCGGGCAAGCCCTCGTGGGTCGAGGGGCCTGGTCGCAGTATTGGACGACGCGGTCGACCCTCTCCCTTTCGAGCACTTCCTTTATATCAAAACTAGTCATTTAGTGCCATCCCTACCTGGTTTCCCACAGGCTCGGAACCATAGACGTAAGTTTTTTAATCGTCGAATTCTCTTTTTTGCCCGTCCTTACGTCTTGTGCTCGTATGCGTTAACTTGCATCAATTTTGTAACCGGCAGGTCGCCATCGGCTCCGCTGCCTGGGATACGTGTCTTGGTGGAGGTCGTGCTTTTGGATACAACGGGAATACGTACGTGGACATCTTTCTAGGGGAGGCTTGGTCGTAGGCCTGCAACAGGTGAGGATTTGACTTCTCCTTCTATTTCGTTCTTGTTTTCCATCTATGTTTACCGACACTATTTTTTCTGTGATCAGGGAGGGTGCGCCTCGTTAGGGATCCTCATCTAGCCTTCCGTCGGTCGGGTGTGGCTTCTTGTCTTGCAGCACCGGTACCGCGCCTAGTACCGAGGGCGGCGTTGATTCAATCTTTAGCAGCACCTTCCCCCATATGGACCGTACTTCGGACCGAAGGGCCATCGGGGGTGGTACGTCCTACGGCAGAGTCGCCCTCAAATAAGGAGGAGGACGAATAGGAACGGCCGTTGGTTAAGAGGAGGGTTGCATTCACGTCGGCTCCTCCCATGGTGATAATTTTGGACTCTCCCCCGTCAGAAGCAGAGAAGAGTGCGGCTGCAGAGCCTGACCCCGAGGGCGAACAAACAGTGAAATTATCCCGGTTGGCTCAGGCCATGATGATACTGTCGCTTCAGCGACCCAATTGATTGTTCCAGTCGCTGAAATGGGAGGTAGTTCTGCAATGACTTTTTTTTGGAGAATATAGTGCTCCTTCGGCAGCAGCAGCAGATGGCTCTGCTTCTCCGGCGGCAGAAGGAGGATGTGGTGCTGCAGGAGGTGAATACGAGTATGGGTCTAAGTTGGACCTAGAGGACGTCTGTTTGTTCCATGAAGGCATTACCAACTTGACAGAGCGTGCGGAGGGGCGATCTCGCTACATTGAAATTCCCACGGAGCAGAACTTGTTACTTCAAGGGAACAACTTTGTGCCACTGTTCGAGGTGTTATGCTCGAAGGCGAAAAACACGTTGTTGAGGGACGTTACGTGCATCGGATTGATAAACGATGTAGCCGTGATGGGTCTGAGGGTACGTATGATGACCTTCTTCTGCTTTCTTCTTGCCTTAGTTTATTTTTACCTTAATCGTTGTCTTTTCTTTGCAGTCTTATCTGTTTTATGTATAGGGCATCTGTCGAGCCAACGTCCGCACGGGGATCTTTTTGCGGGCACTGGAGAAGTACCGTTGCAACAAAAATCGATGCTGCGAGATGCGCGAGCGCCTGAGAAATGACCCCCATAGCCGGGCCTTGGTTGAGGAGCTGGCGAGGCGAGATCTTCAAATGCAGCAGACACTTGACAGGATAAGTGCCCAAGAGGACCAGCTTCATCAGAAAGCCAATGAGATTGAGGACAAAAGAAGGGCTGTAGCTGAGAGGTAGCGCCAGAGTCAAGCTATGGCGGCAGAGGCCTCTGAGACCTTGAACGGGAAGGTGGTTGCATTGGAGAATGAGGTCTCCGCATTGAGGCTACAAGCAAGGGATGACTCATCGAGGGCTGGGGCGTTTGAGGCGGCGATCCGCGTTCATGAGAGGGAGCGGGAGTTGGAGAGGGCTATCGTGGCCTTTAATGAGGCTGAGCTAGAGGACTGCATTGGTGTCTATAAGCGGGACGCCCAATCCAATTAGGATCGGATCACAGCCTTGGAGGGGGAGAATCAGCGCCTAAGGGAGCAGGCTGCCTCTTCCAACTAGGCTCGTGAGCTCTGGACGTTTAATAAGGCCCAACGTGATGTATATAAGAACTTGTAGGAGGCCGACATTATGCCCAAAGTTGCTTTTGAGGAAGTCCGTCAGAGGGCTCGTGAAGCCCGTATTGGTTGTGGTTTTGACCCGGTGACGCCGGGGGCTAATGATGGTGCTGATGGTAGTATGGGTGACACCGAGTGAAAAGATTTGATGTATTTTTTTATTTTGTTCGGCATTTGGCATTTGGATATCTTTAGGTTTTTCTTTTTTCTTTTTCTTCGTACTAATTGGCCCTGGCCGAGTGTAAGCTGTCGTTGCCCCTGCATGACTTTGTAAATATATGTAAGCTTACTTTCCATTGCTGGTCTTGTGCTTATTTTGTGTCTTCCCTTCTTTTCCTTCAGATTTTTCTATTGCATGTGCTCAAGGGGTGATTTTCCTTAGAGTAAGACTCTGGTAGGTATGTTGATTTTCGGTTGTTAACGGTCTTGCTTCTTCGGCTCAGTGTCGGTGAGTTATAGCCGTTATTTGGCGATAGCGGCACTTAGCCTTAGTCCCAGTTCGGGCACCGTCAAACTATCGGCCGTGATGGTAAAAAATGCAGCCTTGTAGTTTTACCGGGACCGAACTTTACGTGTCCCCAATCGTAGTTCGAGTTGGGAGTACTTACTTGAATGGCGAGGGTGCTTGACTTGCGCCCCTGTTTGCTATAGGTCGGGTCTTGCCGAGTTGGATGAGGAAGGTGTTTGGCCTTAGTTGTTAGATTTGAGGGCGAAGGCGTCTGGCCTCATGGCTTGACGAGGTCGAACTTGCTGGATTTGTTGGTGAAGGTGCGTGGCATGAGTTTTGGTTCGACTTGTAGTTGAATCTCTTTTTTTTTTATGGCGAAGGCACATAGCCTGAGTCCCAGTCAGTTCAACTTGTGGTTGAACTTGTAATTTTTTATGGCAAAGGCACATAGCCTGAGTCCCATTTCAACTTGTAGTTGAACTTTTTGTTGACTTTAATTCTTCTGCATGACCCATTGTAATGGGTGTGGGTGTTAGAGATCGGTTTTGATTTGAGATTTTGTGTGGTTTATGTGTTGTCTTCTCGATTAGGGTGTGCGGGTTACCCCATGATGATTCTCATTTTTAGATGTCTTTGCGCCATTTTCTGACAGGATCCTATATAAGGGATACGGGGGAACCTTACATCTGTTCTCCCCGGGGGGGGCTTACATCTTCTTCCTCTTCTATCACTCATTCGAGAATAGAGGGGTGAGGGGTTCATGTTCTTGTTGAAGCCTTTGGGTTCCCCTTATCTGATGTGCTACTTTGGCTCGTTTGAGTTGGGTTGCTTTCCCTTTCCGGCATTTCGTTCCTTTTGGTCAAGGGAAGAACTACACGATTCCTCTATGAAATCCCCATAGACGGTGCCAAGTTATTTAGCTCAAAGTAATCATACACAAGCATAAAACAATCAAAATTAATCAAGGACCAATCATAGCATATCGTAATAAATCAAGAGACCAAGTGAAAGAAACGAAAAGAAAGTTTTTGAAATTAAGGAGAAATGTGCAAAGAGCTTCTATTGATATTATTGATTTGGTCTACCTCTCCACGTAGAGGTTCAGAGCCTTGCAATGGTGTTCCATTTTCCCCACATTATAGATACTGTTGTGTGTTCCCCCTTTCTTCGGAACTGTGATGAAGAAGAAGGAGAAGCCCCCTTTCTAGGGTTCCTTCTCTTAGTTTTTATAGCTGTAAGCTTAATGAGCTAGCGATAAGTGGTCGTGAAGACGTTGAGGTTCCGCCATTATGATGGCGGTTGGGCTGTAGCTTTGTTGATCGATTCGGGTGACTATTGGGTAACATGATAAATAAGTGGTCATACCACTTATTAATCATGAATTAGCTTAAGATGGAATTAATTTAATTTAATTATAATGGGGTCAGATTCTGACCCATGCAAGTAAAAAACTTCATTATTACAATCTTATCATAACATGAAAATGCAATAATTTATATACATGCTTGATTGGGCATCAATGGAGAAGTCAAAGCCTCATCCAAGTGTCACGACCCAAAATAGAGTAAAGACCCAAAACACAAATGCAGAAAATAACTCCCAAATCGGGGTGTCACTTAGATCATGAGCATCTATACATCACCAGTCTAGAAAAAAAATGTCTAAAAAAGTCATGATCAAAATAAAAGTAAAGAAAAGATAAGGAAGGATAAACAATGATTTTGATCATCGGGCAGCTACCTCGTAGTCTCTAAAGATCAACCGTGCACGATAACAACTCCCAGCATATCCGGAAACACCTAAATCTGCACCCAAAATGTAGTGTGTAGCGTGAGTACAACCGACTCAGTAAGTAACAATAATAAATAAGGAACTGAAAGATAGTGATGAGCTACACAGTTAAAGTTCATTTCAATAATCTCAACAAGAAATTAGACATGCTTTGAAATCCGACAATTCAAGCCAAATCAGTTCGTACATGCCAAATTCAAGTAAAACCCGGATATAATATCTCCCAAAAGTTTCAAAATAGTGACATATAGCAAGTATGTGCAACAACAATGAAAGAAAATACAGTCTCTCAATGTATCACGACCTTTGTGGTTAAATATGCATGTAAGACTACGACTGAGTACAAGTAATATTTAGCAAGTAATTCAACAGGTATCACGACCTTTGTGGTTCCGTATAGTCCCAACACATAGCCTAAACACGATTTCTAATATGATTTTCTGTCAACTTTCTATAACAAATGGAGCATATAGCTAATAATAAGTTATTCCACTTTTCAATTTTACAGAATGGACCAAGTTACAATTCCCACAATGTATGCCTACACGTCTATCACCTAGCATATATGTCACCTCCAAAACAATCACATGACGCATAAATCTGGGATTTCATACCCTTAGAACCAAATTTAAAATTGTTACTTACATCAATCCGAGCAAATTTCTATTCCAATATGCCTTTGCCTCGCAAACCGGCCTCCAAATGTCCCGAATCAAGCCACAAATAGTACAATACAATCAATACATGCTAACTGAATCAATTTCACAAGAAAAATACAAAATTATTAGCCAAAATCCGAAATTAGCCAAAAGTCAACCTCGGGATCATGTCTCGAAATCCGACAAAAGTTATAAAACCCAAAATCTCATTCACCCACGAGTCTAGTCATACCAAATTTATCAAAATATGACCCCAAATGGTCATTCAAAATTTCCAAATTAACTCTCTAAATCCCTAGCCTCAAACCCCCAAATTTTACCTCAAACCGACTAGGTGGAAAATCAGTGGGGAAACAAAATTATTAAAGAAGAATGAACACAACGAGCTTACCTAACGAATCCCCTTGAAAATACTCTCAAAAACCTCCAAAATCCAAGCTCAAAATAATAGAAATGGTGAACAATATCGGAACTCTCGTATATATATGTTCTGCCGAGGCCTATCGCACCTGCGACCAAAATCCACTTCTTCAGTGAAAATTCTACACCTGCGTAAATAACTTAACCCACATAGGCTCGCACATGTGCTCCAGGTCTTGCACCTGCGGAGGCATTTCTGCAGCCCACGATGCGCTTCTGCGGTAATAGCCACACCCCTCTGTTCCTTCAAGCTCTGCTTCTTTGCCCTACTCGCCGCATCTGCGGCCTCGCAGGTGCAGGAGAATCTTCACACCTTGATTGCTTCTGCGGCTTCTTTATCGCTTCTGCGGGGTTGCACCTACGGTGTCCACTCCGCGAGTGTGATTATAATAGCAGTAACAAAGCTTCCTACTTCTCTAACTCAATTCCAAGTCCGTCAACCACTTGAAATCCTTTGCCACTGAGCAACTCTCTCAGGAACCCTTGGTCGACTTCATCATTGCCGGTCGTTGCACCTTGTTGCCCAGCTTCGCAAGTGCGTACACTATCTCTAAAGGGGACACATAAAAATTATGGGCAGATAATAAAGGGGGCATACCTCTGTCGTTTCATAGTTGAGCGACATGTCGTTGTACTGCGTCCGCGTTCCTGGGTGGCGGTGGGTGAGAGGATCTGATGTAGGGTTGGTGTCTCTTCCTATTGAGACGTGGGACTTGTTCCCGTCGTCCTTCATTGCATCGGTCCCTCCTTATTTTTGGATGTATTATCGTTAAATGTTGGGTCGGCATGTTGAGGTCGTCTTCATTTGTGAATTCTTCCCACATGGTGGGCGGGTAAATCATGAGGCGACTTAGTAGTTTTTTTGTTGCCCTTGAGTTGTCCCTACTTAACCCATTTTGGAAAGCAACGACCTACATGCCTTCTGACACGTTTGGTAAGCTCATACTTACTCTGTTAAACCTGGCTAGGAAGTCCGTGAGTCCTTCCCATGTGGTTTTCCGAACAGCGAAGATGTCGTTGACCCTTGCTTCTGCTTTCTTTGCTCCTGCATGGGAGGTGACAAACATGTCCGCCATCTTCTCGAACGTGGAAATAATTTTGGTCGGTAACTGGGAATACCAGGTCAGTGCTCCTCCTGTTAGTGTTTCGCTGAACTTCTTCAGCAGCACAGACGGTACCTGCTATTTTGATAGGTTGTTGACTTTTACAGCAGTGACGTAGTGGATTAAGTGGTCCTCGGGGTCGGTAGTTCCATCGTACACTCTCAAATAAGGAGGCATTTTGAAAGTTTTTGGAATGGAGTACGGTGCAGCCTCTTCCGTGTAGGGTTGTTCAACAAACCTCCCCACGTCACGCTTTGACAATAGTTTGGGGGCACCACGGATCTTGTCTACCCTCTCCTGATGTTCCTTCATCTGATCACGGGGTGGCCTATTTTCATTTTTCATTTCCTCCATCTTCTTGAGGATGGCTGTGAGCGTTCCACTGTTGGCCCGATTATCGAGGAGCGCATTATTTGCTCGTCCGATCTCGGGTTCAACTTCGACTGCAGAAAAATCTGCGGTCGGCCTGCATCTGACATTATTTTGGGGTGACTTCTCAACCAAGACACTTAGAGTGCATGTTAATCACTCTTCTAGTATTTTACAGACCTATGGGGGTGCTTCTTCATATGCTGATGTAGAAGCGCCTTTTTCCCGCAAGATCGTTAGATCTTCGGGTGGTGGAGGTGGGATTTCTCCGCTTGTGGTGGTACTAGGTGTTGCAATCAAAACCCTATCTTCACCAGCTTCGTTGAGAGGACCGATGAGATTAGTTGTAACATCTGCTATTGTTTTCATTCTTGCGTGGTTGTCAGCCATTTTTCGTTTTTATGTTGTAGAGAAGGGTTTTCGATGGTTCTCTATGTGCAAACTATGGTTTTGATTATCGAAATCCCTACAGACGGCGCCAAATTGTTTAGCTCGAAAATTATATTCGTACTTTACAAGCTTAATAACAATCGAAAATATGTAAGGGTAAATCGTATCAAGTATAATAAGCCCAAAAGATGATTATCGCTTCAAGATGTATGTAGATCTATAAATGTGTAGAAAAATGGACTTATCTTAAAAGAGAAGCAATGATTGGAAAATCAAGAAAGAGATAGAGATAGAGAGAGCATTTCTATTATCCAAGAATAACAATGATGCCTATTACAATATGAAGGTCTCCTTTATATAGTAGGAGACCTTCATCGAAATAATCAAAAAAGTACAAGAGTTGGTGGCTTCCACTCAATAAAAATGTCAGGCACTAAACAATGTCACTTCTTCTTTACCAACTTGGGTCGCCCTTATTATAAGGGGCGTGCCCACTTGGCGTGGGGCGCTATGAGCCAAATTTATGGATATTCTATTATTTATTTTTTTGCAATTATCTCATCTAGAGGTGTCAACCGGTTCCACCGGTCCGGTCCGGGTCGATTTTTTTTCGGCCCGTCCTGTTACCGGTCTGGGCCGGGCCGGTTACAAACAGTACCAGTTTTCACCGGGCTGGATTGAGACAGGCTTAGATTGAACCGTACGGGTTACGGGTTGTAATGGTCCGGGCCGGGCCGGGTTTCGTTATTTTGTTTTTTTTTTTAGAATTACGTATAAATATTAAGTTATATTAATACTTTGTAATAATTGAATGAACACAACAAAAGATGGGAAAAAATTGCACTTATTGCAAGTGCTACTTTATTTCTTAAATTCAAATAAAGAAAAACTAAAATGTATCTTAAGTAGTAAAAACTTTACATCTTTTGTAACAAGTAGTATACTAGTAGTAATCCGAATCATCAAATTCTTTGCATTACCCTAGCAAGTTCATCGTAATCAATATGAACCGATTGACCTTCTTCTGGCGTGTTAAATTCGGATGGGTTTCCATGCGTTAATATATCTCCAAGTTCTTCGTCTTCTGGGCTATCAAGATCTTCCTTTCCTTGATTTCTTCGTTCCGATCTAATCCAATCTCTTAAACATACTAAAACATCCAAAGCATTGCTTCCCAATGAGTGGCGTGTGTCTCCAAGTTGTTGTCTTGCTTGGCTAAATGCACTCTCGGATGCAACAGTGGAAATTGGCACATTCAGGACATCCCAAGCCATAGCGAAAAGAACGGGAAATTGCTTTGCATTTTCATGCCACCAGCCTAACGGTGAGAATTCCTTGGTGCGAGGCTCCTTTTGCTTCTGCAAGTAAAATTGAAGTTCATCAATATTCCTGCTACTACTTTGAGTGTTAGAAAAAGTTGAAAAAATATTAAAACTATCAATGCCTTCTTCATCATCTACATTAGAACTGCTACATTGCATAGCGGGATTTACATCTGTTGAAGCACGAGAATTATCACATTGAGTTGCATAATAATTATATAGATGTTGTAAATGTTCATTTAGCTGGTTCATAGAATCATACAAATTTGGGCTTTCAGTGGGCCCAATCTCCATATAAGTATATAAAGCATTCATTAATTGGTGACAATCAGACATTTTAATAGACGGATTTAAAACTGCACCAATTAAGTAAACTGGAGGAATTGGAAAGAAATATTTTTTGAATTTCGCTTGCATATTTACAACAACATCCGTATATCTATCTTTCTTCTTAAATTCATGTAGTAGCAAAGAAATTTCAGCTATATGTACTAAAGCCATAGTAACAGTTGGGTAATATGCGCCAGAAAACACAACAGTAGCAGTATAAAATTTATGCAAAAATTTAACAACATCACTAATGACCTCCCAAGTATCAGTTGTTAACATACGCCTAGGATCAGTACAATGTGCATTAGCAACTTCAGTTATTGGAAATCTATATTTGTAGCAACATTTTAAAAATATATACGTATAATTCCATCTAGTAACTATTTCGTCTGGCATGAATCTAGGTGAAAGGTTATACTGCATACACTTATTCTTAAATTCTCTTATTCTAGATTGTCTATTATTTCCCTGAATAACTCCAACTGCTCTTCTAACTTGAGTAATCTCAACTGAAAATAAATCGAGCCCACTTTTAACAATTAAATTGTAAACATGACATGCACACCTAACATGAAAAATATCATCAAGAGGTGGTTGCAAATTCAATTTTAAAATTGAAACTGCAGCATTATTGTTTGAAGCATTATCAAAAGACATACACAAAACTTTTTGGTTTAGATTATAAAATTCAACAACTTCAATAATTGTACTACTAATAAATGCAGCAGTATGACTCTGATCTTCATCATATTTAAAAGCAATAATACGTTGTTGCATACAAGTATTATCATCTATCCAATGACATGTAATTGTTAAATAATCATTTCCATTAACAGCATGGCCAATATCAGAAGTTAGACATACTCTAGAAGGAAGTTGACTAAACAAATAACGTATGTATGTTTGATATTGGCCGTGAAGTCTAAAGATGTCTGCTCTACAAGTACTTCTAGGGATACCTTTAAACAAAGGATTGTATATCCTTTGAATATATATAATAAGATAAGAGGAAGAAGCAAAAAAAAAAGGTAGACAACCCAAAGCAATCATTTTCGCTAATTCCTCTCGATCCCTCATTTTATCATATTTTAGGAGACCTCCGGTAGTAGGGTTAATTGTTGTTTGACTTCCATCCCCATTAGCTCCCCATTCTATAGGATGGTTAGTCGACAAATGTCTAATAAGTGTCCCAGTCCCCCCTAAATTACCTCCAGTCAAATGTTTAAACGTTTCGTTACAAAGTTTGCACTTAACTCTATCAGTACCTTCTACTATATCAAAAAATTTCCAAACAGGACTTCTTTTTTTACGAGTAGAAGTTGGAGCCACTGGTGGTCTTCTACCGCTTGTTGCACTAGCAACTCCAACTCCAATACTACCAACATTTCCACTACTAGGTGTAGGTGGTATCTCATCTGCTATTCCAATTTCATTATCTTCTATTCCGTAATCTTCTTGTAATTGTTCATAATCAATATCTACATCTTGAAAATTAGGCGATGATTCAGAAACATGTGTTATTGGGTCATTACTATTACTACCAGAAGCTACATGACTACCTCTTTTTTTACTTCCACCCCTACCAGTAACTTCTCTACACGCTCTTTTAGCAGCATTAAACATATTGTAAAAATAAAAATATAAGCTAAACTCAAATATGCAAATAAAATATTAAATAAGACAAAGAGTTGGAGAGAGTGCACCGAATTCGACAATAAATTGAGCACTTGATTACGCAAATCCGGTGTTACCACGAACAAACGTCAAGCAAGTATTTCAATGTTGGACACTTGAACTTCAAGCTTAGAATTCCCATTTCCGAATGAGAAATTACGATAAATTAAATTCGGGAAAACAAAGACAATAAAATTATAAAATTAGAATATGAATTCTTGAAAATTGAAGAGAAGAGAGTGATTGATAATTTGAGAATTGAGAGAGAGATTGATAATTTTGAGTGAGGAAATGAAGAAGAGGGGAGGGTATTTATAGATTTTAAGAAGGGTTAATAATGTAATTTAATAAATACAAAAAAAAACAAAAAAGTGGCCATTTCTGAAAATACTCCCATTGGCCAACGGTTCTGGACCGTTGCCAACGGTCCTGTGGGGCCCACATGTTCAGAAATTTTTTTTTAAAAAAAAAAAAAATTTGACCGTTGTACCGGTCCGGTCCCGGTCCGGGTCGACCGGTTCAAGCTCTGTTTTGCTTACCGGGCCGGTCCGGTCACGGGTCAAGACCCTAAAATCCTAACCATTCTAACCCCTCCCCCCCAACCCAGCCCAGCCCACCCCTTAAGAACCGGGCCGGTCCGGTCCCGGTTTATACCGGACCGGTCCGGTTCGGTCCCGGGTCAACCCGGACCGGTTGACAGGCTTAATCTCATCAGATATAGATGTGTACATGCAAAAAAACTTGGTTGTGTTTTTTGTTATGGATTTTAAATATAAGCTTTATAAAGGATGTTTTGTGCTCTTTTCTTGATTCATCACTTGCTTAAAAATCTGTTGTGTTCCATATCACAAAGACTTGTGTGGTGAACATGCAGATGGCTTGAGAATATTCGTGATTGGTGCATCTCAAGACAGCTTTGGTGGGGTCATCGTATGCAGAAGGAATTTGGTGTTTGTGATGATCACTGGATTGTTGCTAGAAATGAAGAAGAGGCTCGAGATTTGGGCTGTAGGAAATTTGCAGGGAAGGAGATTGTTGAGCTCTCTCAAGATCCAGATGAGCTGGATACCTGGTTTTCATCTGGTCTTTTCCCATTATCTCTATTGGGGTGGCCAGATGATACTGCGGATTTAAAAACGTTTTATCCAACTTCAGTTCTTGAAACTGGACATGATATTCTCTTCTTCTGGGTTACATGCATGGTGATGTTGGGGATAACGCTGGGAGGTGACATACCATTTAAGAAGGTTAGCAAACTTCATCATCCCTCGTACAAAATGGCAATTTTTCTTATTGATATTTATGCTATAAGCGGAGTTTGATTCTTTGAATCTATTTTAGGAGCAGTTGATATGCTAAGATAGTTCTGTTTCCATGATCCGTGGCTTTTTCAGTGCTTAAAACAGAATTTTAAGTAGAGTGCTTCTTAAAGTTAAATTTTCTTTTTATCTACTTATAAAAAAGACAAAAAAATCCGTATTTTATCTACATAAGTACTTATGTAACTTGATCTTTCTGTTGAGATCATAACACATCATATTCATTTTAATATGTTTTGCATGTTTATTTGCATCCAATGATCCGTGATGCACAGGGACCTAAGATGTCCAAATCATTGGGAAACATTGTTGATCCACTAGAAGTTATTAATGGAATTACCCTTGATGATCTTCATAAGAGATTAGAGGAGGGCAACCTGGATGCCAAAGAACTTGAGAGGGAAAAAGAGGGACATGCAAAGGACTTTCCTGAAGGTATTCGCAAATGTGGTGCACATGCTCTTCGATTTGCCCTAGTGTCATATACTGGCCAGGTTTGTCACATTTGTGTTTTGAAATTTAATAAGATGTTTCTTTTGAACTTTCTTTGGATATTATTAACTTTTTTGTTATGTCCTTCCAGTCCGATAAGATCAATCTGGATATCCAGAGAATGGTTGGGTATCGTGAATGGTGTAACAAACTATGGAATGCCATTAGATTTGCCATGGCTAAACTGGGTGAAGATTACACCCCTCAGACAAAGATAGTTCCTAGTGAAATGCCTTTTAGCTGCCAGTGGATACTCTCAGCGCTTAACAAGGCCATAGCGAAAACTGTCTCATCCCTTGAATCTTATGATTTCCCCGATGCAGCAACAGCGGTATATTAATTTTGGCAGTTGCAGTTGTGTGATGTGTTTATAGGAGTATCAAGCCATACTTTGCCAGTGATAATCCAGAATTTGTATCTGCCAGAAGATTTGCTCAAGACACTTTGTGGCTTTGTTTAGATAATGGGTTGAGATTAATTCATCCATTTATGCCGTTTATCACCGAAGAATTATGGCAGCGGCTTCCTGCTAGGGTCTGAAAAAGGCAGATTATCAAGATGAGTCTAGTAGTGGAAAACAGGATTTAATATAATGCTTCATACTAGTTGCTGCATGATTATTATGTTGTTTAATGTCCATGTTGTTTGATGTTTGTTCATAATGATAGTGTGGAAGCTGAGATGGAAAAGGTTATATCCATTGTTAAAGTACTGAGGTCGAAGAGGGCATTGTTGCCTCCAAAGGAGAGATTTGCAAGGTAATCTTCTGTCTTCTAGGTCGAAAAGCAAAATTGTTCTCTATAATGGAAAGAGTTAAAAGAAGTCAAAGTTTGGGCGGGAGTATATTAAAAATAAAGAAGTTTCAAGTGCCTTTACATTAAATAATGGACAATCAATGAATTAATTAATTTTTCATTCCTAATGCAATCTCTTATCTTGGTTGTTCATAATATCAATTTTCCTTTCCCATCTTTCGAAGATTGGAATTTGCTATTTCAGCTTTCATACAGCTGCAGTTGATATGACTGTTGAGTTGTAATTTCTTTAGGGACCTATGCTAAATTCCACAAGATAAATAATGTATAATACTTGAATGAAGGATACCAGCATGCTATGATCTGCTTGCTTACATGTTTGCGAATCATTCCAAAAAGTAATACATCCTTTTAATGCATACAAGTGACTGCAAGAGAGATTTATATGTTAGACTCTCTTTTTATGGCTTAAGGTGATAGTCTAGTTTGGAAAGGAAAAAAGCTTTTCATTAAGACAATAACGACTTTTAACTTTCCAAAGTAACGGTGGAATCTTGCCATACTCAGGCTAGAAGCATTTGTGCTTTGCTGGACAACTGATACCGTGGAGACCATAAATAAATGCAAAATGGAGATTTGTACTCTAGCTACATTGTCATCTCTGAAGGTATCTCTTTCTTTGTCTTTTCTGTTTGTTTTTTATCTGAAAAGTAGACAAGAAGGGTTAGCTCTGATCCCACTTCCAACCGAAAGGTTGTGAGTTTGAGCCTCCCCAAGAGCAAGGTGGAAGTTCTTGGAGGGAAGGATGTCCGAGGTCTATTTGGAAACAGTAAGTGGGATTATACTGGGTTGTTGTTGTTGTTATTTTATGTGAAAAGTCGTATTGCTATTGTTGCTTATTTATGGTCTGATTTGACAAGGATAGTTTATAATTTTGTTTTAATTGAACATCGGTATTACCTGGAAAATAAATCCAACCAATGCATGGGGTTTGCGAGTTTGCACAACTGCGCTGTAAAGACTAGTTTTGTCATTTTGCAATTGCATAGAAAACAAGTCATTCATCCTTGCTTCTCCTATTATTATGATAAAGCAAATGATTTTATTAATAATGGAAAAATTTCCCGTCTACAGAAGTATACTAATAAATAGAGAATATACATGCTTATTTGGTTGATACCTTTCCTCTTCCACAATGGTATAATGCTGGAAATAGCAGAAAAGACCATGTGATGGCATCTGCATTGGTTTTCAATTATATTTTCTCATTTTTCTTACCGCCTAGCTACTTTTCTTGCATTAATTTTCATTAGGTCTCAAGTGACAGTGATGCAACTCCAACTCGGTGGCTGACAGAAATAGTGGATGAATCTGTCACAGTTTTTCTAGAGGAAAAAGGGACTACTAGTAACTCAGAGGCTGAAGTTGAAAGGCTTGAAAAGAATAGAGAAGAGACGAGGAAGTAAGTGAAATTTCAGAGTAGTATTGTTTGTTTGCAAAATTGTTTTTCTAACTAGTAGAATATACGCCTCTGAATTTCTCACCGGAGCTAAACAATCTGTATTTTCTGTCGAACAGAAGTAAACTAGACGCTTTTCCGTTTCAAAAAAATATATATAAATATATAGCATTTTACCTTGCAAAAACAGGAAACTGGATTAGGAAAGACGTTGAAGCTAGTGTAAAAGATTAATTTAGGTTTTCAACAACAACATCAAAGTATAATCTCATTTAGCGGGATATGGGGAGGGTAGTATGTACGCAGACCTTACCCCTACCCTGGGGTAGAGAGGCTGTTTCCAAATAGAAATCCGGCATCCTTCCCTCCAAGAACTTCTGACCTTGCTCTTGGGGAGACTCGAACTCGCAACCTCTCGGTTGGAAGTGGGGTTACTTACCATCAGAGCAACCCTTTTGTCTTAATTTAGGTTTTCACTAGATGTTAATATACAACTGGCATGTTATTCCTTTGATTAATCTCCTTTCCCCCTGTGTTCTGCAAGTGCGTGCTTTCATCCCAAGGTATTTGTACCAACTTCTGTTCAATCAGTGCTTCCATTCGAAGAAAAGTGCAGAATGTCATTTGGCTTATTGAAGTTGGTACAGATGAACTATTTCCTACTAAAATTTCTTGTAAATAATATTTTACCAATTAAGCAACAGCTTTTGATCATCAGACTCGGTGTAGACGATCTCCATATAAATGTAAATTAAAAGACTTAAATCGAATTATATTTATTCCTTTGACTTATTTACTTTGAACATTATTCTATATGCTATTATTAGCGTTTCTGCCTTCAAATCAAAATTGCTGAAGATATTGAGAAATGTGGAGAAGTCTTTTTCATAAAGGAGATGGAAGACGCTTGAGGAGTTGCTATTGCAATTGAGTTTTTTCTTCTGTGGGTTAATATCTGAAAATGAATAGTACTTAAACTGATATAAGAAAACGTAGCTGAAAAAGCTGATAACAAACAATATGATCATATTTTTATTTTCTTCACTTTTTACAGAGTAAAGTTCTGAAGATAGTAGACCAAATTGAATTGGTTGAATTTAGAGGCTAATGTCTTTAAAATTCCCATTGCCCTGAAATTTTGAGATGTTTCAAATACTGATCAACAAATATCCTTGAATTAATAAGTAATAGCTTTCCAATACACAGCAAATTTTTAAAAAATAAAATAAGACAAAACAAAGAAGAAAACATTAATGCTGAAAATTCTGATAGGGTGACTCTTCATTTGTTGCATTGTAATTTGAAAGCTAGCAATTTGAAAGTTTGGAAATTTTTTCAGGTTTGACCTAGATCTAATTCATGATTATCGTGTTTGAATTTCAATTTTCGTTTTTGATATAGGTCGGTATTGCTATTTGAAGCTTGTTTGTAAAATTTGGTGCAATTCGTAATTGGTTTGATGTGATTCGGATATTTAATTGTGATTCTAGTTGTTCTTGAGTTTTTCTTTGAAGTTTCATTCATATTGATTTTCCAATTTGTAGTTTTGTATGTTATTTTGGTGATTCGATAAGGCGGACGGAACCCTGAGGGGTAGCTAAACTGGTAAAGGCCTAAGGACAAAGTCATTCACCTCGCTAGTTCGAGCCCCGCCGAGCCACTGGAGGCATTACAAACTGGCCGCGTCTCCAGGGCCCCGTGGAACTAACCGTGGTGCACGCATTGAAACAACGTGTCCCGGTAGGTATAACTAGTCGGGTTCGAAAAGCGATGCTCGAAACTAAAGGTTAAAAGAAATAAGGGGGGCGAGTTCGTATGATATTATTACATTATTTATGTGCATATTTGGTTTGAAGTCCGAGGAGGTCGGGTGAGTTTCAGACGCGTTTCAAATTCATTTGTTGACCACTCAGTTAAAACTTCATTAATCGTTCCACCAAATTTTAGTTACTTGATGGTAAACAAGCATGGTATTCAGGAGCCCAGTTTTCCACATCATGGCGTTCTCATTTTTGTTGAACGTTAGTTATAATTGTGCCAAGTCCACGTCAGGAGCCAAGTACATCTAACCCGTTCATTTCTTTACATTAGCTAATTAAGTCCATGGTAATTAGTGCAGGACAAGAGGAAACTAATTAGCTCACAAAAGTTTCAATTAGGGCTTCAATATTTAGACCAAACTGGCCTTAGACTTGTACATTGGAGCTGAATGGTGCTCAAATCGAATCGGAATATCGCATCAAATCGAAAAATCAAGTCAAACCAACTAGGTTTGATTTGACTTGGTTTGATATTAAGTAAAAGAAATTGAACAAAGCCAACATATATATATATATATATATATATATATATATATATATTCTTAGACGACTAAGAAAATAACTATCACGTGTTACTAGAAAAATTCTCCCATTTGAATATTTTAATAGATCATATGTTAATTTTTAATATTTAATAAACATATATTCACTTATCAAAGATTTATCAATAACTTTAATAAAGTAAGATTGAAAATAATATCATGCAAAAAACAAGAAAAAGTCCCAAAAATCCGAAAATTCCGACAAAACCGAACTAATCCAAACCGATATAATTAGTTTTGATAAAAACTGGACCAACATGGTCCATATACACCTTAAGCTGAAAGTATAGACTAAATACAAAGAGATTGAGCTCTTTACATTTTATATTGCAGTAAGTAATTACTTGTCTCATTTTTCAGATTACTAATCTCATTTATGTGAATTACCTGTAGTTATTTTTAGATAGACTTGGTAGGATAAAAATTCGTCACTGTTTAAAATTTGGATTCAATACAAATAGACATTCTATTAGCCCAAAGAGTGGATGTGCAACGTGGAATATTCTTTTGTACAAAAAACTATTTTACTTTTTTTGTTTGCCCTCCTGTACAACTGAAAACACATTATTCTTGGTTTTTGTTTTCTATTTTTCCATTGATGCATCTTATCATCCATTTGCTTCTAAAATTATTTTGTTGTGAACCTGGCCTGTATCATGCGCCATATTGCGAATGCAAGAGAATGACCATTCATCAAATGGTCATACAGATTCTCTGCCCTTTCAAAATAAAATATTAATTACTACAACTATGTAAAAAGATGATGTATGGAACCTATTCAAACTTTCATTAAAATTCACACTTACAATTTATATTAGCCTATATAACAAAAGATATCCAGCAGATTTTGGGGAAAAAAGGTTTAAGGAAAGTGAAGATGATAACTAATTAATCAGGTTGTATAAATTTGATACCACATGTTAAAATATTGAGTATATAAGAATTAGAAAGTGAATCCATCACTGAAATTGAAGACGAAAAAAAGAAAATGTTAAAGTACAATATGCATGGGATGAAAGGACAAAGTATGGAAAAGGAATTACGTACTTTTTTCCTGATATATTCTCAAACTTTAATATTACCCATAATTGTAGCCAGATTCAATAGTGTCACCCCCCTATCCCAGTACAAACCCCACTTTCAAATTTGTCATGGAATTTCTTTTATGTGGGTTTTGCTTCTCTTGAAAATACAATATAAATACAACTGTTGTAACCAAATTAAACAAAAAAAGTAGAAGTGCAAGAGTACTAGATATCAAGGTGTTCCCTAGAGTTCCCTTGACCACTTCATGAGGGCTTACTTCTTCATAAATTGTTGCTTGAAGCCCTGCTGAAGTGTTTGGGGGAACTCCGAGGTTTACTTTGAAAGGATTTAGTTTATATATTATGATTGCGTAAAGTCCTAAGACAAGAGGGGTTGCTCTGATGGTAAGCAACCCTCACTTTCAATCGAGAAGTTGTGAGTTCGAGTCTCCCTAAGAGCAAGGTAGAAAGTTCTTGGAGGGAAGGATATTTGGAAACAGCCTCTTTACCCCAAAGTAGTGGTAAGGTCTACGTACACACTACCATCCTCAGACCTCACTAAGTGGGATTATACTGAGTTGTTGTTATTGTTGATAGCGTAAAGAACTTTTATACTATAGCAAGTAAAAGTTGGTTAATAAAGTAATCAAGTTGTTCCCTAGAGTTCTTTTGACCGATTCATGAGGACTTACTTCTTCATAAGTTGTTGTTCGAAGACCAGCTGAAGTGTTTGGAGGAACTCACAGGTTCAAAGAATTTTTATACTCTTTTAATCTATTTTGACGACAACAACAATTACCCAGTATAATCCCACAAAGTAGGGTCTAGGGTAATATGTAGACGAGCCTTACCCCTACTCAAAAGGGTAGAACATATATATTTTGACAAGTAATATATATTTTATTTTCAATTTCTTCTTAGTGACTTTGAACTTGTTGTATCAAATATGTTTTATTTTTCAAGTTACTAAACTTACTACGAATTATTAAATTTTTGGAGAAGCTAATAGTGTAAAGATTTGTTAGACTATCATGAAACACATACAACTGTAGTAGTATGAGTCATCGTGCATCTTGTTAAACTCAACTCGGATCCAAGTGTCAAATCATTACTTTCATGAATTCTGATAATGTAATTGTTACACAAAATTAATTAGTCCCTAGCTCTTTGTTCTTTATAGCTTATATTGATCATGATACTTCACATTAATATTTAAGTACGTAAAGTACGTTATTACTAAGTGGTAGTGTCGAGTGAATGAGATCTTTAGAGATGGAGAGGCAAGGTACTGCTGGCACTTTTTTATTGATTGAGAAAAGCTCTCTAGTTTCTACATTCAACAAAAGACAACAAAACAATAATAAACAATAATGAGATATTTTTATGGTAACTATAAGAATTAAAGGAAACGAAAATATGTGAACATGAAAAATATCAATTATTCGTGAGAAGGTGGGGGTGGTTCCGGTGGATGAGAAGATGCGAGAAGCGAGGCTGAGTAGGTTCGGGCATGTGCGGAGGAGAAGTCCTGATGCCCCGGTGAGGAGTTGTGAACGCCTGGCGATGGTCGGCGTTAGGCGAGGCAGAGAGAGGCTTAAGAGGTATTGGGGAGAGGTGATTAGGCATGACATGGCTAGTATGCAGGTTGTCGAGGACATGGCCCTTGATAGGAAAGTCTGGAGGTCTAGTATTAGGGTTGTAGGATAGGGGCTCCTAGAGTTTTTCGTACTACTCACCCGGGGTTGGGTGAGACTTGATCCATAGATGTTTTGTGTTTTGGATTGTTTCTCCCTTATAGTAGTTATTTATGGTAGTTACTGTATGATATTATTGCATGCTATTTATTTATGGTTCTTATGTTTAGATAGTTATTTATGCTATTTTTGCTGGACTTACTAATGCTCTTTTGTTTTTGTTTTTCCTCTCCTTCACTGAGCCGAGGGTCGATTGGAAACAGCCTCTCTGCCCTTTCGGGTAGGGGTAAGGCTCGTCTACATATTACTCTTCACAGACCCCACTTTGTGAGACATTACTGGATAATTGTTGTTATTTTTATTGTTGTTGAAATATATCAATTAATTACTATAACAGTAGCTTAGGAAAAATTGTTACTTTAGTGGTGCCATCGTCTCTGTAGTACTGAGGAAAAGAAGGAAGAACCCAACGAAGAAAGTATTGAAGGATTCAGTACGATATGATTCTTTTTAGACAATATTGACAGATATTAGTGATAGCATTTTGGCTGTTTTGGAAACACCCTTCCTATCTTTAGCAGGTAACGGTACTGTTTGAGTGTATTTTAGTCTCCCCAATCCCACGTATAAGATTATACTATGTTTGTTATTATTGTTGTTGTCGTTTTATGACTCAGGAGCTAAAGGCGGATTCAAAATTTTAATATCATGGGTGCACCATTAACTTTAACTAAAGTTGATACTTGTTATAGTGTTTTACAACTAATTAATTTTGCACATTATCTAAATAATAAATTTCATACTTGATAAATCATAATTTTTATTTGTATCATTAATATTATATACAATTATTGAATAAGATGGTCTTAAGTTGATTTGGTTCTTACCGTGTCAAAGCAAAGAGAAACTTAAGGTACGTAAAATATTAATGACAATTTAATTCAAAAATAAGCACAAAGATATCAAAAAGCCTTAAGAGCGTATGGTTAATTCTTTGTATGTGAGTTGCTTACCAAAAAGAGGTATTTTACTTATTTAAAACTTTAAAATTTTGATTGGAATAAAAAGATATGAAGCAGATTTTATCATATACTTCGTAACTAATCTTTTAGTCACATAAATAATTTATTGTAAAACAAAGTTAGAGTAGTTTAAGATAAAAACAAATCTCAACTAGAAATAATCAATAGCTAATATCATAATTCTTAATCTATAATTTACTATGAAGAGAATTTATCCAATTGGTTGAAGTCAAAGAGAAAATTAATGAGAAATGAAAAGAAAGCGTAAGAGAAAGAGAACGAAACGCGAATTCAAAATAAGGACGTCTGTCCCGTGACGAATTCAATTCTTAACCTATGGCATGACACCTGGATCACAGACTTAGGGCTCATACATTCTCTCCTTCAAGGACTTTTACCCCGCACCAAATCCAATCTAACCCTAAGTTCTATTTTAGTGGACGGATCCTTCAATAATGATTCTCTTTCCTTTGAACTTCCTGAAACCATTCGTAAATTTTATTTAGCACTTACATTAAACAGAGTGAACCGGCAGTTGATAAATTTGCTTGGGCAGAAGGTCCTAATGGTTCCTTCTCGACAAAGACAGCCTATAATATTATCAAAGCCCAGTCACAAGAAGTAGGCAACTGTGACGATCCTAGTTCACCAATTCTAAACTTGTCATGATGGCACCTACTATTCGCGACTAGGTAAGCCTGGGACATTGCGGAATTAACACTTTTGTACGAAAATAATAGTAAAATGCCGAATAACATAAAGGAAATATATAAGTTTTCCGCCTCGCATATACACTTTGATACAGAATACTGAATAACCACCAAGACCCGAAAACTCACGGGCAACACAGGCTAAAAGAAATCATACACTGTTCTAATCACTAAAGTAGTCTAATACAAAAGGGATTGATATAATAGCTAACATCTACAGATAGAATAAGAAAGAGACTTCGTGGATCTGCGGACGTAGCATATGTATACCTCAAGTCTTCAATATGCTCCCTCACAGCTACTAGCGGTATGCCTTTTCATAAGTACCTAGATCTGCACATGAAAAATATGCGCAGAAGAGGCATGAGAACACCACAACGATACTTAGTAAGTGTCAAGCCTAACCTCGGTTGGGTAATGACGAGGAAGGTCAAGGCCCTACTAAGAGAAACATAAAAATAAATATGAAATGAATAGATAGCAGGAGTACAGTAAATCTCGAGTATCTAGCAAAAGTAATAAGCAGAATGGAAAAAGGGCTACAAGTACAATCTACGATTACACGAACAATCACTACGGGCTATTTACCATGGGGGATCTTCTGGTATCCTCATCATCTACACAAGGGATCTCCAAGTACCCTGAGAATCTCCTAGTATCCTCCAATTAATCAATCATGTGTCGGATATCTCTTAGTATCCCGCACTTCCAATCTCAGATTATAATACGTACAGGGGACTCCCGGGATGTTGTACCGTAGACCCATTCGTAAACACATAACAAAAATTCAATATTTAACATAAAGAAGCTAAGTACAAACAACAGGTAAAAATTTAGAGTCTAACATGCTCACAATAAGGCAAATATTGCAATTTAGTCAAATAGAGCAAATAAGTTACTAACATGCTTTTCCTAAGCTAAAACAAGTGAAATTGCATTTTTAACAGTTAAATACGTAAAGAAACACAGTCGAAATAAGTCAAGTAAGGTGAATTTCCAACAACTACCACAAGTACACGCCCGTCACCTCGCGCACAAGGCATTTCAACAACAGTAAAGATACCCTAATGGGAGAGGTCCCCGACACAAAGTTAGACAAACCACTTCCTCGAACTGGTACCAAATTACTAAGAAACAATGCCCTTGCCACTAGTATCCGACTCTGAGTGGCCCAAATCTATTCAAACCAATTACATATTGTAAATAACATCGCAAGTAACTAATTTCACTATTAAAATTAAAGCTAACACGTGAAAAGAGGTAAAATGACCAAAACACCCCTCAGTCCAACGTCTCATAATCGAATCATTTTTACATTTTAAGAAACCTCATACTCTCACGAGTCTAACCATATAAAAATCTCCCAAATCGGAGGTCAAATGCCCCTTCAAAACTCAATATAGCAAAGACGTTTTACCCAAATTATCCAATTTTTGATCCTAAATTCGAATTTAAATGATGGATTTAACCACAAAACGATGGAATATAACCTAAAAGGATCATAGAAATGTTACCCAATAATCTCCTCTTCGAAACCCTCTCAAAATCATCCTTGCTCGAGCTCAAACTTGATTTTTCAAACTTTGAAATTAAGCCTCGGATAAACCCTTAACATCATAGTGATTTCCGCTTTTGCGGATCAAGGGACCGCTTCTGCGATTCTGCTTTTGCGGAGAATCCAACCTCTTTTTCGGTTATTCTTAAATGCCGACCTACCGCTTCTGCGGTCCATCTCGCTTCTGCGGAAAAATATACCGATTCTACGTTTCCTAGCCTTGTGCCCAAATTCGCATCTGCGGTTCCTTAAGCCACTTCTGCGGCTCCGCTTCTGCGGTTCCCAAGCCAAAGAAGTGAAAAAACCAGAAGTCTGAAGTCTTCAATTGCTACACACTTAGAATTTTCTAACGTTAACCTTCCAAAATCATCTCGAGGCCCCCGGGACCTCAACCAAAAATACCAATACCACCTAATACCTTATTTAAACTTGCACCAATCCTTAAGACACCTAAAATAACACTGAAACCTCGATTAAATCAAAGATTCAAGCCTAAGAACATTAAGTTCATCCAAAACACACTTTCGATTCAAAACCTAATCAACACTCATCCGATTGACCTGAAACTTTGCACGCATGTCCCAATTGACATGAAAGTGCTACAACAACTTCCGAAATCCCATTCCGACCCTCGGATCAAAATTTTACTATCTGATCGATAACTTCAAAATTTTAACTTTTGACATTTCTAACCTAAATGAGCTACGGACATCCAAACTATATCCCAAACACGCTCCCGGCCACGAAATCACCTAACGGAGCTAATGGAACCATCAGATTTTCATTCCGAGGTCTTCTTTCAAACTGTTCTGATTACGGATAATTTTTCCAATACTTAAGCTCTCATTGAGGGACTAAGTGTCCCAAAACACTCCGAGTTCTGTTATCGAACGTCCCAGCAAACCAAAATAGCATAAATGAACTTAGGGAAAGTAGTTAATGGAAAAACGGGCATAAATTCCAAAGACGACCGGCTGGGTTATCACAGTAACTGAACTCACTTTTCATGGCTATGAAAGCTTGATACGTTAAGCAACATAAAATCCATCTTATGGACAGTGGTTCACACTAGGCTACCCACCTGTAAAATGTTACATAATAGGAAAATTATTACCTCTAGCATTTGCAACATCTGCCAAAACGAAGAAGAGGACATGGAGCATATGTTCTTTAATTGCTGGCAATCAAAACCTATATGGGACCAATTGGAAACTTTTTACAAATACCCGGATCAACCTCATATTGAGCTTACAATACATAACTGGTTAAAACCTCTTTGCCACAATAAATCAACCTTCAACACATTCTTATCTAAGGGAGATATACTACATTTTACCCTTTGGCATATCTAGAATCACATAAACAACTTCATATTTAACAACAAAAAATCTCCTCTTTCCTTGAAAAACATCATTAAGAGTGCAACAGAATTTAAGTTGGTAACAGGGTCTTTCCAAAGTCCAAACCCTAAGATAACAATATACATATAATGGAAGCCACGTAATTAGGGAATTTATAAATTAAACATAGTTGGATCTAGCTTAGGCAACCCTAGGAGGGGTGGAATTGGAGGAGTTAGTAGAGACTGGGACAATAACTAGATTATAGGCTTTACCATGTCTATCCCTCACGCAATAAACATTTACATGGAAGGCCTAGCACTTATACACGATCTAAATATAGCAATACAACGAAATATTAGACGTCTAGTGGTTGAAACAGATTGCAATCTCTTAATTAACATGCTTACTAACGAAAATGGTCTGTATCAAAATTTTATTATTGTTGTAGCTGGATGCTAACTAGAGTGAGCGAGCCTCAGGTCACTCACGTCTTCAGAGAAGCGAATGGTGTGACTGATATTATGGCAAAACATGGAAGCAACTCGAACTTTTTTGAAAATGTTATGTTGTACTTCTCCCCGCCCCCTTTGTTATTTCTACTTTTGAACTAGACAAGCTGGGAACTTTGTGTCCTAAAAAAGTCCCAATTTGTAATAACTCTTAAACAGAGTAGAATAAATATCTATTGCAAAAAAAAAAATCGAATATTTCGACATAGGTTCTAAAACCTTGGGACCCAACGCCCACTTTTGACCATGGGTTAACTCTGCACTATACCCCAAAATTTCAGAAAATTATATTGAAAGTCTAGCTTATAGCTCCAAACAGGATGGGTGCAAGTGCATCATAATTTGTGAGGTGGGTCCGCCTCCGTCAGGAGCAATTTTTGTTTTTTATTTAGGTTAGTACTTATTTTTTGTAATGTAGTTTCTATTAGGGATATGGATTGAATATACAAGAACACTTAGAAAGTTTCATAAAGAGTACATGTTACTTATAATCATAATGCATGGACTCTCCAAAATATTATTGTATACGTGTGGGATCCTCCAAAAATACTCTACTTTTGGAGGATCCGACACACACACGATGCTATTTTCTGAGAATCCGAGCGACCTTGCTTAAACCCATTGTGGTTGACTGGCTATGTTGAAATTTTGAACGAGGTACTTTAGATTTTTAAAAATTATAGTTTTCATGTTAGAATTAATATTTATATTAATATACTCTTCGGCTAAAGCTTTTAACCAGAGTAGAGCAGCCCATATCATTAATTAATATAATCGATGACATTGGCTACTGAGAAAAATACATCCTACTCACTCTCACTAAGGGGAAGATAATGTTCATATGCATTTAATATAAGAAAATAATCCTAGGGTTTTCCCCGCGAAAATTTTGCTGAATTGTGTGAACACACATTTATTAACGTGGGTATTTGACTATTTTTTCGCATAAAAACATCGAATTTTTAAATTTTCACTAATGAGCAACACTGAAACTTAAATGCATGACCTTCTTGTTTAGCTCAAAGTTCTCATACACTTTATAAGCATAAATCAATTAGAATAAATTGAGGGCCAATCATAGAAGATCTTAATAAATCAAAAGACCGAATCAAAAATATGAGAGGCGAGTGACATTAGCTAGGAAGACAAATATAAAGATCTTTTATTGATGATAGTGATTTGGTCTGCCTTTCCATAGAGAGGTTCAGATCCTAAAAATTACACTCTGTTCGTTGGGAAGTGGAAAATGATGAAGAAGAAACAGCCCGCTTTTTATGGTTCTTTCTCTTAGTATTTATAGTTGTGCACCTTACCAGCTGGCGTTGGATGGCCGTGGTCAGATCGAGAGGACGCATGCCAACAATGAATAGGTTGTGGCCTTATTGATTATGATGGATGATCTAAGCATGCTTGTCGTCAATAAATAGTTTTGCCATTTTTCATTCCAAACGTGCTTAAGAGTTAATTAATCTTATTAATGATCACGAATCAAGTTTTGACACATAGAGTTAGTCCCTCCTCTTATTGAGGTCAAGATTCAGTTGGACACGATGAGTGGACTTTATAGGATGCGACTCAGTAGATTTGGAAGATGGGGTTGGATGTCATTTTAGGCTGTAACCTGGGGGACCGTAGTCGTTCATGCTTAGAAGACGGCCGTAGCCGTTAGTACTTGGAAGATGGTTGTAGCAAGTTTTACTTATTCAGAATGGTCGTGGTCGTTTTGCACCTTGAAGACATTCGTAATCGCCTATATTTATGAGATGGTTGTTGCCGTCTGCACAACTGGAGAATGCCCGTAGCTATTCTACATTTGGATAATGGCCGTAGCCATTTGTATCTGGAGGCGGGCCGTAGTTGGCTGTTCTAAGGAGGCGGTCGTGCCCGTTTGCATTGGGGGGATGGTTTCTTGATGTTCTCGTCCAGGCTGTGTATTCCCGTTGGCGGCCACTGGGGATATGGGTGTGGCTGATGCGTATTGTGATGACGCTCGATGTGTAGAGGCATACTGGACGCCTTTTCATCGTGCCTGGGTCGTCGACCCTATTTCGAAGGCATAGCATGGATTGGCGGTTGCAAAAACCATTTCGTGATATCTGTCATAATGACAACCGTTATTTATAGATTCGAACCGTTTTGAGATTGGTTGTGCAGTTAATGGTGGCTTTTGAAATTCGGGAAAGTCACTTTGCAGTATAAATAGCGGGTTATTTTATCGATTTCTCACTTTTCACTATTTTCCTAAGTGAGATTTCTGAAGAAGTAACTTCTCTTGCTCGTTTTCTTTATCAATTCGTGTTGCTCTTCGTCTTTGTTCACTTAATATCCATTTTTACTTCTTCTTCGGCAGCCTCGTTCACTCATTGTCCAGTAGTCAGAAATGGCAAGCAGTTCTAACAGAGAGCTTTCTCCAGTGATTCTTCTGGCAGATGATGGGTATTCTGCGGTGGCAAGAGGCACTGAACTGGCGGAGACTGATAGGATCCCGTCAGCACTCGATGTCCTTTCTCTACTCAGGGGCCCGATAACTGACTTTACCCATGATGAGGAATAGGATAAGGTTAATGAGGCTCCATTAATGGGTGTGGTGGGCCTTGCCCAGTTGAGGGAGCAGTGGGGTATTCCTCACTCTGTCGACATTTCCCTCGCTGGGTGCAAGGAGAAGGTGCATACCGACCGCCCTGAATATTGCATTTTCTACGCTTATCCTTTCAGATTAGGGTTCGGGCTTCCCTTTTTGGCGCTGGTAGCGGACTTTTGCTGCTATTACGAAGTGTGCCCTAGACAACTCATCCCCTCTGTTTTCAAGCTTATTACCATGCTCGCCAAGTATGCAAAATTGGCACAAAGAGAAATAATGCTGAGGCACGTGCTGACTCTGTACGCTCCTCAAAGGGTCCGCATGACCATGATTTGGATGGTCCCGCGTGGGGCCCGGGGTTTGACTGCTAAGCTGGACGACACGGTTGACCCTCGTCCTTATGAGAACTTTTTCTATATCACGACCGAGCACTTGGTGGGGAATGTCAGACACTTCTCAGAGACTTGGAGCCATATACGTGAGTTTTATATTCGTCAGGTCCTGCCTTCTGCTCTTCCTTATTTCTAATCTTATAAGTATTAATTATTGTCTTGTGTTTGCAACTGAACGGGCGCCCCTGGCTCCTCTGTCTAGCATTGGCGAATAGGTTGAGTCCATACTCCCTCAGACAGCGGGGATTCGCACATGGCCGGCCTTCTGGGAGAGGCATGGCCGTAGGCCAGCCGCGGGTGAGTGTTTGAGTTATTGCATCGTTCTTGTTTAGTCCTGCTGTATTTCTTCTCTTAATTCTTTTTCTTTTGTTAGTCAGGGGAGGTGGACCTTATAAAGGCTCCTCAGCTTGCTTTCCGCAGGTCGGGTGCGACTGCTCAGTTGGCGATGGTGCCAACACCATGCCCAGTTTCGAGGGTGACTTCAGTTGAGTCGTCAGCAGCCCACTCCCCAGTGCGGTCTTCAATGAGGGACGAGGTGTCTGCGGGGGTTGTTCGCCCCAAGGCTGAACCATCATTGGATGAGGAGGAGGAGGAAAAAGAGGAGAGACCATTGATAAGGCGACGGGTCACATTCACGCCCACCGCGGATGTGGTACATTTGGATTCTCCGCCATCGGATGCTGTGGGGGAGGAGGCAGCTTTGCCTGCCCTTGAGGGCGAAAACACAATGGGGGTTGCCCAAGCCGGCTTAAGTCGTAGTGAAACAGTCACTTTGCCTGCACATCATCAGTCCCAGCTGCTAAGAGGGGGATTGGTTCCTCATCGGCTGCTTTGGTTGGGGAAGCAAGGTTCAACCCTTTGGTGAGGGGAGAAGCTTCGACCTCTCGGCCGGTCGAGGAAGGAAGGGACGCTGTGGAAGGGGAGTAAGACTCCGAGTCCGACCTGGAGTTTGATCACGTTTGCAGGCTCTTGGAAGGCTTTGCCAACGCGACGGCACATGCAGAGGGGCCGTACTGTTATGCTGAGATTCCGAACGACCAAAACTTGCTGCTCAACGAGGATAATTTAATATCGATGTTTGCGCCCTTGTGCTCGGAGGAGGAGATCAGGTTGCTGAGTGACGTCTCAGATGTCGGATTGATGGCCGTTATGGCTTTAGGGTACATGTGGCGTTTCCCTTTTGTTTCCTTTCTTGCCTTGGTGTGTTTCTTATCTTAAACGTTGTTTTTGTCTTGCAGTCTTTTCTTTTGAAGGTAGAGAGCATGCGCCGGGCCAATGTCCGCTCGGGACTTTTCTTGCGGGCACTGGAGAAATATCGCCGCTACCGGGATAGGTGTCGCGTGATGCACGAGCGCTTGAGGAATGAACCTCGCAGCCCGGAGTTAGTTGAGGAGTTGGCGCGGCGGGAGCATTTGGTTCAGCAAGCTCAAAGCCGGTTAGTGCTCTCAAAGAGAAACTTCGTCGTAGGGATGAGGAGTTGGAAGCTGATAGAATTTCTGCAGCTGAGAAGGAGCACCGGAGTCAGGAGGCTGTGGTGGAGGCCTCTGAGTCTCTGATTAGGCAGGTGGTCCGGCTCGATGAGGAGCTCACTGCTTCGAGGCAGCAAGCCAGGGACGCCTCGATGAAGGACGGGGCGTTGGAGGCGGTGGTCCTTGTTCGGGAGAGAGAACGGGAGCTGGAAAGGTCTGCTGCGACTTTTAGAATGGCGGGACTAGAGGAGCACATCGACATTTATGAACGGAACGCCTAAGTAGCGACGGATCAGATTACGGCCTTGGAGGCCGAGAATCAGCGCTTGAGCGATTAGGCGGCTTCTTACGGCCCCGCTCGTGACCTTTGGTCTTTTGCTGAGGCCCAGCTTGATGGGTATAGGAAGTTGTGGCAGGCCGGTGTCGTGCACGAGGATGTTTATGAGGGGGCCTGCCAAAAAGCTCGCGAAGCTCGTCTTGTTTGTGGCTTCGACCTGGCCACTCCAGCGACCGATGATGGTGCGGGCGGCCGTCAGGGTGGCGCGGGTGGCGTTGAGTAAAAGGGGTTCTTATAGATTTAGCTTTTATTCTGCTTTGTTGTTTTTTTTTTCGTTTGGATTTATCTCTTTATTTGTTTATCAGCCTTGGCCGTATGTAAATGGAGGCGACCTGTTGTAAAAGAGGGTTGTGAAAATACAATTTTATGTCCTTCTCTTTTTTGTTTCTAAGTTTTATTTTTCACTTATTCAAGGGGGGGCGTGTTGATCTCCCTACGACTTTAGTTGTGAAAACGTCAGTGGCCTTGGCCATGATGACGTTGACGGTTTTGGTCAGTTGGATGAATCCGACTATTTTTGGGTTGTTTTCTTGCCTTAGTCCAAAAAACTAGGTGCGCTGGTAGCGTCGACGGCCTCAGCCGCGATCGACTGCTTTTCGTTTATCGTTTTCCTTCACTTGGCATGAGCGTAGAAAATCACTCTATCTATGATATGTGCGCTTTGGTTGTATGAGCATGATTTTCAGGTATAGGTTTTGATGAATGACAAATAATGAAGTCAAGCGTCAAACAACGATATAATATGACAAACAATCAAATGGCGAGAAGCATACTGATGACGAAATTGCATGAACAAGCCAAAGTCGAGCCAAAGAGTTCAAGACCAAAGACCCAAGACGTAGGTCGTTTGGTAGAACCAATATAAGAACAACGCTTAAGTTATCTCGTCTTTTGGCTCAATATTAGGTCATCATAAACATGCATAAAACATTTTATTAAATCTTATTTATCATAAACATGCATCATTTGATTTGCATTTTAATCAAAATGGTTTTTAAACATGTCTTTTAAATCTGGACCTAAACAATCGATTATATGCTCCTTACAATCGATTGTGTTTTTCAAAATAGCAAACAATCGATTATACAGTTTTAACAATCGATTGTATTAAGACAGTGTGATCTGAAGTCTTTCAAAATAGCAAACAATCGATTATATACTTCTAACAATCGATTGTATTGAGACAGTACTTAAACTGAATTTTTCAATCAGCTAAATAATCGACTATATGTTTTTAACAATCGATTATTATCAGAATAATCAATTATGATTTTTATACAATTGATTATATTTAGACCGTTCCCATAGAATCATAAATTGATTTTTGAACGCTGAAGAACAACCGATTATAAAGGTTTTACAATCGATTGTTTCCCTTAAAATCAGGAGTCTGTCTTTTGAACGGTCCTCAAACAATCGATTGTGTAGGTCAGACAATCGATTGTATGAGCAAAAATTTAGGGATTTTATTTGTCAATTAAGCAACGGTCAGCACCATTTTTCACCTATAAAATGAGGTCTTTTGAGCTGTTTTTAAACACACAACTCCTCCATACATTGATATACATATTGATCATTTTCAAGCATCATTTTAGAGCTTTTGTTGAGCCATTTGATAGACAACTTTGTGTTGTTCATAGAGCTAAAATTGTATCTCTTGATCTACTCTTTTGAGAGAGTGCTTGTGTAAAAGAGAGTTGTTTGAGAAGAACATATCTTCTCATTTGTCGGGTTTGCTAAGTACCCAAAGTCTTAGTGGTTAAAGTCTTGGGGTGAGGTATCCTCAAGCAAGTGAAGTCTTAAGGTGCAGTATCCTGAGCAACTGTAACGGTTTGTTAAGCACCCGTAAGCTCGACGAAGATAGTGGAATCTCGAGAGAGTCTCTCGGGGACTGGACTATCCACGGGTTGTGGTGAACCAGGATAAAATACGGTGTGTTCTTTCTTGATTATTTCAATTATCGTATTTACTTATTCCTGCAATTTTAAATTCCGCAATATTTCAATATTCTCGTGCCTCACTATTCACCCCCCCCCCTCTAGTGAACGGCATAAATACTAACAATTGGTATCAGAGCCTAACTCTCTGAAAGCCTTAACCGGTTGAGAGCGAGAAATTTTTTTTTTGTTGAGAATATTGAACGCGGGAATAATGAGCGAAGGACAATCCCCCACTTGCCCTCTACTATTTGACGGAACAAAATATACATATTGGAAAGAGCGGATGAGTATCTTCCTCAAAGCAAACAGTTCTCGTTTGTGGCAAATCATCAAAAACGGTGAACCAATGCCGACAAAGAAGTTGGAGAAACCACGATTCCAAAGAAGGAAGATGAATATGATGCCGAGGACATCAAGAAAGTTGAAAATAATGCAAGGGCCATCTATGTATTATATTGTGTGGTGAATCCGGATGACTATCGAAAAATCTCTTGCTGCACAACCGCCAAGGAGATGTGGGATAAACTCGAGATCATTTATGAAGGTACGCCTCAAGTCCGAGAATCCAAAATTGATTTTCTAACACATAAATATGAAATCTTTAAAATGGAGAAGGAACCCATTGGTATTATGTTTGAACGATTTTTAAGAATCGTCAACGATCTACATGCTCTCGGGAAAGTTTACACGAACAAAGATCTTGTTCGAAAAGTCCTACGGAGTCTCACTCTCGAATGGTGTTCCAAAGCCAATGCAATCCAAGAGTCGATGGAATTCACAGATATCACAATTGATGGACTAAGAGGTAATCTCGAAACTTATGATAGCACAATTCTTAATCCTTATCTTAGAAGTAATTCAAATTTTGCCTTTAAAGCCTCGTCCTCTAAACGAGAAGAGGTAAGTGATTCGGAAAGGGATAATGATAATATTTCAAATGATATAATTGAAAAGTCTTGTAAGTCTATGAAGAAGGACAAGAAAAAGAAGAAACACCATAGGCGCGTATCACGAGATTCAGACAGCTCAGGCAATGAAACCGCCGCATTGTGTCTCATGGCAAACGAAGAAGAAGAGGTAAGTACATCTAACTCTCACTCGTTTGAAGAATTACAAAATGCCTATGATGAATTGTATGGTGAATTTGTTAATGCTTCCAAAATGATAAAAGATTTGAAGAACACACTTTCTTTGCAGAAAACACTTTCTTTGCAAGAAACAGATTTTCAGAAAATACTTTCTTTACAAGAAAAAGATTTTGAAAAATCCTCTTCTTTGAAAGAAATAGATTTTGAAAAATTGACTAATGAAAATGGTGTTCTTAAAAATATTGAAGTTTTAGAAAAAGAAAATAAATTTTTGGAAAATGACATTGTTGATTTTAAAATAAGATCAAGGAATTGAATGAAGCCTCTTCAATTGGTAAATGCTCAAATTGTTCTTCTTGTAGTTCTTTAAAAATAGAGAACATAGAACTTAGGAACGCACTAGAAAAACGTAGTGTTGATAGTCCTAAAATTGAAGTTGTTAAAAAGGATGAAAGTAATGAAGTTGGTCAATCTAGAAAGAATTCTAGGAACCTCACTAATGAGTCTAAGATTAATTGTTTTAGACCACCTAGAAACAATTCTAGGACTTTTGTTAATAAGTCTAGAATGAAAAACTTTAGACCACCTAGAAATGATTCTAGGAATTTCAACGATTCTAGGAAAAACAAATTTTGATCACCTAGAACGCATTTGGCTCAACCTAGACATATGCACAATCCTAATGTTATATGTCACTATTGTAATCGGGTAGGACACATTGCACCCGTCTGTTTTGCTAAACATAGAGATTTATGTGTTGATTATGATTATTATTATCCTAACCCCCAAGGACCCAAAAGAAGTTGGGTACCAAAAACCTATTTTTAGGTTCTTTTTGCAGGTGTGCTTGAAGACTATAATATTGTAGTGGATGCACCAAGCACGAAACCTTAATGCATTAAGGGGGAACGTCGGTTAGTTATCATATTTTGCTAATAATCAATATTATTTTTGTTTGATGCATGTCTTAGTAAGTTCTTTTTGAATAACAATTAGTATCAATTAGTTTTAAAATAAATGATTGATTCATGTTTTGATGAATATTCTTAGTATAAAATAACAATTGGCATAGTTGAGAAAAATGACCGTTATTATTAGTATGCCATTTACTAACATTTGATATGATCTTGTTTATAACGATTGGTATCGTCAATGGTTTAAATAATTTTTGGTATAGTCTTTTTGCTAATGCCAAAAGGGGGAAGAATATAGGCGATATGCATGCCTTAATTGAGGGGGAATATTCAATTAAGGGGGAATTATATTGAATTGGTTGCATAAATTGTATGTTGAGATATAGCATGAATTTAGGGGGAATTAAATATGCATATCTTCCGTTGTTTGTCATTATCAAAAAGGGGGAAATTGTAGAAAATCACTCTATCTATGATATGTGCGCTTTGGTTGTATGAGCATGATTTTCAGGTATAGGTTTTGATGAATGACAAACAATAAAGCCAAGCGTCAAACAACGATATAATATGACAAACAATCAAATGGCGAGAAGCATACTGATGATGAAATTGCATGAACAAGCCAAAGTCGAGCCAAAGAGTTCAAGACCGAAGACCCAAGACGTAGGTCGTTTGGTAGAACCAATGTAAGAACAACGCTTAAGTTATCTCGTCTTTTGGCTCAACATTAGGTCATCATAAACATGCATAAAACATATTATTAAATCTTATTTATCATAAACATGCATCATTTGATTTGTATTTTAATCAAAATGGTTTTTAAACATGTCTTTTAAATCTGGACCAAAACAATCGATTATATGCTCCTTTCAATCGATTGTGTTTTTCAAAATAGCAAACAATCGATTATACAGTTTTAACAATCGATTGTATTAAGACAGTGTGATCTGAAGTCTTTCAAAATAGCAAACAATCGATTATATACTTCTAACAATCGATTGTATTGAGACAGTACTTAAACTGAATTTTTCAATCCGCTAAATAATCGACTATATGTTTTTAACAATCGATTATAATTAGAATAATCGATTATGGTTTTTATACAATCGATTATATTCAAACCGTTCCCACAGAATCCTAATTTGATTTTTGAACGTTGAAGAACAATCGATTATACAGGTTTTACAATCGATTGTTTCCCTTAAAATCAGGAGTCTGTCTTCTGAACGGTCCTCAAACAATCGATTGTGTAGGTCAGACAATCGATTGTATGAGCAAAAATTCAGGGATTTTATTTGTCAATTAAGCAACGGTCAGCACCATTTTTCACCTATAAAATGAGGTCTTTTGAGCTGTTTTTAAACACACAACTCCTCCATACATTGATATACATATTGATCATTTTCAAGCATCATTTTAGAGCTTTTGTTGAGCCATTTGATAGACAACTTTGTGTTGTTCATAGAGCTAAAATTGTATCTCTTTATCTACTCTTTTGAGAGAGTGCTTGTGTAAAAGAGAGTTGTTTGAGAAGAACATATCTTCTCATTTGTCGGGTTTGCTAAGTACCCAAAGTCTTAGTGGTTGATGTCTTGGGGTGAGGTATCCTCAAGCAAGTGAAGTCTTAAGGTGCAGTATCCTTGAGCAACTGTAACGGTTTGTTAAGCACCCGTAAGCTTGACGAAGATAGTGGAATCTCGAGAGAGTCTCTCGGGGACTGGACTAGCCACGGGTTGTGGTGAACCAGGATAAAATACGGTGTGTTCTTTCTTGATTATTTCAATTACCGTATTTACTTATTCCAGCAATTTTAAATTCCGCAATATTTCAATATTCTCGTGCCTCACTATTCACCCCCCCCCCCTCTTGTGAACGGCATAAGAACTAACAATGAGTAGGTTGCAGCCGTTATTTGGCGAGGGTGGCATGTAGCTTTAGTCCCAGTTCGGGTGTGGTTGGATTGTTGGTCGTGGCTTTATAATTCGACTAGGGCCAAACTTATCACGGCCTGAATCTGAGTTCGAGTTAGGCGTACATACATGATTGGCGAGGTGCTTAACTTGCCCCTTCATTTGTAGGGGAATAGGTCTTGCAGCGTCCAATGGTATGGGCGCTCGGCCTGAGCCTCGATTTATTCTGTAGTTAAATTTTTGTGCGAGGTCGTGTTGTCTGCGTTGTTGTTCAGCTATGGTTGAACCTTTGCAAAAAAATTTCGATGTCGAAGGCACGTAGCCTGAGCTGTTGTTCAACCGTGGTTGAACCTTTGCAATTTTTGATGTCGAAGGCACATACTTGAGTCCCAGTTCAACACATAGTTGAACTTTATGGGTGAGGACATGTAGCCTGAGCTGTTGTTCAAACGTGGTTGAACCTTAGCAATTTTTGATGTCGAAGGCACGTAGCCTAAGTCTCAGTTCAACTCATGGTTGAGTTTTTTGGGCAAGGGCACGTAGCCTGAGCTGCTGTCAACCGTGGTTGAACCTTTGCAATTTTTGATGTCGAAAGCATGTAACCTGAGTCCCAGTTCAACTCGTAGTTGAACCTTTCGGCGAGGACACGTAGCATGAGCTATTGTTCAACCGTGGTTGAACCTTTGAAATTTTTTGTCAAAGGCACATAGCCTGAGTCAACTTTTTGGGCGAGGACACGTAGCCTAAGCTATTGTTTAACCGTGGCTGAACCTTTGCAGTTTTTTGATGTCGAAGGCACATAGCATGAGTCCCAGTTCAACTCGTAGTTGAACTTTTCGGCGAGGGCACGTTGCCTGAGTTGTTATTCAACCGTGGTTGAACCTTTGCAATTTTTTGTCAAAGGCACATAGCTTGAGTCCCAGTTCAACTCATAGTTGAACTTTTTGGCGAGGGCAAGTAGTCTGAGCTGTTGTTCAACCGTTGTTGGACCTTTGCAATCTTTTGTCGAAGGCACATAGCCTGAGTCTCAGTTCAACTCATAGTTGAACTTTTTGGGCGAGGGCATGTAGCCTGAGCTACTGTTCAACCGTGGTTGAAACTTTACAATTTTTTTATGTTTAAGCCACATAGCTTGAGTCCCCGTTTAACTCGTAGTTGAACTTTTCGGCGAGGGCACATAGCCTGAGCTTTTGTTCAACCGTGGTTGAACCTTTGCAATTTTTTGTCGAAGGCACATATCCTGAGTCCCAGTTCAACTCATATTTGAGATTTTGTGGCTAGAGGGCACGTAGCCTGAGCTGTTGTTCAATCTTGGTTGAGCCTTTGCAATTTTTTGTCGAAGGCACATAGCCTGAGTCCCTGTTCAACTTTCAGTTGAAATTTTTGGCGAGGGCACGTAGCTTGAGCTGTTGTTCAATCGTGGTTGGACCTTTGCATTTTTTTGTCGAAGGCACATAGCCTGAGTCCCAGTTTAACTCGTAGTTGAACTTTTGTGCAAGGGCACGTTGCCTGAGCTGTTGTTCAACCGTGGTTGGACCTTTGCTATTTTTTATTGAAGGCACATAGCCTGAGTCCCATTTCAACTCATAGTTGAACTTTTTGGGCGAGGGCACGTAACCTGAGCTGCTGTTCAACTGTGGTTGAACCTTTGTAATTTTTTGTGGAAGGCACATAGCCTGAGTCCTACTTCAACTCGTAGTTGAACTTATGCCTTTTCACCCGACCTGTTTTCTTGGGGGAGGGGGGGTTAGGTTTTCGTTTGAGATCTTGTCTGATTTGTACGTATCCTTCTTGGCTAGTTTGTGGAGGCCATTTTGCTATGGATCTTGGTTTCATGCCACTTTCCGGCAGGGTCTCGTGTTAAGGGGACCAGGGTCTCTCACCCGTGTTCTCCTCGTAGGGAGGGGATATCTGCTTCTTCTTCTTCTTCTTCTAGTTCTTCTTTTGCTCTCTTGAGAATGAGGGGAAGTCGGGGCTTCGGACTCCTGCCGGAGCTTTCGAGTTGCGTTCACCCTCCGTGCTACCTTGGCTCATTCGAGCTGTGTTACGTTCCCTTTTGGGTATTCTCTCCGTTTTGGTCCAATGATGAACTACACGATTCTCTTATGAAATCCCCACAGACGTCGCCAAATTGTTTAGCTCAAAGTTCTCATACACTTTATAAGCATAAATCAATTAGAATAAATGGAGGGCCAATCATAGCAGATCATAATAAATCAAAAAATTAAAGGAAAAATATGAGAGACGAGTGTCATTAGCTAGGAAGACAAATATAAATATCTTTTATTGATGATAGTTGTTTTGGTCTGCCTCTCCATGGAGAGGTTCAGAGCCTGACAGTTACACTGTCTTCGTTGGGAAGTTAAAAATAATGAAGAAGAAGCGGCCCCATTTTTAGGGTTCTTTCTCATAACATTTATAGCTGTGCTCCTTGCCAGCTGGCGTTGGACGGTCGTGGTCAGGTCGAGAGGACGCCTACCAACAATGAATAGGCTGTGGCCTTATTGATTATGATGGATGATCTTAGAATGCTTGTCATCAATAAATAGTTACGCCATTTGTTATTCCAAACGTGCTTAAGAGATAATAATCATATTAATGATCACGAGTCAAGTTTTGACCCATACACTACTCCTATCATGTTAAATTATATATGACTACTTCCAATGGCCTACACAAGATTTTCAGAAGTGGTGTGACATTTAAATGACATTTAAAAACTAAAATGAGTATGGAATCATAAGGCTACGAATAAACGACAGTAAATATTTAAAGAAATTTCACCACAAACATAAATATTCTATCTTCTTATCCTTCATCTATGTCGAAGGAAAAACAAACAAGACAATTTAGGATTAGTAATTCTGTAGAAATAGAATGTATTTATCACTACTGTTATGAATGAGCTTCGTCCACGCTATTACCCAAAAATGGGGCTTAAAAATTAGCTTAACCAATGGACCACCCAATGTCAATTTTTAAGCGGTCACTGGTAACTAATACTTTTGTAAGTATTCTTTATATGTATGTAGCAAAAGTTTCGACGATGCGGTATCACATAATACCGTTTGAGTGTATGTACATCCGTCATTGACTATTTCATCTAATTAATAAATTTAAGTTATTAGAAAGGAAACATATTTATTATTATAATCTGCAATACACAAGAAATGTTAAAAGAACTAAAAGTCTAGAAAGTTGTATTTTACGGATTATTTTGGTTAAAAACAAGAGTAGTACTAATGATTAATAACAAAATGCCATTACAAAACACAGTGGTGGTGCTACATAGAGCAATCATGTAAAATAGCCGCATAAGTTGGAGAGTTTTTTTTTTGCCAAATATATATAAGAGCCCATTCAACTTGACACTAATTTTTATTTTCGCACTCTATTTCTACCTTGTCCCATTTTGCTATCTAATTTTATTTTATATATTTTATTTTGGCCCTTCAATTTTATTTTTTATATTCCACTTTAACATAAAAATTGAAATCAATGCAAAAAATATAACACGTGTGTATACACAAATTTGAGATGTAATAAAAATCCAATTAAATGATGCCACATGATTTTTTCATCCATATCAAACGGATCAATACTAAAATATACGAACCCGGCCATTTTTTTTCATCCACTGTTGCCCCATCTTCATTCTCTAAGTTCCAAAGTTTTTGTATGCTGACTTCATACCTGGCCCGTTTAGATGAAATAAACCCACAAAAATATGATCGGGTTTACTATATAATTTTAGTATTGACCCGATTGACATGGATGAAAAAAACAGGTGATAATATTTAATTAGATATTTATTACGCCTCAGATTTGTGTAGACACGTGCTCTATATTTTTTTTGCATTGGTGTCAGCTTTTGTGCTAAAGTGAAACATAAGAAATAGAATTGGAGGGCCAAAATAAAACATATAAAATAGAGTTAAAGGGCTAAAATAGAACAAAGTAGAGATAGAGTGCCAAAATAACAATTGATGCCAAGTTAAATGGGCTCTATATGTATTTTGCCATTTTTTTTCTAGCACATAATTAAGGATATTTTTGGTAAACAAAGAATAAGTTACATTGTGGAACTTATGTTTCTATCGTGTTACGTCAATAATTTTTGTTTTTCCCGGGAAAGGTATGGTCAATCAATTAGATTGTGTACGTGCAACTTCCACCTCGACGAATTTTGGATTGATTCTGGTGGGGTGCAATGTGGACATAGCCTTTTAGTTATGGGTTCAATTGAATTTAAAGAGAAAGTATAGTGTTGAATCCATTAAGTTTGAATTTGTACCCAACCAAAAAGGTAAATGGCCTTTCTGAACTCTAGGGTGCAACAAGAAATCCTCGATACAATCTGGTCACGCTGTTCAGAATATAGTCCTTAGGTTTTAAGCTACATATATTAAGGACTTTTTACGTTATAATGTTATTTTTATTACGCTGACGATGTTTTAACTTTTCTACAAAAAAATTCGAACTTTTTTACAAGGCACAACGTAATATTTCCTACGTACGGACACATCTAAAAATCCTCATAATCATATAGTATTAGGCATGAGACAAATTCATTATAAAAGATCTTTAATTTGTTTGTTAGTCGTCAATAGGTTTATCATCCCTTCTCGTAAAATATAATAAATGTGGTATAATATGATGAGTTGGATAGCATAGAGATCTCTGTGTGATGCAAAATGAGAGAAAGGGTGCACTTATTAGTTTAGGTAACTCCTATTATAGAAATGGAAGAGTAAAGTAAAATTTTATAAGGCATAACAAAAGTTCGATATGCGTGTTTTTTGGGCTCGATATAGAATAGCCCACGAGACAAATCCGTGATGTATGTTGGGCCAAAGGGAACAATACGTGTCATAAACAAGAAGGGATGCACATGTCACCTAAGATAAATCCTGCGTCAAATTGAGAGAAAAAAGTGAAAATTTTTATAAGTCACAATACAATTCACATGGTAGGCACAATTTTGATCTCAATAATAGCGTAACCCATAGACAAATTTATGAGGTGTGTTTGTCCAAAGCGGACAATACATGCCATTTACGTGGATCTTGATAATTTATCTTACGCTTAAAGTATGAAAATTTGTTACAATATCAGATTAACTAAAAGGCAATACTTTATTATCTGAAAAATAAGGCAAGTAACCTTCATTTTCATCTATCTTGCAATTTATTATATTCTTAGTCTTTGTTAATTAATTTATATACTTAATATCATCTTGCCGCTCCAACCAACACTTAGTTATAAACCAAAACAAAAAAAAAGTTTCTAATAAGAAACCCTTTGAATAAACGAGGCTTTCAGGATAGAAAAATTTACATACAAGAATAATCCCAATTCGATATATCTAGTTAAGGTTAAATTGAACTAATAGCATAAATTAAAATTTCATCACAGCAGTATTAGTGGATATAAGTAAAATCTATTTTCCGATTTCCTCTTTATTCAAATATTTAGTTTTCTAAACAGACTCGAATGTGAGATTAACTCTGACATATAACCTTAGAAATTGTGAGTTTCAAATGAAAAAGAAAACTCATATGAAAATGAAATGGTACAGCACCTGCACTTAAATTCAAATTGTTTTTCAGATTGTTACCAACTTTATCTTAGAAGTTTTTATGCATCAAGAGAAGTGGTGCTATTTTAAGAAGACTAATAAATTGCTCTTAAGAACTCTTTCGGACATTGACATCTAAAGACGATTCTTCTATATGTAAAACATTGTTTCATTGGAAAAAAAAAAGAATGAAAAATTTTCAATGCTCAAACTTCACTTTCTTGACATTCTGAAATACTGACTTAATTCCACTTGTTTATATACTATTACTATCAGTAAACGGATATTGAGTATATCTGCAATTTAGTTGTCACATTTTCACTTTATTACCCAAATGGTGTAGCAACCAAATTTTATCTGAGGCATTTTTCTCTTTTATGCTTCCTCTTTCCCTCACGAGTCTAAAACATCATGAATTGACTAGTTTTATGTTGATTGATATAGCCTACAGCGCAACAACAACAATAACAACCCAGTATAATCTCACTTAGTAGGGTCTGGGGAGGGTAGTATGTACGCAGACCTTACCCCTACCATTGGGTGGAGAGGCAGTTTCCAAACAGACCCCCGGCATCCTTCCCTCCAAGAACTTCCCACCTTGCTTTTGGGGAGACTCGAACTCACAACCTCTCGGTTGGAAGTGGGAGTTGCTTACCATCAGAGCAACCCCTCTTGTCAATAGCCTACACCGCACGAGATCCAAAAAAATGAAGCAGTACTATAACTTAGTGGCATGTATATCCTAACCCACGATGATTCTACTAACCAACTATTGTGATCTTTATTATGATCTGATTTCTTATAATTTAGCTAGATTCATATTTAATACTTTGGTAACTAATTAAGAGTAGTTAGTTAAAATAAGGCAACAAATTAAAAAAGAGACACAATAAAGCAACAAATTTTATGGCAAGTAGTTGTTTGGCCACGTCACAACCATATATGAATTATAATTGAAAGTTAGACCAAAATTCTATATATAGTACAGTCTAATACATGGATTTTTTATTACAATTGAACCAAAAAAGGATTAGAAATATAGTAATATCTAATCAAAATGCAGGTTTACGTTTACCAAAAAAATCCCAGATTTGCTTACCAACTTGAAAAACCCAGTCGAAGATCTGGTTTTGGCAATTCTTCTTCTACACCAAAAATCATTCAAATCAACTTCTTTTGCACAACTTATCATAATTGGAACGTGAATCTAAGGCTACCACCAGACCCGACAATGGTAGTAAAAACCCCGAAAATCTCAACCAGTATAACCATGAAAACCCACGATTTTGCTAACAAAGAAGAGACTCGTCAAACCATTTTCAAGGTGCTAAACATTCCTTAAAAATTTTCCCTTTGGTTCAAAATATATATACTTCGTTTGATATGTTTTATGGTGTACTATTTACTTATTAGTCCGTTTCAAAAAGAATGTGAATGTCATTTTTTTATATTTAAAAATAATTTAATTTGAAATTCACGTTTTACTAGTAATATACCTCATGAGTCTTGTATAAATGATACTACGTCATTACAAAAAGGAGGGGAGGGATTTTAAAAAATAAAATATCATGATTATATACTTATAGCTACAGTTCATACTTGCAGGTGCTAAAGAATTGGCATGCTTCAGATATTAACTGCAAAAAGATCTTCGATGAACTGAACGTGACGGCACAAAATTTTAGGGATTATTGCTTGGTGCTGGTCGATGGTCGACCAGCACTGCAACTAACTGTTAAGGTTATATTGCTTTATCGGTACGTTCAGATGGAAAGTAATAGCAATGGCGATATCATATCAACTAATTCTAGTGATGAGAATTGCTTGCTTTGCAAAAATGAGCTCTTTGGTAATTTGAAAGTAACAGGGATGATATGTTCGCATATGTTTCATATCAATTGTATTAGAACATGGCTAAGGGAAAATAATGGTTGTCCATCTTGCATTGCCAATGTAAATGGCCTAGCTGATTCCATGCTATCCAGCATGATACTATAAAGTTTGGTTTTATTGGACAAAATTTTAAGTATTCATTAAAGAACTTCCGAATAGCTGAATAAGATTGGAATATGATCTAGTTGTCAATTTAATATTCAAATTTCTGGGTAATTTGTTTTTTTATGTATCTTTTTCTGAATTAAATGTACTAGATTTTAAAGGGACAAATTTCACTAGAAATGTCCCGAGTTGTAAGTTACTACTCTTTTGTAGCCAAATAAAAGTGTTTCGTGTTTATTAATTTCCAATTATAACTTTGTGGCATTTTTAGGATAAAATTGGTATTTTACATTTTGAAGTTTTTTTGGGTTATAACATTCTTTTAATCTTTAATTTAGATGAACGAATGCAATAAAGAAAAGAAAAAATGAATATTGTGCTTATACCAAGGTTTAAATAGAAAGAGAAAAAAAGCTGTCCTTAATGCGGAGACATGCGCATTGCTAAATGCTATCAACAATCTATTTTTATTTTTTGGTTTCTTATCCGGTGTCCGGTAATCGCATTGGAGCTCGACTATATCTGTATTCACACCACGTAGGGTCCCATTCGGGGAAAGGGCTCCCTACCAAGGATTTTTCATGCCCAAGGCTCGAATCTGAGACCTCTGGTTAAGGAAAGAGCATCCACATCCGCTGCACCACATCCTTTGGTCGTGGCTATCAACAATTATTCTTTCGCTTCTTCAATAACTCTATAATTGTCATCTTGTTATGGAATAAAAGCAATTTAGTAAAACATAAACAACAAATAAAAGCAAATTAGTAAAACATGAACAAGAAATAGAGATAGAGAGAATGAAGGGATTTTCTTCTTTAATTGTGCGTCTTTTACTATCTATTACAAGGCCTTCATATAGGCATAAAAAGTGAAGAAAATATGTCATAGAATATGTCACTGAACGTACAAAATATGTCATTGAATATGTCATTAAGAATTTGAGATGAAGATCATGGAAGAAGAGTAGACATCCACCATAATGTGATATTTATCGTAACACTCCCCCTTAGATGTCCATAGATAATGTGCCTCGCTAAAATCTTACTAGAAAAAAACCTTATGGGGAAAAAATCCTAGTGAAAAAAAAGAATATACATGTTTAGAAATATGCCTTATGGTTGCCTCGTTAAAAACCTTGAAGGAAAATCCAGTGGGATAAAACCTTGTAAGGGAAAAAGAGTACAACGCGTATTAACACTAGTTTCTTGAAGGTTGATGTCGGTAGAGATTTGGTGAACAAATCAGTCATATTATCACTTGAACGAATCTGTTGCATATTAATATCACCATTCTTTTGAAGATAATGTGAGAAAAATAATTTTGGTGAAATGTGCTTTGTCCTATCTCTTTTTATGAATCATCCATTCGATTGAGCTATGCATGTTGCATTGTCTTAAAACAAAATTTTGGGTAGTTTGTCACACTTTAAACCACATTTGTCGCAGATACGATATATTATACACATCAATCATACACATTCTCGACTTTCTTCATAAATAGCAATTATCTCCGCATGAATAGATGAAGTCTCCATGATTGATTGCTTAGTCGATTGCCAAGATATGACAATGCCTCCACCTATAACACATAGCATATTTGAGAGCAAGTCATGTGTGTGTTAGATAAATACACCGCATCAACATAACTAACAAGATCGGGATTGCAATCATTGCAATAAAATAATCCCACATCGATAATCCATTTTAGATAACGCAATATGTGTTTGATTTCATTCCAATGTCTCCTCGTAGGAGCAAAGCTATATCTTTCTTACATGTAGTATTAGCAAGATACATTAGTGCATCAATTGTACTAAGATGTGGTACTCCAGGATCAAGAAGTTCTTCATTATATTCATAAGGTCGAAATAAATATTTATTTATATCAAGTGATCACACAACCATCGAGGTATTCAATGGATGTACTTAATCCATATAGAATCGCTTTAAAATATTTTCAGTATATGTTGATTGATGGACAAAACTTTCATCTTTCATATACTCAATTTGTAGACCAAGATAAAATTTTATCTTTCTAAAATCTTTCATTTCAAATTCTTTCTATAAACAGTCTACTGCTTTATGAAGCTCCCCGTGAGTTCTAAGGATATTTGAATCATCAACATACATAGCGATTATAACAAATTTAAATCCGGATACTTTTACAAGGACAAATTGAATTATTATTGTACCTTTCTTTTAACAAGTATTTTCTCGGGCGATTATACCACATGCGCCCTGATTGTTTCAATTCGTATAAGGATTATTGAAGCTTTATTTAATAAATTTCTTAAAAATCATAATATGCTTCAGAACAATTTAAATCCTTCAATAATTTCCATTATATGCATATCAAGTTTTCATATATTTCCAGATTAAAACCTGAAATGATTATATCCACCATAAGAGAACATGTCTCCATATAATCAATGTGAGGATATTTACTAATTTTCTTGTGTCACAAGTCATCTTTATGTCTATCAGCATAAACTTTTTACACAAAAACACATTTATACCTTCATTGGCTTTATACTTTCACGTGTTTGGACTATCCGCTAACTTCACATTTTTCAAGTGAAGTCAATTTTCATTTCATATTTTTCATTTAACCAATCATTTATCAGTCTAAATTTCATGACATATTTGAGCTCAAGATCCTCTTCAATATTAATAATATTGAGCGCTACATTATATTAAAAATATCGCTGACTATCATTTTATTTCGGTTCCATTATTACCCAATAAAGACATAACTTATTGAGATCCATTTATCTCATTATTTTCAAATGCCTGAGCCTCTAACATGAGTTCTTATGAAGTGTTATTTCATGGTGCTCTTCTAGAGCACTTGCCTCCTTATTATGATCATTTTGAATATTTGTCCCTCTCCTTCTTCAAGGAGTTTTATCTTTGGATCCGATTGGTCTATTACGTTTCATGCGTGCCATAGACTCTGTCCCTCATGGACTTTATTCTATTTGGAGCATTAGCAGCTGAAATATGACATTTAGCTTTGGATCAGCAAATGGTCTGGCAATAATTTATAAATGAATTATCACTTGAACTTCAAGTTTATATTTTATTCTACGAGGATATGTATGTATTCATAATAATTCATTTCACGTATCACTTTTTCAGCTGCCCATTTTCTCCCCCTAATGTTGGGATCACCAACACATTTTCCAACCTTCTTTGGGAACTCATCTCTCTGCATTCTGATGGCATTGTTAAATCATATAGCACATCCATATTTCTATATAGAAATTATTTGGTTCATGACCCTGAACTGATTGTGATAGGGAGAAATTTTTATAACTTGGCTAGATGCGTACAAGTATTGATGTACATTAAATAATATATCTCATACCAAATTTTGTTTTTAGGATTATTTGTTCTCATAACCAATAATTTAGCTATAATTGGAGGCATACAATTTTTGCTAAACCAACTTGGATTTAAACAAATATTATCAAGATAAATCATCATAATTTTTATTTTGGAACTGTGCTCTAATAATTTGAGTAAGCAATGTTGCAAAAGCCAAACTGCAAGTTGATAACAAATGCACTTGTGACCATAGAATAGATGCATCTATTAAAATCATATAATAATAAACGGTCCACATGGCAGGTGACTGGGCTCATATATTTATCACATTTTATACATTCCAGAAATCAAGGAATTCAATCACAACCTTAACGGGTATATCATGAGAATAAGCAACACAAAAGAACTCTCGAAGAATCTTCTATTCTTCAATATATGTCAATGTAATTCTTAATTAATTTTTCGCATCATAATTAAACCGGAATGGTCAACCGATCATGCCAACTAATATTTATTTTAGTAAACCTCTAGTTCACTTGTGGAATATGTTTCCAGCATCATGCTTATATTTGTGCTGTACAAATAGAATGAAAATCGAGTAAACTTTCATATATACCTGGTATGGTTATAGAAATATGAAGATATTCAATCTTCCTTTCATTTATAGCATCAATATGCCAACCACTTTAACTTATACGTTTGAAACTCAAAAAGTTTTTTTTTGAGACTTTGAAATATCAATGTTTTGAATAAGGTTATTCATCCCGGTAGTAACAAATTTGTTTTTCCAAAACTGTTAACAACTTTTGTACTACAAGATCTTTTATCATACCATTCATATTGTAAATGTCTCTTTCATAGAGAAACGTATATCATAATATATTGTCATGGTCAAAAACATCAAAAGCAAAATTATTTCTTGCTTTAATTTTGCCTTTAATAACTTTTATAAGGAATGCCAAAATATTTTGACATATCACGTGTACGAGACTAATGACGTATTCATGTGTCACGACCCAAAATTCCGGTCATGATGGCACCCAGCACACCACTAGGCAAGCCTGACCATTATTCACACTTAACCCAATTTGTCAAATGCTGATAGAAATATCAATGACTTAAAATCAAGTACTGAAAAGTTTAACAAAATACATAACACAATCTCACTAGGACCTGGTATCACGAATATGAGCCTCTAGAATACAGATTATCAACCTGATACATAATGTATCCAAAGTATGAAATATGAAATTAAAAAAGGATAGGATATGAGGGAAGAAATCAATGCTGCGAACGCCGTGCAGCTACCTTGATACTCCTGAAATGCTGGATCCGCCGATCAATTGGATCTACTGTACCTGAGACTGTCCTGGATCTGCATACAAGTTGAAGGAGTAAAGTGAGTACTCCAACCTAGTGAGTAATACAATAAAACACAGTCAAAATAAGAAATCACAGTAAATACACAAAGTAAGCTAAAAATCCAATACACTGCGACATATGGAACTGAGTAGTTAAACAACAATATAAATACAAATACATGAATGCAATGCATATGATGGTACATTCCAGTACCCACTGCGGCGTGCAGCCCGAGCCATCCATATTTATTTATCATCGACGGCACTCACTGGGGGTGTATACAGACTCCGGAGGGGCTCCTACAGCCCAAGCGCAATATACTTGTGAGTCAATGTTACCTGACCGGTCAGCCAATGTTACCTGACCAATTTATATCATACATTGCCATTGTTACCATTGTTCCAAGTATGACATACAGTGTCATTGTTACCACTGTTTCAAGTATATATATTACAATGTTATTGTTACCACTATTTTAAGTATATATATTACAGCGTCATTGTTACCACTTTTCAAGTCACCTTATTATCAGTCCAGAAAATAATATAGTAAGCCCCTTGGGAATTTACAAAATAGAAGTTTCCAGCTGAAATGCATTTAAATGTCATTTAAGTTTTCAAAACATAGATATACGGCTGGGTTTGCAAAACAGATTTTTAACCTTGGACTGAAGTTAGATGATATGTAAATCATGCTAAGCAGTAATATCAATCCTCGAAGGATTTTACAAGTCACAAAGCCCCAAACATGGCATCAAGCCCAGTGATATCAATAAAGTATGTGTATCAATCACCAGCGTAGTATAAACATTATACGTGATGGACCAAGTCACGATACCGAATAATATCCGACCTCGCACTCATCGTGGAATGCGTGCCACACCTCAATATAGAGTTACGATGTGAAAGTTCAGGTTTCAAACCCTTAAAACAATATTTACATCTATTACTCACCTCTAGCCTGTCAAACACTACTCTGTGATGCCCTTTCCTCTCATATCGACCTCCTCGCGCGTCGAATCTGGCCAAAACAACAACGAATACATTATAATAGGCTAAGGGAATATAACACATCGAAAAGATACGAAAAATATCAAAAATCACAAAATTGGAAAAACCCGAGCCCATTTGTCGAAAAATTACGAAAGTCACATCACCGGATTCCTCGTCTCTCCACGAGTCCGTACATATAAAATTTATCAAAATCGGAGTTCATTTGACCCCTCAAATCACCAAATCTTATTTTCAAATCCCTAGGCCTAAATCCTCATTTTTTCTACAATTTTCATGCTCAAATCCATATATTTAACTTGGAAATAAGTAAAAATAACTCACCTTTGATGCTTGATAAAATCCCCCTTGAAATTCCCTCCAAAATCATCCAAACTAAATGAAATAAATGAAAGAAATGAACCAAATTCGTGTATAAAAGAATCTGTCCGTGCTTCATCGAATTGTACCTTGCACTTGTGCTATACAAGTTGTACATCCTATTAAGATTGTTCCTTGTCAGACACCTTCTATTTAAACCCCCATAACGTCCTCTACAAATATCCAAATGACAAAGGTTTGAAGATTTAGAAACTAGACTCAAATATCTTTAATTTGATAGGTTGTACACCATATAAATCTTTATATATCCCGAGATATGAGCTTCTAAAGTGCATCGCAAATTCTGCCGAAATGGCTCCAGCAGCACTTTTCGATCCATCATAACTTCAACTACATATGTACAAATTACGATTTCTTTAGCTTTCTGGAAACTAGACACGAAGGGCTACAACGTATATTTTTGAATCATCTCAACATTCCTTGTATGTAAAAGGATATAGGCCTCCAAAGTACGCTCCACGATTCTGTCCAAAACATTTCTGCAGAAAATCATCTCATTGGGTAACCTTACGAAATCCACCAAGACCCTCGGGACCTTAATCAATTATATCAAAATGTCCCACAATATTATTCAAACTTGTTCCAACCTTCAAAACACCCAAAATAACATCAAAACATCAAATCATCATCGGATTCAAGCCTATGAATCTCAAGAACTTCCAAATTCTGTATCCGATGCCGAAACACGTCAAAATTAGTCCTCATTACCTCAAATTTTGCAGAAAAGTCCAAAATGATATAACGAAGCTACAGCAACTCTTAGAATTTCATTCGGAACCTCGGATCAAAATCTCACCTATCAACCAAAATTCGCCAAAATACTTTGCCAATTCAAGCTTAATTCTACACCGGTCATCACAAAAATATTCCGGACACACTCCTAAGTCCCAAATTACCTAACAAAGCTATCCAAACCATAAAATTCACATTTCGAGTGCTCTAACACATAAGTCAATAGTCGGTTGACTTTTCCAACTTAGAGTTCCTTAAAAGAGACTAAGTGTCTCAAACCTTACCAAAATCATTCCGGGATGACTTCAAATTTTGCACACAAGTCACACTCGACATTATGGACTTTCCCCAACTTTCGGAAACTCATTCCGAGTCTGATATCCAAATTTCCACTTCCGGTCGAATTTATCAAAAACCTTCAAATTTATATCTTTAGCCAAACGACTCCAATAACCTACGGACATCCGAATTCACTTCCTATCACGCTCCCAAATCTAGAATCACCATACGCAGCTACTCCCAGTATCGGAATCTCAAACAGACATCAATAACACTAGAATGTATTTTAAGCCAAACTGATGCAATTTCTTCTAAAATGCTATCTTTTATAATATGCGTCAAAAAGCTCCCGGGTTATCCAAAACCTGATCCGGGCATACGCCCAAGTCCGAAATCATCATACGAACCTGCTGGAGCCTTCGAATCCCAATTCCGAGATCGTTTAATCAAAATTCTAATCCTAGTTCATTTCTTCAACTTTAAGCTATCAAAATGAGAATTTCCATTTAGATTTGACTCGAAACTTCCTGAATTTTAATTCTGACCATACACAAAAGTCAATATACCTGAGATGAAGCTGCTCATGGCCTCAAATTGTTGAATTCAAAACGACTGGTCGGGTCGTTACATCATGTAGCCACACAATAATATTTATTCTCTTTATTTCACTCAAACCTTCCTCAAGGTAAGTTGTGTGGTATTTATCCAATCATGTCGTGCATGTTTTTTGTTCATTACTTTTATCACATATTACCACATTCACATTTACGACTAGGTCTGCATTCTCATTGTTTATCACAAGTCACATTCTTTTCAAGGAATGGATCATAATCAACGATGTGCTTCTTACCAATTTGATGGTAGACATTGCCTTCACAATTTGAAGGACTATTTTGAGAACCGTTGTTGTTATCCTTTTATAATCATTGTGATGATTATTCTTATTTGGAATGCTCGCGCTCATTATTCAACCACTTGTCTTCATTTAGACTTATTATGAACTACTACCACATTCACTTCAAGAATGAAGCTAATCAAGTGAGACAATCTTCATGCCTTTTCGTGAAAAAATATATCATTTTTCTTTAGTTGTCATTATATCATCAATATGGTACATTGAAACTCAAACCCAATGTCTTATCAATATAAATACATGTTAGGCCATAATAAATCGGGACTCAAACCCAACTCTTATAATTATGGAGCATCAGGATTTGATCCCGATGCCTTATCCTCAATTAATGGCATAATAGGCTAAACAATATTGAGATTCATTCTCAAGCCTTAATTCCAATCACATGCCAAGAAAGTTGTACACATCTAATTTTTAACTTAGCAAATCAAATTTGTTTTTTTAAATAAGTATACAAATCTCAAATCATTGTAAAGCATTATTAATTATTTGTAGCATCTATATGAAATATAACCGTTTTTAGTCAGAATATTTCTTCTCAATTCTATTAGAGTTTAAATGGATCATAAATTATTGTCATAATATTTATTGAGCTTCTCTCAAAAATATTATTATTTTCGGGTATACCCTACCTATTGAATTAGATTTAATGCCATGACTTTCCTTCACTCAATTCAACCAAACAATTAGTGAATAAATTTATCAAACGTGCAACATATAGGTAACAACTTATCTATAGTACTAATACATAAATCCAGCATTTATATTACCTGAAAAGTGACATTATAGATAACAACTTACCAGTTGTATTATATGCATCATTCATATAAAATAATTGAAAATGATAAGTCAATAGAAAGCATTAAGTAGATCACGGATGCTCGAAAAATATCTCTTCTAATAGTCATACTAATCATTGTTTGCTTTCAAATGATACGGTTATTAATTATGAAGTATACTTTCTCAATTGTTTTAATTTTAAAGAAGTAATTAATCAACCTAGATAAACATGTGAAGTATTTCTTGTTTTTTTTCAAGATGATTTATGCTTCTAATCAGTATGACTATTTTTTTAAAAAAAATTTTATTCCTTATTTTACCATATGCAAGTGCAAAAACCCAAATAGAAAAAAAATATTCATCCAAGTTAAAGAAAATATTAAAAGTTGTAGGACAGATTGAAGATAGTTAACACATAAATATGCATAAGACAGCTTATATAACATATCTTTGTTTACCATGAGATGCATTATATCAACAATTAACTGCTACTATAATTTTCACATATAGAACTTCGAAAATTTTATTCCATTCGTGTGATATAAAAGATGTAATATTAATATGTGCTTATGCAATACGGGTGTAGTACGACGTTGTGTGCATATGAGATATTAAAGAATGACAAGTATAAGATAATCATCTGACGACCCGACCCCCAATCTCATATGTTCTTGCTTCATTTTCCCTGTTTATTGATTCTTCATGCTTCATTATCAGTGTTTGGTGCATTAGAGTTGATTTGGATTGGTGTTGGTAGAAAATGAGACACTTAGTCTCTTTAAGGAAGGCTTAAGTTGGAAACATCAACCAATAATTGACTATTGAGTTAGAGGGATAGAAATTGATTTCTGATGATTTGGTTGGCTTCGATGGATATGTTAGGTGAGATCGAAATTGATTTTGGAGGTCCGGTGTAGAATTAGGTTTGAATTGGCGAAGTTAGAATTTCGGCGATATTCGATCGGTAGGTCAGATTTTGATCTGAGGGTCGGAATGGAATTCCGAGAGTTGTATTAGCTTTGTTAGGTGATTTTGGACATGCGTGTAAATTTTCAGATCATTAGGACATCGTTTGATTTGGTTTTTGATTGAATTTGCAATTCGAAAGTTTCTAAGAAACCTAGGCTTTGATATGAGAAAACTAGTGACTTTTGATGTTAGCGATAGTGGTTTTATGACTCAAGCAAGTCTGAATAAGGTACTAGAACATATTTGTGCTTTTGGTTGAGGTCCCGAGGGCCTCGGGGTGGTTTCGGATGGCTAACGGGGATTTTTGAGTTGGAAAAATTGCAACAGAAATTGCAGAGCAGATTTGCTCTTCGCGATCGCGAGCCTGTGGATGCAATCGCATAGAAGGCTTGGAGGGGGTTCTCAGAATTTCTCTATACGATCGCGTGAAGGGGTTTGCGATCGCATAGACCTGGTTGGTTGGTCAGTGCATTCGCGTGGGGTTGAGTGCGATCGCGTAGGGTTGTGGGTCAGTGCTCTGCGATCGCATGGCCTGTCCTGCGATCGCGTAAGAGGAAAAATAAGGGGCAGGAATTTGTTCTCCGCAATCGCGTGACTTGGGATGCGATCTCATAGGGTTAAAAATGCCTGGGCAAAATGAATTTAAGTGTTATTTCATCCGCGGCCCATATCATATTTTCTCCATTTTTACTCCGCCTCAAGAGATTTTTGGTATAAATTGAAGAGATTTTCAATGGGAACTGATTGGAGGAAGTTTTATGGATTAAAAACATCTTTTTATTGAAAAATTAACCTGTAAATTCAGGAAACTATACCCAAAAGGGGGAAGAACTAGGGCTTGGAATTTTGAATTTTAAATTGGGATTTGATGACCCATTTGAGCTTCGATTTTGATGAACTTTATATGTACGGACTCGTGGCGAGATAAGGATCGTATTGGTATGAGTCTTGTAATTTTTTGAGAAGCGGTCTCGGGGCTCATGATTTGCTAGTTTCGAAATTGGTGCTATATTTTGACTATTTGCAATTGGGTATTGTTCTCTTAGAATATTGTGATGTATTCCCTCTGATTTTTGTTAGATTCGACGCGCGTGGAGGCCGATTTGAGGAGAAAATGCGTCGTGAGCTAGAGATTTCACCGGTTCGAGTTGAATAACACTTGTAAATGATATCATGACGGTTTGAAACCCCGGATTTGCACATCATAGTATCGTATTGAGGTGACTTGCACGCCGGATATGAGCGTGGAGTAGAGAACCATTGGGGATCGTGACTTGATTTGTCCCGGTTATTTATTTTACCGTGTATTTGACTGAAATTATTTGTTATCATCATAATTTGGGCTGATTACCATGCTTGGTCTTCGTGCCAACTATGTGAATCCTTCGTAAAATGATATTACTGTTTTTGCTTTACTTGCATACTATTTGATCTCAGTCCAAGGTTTTAATACTATTTTGCAAACTTAGTCACTTTCTAAACTTTGAAAAACTTGAACAATATTTTATCGACGTTGAGTTGAAGACTATCTTGTTAATATTTCTCAAGTGGCTTTTGTGCATTTCTGGACTGAGCATGGACCGGGCTGCGCACCGCAGCATTACCACAGTGATTTATTATTATATGGGTGGCTCGGGCTGCACGCCGCAGCGGTGATATATATATTAATATTGAGGCTGAGAGTCTGTTATGCCAATACCTGGCTGATATTACGCTTGGGCTGTAGGAGCTCCTCCGAAGTCTGTACACAACCCCAGTGAGCGTCGTCAACGTTAATTGGATCGGACTGCGCACCACAGCGGGTACCGAAGTGTACCGTCATATGTATTGCATTATATTTATACATTTGTGCACTATTTGTTGTTTGAGTCATTTCTTGAGATATTTATTTGTTGTTCTGATATTGTGTAACCACTTTCAGAATGGAAAAATTTGAGAGAGTGGTAATAGTGACACTATATGATGTAAATGGGTCAGGTAACAGTGGTTGGCAAGAGATAAGAATATTGCCTGAAGGGCGAGTTGTGAGCTCAATTATGCATACTTGCTTGTGCCGGAGAGGCTGACTTTTGTGCTGACTTGCACTGCTTGTCCTGCATTTACTTGCTTAACTGTTGGTAAAAGATATTTCTAAAAGTGATTTTAAACTGAGAAAGATATTTTCTAAAGGATTTTTCCGCACTTACTGGTTTTTTTTCAAATGGTTGTATTGTCCTATATTGCACGGTGGAGTGCTCTTACGTGATTTCTTGCCTTCACTTATTATTTACTCTTATTACCGCAGAGTTGGAAGTACTCACTTTACTCCCTGCACCTCGCGTGCAGTTGCAGATATGGTTCGCCTGGTCGCAGGCTATTAGCGGATTGAAAAATTGTTATCGTAGCTGAGCCAGGTGACCACCAGCGTCCGCGACTCTGGACCTTCCCCCTTATTTTTATGTTGTCTATGTTATTTTTCAGACTTGTTCCCATTTTCGGACTTGTAGTTCTTTAGTGGACTCTGTAGTAGCTCATAACTAGTGACACTCCGATGTCGGGTTGTGGCGGAATAGTTCGCTGTTGTTATAATTGTTTTCCGCGCTTTGATTACTGTTAATCATATTTTAGTTTTATAAATGTTAATTAGCTGTTAAGAGGAAGAGTTTGTTTTGTTGGCTGGCCTTGTCTTAACGAGAGGCGCCATCACGACCGGGTATGGGTTTTGGGTCGTGACCTTGTTAGGTTTCATTATTTACCATACATAGTTTTTCTTTATATCTAACCATGACATGATATGTATGGCTTCTAATTGCATTTTTTCTGAATGTAGGATAATTTTTGTAGATATATATACAATTGGTTAGAGACTCGTGCTGATAACATGTTATGAAATAAAAGCAATTTAGTAAAATATGAACAACAAATAAAAGTAATTTAGTAAAACATGAACAAGAAATAGAAATAGAGAGAAGAAAAGTATTTTCTTCTTCAATTGTGTGTCTTTTACTATGTATTATAAGACCTTTATATAGGCATAAAAAATAAAGAAAATTTGTCATGGAATATGTCACTTAACATACAAAATATGTCATTGAATATGTCATTAATCATTTGAGAAGGAGATCACGAAAGAAGAGTTGACATTCACTGAAATGTGATGTTTATCGTAACACATCTATATATTACTTAATACTTGGTAGTATTTCTTGGTTCATCCCACCCGGGCTGTATTTCTTTTTCTTTTTCTTTTTTTAATTTCTTGGTTCATGTTTTCATGTTCCCTGACACAATAACGAGTCTTGTTCCAGTTTCACTAATCATTAATTTTTGGATTTGATAATGGCTATCCTACAATTTTATCGCTTGACATCACAAAAAAAGCCTTATCATAACTATATGGGTACGTCAAACCATGATAATTTGTGATAGTCAAATAATATATTAATTAATGAAGTAAGCATACATGATAATTTTATTATTCTTATACTACTTTATGTTTAGAAGTTATTCCTAAAATATATGCCCATATTCATTTATTGTATGCAACGGTAAGTTTTATGCAAATATAATTACCTTTTCAGCGATATGATTATGGAGATATTTGTATCTTTCTTGTATAAAACTTGAAATCTAAAAAGAATTACTATGTGATTTTAAAACACTATTACAAGAATCCAGCGTAAAGCATAATTCAAATCCATGAATGTGCAGTTGTTCCAAGCATTTTTTTTTAAAATTTCCACTCCTTACTTATATATCAACAAAGCCAATAAATCTGTCTCTTGTGCTCTTATAATTTTAGGTCGAAATTCTTCTTATTCCACTGTTCTTTCTCTTCCATTTCTCGTGAAAATATCCCTTGCTCTTTTCGAACATTTTCTTTAGACTTCAATATAGTTGAATATTAAAAGGGACATAAAAATATTTATCCACACAGAAATTAAATTGTATGCTATTCACATCTTCAATATATTCCCATGGTGGAAGCCTTTGACTAAAAAAAATTAGTATGCAGACAGCAGAGCGTACCAAGTAAATGTAACACATAAATAACAACCATCATATAATAAAAACAATTCATTTATTCTGGAAAAAAAAAGGATGGTTAATTTACTATACTGAGTGCTACTCTCTCTGGTCGAAAATAAGTAATATTTTTTAGCATTTTTCTTGTTTTCCAAAATAAGTAATTTTCTCATATTTCAAGATTGAATTAATTATTTTTTTCCTACATTGTCCTTGGATTAAGTAATGTTAGAATATATGTCAGGAGTGTTTATGTGAGATAGTAAAGGTTAATATGGTCAATTTTATTGCTAATTAATGCTAAAATATGAATTTCTTAATCTGTATGAAAATATCCAAAAATCACTTATTTTGAAGCGGAGGGAGCAATAAATATAGAAAAACTAAACCTCCTTCTTCCAACTACATGCTCCTAATCATAACAGAAAAACAAATTAAAACGAGAATTCTAACAAAGTACATAATTATTTTCTCTTCTTAGCAGGTGGCAGGTCCTCATCATCCTCATCCTCTTCATAATCGTAGTCGTCGTCGTCACTTTTATCATCATCCCCATCATCACTATCATTATCGTCCTCGTCCTCGTCATCATCGTCCTCATCATCGTCGTCGCCATCATTCCCTTTGTTGGGAGGCACAAAATCGTCCCCAGAATCTCTATCATCGTCACTTTCTGACTCATCAGATAAATTTCTGTCATCGACTGAATCATTATTTTCCTCGTACAAGTAACCAACATAGTTAACGTCATCATCTTTATCATCATTATCAGCGTCTCCATCTGTATCACTGTTATCGTTATTATTCATAAGTCCAGTTTTATTCTTTTTCATAAGCTCATTTATCGAAAACACTTTTTCGTGACTTATTAACATAATAATAAGTAGCAGCTCATTAGCCAAATAGATTTGTGAAACAACAAATTCCGCCATAAAAATAGCTATTATATCAAAACTAAAGCCATTTGCTTTCATTTCTAGTCCTAAAAAGGAAAGTAGCTCAAAAAGGATACAAGACCTAGAGTGCCAAAAGCCATTGAGCTTTTAGCAGATTTAAAAATAAAAAGGAAAAAACAAAGATTGAATGGAAAACTCCAAATTTTTTCGTACGGACATATAGTTTGGTGACCATGGTCGAATTTATAGGAAAACTTCTGTGTGATATTATGTGTAACATTATTACAAGAATCCAGTGGTAACTAACTGCAATTAGTATCCAAAACAAAATAAAGTAAGTTGTTAGTAATGGTTTAGTATCATTCCAAAACAAGGTGGCAACAAATCTATTACAACTCGTAACTGATTACGCATCATTCATATCAAACATTTTCCAGATCTTTATTCCCATTAGATTTCTAAAAGTTTTATTCATTTGATTCCAAAACCTCATTGTTTAATAATTTTATTTCGAACAAGGAGGTCATGTTGCGACCAACGCAGATGTAAATATACGTGATCGGTAAGTAATAAAGTGACTAGAAGTCGAATGTCGTACCTACAAGGACTTTTTATCAACATTAACTTTATAAATTAGACTATTCGAATTATATACACAAGGATTAAACTTAGAAGTGTTTGATTCTAAACTAATTAAATAAAGGAAAATAAATAGTAAACTCTGAATAAAAGAACAAATTGTTATATTACTAATGCGATGAAAACGATCTTAGGTTATAGGCTATCTAACAATCTTATTGTATTCTTCATTTGTATTGACTAATAAATTTATCTGATTTATTGGTTGACATGCTTAATATTGCTCATAAGAACCTATCGAGTTCTTACTCGCCTATTCATGCTAACCTAAAACTTATATATCTATAGAGTTAGAATTCCAGTATAATAACCAAGAAAGACAATTAGTATATGTTTATCCTAACCGCGAATCTATTCTTGATGACTAGTTCAAGAACTTGATCTACCTATTGTCGCGTCCCTTTTTATCGCGAAACCGGGTTTCGACATTTTGACAACTCCTTTTGAGAGGGTAGGAAAAAAGAATTGGTTGTTAGAGTCGTCATCTAACGGATTAAGGCACGTTAGGGAACCTATAGCAAATATCTCGGATTATACCAGTTTGCATCACCGGAGATTGGGTAACGACTCAAATTACCTTGAGGAAAAAGTGTTAGGTACCCCTCGAGATGCACAACGGTGGGTGCTAAACGTAAATTATGTGAATTAGTCTAAGGAAGTGAATAAACTATTAAGGATGGGGGTCTTAATTTTTTAGCCTATAGGATCACCCTGTGCAACATAAATAATATTCCGTAACTCCCCCAAGAAGGGGGTGTTACTCATATTATCCACCGGGCATAGAATATCATCTCCTGCTACTTTTTTTGGCAATCCGCTAGGCAAGCGCCTAGGGTTAGTTTTATATTAATACAAGAAAAGAAAATACAACAATTAGGAAACGTAAAATAAGGGGGGCAATAGCATCGGTCTTGTTACCCATATAACAAAACCGCGCTAAACCTTATCTGACAAATCCTATTGAGGCCAACAATAGCCTAGTCTACTAGAAAGCATGTAAGAAATAAGAAGATGCACGGACTAAATATTGTATGATCATCACAGAATTTGTAACATATTTTGTGATGATATTACATATGATAATATTTAACAAATGGTAGACTAAAATGAGGATAGAAATAAAATGTTGTCCCTTCTTACCCAAACTTGTGAAAAGTTGAAATTGTAATTCTTTGTCCTTATTGTCACAATTCGTCAAAAAGATTTCAAAATTCATGACTTCTTTTTTGACCGTTTGGACTTGGTGGATGTAGTTGGTGCAGCTTGCTTTTGTTTCGAAGCTCTCATTGGAGGTCTCCTACCAATTGCGTCATCACTCACCTTGTCATCCCAACTATTCTTTCTTGTGAGATGCTTCTTGTTACGTCCATTGTGCATGGGTGATAAATCACCCTGATTTGCTACATGTGCACGGCATTCTTGCAAAATTGTATCCTTTTCTGAGTCTTCATATGTGTCCCTTCCAAATTTACTGGATTTGGCAAATTTTGAATTGTGTGTTGTGTCATCACAATATTTGCATCTTGTGATTTTGTCAATAATGTCTTTTCCTGATTTGTTTCAACCATTTGTGTGCAGCTTGAATTTTTTTTCTTTTGTCCGGTAGTTGAATTGTTAAGAAAATTTTGTGAAGGTTCCGAATTTACCAATGCATCCAGTAGCATTCTTTCTTCCAAAGTTATCTGCTGCCCAAGATTTGAAATTGTTGAAGCCTTTGGATCGTCCAAACTGGTAGCCAATTAATTTGGACTGTTCTATTGCTGTTGCATGCTTGTCTTATGAACTTGGCTACATTTGTGATGTTCAAATGTTGAAGATGTTACAGCAGGTCCTAAAATCCTTGAATTTTGTTGTTGCTGTTGCTCACATTTTATTTTTGCGACTGCATTATTGAAGGCAACAAATTGAGTGTTTTTTAGCAGTTGCATTTGACTTGTAGTGGCCCCTTTAGTCGACTACTTGAGAGATGATTGTGCAGCTTGTACTGCCCTTCCTGATCCTGCATTTGTAGTACCAGCAGGAGGTGAAAATCTTGGAATGAATGCAGGAGCATTAAGGTTTAATTTGCTTTATATTGTTGTCCCTTGCGGCTTGACAACATCCAAGTCCTCCCCTGCACTATCTTGATCAACCTCCTGGTCAGTTTCTTCAGAAGAGTAACCAGCAAATTCACCCCAACCCTCTTCATCATCCTCCTCCCGGTGTTCTTTCCTCAATTTTGATTTAGCAACTATGTCTCTCATGTTTCCAGTTGAGATCATGAGCTGTCCAGATGCTCCTTCAAATTCACTGGCCAAATCTATATCAAAGAGCTCAAAATAATTTGGAGTGGTGCCAACTTGTAAGTCATTTGTTCGAGGACATTTGTTTTGCATATTTGGAGGTTATCCTTTCTTTGTAGAAGATTTTGTGTTGTTTATCACTTTCCAAGCTTCTCTTTTACTCTGTCTAGATACGTTACTACCCAGAATTTGGGCCTCACCTACAGGTACAATCTTTGAAGCCTTAGCCCCTGAGCACTGTCCCAAAGTTGGTCGATCATTAGAGTGAATTTGCATATGTTCCTCAGGTCGATCAACAGCCTCTTGTGAGTCTGCTGCAAATGATGTAACAGTTGCAATATTTGCAAAATGCATGTTAGCATCGTTCTTCTTGTTGAGTCGAGTCTGGCTTCTCACTAAAACTCTTGTTGACTTCACCAGTTTGGACAACTGCAGCATCATTTTGATCCACATATGCAACAATTCGATGACTAACAGCACCATCAACTGAAATATTTACACCAGTTGCATGCACAGAATTTGCATTATCCAAACCTGGATTTCCAGCCTGTGAAGCTACTCCCTGCTGCTCATGATTCACAATAGCCATTTCATTCAACTGGGACCCTCTAGCAAGAGCATGATCAGTCTGTATTACACCAAATGATGCTGCTACAGCAGCCCATGAACACTGTCCCAAACTTGGTTGATCATTAGAGTGAATTTGCGGTTCCTCTGGTCTATCAACAACCTCTTATAAGTCTGCTACAGATGATGCAACAGTTGCAAAATTTGCATAAAGTATGTTAGCATCCTTCATCTGTTGAGTCAGGTCTATCTTCTCACCAAAACTCTTCTTGACGCCACCAGTTTGGACAGCTGCAGCAGCATTTTGTTCCACAGATGCAACAGTTCGAAGACTAACAACACCATCAACTGAAACATTTACACCAGCTACTTGCACAGAATTTGCATTATCCAAAACTGGATTTCCAGCCTGTGAAACTACGCCCTGCTTCTCATGATTCACAGTAGCCATTTCACAGCCTCTTTCATTCAACTGGGACCCTCTAGCAAGAGCATGATCACTCTGCATTACACAAGTGATGCTGCTATACCAGCCCCTGAGCACTATCTCAAACTTGGTCGATCATTAGAGTGAATTTGCATAGGTAAACTCTTTTTGACGCCACCAGTTTGGACAGCTGCAGTAGCATTTTGTTCCACAGATGCAACAGTTCGAAAACTAACAGCACCGTCAACAGAAACATTTACACCAGTTGTTTGCACATAATTTGCGTTATCCAAAACCAGATATCTAGTCTGTGAAACTACCCCCTGCTGCTCATGATTCACAATAGCCATTTCATAGCCTCTTTGATTCAAGTGGGACCCTCTAGCAAGAGCATGATCAGCCTGCATTACACCAAGTGATGTTGTTACACCAGATGCACCAGTAGCACCCATTCCAATAGATTGCCCAGCAGTTGCAACTGAATGAGCTAATTTTTCCTGCTACTTGATTACTATCTTTGAGTTTTTTTTACCTAAAGCGCTCTAGTTGATTCTAATTCGCGTCCTATGCGTGCAGTATCCGTCCCTTACATAATGTCCTGGAGGCATTGGAACTCTATTTGGGAAAATTCTAGACTAGGCCTAGGTTCTCAAAGTTGCAAAACACTAGGCGACAAGAAAACAATTAGGAATTCGCATATAAAAATAGATATGTCCTCATATTTATTTCCACATGTAAATAGCAAATGCACGCAACTGGTTTAGCAGGCCTTATTAATCTTAGAGTCCTGTAGCAGTAATATGCAGAGAGAGTTCTTAATGTGGGGGTTAGGGTCTACGTATATTGCCTACTGATTTTAATTTAGTACCATATTTTGGCATTTTAGGCGTTAAGCAGTAAATCACAATCATAAGTCGAGGATTATTGTTAAACCCTATAGGCATGTTCTCTAAGTGATTGGCAGTGATAACCACATAAACATATTCAGAACTATAGACATGACTTCTACGAGTGTGATGATTATTGCCATATAGGCATGATTTCTAGGTTTGAAGTGGTTTTAACCCTATAGGCATAATTTCTATCATTGAACTTATTTTAATCTTATAGACATGCTTTCTAGTATTAAGCTAATTTTATTTATCTTATAGGCATGATTTCTAGTATTGAGCTAATTTTAATCTTATAGGCATGATTTCTTTGAGCAATGCAGGAACTCATACACATTGAGCCATGAAATAATTGAGCCAAATATAGATCTTATAGTCGTGATATACTTGAAGGCAAGTTTTCTAACATATCCGAGTGATAAGCAAGATTTCTAACGTGTAAACACAACATAGAATATCTAGGCAGGATTTCTAACACACAAAAACATAATATGGATCTTATAGGCAGAATTAACAGAACAAATAGAGACCTCTAGGCAGGATTTTTACCCGACTTTGCAAATGAAAACAAGAAAACCCTCCTACTTTACTTAATACCCCAGAATTATTTGTTACATAATTATTACATACCAGATTGGTGAATGAATTGCATAATAATAATGAAATAAACTATAGTGAGCCTAAATTAGGCCCAAATACACCTAGGCAACCCAGGCCTTCAAACCATAGCAGCTCCAAGGATCACTTTCACAGGTACACAATAATTCGTGGTGAATGATTCTCCCATAGCACGCTAAACCCAAGTCTATAGTATGTCACTTTTCAAGGGCTTCAAGAACCCAGGGGAATGCTCACACTAAAGAACAAATACTCAAAAACGGTTCAAAGGATATTAGAAACCAGACCCTAGTGTATCAGAGTTTACAAGGGTATCGCATGAACCTTGAGCAGTACTCTGTCATGACCCGAAATCCCTACCCTCGGGAGTCGTAATGGCGCATACTCGTGAAATCTAGACGAGCCATGAACCTTCGCAACATTATCTATATCCTTTTATACATAATTAAAACAGTAAATAACTGATAGTTAAGAAATTAAGAGACGGCGATTAAAAAAGTAGAGGAAGTCTGAATTAAAATAAGAACAACATCTAAAAACATCAATATAAGTCTCTACCCAGCACTTGCTGTCACAATATTTTATAGACTATCTAGGAATGCTAAATACAAAGTGTGAAACAATGTAAATAAACTCTATCTAGATGCAAGGGAAACAGGTCAAGAAAAGTATAAGAGATGTTGGGCCTGCAGACGCCTGCAGGACTACCTCAGGAATCTCGTGGATTGAAGAACTACTCCCTGGCTACTACTACGCGACATAAGCTGCTCCGACACCTGGATCTATGAAAAGTAGCGCAGAGTGTAGCATAAGCACAACCGACCACATGTGTTGGTAAGTGCCTAGCCTAACCTCGGTAAAGTAGTGACGAGGTTAGGATGAGACTACCAGATAAACCTGTGCAGTTCTATTATATATACATACAACGAAAGGAAATATGAGAAGTAAACAGTCAATAAAGGAAGGGGAACATGTTGTGGGGAGATATCAGTTACAAATAAGAAATCTCAATCAGAAACGGAAACAGCTAAACCAGAATCTCAACAAGAATCAGCAAAACACAAACTTGCACGGCATCGCCCTTTGTGCCTTCACTCACATCCTCACCAAATCAATCGTATCAAATAATCATGTACACAGCATCACCCTTCGTGCTTTTATTATCTTTCTTCACAATATATATATAATCAATAAATATCAGTACGGAATGGTACACTGTACGGCATGGCATCACCCTTTGTGCTTTACACTCTCTCCTCACAATATCAAACTGTACACGGCATCACGCTTCGTGCTTTATCACTCTTCCTCACCCAAACAACAATCACGATTAAGGGATAAGGAAGTACACAAACAATGAGAGGAATCCCGGCAAAGAAATACAATTAAGCAGTTAAATCCCGGCAAGGGAACAATAGCAACAAATCTCAATATTCCGGCAAGGGAGAAAATAAACCAAACAACACAATATCCCGGCAAGGGAATAACCAATAACTCATTATCTTTTCGTACATTTTACTTTATCACTTGAGCCAAAGCTCCAAAGAATTCAATGATCCTATATACCTTTTCAATTAGTATCACAAACCGAGCCAATGACTTCGAAGTTAAATGATCATAATGTCTTTTACATGTTCTTTACTACACCTAGAAAGCGTTAAGTAAGCATGGATATTTCAAAAAATCACGATAATCACAATGTAAGGTCTCATGATCATGTTAGACACCAATGTATAGATACTCGTTACCATTCCAATACAACGTACTCGACAATTAGCAAGTAACACACAAGACTCAACTCCTATTCCCTCAAGCTAAGGATACACCAAACACTTACCTCGATGCTCCAAACTCAACTCAAGCCTTAGATATAGCTTTACCCCTCAATTCCACCATAAAACCGCTAGAATCTAGTCAAAAATTACTTTAATACATCAACAAATGCTAATTGAATCAAGTTGAATGCATAAAAATGAATTTTCCAAAGTTTTGTCCAAACAGTGGAAAAATGCCCCCAGGCTCATGTGGTCAAAACCCGAGGTTCGAACCAAAACCCGGTTACCCACTCCCCCACGAACCCAAATATATGATTTATTTTGAAATCGGACCTCAAATCGAGGTCCAAATCTCCAATTTTTTAACAAAAACCTAGGTTCTACCCAAAACCCCCAATTTCACCCATGAAAATCATTGATTTTATGTGAAAAACATGTTAATTGATGTTAATGATTGAAAGAACTGAGTAAATTTGACTTAAAAATGATTTGGGATGAAACTTGTTCTTGAAAAATCGCCTAAGGAGTTGTATTTTGAAAGTGGAGTGAAAATGGCTCAAAGATCGACTAAGTATGAAATAGCTTGGCCTCGGATATGGGAATTGCAAACTGCCTACTTACTTAGGAATTTCAAAGCCAAGTTCGCATTTTCGTACACTATGCAAAATGGCGGACTTCGCATTTGCGATCAACCATGTCGCATATGCGACTGACCCCATCGCATTTACGAACAGCCTTGTCGTAATTGCGACCCATGCAGGATTTCCCCTTTCTCGCATTTATGATCATGGACTTGTTTTTGCGAGCTCGCATTTGTGAGTATTCCTTCACAAATGCGAAAACACCAGAACTAAGATGCCAGATTTTCCAATGTTCAAAAATGCACTCTGACACCTAACCAAAACTCAACCGAGCCCTCGGGGCTTCAAACAAAACATACAAACAGCCTCAAAAATGTCCTATGGACTTACTCGTGCAATAAAATCGTCAAAATAACATCATATACATCAAATCAAGCCCCAAAACACATGTTTTCTTTCAAATTTTCATAGAACACCAAATTCCCATTTTAAGTCCGAAACACGTCAAACTATGTCCGTTTTCAACCAAACTTTAAAGAACGTGCTTAAATCATATATAAGAATTGTACTGGGTGCCGGAACCAAAATACTGGCCCGATACCAACACGTTCTAATCAAGTTTCATTCAAATTTTCTTAACAATTTTAAAAAAATAATTTCTTTTAAAAATTCATTTCTCGGACTCGGCACCTCGGATTTCGATTACGGGCACACGCCTGAGTCTCATATTTTTTCACTGACCCTCTGGGACTATCAAATTACGGGTCCGGTCCATTTACCCAAAATATTGACCAATGTCAAATCTATTCATATTAATATCAAAATTTAATATTTTTCACAAAATTTCACATTTAGGCTTTCCGGCTGCACGCCAGAACTGCGCACTCAAATTGAGGCGACTAAAAATAAGGCTTTCAAGGCCTCGGAGAGAAACAGGTGATGACCCTTTGGGTCGTCACATACTAACACTGAGGAGGTGAGGAATAGAACTTAAAAGACCTAAGAATAAGAGTTTAAAAGTAGCATCATATAAAAGGAGGCAATGGAAAAGGACATATTTTAAAAGATATTTGATTTTAAGAAAAAGCCATCATAACGGAGTTTTAAAACACAGAATATATATATGATGTATTGCATTAAGACAAATTGGCAAGATTTGTAAAGTTGTTTATGCACAGATGCATATAGTACAAGCCTGAAAGGTCTAATTAGGCTAAGTGTACATAATAACATTTCAGGACAATTTGTATTTACTCACAATCAGTATTCAAACATGGCATGAAAGCATGAACTTGTTACCCTAGAGTCAAACAATAATATGGAATCAAATGAATAAAGACATGCTAAAGCACATGTTATCAGGGGTACATGAGTGACAGAATAGGCACTTAGAACTTATCAAACATATCACGGCAAACTTGTAAAGATTCAGGATAGGTGAACTAAAGAGTATTCTAGTGTTACCCTAAGAGATTACTAGAGATTCAAGACAAGTGCAGAACTAACAAAACTGCATACAAGAAGCAAATTTTGAAGGTATTAAGCTAACACCTAAGAGGATTCATATTATTCAAAACAAATAGCCTCAGAACTAAAAGTATTACTTAGAGAACAAGAGAGACATAATCAAACATGAAACTAACAGAATCATGCTCAGAAATAAACATTAAACGTGTTGGATGATAAACACAAGTCACAAATGCATGAAACTAAATGGTAAAGGTACAGTAACTCACCAATTAGGAAAGAAAAAGCAAGGATACCACCACAATAGTCGAGAATCCAGAATATTTGGCCTTGGCTTTCAGCCGGCCAAGTACTAGAGACAGAACGAGATAGCAAAAAAACACAGATCCAAATCTTAATTTATCAGTGTGAGTATACCGATTTTCGGTCTGTCCTAAAGGGCAAAGGGGAGGGGATTATATAGTAGTTAGTTAAAATAAAACATGGTGAATATTAAACACAGGATCAATTAAGATCTAATTTTTTAGGGCAAATAATACATAAACAAAGAGTTTAGTATATTAACAGAGATTAATAGCATGTAATCATGTGAATAATACATAAAATAAGGGGATATAACAGAGGATAAGGAAAATATAACATAAGAATCGATTAACAATCAGACTTAGGGCAAATAAGGTAAAAATAAAAGAAACATGGTACATCAAACAGTAACAAGAAAATATTAGTCAAATACGAGAAAGAAGTATCAATCAGAAATCACTAAAGGAAAAGGAAAGGTCTCAAACCCTAGTTGAGACTGATGCTTTGTATCGGGTATGAGATGTAAGAATCGTTCAATAAAATATGTATACGGATGAAAGATCGTCCAGTTCTCACAGATCAGGTTGAATCTACCCGTTATTAAGGTAGTTCTTGCCAAAATAGGGCAAGAATCTAACTAATAGCATAGACAAACGTATAATGATAGAGTAACAATAATAGGTAAGTAAATCGTGGTTTGATTCCTTATTTTAGCCAGAATAAGAGAGATTTGGGGGTGACGACGCTAGGGTTTGGTAGAAGAGAGGAGAGGAGTAAAGAAAATTTAGGGGTGGCGGGTGGTGAGAAATGGGTTAGGGTTAGATATTTTGGGTAACTAAAAGGGTGGGGTTAAATGTGAGCCATTGGTCTTAAAGATCAATGGCTGGGATTTTTTGAATAGACCGGGTCGGGTTGGCTAGACAGGTACCGATACGGTTTAGTAAGGGTTTATTTGGTTTGGGCTTAGGATAATTGGGCTAGGTAAATTGGGTTGTTTTGGATAATTCTAGGTCTGGATTTAAATAAAAATGGGGCCAGATATTAAATATCTAATTTTAACAAATAAATAATTTATAAAAATAATAAATGAATACCAAAAATATATTTTCTGTACTAAAATGATTTGAAATAGTTGTTTAACATTTTAAAAATATAAAAGATTATTGTCTCCGTAAATAATATAATTATACATTAATATGGGCTATTATTGTAAAGATGTCCAAATTAGCCTAAAAATGCAAATGTAATTATGAAAATGCATTAAAAATATTTAAATACTATGTTGGCATAAATGATGTATTTAGATGATTAAATGATCACAAAAATGATTTGTGATGGAACTAATAATTATTTATGCAGTAAAATATGGGAATAAATTTATTAAATTTTTTAAAAATATGCATGTTTGAAATATGTTAGGGAAAAATTGGGTATCAACACCCAATCCTATATGCAATCTAGAATTTTTACTTGATCTAAAGACATGTCTTTTTCATCCCTTCCGCTGATTTTTTTGGCGTGCTATTTTCTTGTACTAGTAACATCATTCGTGAAATTTTCATTCTATTTTGCATTCAAATAGTCTTACATAATTAATCTCCAGTGTCGCACAATTTATCATTAAAGCACCAATATAAGGTAAGTAATGTATTAAAATAAAACATTATCACCAAAACAATAGGTAGAAAATTAATACTCAGTATTGGCTATGGATATATTCGATGATCATCGATTCTAAATATTTTCGTCATCTTTATCCCCTAAAAATTTGATACACTGGCTTTCAGAAATATGATCAAACACCTAATTAACTAAAAACCAACCCTAAAAAACTAAGAACTAAGCATTTCTAATTCATCAAAACCTTGTCGAAAAGTGCTATAAATATATAGGAGGGTGGTACTTATACTTCATATGAAACTTTAATTGAATGTAGCGTAGCAATCTCCCGTGGGTATAAATATAATTTAACGGCGTCAATTTCTCTCTCTAGAATGAGAGCTTCTCTCACTACCGCTGATGATGAGAAAATCACAGACTAGAGGGAGGGGACAACTATCGCAAGGTAGCAATCAATGAATAACCATGGAAAAAACGGGAATACCAGACTCTGGTGATGCGAAGAAACAGCGTAGCATTAATTCAACCCAAGGAATAACACCATTGGATCTAACCATGGCATACACATAAAAAAACACAGCAAATGAGCACTTCAGCAAACAAAGAAGGGGGTAAGCTTGGGTAAAACATGCTAGGCGGACATGGCAGAAGAGGAAGCCATAGATAGCCAGAACAAAGGTACGCATTCGAATTCAATTGGATGTCCTAAATCATAGAGTCGTGTAGTTGGAGCAATTTCGAGTACAGATGGGCTAGATCTAAGCAAACCATTAGAGTCATATGAATGTGAAAATTACTTTGAATGACATCAAACACGAGGTAGAGTATTATGCTTTGACGGGGGTCTGCTACGTCCTAGGTTCAAATCCTCCACAGCCTATAATAGATGGATACGTTCGGAGGATCTAGGGGAAATTAGGTATTGATAAGGTTTCACAAATTAGCTGAGGTGTGTTTATTATTCTTTTCATGATATGGAGAATAGGAACAAAGTATTAGAGGAGGGAGTCCAAATGTTAGACAGAAATTCAGTCATAGTAAAGCCATCGAAACCAGATATGGACTACTCTAAAACTCAAATGGAGAAGATACATGTGTGGGTAAGACTGTCGGGGCTGGACATTAAATATTGGGGCAAGTTTGCTCTGACTAACATAGCAGGGTTGGTGGGGCAACCTCTCAATGTGCAAATACGCAAAGGGAAAGACTAACATATGCTAGAGTATTAGTAGAGATTGCATTGAACCAATCATAGTTAACATTAATAATGTTTGAAAATGAGTATGGACTAGTAGAGCAAACTATAACATGTAAGTGGAAGCCCGTGTTATGTGATAAATATGGTAACTATGACCACGGAATTAAAGAATGCGGGAAATACCTTAAGGAAGAAAAGGGTAAGTATGAGAAAATACCAGAAAATAAAGATCCCAAAGGGCAGGGAAAGACAAGTGAGATCAATAATTTCTTGGAGATAATAATAGAGATAGTGAACAAAATACTTGTAGAAAGGGGGGAAAATCATAACAAACAGACAACAAGCAAGAAGGTTAACCAACAAGGATTCAAGACAGGAAAATACATCAAAAAGGGGTGATCATACAGAATAAAACCATTAAGCTAGGGAACACATTCTTTATCCTAGTGGAGAAACAGCTAGTGGAAGGGAGGAACAAATACTTAGGAGAACTAAGCTCTTCTATCCCAAAGAAGTGCAAGGTGTATGGAAGCCAGGACATGGAAACCGGGAAGGCCTCCTCCATCATAATGGATAGTATTGGTTTCCGGAACACCGGAGGACTAAATAAACCAACCAAACAGAAGGAGATAAAGTTGTTCATGCATAATGCAAGGATAGGGGAAGAGAGCAAAATCCCAACAAGTCTCTCTTCACCTCTGTCAAGGCTGGTCGCTCAGCACAAACCTATCTCAATATAATCCAGTGTTATATAGAGTCAATATAATCAAAGTGACAGCACAACTAATTCACTGTTAGCTACACAATAGAGGGATTGGTAGAACATTACATGTGAATATGGTATATGCATTCAATGATGATGCACTCAAAAGAGATCTTTGGAAAGCAATTAAAGATGAGAGAATGGGAAGTCTTGTCACAATGGAAAACATAAGAGATTTGTAAAAATGTGTTGAGTACTGCTCATTTTTGGACCTTAAATCCACTGAAACTTTCTTCACATAGACAAACAACCAAAGTGGAGTGGATAGATTACTCAGTTGAATCGATAAAGTAAGGGTGAATGTTGAGTGGAGACTAAACTTACCTGCATCAGTAGTATATTATAGGGAATGAGGAGTTGTTTGATCACTGTCCAGACATTATTAGCTGGGACAATGGCAGCCAACCAAAGAATAAAATGTTCATATACTTTAATATGTGGAGCTCAGCCCCAGACTTCAAGGAGAACATAAAAATAGGGGATGGAGTGATAGAAAGGACACTAAGATGTATGAATTAGCGGGAAAACTAAAAAATATCAAATGTACATCGCGAGAGCTAGACAAGGAAAGGTTTGGTAAGGTTGAAAGGAAGGTAGATGAGGGGATGCATAAGCTTCAAAAGTGCCACGAAAGAATTCAATTGGATCCCTGTAACATCTAATTGATATCTAAAGAAATTAAACTAACATGTCCCAAGAATGTATAATATAGAATACTACTAGAGAGAGGTTCTTGAGGCAAAATTGCAAAGTACATTGGCTGACTCGAGAAGATATGAAAGCAAAAGTTTTCTACGATATGATGAAATCAAGAAGAAACTCCAATAGAATATTCTCTATTGACAAAGCAGAATGGTAGAACCTCAATGATCAAGAGGGGATAGCTAAGGCATTTACATCCTTCTATGAAGGATTGTTGAGGACCAATAAAAGGAATATGGAGCATGTTTGTAGCATCTTGGTAAGAGATGGTCTTATTATTTCTGCTATACATAGAACACAACTAGAAGAGCAATTTACTGAAATTGAAGTAAAGAAATCACTATGGGCTATTGATAGAGACAAGGCACCAGGCCCAGATGGCTTTGGTAGTTAGTTCTTTAAAGATGGATGGAAAATAGCAGGGAAGGATGTGGTGGAAGCTGTGCTGTAATTCTTTTAATAATGAAAAAATGCTCAAAGTATTGGATAACACAGTAATTACAGTGATACTAAAGAGTGCACATGCATCCAATGTGGGAGATTACAGGCCAATAATATGTTGCAATAAAATTTACAAAATTATATTGAAGATGCTTTGTAATAGACTCAAACCCGTCCACCCTAATATAACATCTGATAATCGGAATGCATTTGTAGCTAGGAGAAGCATTATGGAGAGCATTCTCATTTGTTAGATCTAGCCAAACTATATAACAGAAAAGCCACCAAGAATTGCTTTGAAAAAATTTATCGCGAGAAAGCATGTGATTCAGTAGAATGGGAGTTTGTGGAGGAAATATTATATGCTATGAACTACCCTATAAAATTCATTTAGTGGGTAATAAATTGTATATCCACAACACAGTACAGTATTGCTTTGAATGAGGGCTTGTATGGAAACATTCAGGGTACACATAGATTGAGACAGGAATACCCAATATCCCCACTTATTTTTGTCAATGGCGTAGAATACTTCTCCAGAATAATGAAGAGGGTAGAAAGTATGCTAGGCTTTGAGTATCATACAAAATGTAAGGGCTTGAAATTGAATCATTTATTTTTACTGAAGATGTCTTTTTTTTTTTGCAACGGAACTTACCAGTTAGTCTTGTTGATGTTAAGAGGCCTTAGTTCCTTTTTAAGGGCTTCAGGATTATGCACCAATTCAGGGATGTCTAATATTTTTCAGTACCAATATGGATCAACAATGCCCATAGAATTTATGTTACATGACAGGATACAAGAAGGGTTCTTTACCATTAAAATACTTTGGAGTTTCAATCTCAACTAAAAAGCTCATTGGTATAGAATGTGAGATATTGGTAGATAGGATGACAACTATGCAGGTCGAGTGTAGCTTATCAACTCAATGTTGATGCAAGTTCACACATATTAGGCTTCCATATTCCTTCTACCTAAAGTAGTGATGAAAACGATTACAGCAGTATGCAGAAACTTCGGGATGAGAATGTTGTGAGTAATGGACCACCACTGATAGCATGAGACTTGGTATGTAGACCAAAGAAAATGGGAGGACTAGGAACCACAAATGGAGTGGTATCGAATGAGGCTGCAATAGCCAAGTACGTATGAAACATGGCGCGCTAGACAAATGATCTATGGGTAAAATGGATAGATCACATTTACTTAAAGGGCAACTCTTGGTGGCACTACAAACCTCCTAATGAATGCGGCAGGTATTGGAGGAAATCTTCTCGATCTGGGATAGGTTTGCACAAGGATATGTCAAACAAGGGTGGTTGGCAAGGAATGGTAGGTATACCATTAAAAGTGGTTGCCGCTGGAGAATAAGAAACCTGGAGAAATGGCCTTGGAGCAGTTGGGTGGAACAAAGGAATTGTGCCTAAACACAACTTCTTATGTTGGTTGGTTGGGCACAAACGACTATTAACAAGAGAGAGAATGCAAAAAATGAGGATAATCCAAGACACAAACTGCACAATATACGACAATATATCTCAGACTATAGATGTAGTTCTCAAAAGATTGTATAATGGCAATGCTAAAATGGTTGAATATTGGGATACAAAATACTACACTACAAGGGATATGGAGAGGGCTAACAAGAGGGGTCAAAGGAGAAAGATGCAGAACATTCATGAAGACATCATTAGCAGCAGTGATGTATGCTATATGGAAGGTACGCAATGAAGCACTATGGCACCAACAAGTCTCTCACCCTAGGATAGTTTGTACTCAAATTCAGCAGGAATGTAAGATATGGAATGATAGAATAGGTACTAAGGAAGAAAGTAAGAGGGACAGAGAGTGGATAGATGGTCTGTATAGGTAAAGGTCACAATGAAAAGAACACATAGAGCCCAATTTTGCGGTTATGGAAAGATTATAGGTAGAAATACCTAGCTTTCATAGATTATACAGATTTTGAAGTGTATACTTCATACAATTGTTGTTGGTATTTAATAAAAAAAATCTTCACCAAATATATAGGTATGATTAATTAAAAAATATTCTTCACCAAATATATAGGTATGATTAATTTATAAAAAATTCTTCACCAAATATATACATATATTTGGATAATTTCTTTTATTAATCATACCAACAACAATTGTATGTGAAGTGGGATTTACAGTTTCTACCTAATATTAGTGTTATTACAGGGTTGAATTCCAATGATTAGTCTTTCGACTCTATCCTTTGTTTGAATTGATTTTCTACGTTTCTAACGAAATAAGAGAGCAAACTTTTACTTAATTACGTAATTATATATGGGATTTTTAAATATCTATACCATATACCAAACCTTGTTACCTTCATTATTTAAAGATTGTGTTAGTTACATTTAAGCATACCAAATTGACTATGATGTGACTATGTTGTAGCAGCCATCGAGGAAGGCCAAGATACATCAACCATGTCAGTTGACAGGTTGTTGGGTTCATTAAGTTCTCACGAGCAGAGAATGAACCAGAAGGATGGAACTTCTCAACCAGAGCAGGCATAGCAGAGTAATTTCATACTAGGAAGTCGCGGTGGCAATAGCGGTCACAGGCGCAATGGCGAACGAGGCGTCAACAGAAGAAAGAAAAATAATTCTTCTGGAAGGATCTTCGATAAATCAAAGGTCAGATGTTACAACTGTCAAAATTTTGGACATTTTAAAAATGAATGTCCAAATTATCAGAACGGACGATCGCAGCAGGCACACGTGGCAGAAGCTGGTGAAGATATGGTTCTAGCATATGACGCTAGTGAACAAGTGGCTAGAGGTCCAGATGTTTGGTACCTTGATAGCGGGTGCTCGAATCATATGTGCGGGCAGAAAGATCTATTTTCAAAGTTGGACGAGTATGAGGGCAGAGAAGTGAACTTTGGGAATAAGACGAAGATTAGTGTGAAAGGCGAATGTGACATCAAAATTAAAGCCAAGGATGGCAGCGATGTTACTATTGCAGATATTTATTTTGTACCTACCCTTTTCTAGAATCTATTGACTGGCCAACTTTCAGAAAAGGGGAACCAGATTCTCTTTCAAGATTTAGTTTGCACCATCCGGAGCAAAAACAACAAGATGATTACTCAGGTAAACATGGCGAAAAATCGGATGTACTCTCTCATTCTCAATAAAGGAGTGATGAACTTTCAAGCAGTGGCGACGGATAGCAACTGGCTATGGCATCTCCGATATGGCCATTTAAATTTCAGAGGGCTGAAAGTATTGTCCCAAAAGAAAATGGTGACAGGATTACCAGTGATCGATGCTCCTGATCAGCAGTGTGAAGGATGTCTTCTTGGGAAGCAGCACAGAGATTCTTTTCCAACTGGAAAATTGAAGACATCAAAGAAACTTTTGGAGTTAGTGCATACAGATTTGTGCGGCCCAGTCGAGGTGGAATCTCTAGGAGGTAAGAGATACATGCTTGCTTTTGTAGATGATAAAACTTGGGTTTATTTTCTCCCAGAAAAATCAGAAGATTTTTCAAATTTCAAAGAATTTAAAGTTTTGTTGAAAAACAAAGTGGCTTTAATTTGAAAACTCTGAGATCCGATAGAGGTGGTGCATTCACTTCTAACGAATTTCAAGAGTTTTGCAAAAAAGAAGGAATTCTTCATCAGTTGATAGCCAGTTATACACCTCAACAAAATGGTGTGCCTGAAAGGAAGAACAGGACAATATTTGAAATGGCAAAAAGCATGCTGAAGGGGAAAGGTTTGCCGAAGGAATTTTGGGCAGAAGCTGTTGCATGTGCTGTGTACATGTTGAAAAGGTGCCCGACAAAAATCGTGAATGGGAGAACTCCAGAAGAAGCTTGGAGTAGTAGTAAGCCGAATGTTTCTTCATTAAGGGTATTTGGGTGTATAGCTTATCCCCATGTACCAGATGAGCTGAGAAAGAAGCTGGATGATAAAAGCCAGAAGTGTATCTTTATTGGGTACAGTGAAGTCACGAAGGGTTATAAGTTATATAATCCAGTCACGAAACAATTGATCGTCGGCAGAGATGTTCGGTTCGCTGAAGACGAAGCGTGGAGCTGGAGAAGAAAGATGATACTGGGAGAGGTATACTGATCGAGTCAGAAGAGCCAGACGAGGAAGATATCTCAACACCTCAACCACCAGCTAGTGATCCTCCATCTCCTCAGCCAGTAGAACCGGTAGAACAATTACGGCGTTCGGGTCGATCGAGCGTGCCACCAGCTCGCCTCAATGATTATGTTATCACTAAATACAATAAAGGCGATGATGACATCACTGATGAAACTCTGGTGAATTTTTGTCTTTTTGCAGATTGTGATCCAGTGCATTATGAAGATGCAGCAGGTGACGAGACGCAGATCAAGGCAATAAATGAGGAAATTCATTCTATCGAGAAGAATGACACGTGGGAGTTAACTTCTTTTCCAGAAGGAAAGAAGCCAATCGTTGTCAAGTGGGTGTACAAGACAAAGTACCAACCAACGGAGAGGTGGACAAGTTCAAGGCAAGATTGATGGTCAAAGGCTACAAGTAAAAGCCGGGAATTGACTACTACGAGGTTTTCGCACCAGTTGCCAGAATGGATTCTATACAGATGATAGTAGCCATTGCAGCCCAACACAGGTGGAAGATACATCAGATGGATGTAAAGTCGACATTGTTGAATGGTTTTTTGGAGGAAGAAGTCTATGTCAAGAAACCACCTGGATATGCCAAGAAAGGACAGGAGAACCAGGTGTACAGGTTGAAGAAGGCGTTATACGATTTGAAACAGGCTCCACGAGCTTGGTATACGCGTATTGATACTTACATGTTGGAGGCAGGTTTTCAGAAGTGTCCTTAAGAGCATACACTGTATATTAAGTCAAAGACTAATGGCGACATTATGTTTGTCTGTCTTTATGTTGATGACTTAATATTTACAGGAAACTGTAAATTTATGTTTGCTGAATTCAGGGAGGCTATGACAAGTCAGTTTGAAATGACAGACATGGGGCTGATGTCTTACTTCTTGGGCATAGAAGTGCAACAGACTGAAGATGGTATTTTATTTCTCAAAATAAATATGCCAGAGATATCTTGAAGAAATTCAAGATGGAATCAACAAATCCGATGAAGACTCTTGTTGCAGAATGCCTTGAGTTAAAGAAAGAAGGAACGGGTGATGCGGTAAATCCTACTTATTTTAAAAGCATTGTTGGTAGTCTACATTATTTAGCATCAACAAGGCCAGATATTGTTTATGGAGTAGGGATTATCAGTCGGTTCATGAAGACACCGAGCAAGTCCCATTTGTAGGCAGCAAAGCGGATTCAGAAGTACATTAAAGGTACCCAAGATCATGGAATTTTCTATAAATATTCTGACAAGTGCAGACTTGTAGGATGCACAGATAGTGATTGGGGGGTTGATACTGAAACTCGTAAAAGCACTTCCGGTTATGTATTCTTTCTCGACGGAGGCGTGTTTTCATGGTCTTCAAAGAAGCAACAAGTAGTTGCTTTATCTACAGCTGAACCAGAGTATATGGCAGCAACCCCTGCAGCATGTCAAGCATTTTGGCTTCGAAGAATGCTCGATGAGCTGAACCACGAGCAAGATGGTCCGACAACGATTATGTGTGATAATACGTCAGCGATTGCATTAGCCAAGAATCCAGTATTTCATGGCAGGAGCAAGCATATCGGGATTAAGTATCACTACATAAGAGATCTTGTCAAGAATCGAAAAATCGAACTTAAGTTCTATGAATCAGAAGATCAGATAGCGGATATTCTGACTAAATTGGAATCGATGCTTGGTATACGCAAATTATTTTGATCAATTTAAGGGAGGTTGTTGAAATTATATAAATTGATCAAAAAATAATTAAAATAGACTAGTTTTAAAAATAAAAGTCAAAAATGGTACTCAAGAACATTGGTTGTCTTGCATGACAAAATTGATTTGTATAAGTTTGAATTTTCTTACATGCAATGTTTGATTATTTTTGTATGCCAATGTTGAATTTTTTGTGTAAGGTTTTACTATAAATAGGTTGTAGAACTCATTTGTAAAATCATCCCAAAACTTGTATTAGAAATTACAAGTGTAGTATTGTAAGCTTTGAATTTGAGTTAGCAAATATATTTTTTTTCTCGATATTTTATTTTTCGATTTCAAATTCCAAAATTTATTTCCGAGGAATCATTATTTTTTTTTGATTTCTACAAAAAGCCTTTAGGTGACCACGAATTACTTATTGACAGGATGTTTGCCTTTTAACTTCGGGAAAATAAAAGTAAAACAGATGGGTCAACAAGAAATAGAGATTATATTTGCATTAAAAATAATGTCAAGTCCATTCTGTAATATCTATTGAGAAGGTAAAGTCATCTGTCTCCTTCATGTCACTCTTTGATTTCCATTTTATATATAAGACACTATATTTTCTTCTTAATTCATTCAAAAATAATGACATCTTTTTATCTTAAAAATAATTTAATTTTTAATTTTATTTTTGATTAATTATATGGTCTAATAGACGCACAAAAATCATGAAGACCATTATATGTTTCAAATGCTACAAAAATAAATGAGTGACAGACAAATTTGGTAGCTAAACAACAAATATCTCGCTGCTAGATAGAATTCAGCACGGATTAAGGACTAGTTATAAAGAACTTTCTTGACGATAGATACTCCTTTTTGGTAATTGAATGTCTTTTTTTCTTAAACTCTATTTTGATTAGCCGAATAGTTTCATCTAATACGTAAATTAGGGAGTAATACTTTTGAGCATGATGCAGCCATATTGTTGAGTTCCCACATCGGAGGGATTTGAGGTCCTTGCTCTCCTTATATAGCTTGGGCAATCCTCACCTTATAAGCTAGCTTTTGGGTTTGAGTTAGGCCCAAGGTCCATTCTTTTCATGGTATCAGAGCCAGGCCCATCCCAATTATTGTTACCGATGTTGGGCCCCCATTTATGTTGTCCACGCTCCAGAGATCTGGGCGTGAGGGGGGGTGTTGAGTTGTCCCACAGGAGGGATTTGAGGTCCTTGGTCTCCTTATATGGCTTGGGCAATCCTCACCTCATAAGCTAGCTTTTGGGGTTGAGTTAGACCCAAGATTCTTTTCATTTCACATATTGGGTCTGCCTAACTCCTTACGATCATATATTTTAAAAAAAGAAAAAAAAAAGAATAAGAAGAATAGACAAATTATATAACGATAGTAATATGAAATTGCTAGGTATTGACGTTCAAAATAATCAAAAGACTGCAAACAAATTAAACTAAACATAGCTAGGGTTACAGAGACATTAATTGTAGAGACATCAGAGTACGTAGAACTCTAGAGGATATGCCATTACTTGTAGGTACAAGTTGGGAAACCAATGTTCCTCTCTAACCAATTTTTCATACAGTTGAAGTGAAACATATGTTTGCACGGCATCTTTATAATTGCAAATCCTCCAAAAATGCTTCTTCACATATTTTGCAATTCATAGTAGGAAAAGTTGTCGACATTGCGTTCCTATCATTCTCGTTTATTTGATTGTACCTATGAGACATATCAAACTTAACACCAAGTTTCAACACGTAACCATCATTAATCAGCACTGAACGATTGCTATATTTGCGTGCCAGTTCAATCAATTCATCGACGATTACTTTGCATTCAAAGAGTGGAAATTGGCAAATATTTTGCTGGTCGTGTATGACACGACGAGTCTTTTCTGGCTTCTTGAAATCTTGAGATTGCATTGTAATACATGTTGAGATTTCTAGACGTTCGGTTTTCTTATTTTTAATAGAAAGATCATGCCAAACATGTTCCATTTCGAAAATAAGCTGATTTCAACTAATTCAAAGGCAGGTTGAGAATTTCTGGGTTTATTTTTAGGCCACCCAAATTTGTAATGCAATTTGGACTCTTCATAAGCGAATATCTCTATTGTCGAATTAACCTAACAAAATATTGTTAGACGAGTCAGGATAATTTATAGATATTCTAATTCCAAATCTTATCTAAGAAAGATTTAAATGTTTGCCTCCGTTTAAGCTTGTTTATACTTGGTTTTAATGTTCTACTCCGAGTAAACAAAGAATGATTGATATCTGACTTGTTGTTCTATTTAACAAACTTAAAGTTATTTAATGTTAAAAGGGGAAGCAGAATTAAGCCACGTGAATAAATACGATGAGTTGGTTTATTATTATGGTTAAAAAAAGAGTATAGTAGAACGTTTTACGAAATCCATTAGGTTTAGGTTTAACAAAGTTAGACTACTAACCCGCACAAAGTAAGTAATTAAGGATATAATTTTGTTACATTGATAGCATAAAGAATATTTATCGTACAGTACAAAATTATATCCAGTAACAGGTTGTTTATCTTATTTTTTCAAGTAACTAATTTTGCAATTTATTGGAATTTATTTGTGTTATTTTTTAGATGATCTAATAGAATAGAAGTTCTTTTTGTACTATTATTTTGCAGAGGTTAAAACAAAAGATTAATAGTAGCAAAGTACTAATTAATGAGATCAAAAGATTATCCTTCGACCAGAGGTAAATCGGGAAAATACATGACGCTCAAGGTTCCTTGTGTTCATTTTCTAATTTCACCTTAACGTTGTTAGAAAACAAAGTAAGATGAGAGAAATTTTTTCCAGTGGCTTTACACAGCATGAACTCAAATGCATAAAAGAAAAATAATTGCCTGACCGTTTGAGATATCTGTAATTTATTATTTGAAAACACACTGACATATTATGAGGGACGAAGTAATCAAAAATATTGCCATATACACAAATATAACAAATTAGAGGTTCTCCTTCGTGAAATTCCTCTGTCTGCGAATGGTGTAGCCAATAGTAGGTATGGTCTACGGTGTTTTTTCTTTAGGCCAAAGATGTATAATTACAAGTAATTATGCCATAATAAGATAGTAGAGAAAATAGTACTCCATCCGTTTCATATTGTTTGAGGTACTTTGCTTTTTAGTCTGTTAAAAAATAAATGACATATTTCTAAATTTAGAAACAATTCGACTTTAAACTCTTCATTTTACAATTTTTGCCCTTGATGAGAAGCTTTTATAGCCACACAAATGATATGACCCCACAAACCTTTTACCCCTTAATCTTTCAAGACCACAAATTTTAAAAGTCTTCTTCTCTTTTCTTAAACTCCGTGCGGAGTCAAACTACCTCAAACAATATGAAACAGAGGGAGTAGTTAATTTATACATTGTTCGCGACCTTCTCACACGGTATATAAACATGATGTAAGCACAATGTCTTTCATTTTAACGTTGTTTGATCAAAAAGTGTTTAGCCTTTTAGTTAAACCAAATGATAATAAAATAGAGGGTAAATCTTAGTCAAGCATAATCAACTCTAGATCTAAGCATATTAAATATTAAAATCAAAGGGACTGAGTTTATATAACAATCTTAGAATGATTAAAAGACATCAAGCGTAAATAATAAGCTTATATATCTGATATATTATTCTGTATTTACAAAATCTTGGAAGATAAGGAAGGAATCTCGTGGATAACTATGAGATCTAGCTTAATTGATTCCACAATGGAGATTACAAGGGTTTGTAACCCAGGATCTAGACTTCTTCCTTTGTTATTCAGAGGTCTCATCCATGTCTTCTGTTTCATCTCCTTTTTCTCAGCTCCCCCTTCCTTTCAGCTTTATCTTCCTTATATATACTATCAATTTCCTCTTTTATCCAAAGATTTTTAACCAGTGTACCCTCTCATGACTGTACTCTTTCCCGCCCAAGTGTTACATATGTTCCGTTGTGTAAGCCTTCTGATGGCTCGACCTCGACAGTGGCCTAGATACTCGTCGCCATTACGTCTCGTTGGCACGACCATGGCTTGGTCGACCTCTTACCATTCCCTTTTAATGATAATTATCTGGTGGTCATATTTTAACTCATACAGTTAGTCCCTCCGCCCGTTGGGGTCACCTTTTGGCTAGCTTGATGGGCTAATTCTGTTGATTCAAGAGTTAGGAGAAATTTGGACATTATGCGAGGAACGAGGTCCTTATGGGGAGCTGGCTGCGTGACGCTTCAAGAACTTTATTGGGTTGTTACGTCAGTTGGATCGTCACATCGATTCGGGATACCATGAACATCCGTTATACGTCATTATGGCGCACGTTTCCCTGGCATCATATCCATTTCTCGTGCCCTTTCAATTTTTGATTGGTGGCTCACGCGTTTCCTGCTCATGACGTTTGTGTTCCTATAAACAGGGGGAATCCCTCATTTATCATTATGCATTTCAATTTACCTGAGAAAGATATTTACAAACTCCATCCTTCTTTAATCTTTCATACTTTTGCGTTTGTTAGAATTCAACATGACCTGAGAAAGATATTTACAAACTCCATCGTTCTTGTTTATTTCGATCAAGACAGAAAAATGGCTGGTACTTTTTCACATAAAGATAGATTCTTTAAAGCTCCGGTGCCGGAAAATTATGTGCCCCTTCTTGAAGAGGGACTGGAGGTGGTGGAAGACGAAGGAATCCGATAGTGGATAAGATAGTACCCTGCCCAAGGGAGATGAGGACTGACATTTACAGCCCTTCCGAAAACGAACCGGAGCATGTCCCTTCCACTATAAATGAAGCGGCGATTATAGCGCTCAAGGACGAGTGGGAAATCCTTTCTCATATCGAAATGGTAACAGCGGCGGGGAAGGATATCGTATATTTGCACCACCCGAGATACTGTGCATTTTACGCGTACCCCTTTGTTATAGGGTACACGCTTCCTCTTCCTTCTCTGGTGGTAGACTTCTACCGCTTCTACGAAGTGTGCCCAGCTCAACAATATCCGTATGCGTACAAACTCTTTCTCGTGCTTATCAAGTACGCAGAGCTTGCCAGCCAAGGAATTTCCTTAGAGCACATGCTTCACATATTTGCCCTCATTTTATTTGGTGTACTATGATCCATAAGCGCCATCGAAATACCAAGAGTTTGGTGGTGAAGATAGATGATAAGTCTAATCGCCGCTTTTGGAAAATCTACTTCTATGTGCAAACAAAGCACCTTAAGGCGGACTCGACAGGATTTTCTGAGACGTGGAACTTTGCTCGTTAGTTTTCCTTTGTTTATTTTGTGATTCCTCTTAAGGCGGTCGTCGATCATCCTCTTTTAGGTGATATTTCTAAGGACCTATTTTTTCTTTTGCAGCCGAGAGACTACCTCCCACATTGGTTGCCGATATTTGCGAGTGGGTGAGCATAATTCTCCCCCATATACTTGGGATTCGTGAGTGGGCGTCCTTTCATGAGAAATATGGGTGTAAGCCTCTTACTGGTGAGTTGTATTGTTGTAGTTTCTCTTTATTCTTTACCTCATAGTGTAACCTTATCATTATATGATCATTTCCTTTCTTTGTTGGCAGGTCGGAGAGCTCGAAGGACGACAGCCCCTTCACTCGCATTCCATCAACCAGCGTCCCTTTCCGGGACTGTGCCAAGGGCCGTTGTCCAGAGTATACCGAGGGTTGCTGCCCAATCTGCACCTGCGGCCGAAGTCGTGCATGCGAAGGCTACTCCTCATCCAGAGACTCTGACTCCTATAGTCCAATCAGTGGGCGAATCTCCCTACGCTAATACTGGAGAGGCCCCGTCGAAGAGAAGAAGGCCAGTTGTGGAAGTGTCTCCCCAGGCCGAAACAACTTTGAGAGGCGGCCTTACCTTGGCGAGGACTAAAATCGGTGGTGGTGCCAACCAGGCCATGGAGGCTCCATCTATTGTGATCGATCAAGAGGCTGGTGCGGCGGAGAGATGAAGTTCGAGGCTACCGTTGTTGTTTGGGCATCCTTGGATATCCCACCGTGCTGCACCCCTTCTTCGAGCGATGAGAGGGGGAAAAGCATCATGGTCGATGACTATGAGTCTGAATCCGACATTGATCCTGAGGATGTAAGAATGTTTGAGGAGGGCTTTACTCAAACCGTAGTGAGGGTGGGAGGCCCTTCTCGATACTTAAAATTTCATCAGGTCTTAACCTGCTGCAAGACACGGTGGATTTGGTGTCGCAGTTCGACCGTCTATGCTCTACCGTAGAAGCGGAGCTCTTCAGTGGATGTCAGTGACTCCGAGTTGTCACGCGGCATAGCCACAATGGGCCCAAGGGTAAGTTCCTTTTTGTTTGTTTATGTTTTTTTGGGGGCTTTGTGACCCTTGTCTTTGTTGACTCCTTTCTTCTTTTTCTTTTTCTTCTCTTTTGTTTTTAGTCTTACATGCTAGAGGTCGAGAGTGCTCGTAGGGCCAAGGTACGAGCCGAGATTTTTTTTAAAATGCTAGAAAAGTATCGGTGATATCACAATAACTGTTGTGATATGCACAAGCAGCTCAGGGCGGGTACTGGCACCCAATCCATCAAGGAAGAGGTGGAGAAAAGAGATCAGGAGTTGATGCAGTCTATCTGCAATTCAATGAGCTTGAGAATTTGCTCCGTACAAAATAGGAGGAACTCGAGATGGGCAAAGGGGTTCTCATAGAATGTGAGGAACTTCAGGCGAAGGTGTTGTCTCTGCAAGCCGAACTTGAGCAAAGTGCTTCTATATTTAAATCTTTGAGCGCAGAAAGGATGGGGAAGTTGATCGGTCTAAAATGGAAAATGACCGAGATGGAAAGTGGCGAGAAGGCTCGAACGTCGGTTTTGGCGAGAGTGGCGGCGCTGGAGGACACTAGCCATGTCCTCCACTCCGAGCAAGAGTCTGAGAGTGCTACGGCAACTCTGAAGGAGGCACGACTCGAGGAATGTATTGGTGAAATTGACCAAGAGGCTTCGAGTCTAGGAGACCGGGTCGTGGCACTCGAGGTCGAGAAGGAACAACTCTTGGCCTAGTTCGAGTCTGCCTCTGCCGTGATCCCCCGCCACTTATATGAGCTATGGGTCCACGCCGAGGCCCAGCGAGATATTTACAAGGGTTTGTGAGAGGCAGGGAATGTCTCAGAGGCCTCATTCGAAGATGCTCAGGCAAAGGCACGCGAGGATCGCACTGCCTGTGGATACGACCATACGACAACGGAAGCTAGTAAGGGAATTGATAAGGAGGATGAGCTCCCTTCCGATGACGATGATAGTGTTGGGGAGAACGGCGGTGGGGATGCTGAGTGAAGCGTTTACTACCTCCTATGTACATAGTTTTTCTTTTTGTTCTTTTGTTGTTTACTTTCTTTTCCCGAGGGCCCATTTCGGTCTTTTGTAAGGTACGGCCGTCGCACATGTACATTTGAATAAAATAGTTATTTGTCTTTATTCGTGTACCTTTTGATTTTCATTGTGATGAATCCCTGACTCTTTTTGTTGTGAATTCGAACTTGCGAGTTAGGGCGAGGTCGACTTCTGATTTGCCAATGCAGGCGTAACCAACCTTAATTCAGATGAGTTCGAATTTAGATACGCCATCTTGGGCGAAGTCAATTTTTACTTATATACTCGAGCAGAATTGAATTCTGACCTACCGATTAAGGCAAAGTTTTTCCGTGTATTCGAGCAATGTCAAACTTGGAGTCACCAGCTTATGCGAAAATTTGACTTATATGCTCGTGCGCAGTCACAATTAGTGTCGCCATCTTGGGCGAAGTCAATTTTTGACTTATATATTCGAATAAGGTCAAAATTGTAACCAGTTGTAAATTTTGGCGAGGCCGAACCTTCTTTTCATATGGCGATAGTCGATGACCGTAGGGGTTTTGTTTCGAGAAAGGTCAAAATTATAACCCATTATGAATTCGAGCGAGGTCGAACTTCTCTTTTGGCGAGTGTCGATGGATTTAGCGGTGTTATTTCAAACAAGGTCAAAATTACAACCCGGTGGGAATTCGAGCCTGGTCAAACTTCTCTTTTGGCGAAGGCGATGGCTGTAGTGGTGTTATTTCGAGAAAGGTTGAAATTATAACATGTTGTGAATTCGAGTGATGTCGAACTTCACCTTTGGTGAAGGCCGATAGACATAGGGGTGTTATTTTGAGCAAGGTCAAAATTATAACCCATTGTGAATTCGAGCAAGGTTACACTTCTCTTTTGGCGAAGGCCGATGGCCGTAGGGGTTTTATTTTGAGCAAGGTTATAATTATAACCCGTTGTGAATTCAGGTGAGGTCAAACTTCTCCTTTGGCGAGGTTCGATGGACATAGGGGTTTTATCTTGAGCAAGGCTAGAATTATAACCCGTTGTGAATTTGAGCGAGGTCGAACTTCTCTTTTGGCGAGGGACGATGGCCTTAGGAGTTGTATTTCAAGTAATGACAAAATTACAACCTGTTGTGAATTCGAAAGAGGTCGAACTTCTATTTTTGCGAAGGCCGATGTCCGTAGGGTGTTATTTCGAGCAAGGTTGAACTTATAGCCCATTGTGAATTCGAGCGAGGTCGAACTTCTCTTTTAGAGAAGGCCAATGGCCATAAGGGTGTTATTTCGAGCAAGGCCAAAATTATAACCCATTGTGTTGCTTTTGTTGGGGAACATGACTCGTCGGCGTGTTTTTTATGCGTGCATCGGGGCAAGTCCTGGTTTTCTTAATTTCGATTTCATTTGGAGAATATTGCGTGTTTCCTAGGTTAGTCCTAGTTTGCTTAATTTTGCTCTTATTAGAGAATGTCGCGTGATTCACGGGCGAGTCCCAGTTTGCTTAATTTTTCTCTCTCTGGAGATTGTTTTTCGATAGTCGACCTGTACCGAGCCATTTCTGTTATTTGTTGTATGTTGTGGCTTAGAGGTTTCGCTCGGTTGTTATTTGAGAGATGGCATGGTACAGAACAATTTCCTGGGGTGTTTTGACGGCGTTCGTCCCTTGCTCGTGTACCTATGCGAGTGCCCGCGTTCCTGTTTCAAACCAACAAAAAGAGATAAGATAAATCCAAACGAAATTGCCGGTTACCTCGGCCTTGCAAGTCGGCGAAAGGGGGGTGGTGTTATAGGATTACTCGCTTCGCCTGGTACTTGAATATTGGTTTCTAATTTGGCAGCCATGTTTGGCTTTGCCATTTAGTCGCATCTATACTTTTTGTGAGTTGGGCTTGCCTCACCCGTTGAGACACCGATGTTGAGTCCCGGTCTGATATGAGTAAATAATAAAGGAAACATGTCATACTTTGTTTATAAATCATTCAGTGTACGTGATACAAAAATTAGGCGGGAGGTGCCTGCTATTCCAAAGGGTCACGCGGTAGGTTATCATCCCTTCCTAAGAGGTGGAAGTACAGTTCGGTATACAAGGTAAATACATCACATGGGATTGCGGTGCCAAGTGCATAATGACCATGGTTCTACTTCAAACGTGCATATGATTTACCAAACCTGTCATTACGGCTGGGGCATGGGTCTCGTATAGACATCAGTCATGATTTTTATTTTGTGTAGGAATCTGACCTAGATTGATACAATTATCTCAAAAACTTATCTACCATTTTTTGGAGTTCGTGTTGTTACCGAGATACTGATATCGTAACAGCCTGGAAGTAATACTTGGCTAGTTATATATCTAAAGGGAACTAAAGAATTTGGCTAAGAAATACCCACAGATGGCGCCAAATTATTTGACAAAAAAGTGTTAAGCCTTTTAGTTAAACTAATTGATAATAAAATAGAGGTAAATTTTAGCCAAGTATAATCAACTCTAGATCTAAGTATATTGGGTATTAAAATCAAAGACTGAGTTTATATAACATTTCTTAGAATAACTAAAAGACATCAAACGTAAATAATAAGCTTACATCTCTGATATATTGTTCCGTATTTGCAAAAGCTAAGAAGATAAAGAAGGAATCTCGTTAATAACTATGAGATCTAGCTTTATTGATTCCAAAATGGAGATTACAAGGGTTTGTAACCCGGGATCTAGACTTCTTCCTCTGTTACTTAGAGTTATCATCCATGTCTTATGTTTCTTCTCCTTTTTCTCAACTCCCCCTTCCTTTCAGCTTTCTCTTCCATATAAATACTATCAATTTTTCCTTTTTTTCAATAGTTTTAACCAGCGTACCCTCTCATAATTATACTCTTCCCCGCCCAAGTGTTACACATGTTCCGCTGTGTAAGCCTTCTGATTGCTCGACCTTGGCAGTGGCTAAGATACTCGTCGCCATTACGCCTCGTGGGCACGACCATGGCTTGGTCGACCTCTACTATTCCCTTTTAATGATATCCATCCGGTGGTCAGATTTTGAGTCATACAGATGTGTCTATTTTTTATCATGAATTATAGCACGACAATGAGAGTCTGAATGAATAATGGGTAAATTCTAATCATAACATATTCATTTTCTCTCTCCCATTCCTCAGTTCAAAAGATGGAACTAAAAGTTCAATGGCTTTTAAAAATTTCTGGATCAAAGTGCAGCAATAGTTACTTTTAAGCCCGTTATTTTAAAAATATTCACAACTTATAATGTATTTAAATATTAGCCAAGTCACTCAAATTTCAGGAGTAAATATCCTGAATTTGGATTGTTAATTAGAAGAGTCCTAAATTTTTGAACTACTAGCTAATTTAAAATTCACTACATAACTCAAACCTCAGGACACAATTTTTGAACTTTAGGACACGATGTCCTGAAATTTGAATTTTGAGGTTTAAACTCTAGGACGTTGTATCCTAAAGTTTGAGCGAAATTGGCTAATCTTTAAATACATTGTAAACTGTGGATATACTTTAAATAACATACTTAAAAGTGGCTAGTTGGTGTCATAAGCCCGACCTAAGTTAGTCCGCTTCCTTGAGGCTCGACTGAGGTTGTGCCAGAGTCGGCCTGTGGGCCAAAAAGAATTAAGGCAAATATAAAAGGAAAACTTATAGAAATGTCCCATATAAGTTTCAACTTACCAACTTCTAGCCAATATTTCAAAAATCAAATCAAACAAAGAATTCTTTTAATGGGTATAGTCAAAATTCATTGAAAACATATAGATAAGTCAATATACAAAGTTTGAGGAAGATTGGATGTGATTTGGACTGGTTTTGTATCAAAATTCATAATTAAATCGATGTCAAAAAATTCTTTTGTGACACATGTATCACGCATGTATCTCACACACAGATATACATGGATATACATGTGATATACAATTGATACAAATGTGATACACAGTGTGATACACGTATCATTTTTTTTCATATTCAGTTTTTACTTTGAATTTTCAATTCAAACCCCCTGAAAACTTCACCAAATCATCCTAAAACAGAGATTCAAGCTCATTAAGATATACCCAATATATTCTAATAGACCCACTCAAAAGAAAATAAAAATTTGATATTTTTTTTGCTACAAATAGCTAATTGGCCATTTTGGCTAATATTAGTAATATTTTATCAAATTGACCAATTTTTGTAATGAGCTATTTCTAAATGGACATAGCTAGTAATTTTCCAATATAAAATTAAAAATTAAAAATTAATAAATATTCAGAAAGACAAGTATTAATCAACGATAACATTTAATCAAATAAGTCTTCTGAGTTGAGTTGCTGGAATATGGTTTATTGAAATAAATCTTCTTGAATTTCACATTTTTTGTCTCTTAGTTGGAATTAGTTATTGTGTTTTTGTACAGTCTCCGCACTTTGTTGATGCAATGAAATTTATTTACAGAATGGAAGAATCAGTTCATATTTGTTTATTGGAAACATTTTATTTTTTCTTTTTCTTTATCCTGTTAATCATATTCTTATGTATTTGACTATTGGGTGTGCAGATTTGGTTTGCGTCTGTCCATGATTAGGGTTCAGATTTCTTTTGTGAAGTGTTTTTTTTTTATTTCTATTATTGGTTGGTAATCTCTTGAAATTTTAGCTAACAGGTTCAAATTTTTATTAACAACTAAACCATTATGTTTGCAAATAAAATCGATTATTTTTATTGATATAGTATTCTATAAAAGTTTATATTTTTGCATCTTTTACTTACTTATATACATTATCATATGTTAGAATGTTAATAAATTTGTAGAATTTTTTGTTCGAATTTAGATTGAAAAAAAAAACTTATAATAAATAAAGATTGAAAAATATAAAGGGCTAGCCCGCCCTAGCCCACAGCTCATTTAAGGTTGGGTCTGTTAACTATGTTAAGGCTCTTTCGAAAGTATGGCAGCATCCTTGTCCATCAAATTCCATGGCCCGGGAAACTTGGACTATAGGCAGGTCGGTTTTGACAGCTCTACAAAATAGTATGAGTTACATCGGCACTCAAAGGCTTGACCTGTTAAGTACAGTAAATTCCAATGATTTAAGTTTTACACGGTATATTAGAATATTTACATTATCAATTAATTCAATCTATTATAGCAAAACTATAGTTTACTTTATTTTTCAAGTTACAATACTTTGTTTGATATAAACAATTACCTATTATTGCAGGTAACCCGTACACAAAATTACTTAAACCAAATTAAATTCCAACACAAACAGTAATAAGCCGTCTCCCAAACGGAAAAGAAATTCGACTAACCTTTTTTTTCCTTTGTTTTATTATATTGTGGGTCTAATTTGTTAGGAAATAAAAAACCTTTCCCTATCAAATTCGGACTATAACTAAGTTCACTAGGTCTAGGATTTGGTTCGCAAACTAATATATAAGTACATAAAACGGGGTTGAAATTAACTCTCTGAACATGGAGTGTGTTTTTGAATACCAACATTGCTCCTCAAATATAATTACCAAAATTCATGAATCAACACAAGAATTAAATTGCCCTATAACCATTCAGTTTCAACTTCTTACTCAAGAACAATATTGGCATATATCATCCCACGACCCTGCAGAATATCAACTCCTAGATAATTATAATCAAACTCATTCCAAATCACTTCATCTCACAATTTACCCTTCTGTATACATGTCTCATGACATGCTTTACCATGTCATACAACGAGATCTCGAGAACCTTTTTGAGAATAATTATCAACCAACTTTGATCCATGATACGATGGAGAAAATATGTAAAATTATTGATGACAAATCTAACAATGGTCTTCATCAATTGGAAATGTTCGTTCATGTAACATTAAACATTGACCATGTTGGTTATATGAGGACATTATTAGAGGAATCGTCGCGCGACAACGGGACGATAGCTGCTAGTAAGTCATCCATGAAGTTGTTAAAGAGAATGAAGGTTGATGAAGAACGTACAAATGATGACTGTGTGATTTGTTTTCAAGAGTTTGGAAAAAAGAGGGAGTTATTGTGCATGCCTTGCTCACATGTGTTTCATGGAGATTGTATTACCAATTGGTTGGAGAATTACGGCAGTTGTTGCCCTATTTGTCGTTGTGAGATGCCAACAACTGAATTAGACTCCTAGGCTAAGCTTGGAAAAGAAACATTAGTAGTTTAGTACCAATTAATCTTTGGACTTTATTTTAAACAAATAGTTTTATGATATTACTCTATCATGATTTTTAAAAATAGTTGTATTAAATTATTTGTCATTTTTATTTTTTTCCTATTTTACCATTAATATTAATTGTTCTTGAAGGTTACAAATACCTCAATTTGCCTAAAAGGTTATTCTTTTTTTACAGTAATGTACTTTTACCATACTGTTTAATAGTAGTAGAAGAAATGGGAATACAGATCACCAATGACATGTGACCTAGCCACTTTTACCAGAACAAAGCAACTATTTTTACTTGGCTGAACTGTTAAAAAGTGGCACAAAAGCAAAGTGGCTAGATGTTCAAGATATTTAGATGAGCTAACCTAGAGTAAGTAGTTTGATAACAGTGAGGGGACTCAAAAAACTTGTGGACTCGGAATTAGTTTCTGTTTTGTTTATTGAACTAAAGTTTCTTTGCTTCTCTAATATTTTGATTTTGAACACAGTTCAGATAACAAGAGCTGACTCAATGTATTTCAGCATTGAACAAAAAAAACAGATCTATGCTAGGAATGCCAATGCATTAATATATATACTAGACAACAAAATTGGTAGATATATGTGAAATGTACAATGACAACTAAATATATATATTCTCTCAGTCATCTTCCCCGAGGAGACTTTTGATAAGCTTGTAATGGAGAAGCAGAGGGTGTCATATTCAGGGGTGAGCGATGTCTCATAGGCGATACTGCCACGGGACTAGAAATACCCCTATGCTCGATATGTGAGAGTTTGCTAGCACCTTTTGGGGATTGAAGCTCTTCAAGAGCAGCTAAAACCTCAGACATTCGTGGCCGGAGCTTGGGCTCATTGCTTAAACACTGCCAAGCAAGGTTAGCAGCTGTATATGCTCCTTTCTGAGGATACTGGCCTTCTAATTTGGTGTCCATTATTCTAAACAACCTCCTCTTGTCACCCAAATATGGCTTTGCCCAGTCTACAAGATTCTGCTCTACACCGACCTTTGTGTTGTCAACAGTACGTCGCCCTGATAACAGTTCAAGCAACACAACACCGAAACTGTATACATCACTTTTTGCTGTCAAACGACCTGTAAGATATCACAATAATTAGTTAAAAGATAATAGACAACAGTATCACAAGCATAATTTGTTCAGTCGTGAGAGGATAATAACCATCATATTCACTATAGCAAGTGACTTCATAAGGAAAACAGAGTTATGTTTATTCCTGATAAGAAATCAAATACCTTGTTCTACGTGAAAATATACCAATTTTGTCAAAAAGTTGCGGACAAATAAGATTGGTTGGATATTTTTAACCGGCATCATAGGAGTCTGGGTAAGAAGATGTATAGGTCTATACATCGTTAATCTTTTCTCTATGTTCAAGTAAAGCAAAAGGCTATAACAAGAGTAGAGATAACATTGTGTTCTTTTTTTTCTGAAAAACAAATATACAAACACATTACCCCAATATATATCCTCTTCTATAGCAATTAACGCCAGCAAAGAACATAATTCCACCATGCTGGTAGAGTATTACCATCAAATCTAAATTATGAAAAGTAAAGTAGATATAGCAAGATCTTATCACACAAAAGTTAATGTTTAAAATATTTTAATCCTAATTCCTACATGATGGATCTCTAACCAAAAGTCCGTGTGCTATACGTTCAATATAGCTAAATAGAGAGGTTTAGGTATTAACCTGTAGCAACATATTCCGGAGCAGCATAGCCTTGTGTACCCATTACTTGAGTGGATACATGAGTGCGATCACCGGTTGGCCCAGCCTTAGCCAATCCAAAATCTGACAGCTTTGCATTAAATTCCTGCAGTCACAGAAAGTAGACATCTCTTAAGCTTTGCAAGGCACCAGGAAAACTTATCCTAAGGAAAGGCGTATTTACACATAGGGAGATCAGGGTCTGATACATACTGCATCCAACAGAATATTAGAAGCCTTGAAATCTCGATATATGACTTGTTCTTTAGCATCATGAAGGAATGCAAGGCCTCTAGCAGCACCAATAGCCACCTTAATTCTAGTTGCCCAATTCAGAGGTTGAGGTCCTCCTGTTTAACAAAGAATAAGCTAAGAGTTACCACCAATTTGTAAATACATATATAATACAAGTTCCACTGGACAACTGAATTACATTTGGTCATGACAAGTGTTTAAAAACTATTAAAAGGTAAAACAGGGAGGCAAGAAGCAAATGAAAAAACAGCAGTTTGACAAATCCAAAGCAAGGAGGAAGGAGAAAGCTGACATACTTCTAAATAAATGGTTCTCCAAGCTTCCTTTAGGCATGAACTCATACACCAATAGGTGGTTGTCACCGTCGATGCAATAACCAATGAGTTTAACCAAATTTTGATGGCGAAGTTGCCCCAGGTAATTAACTTCAGTCTGCAAAATACTTGAAATTAATTACAATGCCAATGAGAATAATAATTCAGTGGGAATATTGCAAAAGGAGCATACCAGCCACTCCTTGTGACCTTGAAAACCTTCCGGCTTCAATTTCTTGACAGCAATCACCATTCCTGAACCAGGCTTTGCAGCAGTAAGATTATGCTCATCGATCCATCCTTTAAAAACATAACCAAATCCTCCTTCCCCAAGAAGACTATCGGGTCTAAAATTCCTCGTCGCATTTTTTAATTCGTTGAATGAGAAGGATTTCAAATTAGGCGAAAATAAGATTTCGCCTTCGGATCTTGGAGTAGGGATGCTATCACAACTGCTTTTCCTTCCATAGGATGGAATACTTAGGCTTGATGGAACAGAAGAATTGCTGCCTTTGCTTGGAAATTTTGAGGCTTCAGAAGCTGGAACATAAAAGCATAGGAAATGTCATTGTTTATTCTCAACAATCAACAAGCACTCTAGCAATAAAATTCTCCTTTTCAACACCTTGTGGTTAATTTTAGGAGAGAAACCAAAGACTTTGCTACGTCATCAATTTCAGTTGACACTTCAAGTATGAAATTACTATGATGAGTTTTGCATCCTAACCATAAGAAAACAGGATAAAAACAAGAAAAAGAATCATCTTGATGGTTGGAAATAAAGTAGCAAGTAACTATTCGCTGCGAAACATATTTGTTCGATGCATATAAGCAGAAGAGAATGACTTCTAAACAATCTAATCATCTCTGAGCTCAAACGAAAATAAGGATGACAAAGCAACCAGACAACAGCAAACAGAGAGATTACAAAATTCAAACAAAAATTCTAAAGCAGCATCCAAAACTCACAAATTTCACTACTAAATTATCTTGCAAAAGTCAAATAATTTGGAAAAAAAAAAACTAAAAAATCCATGCTTTTATGTACCAACATAAATTAACTTCCTGATCAAACCAAATGCATCAATAAAGAGGAGCAAAAAATAAAGCCCACACATCAGATTTCTAACAAGTAACAACTTAAACTCCCCTCATACGCTAATTGGAAGCAATCAAGATTACAGTTGACAAAGAACAAAGCAAAGAACTAAATCAAACCCATCATATAGCAGAAAAAAAAGACACCCAAAAACCAATCTTTAACTGCTTTTATACCCCACAAAAGAAGAAAAACAAAACAGGGATGCAATTAACTAAGCTCAGAGACATAACAAGACTATTGAAAACAATCATGATTTACTGCTGAAAAAGAGCAAAACAGAAAAATTCACACAAAAACCAATTTCTAACTGCTTCTACACACACACACACAACACTCAAGAGCAAGAAAAACAGAAAGGGTGAAGTACCAGAAGGGATATTAGAGCTCAAAGTGGCTTCAACTCTAGCTGAGGAACCTATGCAATTCCCCATCAGAAAAAAAAAAACAACCCTACAAAATATCAAGCAAATACTAGCCAAAATCAAGTCTTTACAGCAATATTTCTTCAAAAATGTCAAATCTTGAACAACCCAAATACAAGATATTTTTGGCCGTTGTACAAAATTTATATGAGCTGAAAAGTTTGGTACGTTTTAGTTGAAAAAATGAAGATGAGTCAGATGAAACAACTACTAAGAATAGTACTTGAAGGATTTTAGTTAGTCGATAAATATAGAGGAATTAATTGAGGAAGTAGAGGGGAAGTAGTATAGAAATGGGGGAGTAGCTTCCTTTTTCCATTTCTCACTAGTTTTTATCTACTCGCTTTATTAATCATACATTAAACGACACAAATGCGTGTCCACATTATGATAACGTGGGGCATATCTTTTTTAGCTCATAATTTGGGAAGAAATTAAAAAATAATCAGATTTATAATTGGTCGTTCAAAAATAATACAGTTTTAAAGTATTTAAATTTAGTTACTTTCATGAAAAGATAAATTTGAGCGAAAATACTATTCAAAATCCCGAAAATACGTCAGTATTATGCTGGAGTTCCTGCATAAGTACACTAGAACTCCAACATAATATACTGGAGTTCCAGCTAGTATACCAGTCCAGCACAATATACTGGAGTTTGAAACACCGGTGCTCCATTCTCTAGTATATTATACTGGAGTAACCGCTGGCTATTTTTGAATGATCAATCCGAAACTAACTATACCGTGTTATTTTTACCCTAATTTGCCCCTGCCTACTCAGCATGTCAAATCCATAGAATTTCAGAGTTCTTCCTGAAATGACTTAAATAACCTCCTTATTTTAGTGTATTTTCTTAATACTACTCCTTTTGTCTCAATGCGGAATTCGAATTTCGAACGTCAAGCAAAATCTTATCTAGCATCGTTATCACATAAATTAAGATAAAAGGAATAATAAATTAAGAAAAAGTTGAGAAGTGTAGAGGAAAATTTCTTCTTTCAATAAAAAATACTAGTATAGCACCTGTGCGATGCGCGGAAAATCTAAATATGTTGTATGATCTAATTATTTGATCATATTATATCATATCTCTTGAATTAAATTTCAATTTCTTTTTTTGCTCAGTAAAATATTCCAAATAAAAAATCTTATAAAATTAGAAAAAGATTCATATTGTAATCAAATTACTTTTCATTTCATCAGTTTTCTTTATTAGATAATCTATTATTTTATATTATTTTATTTTCTAGTATAACGTTTTTTTCTCCTTTTAATAATATATAGATTATGTTCATCATATATTTAAATTCTTGATCCCGATTAGTTATTTATTAGAGAAAAAGGCGGAGAAAATTAGGATATAGTAGGTAAATTAATTTAGGCCAAACAAAGTACACTTATTATATTCACTGTTCATGGATATTATTCCAAATAATTGAAAAGTCTAATGTCAGGGAGCTGAAAAGAAAATGAGAAATATAGGACCAACAGCCCCACACGTTGGGGTATTAGAGCTCAAGAAAAATATTAGATAATCTATTTAGAGGCAAAATAAAATAAGCTTTCTGCTACGAAAATAGTATTTCATGGATTTAGGGTGTGTGTCACTTGGTAGGCGTTTGGACATAAAAGGTGTAATGTTTTGAAAAAAAAGTATTATTTTGAGTTAAATTACATTTGAAATTTGAGATTATATTTGGAAATGTATTTTATTTGAAAAATATTACTACAATTTTCACAGTGAGGAAAAAAAACTAAAAAACTTTATTTAGAAAAAATTCTTTTTTGAATTTTTTAAAAAACTTGCAAAATTTTACGGACAGACACATTTTTGACAAAAAATTCGGGAAAAAAAAGAAGGGCAAACGGATCCTTAGATTGCTCTTGGGAAGATGAGATTTTGACGTAGAAATATACCAAAGAGATAATTGTGAATAAAGTGTTCGAATTTCTAGATTCTATAAATTGTTGCTGGTGAACTTGACTTCAATATGAAACGGTTGTTAAACATACGAATATATCAGAAGTTAGAAAACAATATTTATATTTCTTCAAACAAAATAAAAGCATTTTTATACAACAATGAGGTTGGTAACTGGTAAGTACCTTTCTTTGGTCCTTTTTATTTACTATGTTTGGTTTTAGCATGGCGTTTAAAAAGATATTATTAGTTAGAAGGATTCACTATATTAATCTCTCTTCACATTAATAATTAGAGTAAGGATAAAAGTCAAAATTTTAATTAATTTTTCTTGATTTTCTAAATTAAAAATCATTTTTTTAATTATTTTTAGTAATCGTAATAACTACAGCTTTTTAGTCGTTTTCAAAAACTAATGTAATTTGCTGCCGAACACATTGCACACGTTTTTATGTTCAAAGTCTCAGACAAGGCTAACATGTAGTTATATACAGTGTTTAAATGAATCTATCCCTATTTCCAAAAAAAAAAACTTAAATAAAATAAAAAAGAAACATAAAAGGACCAATAATAAATGTGTATGTATATAACTAGATAGAGTGACTTGTCCATACTCCACACACCGTCCATCCTCAATGTGTAGCTTTACGAAATAAAGAGATTTTTTTTAGGAAATTAAAAATCACAAACATAGTCGGAACCAGAATTTGAAGTTTATGGCTTTGGTGTTGTAATCCGTATAAGTTACTAGGCTTTAAATTAATAATTTGTATATATTCAATAAATTTTAAGACAAATATATGAATTGGACCAAGGCGACTGGATTCGGCCAAACTCATATACTCGATGGGCTAGCTCCGCCCCTGCACACATACATGTGTGAGTGTAAAACTTGACAAATAAATGGGAGCAATTGCAAGAAGAAATGTGTATCTTGCCCAGGAAAATGAAAGCATAAAAGGTTACGAGTTGTATTATATTTTATATTTTATTTTAAAAAATTTATTAAATACATATAAATTATTAATTGACTAAAATCCTGAATCTGTATGTTTCAGGCTGAAAATGTCCAACAAATTTAAAGGATGGGGCAAGGGGTAAAAGCGAGGAGTACATGAAATTCAGGGCTGGAAATGTCATTTCGCCTTTTTGGAGGGCGTAGACAGCATTTAACTAATTTATTTATAAGACGCTTTTTGAAAAGGCAAGCAAAGCATATACAGTAAGATATTCCATTTTTGTGCAATCAGCAGGTCCCACCAAGGAATTTAATATAATTTTGATTAATATACTTTATCTTATACAAAAATCAATAAACTAGTGGCTGAATCAATATACTTTAAAAACAAGTTTCATTGACTGACAGTGAAAGTCCAGCAGTGTCTGAAACTCTGAATCTGGCCAAGACAAATTTAATTCAAATCCACTTCAACCCCACACCTTCTTCTTGATGCAGCCTGCAAATTATTTTTCCCACTTTAAAAATAGAGTTCATACTTCAATTGGATTTATTAAATTAAAAGGAAACAGTCCTTTTAAATAAATCTAATGATTTTTTAGTTACTATTATCCTTATTGTTGTACAAACTTCTTAGCCAAGGGTAGAAGTGAGAGGCAAATGATAGTCATATGTGAAAATTTTAATTATTTCTTCTTGGAAAGAGTGGAGTACAGTTTACTGAGGCAACTTTATTTTAAGGCAACCATGACAAAAGAAATTCCATTCACGTGGAGTATTTGACAATCTAAGTTAGCCAGTTGATTCACAAGAATTCAGTCGCAGTCTCAATCTAGCGGCATGGTCAAGAACAAGCCTTTGTTGATCCATGGAGTTTTTGTTTTGGTTACAAGGAGTTCTTTTTTGCTCGCTTATAGCGTCTCGACTCGAGTTTCCGCTGTAGGATTGAGTAAGGTGACGAGAGTTGAAGCTACCGTTTGCCCAAATATCATATATATATATATATATATATATATATATATATATATATATATATATATATATATATATATTGTATACGGTTAAAATTGAGAAAAAAAGTTACCTCTGATTTTCCATTGTGAGACGAGGAATTGCATTATTTCTTACTGATATAAGTGAGACCGAAGATACCCATAAATTGGAACCAAGAACAGACGAATGATATAAAGGATCTCGAACACGTCCGAACCCGGAGGGAATCATGCTTGAGTGGGATATAGAATCGAGGGTAAAGGAAAAACTGTTACAGGAGACAAACGTGGAGCCGAAATATCCGCTATCAGCCGAGGATTGTGGCACATATCACATTTGGTATCGATTGTGGATCTTATTTTCGTGGGAGATAAGGAAGGAAAAGATTTTTGTCTTATTTAGACTTGTACTAGGGCTAAATCTCCTCCACTTTATAAAGAAGAGAGCCCTTTCATTTTTTGGGTACTATTATGCACGAATAACTAAGGCAATAAAATTTACTTTGGCTCTCAATAATTATTTGCACGAATAATTAAGGCAATAAAATTTACTTTGGCTCTCAATAATTATTTTAGGTATTCTTTAGTTGTTCACTCGTTTATTCGGATTCGAGCTCTATCTCGAGGGCTCAAGAGACCAATCGTTGGCATTTAAGATGAACATAAGGCTTAATTACTACGCCACATTGGTTGGATCATTTTATCTCATTTCAATTCAACTATATACTCTTCTTTGATCATTTGTGTTAAATTAAACCACATATCCTTTAAACCACGTACAACTTTTATTATTATCCATTTCAAGTGGTAAACAGTCTACGTCAGCACTGGAAATGATCACGCTCTCGGATAGCCTTGAGTGCCTCCGATGTAATGGAACAGACATACCTCCACGCTTCCATACCCCGATCTCCTTGAATGGAAGCTTTCTCGAATTTGAAGTCGTTATCAGTGGAGCATCCGCGGGGGATAAAATCTGCAAGAGGAGGTCCCAGATACTTCCGAATGCACTGCCTTGGTGCCGGTGTCCGAAGAAGAAATCGTCGATTTAGTGTTTTGAGGTACTTATTTTGAAGTATTCGCATCCCTATTTGAGAATATAAAGATCTGGGGATCTGATGTAAGGATTTGAAGATCTGTTATGAAGGTATGAAGAACAAGTTGTGAAGGTTTGAATGATCGAAAAACGGATGAAGCTATGAAAAGTTCGAAGCTAACTTGGGTAAATTTGAAGTTAGAAAGTAAAAATGAAAGTGAGAAACCGAAACTTTTATAAGGAAAGAGTAATGTTGCAAAACATTTTGAATTCGGTAACAACAGGGGGTGTCGAACCGATAATTGGCGCGTGTCCAAAGTCAGAGCGACGTGATTGATATGATGTTTTGGTATATCAGCTTGAGCATGATTTAGAGAGAAGGAACCAGAGTCAATTAGTCACTTCTCATCACTTCTGTAATCTACTCTCCGAAAAGTAAGGGGACTATCCGTATATAGTTTGGTCGGCTTTCTCCTAATACCAAACCAAATCAAATTAAATCACAATTGATTTTCTTTTCCTGATTTGGCTCGAATTATCGATTCGATACGATTTAGTAATTCTCTTTATACACCTCTATCTAGAAGAATAAAAAAGATAGCCTTATCATCTATTGTTAGAAATTCTTTATCTTTTTCTTTACGATATTCCATTAATTTACTCAAGTCTAAGCTCCCATGACTTTGCGAGGATAGTACATAACTGTACATGGCCACCTATAATTTAATTAGTATGAAACTTTCACCAAAAGAATCTTCCTGTGAATTGTGATAACATGGTCCACTTGTGCAGACTTAAAAAATTCGAGAAAAATAAATCTGGTCAACAAGGAAGCTAACTTTGTCTACTCTAGTGTGAACAGAAACAAAATTGACTTATAAGTGCTAATTATTACTCTATTTATTTGTACTTTTAAACGTTTGGCTTTATGTTTTCCTTTTGGACGCAATTTCATTGGCATCATTCTCGTCATGCTATGATGGGAAGTTAAAGAAGCAAACAGATGAGGTTCCCTAATAGCCCCTCACCACCTCTGTACTCTATTTGTTTTATTTATGTCACTTTTACTATTTGTTTGTGAAAAAACAATTAATCACAATTGAAAAATAAGATGAAAAAAAAAATATTTTCTAAGTTGAAGTGCGGATATGTCGCTTTTTTTATCGAGATTCAAATTCATTACAGTAGCATTTTTATCGGTCCAATAGTAATACTCTTGAGTTGTCCCCTCCAAGATACAACAGTCCGTCGACATTATATGACTCGAACAAACTCTGGACAAATTATTAAATCAAGTAAACTTTTTACTGCATAATTTTCCAAATATTCTTTTGGTAGTTTTAAAATATAACATTTTAAATATAATTTCTAGTTATCTACCACCCAACTATCAAAAATTAAAGCTCAAGTAACCCTACGTAACAACGAAATAGAGAATTTAAAACTTATGGAAACATTGCAAGAAAGTCAATGACCCCAAATTCAAGAAATTAATTAAGTGAAAAGGGGAAAAAAGGAAATGAACAAAAAAAAAGGCATCATAATGATTTAGGTGTAAAAAGAGATTGGAAAAAACATAGGAAATTTTTTCTTCCATTGATAACGACTCTTTGAACAACTTACATCACTGCTGATGTATGTAAACATTGATATTAAATCGAGAAATCATATAAAATGTAAAGAGAGAAAGTAGAGAGAAGGAGAAGCATTTGGAACTCTGTGGAATCGAGAGAGATTTTATTACAGAGAGAAATAAATGAAATAAAGTCCGATACTCAAAATATCTGAAGTACAGCTATATATACAGGTGCCATTGGGTCGGGCCAGACGACCCAATGAGGGTAATGAAAAATGGGGCTCAGATATAAAATTGGGCTCGGTATACATTTGGCCCAAACAACAAGTAATCATCACAGCCCAAGCATTGTATACTAGATGATACAATAAATATACAGTGTATATACAGCGTATATAATCATGTAATCTTCTTCATCTCAACACCCCCCCTCAAGTTGGAGGGCGAAACCACCTGCAACTTGGTGAGCAGCGGAAGAAGCATAGTGCCAGGCAGTGGCTTAGTGAGCAAGTCGGCCAGCTGACGAGAGGTAGGCACATGAAGCAGCTTGAGAAAACCAGAGTGCAGCAACTCCCGAACAAAATGGCAGTCCACCTCGATATGTTTGGTACGTTCATGAAAAACAGGATTGTTAGCAATATGAACGGCAGCCTGACTATCACAATATACAGAAATAGGAGAAGAAACAGATACCCCAAGGTCAACCAACAAACGAGAAAGCCAAGTCAACTCAGCAACAACCTTGCTAAGGTCTCGATATTCGGCCTTAGCAGAGGAGAGAGAAAAAACAGGCGGTTTCTTGGATTTCCAACTGATCAAACAGCCACCCAAAAGCACACAAAAACCAGTAACAGATCGCCTAGAATCAGGGCAAGCAGCCCAGTCACTATCAGAATACCCAGTAACAGAGAAATCAGCATTAGCAGAATAAAACAAACCCAAGGAGGGAGTGCCCTTAAGGTATCCCAGAACATGCAGGGCAGCAGTCATATGGGGAAGTCTGGGGCATTTGAGGAATTGACTCAGATGTTGGACTGCAAAACATATGTCAGACCTAGTATGAGTCAGGAACAGCATCTTGCCAACTAGACTCCTGTACTGGTCAGGAGAGGGCAATATGTCACCAGAATCAGCATGAAGTTTGACATTGATGTCCAAAGGAGACACAACAGAAGACACATTGACACAGTCAAACTGAAGCAGCAAATCAGAAATATACTTATGCTAATTAAGGAGTATCCCACCAGGGACAACTGACATCTCAAGGCCCAAAAAATAATGCAAAGATCCCAAATCTTTGATTTTGAACTGATCATCCAGAAACAGTTTTAGAGCAGTAAGTTCATCACTGTCATCCCCAGTAAGTATGATGTCATCCACATAGACTGCTACCATCACAAGGGAGCCAGGTTTACCTTTGATGAACAAGGAATAGTCATTCAAAGAATGTATATACCCTCTGGAATAAAGAGCAGAAGACAATTTGGCATACCATTGTCTGGATGCTTGTCTTAGCCCATACAGGGATTTCTTGAGTTTACAGACCAGAGGAGGAGAAGGAGAAGAAGGAGTAGAAACAGAACCAGAAGTAGAAGCAGAGACTGTCAAACCTGGGGGAAGTTTCATGTAAACTTCCTCATCCAAATCACCATGAAGAAAGGCATTATTGACATCAAGCAGAAAAAGAGGCCAATGATTCTTGACAGCCACGACAATAAGGCATTTCACAGAAGTCATCTTAATCACTGGAGAAAAAGTGTCTTTAAAATCAATCCCCTCAACTTGCGTATCACCCCTAATAACCAACCTTGCTTTATACCTTTCAACAAGTCCATCAGACATGTATTTGATTTTATAGACCCACTTACAATCAATGGGTTTCTTACCAGCAGGAAGAGGGACAATATCCCAAGTATGATTTGCTTCTAGTGCAGCAAACTCCTGTCTCATTGCATCCTGCCCTGCTGGGACAGATGCAGCTTGAGAGTAATACATAGGTTCAAATTCCAAAGTGGAGAAAGAAGAACAAGAAAATGCAGGGAGTTGACAAACATAATCCTTGAGGTAGAAAGGAGGATTATGCTGTCTAGTAGACTTTCGAGAAGTGGGAAGAGGATGAGAAGCAGGTAACAGAGGAGCAGAGAGATCAGGATTGAAAGAAGGAAGGGAAGAAGGACCAGCATCAGGAAAAGTAGGTGCAGGAGAATCAGAATTAGAAGGAAGGACAGGAGAATCAGGGGAAGTAAAGAGAGGAAAGTCTGAGACAGTAAAATCATCAGCAGGAGGAACAGGAGGAACAGAGGAAGAAGAAGGATGAACAGAAGTAGGATTATTCTTAAAAAGAAAATAGGATTCATGAAAGACAACATCCCTTGAAACAAAACACTTCTTGGTAACCAAGTCATACAGTTTATAACCCTTCTTAGCAAAAGGGTAACCCAGAAACACACAAGAATGGGCTCTAGGTTTCAGCTTGTCCCTTTGAGGGATAGGGACATCAGCATAAGCAAGGCATCCAAATGCTCTCAAATGAGAATAGGATGGAGCTTTGCCATACAAAATTTCATGGGGAGACTTATGGTGAAGAATTCTGGAAGGTATTTTGTTGAAGAGATAGGTGGCAGTTAACAAACAATCCCCCCAGAAAGACATAGGTAGGCCAGACTAAAAAAGCAGGGCTCTACATGTTTCAAGTAGTGTTCTGTGTTTCCGTTCTACAACACCATTCTGTTGAGGTGAATGAGGGCAAGAAGTTTGATGAATAATCCCCTGGCTACTAAAAAAGGATATGCCCTCAGTGCTGGAGCCCAATTCTAAGGCATTGTCACTTCTGACTGTCTGAACCACAGAGTTAAACTGAGTCTTAACAAAGGAAATGGAAGACTTAAGCAGAGAAAAGGCATTTCTTTTGGATCCCATTAAGTGTGTCCAGGTTGCCCTAGAAAAGTCATCAACTATAGTAAGGAAGTATTTATAACCAGAAGAAGTAGAAGTGTGGTAAGGTCCCCAAGTGTCCACATGTATTAATTGAAATGGTCTAGTTGTACTGATACTGCTGTCATGAAAGGGAAGTCTTGTCTGCTTTGCCATAGGGCAGACAGAACAGGGAAAGGGTTGTTTAGGAGCAAGGGGAAAAGACAAACCAGAAATATGTCTCATACTAGTAAAGGGAGTATGTGCCAGTCTTAAATGCCAAATGTAATTCATATCATTGATTACAGCATTATTACAAGTGGAATTGCTTACAAGTGGAGGTAAGGCAACATTTTTCCTGTCAGACAAAGTGTCATCATTACAAAAATTAGACAAAGCACACACAGAAGTAAAAGGAGAAACAGAAGAGGGAGAAGGGGAAGGAGGCACCCAAGACAGTTTGTATAAGCCAGCTTCCTCTTTACCAAGATCCAGAGGTCTCTTCAGAGAAGGGTCCTGTATCATGTGAAGTAAACAGGAAGTTGGAGTGAACAAAACTATACACTGCAACTGTTTAATCAACTTGTGAACAGAAATCAAGTTGTGTTTAAAGGAAGGAACCAGAAGCACATTATGAAGAGTAGGGGAAGAAGTTAATGCAAAAGAACCTGTACAAGTTACTTTTACTTTGTAACCATTAGGTAAAGTCACAAGATAAGGAACAGTCAAAGGTATGATGTTAAAAAGTAGGTTCTTATCATGTGTCATATGGTTAGATGCCCCTGAATCAATGATCAGGTGACAGAATTAATGTGTGTAAGCATGCACAATTTGGAATCAGAAACAAGACTCTCAGTCAACATTGTACCAGCAAAATTAGCAGCACACATGGGAGGAGGAGCTTGATCACTGGAATCCCCTAACTTGGTCTGTTGCAACAGGTTCATCAATTGATCATAGTGATGTCTGCTCAACCCTGGTATCACAGAACTGTGACTATTTGATGTGGCTGGCAGAAGGATCCCCAAGAGGAACAGACAAATTAGGATTCACATGATTAACAGACACACATTCAACACCAGTGGAGACACGAGCAGCTGCAGATTTCCTTCACTTGTTGTAATTTATGCTTTGAGGGAACCCATGTATCTTGTAGCACTTATCAATTAAGTACCCAGATTTCTTGCAGTATCTGCAAAATAGGGGCCCTCTGCTTTGCTCAAAATTATTTCTGGATCTTAAAATAGGAGGTCGAGGCACTGTGGCCTGATTAAACCCAACTAAGTGCTTGTTTGTATGAGCAGTAAAAGACATAGAATCTGGACTTATATGAGAAATAGATTGAACTTGTCTTTGTTTCTCATCATTAAGCACTATGTTGAAAACATTGTCAAGGGAAGGAAATGGCTGCATCATCAACAAATTACTCCTAACCCCCATGTATACTTCATTTAACCCCATAAGGAACTGAAAAACCTTGTTTTCATCATCTTCCTCAATTATTCCAGTTTTAGCAGCACATCACATCTATGTCCATGATTTGTGCACATTGTGCCCAATTCATCCCACAAGCCTTTGAGCTTGTTGAAGTATGAGGCTATGTCTAAGGAGCCTTGAGATGTGTCGGAAAGTTCCCTTTTCAACTCAAAAATATTGGTCTTGTTAGGGGTACCATATCTTTTCTCAATCTGGGACCATATGCTCTGTGTAGTATCGGAGTACTGCACACTGTCAGCAATTTGAGGAGACAAGGAGGAGGTCAACCAGGAAATGATCATGTTATTACACCTATCCCACAGTCTCTGTTGAGCCACATTATTGGTAGGACGGGGACATGAACCGTCGACAAATCTGATTTTATTTTTAGCATATAAAGCAACAATCATTTTACGCCTCCAGCCCCCATAACCACTACCCAGAAGGAAGTGGGAACAAGAGATACCCCAGGGACATCAGATGAATATACAAAAAGGGGACTGGAAGAGTCTACAGAAGAGGAGGCACCAGTATTTGTGTTAGAAGCTATAGTCTATGAACCGGCTTAAAAGAACAGTTTTTCAACAAACAGAGTATAACCAAATCAGGTATTCACACACAACAACCAACAAACAGAGTATAACCAAATCAGGTATTCACACACAACACCAGATACTCACATACGGAGAGTCAGATAATCACATACAATACCGAAGATAAGGACAGAGTTACCCTCCTTCTTCGCGACCGGAGAAGATCGGCCTTCAAACAACAAAGAAAACCCTAGACACGAAACCCTAGGTGTAACCTTCGAAATCCTTACTGGAAATGTGGTCAGGAATGTCGGAAAGGCACCTAAAACATCCACTGAGTGAGAATCGAGCCACCGGAAAGCAGGTTAAACCACCAGAAACCTTAGAAGCCGATAGGTCACCGAGAAAACCACCCAAAATCAGTAAAAAATCTCTCAGAATGTTCGAGTGAAGAAAATACATTCAGATATCATGACGAAAAACTCGGAAAAGCATCCGATCTAGGTCAGAAGCATCATCGACCATAAGGTGTCAGAAAAATCCCCAAAAAATCTCAAAAAAGAGTTCAACCAAGACAACGAGATGTAGAGAAACATAATCGGATTGTCGTCTAGGCTCTAACACCATGAAAAGAATGGACATTGGGCCTAACTCAACCCCAAAAGCTAGCTTATGAGGTGAGGATTTCCCAAGCCATATAAGGAGACCAAGGACCTCAAATCCCTCCGATGTGGGACAACTCAACACCCCCCCTCACGCCCAGATCTCTGGAGCGTGGATAACATAAATGGGGGCCTAACATACGGTAACAATAATTGGGACGGGCCTGGCTCTGATACCATGTAAACATTGATATTAAACTGAGAAATCATAGAAAATGTAGAGAGAGAAAGTAGAGACAAGGAGGAGCGTTTGGAACTCTCTGGAATCGAGAGAGATTTTATTACAGAGAGAAATAAATGAAATGAAGTCCGGTACTCAAAATATTTGGAGTACAGCTATATATACAAGTGCCATTGGGTCGGGTCAGACGACTCAATGAAGGTAATGAAAAATGGGGCTCAGATATAAAATTGGGCTCGGTATACATTTGGCCCAAACAACAAGTAATCATCACAGCCCAAGCATTGTATACCAGATGATACAATAAATATACAGTATATATACAGCGTATATAATCATGTAATCTTCTTCATCTCAACAATGTAGTCCACAACAAACATAGCATGCTCACGTTTTAGAACGTAATTCCACAATTATCACTTCATTGCAGTTTCCCATTGCTTAATAAAACAAGCTTATAGTAAAATGATTGACCTCCCATTTGACCATAAAATTTGGAAGTTTTTTTTCAAATTTTATTTATAGATTTTAACCATTTATGGCAGATTTTGAAAAACAGTCTTCAAATCACAAAGAACATTTCTAGAGTAGTTTTTGAAGTTTTCTATTTGGAAAAAGTTTTTGATGGTTTCTACTTAGAAAAATTCAAATTCTTTTAAGTGAAATACACGTCCAAACACAATTATATCTTTTTAAAATTATTTCTATCTCGTCTTCAAAACTTAATTATATGTTGAAATTTCAACCAAATCTATATACACGCTAGCTTAATCTTTAAGATGACAAATAATAGTACTAATAGATAAAATGATTTGCACGTTTTGTCAAGAATATAACGTGGGGCAGAAGCGGAGGACTTGTTTGCGTTAAAATATCATGGTGTAGCCAGTTTTCATATTAGTCAATAAAAAATAGCCAACATTTACCAAGTCAATGAAAAATAGCCACTATTTTGTTGCAACAGGGACTGATCCAGTATAATATACAGGAGTTTTGGTGCATTTGTGTACGAACTCCAGCATATTATGCTGGACTGGTATACTTTGCTAACTCTTGTAAAATTTGCGGGAGACTGGAACACCAGTGCTCCAAAATCCAGTATATTATATTCGACACTTATACTTGCTAAAACTCCTGTAAAATATGCGAGAGTTCTAGCATAATTATGCTTGAACTCCGGTAAAAAATTTGCGGGAGTTCCTGCATAGTTATCCTGGAACTCCCGTAAAATTTGCGGGAGTACTTATGCTGGAACTCTCGTAAAATTTATCGGCGTATTTTCCGGATTTTGATTAGTGTTTTCGCTCAAATTTGTCTTTACATAAAAAATGGCTAAATTTCGATGACTCTTGAAAATTGGCTATTTTTCAACGACCAGTGATAAATCTGGCTATTTTTAAATTTCTCACCTTGTTTTGAGTTTTATACTAACAGGATCAAAGTGTAAGTCAACTAATTAAAATCACTTTTTATTTTCCACTTGTTTATAGATTTTTGTTTACGATAAATTATATTACTCAAATACAAGAGGCGATTCAAAATTTGAAATTTATAAATTTTTACAACAACTCAGATTAATATAATAATAATTGAATCTACAGTTTATATTATCAATACTTAATAATTTCCGTAATACATATGTTTAACCCTTAAAATAGATAGCAAATAAATTTGTACGCGATTTAAATGATATGTAGTTTAATTTAACACAAATGATCAAAGAACATTAAATAGTTGAATTGAAATGAGATAAAACGATCAAACCATTGTGGCGTAGTAATTAAGCCTTATGTTTAGCTTAAATGCCAACAGGTTGTCTGGATTGAGCCCGCGAGATAGAGCTAGTTCGAATAAATGAGCAAACAACTAAAGAATACTTAAAATAATTGCTGAGAGCCAGAGTAATTTTTATTGCCCTGTTATGCGTGCAAAATAGTGCCCAAAAAATGAATGGGTTCTCCTCTTTATATAGTAGAGGAGATCTAATCCTAGTACAGGTCTAAATAAGGTAAAAAGCTTTTCCTTCCTTATCTCCCACGAAAATAAGATCCACAGTCGCTACCGAGTGTGATCCGCGCCATAACCCCCAACTGATAATGGATATTTTGGCTCCTTGTTTTTCTCCTTTAACCATCTTTCGTTTACCCTTGATTCTACATCCCGCTCGAGCTTAATTCCCTCTGGGTTTACCATGCTCGAAACCTGCTATATCATTCGTCCATTCTTTGTTTCGATCTGTGGGTATCTTCGGTCTCACTCGAGCCAGTAACATATAACGTCGTTCATTGTCAAACAATGGGAAATTGGCGGTAATGTTATTCTTGATTTTAATTTTAACTAAAAAAATCAAACCGAAATCAAATCAATCTACTAGTACATTTATACAAATTTTTATAATATTTTATAGATATAAATATTTATTGTAATGTAATTTATAATATTTCTTAAGCGTTTTCATAGTTTTATCTTTTAACGTATTATTTAAAATTTGTTCTTATTATTCTTGAAGAATAAATACATTTTATAGCCCATAAATATAGTAACTCAAATAAGTTCAAATCAATACTAATGCTAACAAAAGAAATCAACTCAACACTAGAAATGATGATAGTGTTGGATGTCTATTTTTTTAGTTTTATACTGGTTTATAATGAAAATACATAACTTAGTTTATCTTTTTCTTTATTGTATAGTTAGGTAATTAATAGTACTTATTAGCTATACTCAGTTTATCATGATTTATATAGTATTTTTAGATTATGTTAATTTTCATTATGACTTATTAATTACCAATATTTGCTTTATATAATGTTATTATCGTTGTCACTGAATTTTACCATAAATCTATTACCTATCACATATTATTGTGTTATTTTTTGGAAAAATACATTATATAGTTGTACCTTACTAGGATTAAAGACATATTTGGTGTGATGGCCCAAATGGCCATCACTTATTTTAGAAATAAATTTTGTGTTCCCAGGTCATAATAATCTCTTTCTATCTCACCTCAATTTACGTGTGCAGTTCGGGCGCATATCCAAATAGCCATTATGTGAAAATCTGTGAAAAATGATAAATTTTGCCTTTAAAATAAATTTAAGTTGATTTCTGTCAATATTTTGGGTAAACGGACCCGGACCCGTGATTTGACGTATCCGAAGGAAAATATGGGACTTGGGCGTATGCCCAGAATCGAATTTCGAGGTCCCAAGCCCGAGAAATAAATTTTTAAAGAAAATTATTTTCTGGAATATATATGAGTTTTTGAAAATGAAATATGTTTGAATTTCATGGTATCAGGCCTGCATTTTAGTTTCGGAGCCCGTACAGGTCTTATGTGATTTAAGTTGAGCCTGTTAAATTGGTATGAAACGGAGGTCATATGACGTCATTCGGAACATTAGTTGTAAAATCTGAAACTTTGAAAGTTCTTGAGATTTTCTTGATTTTGATGCTAAATTCATAGATGTTGATGTTATTTTGATGATTTGATTGCACGAACAAGTATGTGTGTTATTTTTAGGTTAATGTACATGTTTGGTTTTGAGCACCGAGGGCTCGGATGAGTTTTGGATAGGCTACGGAGTGGAATTGAACTTGGAAGTTGCAGGTTTTCAGCTAGTATGTTGCAGGCTGTTGGCTTCGCAGATGCGAAGCTTCGTCTCATGTGTTTCCTTCCCGTTTTTCCCGTTTATTGCTTCTTCATGATTTATTACCTGGATTGGGTGAGTTTGAGTTTACTTGGAGCAACTAGTCTCTTTAAAGATTTTTTTTGGAAAAGTCAACCGGAAGTTGACTTATAAGTTAGAGGGCTCGGATGTGATTTCCGACGATTCGGTTAGCTTTGGGGGATGATTTGAGACTAAGGAGCACAATCGGAAGTAATTTTGGAGGTTCGGTGTAGAATTAGGCTTGAATTGGCAAAGTAACATTTTGGCGATATCTGGTTGATAGGTGTGATTTTGATCTGAGGGTCGCAATGGAATTCTGAGAGTTGTAGAAGCTTCATTAAGTGATTTGTGATGCGTGTGAAAAATTTCAGTTGAATCAGAGGTGTTTTGGCTCGGATTTTTGATCGAATGTGAGTTTCGAAAGAATTTGATAAACTTAGGTTTTGATTTGGTGAAATTTGATGATTTTGGTGTTAACTATGGTGATTTGATGGTTAGAGAAAGTTTAAGTAAGGTTTTGGGTCACATATATGTTTTTGGTTAATGTTCCGGGGGCCTCGGGGTGTTTTCGGATGGCCAACGAGGTGAAAATTAGACTTGCGTGATTGCTGAACTTTTCTGGCATTTGGTATTTTCGCACCTGCGATTTTGGGATCGTAGGTGCGGTCTCGTGGAAGCGGACGGGCGGCCGTAGAAGCGGAAAATGGAGACTTGGGCATTTCCACAGAACTGGACAAGGATCGGCCAAAGCGGTCACCACAGAAACGGTTTTGGACCACAAAAGCGGTCCTGGGTGACTTGAGGGAAAACCGCAGAAGAGATGGATTGGGCGCAGAAGTGGCAACCGCAGAAGCGCAACCTGGGTTGTGTTCAGTGAACAGTGTTTTCACGATTTTGAAAGAGAAAAAACATTTTGGACTTCAGACTAAGTGGGTTTTTGGCGATTTTGAAGAGGGTTTCGAGGGCTATCATCAGGTATGGATTCTTGGACTTAGATTATGATATATCACTGAAAACCTAATGAATTAAATGTTAATAATGGAGGTTAGGGCTTGAAATTTAAGAGATTTTAAACTAGTGATTTGAGGGGTCAAATGGACTCTGATTCTTGTGAATTTGATATGTATAGACTCGTGGCCAGATAAGGATCATATTGATGTTAAATGTTTTGGATTTCGAGAAGTGGGCCTGGGGCTCGGGTTTTGCAAATTTTGTGATTTTCGATATTTATCGAGTCTTTTCAATTGGGTTATATTCCCTTAACCTATTGTAAGGTATTCTTTGTGGATTTTGCAAGATTTGACGCACGAGGAGGTCAATTCAAGAGGAAAGGGCATTGCGAGCTAGTCCTTGGCCGGCTAGAGGTGAGTAATAGATGTAAATGCTACTCTGAGGGTTTGGAACCCTGGACTTTCACATCGTAACACTATATTGAGGCGTGACACGCATTCTATGACGAGTGCGGGGTCGTTTACGGTTAGGGATTGTGACTTGGTCCATCCCGAGTATTAATTTCTACTATATGGAGATTGAGACACATACTTTATGAGTGTGATTGGGCTTATTGCCGTATTTGAGGCCTTGTGCCTGTAGAATCCTTAGGGATTCCTTATGTTTCTTCCTCACTTGTTTGCATAAAAATATACTCTTAGTCATGTTTTCATGTGTTAAAAATAATATAAGAACTGTGGTTCTGAACGTGAATATTAAATGAAAAGGATCTAAGGGTTGAAATCCCTATAGTATGTCATGCTCAAGTGGCTGTGAACTTATTTGACTAAGATGGGTCGAGGACCCGATAGTGAGGATGCTTTCTATGATATGGATCGGGTTGCACACCGTAGCAATGATATATTGATATTGAGGCCGAGAGCCCGTTTGATGCCACGAGATTGCTGATATTGCGCTTGGGCTGTAGGAGCCTCTCCTGAGTCTGTATACACCTCCAGTGAGCGCCGTTGATGTTAAATAAGTGGAGCAGGCTGCATGCTACAGTGGGTACCGGAGTGTACCGTTATATGTGTTGCATCTTTTCATGCATTATCCCTTGACTGCATTACTTGTTGGTTACTGTTTCACTGATATTGATCTAAACTACTAGATATAGATTACTTTGTGCATTTTCTGTTTTTTACTTTCAGACTGTAGTTATGTTTATTACTTACTGGGTCAGAGTACTCACTTTACTCCCTGCACCTTGCGTGTAAATTCAGGTTCTTCCCCGGCTGATTAGATTTAGTTGACCAGTAGAGTTAGCTTTCGGGAGTGTCGAGGTAGCTGCATGACATTCACAGCCGTCCATTTCTCCCTCTATCCCTATCTTTTATCTCCGCATTATCAAATTTTAGAAAGACTTTGTAGTAGGATGACACTCTGTATTTAGAGGCTCATTTTCGTGACACCGGGTACATGGTTGGGCTATATTCTGTATTTTGTTAAACTTCACTACTTTTATCAGTATTTCCTGATCTTTGACTTAAATGGTTTAGGGGTTCACTGTTTTATTTATCTATCACTGTTTATCAATTGGGTTAAATATTGGAAATAGTCGAGCTTGCCTAGTAGTGTGCTGGGCGCTATCATAACCGGGTTAGGGTCGTGACAAGCTGGTATAAGAGCCTAGGTTACTTGGTCTCGCGAGTCATGAGTCGGTTTAGTAGAGTCTCGCGGATTGATACGTGGGCGTCTCTACTTATCCTTGGGAGGCTGCAGAACCTTTAGGAAACTTCATATTCTTGGAATTCTTATCGTTCGACTTTGTTGATCCGAGAACTAAAATTTGTTATTCTATTCTCTCGCAGATGGCGAGAACCCGTGCTACCGGACGTGGCAGACGACCACCTGTACCACCTACTGAGGCCACTAGAGGCCATGGATGCGGTTGTGGTCGAGGCAGAGCCGATGGGGCAGCACATGTTGACCCACCAGTTGCCCAGGCTCAGGATCAAGCTCCAACTCTAGAGACTCTAGCAGCACCTGTTCAGGCACCAACTGTGCCTATTGTGATTCCGGGTCTTCAGGAGGCCCTATCATATTCTATCAATTTGCAAGGGCCTGGCTCAGGCAGTCTCAGCCACTACTGCAGCAGCTACTTCGCAGGCCCAGTGAGGCTATCAGACCCCTGCTGCTCGCATGACTGAGCAGGTAGTGCAGGATTTCCAGACACCAGAGGCACCACCAGTTCAGCAGGTTGCCCCGATTCAGGATGATGTGGTTCCAGCTATGCCAGACGATGAGCTGCTTCGTCTTGAGAGGTTCAATAGTCTCTCACCTCCTACTTTCAGTGGTGTTCCGGGCGAGGATGCCCAAGGTTTTATCAACAAATGTCAATGTATGCTTCAGACAGCAGGGATCTTGGAGTCGAGCGGGGTATCATTTACTACCTTTCAGTTCTTAGGAGCAACTTCTACTTGGTGGGAGGCATATGAGCAGTGTAGGCCGATAGGTGCAGCGCCTTTGTCATGGCAGGAGTTCTCCACTATCTTCTTGGAGAAGTGGGTACCGCAGTTTCAGAGGGAGGAGGTGCGTAGACAGTTTAAGTGGCTTCGTTAGGGAGATATGACCGTGTCTCTGTAGAAGGTGAGATTTTCGGAGTTGGCTTGTTATGCCCCATGGATGGTCCCGAGTCTCCCAACTCAGACCTCATCGTATGCCTCTTCAGCTCAGGGTTCTTCTGTGCAGAGCGCATCGGCTGGTCATTCTGGTGCGAGAGATTCCCATCAATCCCCTTCTCCAACACCTGGTAGTAGCAACGAGTGTGGTGAGTTTGGCCATATGAGGAGGCAATGTCCTCGACGTCATGGTAGTCAGTCTCAGCAGAGGAACCAGCCTTCGTCTTCAGCTCTGGTTTCTTTAGCACCAGTCCAGTCAGAGAGGGGTTGAGGCCAGGTAGCCAGGGGTCGCCCAAGAGGCGGAGGGCGATCAGGCGGCAACGGCCAAGCTCGATTTTATGCTATCCCTGGTAGGATAGATGCCCTTGCCTCAGATACTGTTATCAAAGGTATTGTTTCAGTCTCCCACAGAGATGAATCTGTCTTATTTTATCCCGATTCTACCTATTCTTATGTGTCATCATATTTTGCTCATCATTTGGCTACGACCTGAGTGTGTCTTGCTTTACCCGTTCACGGATCTACCCCGAATGGCGATACTATTGTTGTGGACCATGTGCATCGGTCCTCTCTTATTACTATTGGGGGTTTGGAGACCTGAGTTGATTTATTTCTTTTGAGCATGGTAGGACTTTGATGTTATTCTAGGCCTGGACTGGTTATCTCCGTGTCATGCTGTTCTAGAATGTCATGCAAAGACTGTCACTTTGGCTATGCTGGGTGTTCCGAGAATCGAGTGGCGTGGTATGAATGACTATGTCCCTAGTCGGGATATATCTTTCTTAAAAGCCCAGCGTATGGTTGGGAAGGGTTGTCTATCATATTTGTTCTTCGTGCGTGATGTGGAGCTGAGGCTCCCAGTATTGATTCCATTCCCGTTGTGACGGATTTCCCTGATGTATTTCCTGCAGACCTGACGCGTATGCTCCCGAATAGGGACATTGATTTTGGTATTGACATGGTGCTGGGCACCAAGCCCATTTCCTTTCCGTCGTATTGCATGGCACCCTCTGAGTTAAAAGAGTTGAAAGATCAACTTCAGAAACTCCTAGAAAAGTGGTTTATTCGGCCTAGTGTGTCATAGTGGGGTGCACCTATGTTATTTGTGAAGGAGAAATATGGCACAATGAGAATGTGCATTGACTATAGGCAGTTGAACAAAGTAACAGTGAAGAAGAAGTATCCCATGCCTCGCATCGATGATTTATTCGACCAGCTTCTCGGAGCGAGGGTGTTTTCAAAAAATTGATCTCCGTTCGGGTTATCACCAATTAAAAATCAAGGATTCATATATTCTTAAGACCGCCTTCAGGACTAGATATGGTCAGTATGAGTTTCTGGTTATGTCTTTCAGGCTAACCAATGCCCCGACAGCATTCATACATCTGATGAATAGTATAATTTGGTCGTATATGGATTTGTTTGTTATTGTATTCATTGATGATATTCTGGTATACTCGCATAGCTAGGAGGAGCACGCAGAGCATTTGCGAGTGGTATTCCAGAGATTGAGGGATGAGAAGCTATATGCTAAGTTCTCTTAGTGTGAGTTTTATCTTAGTTCTGTGGCCTTCTTGGGACATGTGGTGTCCACTGATGGTATTCAGGTCGATCCAAAGAATATTGAGGCGGTTCAGATTTGGACTAGAGTGTCCTCGGCCATAGAGATTCGTATTTTCCTCGGTTTAGGGGTTATTATTGCTGGTTCGTTCAGGGTTTCTTATCTATTGCCTCATCCTTGACCAAGTTGACGCAGAAGGGTGCTCCGTTTGTATGGTCAGACGAGTGCGAGGAGAGCTTTCAAAAGCTCAAGACAGCTTTGACCACAGCTCCAATATTGGTCTTGCTATCAACTTCAGGTTCTTACATCGTTTATTGTGATGCTTCGAGAGTCGGGATTGGTTGTGTATTGATGCAGTAGGGTATAGTTATTGCTTATGTTTCACGTCAGTTGAAGCCCAATGAGAAGAACTACCCTGTTCATGACTTAGAGTCGCTATATTTCATGCTTTGAAGATTTGGAGGCACTATTTATATGGAGTATCTTGTAAGGTATTCTCACCGATCATCGCAGTCTTCAACATTTGGTCAAGCAAAAAGATCTTAATTTGAGATAGCGGAGGAGTCTTGAGTTACTTAAGGACTATGATATTACCATTTTGTATCATCGAGGAAAGGCCAATGTAGTGGCCGATGCTTTGAGCCAAAAGACAATCAGTATGGGGAGTTTGGAGTACATTCCAGTTGGGAAGAGGCCCATTGCAGTAGATGTTCAGGCTTTGGCCAATCGGTTGGTGCGATTAGATATTTTGGAGCCTAGCCGGGTGTTGGCGAGCATGGTTTCTTGGTCTTCTTTATATAATTGCATAAGAGAGCACCTGTATGATGATCCGCATTTGCTTGTCCTGAAGGACTTAGTTCAGCACGAAGATGCTAGAGATGTGACTATAGGTGATGATGGTGTGTTAAGGAGGCATGGACGGATTTGTGTGCCCAATGTTGATGGGCTTAGAGATTTGATTCTTGAGGAGGCACACAACTCACAGTATTCCATCCATCCGGGTGCTACGAAGATGTATCAGGATCTGAGAAAGCACTACTGGTGGAGGAGAATGAAGAAGGATATTGTGGGCTATGTAGCTCAGTGTCTTAATTGTCAGTAGGTGAAATAGGAACATCAGAGACCGGGCGGTCTACTTCAGATAGATATTCCCGAGTGGAAGTGGGAGAGAGTCACTATGGACTTTGTGATTGGCCTTCCTCGGACCTCGAAAAAGTTTGATTCGACTTGGGAGATTGTGGATCGGTTGACCAAGTCTGCGCATTTCATTCAAGTGTGTACTACATATTCTTCGGAGAGGCTGGCAAGGATCTTTGTTCAGGAGATTGTTTGGTGGCACGGGGTTCCAGTTTCTATTATCTCGTATAGAGGCACTCAGTTTACTTCCCAGTTCCGGAGGACTTTTCAGCGAGTATTGCGTACACAGGTGGAGCTGAGCACAACGTTTCATCCTCAGACAGACAGGCAGTCCGAGCGTACCATTTAGATATTAGAGGACATGTTGCGTTACTGTTTTATTCATTTAGGAAGTTCTTGGGATGAGTTTCTACCTCTTGCAGAGTTTTCCTACAACAATAGTTATCAGACTAGCATTCAGATGGCGACGTGTGAGGCTTTATATGGGAGACGGTGTAGATCTATGGTCGGTTGGTTTGAGCCGAGTGAGGCTAGGTTGCTGGGGATAGATTTGGTCCAGGATGCCTTAGAGAAAGTTAAGGTGATTCAGGAGAGAATTCGCACAGCTCAGTCGCGTCAGAAGAGCTATGCAGACCGAAAGGTCCGAGATGTGTCTTATATGGAGGGTGAGAAGGTTTTACTAAAGGTTTCTCCCATGAAGGGTGCTATGAGGTTTGGCAATAAAGGGAAGCTGAGTCCGCGGTTCATAGGACCTTTTGAGGTGCTTCGAAGGATTGGAGAGGTGGATTGAAAGCTTGCTTTTCCCCTATCTTATCGAGTATGCATCCAGTGTTTCATGTGTCTATGCTCAGGAAGTATGTTTGGGACCCGTCTCTTGTTTTGGACTTCAGCACGGTTCAGTTGGATGATGATTTGACTTATGATGTGGACCTAGTGGCTATTTTGGGTCGTCAGGTTCAGAAATTGAGATCAAAGGATATAGCTTCGGTGAAGGTACAATGGAGAGGTCGGCCTGTTTATTGCTTCTTCATGATTTATTACATGTATTGGGTGAGTTTGAGTTGACTCGGATTAGATTTGGTAGGAAATGGGGCAACTAGTCTCTTTAAGGAAATGTTGGTTTGAAAAAGTCAACTGCAAGTTGACTTGTGAGTTAGAGAGCTCGTATGTGATTTTTGACAATCCGGTTAGCTTCGGGGGATGATTTGAGGCTTCGGAGCGCAATCAGAAGTAATTTTGGAGGTTCGGTGTAGAATTAGGCTTGAATTGGCGAAGTAGCATTTTGGCGATATCCGGTTGATAGGTGAGATTTTGATCCGAGGGTCAGAATGGAATTCTGATAGTTGCAGTAGCTTCGTTAGGTGATTTATGATGCGTGTGCAAAATATCAGTTGAATCAGAGGTGTTTAGGTAGGGTTTTGATTGAATGTGAGTTTCGGAAGAATTTGATAAACTTAGGCTTTGATTTGGTGAAATTTGATGATTTTGGTGTTAATTATAGTGATTTTGATGGTTCGAACAATTTTGAATAAGGTCTTGGGTCACATCTGTGTTTTTGGTTGAGGTTCTGGGGACCTCGGGGTGTTTTCAGATGGCCAACGGGGTGAAAATTGGACTTGTGTGATTGCTGAACTTTTCTGGCATATGGTATTTTTGCACCTACGATTTTGGGATAGCGGGAGCGATATCGCGGAAGCGGACAGATGGCCGTAGATGCAGAAAATAGAGACTTGGGCATTTATAAGGAAGCGGACAAGGATCCGCAAAATTGGTCACCACAGAAGCAATTTTGGACCGCAGAAGCGGTCCTGGGTGACTTGAGGGAAAACCACAGAAGTGGTGAATTGGGCGCAGAAGCGACAACTGCAGAAGTGGTATTAAGACCGCAGAAGCAGAACCTGGGCTGTGTTAAGTGAATAGTGTTTTCACGATTTTGAAAGATAACATACATTTTGGACTTCGGACTAAGAGGGTTTTTGGCGATTTCGAAGAAGGTTTCGAAGGCTATCATCAGCTATGGATTCTTGGACTTAGATTATGATATTATGGAGTATAAGCGTAGATTATCACTAAAAACCCAAGGAATTAAAGGTTAAAAATGGAGGTTAGGACTTGAAATTTAAGAGAGTTTAAACTAGTTATTTGAGGGGTCAAATGGACTCCGATTATTGTGAATTTTATATGTATATTCTCGCAGCGAGATACAGATCGTATTGATGTAAATTTTTTTGGATTTTGAGAAGTGGGCCTATGGCTCGAGTGTTGCAATTTTTTTATTTTCGATATTTTTCGAGTCTTTTCGATTGGGTTATATTCCCTTCGCCTATTGTAATGTATTCGTTGTGGTTTTGGCCAGATTTGATGCGCGAGGAGGTCGATTCGAGAGGAAAGGGAATTGTGAGCTATTCTTTGGCTGGCTATAGGTGAGTAGTAGATGTAAATGCTGCTCTGAGGGTTTGAAATCCCATACTTTCACATCGTAACGCTATATTGAGGGGTGACACACATTTTATGATGAGTGCGGGGTCGTTTACGGTTTGGGATTGTGAGTTGGTCCATCCCGAGTGTTAATTTCTACTTTATGGCATTTGAGACGCATACTTTATCACTGTGAATTGGGCTTATTTCCCTGTTTGGGGCCTTGTACCGACCTGTAGAATCCTTAGGGGTTCCTTATGTGTTTCCTCACTGGTTTGCATAAAACGATACTCTCAATCATGTTTTCATCTATTAAAAATAATATAAGAACTGTGTATTTGAACACGAATATTAAATGAAAAGTATGAGGACCGAGATCCCTATAATATGTCATGCCCAAGTGGCTGTGAACTTATTTGACTGACATGGGTCGAGGACCCGATAGTGAGGATGCTTCCTATGATATGGATCGGGCTTCACATCGCAACGATGATATATTGATATTAAGGCCAAGAGACCGTTTGATGCCACGTGATGGCTGATATTGCCCCTCCGGAGTCTGTATACACCCCCGGTGAGCGCCGTCGACGTTAAATAAGTGGAGCGGGCTGCACGCCACGGTGGGTACTGGAGTGTACCGTTATATGTGTTGCATCTTTTCATGCATTATTCCTTAACTGTATTACTTGTTGATTACTGTTTCATTGATATTGATTTTAACTTCTAGATATAGATTACTTTGTGTATTTTCTATGTTTTCTTACTTTTAGACAGTAGTTATGTTTATTACTCACTGGGTCGGAGTACTCACTTTACTCCCTGCACATTACGTGATGACCTAGGTTCTTCCCAGGCTGAGTAGATTCAGTTGACCAGCAGAGTTAGCTTCCGGGAGTGTCGATGTAGCTGCATGGCATTCGCAGCCGTCGATTTCTCCCTATATCCCTATATTTATTTCCGCATTATCATATTTTAGACAGGCTTTGTAGTAGGATGACACTCTCTATTTAGAGGCTCATGTTTGTGACACTGGGTCCATGGTTGGGCTATATTCTATATTTTGTTAAACTTCAGTACTTTCATCAGTATTTCATGATCTTTGACTTAAATGGTTTAGGGATAATTGTTTTATTTATCTATCTCTGTTTATCAATTAGGTTAAATATTGGCCACGGGCGGGCTTGCTTAGTAGTGTGCTGGGCGCCATCATGATAGGGTTGGGGTCGTGACACAATTGCGAGCCCGTAAATGCGAAGAAGACCTAGGCTACCTTGGTCGCAAATTCGACATGTTCATAGCCAATGCTAAATGTCCATCGTAAATGCGAAGTGGAACGTATTTCTTCAGTGTTGCAATACGACAAAACCTTCGCATTTGCAAAGTTAACAGGTCCTGAAGGGTTCACAATCGCAAACCTTTGTCGCAATTGCGACATCTGTGACCTGCAAACTCATGACTTAGCCGAAAATCTTTTATTTTTCAAACTGTTTCAAAACATAAACTCTCTTGGGCAATTCTCCAAAGAAACGTTCATCTCCAAATTGATTGTAAGTCATTTCTAACTCGTTTTTTCAATCTTTGACATCGTTTCACGTGATTTGAACTCAAACTCAAGGGTTTTCATGAGGAAATTGAGTGTTTTTGGTAGAACATAGATTTTCAAATTCTGGGGGTTTGGAGCTCTATTTGAGGTCCAATTTCAAAAAAAAATTATATATTTTGGTTCGTGTATTAATGGGAAATCAGATTTTGGTTTGAACATCAGGTTTTGACCATATGGGACCGGGGGCGATTTTGACTTTTTGGGAAAAAACTTTAGAAAACCTAATTTCATTCATTAGAATTGATTCATTTAGCACTTATTGATATAGTTATTGTCACGATCCAATTTCCAATCCTAGTCATGATGGCACCTCTCGTGTAGACAAGGCCAGCCAACTAACCCAAATCGGTCTTTTAATAATTATTAAGCATGAATGAACATTCTTATTATGATTTAAAAATAACAAGTAGCAGAAATACAACCCAAATCCGGGTGTCACCAGTCACGAGCATCTAAAGAATCCTAACACTACTACAAGGCCAGTAATATACGAATTCAATAACAATGGAAGAAATACGGTGCCGCAAACGCTGACGGTCACCTGGCACAACAACGATAGCAAGATCTCCAATCGGCTCAAAATCCGCAACTGGGTGAACAATTACCTACATCTTCACACGAGGTGCAGGGAGTAAAGTGAGTACTCCAACTCAATGAGTAATAAGAGTAAATAATAACTGAGTGGTAATAAACCACGTAAAGCAAATCAACACGCTATATGGTACAGTGTAACCATTGAGAAAACAGGGAAAACGTGAAAATCCTTTAGAAAATATCTTGGCTTAGTTCAAAACCTCTTTTGAAAATATCTTTTCCCAACAGTTAAACAATTAAATGCGGAATAGGTAGTGCAAGTCAGCACAAAAGTCAGCCCCTCGAGCACAAACAAGTATGCATAATTCAGCTCATAGACTTGCCTTACAGGCAATATTATTGTTCCTGGTCAACCATTGTCACGTGATCCGTTTACATCATACAGTGTCATTGTTACCACTGTCTCAAATTTATTCTCTTTAAATTAATCATACAATATCATAACAACAAATAAATATCTCAAGAAATAACACAAACAACGAATAAATGTACAAAAGTATGAATGCAATGCAATGCATATGACGGTACACTCCGGTACCCACTGCGGTGCAGTCCGATCCATTTAACGTCGACGATGCTCACTAGGGGTGTGTACAGACTCCGGAGGGGCTCCTACAACCCAAGCGCAATATCAGCCATGTCTTGGCTTCAAATAGGTTCTTGGCCTCAATATCAATATTACATTGTTGCGGCGTGCAGCCCGATCCGCCCATATATTAAGAAATCCCTATAACACTGTTGCGGTGCGCAGCCCGATCCATGCTCAATTTAGAAATGTATAGAAGCCACTTGGGCAACATTAACATGATAATCCTCAGCTCAAAACGTCAATAAAATATTATTTAAGGTTTCAAGTCTTAGAAAAATTGCTGATTTTGCAAAGCAATATTAAAACTTTGGACTGAGATAAAATAATATGCAAGTAATGGAAAAATAGTGATATCAATCCCCGAAGGTTTCACATATTTGGCACGAAACCCAAACATGGCAATCCGCCCAAATTATGATGATAATAAATAATTTCAGTCAAATACGTGGTAAAAATCAACAACCGGAATGGACCAAGTCACAATCCCCAATGATGCTCTACCCCACGCTCATATCCGGCGTGTAAGTCATCCCAATACATCACTATGATGTGCAAATCGGGGGTTTCAAACCCTCAAGGTATCATTTAAAAGCATTACTCACCTTGAACCGGCTTGGCAGTCGAATCTAACAAAAAATCAGAGCGAATACATCACAATATGCTTAGGGGACAATACCCAATCGGAAATAATCGAGAAATAGCAAAAATCTCAAAACTAGCAAAACCCGAGCCCCGAGCCCGCTTTGCAAAAAATTACAAAACTCACATTACCAAAATTCACATCTCGCCACGAGTCCATAGATACGAGGAACTCCAAAATTCGAGCTCAAATGACCTATCAAATCCCAATTTGAAATATCAAAAACTCAAGCCCTATTTCTTGTTCTTTTAATTAAATTCCATGATTTTAGGTGTTGAAATCACTATAAGATAATGTTTCTAGGCCATAGGACTTACCCCCAATGAATTCCAGTCAAAACCCTCTTTAAATTTCGTCAAACGCTCCCAAGGTCGCTCAACAAATGGTGGAAATTTGACCCAAGCCGCGGATGAAATGTCCTTAAAACATTCCGCCCAGGTATAAATTAACCATATGCGATCACATCACCACTATTGCGATCACATAGCACAAAGATCAAACCTCCCAAAAATCCTCTTATGCGATCGCATGACTGCCCCTACGATCGCAGAGCATAACCTCACATACCTATGTGATCGCTCTCCTAGCTCTCGTTAACTAAATGCTACCAGGGACTGTTGATACCTAATTTTTTCCTATGTATATCTTCTGCACCCAAAATACTTTCAAAATAGTATATGTATGCATATATAAGCATGCCTGGAAATTTTGGTATTTGTCCTTAATTTTAGAGGTTTTTAAAATCAATATAATGATTATTTTTGAAAATATAAAGGCCAAAAGTATTTCTAAATTAATATTTTTAGTAAATAATGTGTTTTATTCTCATATTTAAAACAAAATATAATTTATGTAATTTTGGCATATTTTTTCACAAATTTATTAGGATTTTTGAAAGCTAAATGCACAAAATTGCAGATATGGCCTATCTTGCAATTAACTGTGTTTCATAGTTATAAAATTATTTTTAATATTTTTAGATTAATGTTTATATGCTATTAATTAGTTCTATGCTTTCAATTTTTCTTTTACACTATTTTAGCTATTTTATAAAATTAATTGGGGAAAAGAGGCTATTTAAAATATAGCCCAAATTCAACCCCCTATGTCAGTCTAATTTGATATAGCCCAAATTCAACCCCCTAGGTCAGTCTAATTTTAGCCCAATTAGACGACCCAATTTGCGAAATAATCCGAGCGAATAACTTATCAAATAACCCGACTCAGCCTAGACTTGATCTGAGCCGTTGATCAAACGAGATCAACTGCCCAGATTAAATTTCCTAAATTATAAACTAAATACCCTAACCCCTCCCCTCATTTTTGAAAGGCCCGTCTCTCTCTTTAACCCCTCGTCTCTGAGTTCTCTGTAGAATCTTCGATCCTCTCTCTCCTCCGATGGCTTTCCTTGCCGTTCCGGCCACCTCCACCCTCACTCCTCTCGACCACCACTCACCATGGTACTGTATCTCATTATTTCTCTCTCAAACTCAAAGCCCAGGGGCCTCCTCAATAAAAGACAGTCGATTGAAGCTCGCCTAAGTCTTTGCCGGATTTTCTCCGATGGTTTTCACAAGATTATGCTCTATATTGTGTTATTGATGAGTTTCACCTCCAGGTTCCGCCTTTCTTTAACTCGTCAGCAAACCCTAATTTTCTACTCCAGTCTCTTTTATCTTTGTGCTTGTAAAATGATTTTCAGTTCGATTCTTTGTTTTTTTACTCTAATTTTCACTCAATCTCTGATTATCTTAAGTTTTCCTATGATTTCTCCTCTTTTTAAAAGTTAGGGTTTCTGACCCCTTTTTCAAAATTGCTTCTTCTAATTTTTTGGAGTATTATGTGTTTGTTTGTGTTTGTCCGTGTTACGAGTGTTTGGTTTCCTTGTTAATTTGAGTTCCATGCTTTAATTTTCTGGCTAGGGTTTCGACCCTTTGTTTACCTGCTTAGGGTTCTCAGAATTCCATGTCTATCACGCTTTATAGGCCTAAGTGTTCAGTGTTTGTGCAATATGTGTTGATTTTGAATATCTCTGTCAATCTCTGATTTGTATATGATTTCCCTTAAATATTCTTACTGATTTCTTTTGAATTGTTTCCTTACTTGGGTTTGCCTACTACTTGCTTCTCTGCCTGCTGCCCTCTTTGCTGCTATTGCTATTCTCACACTGGTGCTGCACACTGTTATTCTCTCTGCTGCTCTCTTTGCTGCACACTTCCATTCTCACACTGTGCTGCACACTTCCATTCTCACACTGTGCTGCACACTGCTATTCTATCTGCTGCTCTCATTCTCTACACACTTTGCTCTCTTCTTGTGCATTATTGCTCATTGCTCTTGTGTTCTATTTTCCTGCAACTGGTATGTCATCTTTTTTGTATATAGTTAATAAAACAACATGCTTTTGTTAGTTCTGCATTTCATGTTGTTCCTTGTATGTTTTTTCCTATGGTTCTGCTGCTCTTATTGTCACTAGCATGTTTTTATTAGTCTGCCTAGCTTAACTCAGCATGCTCCCCTTACCCCATTCCTCGTCTCAATGAATATTTACCTTCCTTGTGCATTACTACCATGTGTCCAGGTCTGTTTGGCTACTTGATTAGCCTAAAACCTCTTCCTGAGGTTAAGTGCATTGGGGTTTGGTGCAGTAAGAACTGAACTCCTGTTGTTCTACAACTATGTCTGATTACCTGCCTTCACTATGTTTGTTTGTGTGTGAGTAGTTCACTTAGCTTATTTGTTCCCTTCCCCTTTGCCCTTGTTTGTGCGATGCAATTGTTTTTTCTAAAAACTAGTCAGTCCAAATGATTTCAAAAGAACTCCTTCAACTGTTTTCTTAAACTGACTCTCAACCGTTTTAAACTCTCTCAATCCTATCACCACTTCACCACTCTTGGAACACTAGGTTCTGCCCCCTTAGTATAAGCATTGCCTTGGGAGACCGCGAGCACCCATTGAACTTTAATGCACAAGGCTGGCACTTCCACACTTGAACTCGTAAAATAATGATATTTTGGGGTGCTTGGTATTGCCCAGGGATTCAAACGAACCCTTAGGGGACTTTGCCGCACCCAAACCTTGGTACTACCTGTGAAATTCGAAAGAACTGAGGTTGGAGATGTTTGGCCTGGCTGAAGGCTCCCTATAGAATAACTTTTTTTTATCACTGTTGTATTTAATTATTTGGGCTGTGAAAGCATGATGGGGTTTTAGTGAATTGGGAGGGCTATGCATGTTAATTAAGGGAATGGGTAGAAAACATGTCCATAGACCTTTATTTATTTACCTGCGCAGTAGATACCGTGCTTTAGGACATGCATCATTGCATATAGAAATCATGTTCTTAGGTCATTCACTTTCGTTTTGTTATTCTGCATATTCTCACAACCATAACTAATCAATAATCACTGAGTCATTATCATCACATCTAGATACCATGTTTTATAGGACCTTTTGTGCATTAGATACCATGCCTTTAGGACTTCATTTGCTACTGTTTAAACACTTCGTTAATCTGGGTTAAAACTGGTTAATAAATCCTCATTAATACTGAAAACATTGCACGCTCATCATTTTAAATAATGCCTAGGCAAGCCTTAGGCGGGATAAAAACTGACTAATCCCCTTTGAGTTATGTTCAAATTAATTCGCCTCTGTCTGAACTCGTTTATCTCTGATTTCCAATTTTTATACAAACTTCTACCCTATTTTCAAACTATCTATGCAAATGTTTCTACTGTATTTTTTAAAAACTATCTGAATATTGTATATTCTAAGTGTTGAGAGCTAATAAGGTTCACTGTTTTCTTTACACTTCTGCAATCTCAAAATACCTTTATACTTGTCCTTTTACTTTGTCTGTCCGAACACTGTTCCGCAAATGTTTCTAAGTAACTTCTGCAGATTGCTAAAACTGCTACTGTTCTCTTTTTTAAGTCCTGAACGATTTTCTTGCAAGTCTTTTCTGCAAATTCTCCAGTTTCTCTTTTACCTTATGCTCCAGCTTTTGAAAATTCTTCCTTTCTTAGACCTTAAATGTGTTTGAGACGTGCTAATTACGTCTTCGTTTATAGAGGGATATCTGAGCCTTTATATGTTTTACATGATTCCTTTATGTGCAAGTCCTATTTGCTTTTGTATGTCGCATAGCCTTTTAACCTTTGAACCTAGGGGGTCAGCCTAGTTTCGACCTTATAGGAATAGTGATCCTAAGTGCCCTCTAGGATCTATAGAACAGGACGGGTAATAGCACGCAATAAGTATTCATGACTAATCCACACGCTTAAAGAACCTTTAGGGTGGGAAGGGTACAATATGGAGGTGATGACGATACGATAATATCATAAATAGACATCTCTTTAGGAATATGTGCGAGATATTGTATCGAAGGATCCATATTATAGTCAAACCTAGGACCTCTTTCTCCTTTGCTTGCTTTATTTAAATATTTTTCTAAAGTAATGCTTTTCAAATTAATTCTCCCTCCTGCTTTTATCATGCCTTTCCTTTTTCTTCAAAATTCTCAATTTGTTTGAATGCTTTGTATGCGAACCTTACTTGTTTATTTTCCTTGTTTCTTATTAAAGTCACAATTAGCACGGCCGTGAACCACACTAGCGGATCTTGAGGGGTGCCTAACACCTTTCCCTCGAGATAATCTCAAGCCCTTACCTGAACTCTGATTTTCTCCAAAATACTCTCTTCTTCTTAAAAGTGTCCTAACGCACTATAATCATTAGGTGGCGACTCTTCAAATTCCAATACCCAATTTCCAAATGGGAATAAGATTTTTTTATCCATAATGTTGTAAACCTGATTTCGCTTCTTTTAGGAGGGAAAAAGGGGGTGCCGACAGCATGGCGACTTTGCTGGGGATATCTTTAAGGATTTTACCATTATGTGCTTTGTGACTTTATTGCTTTCTTTACTGCCTTTATTTATTGCTTTAATTAATTATTCATAATTACTAACTTGATTCTTCATGTTTTTTCTTTTTCTGTTTTACTACTATAACTTCATTTCAGTTCCGTCTTAAATTTCAAGCATCTATTGTAATCATTATCTTATGAACGTGAAAATACATGTATTTATTTCATTGTTGTAATTTCATCCTTCAACATCATTTTCCACTCGTGTCAAACAAATCCTATTGCAACGCTTATAATGAGTGGTTGCGCTCTTCTAATATTATGAACCCCCTAAATGTGGAAAAGGCATATTTGCGGTAAAACCAGTCGATCAACGGTGTAGTGGACGGTTCCGTGCCTTTCCCTATTGAGTTGTACGCTCAAGGGTACCTTGTCTAGCACTTCAAAAGTAGAAACCTTATTCCGTTATACTGTTCATGCATCATGGTCAAACTTAGCCGAGTCAGTTATGTCATCCGCATAATGACTCATTAAGATAGCCACAACCAAAGTCCATCGGGTTTCCTGAAACCCAAACGGACATTCACGTTATGTGCGTTGATTTGGAGAACCAAAAGTCTTTTGCTAATTATTGATTTAAATAGTCGAGTCCGATGGGGTTAGGGCCTAACACTCTATTTTTCAAGAAATGAGGCACGAGGTCCCAGATTTGGTATGGTATCAAACATTTACCCAAAGTTACTAAGCTGGTGGGAGGGTCTGCATGGTAGTGATCAGGTTCTTGTCCGCAAGCACTTAGGGAATCTTCCTTCACTCTTGGAAGTTATGCTAGATAACAAGATTGTGGAAGTTTCTACTATGTTTTAGGATAGATAACGGTCTGTCTTCAGCTTTGGGGGTATTGAAATGACGCCGCTGTTGGAAGAAATTGGGGGTCTACACGGAATTCCTTGGGATAGCCCGGGGCTACTTATGCCAGAAAACCGCAAAGGTAGAGGGTTCCTGAAAATGATGGGGCTCAAGAAGAATCCTAATCTGACAAGTCTGAAGGACTCCTACATATCCTTCGACTTCATGTATGAAAGGTTCGGACATAGTAAATCCTACCATCCTCACATGGACGAATTCGCCCTCACCTTTTTGGGGGACATACATAGGAGAGCCTTTGTATTCATGTTCTGTTTCCTGGGCATGATAGTCTTTCCAATGAAGAAGGATAGAATCCATACAAGACTAGCTATGTTAACCAAAGCCATAATGGAGGGTATCGACAAGAAGACATTCAACATAGCACCCATGATCCATGTCGAACTGTACCAAGCCTTAGAGAAATGTCAAAAAGGGGCACCACACTTCGAAGGGTGCAATTTGCTACTACAACTCTGGCTCATTGAACATATTCAGAAGGGAGATTATAGACCGGAAATCATATGCCAAGACTGGGATGACCATATCGCTTTCCATCATCCAAAGAGAATGCACTTCATGCCAGATATGTTCGCCCACCCAGAAGATGCCAGCGGATGGGTAGAACTATTGGAGAATCTGAAAGAAGAACATGTACAATGGATGTACGAGTGGTTTCCAACTGGAGAGTTTTTCATTCGGTCTAGGGATGCGCCATTCTTTGTACTCATCGCCTTAAGAGGAACTTACCCTTATGTCCCTTTCCGATTCATGAGGCAAGCCGGAAGAAAGAAGATTATACCAAGGGTAGAAAAGATGAGTCACTACAAAGCTGACTTCCAAGATGACGATAGCCCACACAGGTGTCACGCTTAGCATATGTGGCATTCCAAACTCATTTTGGATATGGAACCACACAGGTATCAGGCAGGGCATGCGCCGTTTTATGTAGGATGGTTAGAAGATGACCACATCGGCTTGGGAAAAATAGGTTTTGTGCATGGTACATGGTTATTGATGAGAATACTGCGGAAAAAGTCAAGTACAATCAGCTACGCAAACGGATGCAAAGGTGAGAAAGTGAGCATCGAGAAATACTAGAGACCCAGGAGAAGCTAATCAATGAATGGAATGACATGACTGTCCGCACAAACAACCGTTTAGGGTACTTGGAGTAGGGTCTAGTGGGGCTTGAAGGCAAATTTCTGAAAAGGATCAATGAGTGTCAGGAAGCTGAAGGTAACGAAGGTGGGCACTTGGCTCGAGCTTACTTGTTGTTGGGACTGCGCGAGTTGATGCAGCTGTACGAGGAAGGCAATGATACCGAATCTGGGGAAGGTCCTTCTGGGACCAAGTAGTTAGAAATTTTACTACTTTCTTGATGTAACCATTAGTAACAATTTCTCTTTATTTCAGTTTGTTTTTACTCGTTCTATTTTCTATCAATAAAATGAGGCACTTGGTGTTATAAGTTCTCCAAATTCTATCCGTCGCTAGGCCTACATCGGACACAACGAGGCACCCTAATAGGAAACGCTTTATATTCTCCCAACAATGTATTTAAACACCGCAATACTTTCTTTCTCAGAATCCGCACTAACATTTTACTTTTTTTTTTTGTTTTTTCTTTTATTTATCCCCTCCCCAAAGGTTAGTTCATGCATTCTTGCACCGTCAGCATACTCCCCAAGATCAAAGGGTCCTCCACCTCCTCCTCCTCCGAGTCCTCCCAGAAACAGGAACAAGAAAAAAATGGAAGATACCAATGCTAGAAAGAAGTCGGAGAGGCTTGAATCACAAAAGAAATTGCTGCTCATCTTGAGCAAACTTTGATGAGTTTTCTAGAAGAGTTGGAACAAGTCCGAAACTTGGCAAGTCTGTCGATCACTCTTGCTGCCGCTGATGCTAACAAATCACCACCACCAGCCCAGACTGCTCAGACCCAAGTCCGCAACACAAGAAACAATGCTCCGCTGCTTATCCCAGAGCCCCAAAACACCATAGATAACCAGAACGCTCCTATCTTTGTAGATACTGTACCACATTACGGTTATCCCGTCACAAATGTAGCCGAGTTGGACGACAAAAGCTCCCTTATTCAAAATCTGGTCGCTGAGATTAAGAAATTGACTAATCGGGTTCAGGGTTTCGAAAGTAACAAGGGCGTTGAAGGGTTAAATTGCCAAGATCTCTGTGTTCAACCAGATGTTGAGTTCCCGGAGGGATACAAACCTCCCAAGTTTGAATTGTTCGATGGTACCGGGGATCCCAAGGTTCACTTAAGGATGTATTGTGATAAACTAGTAGAAGTTGGTAGGGACGAAAAGATCTGTATGAAGCTATTTATGAGGAGTTTGGAGGGTGATGACTTATCCTGGTATATTAGCCAGGATGCGAAGAAGGCGTTAAGAACGGTATGGTCACTAACCTAGAGGCACTACATGCCACCAACAAGGCTCTACAGTCTGGTGGCTCGACAAAGAAGAAAGAGGTAAATTCTGTAATGGCTGCGCAAAGAAACAACTCTCCCATGAAGTACCAAACCTATCTCTCAGCTCCACTCACATACCAACCTACCCCAAATTACCCAACACCACCACCTGCTTACCAAATTCCACCACCTGATTACCAATCACCTCCACCACCCACATATCAACCCACTTCATCCGATACTCCAAACCTGGACCCGTATACCAAGCATATAACCCCCAACCTTCTCACTACCCATCACCACTTACTCGCCAAAATTTCCCTCGACCTAGACCAAATTTCGACCGCAAACCCCTTCGACAATACACCGCCATAGCCGAGCCAATTGACCAATTTTATGGAAAACTCAAAACAGCAGGATACGTCACCCCTATCCCAGCCATAAACCCAGAAAACCCTTCCCAGTGGATTAACCCAAACAAGACTTGCGCATACCATTCCAGGATGAAGGGCCATACCATTGACATTTGTCGCTCGTGAAAAGACAAAATTCAGAACTTGATTGACAATAGCATTATCATAGAAAAGGATCCTGCTCCTAATGTCCACAACAACCCTCTGCCTGATCACAAGGGTGGAGGCATCCACATGATTGAGATCGAAGATGATTGGGACCCCAAAGGGTCAATTGATTTATTAACTGAAGGAGATGAGCCCAAGAAGCCAGTGGTTACTCTTAATCGTATTGTCGTACAAATCCATATGTTTGAGGACAACGTGGTAAATGTATCCATGCCGCTCTAATTTGAAGTACGTTCCACAAAGACACCAAAATTGATTGAGGTCGAGTTCGGAGCTCCGAAACCACCTACACCGTTTGAAGTTGTTGTGTTGCCTACTAAGGGAACTATTCCAGTCTCCATGATAGATATGAACCCGTTCCAGACGAATGCTATACCTTGGAACTACGCAGTCGCGACGAGATGGAAAGGAAAGACACGCATTGGAGAAACAACTGCCTCACAGGGCATGACTAGAACATGCAGGGTATACATGCCAGAACACCTAGCTGAGTCCAGCAAGCAGGCCTCTGGACGTCCCGTTGAAACCACACCTGACGAGCTTTGGAGAATGATACAAGATAAGGAATATTCGATCATTGAGAGATTAAACAAGACTCCGGCACAGATCTCCATCTTGGCACTTCTACAAAGTTCCGAGGCACATAAAAATGCCTTAATAAAGATACAAAGTGAAGCTTATGTTCCCAACAACATAACAGGAGGCAAAATGGCAAACATGGTGGGACAGATACTCGAAAGCCATAAGATCACCTTCTACGAATATGAATTGCCACCGGAAAGACATGGTCAGAACAAGGCATTGCACATCACTGCGCAATGCGAGGATCATTTTGTCATCAGGATTCTAGTCGACGGGGAATCCAGTCTCAACATTTGTCCGTTGGTGACCCTCAGTACATTAGGCAAAGGATTGCACGAGATCAAAGACGGGGCCATCAATGTTAAAGCTTTCGATGGGTCTCAGAGGTCCACCATTGGAGAAATCAGTTTGTGCCTACAAATGGGGCCAAACTGGTTCGGTGTTGAGTTCCAAGTCATTGACGTACCAGCATCCTACAACTTATTGCTAGGACGACCTTGGATCCATGCCACTAGGGCAGTGACGTCAACGTTGCATCAAGCCATGGAATTCATCAAGAAGTATTCATTCATGGTGATTGTAGCAACCCCATAAACAATCGCCAGGTTATCCCGATGATCGGAGGAAGAAGGATAATAGGTGGAGAAACATACTATCACATCGAGCGAGTCAATGCCATAGACAAGGATAAGTGGTGGGATAGAAAATTTTAGTGCATTATGAATTGGAGCGGATACAAACCCAGAAAGGGGCTTGGCAAGAATCTCTAGGGTATCACCAAGCCCATCCATTTGAAGAAGCATGGGACCAGTTTTGGTCCAGGTTATGAATATACTTGAGAGGAGTTCCAGCATTGGTCTCCACTATGGCACAATCCCTACTACCCATTGGAGCACCCTCTACCTCAGTTAGAGCAGACTTTTCAGCTCGCCGATGCCATATTAGAGGAAAATGAGACGCTGGCAACCATGAAGAACCTGTTTCTGGAGGATGATATGGATTGTTGTATTACCTTCGAGGAGGAAGGGGAGGAAAGCCCTTCCATTCAAGATGTGATCCGAGGGGAGCGCCTCACCAATTGGTCAGTCAGGACCACCAGTGCCCATAGAGCCTAGGGGTGGCAAGGCAGAACGACACATATGCATCGCACTTTACTTTTAGTTGATTTCTTTACTTTTCAGCAATGTCTTTACTTTTGAAAAAGAGCTCCGATGTTTCATACAATTATGAATTTAATTAAAGCATTTTCCAAGATTATATTTTCACTCTCATTTATTTTCTACCATTTACTTTATTTTACACAACATTACTATTACATATCTTGATGATGAACCCACGACTGTAACTTGCAACGAGAAATTGAGACAAACGGAAATACATTCAGAAGAAGATGAGATACCAGAAGAGGTTATTAGAGAAGTTGAGGATTATGAGAATATACCTAAGTCTAATTTGGAAGAAACCGAGGTAATTAATTTGGGAAACACAGGTCAAGGAAACACGTATCAACGTACACTTGTCACCATCAGAAAAGGAAGAATACACAGAGTTTTTGAAAGAGTATGAGGATATCTTCCCATGGTCGTATGATGATATGAATGGTCTCAGCATGTCCATCATGGCTCACAAGTTGCCAACAGATCTGACGTGCCCACCGGTCAAACAGAAACTCAGAAAATTCAAGCCATACATGAGTTTGAAAATCAAAGAAGAAGTCACCAAGCAAGTCAAAGCCAGGGTTCTAAGAATGGTAGAGTACAATGCTACTTTTCTCCAAATAATTCCCAGAGTCATACATCACTTTTCCGATATCCGACCCCATAAAATGCTTATCGACTTCCACGAGTCTTCCGGCCCAATCAAGCATGTGGGGATGAGAGGTGCGGAAGAAGAAAGCTTACAGTCCATGGGAGAGTCATACACCAATTTGTTCCAGAGGATACGGAATTAGGACATGTTGAAGCCTATCCAGATAAAAATACCAAACCCTCTCCAAAAGAAGTTTGACTTTCCCAAAGGTGCACATATTGCTCAAATTCACTGGGACATGACATAGAGAAGTGTTGGAATCTGTAGAATGTGGTTCAGAAGCTTATTGATGAAGGAGACATTGTCGTGCCAAATCTAGATGCAACAGACACTAGCCAACATCCATCGCCAGTGCAAAATGAGACGCACATAGTGGGTACGCTTTACACGGAAAAGCCATTTCTTAAGAATATTGTGATACAGACTTGTGAAATTCATGCAATAGTCAGTGGTTAAGATGTTGAGTTCGAGGATTGGAAAGACGCTATTTTCTTGGTGAGCTAGGAAGGCGTTTGGTGATTCATGTTGTGGTCATTTCCCCTGTCCGGATTATTTTAGGGTTGTAATCCGGATATTGTTGTGATTCAAACCCTTCTATCCGTTCATTATGTCTAGTTCCTTTAATCGTAGTATCTCATTCAGTGTTATCTAGGTTTTATTAGGATTGTACTCCAGTTTATGTAGCTTGCCTTGTTGTGTAAACCCTTTCATCGTATGTTTAATGCAATTCTCTATCTTCTTGCCATTTCTAGTAATTTTTGTGCTCTTCTCCTTTTTACAATTCTTTTTATGTTGGTTCTGGTGACATGGCATGCACACATAGTTATTAGCTTGATTTTAGAAGTCGGGTCGGTCGTGAAGCAATGAAACAATGTTAAAGATGAAAGGGGCACTTGAGGAAAATAAGTAAAGGCATTTTGAGACCATTTCAAGCCTGAATTGTGTGGAACTAATACAGTTAGAACATGAGGAAAACCCTAAAACCAAGAATGCCCAAATTGATAGGAGTCGTTCGTGGTGAGAAGAGTGATAGTGGTGCTTTGTATTCAACAAGTAGAAGGCGAATGTGTGGATATGGCTATCAAACCTGGTACAATCAAAGGATGTTACAAATGTTTTCCTTGGTTTGTTTAATAATGTAGTGTACTTGGCATGTCTTGGAGATTGGAATGATAAAGGCATTTTGTTCTTCTATATAAATACTTTATCCTTTGTTACCCCCTTTGAGCTTTATTTATTTCCTTTTATACCCCTCTTTTGGAATCAGTAGCAAAGATTAGAAATGCAAGCGTGAAATATAAGTAAAAGGAAAAGAGAAATGAAAAGAATGCATATAGTGAAAAGAAAAAAAAGAAAGAAAAGAAAAGAAAAAGGAAAAAAGAGAAGAAAAAACAACAACAATAACAAAAACAACAGAAAGAGAAAAGAAAAAAAAAGAAAGACAAGAAAGAGAACGAAAAAGAAAAAGAAAAGAAAGATCACAACAAACAAACTAATTCCTATGACGTGAACTACGTTTGACTTGATCTCGAACATGTACGTAGGCAGCCTCTATGAGGTTCAGTCATACCAAAATAAAAATCCAAAAATCCCCAAGCAAGAAACTGGGGCAGAAGTTGTGGTTGTTGTGAAAGATTTAATTCCGAAAGTTATAGTTTTTAACTTCATATTGAATTGTATCTGAGCCTTTATACCCTTTTTTCTAACCCCATCCAAAAGACCACATTTCGGTCAAAGAAAGACCTTTTGATCAGTCTTCAAGAGATTCCAAGGCGAGCAAGTAGAGGTGAATCATATCGGGGGCAACACTCCAGTCCAAAAAAAGGAAACGAGGAATGAATCTATTGATGAAAACCCTCACGGGCAATGCCAGATGATAAAAGTTGAGAGAAATCAAAAATGAGAGTCTTATTGGTGAAAACCTTCACAGGCACCTTGAGGCAACGGTAAGTTGAGAGAAACAACAAAATGAGAGAGCAAGTAGAGGTGAATCATATCTGTTTAATTATTTAGTTTTTCTTCCAGTTTAGTTTGAAATCTAGACTTAGGTCATTTAACTTTTCAGATTAGTTTTGTTTGTTCTGTTAATTAGCTTGTTTTAGATTAATTCTGATTTGTCATCTGGTTAATTTAATTGTTAGGTGTTGGTTTAAATTCGATTAGTTCAAATTGATTAGTTTAGTTGAATGTCCTTCTTGTAATTTGATTTTTTTTTATAATTTTAGTTCAATTCTATTGCCAACTTGTTTTGAAATTGTTTGATGCTCGTCTGATTGAGTTAGTACTTTTTTTAGTTTACTTAAGTTTTGTTTTAATTGATCTTTAGTGTTCATTTGCAAGTCAATTAGCTTTAGGTAACTGGATATAGCTGATTAGAATTGGTTAGTAATTTCATAGGATTGTCTGATGTATTTTGGGGTATTCCTAGATAGAAAGAATATTGTAGATCACACTAGAATAACTTAGATTCTTCTAGAATAGGGCTTGAGTGCATATTCTTACAACTTAGGGGTGTAACTTGGGTAATAAGTTAGGAAATAAGGGACTAGTTGAATAAAAATGGAGGGACCCTTAGAATAAACACAAAATCTGAGGGCTACCCGCTTTTTGCCTATAAAAGGCAATGAATAGTGCCTTAACACACAAGTTTTAAGCCCTCAAAATTCCTCCAAAATCAGTATTCTCTCAGCTCTTCAAATCTGAAACTGAAATTCGAAAAGCCGAAAATAATAGAAATTAAAAAAAATCCAAAGAAAAAATATTCTGTTCAAGTTTCTTAGTTTAAATTCAAGTTTTAGAGGTTAATTTTCATTTCCTAGTTCAGTTCTAGTAATTGGAAGATTCAGAGGTTCAATAGGCTGATTTCAAATTATTTTGGGTCCAATTGAGCTAGTTTTGGTTTGAGTGTTGGTCTGTTGATAATTACAAGTGTTTGCTGGGTATTTTCAAATTAAAACTGGTCTATTCGAGCCAATTCTAGGTTAATTTTGCCGATTCTCATGGTTGATACTTCAATCAAAATTGATGTGTTTTCCTGTTGCTAACACTGCAAATTCTCTTCATTGCTGCTGATCTTCCTTTTCTCCTTGTATTGCAATCTCCAGGTACACATTTTTACTCTGCAAGCTTTTGAAATGAAATGAGGTGTTGATCAAGTCTCCTTGCTGAATTCCTTATTTGCTTTGGGCTATAACATAGTAGATAGGATGTGATTAGTTGTTTGTTAAGCTGGACTGGACATGGGGGCTGTATGATAGATTTTAAGGCTAAATTATATTAATTCATGATTCAGCCTACAATATTTTACATTCTGTTGTAAAACTGGACAGTTTTCACGTTGGTAGATTAGATAAAATAGAAATTGGTTGTGTTGTTACTTCCACTTTATACATGTATGTAGACTAACTGGGATACGAGTAATGGAACGCTGCCAGTAATTATACTTATTTTGGGCTTTTAAGCTTTGATTTATATTAGACTAATGGTATATCGTAGCCTAGTGCAATTCTGTTAATGGATAACTAGAGACTGATTTTATAATGGGTGCCCAAGCCTCTCGTTCATGTTAAGTCTTGTTTATTCAAGTAATATTTTCAGTAGTTCAATTTTAGTAATGTTAGCTTTAAATCACTCGGAGAATAATTAGCTTATTTCGTGTCCTCAAATCATGTTTCTTATCTAGTAGTTAAATGGGTAGGATCAACTGTACCTTAAGCTCGAATGTGAATGATCAATGTTTCCATTTAAGTAAGTGATCACCGGTTTTCTGTGCTAATAAATTGTTGACCCTTTAAATAACTTGATGCAAACTGTTCACATTGAATTGAAGTTTACTGTTTGGGCTCAATCGCCCAGTTTCAAGATGTGCAAGCTCTAGTACTATTTTGAGCGGCCCAGGTCTGTTCTAATGCAGTGTACGTTTGGGTCTGGGCCGAGTTCTGTGAATGACCATTCTTTTAGTGCAAGATTGAGTGCAATATTCCTTATGTTTTTGCTTGAATACAATAACTAATAAGTTTGGGGTTTTTCTTTATTTTAGAGACAAATTAACTAGAAAATCATAGTTTACTTTAGGATCGGCCTTTAAATAATAAAAGAGACGAGCCTCGCCAAATAAAATGCATAAATTGTGGGGCCTTCAATAAAGGTTTATACTTAAAATACTTAGACTTCGGGATGGGCTGTTTAGCAAATTTCACGGTCTTCCCCAAAGAGAATAACGCGTTAGTTACTTTAGACTTGCTTCTAATAATATTACATTCCTAAACTTGGGTGCGCATTTATGCAACCCAAATCCAATTCTCAATAAAGTCAAAATGTGTTGACAACCACGGGTACATTTATGTGATGTGGTTTGAGGCACATTTTCATGATATTGTAATTTTTGTTAAAAATAATAATAAAAGCGGTTCGAAGTTAAAAAGCACACGAGCTAAAACATGTTTTGAAATTAGATAAATCCAAATACAACAGTTGTACGACTATGCTAGAACCACGGAACCCGGGAATGTCTAACCCCTTCTCCTGGGTTAATAGAATTCTTTACACAGATTTCTGGTTTGCAGACTGTTAACAGAGTCATATTTTCCTCGATTCAGGATTCGCAGACTGTTAACTCCTTTATGACCTTGCGGGTATAGTGAAAAAGGAGGTGTGACAACCTGACCTTTGCTTTACCAAATTTTCCCCATTTGGAGTGGAGAGGGACCCCAGGGAATACCACCTGCAGTGTTATTTCATATGTGAAGGCTTGATGCATGGTCGAGAAGGGGTGTTTAGCCTATCTGGCATGTGTTCGTGATTCTAGTACAGAAGTCCCTTCTATTGATTATGTCCGTATTGTTCGAGATTTTCCCGAGGTTTTCCTTTCAGACCTGTCTAGTATGCCGCCCGACAAGGATATCAATTTTTGTATTGATTTGGCTTTGGGCACTCAGCCTATTTTCATCCTGCCATATCGCATGGCCCTGCCAGAGTTGAAAGAGTTAAAAGATCAGTTGCCGGATTTGCTTGAGAAGGGTTTCATTAGACCTAGTGTATCGCCTTGGGGTGTGCCACTGTTATTCTGAAGAAAAGGGATGGTTCGATGAGGACGTGCATTGATTATCGGCAATTAAACAAAGCGACGATAAAGAATAAGTATCCACTACTGAGGATTGATGATTTGTTCGACCAGCTTTAGGGTGCAAAGGTGTTTTCAAAGATAAACTTGAAATTCTGATACCATCAGCTTAGGATTAGGGCGTCCTATGTCCCTAAGACAGCATTCAACATTCGTTATGGGCATTATGAGTTCTTGGTCATGTCATTTGGGTTGACTAATGCCCCAGCAGCATTTATGGAGTTGATAAATCGAGTTTCAGGCCTTATTTGGACTTGTTCGTGATAGTCTTTATTGATGACATTCTGATATACTCCCGCAGTCAGGAGGAGCACGAGCAGCACCTCAGAGTGGTTCTTCAGACACTGAAGGATAGTCAGTTATATGTTAAGTTCTCAAAGTGTGAGTTCTGACTGAGTTTGGTTGCATTTCGGGGTCACGTTGTATCAGCAGAGGGTATTCAGGTGAACTCGAAGAAGATTGAGGTAGTCAAGAACTGGCCTCGACCATCATCAGTTATAGAAATTTGGAGTTTCTTGGGGTTAACAAGTTACTATCATCGGTTCGTGCAGGGGTTTTCATCTATTGCAGCCTCGATGACTGATTGACCTAGAAGGGTGCCCAGTTTAGATGGTTAGAGAAGTGTGAGGCGAGCTTTCAGATGCTGAAGACAAGTCTGATTTCAGCATCGGTGTTGGTTTTGCCCACAGGTTCAGGGCCTTATACAGTTTATTGTGATGCTTCCCGTATTGGGCTTGGTGCAATATTGATGCTAGATGGCAGAGTCATTCTGTATGCTTCGAGGTAGTTGAAGATCCACGAGAAGAATTATCCGGTTCATGATCTGGAGTTGGAGGCCATTGTTCATGCTTTAATGACTTGGAGGCATTATCTATATGGTGTGCCGTGTGAGGTATGCATGAATAACAAGAGTCTTCAGTATCTGTTCAAGCAGAAGGAGTTGAATTTGAGGCAGATGAGGTGGTTGGAGTTTTTGAACGACTATGATGTTACTATCTTGTATCACCCAGGTATGGCCAATGTGGTGGCCGATGCATTGAGTAGGAAGTCCGCCAGCATTGGTAGTCTTGCTTATATTTCGGTCAGCCAGAGACCGCTTGCTTAGGATATTCTGGCCTCGGCTAATCGATTCATGAGAAGTGATATTTGTGTGCCTAGCAGAGTGATAGCTTGCACGGTTGCTCGTTCTTCATTATTGGAGCGTATCCGTGATCGCCAGTTTGATGATCCCCATTTATGTGTCCTGAGAGACACGGTGCAGCGTGGAGGTTCCAAGAAGGTGACCTTAGATTATGATGGTGTGTTGAGATTGCAGAGAAGAGTTTGTGTGCCCAATGTTGATGGGATTTGAGAGTTGATCTTAGCGGAGGCCCACAATTCTCAGTATTCTATTCACCCGGGCGCCATGAAGATTTATCAAAATTTGAGGCAGCACTATTGGTGGCATAGAATAAAGAAGGATATAGTTGCATATGTGGCTCGATGATTGAACTGTCACTAGGTTAAGTATGAGCATCATAGACCTGGTGGATTGTTTCAGAAGATTGGAGCTTCCCGAATGGAAGTGGAAGAAGATTTGTCTCCCGTTGACCCGCAAGAAGTTCGATGCGATTTGGGTCATTGTTGATAGACTAACCAAGTCAGCACATTTTGTTCCTGTTGTAGCCACTTATTTGTCTGAGAAGTTAGCTGAGATCTACATCTGAGAGATTTTTCACCTTCATGGGGTGCCGGTATCTATCATTTCGGATCGGAGTACGCAGTTTACCTCGCGCTTCTGGAGAGCAGTTTAGCGAGAGTTGGGCACCGAGGTTGAGTTGAGCACAACATTTCATCCTCAGATGGACAGACAGTCTGAGTAGACTATTCAGATATTAGAGGATATGCTGTGAGCCTGTATCATTGATTTTGGAGGCTCATGGGACCTGTTTTTGCCATTAGCAGAGTTTGCCTACAACAACAACTACCAGTCCAGCATTCACATGGCTCCATATGAGGCGTTTCATGGTAGGCGATGTCGGTCTCTAGTTGGATGGTTTGAGTCGGGAGAGGCTCGGTTGTTGGGTACGAATTTAGTTCATGAGGCCTTGGATAAGGTTAAGATCATTTAGGATAGGCTTCGTACAGCTCAATTCAGGCAGAAAAGTTATGCAGACCGCAAGGTTCGAGACGTGGCTTTCATGGTTGGTGAGCGAGTATTGCTCCGAGTGTCGCCTATGAAGGGCGTGATGAGATTTGGTAAGAAGGGCAAGCTTAGCCCTAGGTTCATTGGTCCATTTTAGATTCTCGATCATGTGGAGGAAGTGGCTTATCGACTTCCTTGCCGCCAAGTATATCAGCCGTGCATCCAGTTTTTCATGTATCCATGCTTCAGAGGTATCACGGCGATCTAGACCACGTGTTGGATTTCAGCACTGTCCAATTGGACAAAGATATGTCTTATGAGGAGGAGTCGGTAGCTTTCTAGACTGGCAGGTTCGACAGTTGAGGTCGAAGATTTTCCTTCAGTACGTCAGTGGAGAGTTCAGTCCCCTGAGGCATCGACCTAGGAGTCCGAGTCCGATATGCGGAGCTGTTATCCTCATCTATTTCTCGACTCAGATACTTCTTTCTTTTGTCTTTTCGTGGACGAACGATTATTTTAGTGGTGGAGAATGGACGAACTGAAGGGATCATCATCTGTGTTCTTACTCATTTTGTGTCTCCGATGCCTTAAAAATCTCATTTACGATTGCTTCAATTTACGTGCATAGTTGGGGCGCATCGCCGGAAAGCTTAAATATGAATTCTGTGAGAAAAATGATAAATTTTGATATTAATATGAATAATATTGACTTTCCTCAACATTTTGGGGATTTGACGCTCCCGGAGGGTATGTAGGAAAATATGGGACTTGGGCGTATTTCTGAAAACGAATTCCGAGCTCCCAAGCCCAAGAAAAGAATTTTTGTATGAAATTATTTTCTGAAATTAATTAAGGAAAATGGAAAAGAAATTTTATTATAAGTATAGGGTATCAGGTTTATATTTGGGTTCCGACGCCCGGTACAAGTCATATATGTTATTTAAGCGCTTTCTGTGAAATTTGGTTGAAAACTGATGCCATTTGACGTATTTCGCACTTGAAATGGAAAATTAGAGTTTTATGAAAATTTGGAGGAAACCATATGTTATGAGGCTTTTTTTTTAAGCAATCAACTAGACAGAGCCTAGGGCTAGATTTTTATTGAGTTTATAAAGAAAATTACAACAGCAAATAGGCAAAATACAGATAAGGGAGTCGATCCCGCCGGAGTTGTTATCCAACAACCGGTCTAACTTTATCGTATTCCTCCTATTGAGGCATCTAAAACTCATTACAAAAACGCCCTGAAAGGACTAAAATCTATGATCATCACCGAGTGTTGTAGTAAACTCTATGATGTGAATAGCAAGATGACCTAAGAGGATTGGAAACTAATGTGATGGGAATCTAGAAAATTGAAGAAACCAAGCATCGCTCCTCTTTCTCCAGATTGTAATTTATTGCCTTCGATCACAATTTTGTCACAAAGACTTCAGAATTCATGGTGTGATTTTTGCTCGACTGGATTTTGAAACTGGTGGTGGAGCTACCTATTTTTGTTTTGCAACTCTCGTTGGGAGCTTCCTCGTTTTCTGATTCTGTATATGAATTGATAGAGCAGGCTTGTTTTGATGACCCGCTGAAATTTGATCCCAAATTTGGATTGATTGTGCATTATATGCTGCAAAAATGTCTGTATTCTGTGATGTACTGTCAATAAGTTGCAGATCTTCCAAGAGTTCTCCTTCTTGATTGTTGGTATTGGCAAGTGTGGAAAAAGAATTGGAAATTGCAGGTACGGCTGGATTGTTTCCTGAAATGGGATTTTTACTTTTGGATTTTGGAGTTACTGTTTTGTTGGTCATCATCCATTGTCCATCTTCACTTGGATGTTGTCGAGTATCAGCTGGTTGTTGAGTTAACACAGCTGTAGATACAACAACAGTATTTGTACCTTTCGAATTGTTTGTATCCTGTTTAACTGATACTGTAGAGTTGTGCTGCTGTTTGCTTAACTCTTTTGAACTATTATGCTGATCTATTTTTGACACTGTCTTATTGTTGTAGCCTGCAGGGTTGTTTTGATCAGCATTCATTCTTGGCAGTGTCAAGTTCTCCCCTATTAGAACAGCTGAAACAGCCGGATTTGTCACTGTTTTGAATTCATGACAATCCTCAATAGGTTTCATATTGTTATTATTATGTGCAGCCTCCACTGATGCATCAGTCAATTTTGAGTTTGGCTGTTGTGTGGTAATATTACAATTGAATGGAACAGAGGATGGATCTATAGACAACTGATCTATTTCATCATCCAGCATTAGTTGTGCTTCAGCACTTTGGCTAACTAGATCAGAAACAATATATTGTCCTTTTCCAACATTCACATTAGGAATAAGACCATTCGAATTTAATACCACCTTTTTGCATTGAGCATTTAACTGGGATGAAACTGTGGCAGAGTCTAGAGCCTCCAAATTATATCATTTCTCTGACTAAGCATTGTAGCTTTCTTACTGTTATTGTGTACCAGTTGATGCTGCTCATACATCAGTTGATCCTTCTTGATTGATTGGTGATTGGCAGCCTCAGCAGATGCTGCAGGAAATTTTGTCACCACCTGTTCAGCAGGTACCTTAAGATTGGAAGGAACAGTTGCTTGGTTTTTGCATAGCTGTGTTATATCAGCATTCAAAATTGAGAGAGTTTGTGCAGTTGGAATTGCTGGAACAGAAGCAAGAGATGTCTGCCCAATAGTTTCAGCAACAGCACCACTACCGAGCTTTGTCGTAACACTCAATTCAGAGTCTTGAGCTGGTTGACTGCCCAGCTGTGTAATATCGGCAGCATTCTGTTTCTGTTTTGACACCTTTTGTTCTGAATGTTGATCACTTACTGCACTCAAACAACTCTGTGACGATTTAGGAATAGCTTCTACATATGTAGCATTTCGAATAGCCACTGTTTTGGTAGTTCCTAGCTGCTGCATATTACTGCTGGAATGCTTTCCATCATGATCCACCTACTGCTCATCCACAATTGAATGGTTACACTGCTGTGTTAACTCTGCATTCAGCATTGGAGGATTTAGTGCAGTTGGAATTACTGGATCAGTATTAAGAGTCCCAGCCAAAGTTGACAACATCTGTTCAGTGTGAACATACAGACTGGATTGGGAGGTCGATGGTTGAATACACATATGTGCATTATCAGCAATCGACAGTGACTTACATTCTGCAGTTGTAACAACTGGATCAGAGATTTTAGTCTGTCCTGCATCAGCATTTATATTAGGAATACTTCTTGCCACAAGATTAGCATTTATGTACTATATGGCATCGCCTCTTAATTTCTTCAATCTGTCCCTATCTTCTGAGTGACGATCGTAAACTGCTTGTTTATTCTCTTCTTCTGTGTTCCAGCGATACGATATTACATCGTGACCTTGATGATTGCAATACGTGCAGTATTTAGGAAGGTTATCGAAAACTATCCGCTGGTCGAATTCGACATTTTTTCCAGATTTGGCATCAACTATTTTGATCTTTACATTCTTTAGACGTTTGTCTAACAAATTGATCAAGACTTTTACTCGAGCTATACTAGGTCTAGTTTGATCTTTAGTAGATTTATCTACTGCTAAAGGCTTTCCTACTGCAGCAGCGAGAGACATTAAAGATTTCTTTGCGAAGAAATTTGCTGGCAGATCTGGAAAAGAAATCCAAACGACAGTTTTTGATGTTTCTTCACGCGGATTAAAATCCATTGTCCATGGGAATGTCGAAAAGAAGTACTCCTCACCTTTTGACTTAACATAGCTAGTTGATCTTGAAACGACATTAGCAAAATCATCAAATAGATCAAATCTTACCAGAATATGTCGATATTCTAGCTGTCCTATATTGCAATTACCTCTGACATCGAGTTGCTTCGGTAAAATGTGTCTAAGCTCCTGCAGCTCTGGTTTGCCATACGAGAATTTAATCACGACAGCTTGTTGAAGGCCTTCTTCCTTGGTGAATGTATTCACTTCTTCTACTGTGAATTCGACAGTAGGTATTCCATTATCGAAAGTTACTGGACATAGTTCCGGATTGGAATTTGTTGCGACAGCAAGCTGTCCAAAGCATTGCGATACATAAGTATGTTTTTAAATTTCTGGACGATTACGATTTTCCTCTCCCTTTCCCACAGTACAAAACTGGGGAGAGGATGCATCTTCCATGTTTCTGATGATCGTCAACCAGGATCCATCACTACCATGCTGTCGGAAAATAAAGCTGAGAAACGAAAAGGCAATGCTACAGTAAAACGATTACCAGATTTAAGATTTAGCGAGATTTGCTGTAGCTTTGATGAAAGAATCTATTGGGGATTGTTCGCAATGAGATAGGGATGTCTTGACACCAAATTTGTGACAATCCACCACCGGATTCCGGAGATTTTGCCGATGAATAGTGACGGAAATACTATTCACTGAATAATATACTATTCATCCTCCCTCTGCTGAAGAGTTTGGATACTCTCTCCTTTGCAAGTTTATGTTTTGAGTCTTGATTATATGTATACAAGATTTTTTTGGCGATTTGAACGCACGAGTAAGTCTGTAACATATTTTTGAGGTTGTGTGTATGTTCGGTGTGGAGCCCCGAGAGCTGGGGTGAGTTATGGGTAGGCCACAAGTTGCCTTTTTTAAACTTTCGAAAATATTACAGGTCAGATCTGGTATCTTCGCATTTGCGAAGGATTTCTCGCAAATTCGAGTCCAGGATCGTAAATGCGAGAAAGGGAACACCTGCATAGGAGTTTCAAATGCGAACAAGAAGTCCGGCAATGCGACGAGGAGCCTTCGCAAATGCGATAAAAGGGCTCGCAAATGTGAAAGTCCCAACCTTGGTCAGAATTCGAAAATGCGAACTATATATCGCATTTCCCAAGTTAGTAGGTCGGGGTTTGCAATTGCAAACCCAAGTTCGCAATTCCTATACCTGCAACCTGTATTTTTCATACTTAGACGAATTTTCACCTCATTTCTTCATTCTTTCAACTCAAATGCTCCATAGGCGATTTTCCAAGAAAACTTTCTTTCCCAAATCATTTGTAAGTCAACTTTTGATTAATTTTCTCAATCTTTAACATCATTAATGATGTTATCATCTTAAAATCAAGAATTTCCATGGGTGAAAATAGGGATTTTGGGTAGAACTTATGTTTTCTTCAAATTGGGGATTTGGACCTCAATTTGAGGTGTGATTTCAAAACAAATCATAGATATGAACTTGTGGGGGAATGGGTAACCGGGTTTTGGTTTGAATCTCGGGTTTTAACCATATGGGCGCTGGCATTTTGGGATTTTTTGAGCAAACCTTTGGGAAATTTATTCTTATGCATTCAAATTGATTCAATTAGCATTTGTTGATACCTTCAAGTAATTTGTGACTAGATTCGAGTGGTTTTGTAGTGAATTTGAGAGGTCAAGGTATACTAGAGGCTTAAGTTGAGTTTGGAGCATTCGAGGTATGTGTTTGGTCTAGCTTTGGCTTGAAGGAATATGAGTATAGTCTTATTTTCTAATTGCCATTTTTCGAGTATGGTGTATAGACATGGTGACGAGTATCTATACACTGGTGTCGAGCATGACTGTGAGTCCTAAATTGCTAAATTATCGAATTCTTAATTCTTGTTTATGAGGACTTGGGTGGAAATGTTTAACATTGAGCCAGTAATTGTTGAGACTAAGTATTGATTTAATGGTGTTAAGTAGAAATTGAATAAGTTTGGTTATAGTTGGATCCCCCTTGCCGGGATTATATTGTGTATTGTGTGGAAAGAAATGGGTTTGAGTGGTACGCCTACCACGTGATATTTTGAAATGGGATCGAGTGGTATGCCTATCACATGATATTATTAAATGGGATTGAGTGGTACGCCTACCATGTGATGTTATGAGAAATGGGATCGAGTTGCACGCCTGTAACAAGATAAATTTTTTGAAGTGACGGTTAAATTTATGTTTACTCCGAATGTAAGTTAAAGTGTAGTATTTTCAGAATTTTTCCTGAAATATTACTTTCATCTATTTCCCCTAAGCATTTTTCCACCCTCCCAGCTTTACTTGCTTAGTTATACTATTTCTCTATTATACTTGCATATATATATATATATATATATATATATATATATATATATATGCACATGTTTGTTTGCTAGTATGGTCTAGCCTCGTCACTACTTCGCTGGGGTTAGGCACTTACCAGCATATGAGGTCAGTTGTGATGATGCTACACTCTGTGCATCTCTTTGCACAGATCACGGAGCCGAAGCATCTTTTGTGTCACAGTAGGAGCATTGGGAGCTGACTTCAGTCTAGAGATTCCGCGGCAGCCTTGCCAACGTCCGCATGGCCCGAAGTCTCTTCTATCTTTGTATTTCCTTTGTTGTCCTTGTACAGGAATAAACAATATTGTGTTTTATTCAAACTTTGTATTTAGTATTCTATAGACGTTCGTGAGGTAGTGACTCCAGTCTTGGGTAGAGTTTCTAATTGAATTTCCCGCACTTTCTTTTAGTTTATTTATATTTAAGACTTCCACTTTTATATTAAATGTCACATTATTTTAATATTTTCGATGTTTACTGAAAGATATAATAATTAATTGGCTTGCCTAGATCCTTATTGTAGGCCCCATCATGACTCCCGAGGGTAGGAAAATCTGGGTCATAATAGTATTTGAATATTGAAGAGCGTTGGCCCAAGTTGTAAAGTTATTTTTGGAAGTATAATTGGAAATTGAACCTTATAGGTTATTGGCTCAAATTGTGAATTAAGTTGTGAAGTAAAGGTGAAATAGAAAGGACGATTATGATATTGTCACCCTTGCCGGGATGTTGTTGTTTAATGTTGTCTCCCTTGCCAGGGTGTTATTGTTGATATTGTTTTCCCTTGCCGGGATATGACTGTTGTACTATTTTTCCCTTGCCGGGATTTAATTGTAAATTTGTTGATTTCCTTACCCTTATTTCTTTGTGATTGTTGTTTTGGTGAGCAAGAGTGTTAAAGCACGAAGGGTGATCCTTGTATGATTTTGTGAGGAAGAGTGTAAAAGCATGTAAGTTGATGTTGTGCCACACGATGCACAATTCTGTGCCGATTATATTACTTTTTATGGTGGAGATGAGGGTAAAGGCACGAAGGGTGATGCCGTGAAGATTATATTGATTCTTATGGAGAGGACGAGAGTAAAAGGACGAAGGGTGATGTCATGCACTTGTTTGATTGCTAATTCTTGTTAATATTTGAGTCATGATTTTCCTTATATTTACTTGTTGCCTTTCTGTTATCATTTGATGTTTCCCCGCAGCATGGTTCTCCCTCCCATCCTGCAGCATGGTTCTCCCTCCCATCCTTAACTGACATTCCTGCTTTTATTTTATGCGGTATTTGATTTAAATGCACAGGTTCATTTGGTAGTCTAGTACTAGCCTCGTCATTACTTCGCCGAGGTTAGGCTAGGCACTTACCAACACATAGGGTCGATTGTGCTTATACTAAACTTTGCCCTGTGTGCAGATCCCGGTGCAGCAACTTTCGGACCTTAGAATTAGGGTTACTGCATTCATTCCATTTGGAGATCCGAGGTAGTCCTGCAGGCGTCCCTAGGCCTTACCGTCTCCTTTTATCCTTTTATGCTATTTCTTTTATGTATTTTAGAATAGTGTTGTAATTACTCTTTCGGACCTTTATTTGTAGTTTTCCTAGACACTGTGAAACTGTCATACAAATATTGGGTAGTTTATGTATGGATTGGTATTGGCATCTTTATTAATATATTAAATTTTAGTCTTCCGCTTTTAAATTTTTGCTATTTATATAATGTTGGTTCTTAATTGCTTAAGAATTAAAAATGAGAATAAGGTAAATAATTCAAATGGTTGGCTTGCCTAGCTTTCACTAGTAGGTTCCATCACTACTCACGAGGGTGGGAAATCTAGGTCGTAACAAGTTGGTATTATAGCTCTAGGTTACTTAGGTCTCACAATTCACGGACAAGGTTAGTAGAGTCTGAGGGATCAGTACGGAGACGTCTATATTTATCCCCTAGAGGCTACAGAGTTAGGAAAAACTTCACATATATTCCTTCATGTCATGCAGTTTGGTTTCTCAATGCTAATTGAATTTTTACCTTGTTCTTTCGCAGATGGCGAGAACACGCACTTCCTCATCCACTGATCAGTAGCCCAAGCCCCCAACAGCAGCTCCCACGAAGGGCAGCGGGCAAGGTCGAGGCCGTGCTAGAGGCCGAGGTAGGGGTAAAGCTCAGCCTAGAGCAGCAACACCGGCAGCGAAGCGTCAAGTTGAGTTTGATGATGAGGTTTCGGCCCAGGCAGTTCTGGTAGGCCCAGATCAGGTCCTAGAGGGGTTCATTGCTACCCCCATACTCTAGGATGCTCTAGTCTGTCTAGTGGGCCTTATGGAGAGTGTCTCCCGGGCAGGCTTTCTTCCTGTAGCACCAGTTGTTTCTCAAGCTGGAGGAGGAGACCAGACTCCTACTATTTGCACTCCAGAGCAGATGGCTCCCAAGTTTCAGACTCCAGCAGCTAAACCGGGTATGGTAGCTCAGACTGGTGGTGGAGCAGCTATGTCTGCTGATGCCTTGTAGAGATTGGAAAGGTTTACCAAGCTCTTCACTACCACTTTTAGCCGTGCATCTTTTGAGGATCCCCAGGATTATTCAGACAGTTGATATGAGGTTCTCAAGAACATGGGGATAGTGGATACCAATGGGATCGACTTTGTACTTTTCGCTTATCTAGATCTGCCAAGACATGGTGGAGAGATTATTGTTTGGCTAGACCAGCTGGGTAACCAACTTTGACTTGGGATCAGTTTTTTCAGCTATTTCAGGAGAAGTTTCTTCCTGTCATGCAGAAAGAGATCTATCGGAGGCGGTTTGTGCGTCTCCAGTAGGGTTCTATGATTGTTATTAAGTACGACACCAGATTTATTGATGTAGCCCGTCATGCTCTTCTTATACTCCCCACTGATAGAGAGAGGAGGTTCATTGAGGGACTCATTCAGCCTATTCGACTTTAGATGGCTAAGGAGACGGGGAGTGAGATTTCTTTTCAAGAGGCGGCCAATGTGGCTAGGAGAGTTGAGATGGTTCTATCGCAGGGAGGTGGTCAGGGGTCTAACAAGAGGCTTCGTCATTCAGTCAGATTCAATGGCGCCTCATCTTGAGGCAGGGATTCGTATGGTAGAGTCCATCCTCCTAGACCTTCTCAGTCAGCACTTCAGGTTTCTCACGGTACTTCAGGTGGTCGTGGTTCTCATATGCAGTATTTTGATCAGTTGTCTGATAACTATGATTTTTACACACTTTATTCCCAGTCTTGCCTAAGCTTAATGCGTGAATTGCCATATATTAGTCCCAAAATGCATACAAGTTGCGCTTGATTGCAGGTTTGAGCGACAAGATGACAAATGTCAAACATCAGCTCAAAAAGGAGTGAAATCTGCCAAGTGTCAAAAGACAAGTGAAGTGGGGAACAAGGTAACTTGCACGGACCGCACCGATTTATCGCACGGCCACGCATAAGAGTTCAGAGACTTGCAAAGTCCATGTTGACCTACGCGGACCGCACTAATTTACCACGCGGTCGTGCAGAAGAATTCAGAGAAGGTGCAATTTCCATGATGACCTGCGCGGTCCGTGTTCACACCTACGCGGTCCGCACCAATGAGAGTTTAGAGACTTAGGAATTTAAGGCAAAAGCCCACGCGGCCGCACACCAAATCAGTGCGGTCCACGTGGATGAAGTTCAGAGAGTATGGATCTTTGCCAAGTTGTCCACGTGGCGGCGCCCCATTTTTACACGGTCTGTGCCTTTCAGCCAGTGCGGTCGCGCTACTTTTTGTGCAGTCCGTGCCTCCAGCTTCAGAAGTGAGATGTAAAGACCAAGACCCCTATGCGGCCACGCAGCATTTATGTGCAGTCCGTGCCATACCCGTAGGGGTATTTTTGTCTTGTTTTTCCTATGGACTATAAATAGAACATTTTACCTTTTCAGGTTAAGTATTAGATATCTGATAGCAGCTGAGCTCGTGACCTCAGATATTTAGCCTATTTTGTGCAATTTCATCTTGTATTAACGTGGATTTGAGTATATTAGCATTGTAATTAATTAATATGTTGACTTCATCTACTATTTCTTTAATTTCTGTTTCTATTATGTATAGATAAACCCATTAGCTAGGGTTGTGGCTCAACCCTAGTGTGGGTAATTAATGGGTGTGATTGTTTAATGTTTGAATGATGTTGGGTGTTTGCCATTTGGGTTAATTGTATGATTTCATTAGGATTTGATGGTTGCAAACACTAAGTCTAGCTTAGTAGGTCTTGACTCTTCTTCAGAAAGAGAGTCTATGACCCCCAAAATTGACCCAACAAGGAATTGGGATGGACCAATGAGAATGGTAGTCCCAGTTAACAGGTTAAACCTTGAGAGAGTAATTATCCAACTTGAACCCTAAGTTGCTTGGGCAAATTGGCCTACTCAATTGGTCTCGAGAGAGTCAATTGGGCAAAATCACTCTCTCTACGGTAAGGTGTGAGAGTGGGTGCAATAGTACAACGATTATAGCATAAGTCCCATAATCATCATTCTTGCATTAGGAATCGCTACCCATTAGTTGACCATCTAGGTAAATGCCACGATCCTAGTGCTTTTCTCTATATTGCATACAACCTAGAATAATATCATAGCATAACTTAGTCTAAATTTGTAGTTGGCAAATCGTAGTTGTTAATCAAAAGAAAAACCAAAAATGTTAGAAGTACAATTAGGAGCTCAACCACACTCCTATACCAAACAAATACTCGACTCCATTCTAAGCTCCCTGTGGAAATTGACCCCGATACAAATATTGGGTAAAAGTATTAGCGCCCGATCTTCCTTAGGTTGAGTCCGCTGCGATCACTTTTTGTCCGCGCCTCTCTTCATGTGTCACTGTGTCTGCAATTCTTAAACTCAACTGTATTGTCTAATTAACCTCATGTGCTTCTACTAACAATGTTACAAATGTATTCCTTGAAGATAATGGTTCGAAAACGAGGGGGAAAAGAACAGCAACCCCGTAGAGGAGGTTTCTCTCGAGGGGAGAGAGGAAAGATAATTCTAAACCTCACTCCCCAGGTTCGGGAGAATATCAAAAAGACTTAGAAGATAATATGGGAATCCGAGAGGGCTGCATCCCATTCCACGGGTAGTGAGTATGCACCATCCCGAGACATCACTTCAGAATCTGCCCTCACTTACATGTCTACATCATTCCAGCTGCGGGATACTCCTTCTCTTGATCGTGATCATGTAGCCACCTCCAAGAGACCAGTAAATGTCGTCTCAGATTCGTCTGATGAGTCCGAGGAAGAAAATGAAGAACAATACTCCACCTCTCCCACAACTTCATTATCAGGGGAGAGTTGAGGGTATGAAGATGGAGGTGAACCACAAGTCGGGAGAGTGGAGCGGACTAGAAAACTAGAAGCATGGGTAGGCAGATTCGTCAGATAGCATTTCACAAATTCAGGGATTGGTGGCCCAAAAGAAAACTGATTCTGGAGAGGCAATTCATATACTCTGACCTTGTTCCTCTCAGTCGCATGTGCAAGCACAATTCCGAACTAGAGAGGGCTGTGACTTCTTCAACGAGCGTTGTGAAATGGCCAATGAGCATATGGTAAAAGAGATCTACTGTAATGTGCATCACGTAGTACAGCACTCAAAGGCAACAAAAGTGCGGGATAAAGTAGTGGTGTTTAATGGAAAGTTGCTGCATGACCTTTTTGGGGTTCCACGAAGAGGACGAAACCCAATACTTAGAAAAGTTGGCAATGAAAGAAGAGGTTCGACCTTGGTTGGCCCAGCACTTGGCAGCTCCAGGTACTGTCCCAGTTTGGTTGAAAGCAGGGGAGAAGATTCTGAGGAACAGTTTGAATTTTGAGGCAAAGGGTTGGTTGACTTTTGTATGTAGTAGACTAGACCCCACCACCCATGATCACTCCATCCCTATTCCACGTGCTATTTTGGTGGCATATATTATGGTCGGGTGTTATCTCAATGTGAGAAGCATTATGCCGAGGGTGATCTCTACAATCGGACATGAGACAAACACGAACTATCCCTTCCTGAACACTCTCTCCTTGTACTTCAGAGAATTAAAGGTGAAGAAAAATAAATTTGATATCAAGGTACCTCCAGTGGCACCCTATTCATGGTACAGTCAGTTGGGTCCGGACAACCCAAAAAGGGGCAAAAATACTCATGCATCCACTTTCACCACACCTGGCCAGTTTGAGGAGCCAGCGGTTATTGAGCTTTCAAATGAGCCTTCCATCATCCTTGCTGCCAGTGAGACATTTCCCCCGGGTCCTTCTTCTATTGATGGTACATCTAATTCAGCAGACCCGATTGTTCTTTCATCGAAGACTCGTCGTTTCACTGCCCATCACCTCACTCAGTACCTAGCCAGTTTGAACAACTACATGTCAGCTGCGACATCCAAGTTGTCCACTTTAACCACTGCAGTCCAGACACAGTCAGCCCCTACTAGTGTTGAGATTCCTCCATTTATGGAGGAAACACTGAAGAAGATCCTGGCCAACCAGTAAAAGATTATGGCAACTCAGGATGCCTTGACTAAGGCAATTGGGGCACATAATAAAGCATTTGAGAAATTAGCTCGGGAGCACAAGAAGTTGAGGAAGCAAAAGGCTTCCAAGGAGTCAGTGACGAAGTTGATAGTGGATGTGGATAAGCTCTTGGTGGATCAGATGCCACTAGAATTATTATTCGGGGATCCAGCTATAGAGCCAGCAGCAGCTTAGCCACAAGAGGAGGAGCATAGTCCAAGGAAGAAGAAAAAACTCCCTAGAACTGCGGGAGTTGTGATGGAGGTTGCTTCGGTTCAAAAGTGTCCCTCCACTGCTCCACTAGTTAGTCAGCTAGTTCCTGATCTGACACTTGTCCCAGTAGAGCAATAGCAGCACGTCGGGGACCACTCTGAGGTTCCTGCCAGTAGAGAGGACTTGTGGGCCACTGATCAGAACATGGTGACAGATGAGGCTTGAGGGGCCATTCTATATCCTTTCTTGTTATTTGGTGCATATTTTGGTAGTTAGCATTGGGGAAAATGCTAAATTTTATTCACAGGGGTGTGCCCTACCATTTTTGATTGACATTATGGATGACTGTATATATTCTCTTTACTTTTAGCACTTCGAAGGTTTGAGGCTAGACCTCAAAGGCCACCGACTTGAGGTTTTCGGCCATCTCTGGCTTTGCTCTGGCATATCTTAGCCTCCTGAGCCTGTTTCCAGTCTTATCCAACATAAATCAGACATTTTTGAAGCCTTTCTCGATATAAGGCTCACCTGAAACACTAGTTGTTCGAGGTTTTTCTCTGATTCTCTTCAGATCTGTGTGTATTCATGCTTTACTTTGAGTTTTAAAATGTTTCCCCAACTTTTCCTTATAAAATTCTTTTCTTTCAAAGTCACTTCTTTCTGATGTAGGGTTTTTGAAAAAGTTTATGTATTTTTCGATTTTTCTTCTCCCTTTCTCGTGTATGTTTGTCTCTACCATGTTCTTATGTTTTCTTTTTTAGACATGTTCTTCTACTATGTTTGCTAGATTTTGTTCTTCTTTCTACTAAGTTTTTGTGCTATGTTTCTGTGCTATGTTTTCACATGTTATGTTCTGCTACTTGCCTTCCACTACGACTTGATATGCTTCACCTACTGTATTTTCCTACGATGTTCATTAAGTGTTCTTACTATGCCTGCTTAAGCATATTTTCCTATGCTGTTTATTCTACTCTCATTGTGTTTTGAGTTAATTCCGTAACTCTGTTTGCATTAAACCTTCTACTATATCTGCTTGTTTCCTCTTCTTTGCATTTGATTCAAGTCGAAAACCCTAATATTTGGGGTTTTTGGCAAGTTTGGTCTTGTGTGTCTGGACTAGGGTTCTATTTGAGCCTTGGACTCTCTCAAACTCACTTTGGATCCATATACTGAGTTTGAATCCTTTTTGTATGAATTCTTCTATACTAGACTCATCTGATTAGCATGACAACCCGTTTTATATGTGTTAAAATCTTTCTTCAAAAGGTTTTCCAACTTGTGTTCGAATCAGAATCATTTTTTGGGGGAGTTAATTGATTGCTACTGATTCTTCTTAAATCAAACCTTTTTCACCTTTCTGGCTTGGTTCATTCATACAAATGTTTGATTCCTGATTTCTTGGCTGGTTTTTTTTCCTTAAATGTTACAACCGTATAATGTCAAGACCCTGTCCTTAAATAATCTTTATGTATCTACCCCTAATTTCCTACTTTGCACAAGATGCTTACTCGATCTCTTTCTTTAAATACTCTTTTGTTCATTACTGTTTAAGTTTGAACTCCTTAATTAAAGAAAGTTCTTCTACTTATTGATTCTAATTGGTGCATGGTTATTTCTTTGCCTTACTCCCTGCTTGTTTTCAAACTATTAATACATGCCTCTTTTATTAACACAACACTAACACTCGTAGTTTTACTGAACTTACACTTACACTCCAAAAAGCATTCTCTCTCGTTACTTGTACTATGGCCTATTTGCAAGACTTCTGCTTTCTTTTTGCTTGTCTCTTTCTGAAACTGGTATGTCCTAGTTTTATTCCAGTATCAACTCCAATTGTTTACTTACTAGTTCTCTCTTATTTTCCTGCCTGTAGAATTTCACCTTTGTTGTAATGTGCATATATCTTGCTTATGCCTTGCAATGAATCTCATTTCCCACGTCCCTCTATGTGTTTGAGCTGTAGTTTAAGACACGACAATATACAAAGTTATTGTCCATGGATATAAACTGGATCCTTTGGATATTAAGCTCTTTCAATTTCCAACTCGCCATTCCCTTATATGTGTTTGAGTTAAGGATTAGCCTGGAAGCATCCAAATTGATGTCCGGGGTTGAAACTGACCTTCAATAGGTCCTAACTCTATAATATTTGGCAAGCAGGTTGGTCAAGGGTGTGCCAGCATTCCATGTTGTTTGGCATGACCACCAATCTACCTTGGCAATCCCTAATTCACTCAATTGCACTTACACTTACTCTTAGACTCTAAGTTCTGCCTCCCCCCCCCTCCTATGAGCCTTGCCTTGGGACCTTGAGTTCCCTCTGAACTTGGACATTGGAGGGTTGGCCCTTCCACACTGCACTTTAATCCAATTCTGTAATGATATCTGGGGTGCAAGCATTTCCTGGAGTTCTCGAAACTCCATTGAACTTTGACACACCCTCAGATAAAAGAAAGGCTTTGGAACCCGATCCTGGAAGTTATTTCATCTCATATTGTTAGACCTTGAGTATTTATTAGACTCCTTGGTTGTAGCTTAAATTTCTGATGTAATTTACTTTTCTTAATTCGTTGTGGTCTGTAATAATTTGTAATGACTTATGGGGTATTAGTAAAGAAAGGGGGAGGGTCACTTATGCATGCATACTGGTAGACATCATGATCTTAGGTATTTTATTCTTGTAATCACAGCATGTATTCATTTCTGTATTTCACATAGAGATCCTGACTATAGGATTCTGCATTTCTGCATTTTATATAGGGTTCTGCACTTTTGTATTTCACATAGAGATCCTGACTGTATGATTCTGCATTTCTGCACTTCATATAGAGATCATGATTATTGGTTTTCGGCATTCACATATATAGAAACCATGTCTTTAAGGTTCTACATTTTACATCTATCATTAGGCAAACAGTTATAGGTCAAATAATAACTAATTGCATTCTAGATACCATGTCTATAGGATTCCTGCACTTTCATAATTGTCTTAAAAATTAACAACGCCTAGGAAGCATTTTGGAACTATTAACCAAATATGAATTGCGTCACTCGTTTTAAGTTTAATCTATCAGTAGTAATGCATTATCAACTGCAGAATTTATATTATTCTGTTAAAAAACTAGCAACCTTTCTATAATCAGTTTACTTCTTTATTTCTGAAACCAGTAGATATCATGCCTATAGGTTTCACTTAGGCAAATCAGTAGGTATTCAATTAACTGCATTAGTCTTCAATAATTACAACCAAGGTAGGCCTAATTCGGACTTCTCATCTGACCGTAGATCAGCCCGCCTAACGTTTTACGTTTAATTCAGACCTAATCAGTACATGTGAGGCATGCTAAACTACATGTTTTCTGTGATTTAAAGGAGGTCTATTTGAGCATTAACGGTTGTGTGCACCCTATATTTGTCTTATATGTCTTTGTCTGACGCCCTTAGAATTTAACCTTTTAAAACTCTTGAAAAGCCCAGAACTCCTTCCCTTGGTAGGATTAGAAGTCCCAAATTCCTCCGGGACTGATAGGATTGGGACGGGTAGTAGTATGCAATAAGTAACTATACTATTTTTCACTTTAATACCTTAATGGGGTGGGAAGGTAGAATATAAATATGATGATCGGTGTGCTAATATCACGTATGGACCCTGTTTTGAGGAGTGATTGCTGGATATTGCATTGAAGTAATCCATATTAATAATAAACCTAAAACCCCTTTTCTTGTGTTCGTCTTTGTTTGCTTTCTTTATTATTGTGTAAATCTTTCAAGTTTGTACTCTCTTTGTACTTACTTTCACAAGTTTTAATTTAATTAAAATGTTGTATGCAAGTACTTATTTGAGCCTTGATTGTTTACTTGTAATGTCACAATTGTAACATGGTCGGGACCACACTAGTGGATCTTGAGGGGTGCCTAACACCTTCCCCTCGAGATAATTCCTAGCCCTTAAAACTCTAGTTTCTTCATCTCAAACCCTTTATATAGTGTCCTAATGTACTATAATAGTTAGGTGGAGGCTCTTCAACTCCAAACCCCAATTATCGCAAGGGGATATAGTTGTCCTCACAAATGTCGTGAACATGATTTCGACTTAAAACAAAGGGGCGTCGACATACACCAGCGGGTGATTCTATTATGGTAGATCGTGTCCATCGTTCATGTGCAGTTGTGATTCGGGGTCTTGAGACTCGTGTAGATTTATTGCTTTTTTGATATGGTTGATTTTGATGTCCTATTGGGGATGGACTAGTTATTACCTTACCACGCTATCTTGGACTGTCATGCCAAGACTGTGACCTTAACCTTGCTAGAATTGCCTTGTTTACAGTGGAGAGGGACTCCTGGTCATTCTACTCGTAGTGTTATCTCATATATGAAGTCTCGGTGTATGGTCGAGAAGGGGTGTTTGGCTTATTTGGCATATATTCATGATTCTAGTGTCGAGGTTCCTTCTATTGATTTTGTGCATGTTGTTCGTGAGTTTCCTGAGGTATTTCCTTCAGAAATGTCGGGTATGCTACCCAACAAGGATATTAACTTCTGCACTAATTTGGCATTTGGCACTCAACCCATTTCTATTTTTTCGTTTCATATGGCCCTACCTGTGTTGAAAAAATTGAAGGAGCAGTTGCAAGACTTGCTTGATAAAGTCTTCATTAGATTTAGTGTCTTGCCTTGGGTGCGCCGATGTTGCTTGTTAAGAAGAAAGACGGATCACTGAGAATGTGTATATTTACTGGTAGTTGAACAAGGTTACAATCAAGAATAAGAACCTATTGCCGAGTATTGATCATTTGTTTCATCAGCTTCAGGGGGCCAAGGTATTTTCGAAGATTGACTTAAGATCTGGCTACCATCAATTGAGGATTAGGGCATCCGATGTTCCTAAGACAGCTTTCCGCGCTTGATATGGGCATTATAAGATCTAGGTGATGTCATTTGGGTTGACAAATTCCCCAGTAGCTTTTATGGATCTGATGAACCAAGTGTTCACACCTTACTTGGATTCATTTGTGATAGTCTTCATTAATGATATTTTGATCAATTCCCGCATCCAGGAGGATCATGAGCAACATCTGAGAGTAATTCTTTAGACTTTGACAGATAGTCAGTTGTATGCCAAGTTTTCGAAGTGTGAATTCTGGTTCAGTTTAGTTTCTTTCTTGGGTCATGCTTTTCAGTAGAGGGTATTCAGGTAGATCCGAAGAAGATAGTGGCAGTCAAAAACTACCCTAGACCCACATCATCTGTAGAGATACGGAGTTTCTTGGGTTCGGCAAGCTATTATCATCGGTTTGTGGAGGGGTTTTAATTTATTGCAGCCCCGATGTCCAGGTTGAACCAGAAGAGTACCCAATTCAGGTGGTCGAACGAGTGTGGGGTAAGTTTTCAGAAGCTCAAGACAACTTTGACTACGATGGCGCTGTTGGTTTTGCCCACAGGTTCAGGGCCATATAATTTTTATTGTGATACATCTCATATTGGACTTGGTGCGGTGTTAAGGCGGGATGGCTAGATTATTGCTTATGCTTCGTGTCAGTTAAAGATTCATGATAAGAATTATCCAGTTCATGATTTGGAGTTAGCATCCATTATCCATGCGTTAAAGATTTGGAGGCATTATCTATATGGCGTGTCATGCGAGGTGTTCGCGGATCACAAGAGTCTACAGTATCTGTTTAAGCAAAAAGAGCTAAATTTGAGACAGAAAAGGTGGTTGGAGCTATTAACGGACTATGATATCACCATCTTATACCATCCGGGATGGGCCAATGTGGTGGCTGATGCTTTAAGTAGGAAGTCATCTAGCATAGGCAGTCTTGCATATATTCCAAACGATGAGAGACTGCTTGTTTGGATGTTCAGGTTTTGCCAATCAGTTTGTGAGGTTGGATGTTTCTCAGCCCATCCGTATGTTAGTTTGCAAATTCACTCGTTCTTCTTTATTGGAGCATATCCAAGATTAGCAGTATGATGATCTTTACTTGTGTGTCCTTAGGGACCCGGTGCAGCATGGTGGTGCCAAGCAGGTTACATTGGGAGATGATAGAGTTTTGAGACTGCAAGGAAGAGTTTGTGTGCCTAATGTGGATGGACTTCGAGAGTTGATTCTAGAAGAGGCCCACAGTTTGCGGTACCCTATTCATCTAGGCGCCGCTAAGATGTATCGGTATTTGCAACAACATTATTGGTGGAGTAGGATGACGAAGGACATTGTTGCATATATGGCTCGGTGTTTGAATTGTCAGCATGTCAAGTACGAACATCAGAGACCTGGTGATTGTTCCAGAAAATTGAGATTCCTGAGTGGAAGTAGGAGCATATCACTATGGACTTCTAATTTGTTGGACACCTACAGACTTAGAGGAAGTTCAATGCAGTGTGGGTTATTATCGAAGGCTAACCAAGTCAGCACATTTCATTCTTGTGGAAGTCTTCTACTCTTCCGAGAGATTAGTTGAGATCTATATCCGGGAGATTGTTCGTCTTCAGGGTGTGCCTGTGACTATCGTGTCGGATCGAGGTATGCAGTTTACCTCACATTTATGGAGAGCAGTTCAGCAGGATTTGGGCACTCAGGTTGAGTTGAGCACAACATTTCATCCTCAGACAGACGGGTAGTCCGAGCGCACTATTCAAATTTTCAAGGATATGCTCCGAGTTTGTGTCACTGACTTTGGAGGCTCGTAGGATCAGTTTTGACAATTAGCAGAGTTCGCCTAAAACAACTACCAGTCGAGGTTTAACACCCCTAGTTCACCATGTTAGAATATACGCTTAACGCTAGAGGGGGGTGAATAGCGTTATAATAAAAAACAGCGTAAACTTGCGGAATTTAAAAATTGCAGGAATGAAATAAGTGCGATAAGTAAATAATAAGGAACGAACGCACCGATGTTATCCTGGTTCACAACAACCCGTGGCTAGTCCAGTCCCCGAGAGACTCTCTCGAGATTTCCACTAACTTCGTTAAGCTTACGGGTGCTTAACAAACCGTTACAAACTGAGAACTTGAGTCACACAAGCCTCAACAACCTTTGCTCGAAGATACCACGCTTCAAGACTTCAACCAAAGGAATCACAACGTTCCTTCTTACAATACAAGGGATTAACACTTCCCTTCAAGTGTATAAAAACACTTTGCACTCAAAACAAGACTCTCCTCAAGAGTAGATATGAGTAAAATAAATACGCTCAAGAACGCAACAACTTTTGTCAAGAATTTGGCTCTCAAAAACTTATGTAATGAATAGAAAATGATGAATAAGAGAGTAAGCAAGCTTTAGCAATAATATGATCAGTTGTTGTACTTAAAAGACTGATTTTAAGAAGTATTTATAGTGTTGAAAACATGCACAACCGTTGCCTAATTGCCAATTAAGAATTGCTGATTTTGTGCTAAAACAATCGATTGTCTAAGTTGCATAATCGATTGTTTTCCAATCGTCCAAAAATCATTCCCAGATTTTACGCATAATAATCGATTATCTAAATCGTATAATCGATTATCTGGCAACGTTCAAAAAATCTTTTTCAGATTTTACTTAAAACAATCGATTATCAAAATCATATAATCGATTACTTGGCAACGTTCAAAAAATCTTTTTCAGATTTTACTTAAAACAATCGATTATCAAAATCATATAATCGATTACTTGGCAACGTTCAAAAAATCATATTCAGATTTTACTTAGGATAATCGATTATCAGAATCATACAATCGATTACCAGACAGAGTTTGAAAATATTTTGGCAACGGTCATTTACATAATCGATTATGCTATATGTATAATCGATTATATTACAGTCTTGAAAAATCGAATAGACACTGCCTCAACACAATCGATTGTCATAAGGTGCACAATCAATTATTTTGTAGCTTTGAAAAACCTGATGGACACTGCCTCAACACAATCGATTATCATAAGGTACACAATCGATTGTCTTGCAGCTTTGAAAAATCTGATGGACACTGCCTCAACACAATCGATTATCATAAGGTACACAATCGATTGTCTTGCAGCTGCCTTAACATAATCGATTATCATAAGTACATAATCGATTATCTTTGTCCAGATTTTAGAGGCATGTTTAAAAATCATTTTGGTTAAATAAATATGCATGATTTAAAATCATTTTGCTTTAAATTAAATATGCATGATTTGATAAAAATGATTTTACGAGAGAAGCCAAGTCTTGAGTCAATTGTCGGATCAAGATCACAATTAAAGAACGACTCATGTATAACTTTATTTCTTTGCTTAATCTTGATCTTTGTTTGTCTTGTGCTTGAATCTCGTTATGTATCAATTGCGCGCTTGTGCTTGGACCTCGTCATATGTCAATTGCGCATCGTTTGTCATTTATCAAAACCTACAAATATGAACACACGTTTAGTTTAGTGCCTTGTGAGAACGTGTTTCAAGAATTTCCCCGTTTTTGATAATGGCAAACCTTAATCGGGATATGCATATTAGATAATTCATAATGACGATCCAAGACAAGTAAATAGATATGCAATAAGACAAGTAAATAGATATGCAATTAATTCCCCCTCAACATATGAATTCCCCCTCAATTTATGCCAATAAATATTAATTGCATAGCCCTTATTCTTCCCCCTTTTGACATTAGCAAAAAAAGAATAAGCAAATAACTTGTTTATGGATTAATCAAAAATACGATTACATAAATGAGACAATAAAAGATAGAATAATAAGCTAGAAAAGCAAATAAAGACATTATTCATTATTGAATTTCTCGTTTTTCAAATTTCGTCATGAATCGAGTTAGCTCGGGTTCAGTGTTGAACCGTAAGAGAGAGCCATCTTGGTAAAGAAAATTTGGAGGAGGAGCAGCAGAAGAAGATGCACCATGTCTGCCGGAACGAGGGCGTTTGGTGTGTTTGCTCGTCATTTTTGATGAAGGATTGAGAGCTCGTTGCTGAGATTTTTTGAGAGACTTTTTGAAACTTAGATTGATTGTGAAGTGAGGAAGATGATCCTATTTATAGAGTGGAAAATAAGAGAGCATTTACTGGGAAAAGCTGCAATTTTAGAGATTTCAAAGAGTCAGAAACGAAAAGAAAAAAAATTTGCACTGACCGTTACACAATCGATTATGGAATCGAAATAATCGATTATTATGGAGTTTTTGACTTGTACTCGGAAATGACAAAAAAATCGATTGCAGGAGCCAAACGGTAACAAAGATTTGAATTTACTGACAGAGGATAATCGATTGTTGAATTATGGTAATCGATTATTCTGACACAGTGTGCATAGTGATTTTCTGACTTGGGAAATAATCGATTATACCTTTGAGATAATCGATTATATTAGGAAGGGCAGTAATGAATAGCCGAGATGGTAATTGGTTATACAGTTAAAAAAATCGATTATTGTCACAATTAACATCAAAAACCTGCAAAGAAAAAATGGTTAAACAATATGTTGTTTTTCCGGCATAATAAACGTAAAAACGTAAATAATTGATTAGTGATACTTGCTAATCGATTTTCTGGCACAGTAAGCATGATAATCGATTGTTGACTAAAAAATCGATTATTCTACACCATGGCCTTATAATTCCCCCTGCCTTTGGGGCGATACCTGCAAAAGAGAATTAGACGTCTCCGACGCTCAAGTTAGTAATTGTGGAAAAAGGTGCAATACATGACTTAGATCAATTTTGAGTCAAGCATTCCGAGTTCACTACGAATTCGGAGAAGGACTCTTTCTCTAACGGCCTTGTGAGAATGTCGGCCAATTTAGAAGGTGATCTCTTAAGAAGTGTGTCCTAAGGTGTTCTTAAGAGTGTTTCGAGTACTTACTTGTTGTTCAATGTCACCAATTACCTGTTTGAGAGGATGGTCTTTGATTGTCCTCCACGAGGCAGTTTCGTTTCTTTTTCCAGTTGTGGCGCTTCCTCCGATAATTGTTCCAAGATTTCATCTTGAATTTCCTTAGGAGTTTCCTCTTGTACTTTGTCTTGACGACTTATTGAGTTTAAAATACCTGCAAGATCAAAACCAGAATCCTTTCTCGCCAAGCGAGCATTATTTTTGAAAAACACAATATGAGGGGATTCCTCCACAGTTTCGGTTCTATTATTGAATACTCTATATGCTTTGCTACGTGAAGAGTAACCAATAAAAATTCCTTCATCGGATTTTGCATCAAATTTTCCCAAATTGTCTTTTCCATTGTTATGAATAAAACATTTACAACCGAATACTCTAAGATGGGAGATATTTGGTTTCCTTCCCTTGTAGAGTTCATAGGGAGTTTTCATGAGTATTGGCCTTATGACTACTCTGTTTAAAACGTAGCATGCGGTACTCACGGCATCCGCCCTAAAATGTTTGGGAATCTTAGCCTCATCGAGCATTGTTCTAACCATCTCTTCGAGACACCTATTTTTCCTTTCCACCACTCCATTTTGTTGTGGTGTACGTGGAGCAGAGAAGGTGTGCTCGATACCGAGTTCGTCACAAAAGTCCGCGAAGAGATTGTGATCGAACTCTCCCCCATGATCACTTCTTATTGAAGTGACGGTTGTGTCCTTTTCATTTTGAACACGTTTAAGAAAGCATTTAAAATTATGAAAAGCCTCAGTTTTGTGAGCAAGAAATAGTGTCCATGTAAATCTAGAATAATCATCAACAATAACAAAAGCATAACGATTTCTACCAAGACTTTCAATGCGAGATGGTCCAAAGAGATCCATGTGGAGAAGTTGCAAAGGTCTAGTAGTTGAAACAATATTTTTCGATTTAAAAGATGCTTTTGTTTGCTTCCCTTTTTGACAAGAATCACAGATAGAGTCTTTTTCAAATTTCAAATTTGGAAGACCAATAACTAAATTTTGTGAAACTAATTTGTTTAAAAGATGCATGTTGATGTGAGCTACTCTACGATTCCATAACCACATATCATCTTCTTTGCTCATAAGACAATTCACATATTCAGATGAAGAATTTTCGAGGTCAACCATATAGATGTTTCCATTCTAAAACCACAAAGAATAATTTTAAAATCGCTACGGCGAAAAACTAAGCATTCATCCGAATCAAATAAAACGAGATTTCCCTTGTCACATAATTGACTTATGCTCAAGAGATTATGTTTTAGACCTTTAACTAGCAAAATATGCTTAATGGAAGAAGGTTCATCCTTACCGACCGATCCAATGCCGATAATTTTTCCTTTGTTGTTATCTCCAAAAATAATGCTTCCTCCTTCCTTGTGTTCTAGTTGAAGGAACTTGGATTCGTCTCCGGTCATGTGTTTGGAGCATCCACTATCAAGGTACCAAAGTACACTTGATCCCTTCAAACATACCTACAAGACAAATTAATGAGTCTTTGGTACCCAAGCTGTTTTGGGTCCTTGAGAGTTAGGTGTAACATGCTGTTGTGCTTGACATGCAGTTAAGTGTCTATGTCTAGTGAAACAAGCAGGAGCAATATGTCCAATTCGATTGCAATAATGACAAATGACATTAGGATTATGCATTCGTCTAGGTTGATAGTAGTTGGACGGACGAAATTTGTTTGCTCTATTTTCGACAATATGACTATTGCGCATTTCATGAAAATCATGTCTCCTACTATTTGTTCTAGGATATGCAGCATTTCTAGAATAGTTATTTCTAGGTTGAAAGCCATTTCTAGGTGTCCTGAAAAGTTCAAAGTTTCTTCTAGTGTTTGGTCTAGGATATGCATCATTTCTAGAATAGTTATTTCTAGGTTGAAGGCCATTTCTAGGTGTCCTAAAATGTTTAAAGTTTCTTCTAGTGTTTGGTCTAGCATGCATGTTGATTCTAGGATTGTTATCTCTAGGATGAGCATTTGTTTTATTTATCCTAGGTTGAGCCTTAGGTGGTTGGGGTTTGGCTTCAAGTTTTTCTTTAGGCTCGTTTTTAAAACCTATCCCATGTTTGGTCGATTTCAAATTAACAAGAACTTCATTCAAATTTTTATGAGAAGAATTGAACTTATCTAGAGTGCCCTTAAGTCTTTCTACCTCATTTTTTAGATGCATGCAAGAAATACAATTTTTACTAGAGCTCTCGGGTTTGTCGGCGCTTCTCTTGCCGAAAAATTTGTTTTCTTCTTTCAACTTCTCATTTTCCAAAATCAATTTTTCCAAATCTTTTTCTTTCAAAGAGAGTTGTCTTTCAAAATCTTTTTCTTTCAAAGAAGCATTTTCCTTAGTGTTTTTAACAGTTTTGGAAGCTTTAATGAATTCACTATACAACTCATCAAAGGCATTTTGCATTTCCTCAAGAGAATAGAAGTTTTTGGAAGAAATTTGACATACCTCTTCTTGATTGTCTTTGTGTGCCATAAGACAAAGATTTGCGGTTTCGTCTTCTTCTTCCTCACTTGACTCGTCTCCGGAGTCGCCTCCCCAAGATAGGTATGCTCGTTGTTTCTTGAAGGGTTTCTTCTCCTTTTTGATATTTGGGCAATTTGATTTAATGTGCCCGATTTCTCCGCATCCATAGCACTTTACTTGATCTCCTTGTTGTTTGCCTTTTCGTTCATACTCATTTCGCGTGAACTTTTGAAATCTCTTAATAACGAGTCCGAACTCGTTATCTCCGTCCTCATCATTTTGAGGTGGACTTGTGCTTGCCTTGAGGGCGATTCTTTGTTTCCTTTGATCATTAACAAGAGGGTTAAGTATAGTAGATTCATAAGTTTTAAGATTACCTCTTAATCCGTCGATGGTGACATTTGAAATGCCAATAGACTCTTGAATCGCGTTGGCCTTGGAGCCCCATTCCGGAGTGAGACTTCGGAGAATTTTTCGGACAAGTTCCTTATCCGTGAAGGTCTTCTTAAGAGCATGTAAGTCATTAACGATTTTTGAAAATCGTTCGAACATGTCATCTACCCTTTCTCCTTCCTTCATGTGAAACAGTTCATATGCATGGGTTAGAAAATCAACTTTAGCCTCTCTTACCTGGTCCGTACCTTCGTACGTGATTTCCAGCTTATCCCACATTTGCTTCGCCGTTGTGCAACATGATATTTTTCTGTAATCATCAGCGTTTATAGCACAATACAATAAGTTGATGGCTTTAGCGTTGTTCTGCACTTTTCGGATATCATCCGCATCGTATTCATCTTCGGATTTTGGAACACATTCATTTTCAACCTTTTTGGTTGGAATTTGTTCTCCCTTCATTATAACCTTCCACAGATGAAAATTATTCGATTGAATGAATATTCTCATCCTCTCCTTCCAGTACGTATAGTTTGTGCCATCGAATAGTGGTGGTCGGGTGGAGCATTGTCCTTCACCTATTCCTGCAAAAGAATCACGAGTAGAAGCCATGGATTGTTTCTCTCAAACGGTTAAGTTTTTCAGAGAGTTGGGCTCTGATACCAATTGTTAGAATATACGCTTAACGCTAGAGGGGGGTGAATAGCGTTATAATAAAAAACAGCGTAAACTTGCGGAATTTAAAAATTGCAGGAATGAAATAAGTGCGATAAGTAAATAATAAGGAACGAACGCACCGATGTTATCCTGGTTCACCACAACCCGTGGCTAGTCCAGTCCCCGAGAGACTCTCTCGAGATTTCCACTAACTTCGTTAAGCTTACGGGTGCTTAACAAACCGTTACAAACTGAGAACTTGAGTCACACAAGCCTCAACAACCTTTGCTCGAAGATACCACGCTTCAAGACTTCAACCAAAGGAATCACAACGTTCCTTCTTACAATACAAGGGATTAACACTTCCCTTCAAGTGTATAAAAACACTTTGCACTCAAAACAAGACTCTCCTCAAGAGTAGATATGAGTAAAATAAATACGCTCAAGAACGCAACAACTTTTGTCAAGAATTTGGCTCTCAAAAACTTATGTAATGAATAGAAAATGATGAATAAGAGAGTAAGCAAGCTTTAGCAATAATATGATCAGTTGTGGTACTTAAAAGACTGATTTTAAGAAGTATTTATAGTGTTGAAAACATGCACAACCGTTGCCTAATTGCCAATTAAGAATTGCTGATTTTGTGCTAAAACAATCGATTGTCTAAGTTGCATAATCGATTGTTTTCCAATCGTCCAAAAATCATTCCCAGATTTTACGCATAATAATCGATTATCTAAATCGTATAATCGATTATCTGGCAACGTTCAAAAAATCTTTTTCAGATTTTACTTAAAACAATCGATTGTCAAAATCATATAATCGATTACTTGGCAACGTTCAAAAAATCTTTTTCAGATTTTACTTAAAACAATCGATTATCAAAATCATATAATCGATTACTTGGCAACGTTCAAAAAATCATATTCAGATTTTACTTAGGATAATCGATTATCAGAATCATACAATCGATTACCAGACAGAGTTTGAAAATATTTTGGCAACGGTCATTTACATAATCGATTATGCTATATGTATAATCGATTATATTACAGTCTTGAAAAATCGAATAGACACTGCCTCAACACAATCGATTGTCATAAGGTGCACAATCGATTATTTTGTAGCTTTGAAAAACCTGATGGACACTGCCTCAACACAATCGATTATCATAAGGTACACAATCGATTGTCTTGCAGCTTTGAAAAATCTGATGGACACTGCCTCAACACAATCGATTATCATAAGGTACACAATCGATTGTCTTGCAGCTGTCTTAACATAATCGATTATCATAAGTACATAATCGATTATCTTTGTCCAGATTTTAGAGGCATGTTTAAAAATCATTTTGGTTAAAATAAATATGCATGATTTAAAATCATTTTGCTTTAAATTAAATATGCATGATTTGATAAAAATGATTTTACGAGAGAAGCCAAGTCTTGAGTCAATTGTCGGATCAAAATCACAATTAAAGAACGACTCATGTATAACTTTATTTCTTTGCTTAATCTTGATCTTTGTTTGTCTTGTGCTTGAATCTCGTTATGTATCAATTGCGCGCTTGTGCTTGGACCTCGTCATATGTCAATTGCGCATCGTTTGTCATTTATCAAAACCTACAAATATGAACACACGTTTAGTTTAGTGCCTTGTGAGAACATGTTTCAACACACCAATTGTGAACTTGTCATGGCGGCACCCAGTCTTCGCGACTAGGTAAGCCTTAGCACATTACGGAATTTAATAGTGCGGAAATCAAAATAATAACAAATACTAAATAGAACATGAAATGTATACGGTGCCGCTTGGCACATACACTGCACACACCATTTCTGAAAGATAACCTCCCAAAACTCGGAATCCCACGGGCAGCACATGTCTAAGAGAAAGTAAATACAGCTCTAATGTCTAAAAAGTCTAATACAACAGAAGTAATAAGGAACAGTACTACTAACTAAGATATAAAGGATGGAGACTCTCTGGTCTGCGGATGCAGCAGTATACCTCAAGTCTCCAATAGCAATCCTCGAACTCACTGATGATACGCCTGGCCGGATGCACCTGGATCTGCACAAAAAAAGTGTGCAGTAGAGTAGCATGAGTACACCACATCGGTACTCAGTAAGTGTCAAGCCTAACCTCGTTTGGGTAGTGACGAGGGAGGTCGAGGCCCTTACTGAGATAAATATAAGAATAAATAATAAATGAAATAACAATAAGAATACAGAAATCTCGATTATCTAATAAAACAATAAGAAGAACGGAACAGGCTATATTACAATTCTACCAAACAAGAACAATCACCACAGGCTATTTGTCATCGGGGATCTCCTGGTATCCCGAGGATCTCCTAGTATCCTCATTATATACACAAGGGATCTTCAAGTATCCCGAGGATCTCTTAGTATCCTCCAGTTAATAAGTCATGCACTGGGGATCTCTTAGTATCCATCAGTTATATAATCCAATGTCAGGGATCTCTTTGTATCCCGCACTTCCAAGCCTCGGAACAAAGTACGAACAGGGGGATCTCCCAGGATGATGTCCCGTAGTCCCAAAAGTAAATACAGCACAACAAACAGTATTTAATAGAAGGAAGCGAAATGCAAACAACAAGTAAAATCTAGAGTCTAACATGTTTCACAAGAAAGACAGATAGTGCAATTTAGTCAAATAGAGCAAATAAGTAACTAACATGCTTTGCCTAAGTCAAAATAAGTGAAGTTGCATTTTTAAAAATTAAATATGTGAGAACATAGACTAAATAAGCCAAGTAAGGTGAATTTTCAACAACTAGCACAAGCACACGCCTGTCACCTCGCGCAAAGGGCATTTAAACAACGACAAAGGTATCCTAAGGGGAGAGGTCCCCCACACAAAGTTAGGCCAGCCACTTACCTCGAATTGGTACAAAACTGCTAAGAAACAATGCCCTTTCCACGAGTATTCGACTCCGAGTGGCCCAAATCTATTCAAACCAATTACACATTGTAAATAACATCGCAAGTAACTAATTACACTGTTAAAATTAAAGCTAAGGCGCAAAAATAGGTAAAATGACCCAAATACCCCTCATGCCAACGTCTCGGAATCGAATATTTTTCACATTTTCAAAAACCTCGTACTCTCACGAGTCTTATCATATAAAACTCTCCCAAATCGGAGGTCAAATGCCCCTTCAAAACACAATAGTTTAGCCAAGAAGCTTTAACCAAATTATCCAATTTTCGAATTTAAATGATGGATTTAACCATAAAACGATGGAATATAACCAAAATGGATCATAGAAATGTTACCCAATAATTTCTTCTTCCAAACCCTCTCAAAATCGCCTTTGCCCAAGCTCGAACTTGGTTTTTTCAAACTATGAAATTAACCCTCGGATAAAAACCAGTAACATACAGCGATTTCTGCTTTTGCGGATCCAGGGACCGCTTCTGCGGTCTCGCTTTTTCTGTCACAATGCCGCTTTTGCAGCTCCCACTTAAGACGCCCTAACCGCTTCTGTGGATCACGCATCGCAGAGGCGATCTCGCTTCTACAGAAATACCTACCGCCTCTACGCTTTCCTGGCCCATGGCCCCTTCTGCTTTTGTGACTGCTGAGCTATTTCTGCGACGCTACTTCTGCGGTCCCCAAGCCGCAGAAGCAAAAACAACAGAGACATGCAACCTGAATTTCATTCAAGTTTCCAAAACCAACACGTCGAGCATCCGAAACACACCCGAGGCCCTCAGGACCTCAGCAAACCTAGAAACCTATCCCTTAACATCATTCAAACTTGTACCAATCCATAAACCACCAAAAACAATGCCGGAAACAAAAATTAATCAATGGTTTGAACCTAAAACTTCCAAAACTTAACCAAACTCGCTTTCGATTCAAATCTTAACCAAAACACGTCCGGTTGACCTGAAATTTTTCCCGCACGTCCAATATGACATGACGCTGCTACAGCAACTTCCAGAATCCCGTTCCGACCCTCGGATCAAATATTCACCATCGGACCGGAAACTTCAAAATTCTAACTTTCGACATTTCTAGTGAATTTGAGCTACGGATCTCCAAAACACATCCCGAACATGCCCCAAACCCTGAAATCACCTAACGGAGCAAACGAAACCATCAGATTTACATTCCGAGGTCGTCTTGACACTGGTCAGATTACGGACCATTTTTCAACTCTTAAGCTCTCATTTAGGGACTAAGTGTCCTGAAACACTCTGAATTCTATTACCGATCATCCCCGCAAACCAAAATAGAAAAAATGATCTTAGGGGAAGCAGTTAATGGGGGAAGGGGCATTAATTCTAAAGACGACTGGCCGAGTCGTCACATCCTCCTACAGTTAAACATTCGTTCGTCCTCGAGCGAGCATAGAGAACATACCTGAAGTAGCAAAAAGATGAGGGTATTGGCTGAGCATATCCCGCTCGGTCTCCCAAGTTGCCTCCTTTGCTGGCTAACCCCGCCACTGAACCTTTACTAAAGCTATATCTTTTGACCTGAGCTTTCGGACCTGCCTGTCTAATATTGCCACTGGCTCCTCAACATAGGACAAGTCATTGTCCAACTGGACTAAAGTGAACTCCAACACGTGAGACGGGTCACCGTGATACCTCCAAAGAACCAAAACATGAAATACCGGATGAACCCCGGCCATACTGGGAGGTAAAGCAAGCTCATAAGCAACCTTCCCAATCTACCTCAAAATCTCAAATGGAAAATAAACCTCGGGCTCAACTTCCCTTTCTTCCTAAACCTCATGACGCCTCTCATAGGCGAGACCCGAAGCAAAACCCGCTCACCAACCATAAAGGAAACATCACAAACCTTCCGGTCCGCATAACTCTTCTGTTTGGATTGGGCCACACGGAGTCTTTCCTGAATCACCTTAACCTTCTCCACCGCATCCTGAACCAAATCAGTGCCCAATAGCCTGGCCTCGCTCGGCTCGAATCAACCCACTGGGGATCTGTATCTCCTACCATATAAGGCCTCATAAGGTCCCATCTGAATACTGGACTGATAACTATTATTTTATGCAAATTCAGCCAATGGAAAGAATGATCCCAAGACCCTCTAAACTCAATTGCGCACGCACGGAGCATATCTTCAAGAATCATAATAGTGTGCTCGGACTGTCCGTCCTTATGAGGGTGAAAGGTTGTACTCATGGTCACCCAGGTACCCAACTCATGCTGGACGTCTCTCCAGAATCGTGATGTAAACACTGAACCTATGTCTGAGATGATATATACTGGAATGCCATGCAGATGGACAATCTCCCTGATATAAATCCCTGATAACTGCTCCGCTGAGTAAGAAGTACACACTGGAATAAAATGAGCGCACTTGGTCAACCGATCTACACAACCCAAATAGAATCAAATTTCCTCGTCGTTAGAGGGAGACCAGTCACAAAATCCATTGTGATATTCTCCCATTGCCACTCCGGAATCTCCATCTGCTGGAGTAACCCTCCCGGTATCTGGTGCTCAGCCTTTACCTGCTGACAGTTGAGGCATCTAACTACAAACTCACTATGTCCTTCTTCATCCGCCTCCACCAGTAATGCTGCCTCAGATCCTGATACATCTTCGTGGCACCATGGATGGAGTACCATGAGCTATGGGCCTCAATCAATATCAAATCCCGAATATCATCAACATTGGGCACATATATCCGCCCCTGCATCCTCAATACCTCGTCGTCTCCAATAGTCTCATCCTTATCAACGCCATGCTGAACTATGTCCCTGAGGACAAGTAAATGAGATTCATCATACTGCCTCTCCCTGATACGATCAAACAATGAAGACCGAGAAACCACGCAGGCTAGAACCCGACTTGGCTCTGAAAGGTCTAATATCACGAACTGAATGGCTAAAGCTTGAACATCCATCGCCATAGGTCTCTCTGAAGCTGGTAAATATGCCAAACTCCCCAAACTCTCCGCCCGGCGACTCAAGGAATCGGCTACCACATTGGCCTTGCCCGGGTGATAAAGAATGGTAATATCATAATCCTTCAGTAGCTCCAACCATCCCCCCTGGCGCAAATTCAAATCCTTCTGCTCGAACAAGCGTTGCAAACTCCAATGATCCGTATAAATCTCACAAGACACGCCGTACAAGTAATGGCGCCAGATCTTCAAGGCATGAATAATAACAACTAACTCAAGGTCATGGACATGATAGTTCTTTTCATGTACCTTCAACTGTCTGGACGCGTAGGCAATCACCCTACCATCCTGCATCAACACCGCTCCAAGTACAACTCGTAAGGCATCACAATAAACCGTATAGGACCCCGAACCAGTAGGTAAAATCAGAAAAGGGCTGAAGTCAAAGCCGTCCTGAGCTTTTGGAAGTTCGCCTAACACTCGTCTAACCCCAGAAAAGGAGTGCCCTTCTAGGTCAATCTAGTCATAGGGTCTGCGATAGACGAGAACCCCTCCATAAAATGACGGTAATACCCAGCCAAGGATACTGCAGATATCTGAAGCTGAGAAGGGCCTGGGCCAACTCTGCACGGCCTCCACCTTCTTTGGATCTACCCGAATTCCCCCACTCGTTACTACGTGGCCTAAAAATTCCACAGAACTCAACCAAAACTCGCATTTTGAGAACTTTGAATATAATTTCTTTTCTCTCAAGGTCTGAAGCACTGTCCTCAGGTGCTGCTCATGATCTTCCCCACTCCGGGAGTATACAAGAATATCATTATGAAAACAATGACCAACGAGTCGAGATAGGGCCTGAATACACTGTGCATCAAATGTATAAATTTTGTTGGGGCGTTGGTTAGCCCAAATGACATGACAAGGAACTTGTAATGACCATACAGAGTCCTAAAAGCAGCCTTCGGGATATCCGGCTCTCGAATCTTTAGCTGGTGATAACCTGGGCGCAAATCAATGTTAGAAAACACATGTGCACCCGAAGCTGGTCAAGTAGATCATCAATATGAGGCATAGGGTATCAATTCTTCACTGTAACTTTGTTCAACTGACGATAATCGATACACATGTGCATAGAACCATCATTTTACTTCACAAACAAGACAAAAGCACCCCATGGTAAAACACTGTGTCGAATAAAACCCTTATCAAGCAATTCCTGTAACTGATCCTTCAACTCCTTCAACTTAGGAGGAGCCATACGGTAAGGAGAATAGATATGGGCTGGGTGCCCAGCAACAAGTCAATACCAAAATCAATGTCCCGATTGGGCGGCATGCCCGGAAGATCAGGTGGGAACACATCGGGGAAATCCCGTACCATTCCAACAGAGTCAAAACAGAAGGGGTATCAGCATTGACATCTCTCACATAGGCTAAATATGCGACAAGCCCCTTCTCAACCATACGGTGAGTTTAAGAAAAGATATAACTCTACTGGGAGTGTGATCAAAAGTACCACTCCACTCAATACGCGGAATACCTAGCATAGCCAGCGTCACGGTCTAAGTGTGACAATCAAGAATAGCATATTGGGGCGACAACCATCCCATGACCAAGGTAATATCAAAATCAACTATATCTGGTAATAAAAGATCTATCATGGTCTCATAACAACGAATCGTAACCAAACATGATCGATATACGTGGTCCACAATAAGGGAATCTCCCATGGGAGTTGAAACTTAAACAGGAGAGCTCAAGGTCTCTCAGGCTACACCCAAATGTGGAGAAAAATAAGATGACACATAAGAATAAGTAGAACCTGGATCTAATAGAATTGATGCCTTTCAGTGATTAACCAATATAATACATGTGATAACAGAATCGGAGGCGACAGCCTCGCACGATCAGGGATGGCATAAAATCTGGCCCGGCCCCTACCTCGAGGGCGACCTCTATCTCCCTGATCTCTGCCCCTGACTGGATGGGGAGGTGGGGTGGCAGCTAGAGCTGGAACAATGCCCTGAGAATCCCGCCAGATGCGTTGCTGCTGAGAGTGCTGTGGAGGTGCACTCCTCCCGAGCCTAGGGCAATCCCTCACTATATGGAGAGTATTCCTGCACTCATAACAAGCTCTGGGAAGGTGCGGTGGGTGTGACTGACTGGGCCCACCCCTGATAGACTGTCCTCTAGAGGTACCCTACGCAGGAGGCGCACTAGAAACTGGAGGTGCATAATAAGGCTCTTGAGATCTGGGACGAGTTGGAGTACTGTTGGGTGAAGTAAGAGCTGAGTGAACTGGGCGACCCGTATAGCCCCTACCATGACGTCCTGCTCCTGAAGTACTGGTAATAGAGAAATGACCAGACTCCTGAGACCTCTTGGCCTCTCTCTCCTCTCGCTCCCTGGCATGCATACCCTCTATGCTCCTGGCTATACTCACCACCTACTGATAAGGTATATCTATCTCCAACTCTCGATCCATGCCAGACCTGATGGAAGGAATAAGACCCTCGATAAATCTGCGAACCCTCTCACGAACTGTAGCCACCAAAGCAGGTGAATGCCTGGCCAACCTAGTATAACGGATGGCATACTCAGAGACAGTGATAGAGCCTTGGCTCAAGTACTCAAACTCCGCGCACCATGCATCTCGGAGGCTTTGGGGAACAAAGTGCCTTTGAAACATATCTGAAAAATGAGTCCAAGTAAGGGAGGCAGCCTCGTCCGGACTGTCTAACTCAAATGTGCACCACCAGTCATAGGCGGCACCCCAAAGCTAGAAAGCTGCAAAGGAAAGCCCACTCGAAACAGTAATACCCATGGTGTGAAAGATGTGGTGACAATCCTCCAAATCCCTCAAAGCATCATCTGTAGATAGTCCACTGAAAATATAAGGATCATACTTCTTGAACCGCTCCAATCTACGTTGCACATCCTCCGAAGCAGGTGCCCCATCCTCAGGCTCAATCGATACTGCTGGCTGGGCAGGAATAATATCTGGAATCGGTCCCATATGTACCCTCTTCTCTGGAGTGCGGGTTGCTGGAGTATGGGCCCCTCTCCCCACTTGGGACGTAACTACAGGAAGTGGAAGTAACCCTGCCTATGACAGCATGGTATACATGCTCATATACTGCGCCAATGCCTCCTGAACAGCTGGAGTAGTGGTGGTTGTGGGCGTCTCTGGTGCCTGAGTCCTAACTGGGTCCGCTGGTGGCACATGGGCGCCTACTCGCGCAGGTGCTCTAGCTACACCCCTCGCACATCCACGACCCCTGCCCCGACCCTTGCCTCTCGTAGATAAGTATAGACATCTCCATACCGATCAACGAGATTCTAATAAACCGACATGTGTCCCGTGACTCCTAGAAACCTAGAGCTCTGATACACGCTTGTCACAACCCTAGGTTACCAATTGTGAACCCGTCATGACGGCACCCAATATCCGCGACTAGGTAAGCCTTAGCACATTGCGGAATTTAACAGTGCGGAAATAAGATAACAACAAACACTAAATAGAACATTAAAAGTATATGGTGTCTCTTGGCACATACACCGCACACACCGCTTCTGAAAGATAACTTCCCAAAACCCGGAATCCCACGGGCAGCACAGGTCTAAGAGAATGTAAATACTGCTCTAATGTCTGAAAATTATAATACAACAGAATTATTAAGGAATAGTACTGCTAACTAAGTAGAAAGGATGGAGACTCTCTGGTCCGCGGATGCAACAGTTTACCTCAAGTCTCCAATAGCAAGCCTCGAACTCACTGATGATACGCCTGGCCGGATGCACCTGGATCTGCACAACAAAGGTGTGCATGAGTACACCATAGCGATACTCAGTAAATGCCAAGCCTAACCACAGTTTGGTAGTGACGATAACAATAGGAAATGAAATAACAATAGGTATACATAAATCTTGATAATTTTACAAAACAATAAGAAGAACGGAACATGCTATAATATAATTCTACCAAACAAGAACAATCACCATAGGCTATTTGTCATCGGGGATCTCCTGGTATCCGGAGGATCTCCTGGTATCCTCATTATATACACAAGGGATCTCCAAGTATCCCAAAGATCTCCCAGTATCCTCATCATTACACAAGGGATCTCCAAGTACCCCGAGGATCTCTTAGTATCCTCCAGTTAATAAGTCCTTCACTAGGGATCTTTTAGTATCCGCCAGTTATATATCCAGTACTAGGGATCTCTTGGTATCCCGCACTTCCAAGCCTCAGAACAAAGTACGAACAAGGGGAACTCCCAGGATGCCGTCCCGTAGTCCCAATAGTAAATACACCATAACAAACCAGTATTTAATAGAAGGAAGAGAAATGCGAACAACAAGTAAAATCTAGAGTCGAACATGCTTCACAAGAAAGACAGATAGTGCAATTTAGTCAAATAGAGAAAATAAGTTACTAACATACTTTCCCTAAGTCAAAACAAGTGAAGTTCCATTTTTAACAATTAAATATGTGAAGAAGAATACAGTCTAAAAAAGCCAAGTAAGGTGAATTTTCAAAAATTAGCACAATTATATGTTCGTCACCTTGCGCGCAAGACATTTAAACAACGACAAAGGTATCCTAAGGGGAGAGGTTCCCCCACACAAAGTTAGGCAAGTCATTTACCTCAAATTGGTACAAAACCGCTAAGAAACATTGCCCTTGCCACGAGTATCCAACTCCGAGTGTCCCAAATCTATTCAAACCAAGTATACATTGTAAATAACATCGCAAGTAACTAATTACACTGTTAAAATTAAAGCTAAGGCACGAAAATAAGTAAAATAACCAAAATTCCCGTAAGGCTAACATCTCGGAATCAAATAATTTTCACATTTTCAGAAACCTTGTACTCTCACGAGTCTAACCATATAAAAATCTCCCAAAATCGGAGGTCAAATGCCCTTCAAAACTCAATAGTTTAGCTAAAGAAGGTTTACCCAAATTACCCAATTTTTTAATCCAATTTTCGAATTTAATTGATGTATTTAACTGCAAAATGATGGAATATAACCAAAAGGATCATAGAAACGTTACCCAATAATTTCCTCTTCGAAACCCTCTCAAAATCGCCTTTGCTCGAGCAGAAGCTTGGTTTTTTTCAAACATTGAAATTAAGCCTCGGATAAAAACCCTTAACATATAGGGATTTCCGCTTTTGCGGATCCAGGGACCGCTTCTGCGTTCCCGCTTTTGCGAATACAATTCCGCTTCAGCGGCTCCCACTTAAGATGCCCCAAACAGCTTTTGCGAACCATACATAGCAGAGGCTATCTCGCTTCTGCGAAAATGCCTACCGCTTCTGCGGTTTCCTGGCCCATGCGGCACCGCTTCTGCGATCCCCAAGCCGCAAAAGCGGAAAAAACAGAGACCTGCAACATGAATTTCATTCATGTTTCCAAAACCAACCCGTCGAGCATCTGAAACACACCTAAGGCCCCCGGGTCCTCAACAAAACCTACCAAACTATCCCTTGACATCATTCAAACTTGTACCAATCCTTTAAAAACCTAAAAAAACGCCGAAAATACAAATTAATCAATGATTTGAACCTAAAACTTCCAAAACTTAACAAAAAGCTTTGATTCAAAACCTAACCAAAACACTTCCGATTGACCTGAAATTTTGCTAGCACGCCCAAATAACATGATGGTGCTACAGCAACTTCTAGAATCCCGTTTCGACCCTCGGATAAAAAACTCACTATCGGACCAGAAACTTCAAAATTCTAACTTTCGAAATTTCAAGCCAATTTGAGATACGGACCTCTAAAACACATCCCGAACACGCCCCCAACCCTGAAATCACAAAACGGAGCTAACGGAACCATCAGATTTCCATTCTGAGGTCGTCTTGACTCTATTCATATTACGGACCATTTTTTAACTCATATGCTCTCATTTAGGGACTAAGATTCCCGAAACACTCTGAATTCTATTATTGGAAATCCCAGCAAACCAAAATAGTAGAAATGAACTTAGGGAAAGCAGTTAATGGGGGAACGGGGAATAAATTCCAAAGACGACCGGCCGGGTCGTCACACGAGCATCCAGATGGCTCCTTATGAGGCTTTATATGGGAGGCGCTATCGGTCACCTGTTGGATGGTTTGAACCGGGAGAGGCTCGGATTTTGGGTACAGATCTAGTACATGATGCCTTGGACAAGGTCAGGATCATTCAGGATAGGCTTCGTACAGCTCAGTCTAGGAAAAAGAGTTATACCAACTGTAAGATTTGTGATTTGACATTCATTTTCAGTGAGTGGGTGTTGTTTTGGGTGTTTCCTATGAAGGGCATGATGAGATTTGGGAAGAAGGGCAAGCTAAGCCCTAGATTCATTGGCCTGTGTGAGATTATTGATCGAGGTGGCTTGCAGACTTGCATTGTCGCCGAGTTTATCAGCTGTGCATCCTGTATTTCATGTGTCCATGCTTCGGAAGTAACACGGCGATCGTTCCCATGTGTTAGATTTCAGCATTATCTAGTTGGACAAGGACTTGTCCTATAAGGAGGATCCGGTAGCTATTCTAGACCCCTAGGTTCGTTAGTTGAAATAGGAGAGTTTCCTCTCTATTCATGTTTAGTGGAGAAGTCAGCTCAATGAGGCATCGACCTGGAGTCCGATTTTGATATGCGGATCCGTTATTCCCATCTTTTCTTGGACTCAAGTACTTCCTTCTTAAGTCCGTTCGAGGATGAACGGTTGTTTTAGAGGTGGAGAATATGATGACCCAAAAGGTCATCACTTGTTTTAGAAATAAATTCTATGTTCTGAGCCTTAAAACACTCTTCATCTCTTTCCTCGATTTGCATCCGCAGTCCAGGTGCGTGTCCGAAAAGCCATTATGTGAAAATCTGTGAAAAATAATAAATTTTGCCTTTAAAATGAATGGATGTTGACTTCAGTCAATATTTTGGGTAAACGGACCCGGACCCGTGATTTAAAGGTCCAGTAGGGTCTGTAGGAAAATAAGGGACATGGGCATATTCCCGAAATCAAATTTTGAGGTCCCAAGCCCGAGAAATAAATTTTTAATGAAAATTCTTTTATGGAATATATATGAGGTTTTGGAAATGAAATATGATTGAATTTGATGGTATCGGGCTCATATTTTGGTTCCAGAGCTCGGTACAGGTTTTATGTGTGATTTAAGTTGAGCCCGTAAAATTTGGTAAGAAACGGATGTCATATGACATGATTCAGAACATTAGTTGTAAAATTTGAAATTTTGAAAGTTCTTGAGATTTTCCTTGATTTTGATGTTAAATTCATAGTTGTTGATGTTATTCTGATGATTTTATTGTACGAGCAAGTCTGTATTATCTTTTTTGGTTAGTGCACACGTTTGGTTTGGAGCCCCGAGGGCTCGGGTGAGTTTTTGATAGGCCACATAGTGGAATTGAACTTAGGAAGTTGCAGGTTTTTAGCTAGTATGTTGCAGGTCTGCAGGCTTTGCAAATATGAAGCACAGTTTGCAATTGCAAGCCCCCAAATGAAAACATTTATCGCAAATGTGAAGAAGACCTGGGCTGCCTTGGTCGCAAGCGCGACCTGTTCATAGCAAATGCGACATGTCCATCGCAAATGCAAAGTGGACCAAATTTTCTTCAATGTCTCAAATCCGTCAAAATCTTTTCATTTCCGAAGTTAGCATGTCCTCAAGGGTTCGCAATTGCGAACCCTGGTCGCAATTGTGACATCTGCGACCTGCAAACTCATGACTTAGCTGAAAATCATTCACTTTTCAAACTCTTTCAAAACAAAAACTCTCTTGGGTGATTTTCTAAAGAAAAGTTCTTCTCCAAATTGATTGTAAGTCATCTCTAACTCATTGTTTTCAATTTGTAACATCTTTTCACGTGATTTCAAATTAAAATCAAGGGTTTTCATGGGCGAAATCGGGTGTTTTAGGTAGAACCTAGGTATTTAAAATTTTGGGGATATGGACATCGATTTGAGGTCTGATTTCAAAACAAATTATATATTTGGGTTCGTGTATTAATGGGTAATTGGGTTTTGGTTCGAACCTCAGGTTTTGACCATGTGAGACCGGGGCGATTTTTGACTTTTTGGAAAAAACTTTAGAAAACCTATTTTCATGCATTAGAATTGATTCATTTAGCACTTATATATATAGTTACGTAACTTGTGGCTAGATACGAGCGAATTAGTGTTGGAATCAAGAGGTAAAGTGATAGTTAAGGCTTGAATTGTATTCGTGGCATCGAGGTAAGTGTTTGGTCTAACCTTAGCTTGAGAGATTAGGAGTTATGTCCTATTTGCTATGTGCTAGTTGTTGAATACGACGTATAGGCATGGTGACGAGTATCTATGCGTTGGTTTCAAACATGCCCATGAGTCTTATACTATGATAACGTGATTCCGTTTGTATTTTTCATGCTTTATGTGATGATTTCTATTGTTGAGCAAGGCTTGTGGAAGTGATATTTGTATTTGAACATTGAAGGGAGTTGGCCCATGTCGTAAAGTGATTTATGGAAGTATAATTGGTAATTGAACCTTATAGAGCATTGGCTCAAATTGTGAATCCAATTATGAAGTAAAGATAAAATAGAAAAAATGATTATGAATGGTGATGGCGTGCACTTGTTTGTTTTTTGATTCTTGTTGATAATTGAATCATGGTTTTACTTATATTTACCTGTTGTCCTTCTGTTATCATTTGATGTTTCCCCGCAACATGTTTCCCCCTCCCATCCATAACAATACATTCCTGCTTTTATTTTCTGCGGTATACGATTGAACAACACATGTTCATTTGGTTGTCTGGTACTAGCCTCGTCACTACTTCTCCGAGGATAGGCTAGGCACTTATCAGCACATGGGGTCAGTTGTGTTGATACTACACTCTGCACTGTGTGCAGATTGGTGCAGCAGCTTTAGGACCTTAGCTTTGGGTTGCTGCCTTCAGTCTATTCGGAGATCCGAGGTAGCCCTGCAGGCGTCCGTAGGCCTTGGTGTCTCCTTCTATCCTTTTATTCTTTTTATTTATATATTTCAGAGACAGTGTTGTAATAACTCTATCAAACCTTTATTTGTAGTATTCCTAGACAGTTTGTGAAATTGTGACACCAGTCTTGTGTTGCTTATGTATGGATTGGTATTGGCATCATTATTAATATACTACGTTTCAGTCTTATGCTTTTTAATTTCCGCCATTTATATAATTTTGTCTCATAATTGTTAAAGGATTAAAAATGGGAATAAGGTAAATAATTCAAATGGTTGGCCTGCCTAGCTTCACTAGTAGGCTCCATCATGACTCCCGAGGGTGGGAAATCCGGGTCGTGACATTAGGAGCACAATTTACATATTTTATGTGATGACCCGACAGGTCATCTTGAGTTTTAGAACTTAATTCTGTGTTTTGAAGCCTCAAATACCTCATTTTAGTCTTTTTTGATTTGTGTGGGTAGTCCGAGTATGTTAACAGAAATCGTTTATGTTAAAAATTGGTAAAATATGAAATGTTGTCTTGAAATCCATTTGAGTTGATTTTGACCAATATTTTAAGAAAATGGATCAGGATTAATAATTTGATAGTCCCGGTGGATCCGTACCGTGATGTGGACTTGGGTATATGCCGAGAGTCTAATTCGGAGGTCCCTAACTCGAGGTATCATTTGCAATTGCAAGGTCTAAGTTCGCATTTGCAAAGAGTAGCCTAGCCTGCTAGGTTCGCATTTGCTAACCCAGAGATCGCATTTGTGAAGTGCACCTGGGGAGAGCTTCTTCGCATTTGCGATCATTTTGATCGCATTTGCTAAGGGTCCATTGTTCACAATTGTGAACTATTCATCGCAATTGCGATGACAGCAGAAACGAGAAGACTTCGCAATTGCGACTGTTTCTTCGTATTTGCGGGGTTCGCATTTGAAAACCCCGGGTTGCAAATACAACCTTTGCGACTGGGCAAATATCTGAAAACGGAATTTTCTCTCATTCTTTAAATTTTCAAAACAAGAAAACCCTAGAGGCGATTTTCCCAAGAGCCTTTTTTCCCAAATCCATTTGTAAGTGCTTATAACCTATTTTGTTTCAATCTTTCATTACATTTCATAAGATTTCAACCTAAAATCTAGTGTTTTCATGGTGTAAATTGGGGGGTTGGGTAGAATTACAAATTTTTTGTAAAATTAGGATTGAAACATCAAATTAAGGCCGGATTTCAAAATAAATTACAGAACCGCGCTCGGAGGAGGGATTGGTCATGGAGTTTTGTTCTAAATTTCGGGCTTGGACCAAGCGGGCTCGAGGGTTGACTTTTGTTGGCTTTTTTAATAACGACCTAAATTGAATCTTTTGCAATCGTGGGTAGTTCTTAAGGCTTAATTCAAATCTTTTGGTTAGTAATTTGCTAGATTTTGTTGGTTTGGAAGCTTGTTTGAAAAGCAAAGCCATGGTTGAGCTTTGAATTGATCTTTGAGCGAGGTAAGTGTCGTGGTTAACCTTGACTTGAGGGATTAGGATTTGTTTGCCTATTTTCTACTTGTTTAGATATTAGGTACAATGTATACGTGATGCGATGAGTATTTATGTGTTGTTGTTCAGTTAAAGCATGGGGGTGGCACTTGTGTCTCGTAATTTATTGCTTTATTTGATCATAATATCCATGCTTAGACTAGTTAATTACTATATTGATCGTTCTTTCCGTGTTAATGGACTGCCTGTGATAATTGAGTTTTTTAAAGTTGAGGTTAGTATTGTGGAACCATTTTGACGTAAGGCTTGTTCTTATTTATACTACTATTGTTATATGTTCATTGTTGTATGGCAAGGGGGTGTTAATGTATGAAGGGTGATATCATGCCGTATTTGAGTGTCAATGCACGAAGGGTGATGCCATGCCATATTTTGAGAGTTAATGCACGAATGGTGATGTTGTTCCGTATTATTGTTTCATTGTGGGTTTGAGAATAAAAGCACGAAGGGTGAGAGATATCCAGTTATATGCTAAGTTTTCAAAGTGTGAGCTTTGGTTGGACTCATTCGCTTTCTTGGGGCACGTCGTACTAGCAGAGGGTATTCAAGTGGATCCTAAGACAATTGAGGCACTTCAAAACTAGACTATACCAACTTCAACAATAGAAATCCGGAATTTTTTGGGTTTGGCGGGCTATTACTGTGGGTTTGTGGAGATATTCTCATTTATAGCCACCCCATTGACCAGGTTGACCCAGAAGGGTGCCCCGATCAGAGCATCAGACGAGCGCGAGGCGAGATTTCAGAAGCTCAAGATTGCTTCGACTACGACACCAGTGTTGGTGTTACCCACGGGTTTAGGATCTGGTATGGTGTATTATGATGCATCTCGTATTGGTCTTGGTATAGTATTAATGCAAGATAGTGGGGTAATTGCATATGTGTCGTGCATCTCGTATTCGGCTTGGTGCAGTATTGATGAAAGATAGCAGGTTGATTGCATATTAGTCACGCCAACTGAAGGTTCATGGAAAGAATTACCATGTTCATGACTTAGAGTTGGCAGCCATTGTATATGCGTTGAAGATTTGGAGGAACTATCTTTACGGCATGTAGTGTAAGGTATTAACGGATTATCGGAGGTTGCAGTACCTTTTCAAATAAAAAAATCTCAATTTGAGGCAGAGGAGGTGGTTGGACCTATTGAAAGACTATTGTAAGGTCCCATAAATAATTTTGTCTCAGAACTTAGTAAAACGTGGTGTCTACTCTGATTATGTGTTATGAATTCGGACCCTTGGTAGTGATTTAAGCCTTTAATAATTGAAAGAATTAACATTTCCAGAAAAGTGTCAAAATGCGGTCCAGAATGCGGTCGCAGATCAGCTATGCGGACCGCATTCCTACCGCATAATGAATCAGAGAGCAATCAAATTTTGATGTTGAAAATGCGGTAAAATCTGCAATCGCATAATCAATATGAGAACCGCAGAGTGATCGCATATTGCCCCTGAAGAAAATCAAAGGTCAGTTCTGCGGTGCATTCTGTGACCGCAGAACGCAAATGTGGACCGTATAGTCACTGCATTCCCAATCCGAGAGGTTTGAAACTTGACTCATTTCTGCGGTCCATTCTGCGTACCACATTCAGTTCTACGATCGCAGATAGGCGTCGCAGATTGTGTTCGCACAGTTATTTTCTAAAATTCTATGCCTGACCCCTCTTTTAATAAAATATCTCATCTCTCATTTAAACCCATTTTCTGAACAAAATAAGAGAGAGGAAGAGAGGGTTGTAGGGAGAGAAAGTTATTTCTTCATCAATTGATCTTTCAAAAATCATCAAAGCCCGGAAAATCTTGAGCATCTGTCTTCCCCTCTGATTTCAAGGTAAAATCCCTAACCCTTTTCCCCTAATTTTTGAACTCAGGTTTGGGGAGGGAGTTTCATACTTTGATTTTGAAAATTCTTGTTAGAAATCCACATGCATGTCTTGAAAACCCAAAAATCTTGTAAAAAGGGAAATGGGTAGTAAATTGTGAATTCCTATTCTAAAGGTCTATGTATTAATCGTGAACTATATTTATCCTTCTTGATTGCTTGATGAATTGGAGTAGAGTATATTCAATTCCAGGTATGTATGGCTAACTGTGATCCTCGTGAAATCGCCTATGCTAGTTGTGAAATTGTTGATAGTTGATATTCATGTGAAAATCATTATGAAGATTTTGTATTGTACAAATTGTGTGGTAGTACCTTGTGGTGAATGTTGTCGAACTTGTAATTGGAACAACGGAAACGAAAATAATATGGAATAGAGAGAATGGAAACAATGTGGAACAATGAAAAAATGGAAACAATGTGGAATAATGGAAATGAAAACAATGTGGAACACTTAAAAAGGAAATATTGTGGAATAATATGAGTGGTTAGTTGTGAAAACTTGTTGTGATGATCTAATTTGTGTATAAACTTTGATGAACATGAGGAAAACTGATGTTGCTAGTTGTGGGATGTTAATACCCTTGTTGTGGAATTATTTTAACAAAGTGCCATGGTTAATTTCTTGTACTTGTTGTTGTGTTGTTTGTTGTTGTAAATTGAAAACTGCCATGCGGGGTCGGGTTGCACGCCACAACACGGTGAAATAATGTGTGGGTTGGGGTGATAAGGGTGGCCGAGGTAATAAGGGTAGACGAGGCAATAAGGATGAAAATGTGATCCAATATCGCTATTGATATGAATATGAATCATGAAATGATAAATGTAAAAATGTGAAAGGAGACAGCAGGAGAGTTTGTAACCTGTGGGGCACTGATTGCCCCTTTGTATGACCACGTGAATGTCACACCTCTTTTTTTACCCCCGAAGTACCCTTTTACGGGGTTGAGTTAGAAGAGTTTTTCCAATTAAAGTGACTTTTTGAAAAGGGATTATTTATTATTTAGAGTCGCCACTTGGAATTGAGTTTTGGTGTTCCAAGTCACCTTTTATTTGAATCCCCTTTCAAAATGAAGCTTTGACTCTTAATTATGGTCTACGAAATAGAAGAATGAGTAAGGAATTTTGTTGACCGAGAGGAAGGTATAAGGCACTCCTCGAGTCCCGTGGTTCTAGCATCGTCGCTTTTTTGACTAATGTTCGGCTTAAATTAATTCTTGGATCTTCTTGTATTTTATTCTTTATGGCTTGTCTATTACCGCTTAACTTGATTATTATATTTTTATTAATTGTCTGGACCTAGATGCGATACGCACACAAGGTATTTCTTTAAAGTTAGATACTGAACCAAGGTACGAAATGTACACATGGTCAAAAGATAATTATTTTAAATTTGAAAGGAATCAAGACGCGGGAATACTCACATGATCTTCTTATTATTTAAACATATCAATCCAAGATTCGGATATGAACACATGAGCTAATATTGAAAGCACATCTAAAATCTTTTCTAGTATTTTTAGAGTATTTTATTTATTTATTTCTAAACCAATATATCTATTTATATATTTTTCATTATTGTTTCTTTTACTTATTGGAACGAGTATTGAGTTAATTCATGACCCCTTTTGCTCATTCACAATTATTTTCTAGTATTAGACCTTGAAATATTTCTAACCCCAATTAATTATATTCTCGCATGACCCGACCTTCAGTTTGAATATGAAAGAAACGTAATTAATAGCTTAGCCTCAAATATCAGATTTATTAATAAAGAAACATATTTATACTAACAGTAAATCAAAAAAAATTATAAATAAAGATAACAACTGATGAATATTCCAACTTATACTTCAGTAGTAAAACAAAGACTGGATCTATATCCTTAGACTATGGTAAGTAACTAACATCATTACTAAAATAACTTAACTAATACAACAAGTTATGACGTAGAAAATGTGAGACAATTAACGATTTTTCTTATCTTTTTTAAAGTAAAAATAGTCATACTAAATTAACACTTGATAATTTTCAGCTTTCATTGCTGAGTAATCAAACATGTGTAAACGTGTATTCCAAAAAGAACGATTATTTTATTTAGAGGACACCTATTATAATCATATAAATAAACTTATCATAATTTATGGCATGTTTACAAGAATGATTGGACAAAATTAATATAAAGATGACTTCAAGTATTAATTACACCAAGTATTCAAGCCTAGATTCATTCATGACAAATTTACAAATTGAACTTCAAAGATGATTTAAATTAACAAAGACAAAAGATAAATTTTTTTTATTTTTATCTATGTGTGTGTATATATATATATATATATATATATATATGTATAGTAAATCGTAAAAAATAGACGGCGATAGGTCAGACAAGCACAAAATAATACTTGTGTTCGGCTCTTAAGAAAATTAATACAAATATTAACACATATTCAGGCTTAAATCATGATATTATCATTGAACTAGCAAGAAAATTCAATATTACCTTTTGCGAAGATTTCACAATATATAAACAGATATAATCTACTGATTTTCAAAGCTAGCAATGCTAACTTTTTTAGAACCTCGAACTCGGAACCGCAAACGAAATCTCAAACTCTGTCTTTACACTCTCTTTCTCTCTTGCACAATTTTTCTTGATTATTTTTGTTCTCTCTGCCTTTCTTCTCCCTCTTTTTTTCAATTGTCTTTCCTTCTTTTTCTTTTTATGATTCTGTTGTTCCCTCTCTCCTTTTTTTATAACAGAAGACTCTTTCTCTTTATTTAGATGAGCATGAGTAGTTTTATAACTTCTAAGGAAGTGAGGAAGTGGGGATTGGGAAGTCAGGAACGTGAGAGTTAGTGGGAAAGGAAGTTACGTGAAGTGGGGAAGTGGGGAAGTTGGGTTGTTTTATTTTATTTATATATATATATATATATATATATATATATATATATATATATATATATATATATATATATATATATATATATATATATATATATATATATATATATATATATATAAATTTTTCTAACCCCTTTTTTAATTAAATAAAAGAAGATAAAAAATGCACACACGCATATAAAACTTACTTTAGATTTAAAGAAAACAAAAAAGAAAACCTAATATTTACATTATTGTTTAAGTTATACTATGAAAAATATTATAGCTTACATTTAAAATTAGAAGAAACCAAATATATATATATTTTTTAAATTCTTTTCTATTTAAAAATCGGAACAAAAGTTATACTCCAAGAATGCAAATAATTTTTTTTTGTATCTTTTTAATTTTCATAAATGAAACCTATTAAGAGAAAGATAAAAGTTTATGTATTAAGATTTAAATATTTAAACTAACATAGTATAGAATTTGGATGAGGTCAAAAATTAGGTGTTCACAGCATGCCCCTCTATGCTTGGAAACATGAAGAGTTTTCAAGCACAGAAAATGAACAAGGTGACTGATTTTTAACCTCACTATTATTTAAAAAGGAAAAGAAGAGAAGAAAAAGATGTGACCGAGCCTTTGTTTTAGGCAGCCTACATATCCCGAGTTATAATGGAATCAGGTCACGTGTAGTTCAAGTGAAAGAAGAGTGGCAGAGTATTCTCAAAAAGAGAGTCGAGCAAAGTTCCGTCGAGGTTACAATCCGCGGTTCCTACTATTACATCAAAATGAAAAGAAAATTACATACTCTTGAAATCTAAGAGTTATAAAATTCCTATCTAAATGTCATCTGGAGTCTTGACTTGCTTCTCCCGTTGACTTTAGACTGAAACTTGAAACTCTTGATGCAACAAACTATGAAATATTCTTGCAGGCTTGTTTCTCGATCAGATAATAGGAAGAAAGATCTTGGCCATATGTCTCTGCATGCATTACATCAAAGCTGGTTGCGGCTGATATTGAGATCAAACGTTCCACTTTATCTGGCGAGAGCTAAGATCTTACTTTATGCATATCCAATCCGTGTTTTGCAGAAAACCTACAAACCATCACAAACAAACAAAACGAGCAAAAATTTTCTGCCCCAGTTTGCACTAGGAAATTTTTATGAGTTATTGAAAACACATTAATCTATCATTACCATTGCAAAAATAAAGAATTGAAAAGAAAGAAAAAATAATGCAACCAAGGGATGTTGTACCATGTGTTGGCAGAAAATAATGCAACCAGGGGATGGAGTACCCTATGTTGACAGAAAATAATGCAACCGGGGATGGTATGTTGACAAGAAGATGAGACAACTAAGGGATGTTGTACCCTGTGTTGACAGAAAATAATGCAACAGGGGATGGTGTACCCTGTGTTGACAACAAGATGAGACAACCAGGGGAGTGTGTTGACAGAAAATAATGCAACCAGGGGATGGTGTACCCTGTGTTGACAACAAGATGAGACAACCAGGGGATGTTTTACCCTGTGTTGACAGAGAATAATGCATCCAGGGGATGGTCTACCCTGTGTTGATAGAAAATAATGCAACCAAGGGATGGTGTACCCTGTGTTGACAACAAGATGAGACAACCAGGGAATGTTGTACCCTATGTTGACAGAAAATAATGCATCCAAGGGATGGTGTACCTTGTGTTGACAGAAAATAATTCAACCGGGGGATGGTGTACCCTGTGTTGAAAACAAGATGAGGCTCCTGGCACTCTGAAATGCTACTAGGGAATGTTATACCCTATGTAGAAAATAATTCAACCAAGGGATGTTGTACCATGTGTGACAGAAAATATTGCAACCGGGGGATGGTGTACCCTGTGTTGACAACAAGATGAGACAACCAGGGAATGTTGTGCCCTGTGTTGACAGAAAATAATGCAACTAGGGGATGGTGTACCCTGTGTTGACAACAAGATGAGACAACCAGGGGATGTTGTACCCTGTGTTTACAGAGAATAATGCATCCAGCGGATGGTGTGCCCTGTGTTGACAGAAAATAATGTAACCGGGGGATGGTGTACCCTGTGTTGACAACAAGATGAGACAACCAGGGGATGTTGTACCCTGTGTTGACAGAAAATAATGCATCCAGGGGATGGTGTACCCTGTGTTTACAGAAAATAATACAACCAGGAGAAGGTGTCCCTGTGTTGACAACAAGATGAGGCTCGTGGCACTCTGAAATTCTACTAGGGAATGTTTCACCCTATGTAGAAAATAATTCAACCAGGGGATGTTGTACCCTGTGTTACAGAAAATAATGCAACTAGGGGATGGTGTACCCTGTTTTGACAAAAAGATGAGACAACCAGGGGATGGTGTACCCTGTGTTGACAATAAGATGACACATCCAGGGGATGTTGTACCCTGTGTTGACAGATAATAATGCACCCAGGGGATGGTGTACCCTGTGTTGACAGAAAATAATGCAACCAGAGGATGGTGTACCCCGTGTTGACAACAAGATGAGACAACTAGGGGATGTTGTACCCTGTGTTCACAGAAAATAATGCATCCAGGGTATGGTGTACCCTGTGTTGACAACAAGATGAGGCTTGTGGCACTCCGAAATTCTACTAAGGAATGTTATACCCTATGTGGAAAATAATTCAACCAGGGGATGTTTTACCATGTGTTGACAGAAAATAATGCAACCAAGGGATGGTGTACCCTGTGTTGACAACAAGATGAGACAACCAAGGGATGTTGTACCCTGTGTTGACAGAAAATAATGCAACCAGGGGATGGTGTACCCTGTGTTGACAACAAGATGAGTCGTGGCACGCTTAAGTGCTTCTAGGGAATGTTATACCCTATGTAGAAAATAATTCAACCGGGGGAATTTGTACCATGTGTTGACAAATAATAATGCAACCAGGGGATGCTGTACTCTGTGTTGACAACAAGATGAGACAACCAGGGGATGTTCTACCCTGTGTTGACAGAAAATAATGCAACCAGGGGAAGGTGTACCCTGTGGTTACAACAAGATAAGACAACCAGGGGATGTTGTACCCTGTATTGACAGAGAAAATTGCATCCACGGGATGGTGTACCCTGTGTTGATAGAAATTAATGCAACCAGGGGATGATGTACCCTGTGTTGACAACAAGATGTGACAACATGGGGATATTGCACCCTGTGTTGATAGAAAAATAATGCATCAAGGGGATGGTGTACCCTGTGTTGATTGAAAATAATTCAACCAGGGGATGGTGTACCCTTTGTTGACAGAAAATAATGCAACCAAGGGATGATGTACCCTGTGTTGACAATAAGATGAGGCTCGTGGCACTCTGAAATGCTACTAGGGAATGTTTTACCCTATGTAGAAAATAATTCAAAACCAGGGGATGATTTACCCTGTGATAACAGAAAATAATGCAACTAGGGGAAGGTGTACCCTGTGTTGACAACAAGATGAGACAACCAGGGGATGTTGTACCCTATGTTGGCATAAAATAATGCAACCAGGGGATTCTGTACCCTGTGTTCACAATAAGATGACACAACCAGGGGATGCTGTACCCTGTGTTGACGGAGAATAATGACATAGGGGATGGTTTACCCTGTGTTGACAGAAAATAATGCAACCAGGGGATGGTGTACCCTGTGTTGACAACAAGATGAGACAACCACGGTATGTTGTGCCCTGTGTTGACACAGAATAATGCATCCAGGGTATGGTGTACCCTGTGTTGACAACAAGATGAGGCTCGTGGCACTCTGATATGCTACTAGGGAATGTTATACCCTATGTAAAAAATAATTCAACCAGGGGATGCTGTACCCTGTGATGACAGAAAATAATGCAACCAAGGGATGGTGTACCTGTTGTTGACAACAAGATGAGACAACCAGAGGAAGTTGTACCCTGTGTTGACAGAAAATAATGCAACCAGAGGATGGTGTACCCTGTGTTGACAACAAGATGAGAGTCGTGGCACTCTTAAATGCTTCTAGGGAATGTTATACCGTATGTAGAAAATAATTCAACCAGGGGAATTTGTACCATGTATTGAAAAAAAATAATGCAACCAGGGGATGGTGTACCCTGTGTTGACAACAAGATGAGACTACCAGGGGATGTTCTACCCTGTGTTGACAGAAAATAATGCAACTAGGGGATGGTGTACCCTGTGGTTCCACAAGATAAGACAATCAGGGGATGTTGTACCCTGTGTTGGCAGAAAATATTGCATCCACGGGATGGTGTGCCCTGTGTTGACAGAAATTAATGCAACCAGGGGATGGTGTACCCTGTGTTGACAACAAGATGAGACAACAAGGGGATATTGCACCCTATGTTGACAGAAAAATAATGCATCCAGGGGATGGTGTACCCTATTCTGATAGAAAATAATGCAACCAGGGGATGGTGTACCCTGTGTTGACAACAAGATGAGGCTCCTGGCACTCTCAAACGCTACTATGGAATGTTATGCGCTATGTAGAAAACAATTCAACCAGGGGATGTTGTACCCTCTGTTGACAGAAAATAATGAAACTAGAGGATGGTGTACCCTGTGTTGACAACAAGATGAGACAACCAGGGGATGGTGTACCCTGTGTTGACAACAAGATTAGACAACCCGGGGAAGTTGTACCCTGTGTTGGCATAAAATAATGCAACCAGGGGATGGTGTACCCTGTGTTGACAATAAAATGACACAACCAGGGGATGTTGTACCCTGTGTTGACGGAGAATATCGCACACAGGGGATGGTTTACCCTGTATTGACAGAAAATAATGCAACCAGGGGATGGTGTACCCTGTGTTGACAACAAGATGAGACAACCACGGTATGTTGTACGTTGTGTTGACAGAAAATAATGCATCCAAGGTATGGTGTACCCAGTGTTGACAACAAGATGAGGCTCGTGGCACTCTGATATGCTACTAGGGAATTTTATTTATTTATTTCTAAATCAAGACATCTATTTATATATTTTTCATTATTGTTTCTTTTACTTATTGGAACGAGTCTTGAGTTAATTCATGACTCATTTTGCTCATTCACAATTATTTTCTAGTATTAGACCTTGGAATATTTCAAGCCCCAATTAACTATATTCTTGCATGACCCGACCTTCAGTTGGAATATGAAAGAAACGTAATTAATAGCTTAGCCTCAAATATCATATTTATTAATAAAGAAACATATTAATACTAACAGTAAATCAAATAAAATTTATAAATAAAGATAATAACTCATGAATATTCCAACTTATACTTCAGTAGTAAAACAAAGATTGAATCTATATCCTTAGACTATGGTAAGTAACTAACATCATTACTAAAATAACTTAACTAATACAGCAATTTATGACGTAGAAAATGTGAGACAATTAACGATTTTTCTTATCTTTTTTAAAGTAAAAATAGTCATACTAAATTAACACTTGATAATTTTCAGCTTTCATTGCTGAATAATCAAACATGTGTAAACGTGTATTTCAAAAATAACGATTATTTTGTATTAGAGGAAACCTATTATAATCTTTTAAATAAATTTATCATAATTTATGGCATGTTTACAAAAATGATTGGGAAAAATTAATATAAAGATGACTTCAAGTATTAATTACACCAAGCATTCAAGCCTAGATTCATTCATGACAAATTTACAAATTGAACTTCAAAGATAATTTAAATTAACAAAGACAAAAGATAAATTTTTAGACTGTTATCTATGTATGTATGTATATATATATAGTAAATCGTAAAAAATAGACGGCGATAGGTCAGACAAGCACAAAATAATACTTGTGTTCGGCTCTTAAGAAAATTAATAAAAATATTAACACATATTCAGGCTTAAATGATGATATTATCATTGAACTAGCAAGGAAATTCAATATTACCTTTTGCGAAGATTTCACAATATATAACAGATACAATCTACTGATTTTCAAAGCTAGCAATGCTAACTTTTTTGGAACCTCGACCTCGGAACCGCGAACGATATCTCAAACTCTGTCTTTACACTCTCTTTCTCTCAAAAAGTGAGGCAGTGGAGATTGGGAAGTTAGGAACGTGAGAGTTAGTGAGAAAGGAATTTACGTGAAGTGGGGAAGTGGGGAAGTTGGGTTGTTTTTTTTGTTTTTTTTATTTTTTTATGTATTTTTTTAAACATTATATATTTTTATTTAAATTTTCCTAATCCCTTTTTAAATTAAATAAAAGAAGATAAAAAATGCACACACGCATATAAAACTTACCTTAAATTTAAAGAAAACCTAATTTTTACATTATAGTTTAAATTATACTATGAAAAATACAATAGCTTACATTTAAAATTAGAAGAAACCAAATATATATATATATATATATATATATATATATATATATATATATATATTTTTATAAATTTTTTTCTATTTAAAGATAGGAACAAAAGTTATACTCTAAGAATTCAAATAATTCTTTTTGTATTTTTTTTAATTTTCATAAATGAAACCTATTAAGAGAAATATTAAGATTTAAATATTTACACTAAAATAGTATAGAATTTGGATGAGGTCAAAAAAATTAGGTGTTCACAGCATGCCCCTTTTTGCTTGGAAACATGAAGAGTTTTCAAGTTAAGAAAATGAACAATGTGACTGATTTTTTACCTCACTATTATTTAAAAAGGAAAAGAAGAGAAGAAAAAGATGTGACCGAGCCTTTGTTTTAGGCAACCTACATATCACGGGTTATAATGGAATCAAGTCACGTGTATTTCAAGTGAAAGAAGAGTGACAGAGTATTCTCAGAAAAAGAGTCGAGCAAAGTTCCGTCAAGGTTACGATCTGCGGTTCCTACTATTACATCAAAATGAAAAGAAAATTACATACTCTTGAAATCTAAGAGTTATAAAATTCCTATATAAGTGTCGTCTGGAGTCTTGTCTTGATTCTTGATTTGCTTCTCTCGTTGACTTTGGACTGAAACTTGATGCTCTTGATGCAACAGACTATAAGTTATTCTTGCAGTCTTGTTTCTCGATAAGATGATAAAAATAAAGATCTTGGCCATATGTCTCTGCATGCATTACGTTAAAGCTGGTTGCGGCTAGTATTGAGATCAAGCCTTCCACTTTCTCAAGCGAGATATGGAATCTTACATTTGCATATCCAATCTGTGCTTTGCAGAAAAACCTACAAGCCATCACAAAAAAACAAAACGAACAAAAATTTTCTGCCCCAGTTTGCACTAGGAGATTTTGATGAGTTATTGAAAACACATTAAACTATCATTGCTACTGCAAAAATAAAGAATTGAAAAAGAAAGGAAAATAATGCAACCAGGGGATGTTGTACCCTGTGTTGGCAGAAAATAATGCAACCAGGGATGGAGTACCCTGTGTTGACAGAAAATAATGCAAACGGGGATGGTGTACCCTATGTTGACAACAACATGAGACAACAAGGGGATGTTGTACCCTGTGTTGACAGAAAATAATGCAACCAGGGGATGGTGTACCCTGTGTTGCCAACAAGATGAGACAATCAGGGGATGTTGTACCCTGTGTTGACAGAAAATAATGCAACCATGGGATGGTGTACCCTGTGTTGACAACAAGATGAGACAACCAGGGAATGTTGTACCCTGTGTTAACAGGGAATAATGCATCCAGGGGATTGTGTACCCTGTGTTGATAGAAAATAATGCAGCCAGGGATGGTGTACCCTGTGTTGACAACAAGATGAAACAACCAGGGGATGTTGTACCCTATGTTGACTGAAAATAATGCATCTAGGGGATGGTGTACCCTGTGGTAACAGAAAATAATGCAACCAGGGGATGATGTACCCTGTGTTGACAACAAGATGAGGCTCGTGGCACTCTGAAATGCTACTAGGGATTGTTATACCCTATGTAGAAAATAATTCAACCAGGGGATGTTGTACCCAGCGTTTACAAAAAATAATGCAACTAGGGGATGGTGTATCATGTGTTGAAAACAAGATGAGATAACCAGGGAATGTTGTACCTTGTGTTAACAGAAAATAATGCAACCAGCGGATGGTGTACCCTGTGTTGAGAACAACATGAGACAACCAGGGGATGTTGTACCCTCTGTTGACAGAGAATAATGCATCCAGGGGATGGTGTACCCTTTGTTGACAGAACATAATGCAACCAGTGGATGGTGTACCCCGTGTTGACAACAAGATGAGACAACCAGAGGATGTTGTACCCTTTGTTAACAGAAAATAATGCATCCAGGGGATGGTGTACCCTGTGTTGACAACAAGATGAGTCTCGTGGCACTCTGAAATGCTACTAGGGAATTTTCTGCCCTATGAAGAAAATAATTCAACTAGGGGATGTTGTACCCTGTGTTGACAGAAAATAATGCAACAAGGGGAAGTGTACCCTATGTTGACAACAAGATGAGACAACCAGGGGATGTTGTACCCAGTGTTGACAGAAAATAATGCAACTAGGGGATGGTGTACCATGTGTTGACAACAAGATGAGACTCGTGGCACTCTGACATGCTACTAGGGAATGTTATACACTATGTAGAAAATAATTCAACCAGGGGATGTTGTACCCTGTGTTGACAGAAAATAATGAAACAAGGGGATGGGGTACCCAGTGTTGACAATAAGATGAGACAACCAGGGGATGTTGTTCCCTGTGTTGACAGAAAATAATGCAACCAGGGGATGGTGTGCCCTGTGTTGACAGAAAATAATGCATACATGGATGGTCTACACTGTGTTGACAACAAGATGAGACAACCAGCGGATGTTTTACCCTGTGTTGATAGAAAATAATACATCCAGGGGATGGTGTACCCTGTGTTGACAGAAAATAATGCAACCAGGGGATGGTGTACCCTATGTTGACAACAAGATGAGACAACCGGGGGATATTGTACCCTGTGTTGACAGAAAATTATGCATCCAGGGGATGGTGTACCCTTTGTTGATAGAAAATAATGCAACCAGGGGATGGTGTACCCTGTGTTGACAACAAGATGAGGCTCGTGGCACTCTGAAATGCTACTATGGAATGTTATACCATATGTAGAAAATAATTTAATCAGGGGATGTTGTACCTTGTGTTGACAGAAAATAATGCAACCAGGGGATGGTGTACCCTGTGTTGATAACAAAATAAGACAACCAGGGGATGTGGTACCCTGTATTGACAGAAATTAATGCAACCAGGGGATGGTGTGCCCTGTGTTGACAGAAAATAATGCATACATTGATGGTGTACACTGTGTTGACAGAAAATAATGCAACCAAGGGATTGTGTACCATGTGTTGTCAACAAGATGAGGCTCGTGGCACTCTGAAACGCGACTAGGAATGACGTACCCTTTGTTGGTAGAAAATAATGAAACCAGGGGATGTAGTATCCTGTGTTGGATATAAAATGAGGCTCGTGACACTCTGAAATGCAACTAGGGGTTGTCGTACCCTACGTAGAAAATAATTCAACTAGGGGATATTGTACCCTATATAGCCGAGGCGTTGTTACCGGCAAGTGTTGTACTAGTATTCTCGTAGAGGCTTCGTAGACAGTGGTATGTGGGTCAGGAATTATGTTTAAAAGTGTATGTTTGGGTGATGTAAACTTGTATACCACGTTCCATGCTAATAAAATATATGTTTTGTAAAAGGTATCCTATGTTAACCATAATGTGTGGTTATAAAAGAGAAATCCTACGTTCTTTTAATTGAAATTTGGTATCTTTTGGTTAACTATATTTGAATAATGTGGGGTAACGCGTAAGGAATAGGAAAGGCACCCAGGTCCACTTGATTGGGGATACCCGGTTGAGTGTCAGTCATGCCCTCGGATTTGGGGCGTGACAACTATGATATCACCATCTTGTATCATCCCAGGAAGGACAATGTGGTAGTTGATGCCTTGAGTAGAAAGGCAGTGAGTATGGACAACTTTATGTACATTCCAACCGGTGAGAGGCTTCTTGCATTAGATGTTCAGGCTTTGGCCAATCAGTTCGTGAGGTTGGATGTTTCAGAGCCCAGTCATATTCTAGCTTGCACAGTCGCTGGGTCTTTCTTGCTTGAGCGCATCAGAGAGTGAAAGTATGATTACCCTCATTTTCTTGCCCTTGGGGAGACAGTGCGACACAGTGGTGCCAAATAGGTTATTGTTGGAGATGACGGAGTTTTGAGGATGCAGGATAGTATTTGTGTGCCAAATGTAGATTGACTTCAAGAATTGATTCTTGAGGAGTCCCACAGTTACCGGTATTATATTCATCCGGGTGCCGCCAAGATGTATCAGGACTTGCGGCAGCATTATTGGTAGAGGAGGATGAAGAAGGATATAGTTGCATATATAGCTCGGTGTCTAAATTTTCAGCAAGTAAAGTATGAGCATCAGAGACCTGGTGGTTTGCTTCAGAAGTTAGAGATTCCTAAATGGAAGTGGGAGCTTATCATTATGAATTTTGTTATTGGACTCCTACCGACTTAGAGGAAGTATGGATTATTGTGGAGAGGCTAACCAAGTCAGTGTATGGCAGCTACCTATTCTTTAGAACGGTTGGCTGATCTTTATATCCGCGAGATCATCATTCTTTGACACGCCCCCTTTTTCCCTCGAGGGCCTCCGTGTTTCGACATTCATAGGGGGGAACAACTCGTTTCATATTGGGAATTTGGTATTTGAAGAGTCGCCACATAACGTATTATGGTGCGTTATGGAACCTAGAGTAATTAGCTCTTATAACTAGTTTACATCACCAGAGATCAGGGTAAGGGCTCGAAATGACCTTGAGGGAAAGGTGTTAGGCACTCCTCACGGCCCACACGGTGGATCCCAGCCCAACTTAAACTATGTGCATTAGTCAATTAACAAGTAAGCAAATATTTGCAAATAAAGTAGCTTTCCCTATCTAAATGCATATATAATCAAAGAATTTTAGAAAATGAAGGTAAAGAGGTTTGGACTGCTTACACATATATATGTAAAGGAAAGGAAGCTTAGAGAATTTAAACATATATGGGAATTGGGAAAGGGAAGTCTTAAGTTTATTAGCCTACAGGATCATACCTATAAAATGCTCGGTAATCACTCTTCAACGAGAGGGTCTACATGTGACATTGACGCGCAGGTCATCATATCCTTTTACTACCCATTACCCTCCCCTTAGTGGTTATATTAGTGAGTTTAATTATCGATCCCTAAGCGTGCTGCTACCCGTCCCTTCCTTATGGTCCTAGAGGAATTTAGGACCTCTAAATATGGACAGTTCTAGACAACCTACGGTTTTTAAAAAAGGTAAAACTCTAGGCAACAAGCAAATAAAATGTAGGACAAGGAAATAGAGACAAATAGTTTGAAGGATCATATTTACCTCCGCACATATATAGGCAAACAAGCAGCACATCTAAAACACAGATTGTAAAAAAGTTCCTAAATCCTAAGAACATGATATTTAGATGAATGCTACAGATTCAGGATATGCATAAAGAAGGAGGTAGAATCCTAACCAGTTTGTCTACTGGTTTTATAGCCTATTATGCTTAGACAGTTTAACACAGTCAAATGCAGTTTCCAGTTTATATATATAGAGACTGATAACCTAAGGCTTGCCTAGGCGGGGGACTATTTGCAATCATAATTATAGGAGATGATGAACAGTTTAAGAAATTGTTCAAACTACAAGCATGCTATCACATATTATAACAGGAGTTTTGTTTATAATAAGCCACGATGTCTATGTGTGAGGCTGCTTAACCCTTTTATAGACAATTGTTTATTTAGTCAAAATGGGTATGTTCAATGAAATGCAGGCAGAGTTCTTAAAGGAGGGTATCTAATGCGTACATGGGATGATTATTTTATTTAAAACGGGATTACTAACCTAATGGCAGGATCTCTATGCGATAGTACTTATGCACAAATCAAAGTTGGAATAACGGTACATGATATGTAGTATGCTGAAGCGATAAACATGCATGCCCTAAATCAGGATGTCTAGTGCACAAGTTTGGCATGGTTTGAGTGCAAATAGATATAGCAATCCTAGAACATGATTTTTAACATAGATTTACACAATGTAAGACCTAGAATCATGTTTTCTACCTAGTTTTACCCACAGTACAATACAATTACCCTCCATTTTCACTAGTCACCCCAATATTTATATATAATTGATTATTACGGACCAACGATTGAATAAAAAATTACATATGTAGAATATACATTAAGATATAGGGAGCCTAAAGTAGGCCAACAGCAAATCCTGGCGTACCAAGCCTTCACTAGTCTCAAATGCCCAAGATTCATTGCTGCATTTGTGTCCAAGTATGTCAGAGTTCCCTAAGGACCTCAGACGATCCCGAGCAGTGCTCACACCCATACTTTTCAAATAAAGACTTATCATCTACAATGTGGAAGAGTCAGTCCTAATATGCCAGAGTTCATAGAGATCTCAAGGATCTCTAAGCAGTACACATACCAGAGGGGCAGGACTTAATAACCTAAGAATGAGTGAGAGTGCATAATTTTGAAAAAGGCTTTGGTGAACAGTATAAAGAAGGTTCTTAGGAGTAAAAAGATTTTTTGAAAACCAGTACTAGTTTGGTGGTAAAACAGTTTGAGAAAAGCATGAAAAATACTTTTTGAAATCAGAACACAAGTTACAGAACAAACAGCTTATGAAAGCACTTTGGCAAACAGATTCCACATAAGGAGAGAGGGGTTGGGGATACATAGAATACACCTTAGTTAATAATGGAGCACATAAAGGTGCTCAAAATTCTCAAGGGGTTCTGCAGAACCAATAGGTCAGCTATAAGGTAGGTCATTGAGACATAGAGCAAAGATCACAGTAAAGTCACATTGAAAACACATGAACACTGGACAGAACTAACAACACAACTAGAGTTACGTGAGGGACTAGATGACATAACATGAGCAAAACATAATGGGCAAGAACTTAAATAGATAGGCTAGGCGAATATCAGCAAGTAGACATAGTGTAGGCATGCTAAACAAACAAGATTTAAACATGCTAGGTAAACAATAAAGAGGCCATCATAATTTAGACAGGCTAATCACATATGGAACTAGGAAGTATCAGACATGTTAGATAAATAGTAGGAAAGCAAGTAAGTTGAGACGTACTAATCACATATTGAACAAGGTGTATTAGCCATGCCAGATAGACAGTAAACAGGAGCAGGAATGAACTCAGAACTGATGGAAAAAGGCAGTAATGAAACACACAGGGTTTAGGTTCTAATATTTAATCAGAGGCATACGAGTTAAGAGAAAGAGAACACAAGATATAAGATAAGTATTGTGCAATTTCCAGCCTTAGCTTACAGCCGGCAAGACTAATGAAAATCACAAGTAGCAGAACTAATAGAGAGCTTTTAGAGTGTAAGAGTAGTGATGAACTAATATTCGTGTCTTGAACTGAGTGTAAAGGAGAGTATATATAGCAGTTTAGGAGTAGAGCAGAATAAGGTAAAAGAAATCATAATTCAGTAATCAGGAAAATTACAAAATCAATCAGACACGAAATTAGTGTAGTCTTCCTTCAACTAAGAACAACTACCGAACAGTTAAAGGACGTGAGTCACTTAAGGAAAGAAAATCAAAACAGACCTAATTAAAGAGGTAAACAAACAGAAGTTTAATTAAGAAAATAATTGTGGAGAATCAGCAACATTAAAGACAATAAGGCAATAAGAATAATAGAGTCGTAAACAAGGGAATAAATGAAGAATTAGCACATAGGTTTTAACCAAGCAAATAAATAAATTGAGATTCAAAAAAATACTGATTTAAAGATAGGGAAAAATATCCATTTTCCACAAATAGATGAGTAGGATGAACAAAACTTCATAAACACCCATAAATTAGCTAAGATATCGACTCAGAAACCTTGGTAGAGATGAACTAGGGTTAAATTCACATGACACTTAATCAGACTAAGAAAAATCATGAAAGTCAAAGCACATAAATAAACAAGGTAACACGGAAAGACTCAAAATTGGAGCAAAATGTAAGAAATTAAGGATTTAGCATAAATCGACTAATGTTCAAACAATATTAACACGAATCGGTCAATAACACTTAATAACCACGATTAAACACTTGAAAATTAGAAAGTCTTTGAAAAAGATGAGTTCAGTAAACCCTAGTCTTTTTAGGAAAAATGGAATCGATTAAAAACCATAAGACTTTTGTGAAAAACATGTGAAATGGGTTTGATTCATCTAAGATCTGGAAAAATCTAGATAAAAGGGTAAAAAGTTAGGGTTTTTGGAAAAGCAACAGAGACATGTACAGACTTAGGAAACCATGGATTCAAGACGAAAATGAGAAAGATCTTACTCAAGATCAAGCTAAATAGCCTGAAACCAGCAAGAAAACTCTAGGTGTAAACAGATTGCCTAGGTCCCTTCAGGATATCTTCAAGGATCCAAGAAATGGAGACACCATAGCAGGCAGGAGGCCATTAGAGACCTGAGGTGGTGGAGAACCACCATAGGAGGGTAGTAGATGAGTGACAATGTTTGAAGATTAGGGTTTAGGTAGAGATCATTTGAGAGGGGAGTGGAATAGATGACGGCCAAGAAGGGTGGGAAATGATTAGGGTATTGGGTCATTAGGAATAAGAAAAGGCAAGTCTTAATGTGGACAGTTGATCTAAAGGATCAACTGCCACAATTTATGGGGTTTTGGGTCGGGTAGGTGTCTTTAGGTTTGGGCTGGGTGGTTATTGGGCCTGATTTAATTTAATTGGGTTGAAATTGGGCTAGGTAATTAGGCTAAATTCGAAAATAAAAGGGACATTTGTTAAATATCTGTTTAATTGATAAAATAATTTTTAAAATAACTAATAGGTTGTAAAAAATGATTTTCATGCTTGAAAATATTTTAAAATAATTATTTAATATTTTACAAACATAAAAAGCTATTTTCTGGTAATGTAATGTAATAATGCATGCATAGGCTAAATGCAGAAATTGTATAAAAATATTAATTGATGCCAAGGCACAATTTTGAAAATATAATGGGAAAAATAGGATATCAACAATCTTCACTGTGTGCCCATGTCTATTATTTCTGATCGATGTACGCAGTTCACCTCGCACTTCTGGAGGGCAGTACAACGTGATTTGTGCACGTAGGTTGAGCTAAGAATAGTATTTCATCCTCAAACGGACGAACAGTCCGAGTGCACTATTCAGATACTGGAGGATATGCTTCGAGCTTGTGTTATGGACTTCGGAGGTCCTTATGATCAGTTCTTGCCACTTGTGGAGTTTGCTTATGACAACAACTACCAGTCGAGCATTAAGACAGCTCCCTATGAAGCATTATATAGGAGGCGGTTCCGATCGCCTGTTGGATGGTTCAAGCAGGGGGAGGCTTGATTTTTGGGTACAGATTTGGTACAAAATGCCTTGGATAAGGTCAAGATTATTCAGGATCGACTTCGCACAGCTCAGTCCAGGCAAAAGAGTTATGCCAACCGTAGAGTTCGTGATGTTGCATTCATGGTCGGAAAGAGGATATTGCTCCGGGTATCACCTATAAAGGGGGTGTCATAAGGTTCGTAAGGAAGGGCAAGTTGAGCCCTAGGTATATCAGAGGTTTTGAGGTTCTTGAGAGGGTAGGTGAGGTATCATACATGCTCGCATTGCCACCAAGTTTGTCAGCAGTCTTTCCGATGCTCCATGCTTTCATGCTCCGTAGGTATAGGTGTCGCGTCCCATGTGATAGATTTCAGTTCAATCCAGTTGGACAAAGATTTGACTTATGAGGAGGAGCCAGTGGCTATTCTAGCCTGACAGTTTCGTCAGTTGAGGTCAAAGAGTTTTTTCTTTAATTTGTGCAGTGGAGAGGTCAACCCGTCAAGACAGCTGCATAGAAGTCTGAGTCGGACATGCGAAGTAGATATCCACAACATTTCACCAGACATGTACTTTTCTATATTTTTTTGAGGATGAACGGTTATTTTAGAGGTGGAGAATTTGAAGAATCGATACGTCATCCAGAATTTTAGAACCTTATTCTTTGTTTAGAAGCCTCAAATACCTCATTTTAGTCTTCCTCTCTTTATGTTCGCAGTCTGGGTGTCATTTCGGAAAGCTTTTATGTTAAAATTTGATAAAATATAAAATTTTACCTTAAAATTCATATGAGTTGACTTCGGTCAACATTTTGAGAAAACGGACCTGGATCCGTATTTTGACGGTTGCAGTAGGTCTGTACAGTAATTTAGACTTGGTATATGCCCGGAATCGAATTCAAAGCTCCCTAGATCAAGGTATTGTGTTTTGTTGAAAAATTAAAGTTTGAAGGCTTAATGAATCTAAAAGTTTGACCAATGTTTGACTTTATTGATATAGAGTCCGTATTTTAGTTCCAGAACCTGGTAGGTCCATTACTATATTATGAATTGTTTGTCTAATTAGGTAATAAACGGAGTTGGTTTGACGTAATTCAGACGTCCGATTGGTTAAATAGAATTCATGAGTTTTCTTGAAATTTTTATTTGGTTTGGTGTCTGATTCGTAGTTCTCGCTGTTATTTTGGTAATTTAATTGCGCGAATAAGTTCGTATGATATTTTTTTGACTTGTGTGCATGTTTGGCTTGTATCCCCGAGGGCTCGTTTGAGTTCTGGATAGGCTACGGAGTGCATGAACTTAGGAAAAATAGTTGGTGCAGCTGTTTCTGGTGCATGCCTCAGATCTCACAATTACGAGGTCTGAGTTCGCATTTGAAAAAAGTTGTTGAGCCTGTTGGGTTTGCATTTGCAATCCCAGTAATCGCATTTGCAAAGTGCACCTGGGGAGAGCTTCTCGCATTTGCGACCATTTTGGTCGCATTTGCTGAGGATCCACTATTCGCAATTGCGAACTATTCATCGCAACTGGGATGACAGCATAAATGGAAGACTTCGCAATTGCAACTATTTCTTCGCATTTGCAGGGTTGGCATTTGCGAACCCAGGTCGCAAATGCGACATCTACAATTGGGCAAATAACTGAAAATGGGATTTTCTATCATTCTTCAAATTTTAAAACAAGAAAACTCTACATGCGATTTTCCCAAGAGCCTTTCTTCCCCAATCCATTTGTAAGTGATTCTAACCTATTTTCTTTCAATCTTTCATTATATTTCATAAGATTTCAACCTAAAATCTAGTATTTTCATGGTGAAAATTGGGGGTTTGGGTAGAATTAGAAATTTTTATAAAATTGGATTAAGACATGTCGGATTTCGAAATAAATTATATAACAGCACTCGAGGCTGATTAGATTTGTTCTTGAATTTTGGTTTTGGACCAAGCGGGCCTGGGAATTGACTCTGTTGACTTTTTCATTAATGACCTAAATTGAACCTTTTGTAATCGTAGCTAGTTCCTAAGGCTTATTTTGAATCGTTTGGTTGGTAATTTACTAGATTTTGTTAATTCGGAGGCTTGTTTGAAAGGAAAAATCGTCGTTGATCTTTGGAACGACGTAAGTGTCGTGGTTAACCTTGACTTAAGGGATTAGGACTTATTTTCCTATTGGGTACTTGTTTAGATATTGGGTACAAAGTATATGTAAGGTGGCAAGTACTTATGCGTTGTTGTTGGATTAAAGCATGCATGTGGGACTTGTTTCTTGTAATTTATTGCTTTATTTAATCATGATATCCATGCTTAGACTAATTAATTATAAATTGATCGTTCTTTCCGCGTTTATGGACTACTTGTGATAATTGAGTATTATTTCTAAAGTTAAGGTTGGTATTGTGGAATCATTTTGACGTAAGGCATGTTCTTATTTATTCTATCTCCCTGTTGATATATGTTCATTGTTTTATGGTAAGGAAGAATGTGAATGAACGAAGGGTGATGCCATGCCGTATTTGAGTGCTAATAACGAAGGGTGATGTCGTGTCGTATCTATCGATTTATGATGAAAGTGAGAGTAAAATTACGAAAAATGATGCCGCATACCGTATTATTGTTTCACTGTGAAGTTAAGAGTAAAATTACGAAGGGTGATGTCGTATAGTTTTATTCATTGTGTTTATTCGTTTTACTGGTTAAAGGCATATTGACTGTTGTGGTTATCATTTCCTGCTGTATTTATCGTATATTATACCCCTTTTGTATGCCCCCTCCCAATAGTACATGTTTAGCATTTATTTTTTGTTATCTTCTATGTATATTATTATCTGCACAGGTTATTTACATGGGTGTGTTGTCATAGACTCGTCACTACTTTGTCGAGGTTAGGCTTCACACTTACGGAGTACATGAGGTCGGTTGTACTCATACTACACTCTGCACTTTTTGTACAGATTTTGGTACTGGTCCTAGTTGCTCGTGAGGTGCATTATCTCGGATCGGCTGACTTGGAGACTCGAGGCACATCTGTTGACGTCCACAGACCTTAAAGTTCCTTCCACTTCCCCTTATTTGCAGCTCTTTTCATTCGAGACAGTTGTACTTATTTCAGACTCTGTTTGTAGAAATTCTAGAAGCTCGTGAATTGTGACTCTAGATCCGGGTTGTACTAAATATTAATGGTTGTTATGTTATTTCGGACTCAGTTTTAATTTCATTTTGGTTTAATTGACCTTACTTATTGAAATTGATTAAAATTGTCTTAAAGATCCTCTAACGTTGGCTTGTCTAGCAAGTGAAATTTAGATGCCATCACAGTCCCGAATGTGGGGATTCCGAGTATCGTGACATTGTGTGCTATGAATATTTATCGGGAAAAAATTCGAAAATCCAAAAAAAAAACAAGAAAAATCAAGATTGAAAAACCGTCTTTGTTGGTTTGGTTTGGTTTGGTTTGGTTTATAGATTTTAAAACCCCCACACCATTAATTTACTTTGGTTATTACAAATTTCGAACCAACCCGACTTATGTACACCTCAATTCCTAAAATTAATATAGTAATGAGTTGTTTTTCGCAAAACAATTCAAGAAATTTTCTAGAGCAAGCAAAATAATGTTTATAAGGAAACAATACAAAGGAGACAATAGCACAACAAGCTCTTGTTTGTCACTGTAAAAATTAAGGACTCCATGTTTAGACACTGACATCAATATGTTTAACACTTTAAAAAATCAGAAAAGTTGAAACAAAAACAAAATGTTTTTAAAAATCAATATCCATGTCATAACTACCGTTTAAATGATAGAACAATACTTAACATTTGATAGCAAAAAACAAAATGTAATAGATCGTTTTCAACCTCTCAGAAAGTTCATGGAAAAATTATTTCATGCTTCCCGTAGAAGAAACAAAGAAAAAGAAATTAGGAACGAGGACAAAGAAAAAGTGGAAAAGTTTACACATTTTCTTTCATTGAAAGAAAAATGATTTTTCTCCAAGGAAAAGACCTACCTTTTTGTGGACAATTAACTAATGTCCAAATCATTTTTTCTAGAAGTCGTATGAACTAGTTTTCTCGGCAAGGGACAAATGATGATTGATTGATGAATTACTCCATTATTTAATCTTCTTTTGTATTATTTCTTATATTTCCTTTATTGTGTTGTTTACAAAAGAAAAAAATATGACGATTCCCTATCTTGATCGTTGTTCGCATCGCACTTGTCAGTCGCTCCTGAAACCCGGAAACGGAGCAATTAAAAAAATAAATGGCCCATGCAGGTCTCGAACCTGCGACCTTCGCGTTATTAGCACGACGCTCTAACCAACTGAGCTAATGGGGCCGCTGCTGTTGCAATGTTATCTAGTTTTTATTTGTATTCGTTTTGTTGGCTCGTCCATTCTGATATCGCGTGTGAGAATAAAGACTCTTCATGACTTTCTACTTCTTACTACTCCAAATAAACAATCTGTTGAACTTTAAGATGGAGTACTGTGCGCAGGGGCGGAGCTAGATGTAACCAGCGAGTTCGATCCAATCTAATTGTTTTGGTTCGAACCTTGTATTTATTTTGAAAAATTTATTGAATATGTATAAATTATTAATTTAGAACTCTGTAACTTAAAACGATTTCCGAACCCATAAACTTAAAACTCTTGTCTCCACCTCTAATTGCGCGTACAAATGAATAAAAAGATCGACTGAAATTGTCTCACCTATTCATGTGCATAATCAATGTACATTTGACCAACTGAGACATCAGCCATTGTAATGTGTAAGTATTATATTTATACAGTACTTATGAGAGGAAAAGACAAACGTACTTTTATACTTATCATATATTAATATGGAGTATATAATAACTTATGCAACATATTTTAGAATGAAAACTAGTTTAATGATACTTGGTGTATTTCTCTTTATGAAAGATATTGGGCTTGTGCCATATTCTAATACCATCATTCGATGGTTGCTTGATCTGTAAGTCCCTTTGTCTAACGTATTTCTCATTATTACGAAAAAAGATGCAAGTAAAGTATCCAACTAATTTTTCTTATGCCATTTAGAATCTGGAGTATGAGATTTCAGGATTGCCTAAAGATGCTAGCTAATATAATAGTAATTGGCCATGGTTTCTTGAACAAAACAAGTTGAAACTAACTACATTAAGAGTTGAAATCATTTCCTTATAGGAAATAGTCTTTACTCAATTTATCAATACAATTATGCCTTACTATAATTCTCCTGAACACCTCAACACTTTTTATCAAAAAATCTATTGAATATATCAATTTTTAACACGCGTGTCGATCTCTTCAATATTTGACATTCTTTCATTAAATTCATCAAGCGTGTATGATCGTGCAGTGTCAAAGTATAATTCGCTTAACTTTAGATGACCTTTCTTGAACTTTGACCTTATATTTGTCCAAATATATCACATGCAAGAATAATGTGGCATGTCAGAATAAATAATAGATATTGCTTTCAAGATACTCTCATTCCGATCAGAAACAATACACATATTTGGTCTTTCACCATATGCATATTTGAATTGCTCAAGAAACTACTTCCATGATGCCTCATTTTCTGAGTTAACAACAGCATATGCCAGTGATAAAATGCTACCAATCATATGTGGCAAAAAGGAATTCATTTTCCATCATAAAATTATAGATAAAGAAAAATACATACAAATAATAAATTTTCTACAATATATCTGCAATAAATCTACAATATCTGCTGTATCCATTGTGCTAGTTTTTTTAGCATTATTCCTATGTATGCTGACTTCAATAAGGTCCTATCAACTACTACAATTGGCCTACAATATTTCCAACCATTGGTTGACGTACTAATCGCAACAAATGCATAGAGGAAACAGTTATCGTCGGTCTTCTTCAATATAACTACCGACCTCAGATAAGTCTTCTCCAGAACATACAGATAACTAGGCAATCGACTGTAGGAGTCAACATGATGACCTCTCAAAAATTTCAAAGCCTTTTTCGTTGCTCTCCAAGCTTGCATGTATGTTAAGTTCACGTTGCGTACAGACAACATATCAGCTTGTATGTCTTTTGGTGTGTAAAATGTCTTAGGATCAACTTCCGGTGTTCACATGATCATTATCACAAGAGTATTATTATCATTTTCCTAAAACCTTGCCGTAGAAAATTTAGCTTGCCAGAAATTACATACCTTAATTTGCCCCATTAATTCCTTAGTTGATGCTAAGTGTTTAAGTATTTTGGAGAGAGTGAGAGTATTTGGGATAGTTCTTGAAAGAGAGATTTTATTTTACAAAGTTGGAAATCCGATGGCCCCTTAGGAATATACAAGGCCCTATATATAGGCAAAGGTTTAAGGGGTAATAATTAGAGTGTGGGTGCTCATTGGGTCCCATCATCCATTCAAATTATTCCTTCTTATCTCTTTGCTGACTCACTAAGACACGTTACAAATCTATATAATTACGTAACAACTTTTCCTACCTTTTCTAGCTATTCACAAGACTATTTTGAAAAAGTAATAAATACTAGCTATACTAACCTACCTAATCTCACCAAAGACTTCTTTACATAATTACAAGACTTTTTTTTATGTAGTCTTTAGTCATTGCTTACGTCTTCTTCTTTGTCTTCCTCCGTAGTTGTTGAAGGTGGCAGATAAACAGTAGGAATATCTTCTTTCTGATTGCAGTAGTTGCAATGATGTAAATTGAATAATTCTTTTAGTTGTTGACATAATAGGTACTTGGTCTTTTCCGTAATATGCTTTGGATAGGTCCTTCATTAGTTGTTGGTGTAATTTCCCAATTTGCAAGAGTAGTGATCCATTTATGTAGTTCTTCTATGTCCTTTTGTTTTGGCATTTGAATTAAATAATTGTACTATTCTTGCTGTTGTAGATCCATTTTCCTCCTTCTTCATAACTGTTTATTAGTTCTTGGATAATAACCGTGATCATGATAGCTCTCTTGTTCTGTAAAAATTCTACTATTTCATGAATAGTTAAGTCGGGTTGTTCCATAGGTTCTTCACATATAATTGTTCTCGTAAGTCCTATTTTTACTGCTATAATAGGATGATATATTTCTTGTGGTGTTACTTCACAGGGTGCTAAGTAAATCCGAATAAATATTAAATTCGCTATGGTAATTCCCAAATATTTTTTACTACTTGATATAATTCAGGGATATATTGTAGATTATCTCCATTTTGCGTATAAACCGCATGTAATAGTCCATAATTATACATAGTCTGTATTAATTTTGGATCTGTTTTATTTAATGCTACTAGTCTGTTGTATCCCTTCAAAGGTTTAGTTTGTCATCCCATAAGCTTTTCTGAATTGTAGTCTGGTGATTGTATATTTTTGTTCAAGTAGTTGGCCACTTGTATAAACTGAGTAAGGTAGTTGCGTACTTTATGTACAAATTGGTTTTGTGTAGGTTTCTTGGCAATTTCACTGTAAGTATTTATTTGGGGTTTTGGTAATTGATAGATAAAATCTGTTCTTTTGGGTATACGTTGTTCTGGTCTAATTTGGACATGAAAGATTTATGTTTTTTGGCTTGATAAGTTGCTGCATCTATTTTTCCTTTTCTCTTATAATTCTTTTTGTCATAGTTTTCTTGGCTAACTGCTATTTCCTTGAATCCTTCCAGGTCTATTTGCAAGTCTTGTTCTTCTTTGCTATTTTCAATTTAGCTAATTCTGCTGTCAAGCTTTTCAATATTTTTTCCATTCCTTGTACCCTTTGTAGTATATCTTGTAATAAATTTTGTGTTATGTTTCCTTGTTCAGGTTGTACCTGTCAACACAATAATTATAAGTTTCATACTTATCTCTGCACCATGTATCTGGATAAAAGGTCTGTAACAAAATTGTCTTTAGTACTTATAAGTTCAATATCAAAATTGAATAAAGATATTTGACATACCATATTCCTGATATTTCTAGTAGTAATAGATTGATTCTTTAAATCCTTCGTTAATCAAAATTTAACTTGGGTATTATCTGTTCTTAATATAAAATATGTATGTGTTAGATAAATTTCATAATATAATAATGCTTTTAATACACTCAATAATTCCTTCCTATTAATTTTTCATTTTATTTCATTTTCTTTAAAAGTTCCTGAATTGAAGAGGTAATATGTTGTGTTTTATCTTCAATATTTACATAAGTTAACATAATTCCAAAGTATAATCTGATGCATCTGTATAAATTATCCATTTAATATTTTCAGTTATTTTCGTAATTTGTAATTTAGGTAATTACCTACAATATTTCTTCACTTTTTTCAGGTTTTCTCTATCCTCTATAGTCCATTCAAATACTGTTGTTTTTGTTTTTAATTTCTTTTGTAGTGGTATTAATTTTTCACTTAAATGAGGTACATAATTTCTAATTTGATTTACTAATCCTAAAAAATTTTGTAATTGTTTCTTTTCTTTTAATTCTTCCATGGGCTCTGCAATCTTTTTTAATATATGTTCTTGCATTTCTACGCCATTTCTATCTATTTTTATGCCTAAGATTTCTATTTTATTTTTTAATATTTCTGCTTTCTTTTTACTTAGGGCTATTCCTGCATCTTTTATTATTTTCTTTAATATTTTTAATAATTGTATATGGTCTTTCTTTGTTTTAGTGAATAATAATATATCATCTATATATACAATAATTCCATCTATATTTTCAAGATATGTATCCATAAATTTTTGAAAATATCCTGGGGAATTTTTAAATCCAAAGGGTAATACATTCCATTCGTAAAATCCATTGGGTATTGAGAAATATGTTAAGTGTTTATGTTCTTCTATTATCTTAACATGATAGAAGCCTGATTTACAATCAAATTTACTGAACCACTCATAACCTTTGACTTTATTTAATATTACTGCTTTATTTGGTATCGGATAATTTAATGTTTCTGTCTTTTTATTTAAGTCTTTATAGTCTATTACCATTCTAGATTTTCCTCTCACTGTGTTTCATTACTATAAATGCGGGACTACTATGTTTAGATTCACTAGATCTAATAAAATTTTCTTTTAATAATTCAGTTATATGTAATTTAAATTGATTCATATCTTCTTCAGTATATTTCATAGGTTTTTTGTAGACTAAACCATCCTCTTTTAGTAATCTAATAGGTATTTGGGTTTTGTGTTTTTGCAAGTTTTCTAATGGGTCTTCACTAAATACTTCTTTAAATTCATTAGTTATTTCTTTTTCAATACTAATCTCACTTATTTGGACTTTATTATCTTTTCTTTTACGAGGTAGTGATTGTTTAATTTTGCTATCTCCTTTAATCCAAAGTATTAATTCACTTTGTTTTTTCAAGGTTCTTTTAGCTATTATTTTTTGTTTGCAAAGGGTAGTTAATAGTAAATAATTTCTTGTAATTGTAAGGGGTTCATAACTTCTTAAGAATTTTGAATATCCTAATATTATATCATGAAATATTTCATCCCATGGGTACAATTCATTTAGTACTAGTTCTTTATCCCATATTTGTATTGTAATATTTGTAGCTTTGTGTCTGACTAAATTTCCTTCTTGGTTAAATCCAGCAATTATAATTAAATTTTTTAATTCCTTCAATATTCTTCTGGTAATACTTTTCTCCTACATATATTAGTTCCAGCTCATGTATCTATGTATGCTGTATAATATCTACTGTTATATCCTTCACGTTTTACCTTAATTAAGATATGTATTTCTTCATGACTAATATATTAGCTCTTAATATATTTATAGCATTAATTGTTTCTCTTTTTATCTTTATTGTTATTGTATTTACTGTTATTTCTAATTCTGATTCCGTTAGATTCCATGGTTCTACTGTATTTAATCATTTAATTCCTAGTATAATTTCTGGTTCATTATCCATTACTTCTAGATTTATGTTGAATAATAATCCTTCTATTTCTATTGAGCTATTTATTTTTCTCGTGCTTGTTACTTCTTGTTGTGTAACAAATTTAGTATATGTGTGTTTACTTTCTTCTATCTTATCTATCTTACTTATTAATTGCTCAGATATATAATTTTCTCCTGCATAAGCAATTAAGATTGGTACTAGTATTCTTATTCTATTTCTTATTATTCTTCCTTTTATATAATATTGGTTTTCGTAATATTTGTCTGATACGTTTTTCCTAATTCTAGGTATTATATTTAAATTCCTTCTACTCATACTTCTATTAAGAATTCGTTTTTCTAAATTATAAGTTACTAATTCTAAGTCTTGGTTTTGGTTGGGTAGTATATATAATTGTTCTTTCCTAGGTATTTCTTTTAAGATAGGTTCAAAAGCTTTACTTATATATGTTAATCCTTCTCTTTTATTTTTATTTATTCCTGGCTTATTACTTAAATACATATAATTGTTTTGCTTTAATAGTTAGTACTTTACTTCCTGGCAACATTTCTATTCCATTAATTTTTCAATAAATCGTCAATGTTTTGTCTATATTTTGTTCTGTCATACTTATATTAAAATCAGGTTTAAATAAGAATTTAGCTTTTTGGTATATTAGATTTCCTGTTAATTGTGTTAATATAGATTGTTCTATAGGGTGAGTTATTCTATCGTCTGCTAAATATATTTCTATTGGTGTATCTATTCCTTCTTTAAAATGTGCATATAACATAATTTGTATTCCTCCAAAATAACAATATCTTAGATCATGTTTATTTTTAATACTTTTAGATTCTTCTTCAATTAGTTGTTTAGATACTAAAGGTATCATTGTTTTTCCATTTAGATGTTTTATATCTAATACAAATTCTTTTTTAGTGATTATATAATAATTTTGTTTTTTTTAAAGTTTTTTCCCAAAATTGACTTTTAAAAACTAAGTCTGGTGTAAGGTCTAATTCTTCTTTCCTAATTTTCTCATAAATTTTTTCATCAAATATTATCTGTTGTTTATCATAATCTATGTCTTGTGTATAATTTATTATTATATTTTTATCACTTGTTTCTCCTATTTCAGTCTGATTCATCTTCTTCCTCACTTGTTATATCTTAATCTGATTCAATTATTTCATCTTCACTAGAGAAGTTGTCTGTATTTATTTCTTGCTTAACTATATCTAAATCTATAAATTCATCATTATCTAACTGGATTTATTTTATTTGTTTTTGTCTAGGTTCTTTGCATTCCGTGGATATATGTCCTATTTTTCCACAATTGTAACATTTACATTTTTAGGATTCTTTTTGAAGTAATTTCTATATTTTCTTTTATTTGTATATCTTCGTTTTTTATTATTATTTATAAAATTCCTCAAATTGTAATTTCTTCTAATGTATTTTTTATTTCTTTTCTTATAGCGTTTTCTTATTTGTTTAGGATATTTTTTACTACAACCATATTTACTTGGTTTATCCTTTGTACAACATAACTGTATATCTGATTGTAATAAATTTCTAATATTTTTTGCTTGGGTACATCTATCATTTATCCAATTTCTTACGTATTCTATTCTAGTTCCTAAGGTGTCTACTGATTTGGTTTCAATTTTATAGTCTATAAATACTAATAAATTAGTTGGATGTGGTAATTTATGTAAGAATAAATCTAAGTTCATAGATTTTTCATTATTATTAAATCTTCCTTTATGAAAGTAATTACTAAATTCACATACATATTCTTCGTAGTAACATAAATCACAAATAACTAATTTAATAAGTTATTTCTTACTTTTTCTATATTTTTACGAATGAATTTTTTGCTCCTAGAGTAATAAATTCGGCTGTAATTGATATTATAAATTTTTGAAGTATTTTACTTACATCTATTGTAGGCTGTGCATTAGCATCTGTAGATGCATGTAATGCTTTTTCATTTCTTCTCCTAAATTTTCATACCATTCTTTAACATTTCCTACCAATGTGGTTACAATATATTGTCCTATTTTTTCTATAGGTAGTTTTGTTTCTAAAATAGTTTCTTCTGTTTTTGCTGACCATTTTTGTATTTCTTTGGTTATATCTTCAGAACAGTCTAAGTCTAAAAAAGGGTTAGTATTTTCTCCTGTAGATGTTTTTACTATTTCTGCTATTCCGCTTATTAATCTTGATCCCCATATTTTATCATTCATGTGTTGTTTTGAATAATCTTTTCTTTCGTAATAACCTTTTTTTTATAATCTTTATCTCTCCCTGTTGAGAAAGTTGTATAAAATCCTTTTCTATTTTCTAAGTTGTCTGGTTTAGTCATATTTATATGATTAGTTATTATATCTTCATCTTTAATTGTATTTTTTAATTCATTGGTTTCTATATGTAATTTATTCGTTCTTTATTAAGTCAGTATAGGTATCTGAATTGCTATCTTCGTCTTTATTATTATCTAAATTGATTACTATTTGGTTAATTACTTGTACTACTAATTGCTTACCTTCTATTTCTTCTTCTGAATTTATATATGTTGTTGTATTTGAATCTAATCTATTTTTAGATACTTCAGGGTCAGAATTTATTATTTGTTTCTTTTTTTAAATGCATGTTTTTCTAATTTTTGTATTCGTTTTTCCATTTTATCTAATTTTTCATAATATCTTGCAGGGTTAACTTTTTTTTTATATTAGCTATTTTCTATATTATTGCGCGTGATTCAGTACAATTATAGATAATTGATTCGATTTTGCTTGTGAATTCAGAATATACATTAAAAAATAGAGTATTCGAAAAATAGAGTATCGAAATTGTGAGAGAAACAGAATAATTTCAGGCCTAATTAATGGCGAGTAATGAATTTTAAAAAATCTAGATAAAATCCTTTACTATCCCAAATTCTTGCTCATAAAAAGGGAATGTTACAGCAGAAAAGATTCCCTTTTTAATAATTTGTATACATTGTGTAGGAAAAATACATCCAAATCGGGTAATATTAAAAACAGGGATATTTTTTGTAATAAAATTTCATACAGGGTATAGGGATGAAATTTTCCCTTACAGATTAAGATGTAAAGTATCCAACTAACTTTTCTTATGCCGTTTAGAACCTGGAGTATGAAATTTCAGGATTGCCTAAAGAATGCCAGCTAATATAATAGTAATTGGCCATAGTTTCTGCAGTCAAAACATTTGCAGTAATTTATGGGAATTGAAAACTTATTTATATTGTAGCCATGACCTTCTTAGCTTGATAAACATAGTAGATACCTTGAAAAGACTTTGATGACTAATATTGGTGGCAAATAAGCGGGTCAGATTGAATATGAGCAGGTCGAAAATAATTAATATAAAAATGGATAAATTATTTGGCCCGATCATATTTAATACGGATAGAAAATGGATTAACCAATAGATAATATAGATATCTATATTATCCATGAATTTTTGAATATGATCATTTGGGAGAATTTTTAGTCTCCCAAAGTTGAGAAACCCCCAATTTGAATTTTTACAAATGTAAAGGTTGAACTCATTAGTTAAGTAGATCATCTAGTTCTTATTCATATTTAATCCATTTTTAAAAAGTTCATTATCAAATTCACTTTTTAGCGAATACTGTAGGTGGATAAATATCTTTTTTATCCATTTTGCCATCACTAATACACTAAATATTTGCTTCATTTTTTTTAAATCACCCGGTTTCAAACTCATATCTCCAAGTCAGAGGCGGTGTTAGAATTTGAAGTTTATGGGTTCTGAATTTATCGGGAAACCCATAGCTCGTCTTTGTTACTGGGTTCGCAATTAAATATATATATATAATAAATTTCTTAATAAAAATACAATGTCTAAGTAAAAGTGATTGGGTTCGGCCGAACTCACGCCTAGTAGGTTCGCTCCGCCCCCGCAAAATATTTGGCTAAGCAGGGGCGTACGCAAAATGTTTCGTAAGCGGTGTGGACAATTTTATAAAGTGAATAAATAAATAAATATAACATAAATGCTATATCAAAAAAAAGATTCAATTTATATCAATAAAACGCAATATATTATAATATTATAACTTTTCTCGACAAGTTTTTACTTTTTGAAAATTATTCATAAAGAGGCATAGGCATCACATAATCTCTCATATTTAAATAATTTCAAAGAATTTAAAATTTCTTTAACTGAGTAAACATGATGCGCCTCATAAATTCTTTCTTCCAAGTAAAATGAATTTCAGATGATAAACTTGCTTAATTTTGAAAGTTATAAAAGATGTTATCATCTAGAAAAAGAAAAGGAAAGAAAAAGATGTAGCAAAAAATATATAGGAGCTGGTTAGTTTCGAACCCTTAGCCACTAGACCAAGACGCATTTCTTTTGCAAAAGCGTTCGTTTTATTTTTATAACGGATATTTATTGTATTATAAATTTAATAAAACATGTATATTTAATTAGGTTTTCCGGCGAAGCAATGTCGGATGACACCGCTTGCATAAAGGTATATCCGCCTCTGTGGCTAGTATATACGTCAAGTAGGAGCAACAATACAAATGTAACATACAATGTAAAATGAAGGTATATAGATTTTATGTGACTATAAATCGTGCAAAAAAAGTATTAGGATATATTTTTTTGGTACGAATTAAAAAAAATAAGCACAAAAATTGAATTAGAATCTATCCATATTTGAGTAAGGCTGGAAGAGGCCCGGTTCGGAACCGGAACCGGACCGGAACCGCGGTTCTGGCGATTCCGGCGGTTCCGATTCCGCGGTTCCGGGTCTGGCGGTTCCCCGGAACCGTGATGGAGCGGTTCCACCCGTTAGAACCGCGGAACCGGAACCGCCAGAACCGGACCGGACCGGTTCAGACGGTTCTATCCGGTTCCATACGGTTCCGCAACGTTTGGAATTTTTTAAAAAAAATTTTTTTTTTAAAATTCGGACCGTTGCGGAACCCTTTGGAACCGTATGGAACCGGACCGGTTCAGGCGGTTCCAACCGATTCCGCAACGGTCCGAATTTTTTTTTAAAAAAAGATTTTAATTCCAAACGGCTCTTTTTCAAAATTAGCCGTTTGAAATTTTCAAAAATAGCCATTTAACCCCCCAAACTTTAATTTAACCCCAAACTTTATATAATTACACAATTTCCCATTTCTCAACTATAAATACCCCATCATTCTTTCATTTTAATTCACCAATTCATCAATCTCTCTCAAGCTCTCTTTCAATCTTTCTAGTGCAAGTGCTTAATTTATTGTTGCAATTTCGTGAAACATTGTGAAGTTGTTGAATTGAAGTTTTCAAGTGTTCGATTTCAACGATTTTCAATTTTCAAGAAGTTGTTCGTCAATCCGGTAAACTCGTTTCAACTCTTACGTGATTAGAATATTTTTGTGTGTTGTTATTTTGCTTAATTATTATTAATATGGCATTTTCATTGAAAAGTATGTTCGAAAAAGGAAAAATAAAACTGGTGAAAGTAGTCGCTAAAATACTACCCCTCCCCCGGCTCCCCAACCTAGAAAAGATAAACAAGTTGAAACTAGTAGCCAACCTAGAAATACTAATGAAAACTTCGGAATACTTGATAATAATCACCCGTGTTTTCAATTTAGCGATGTTTATTTTCTACATGATGTAGCAGTCGGTGATAGAATAGATGATGATATTATGAATATGCTTTATCCTAATGCACCAATATTAGAGGGAAATGAGGATGATAATAATGACAAAACCCAAGCTCCGGTAGATTTAGATGATACACCTACTAGTCCTGCTACTAATGAACCGGAACACCCACCCGTACAAACTCCCACTTTTAGTAGACAACCTCCTAAACGTTCAGAAACTTCATTAGTTTGGCAATTTTTATTCAACTAAGAGATCAAGATAAGGCTAAGTGTAAATCTTGTGGTAAATTACTTGTTCATAGGTATACGGGTGATTGTAGCGGCACAGGTAGTTTAGTTAAACATATAAAATTACACCCTAGCGATAAGGCTAGATTTTTTCAATTGAAAGCGCAACAAGAGGGGAGGACAAGTGTTGATACAACAGTTAACCCAAGTACTGGTTCAAATTTAGTTCAACCAGGAATCAACACAGTCACGGGGGGTATATTGTATTACGATCCAACATAATAGCATATAGAATAATTAATTCACAGCACACGGGTAAGTTTATTGCTAGCACTGTTTCAGATGTATGTAGATATTTTTGTTTTAGTGATAAAATAATGTCAATTTCCATGGATAACGCTAATAGCAACACTAGTGCAATAGGCATTTTAACTAGAACACTTAATCCTGCTTTTACAAATATTTTCCATGTTAGATGTATATGTCATATTTATCATTTATTTGTTGGTGATGGTATGAGAATTTTAAACATAGAAATTGAAAAGGTTAAATTCGCTCTTAATTGGCTTTTTTATTCAAACCGTAGAAGTAGACTTAGAGAATGTTTTAAAAAATGTGACGAATATGGCCTTAGAGAAAGAAAGGTACCTAAACCTTGCCCGACTAGGTGGAACTACATGCACGAAAGTTTAGTAGTGGCGTACGAATATAGAAACCCAATTAACGCTACTTATAATTCTCGGGATTGTGGAGAGGAAGATAATGACATGTTAACTAATCAAGATTGGACTAGCGTTAAAATTCTGTTAGATTTTTTAGAACATTTTCATGTGGCTATAAATGTTTTATCTGGCCAATACTATCCAACTATTTCTAACTGTTTAGTATATATTGCCGCACTTGCTAATTTATTTGTTGATTTTAACGAGGGAGGGGAAATTTATGAATATGCAATAACAGAAATGAAAAAGAAGTTTAAAAAATATTTTTTTCCAATCCCTCCTATATATGGTGTGTCTGGTATGCTAAATCCTACTATGAAATTAGGAGGACCTCACTTTTGGTATTTTAGTATTTATCAAGCTTTAGATCTTGATGAAGAAGAAATGGCTACACTATCTGATGCGCAAGCATCAATTAAAGTGAATGCTCAAACTGTTTATAATGCTTATAAACAGGCGTTAGAGCACGCTAGGCCAAATATTCCAACCCCAACTTCGTCCACATCACAGGCGTCTAAAAGAGCTGCTGGCTTAACAACTCTTAAATCGTGAACTAAGTTCAGGGGTACTCAAGGGGAAAATGTAGATGATATTTCCCATCTAAATGAGCTTCAAGTTTATTTGTCGCAGGGATTAGAGAATGAGAATCCAGACGGCTCTTTCGACCTTTTGGATTGGTGGAAGACAAGGGAAAAGCATTTTCCCGTTCTTGCAAGGATGGCTTGGGATGTTCTGTCGATTCAAGCATCAACTGTTGCATCGGAGAGCGTTTTTAGTCAAGCAAGACTACAAATAGGTGATCATAGAGCGTCGATGCGGGACAGCTTGGAAAAATCAGTGCTATTCCGAGATTGGATCCGCTCTGAAAGAAGGAACTTTGGGCTAGCTGAATCTCAACCAGAAATAGATGAGTGCTATGAAGAAATGCTAGCAGAACTTGCTCAGGAAGCAACTTCACCCGGAAGTGGAGATGAACAAGCTTCATTTCCACCACCGCCAACACAACCATCTCCAAACCTTGAAGGTTTTATGAGATTTGTTAGAATAATGCATAAATTATGATATAACTTGTACATTGGCATGTCTTCTTTTAGTTTTTTTTTCTTTTAATGGTGGTATTGGTACCATGTTGTGCTCATTCCATTGTGGAAAGGAAGACTAAGAAAGATATGCCATTTTGGTCAATAAATATGCTTTTTATCATATCCTTGAATATCTTTGTCTCAATATTTTTTTGTCTTTACTTCTATATCAATCCTTGAATATTTATATTACATATAATATATAACATACAACACATAATACTAATGACAACATTCTTTTATCAATATGTACTACTTATATAAAATTTATACTAATTACTAACTACTACACAATATACACTATTTATATACAATAGTGTATTACTTAACAACAATATATACACCACTTATACACAATATATACTAATTACCAAACACAATATATACTATAATTAATAACATGGTACACCATATAAAAATATATTCTACAATATACTAATCACTACTATACAAGATATTGATTTAAAAAAAAAATAACTCGGAACCGCCGGGAACCGCCAGAACCGCGGTTCCGGAACCGCCAGAACCGGAACCGCCAGAACCGTCAGAACCGCAAAATCGAAATTGCCAAAACCGGAACCGCAAACCCAAATAAACTCAGAACCAGAACCGGATACAGCCTTATATTTAAGGGACTAATAAAAGTGCTACATTCTCAAATTCTCAAATAAAAAAGACAGATTTTCAATCGGGGGTACTATACTGCTATTCCAGTTTTTTGCCGTTTAACGTTGGGCCAAAGTTAGCGTCTACTCAGCCAATAACCTGTCACTCTGAAGTCACCCTAACCAATAATAATTCTCCATGTGTAATCACATACGTAGCAAAGATCCCACGCGCCACATATTTACTCCGCTCAACAACGAATTGCTCTTTCTATTGAAAACCGGCAGTTAAAAAAGAGAAACCGCGAAAACATATACGGGCTTCGTTCTCTTCTCATCGACCTCTTTTCACTCTTTCGACGGCGGCGGTGTGTGATCGTCGGAAAATATACCAGACAAGTCCACGTGGCTACTTGGATCTGAGTTTTTTCCGACGACATTTCAAAATGGAATCGCACGGCGCCGGTCTCCGCCGTGTCCTTGTCCTGGCCTTCTGTGTCGCCGGTATTTGGTCCGCTTATATTTACCAAGGCGTTCTTCAAGAGACTGTGTATAGCATTTCTGATCTCTTTCTCTTTTTTAAGCTTCTTTACTCGTTAGTTATATGATTTGTTCTTTTTTTTAATGTTAGCCAATTCATGATACTTAGTGCAAGTTTTTGTTTAAATTATACTTTGAAAAAATTGACGTTTAATTCTCAATATAATTGATCAAATTGGTAAAACTTGCTTTTGCTAAATGTTAGTACTGTCTCATCTTATGTGACACACTTTATCTTATGTGACACACTTACATTTTTAATATGTCCTGAAGGAATGACTCCTAATATATTTAGAAATAATTTAATTTTAAACATCTCATTTACCCTTAGTAATATGATTTGTAGCCACACAAATGTTGATGGCTTATTTCAGACCAAAAGTTTCAAAAGTGTTTGTTCTTCTAAACTTTGTGCCTAGTCAAACACAATCACATAAATTGGGACGAAAGGAGTGTCATCCATGAAACTTAACTTTAGTATGGAGAATGTTACAAAATGACTAGAAGTAATAATTTTTGGAGTTATCTTAAAGATTCTAATTTTAGTACAATGTGCTTGTGATTTGTGCGTTTGATGCAAGTTTTTGGTGTTTTCCTTTTAACTTAGTTGTGTAATGAGTTCGCATTCAACTATTCATGCATTTCCTTTTATTTATTTGGTTAATTTTAATATTTTACTCTTGGATTTTAGGTCAACGAAACGGTTTGGTCCTAACAACGAGAGGTTTGAACACTTGGCATTCCTAAACCTTGCGCAGAATGTAGTTTGTTTGGTATGGTCATTTATAAGTAAGTTGTTAGAGCATGCTCAACGATTCTCTGTTGTAATAAGAACAAGCGCGAGTAGCATAATTGGTTAGGTAATTAAGTATGCTTTTTTGTTGCAGTGCTTAAGATTTGGTCTAATGGGAAGAGTGGTGGTGCTCCTTGGTGGAGTTATTGGAGTGCTGGTATTACAAATACCATCGGTCCTGCAATGGGGATTGAAGCGCTAAAGTACATTAGCTATCCTGCACAAGTATGCCCAATTCTTGTTTGTTTTTAATATCCGGTGTCTGCTCAAAACTTTTTACCTTGTATGTTTCAACTGAAGGGCTTAATTCCTTGAATTTTCTGGTTTTGAGGCTTCATGTGAAATTTGAACTGTATACTAGCGTTTTAGGATCTCTTGAAGTTCTCTAAGGATTGAGAGAAATGTATGAGCCTTTGTTAATGTTCTAATTTCTAGAAGTGGCTGATGAATTAATGTTAGTTATGATACCTTGATGGTTGATTTCTTTTTTCATTTTTTCTTCAAATGAATTGTAATGAGGTCAATTTCCCTTACAGGTCCTGGCAAAATCATCGAAAATGATTCCTGGTATGTCAGCAAGCAAGCATCTTTGCAACTTACATGAATGTTCTTTCTTTTAAGTATGATTTTGAGTATGTTGTCAATCAGGAGAGAATGCTAGATATGATTTCTCTTTTTGTTGAAAGTGCCATGGAGTTTCTAGAGTTTCGTTGAAGGAAAAAGAAATATAATATTATTGAATTTCTGATTGAAAGAGCACCGAGGGTGTATAGGGGATGATTTAGGCAATTGAAAAGGATTTAGAAGTAGGTAATCTGAAAAATGATTTAGAAGTATGTGCTCTTATCATTTAAAAACTGAATTTGCCAGTCAAACTTTGTTTTAATGAGATCAAAGTTTATTTCAGTGAAATTGTTTGACATTATTTGATTGCTCCTTGCAGTAATGCTGATGGGAACACTAGTTTATGGCATAAGATACACAATTCCGGAATATGTGTGCACTCTACTTGTTGCTGGTGGTGTATCGATGTTTGCTCTCTCAAAGGTAACATTTGAATTAAATATTTTAAAGTACAATGAATAGCTTTTCTTCTTTCTTCCCCCTTTGCCTCTAACATGCTTGTAACTATTCGAGGAAAAGCAAAGGTCCTTTCTGTGCAGTACCCCTTACCTTTTCTCTTGTACTTGGCTTGACTTCAGACTAGCTCGAAAACCATTAGTAAATTGGCGCACCCAAATGCTCCACTTGGGTATGGGCTGTGCTTCCTGAACCTTGCCTTTGATGGTTTCACCAATGCTACTCAGGATTCAATTTCAGTAAGGTAATTTTCACTTACGTGTGATCCTCTCTGTCTTTTTGTGCGTGATCTCCTTGAAGTTCTTACGAGGAAATTTTTGTTTGGATGTTTGCCATTTAGCTTTTACTTCTCACATCCTGAATAATCAAAATCAATGTTCTTTCACATCATGAATTGTTTTCCAATGCTGGGTAAAACACTATGTTATGAATTGACGCTTGGTCAGTAGGATTGTATATCTCAAGTTGAATCCACTGTCTTAAACTCATCCAGAGTAGAACTGAATTTTTATATCTCTACATACCAAAGAACCTTACAGAGTCTTCTCAACTATACCATCTATACCACTCTCAAGCTGGAACGAGGAGTAGTTTGGGGAGAAAAGATGTATTAATAAAGGCTAACAAATCCTTATATTTTATGTCTGTTCTTCCAAATACTTAACTGCACGAATCTGTGTATTACCTATTTTAATGTCCTAATTTTGTTTTAAAGCATGAATAGGGTAGAGTTAGTTGATTACCTCGAATCAGATACTTTGTCTGGGATCCGACGCTAGGTGGTTACTCAGCAAGGACAGATTTCAATGGCTTAACCATAGAAACTTCATCCCTGAACCACCTCATTCAGGTGCATAGTTGAGTATAGAGGAGGAAATGTTCAGATTTCGAATTGAAACTTGCTAAAGAAGCAGAGGAATTTGAACATAATTATGTTCCATGTTCCAAGGATTTAACAAAATTTCTTGCTAATACTATCTTCAGTTCTTCAAGCGTGCACAGCCGTCAGAACTTCATCATCAGACCACATACTTGGCTGTTGTCGCATATCTTTTTCTCCTCAAATGTGCTGAGGGATATATATCACTGTCATTGTTTAACATTACTCTGTTTCTTTCGTTTAAGGATTTGTCCTCATTTAGAAATCATTTTCGTGTATGAAGAATCCAGTTCTTTGCCTGTATTTAATGGCTAAGTTGTCCCATTTTTCTCAGGTATCCTAAGACATCTGCTTGGGATATTATGTTTGGAATGAATTTATGGGGTACCATTTACAATATGATATTCATGTTTGGCTGGCCAACTGCCAGCGGTTATGAGGCAGTTCAGTTCTGTAAGCAGCATCCAGAGGCAGCATGGGACATTCTACTTTACTGCCTGTGCGGTGCTGTGGGACAGAACTTCATTTTCCTAACCATTAGTCGATTCGGTTCTCTGACCAACACAACCATCACTACAACACGCAAGTTTGTGAGCATAGTTGTATCTTCTGTTTTAAGTGGCAATCCACTGTCAGAAAAGCAATGGACAAGTGTTTTCATGGTGTTCTCAGGATTATCCTACCAGATTTACCTGAAGTGGAGGAAGTTGCAGAGGTTGACGAAGAAGAGGAAGCCCATGTAAATGTTATATCTTTTTATCTGAGGATACAGTTCTGTTCTATTAGCCATTTTTCTCCTGCTGTAGTTCCAGTGTCCTAGGAGTGGTAACACTTTGATCATTGGACAATGTAACTGAAAAGAATTACAGTTGTAGAATGAATTACTTTTTCTGGGTATATTGTTAGCTTGCCCATTTTTGTAATTGTTTCATACTAGCAATCAGAGAAGAAACATCTCAGAAGCTGGTATATCATCACTAAAGATTTATAGAACATCTCAAAGGACTTCTTCTTTTTCCCTCTGTTTTCAATATTCTCTATAAACCTTGTGGAGGTGCCAATTTGTAAGTACACTGTTTATTCTGCACACTTGCGGTATGTCAAAAATTGGACATGGTAGACCCAACATCACTCCTTATTCCAAGTCAAAAAGTAACTCAAAATAATTCTTATGTAAGATTCTTACTTTTTTTGGGCCATGGTTTGGGCATCATGACCACATGTAATTATTATTATGTCCATCCACAGTGTGCACCAAAGAATTATCACTGGTATTATTCAAGGTCATTCTAGTCCTTTCCTCTGAATGTTTTAGCCACAAAGAGGAAGGAAAGTGATTGCCAGTAGAATTCTCACTTTAATTTGTACAGTCTTCCCTCCCCTTTTACCACTGGCTTTTGCTTTTAGTAATGATCACAGTTGGCCACCACCACCACCAACTGCTGACCAATTTAAATAAGCAACAGATTTCTCAGACCCCTCATTCCCCACAAGATTCCACCCCCATTTACAGATCTCTCTGAAACAGAGACAGCAGCAGCAGAAGGAATGGAAGAAGTCTCTTGTCTAAAGCCAGAGAAAGCAACAACCTTTATCTTTATGAGTAAGAACTCATATCTCTTTCCTGTTCTGTGCTTATAAGTTATAACAAGTTTTTGTGTAAAGATAAATGTTCATTACCTGTTACAGTATCACAGTAATGAGCAATCTTACTATCTCAGACAAGTAGAGAAGGAGAAGAAAAATGTCTGCACACACGAACCATCATGCATTCTCCAATCAAATAAAGTATGTTTTACATTACATGTAGATCAGGCAAAGAGAAAAAAAGCTCTGAACAGCCTAGAAGCTTATTATATAACATCTACACACAAAATAAATGAAAAGAAACTGAGATAGAAGGCCAATTCAACTTATTGATCCTCCTAGCTCTCTATGTTTTCTTCCTTTTTTTTTTTGTTTTTTTTCCTTTCTCTTTTCAATATTCTCTATAAACCTTGGCGAGCTGCCAATCTGTAAGTACAATATTTGTTCTGTACAACTGGCTAATCAATAGCCGAAAACTTATGGAACATCGAATACCCCCATTCGTGTTCCATAACACACAAAAGAATATGAAACAATTAAAAAAAACACAGTAGATACTGTGAGTATTAGGTCGGAAACTCCGAAAAGGATGCAGATCATCTGTCAGATCTCCAGATAAAAAGCTAGAATGCCTCCATTGCATTCTAGGATGCAGACCAGATCTTCCAAGGCCTCTTGAAAAAAATTCAGGTCGTATTGACTGCAATCCAAACAAAAAGAACTCCAAAAAATTGAGTAGACTACATATAATAAAAACTGTTGATCAAAGTCATGGTGATTCTGCCCGCCACAGAATCTGTGTAAGGTTTGATCAGTAAAGTTGGTTATAGACTGTGAAGGAGGGCTCTTTTGCACGATGGAGGTTGTGTATGATTTGTGCCTGGATACGGGGATGTGGACTCCACTCCAAGTGTTTTCAATAGGAACTGCCTCTCCTGAAAAAACAATTTAAAAAATGTTAATCCTAGTCTTGCCTCACACTTGACTTCACATAAATTAATTAAGGTCAAAGAGAAAGGCAAATGAAATCATGCATCGTGATTTACATGAAATAGACATGTCAATGTAAAAGGCAACCCAAACTTCAGAACAGTTTTCAGATCACCAAAAATCAAGAAAGAATGTAACCTTAATCCAATCGATGAAAGTAGTAATCTTCAGACTTGCATTCTAAGCATATGATGAAGAAATAAAATTAACTAAAACAACTTACTGTATCACACTTTCTAAATCTTTATAGGGGTTAAAATTTTAAAAGAGGAATTCTGCAATCCGTTTGCATCTAAGATAAGCACGTCTTTTGAAAATAAGGCAAACGAGCTAGAATAGAATTTGGATGCTAATCGTTATGGTTAAGGCAGACTAGAAAGGGAGATCAAGATTGTGAAATAAGGGAAAGTGTAAGAGATAATGATGTGGAAGCAGATTATATCCCAAAATCAACTCTGTTGCAAGCTCCTTGTGTCGAGGGTATATTGGAAACAGCTTCTCTACAGTTACAAAGGTAGAGTAGAGACTGCGTACACACTACCCTCCCTAGATCACACTTACGGGATTTCACTGGGCATGTTGTTGAATTCTGCTGCAAGCTTAAGATCGTTTCCCAGCTCTTCTGGAAGTTAGGTTAACAAAGTGAAGGAACAGTAAACTTTACAGGGTTTTGGCAAGAAATTCTGTTTACCAGTATATGTAAACTCCCATAGATCAACACATAAACGACAATCAGTAACCTCCAAACCTGATTTTCTTTCTTTCGACCATTTAGTACATAAGTAACAAGCAGAAATTAGCACATATCTAAGAAATTGCCTTCTGGCAAAGATTTGGGAGGTCTTAAAATCAGATAATTAGATTAGGTAGAAATACCAGACATCTTCACTTTACTCAAAGATTTTGGGGGTTGGATGACATACATATATTTTCAGTCCAGCTCTGTTCCTTCTTCCCTTTTAGTGCTTCTTATTCTTTTTGTTCTCTAAATAAAACTGGAGCTTACAACAGATGCCTTGAACTTGGCTGAATTTATGATAATATACTTACAGCTCTTCCTTTTCTTTTTATATAGAATGAAGCATGATACACAGCACTCTAGATAACAAGGATTCAGATTTGTGTTAAGGAGACACAAAATGGAAAAGACCAAAAACAAAACAAAAGAAGCACACTTTCTCTTGAGCTTTTGAACTAACCAACTGAGGCAAAAGTAAACTACATTTTCAGTTGAAATGATTTGTCTTTTGTTGCTCCAATCCACCCATATTACCCATGCATAAAAGTCCAATTTGATCCATTATCTAAATGCACTGATGGCGAAGCTCTTTAGCAAAACAATTACATTGAATCAGTTTAATATTAACAAGGCATAATTTTCTTACACTTTCTGAAAACTTTGGGGTGGGAATTTCTGCAGCTAAAGATCTGAACAGTGGAGTTACTTGAAGAGGAGAAGTGAAATCTGTATCCAGAAATTCACATTCAGCTGTAGCTGTAGCTGGTCCATCATTCACTTTTTCTTCACCACAAACTGGCAAAGTATCTGAGATAATGCAATCACCACAAGAATCAGCATAAAGCAACTCCTATGGCTGTTAAACTAAAAGAAATATTTTTGAAGTTCTTAATTTAGATAATGCAATCACATCACCGCACCTTGATCACTCATCTGAGAAGTTCGTAATTCAGATTCAATATCCTGATGGTGCGAGCACACCTCGGCTTGGCTTTCTTCTGTTTTATCAGCCAGCGCATGGGATAGCAGAGTTGATCCAGTACTATACTCAGAGCTGCCAGCTGAATCTTCAGATAAAGCAGGTTGCCTGCACAACGACATTTTTAGACACAACGGCTATGGGATAAGCTGAGCGTCGTTAGAAATGTGAGCTTGCATCGTCAATACCTCCAAGATGGCCGACTGCCTTCATTACTGCTCTTTGAATCTGCTATCAGATCCTTATAATCATCAGGTCCAAGATTCATCTCAGGGATCTGGAACTTGAGCATATCACCTTCCTTTGTTTGGCAAAGAAAATCTTGGAGTATCTGAAAAAATATTCAAGCTTTTCCATTAGAGTTTCTGCAGATTAAGTGCAGAATCATTTCTACACCCATGAAACACAAGGGACGGAGCTAGATAAAGGGCAGCCTGGTGCATTAAGCTCCCGCTATGCGCGGGGTCCGGGAAGGGCCGGACCTCAAGGGTCTAGTGTACGCAGCCTTACCCTGCATTTCTGCAAGAGGCTGTTTCCACGGCTCGAACTCGTGACTTCCTGGTCACGTGGCAGCAACTTAACCAATTACGTCAAGGTTAAGGGACAGCTGGATATTTGCAGAAATATATCATAAGCAGCTCAAGCTGTCTTTGTCTTTCTCATGTAGTCGAAGAGCTGAACAATGGTTCTCCCATTTTTGCTGTAAGGAATGAATCATGAAACTAAAGTGTATTACGCAATTATTTTGGATGGCATGGACCATAATAGAGAGAAAAAGAGCTTTAGGGGTGTTATTGTTAATGATGGTTCCCCTATAGTATCATCTGGTACATCAATTCGTTCCAAAAGCCTAAGTGTATTAACCGTACAAAGAACATAGACCTCACCTTCCAAGCATTTTCAAGGCTTTGATCTGTTTTCTCTGTATTAACTTTCATAGCCAGTGAGCTTAGCAGCTCCGCTTGTTGCATCAAAGCTTGTACCTTTGGATCATCTTTCTTAAGGAATGTTCCTTGAGTTTTGTTGTCTTAAAAATCCAAAAACAGTGAGTTAGATATGTGTTCAACTTAATAGATCAGACAGTTAACTGTACTAATAAATGGTCGTTTACCAATTTCTTTTATCAGTCAGGGTTAATTACCATTTTCAGTCGTCTGCTGATGAGATGTCAAGCTTTTCCCAGAGTTACGAAAGTTTTGAGCTAGTACTGCAAATGGATGTCTTAATAGTGGATGTGTAGTTCCACAATCACCAAAAGATTTTTCTCCGCTGTCACAATTTTGACGGACATCTGAGATGTGGCTTGTCCTACATCACAAAACTATAGTGTTATATTGGCTAAATCACAACAGTGTTATATTGAAGACTCTCGATCTCTCTCTCTCCAAACCATAGCTAAATCTTTCTTTATCCGTTTTTACCTCAGCTTTTTAAAAGGAGCAGCAGCTTCAGTTATGTTGTCAAAATTGAGACCATCTGGAAATATAACCCTCTTGTTATTTAGGTTAACGAATGAATTGCTGTTTTCTTTAGCCAAAGCTTCATGTTTAGCTCTCTTTTTGCACAGTGTAGTGAATCGATTCTTCACAGCATTATCCGTTCTGCATTTAGAAAACCAAGAATATCAGGTGAATACTTATTTTTCCCAACTAAATGCTGAAAAGTACAACGATAATTACAACCAAATACAATGCTATTACCTGCCTGAAACCACCTTGGCAATTTCAGTCCATCTGTTACCAAAAATCTTTTGAGCCTGCATAAAATATTCTTTTTTCTGTCAGATATCAAGATTTCAATCACAAGACAATTTTTAACTAGTTATGTTACACGGACTCTCAAAAATAGCTGCCGCACCCATGTCGGATCCTCAAAAAATGCTGCTATTTTTGGAGGATCCGACATGGAACCATCGATTATTTCGGAGAGTCCGAGCAATATAGCTAACCAGAACTTAAATGGGCTGAAACAGAAAATAGAAGCAATCAAACACAATCCACAGTTAAGCACAAAATGCTAAAATTAAGTGAAAGTATAGGAGTGGAAGATAAAAAGAAGCAATCAAGAAAAGCATCATTTTTACCTCACATAAAAGCATATCTTCTTCAGGTGACCATCCCCCTTTCTTGAAATCAGAGTTTAAATAAGTGAACCATCTGCAGATATTTCAAACAAAATTACCTTAAAATACCAACCAAAAAAAGGGAAAACAGAAATACAGAGTAATAGTAGCTTATATCAAGAACTCATTTTTAACTAACCTTCTTCTGCATTGCCTTGTTGTTTTATCCTTGAACTTCGATGCTATGATCGTCCAACTAAAAAACAAACCGAAAAAAGAAATTTAAATTTCATTATCAATATCACCTACACGACTAACTTTAGTCACATATTAACAATAAAGTTAAAACAAAAATCAAATAGGGTAAAAAGTAATTACTTGTCAGTTCCATGGATTCGAATTTGCTCTCTTAGTATATCATCCTCCTGCAACTCAAAAAAATAAATCCACTACATATCAAAGATCCAATCAATACAATAAAACAATTACTTAAAACACAAATAAATAAAAAAATCATTTCTTGCAAAAATCCCAATACAGTAGTTCCAAATTAACAAAATCAACAACCACTACTTGAATTTCACTTTCACTCTTGGATAGCTATAGCTACGGGGCTTATAGACTTCCTTGGCCGAGTAGCACTCGCGGATAAGAAGGCCTTAGTCCCAAACAAGTTGGAGTCGGCTATATTGATCTTCACTTTCCCATTTAAGCTCAACTCATGTTTAAAATCCAATCAATGCAACAATACAACAACTTAAAACAGAAAAAAAAATTACCAAAAAAGCCCAATACAGCAATCCAAAAACACAATCAAATTAAAAAAACAAAAAGAAACCCAATAATCACAAAAATAATCACAAACCTCTTGAGACGAAGAAACAACAACTACACCTGTCTCAAACAAGTTGAGGTCGGCTATACGGATACTCACTTCTCCATTTAACCTCAACTCATGTTTAAATCCAATCAATACAACAATCCAACAACTTAAAACACAACAAAAAAAATTCCAAAAAAATAATTTCTTGAAAAAATTCCCAATACAGCAATCCAAAAACACAATCAAATAAAAGAAAAAAGAAAAAGAAACCAAATAATCACAAACCTCTTGAGACCAAGAAACAATATGTCTTTCTTTAGGTTTAGCAGCTTCACCACTAATTGAACTTTTCTTCATATTCTGTTGCATACTTCACTTCTCTGCTCCCTCAACACTCGCATGCTATAGTAAAAAAGAGACCCTTTTAGGTGAATGATATTTAAAAAGAACAAAAAGTGTATATTGCAAAAAGGGAAAACTGTTTCACTTCTCTTTACACTATAAACACTTCTTCAACAACTAATTACAAACAAATTACAATCTTGGTCATTTTAACACACGATTTATTTTGCATAGGATTCTGACTTTTAACTCAAATTTAGACCACCTTTTTTGCCCCAAGAAAGTTTAAACAACATCCATAGAATCCGAATTAGGATAAAATTTATGTTACCTCGAGATTTGGGAAAATGAAAAAAGAAACAATCTCGGGGTTTATGAATTATGGGGTTATGTTATAGTAACGTAGATCTAAAGGTATATGAAACCTTAAAAGATTGTATTTTTATGGTTGGCTGTTAAAATGGTGATATTCTTGATATAGAGCAAAAAGGGGGTGGTGGGTTTTAGGATTGGGTAGCCCGGGGGGGGGGGGGTTGAAGTGTTCAAAAGAGCATAATTTTTAGCTCTTTGTTTAAAAGGGGGTGAGTTTTCTTGAATTATTTTTCTTGATGTTTTGGTGTTTCTGAGTGGGGTATAAATTAGGGGGGTGGGGTGGGGGTGGGGGTGGAGTGTGGTGTTAAAACAATCAACGGATTCTTGCTTTAGAGCGCGGGTATGAAGGAGAAGTTTGAAAAAATAACGCTGAAATCCATGAGACTATAATTAATGGCATAGTAGAAACTACACTCATCATTCCCCACTTTCTCTTTCATTTCTTATACTGTACGTATAATGCTTTCTAGTGTGTGCAGTATTTGAAGATAAGGTAATACTGTGGAGAAACGAGGAAGGAATTTCTTCAAGTGTATTCAAATATGAAAGAAGTCAAAAATAATTCAATAAAAGGCATTAAATATATGATATATATACATTTAAAATTTAATATTTTACTCTTATATATAATATAATTTTTCGATGAGGGTGGTCAATTGACCACTCTTACAAGACTGTAGCTTCGCCATGAATGTCATACTCTCTCCTAGGCCGAGGGTAAATCGAAAACAAGCTCTTTATCTTTATAAAAGTAGGGATAAAAGTTGCATATACACTATTCTTATCAAATTCTACTTGTGAAATTATACTGATTTTGTTATTGATGTTGTTATTATTGCAATACCACACTTTATGATATTCATATTAATATGAACCACATTTGATAGTCTTAATTTAAGAATTATTTAGATAAACCATCATTAATCTCTTCATTAAATATTTAACTTAATTAACACTTCATCAATTGGAGTGATAAAGCTAGATTTGGAAAAGAATAAATTACTAAGGAACTGTTTCTTTTTAAAAATGTCAAATATTTTGAAACAAATTTAGTTCATCAAATTGACTAATATTTGGAAACTAGAATAAGATATTATTTCACGTAATCGAACTTTGATTATTTTTTTTCTTTTAATTAATTATATATATGGGAATAATATTTTTTTAAGAAAATAATACTATGTTTTATACTAGGTTATACTCACCACGATTATATAATATAATAATGTTTGAAAGTATGGTAAGTTGCCTATATCATATTTTTAGACCGCGGCTTTTCCCCGATTTTGTATGAACACGAGATGCGTTGCATATCGGGTACCCTTACGGACTATACAAGGTAATAATAGTGAGAGAAGTGACAATATACGCATTTACTTTAAATTATTGGACCCATTTTTGCCTCTCTTTTTCTTCTTCTTTTCTTCCTTAACCTTCTGATTATTATTATCTTTTTTCCTAATTCAATTTTTTGAATAGTGCATGACAACATTCGTGACTCAACTACATGCATTATAAGATTCCCCCGCACCTTCATATTTTTCTTCAGTTCAAAATTTTACTTGTTTTGTAGTAGGGGGTAATTGGGGGTTAAGTTTTTCTACTTAAATGAAAAAATAAAGAGGGGGGGGGGGGGGTGCAACCCACGTGAGTTTTGAATAAAAAGAATAGGATAAATAGGGTTTGATATTATTTGAAATTTATCTATTATATGATCATGTGATCACTGGTCAGTCCAGCCTGGTCTGATCATTCATCTCTTTGAAGTGAATATATGGAATATAGTTCTTGTTTCAAAGTTGAAAATTTCTTTCTCATTCTCATTTGCTTGGGGATGAAGCTGCCTAAAATTCAAACTTTTTAACCTTTGTTGTTTCCTTTTTTAAAAAGAAAAGAAAATTATATTATATTGGCGGATTAGTAAAGTAAAAAAAGAAAAATATGACAATAAGAATGAACATACACTTATCATATGAGAGTCTCTCACTGATACGACTAGATTATACGCTTTAGTGTTGGATTATATTGGTAATATTTCGGATATATTAATGTATAAAAAATTTATTAGTTTTTCCATAGTTAACAAGTAATAGTTAAATGGAAAATTTAACAAGTAAAAGCCAAAGGGAGGAAGTGATTATGACAAGAATAATTGAATTTCAACTTGCACACTGTGATTAGAATGATTTATTTTCCACCTAGTTTATTTTAAACTCCATGATATTGGTCCATCTGCTTAATTGGTATGACTTTAAAATTCAAATTAATCATCAATATGGAGTAATTTGATTGAATAAATTATTGACATTTTGTCTTCTCTAGTTAGCCTTATAGCTTGTCAAATAGCTTTCATGGAGGTCATGAAAGTCTTTTGATTGGATTTTGTTTTTGTTGATAGTGAAAATTAGTTAATTCATTTTTCCACCCTGAAGTTTAAAAGTGAGCAATTAAGTTCTCCCATTTTTGGGTATTATTATATTTGGCACAAAGTTCTAAAGAACTCATATTACAAGCAAGAGTTAGGATCATTCTTTTACCAAATTAGATAATCATTTATAGAGTTAATTGCATATCATTAAGTTGAAAAAAACTGGAGCAATTTTCAGGTTAATGAATTTGTTATATGGATATGTAATATATTTCATGCAAAGACTATTTAAGAAAAATGATAGTCCTATAGTTATGAAAACATGCACAATATCGAAGAAACTTAGAGAGAGAAAGTAGAGAGAAGGGAGAGCATCGAAGAGTCTCGAAGAAGACTCAGAATTCATTTTTGAGAAAATGACGCCTCGGTCTCTACAAAACGACCCCTGACCCTTATATCAAAAACAACCACTTTTACATATATAGCCTATTTACATGACTGGCCTAATTGCAAGTATAGCCTATTTACACAACTAGTCTAATTACAGACATAGACAAACAAATTACAAAAATAGCCTAATTGTAGAGGTAGCCTATTTGGCTCAGATATGACTCTTTCCTTTAATGACCAAAATGGTCTACATGTGAGTAGTATCATCATTGCCTTAGTATCATCATTGCCTATTTACATATCTCAACACCCCCCCTCAAGTTGAAGGGGGAAACCACCTTTAACTTGGACAATAGAGGAGAAAGAGCAGTCCCAGATAATGCCTTGGTCAACGGATCAGCCAGCTGCTGAGAAGTGGAAACATGGGAAAGCTTTAGGAAACCATTGTGTAGCAAAGTGCGAACATAATGACAATCCACCTCAATATGCTTAGTACGTTCATGGAAAACTGGATTATTAGCAATGTGGACAGCAGCCTGGCTATCACAAAATACAGAAATAGGAGAAGGAACAGATACCCCAAGATCAGCAAGTAAACGAGAGAGCCAAGTGAGTTCAGCAGTAACCTTGCTCAAAGCCCTGTACTCAGCTTCAACAGAAGAAAGAGAGACAACTGGTTGCTTTTTCGATTTCCAACTTATAAGACTGCCACCCAACAATACACAAAAACCAGTAACAGATCTTCTAGTGTCAGGACAGGCTGCCCAGTCACTATCAGAGTACCCAGTCACAGAGTAATCAGGAACATCAGAGTAAAAGAGACCCAAAGAAGAAGTGCCTTTAAGATACCTCAAAACATACATAGCAGCAGACATATGGGGAACCCTTGGGCATTTAAGATATTGACTCAGATGTTGCACGGCAAAGCATATATCAGGGCGAGTATGGGTTAAGAACAACAGTTTGCCAACAAGACTCCTGAACTGGTCAGGAGCGGGCAAAAGGTCACCAGAATCAGCAGTCAGTTTGGAAGAAATGTCCAGAGGGGAAACAACAGGAGAAACAGATACACAGTCAAAAGCATGCAACAAGTCATTAACATACTTATGCTGATTCAGATGTATCCCACCAGGGACATGTTTAACCTCAAGACCCAGAAAATAATGCAATGACCCCAAATCCTTGATTTTGAAAGTATCATCCAAGAAGGCTTTTAAGCCAGCAATCTCATCACAGTCATGCCCAGTTACTATAATGTCATCAACATACACAGCCACTACAACAAGGGAATCAGGGGTACCTTTTAAGAACAGGGAATAATCATTCAAAGAGTGCCTGTAACCTCTTGAATGAAGAGCAGATGACAGCTTAGCATACCACTGCCTGGAGGCCTGCCTGAGCCCATATAAAGATTTCTTTAGTTTACAAACCAGAGGAAGAGAAGAAGAAGAAGAAGAGGTAGAAGAAGAAGAAGGAGAAGCAGAATCAGAGACCACCAAACCTGGAGGAAGTTTCATATACACTTCCTCATCCAAATCACCATGGAGGAAGGCATTGTTAACATCAAGCTGAAACAATGGCCAATGGTTTTTAACAGCCACTGCAATAATGCATTTCACTGAAGTCATCTTAACAACAGGAGAAAATGTGTCTGTAAAGTCCACACCCTCAACCTGTGTATCACCTCTAATAACTAACCTTGCCTTGTATCTTTCAATAGAGCCATCAGATTTATATTTGATTTTGTAAACCCACTTACAGCCAATAGGTTTCTTGCCTGGAGGAAGATACGCAATGTCCCAAGTATGGTTAGCATCCAATGCATCAAATTCCTTCCTCATGGCATCCTGCCAAGCTGGTACAGAGGCAGCTTGAGAGTAAAACATAGGTTCAGATTCCAAGTTGGAGGAAGAGGAACCAGAGAAGGCTGGATGTTGGCAAACATAGTCTTTGAGGTAAGGAGGGGGAATATGTTGTCTGGTGGATTTTCTGGGCAAGGAAACAGGCTGAGAGACAGGTAAAGCAGGAGGAGAAGTATCATGATTGAAAAGGGGAGAAGGAATGGATACAGGAGAGGCAGGAGAAGAACTAAGAGGAGAAGAAGGGGAAGAATCACTGGAAGTTGGTAGCAGTAAAGAATGGTCAAGAATGTCATCAGAAAAGGGAACAGGAGAAGGAGGAGAGGAAGATGGAGGTGCAGTTTTAAAGGAAAAGTGAGTTTCATGAAAGACAACATCTCTAGAAACAAAACATTTCTTAGAATTCAAATCATACAATTTGTAGCCTTTCTTACCAAAAGGGTAACCAATAAAAACACAAGAATGAGCTCTGGACTTCAGTTTATCCCTTTGAGGGATAGGGACAGCAGCATAAGCCAAACAACCAAAAGTTCTTAGGTGAGAGTAGGAAGGGGGAGAACCATGCAATAATTCATGAGGTGATTTGTAATGAAGTATTCTGGATGGCAATCTATTAAGGATGTATGTTGCAGTTAACAAACAATCACCCCAAAATGATATAGGCAAACCAGACTGAAAAAGAAGAGCCCTACAAGTTTCAAGTAAGGATCTGTGTTTTCTCTCAACAACTCCATTATGTTGAGGAGAATGAGGGCAAGTTGTTTGATGCACAATCCCAAGTTTACTGAAAAAGGAAATCCCTTCTGCACTGGAACCCAGTTCCAGGGCATTATCACTCCTGACAACCTGGACCATGGAATTGAACTGAGTTTGAACATAGGAAATGAAAGATTTTAATAAAGGGAAGGCATTACTTTTAGAACCCATCAAATGTGTCCAGGTGGCCCTAGAAAAGTCATCAACTATGGTGAGAAAGTATTTACTACCAAGGGAAGTAGGGGTATGGTAAGGGCCCCAAGTATCTACATGTATAAGTTGAAATGGTTTAGTAGTACTGATGATACTATCAGGGAAAGGCAGTCTGGTTTGTTTAGCCATAGGATAAATAGAGCAAGGGAAAGGTTGTTTAGCAGCAAAAGAAAAAGGTAAGCCAGAAACATGTTTCATATTAGCAAAGGAAGTGTGTGCTAATCTCAAATGCCAAATATAGTTCATATCAGCAGTAGCAACATTATTACAACTGGGAGATTGTACAATTGAGCTAAAATGTTTGCCATCAGAAACAACATCATCATTACAAACATGTGAAACAGTGTGCTCAGAAGTAGAAGAAGACTTGGAAGAGGCAAAAGAGGAAGGAGGTGACCAAGAGTACTTGTACAAACCAGCCTCCTCTTTACCAAGATCCAGAAGCCTCTTCAGAGAAAGGTCCTGTAACAGGTAAAGAAGACATGAGGTTGGTGTAAACAAAACTAAACAATGTAATTGTTTCATCAATTTATGAACAGAAATCAGATTATGTTTGAAAGAAGGAACCAAGAGTACATTGTGAAGAGTAAGAGAAGGAGTCAATGCAAATGATCCTGTACAAGTGAGCTTTACTTTATAACCATTGGGAAGGGAAACAAGGTAAGGGATAGTTAAGGGTATGATATCAAAAAGTAGATTTTTATCATAAGTCATGTGATTGGAAGCCCCTGAATCAATGATCCAGGTAGCAGAATTTATGTTTGTAAGCATGCACAACTTGGAATCAGAAACAAGACTCTCAGACATCAAAGTACCAGCAAAATTAGCAGAACTCATGGGAGAAGGAGCTTGATCACTAGTAGAAAAAGTCTGTCGAATTAAGCTCATAATCTGATCACATTGCTGTCTGCTCAACCCTGGTATCACAGGTTGACTGGCAATAGGATCCCCTAGAGGAACAGACAGACCTGAATTTCCTGTATCAGCAGACACACAGTCAGTACTAGTGGAAAGATGAGCAGCAGATTTCCTTCCCTTGGTGTAAGAATTGCTTTGAGGAAAACCATGCAGCTTGAAACACTTATCAATTAAGTGTCCAGACTTCTTGCAATATCTGCAAAATAAGTTTCCTCTATTTTGTTCAAAATTGACTTTAGGTCTTAAGTTAGACCCAGACAATTTACCCTGGTTGAAGCCAGCAGAGGGCCTGTCAGTGTGAACATTAAAAGACATAGAGTCTGGGCTCATATGGGAGACAGACTTGACTTCTCTTTGTTTTTCATCATTGAGTACAATATTATAAACACTGTCAAGGGAAGGAAATTGCTGCATCATTAACAAATTACTCCTTACACCCAAATATGTCTCATTCAGTCCCATAAGGAACTGATAAATCTTGTTTTCATCATCTTCCTCGATAATACCATTCTTAGCAGCACAAGTGCACTTCTGTCCATGGTTTGGGACCATTGTCCCCAACTCATCCCATAAACTCTTGAGTTTATTAAAGTATGAGGCTACATCAAGGGAACCTTGGGATGTCTGAGAGAGTTCCCGTTTAAGCTCAAAAATTTTTGTTTTATTGGGGGTACCATATCTCTTCTCAAGTTGAGACAACATGCTTTGAGCAGTGTCAGAATATTGTACACTATCAGCTATTTGAGATGACACAGAGGAAGTTAACCATGACATAACGAGCATGTTACATCTATCCCATAACCTCTGTAAGCTCACATTATTACTAGGTCGGGAAAAAGAACCATCAATGAAACAAATTTTATTTTTAGCAGATAAAGCCATTGTCATCTTTTGTTTCCACCCTCCATAACCACTACCTGAAAAAGGAGTGGGAACAAGGCATGCACCAGGCACATCAGAAGAATGTACAAACAAAGGATTAGAAGGATCGATAGGACCAGAGTTGCCACCAGAACCATTACCACTCGCGTTACCAGCCATGTTCAAATGAATGAAATCTTTTACAAATATCACCAAAAATCAATATTCACAATCTAAACAACCAGTATTCACAGCTCAAACAGGTTATTCACAGATAGAAGCAAATAATCGCACAAGCAGTCAAAGAATCACAACCAAAGAATAGGAACGATGTTACCGTCCTTCTTCGCAAGGCCTTCAACAACAAATGAAACGCTAGGTATGAACCCTAGAAGTAACCGTCAAAACTTTACCGCAAATACCGTCAATGATGTCGCAACAGTAGTGACGACAACCAAAACCTCAGCAAAATGAGTATCAAACCACCGGATGGCAATCAAACAACCGTTTTGACCACCAGAAAACCCTAGAGGTTGAAAACTCACCGGAAAATCTCCGAAAACTTCACAATAAACGATTGAACCGTTCAATAGAGAAGGAACGGTCACAAATCGTGAAGATAGAGACTCGAAGGAACCCTATCAGAACCAAAAAAAATCATCGATCTTTCGATCTCAGAAAACCTCGAATTTTATCAGAGAATTGTTCAAATGAATCATTGATTCACATAAGAGCATCATCGGATCACTATGCAAGGCTCTGATACCATGAAAACATGCACAATATCGAAGAAACTTAGAGAGAGAAAGTAGAAAGAAGGGAGAGCATCGAAGAGTCTCGAAGAAGACTCAGAATTTATTTTTGAGAAAATGACGCCTCGGTCTCTACAAAACGACCCCTGACCCTTATATCAAAAACAACCACTTTTACATATATAGTCTATTTACATGACTGGCCTAATTGCAAGTATAGCCTATTTACACAACTAGTCTAATTACACACATAGACAAACAAATTACAAAAATAGCCTAATTGTAGAGGTAGCCTATTCGGCTCAGATATGACTCTTTCCTTTAATGACCAAAATGGTCTACATGTGAGTAGTATCATCATTGCCTTAGTATCATCATTGCCTATTTACATATCTCAACAAGTTATGTGCTAAAATAAGAATTTTGGGGGGAAATGTAATTAAATAAAAATATTGAGGATTGCAGTACATTTTACCTTTTGGAATCAAATGTTCTACTTCTAAAATTCTTTTTCTTGAGTAGTGTGGCAGTCAAACTTGAGTTTTTGACCCTTAATCACTCTGAGTTGCATGTTCTGAATATTATTAGTTAAATCCTACTGTATTCTTAAAAGTTGAACTACGTGCTTGAAAGAATGAAAGGGAAGATTCCCAGCTCTTTTATTTAACAACTAATGGCAAAACAAAAGGTAAAATAATACTAATATATAATTCTTGCGGGCTAGTTTTTAAATACGATGTGTATTCATTTTTTAAAAACTTAGATAATATGTTTATTTGGTTCCAAAGTTCGTATTTATAAGTGTTGACCCTTGAGATAATATATATGTTTTTGCATCTAAAGTATGGGATATGAAATAGGAATGTCTAGTTGAAAATTTTATACTTCCTCAGTTTCAATATATATGAACATACTTTATTTTTAGCATGTGCCAAAAAAAATGATATTTGTTCCTATTTTAAAATAATTTATTTTTATATAATGATTTATAGCCACATAAAATATATGTACTTAATTTTATGCCACAAATTCAAAAATTTTCTTTCTTTCCTTAAATTCCGTGCTCAATCAAATAAATTTACATAAATTGATTCTTAGTTCAAAATTTTAAGGGACACTCTACGAAATTTATTGAGTTGCAAGACTCACCCCTTTCCCCATGCTTACTTATTTGTTTATTTTGTACATATTCATTTTCAGCAATAGACAGCAGCGCGACTGACTTGTTTGTGGTACGCCATGTACTCTTCTGCCGTCCAATTAAGGTTTTGAAATTTATGGGCTTGAAATTTTAAAATTTTTAAGTTAGTGTGTTCTAATTTAATATAATAATATATTCAGTAAAATTTTACTAGTGAGGTATAGAGAGAGTGGAGTATATGCAGACCTTACCCTACTCTAAAAATGATATAAGTTGTTTCCGGAAGACTTTCGACTCAATAGGAGAGACAATAATATCAGAAAAGAAGCAAGAGAAAAGGCATAACAACAAAAAATGCCAAAAAGAAAATAACAACTATGAATCAGTGAATGGACAATACACAAAATTATGCAAAACAACAATGTGAGCACAACATAGACCGCTAACAAACCTAAACAAAATTCTACCAGACTACCCGATATAAAGAAGGAGGAACTCTCGACTACCCTCTATCCTGTCACCTTAAAGCTCGGCTTCCACATATTTCTATCAAGATCCATGTCCTCATAAATTAATAATTTATATATATTTAATTAATTTTTTAGAAATACAATTTATACCAAAGATACGAAGTTCGGCCGAACCCGTAAGTTCTACTCTCCCCCTGCCCTGCATATGACTATTGTGGGATCAGATATTATGGATTTGATGTTTGACTATGTATCACATATTATTGTTTGCTTTTTATGTTCCAAACATCAATATCATACAAGGGGGGAGGAGGTAATATGTGTGGTACCCAATTTTAGATCTAAAAGAACCTTGTTCTTCTAGGTGTTCTAACTACTACTGTTTGCGGAATTAAAAGTACAGAAATTAAAGAACACAATAATTTTTACGTGGAAAACACATGGCTCAAAAGGTGAAAAAACACACGACCTACTACACAGTAGGATATTTTCAAACATCCACTAAAATCAGTGAGCCAAAACAGCATTTACAAAACTCTTGTAAACCTAAGGATTAACTCTAATCCCAGTGTGGCACACAACTTCAACTATTGCGACACCTCCAAGTTAACTCTAACTTGAATACTCAAAGTACCTAATACAATTGCTTCGACGAAAGCTGGAAAGATACAATTTTAAACCACCTACTACAATTGAACTAGAACAAGAATAAACACAATGAAACTGGATCTTCTATCTCGTTCAAGTAGATGCAGGAGTGCACACTTTAATCTCACATAAATTGCTTGCAAAATTGTCTTGCTCTTTTGCTCTCAATTTAGTTTAACTTCTGCGTATGTGCCTCCTGTAAAAGAGAACAAACTCAGTTATTTATTAAGTTAGTAATTAGAGTTTGATTGAGACTCAATTGTTGATCCTCCATCGAATTTGAGTCCTAGAATAATACAAAATCCAACCTTTATTGTTGATCCGGATTGTGTTCTCTTTTCATAAGGAGACTTCTTCTCCTTATCCCATATGCAATCTTTTCGATCAGTTCAGAAGAAATTAGAAGATATTGTTGCTTGATCCCTAAGACTTATCTTCTTTACGTGCATCTCATATGCATAGGTTAATAACAATTGTGTCTCATAAGATGGACCTGGTCCATCACTGAGTTCATTTGTCATTTTTCAAAACTTCAACTCAACTTGACCAACAAATTTCCCATTTTTGATGTTGACAAACTCTGTGCGTTTACTGATCAGAGGATCTGTGGAATGCTAAATTATCAACATTTTCACTTAGGAGTGTAACTCATCATTAAGGACCAGATTTAATCAGGTTATAAATATCACTTTTTAGAATATAAAGTAAAGTACAATATCTCTTCTCCCTTTTGGCATCATCAAAAAGTTGCATATAATGTGAATCCCAAATTGTAATAGTTACTCATGGCCACTGGGGCAACTGCAGGTGAAAGCATGGTTTAGTGAAGCAATAATCAATCTTAACAAAAAACTTAAATATTAAGAACAGAATCTTCACAAAGCAAGAGAAAAGAAAATTGTCATTGATAAGGAAATGCTTCTACAAAACAGTCCACAAAAGAAAGAAAAAAATATCCAACCATGAACAAAAGACAACCAAAGAAAAATTCCTAATCTGGGTCACTAGGGGGGAGGGGTTACTAGACTGGTTCAAGGATAGGGCTGGAGGACCTAAGGGTTAAAAGAACTAGAGGGTTGGGATTGGAGAAGATTGAGTATTGTTTGCAACATCCCTTAACCCATTTCCTTTTTCTTTGCTAGCTCATATTTCAGGCTATTCATCTCATTTTCCATTTCAACAACACGAGCTTAGAGCCTAGCAATCTCAGGATCATTTGTCCCGCACTATTGAACCAAGGCCCTAACATTGCTGTTCACATGAGTCTTCAAAGACGAACCATGTTCAATTGGGGCTACACTGAGGAGATAGTCACAAGCCTGCAGGGTTTTGACACCAAAATGATCCTTGTTGGAGGCCATCTCCCACTTCTTCAAGGGAACATTCAACCTATCCAGCACAGTCGTCAGTATGAACCCATAAGGGGTAGCATGAGCCTTGGAGCCATTTATGACCCTATCCAGTAGCTTGACAATGAAGGCAAGCCAGTTAATCTGCTTTCCTCTCACAAGGCATTCCAGAAGAACCAAGTCCTTGTAGTTAGCAGTATTTCTTCTTTTCTGTTTGGGCAGCAAACACTTGTTGAGAAATTCAAATAGCACCTTATGCTCAGGCTTCATCTAACTCTTCTGCACAAACCTTGCCTTTGGCACATCCTCAGAAGACTCTATATCACAAAAGTTTCTGATGATTTGGAGAGCACTAGGAAGATCATCTAGACAAGGCCACCTCTGCCTAGTGTAGTCATCATAACCCTCACGTGGTATGTCCATTATCTTTCCCAATTTAGTTGCATCAAACTGCACCTTCACTAACCCTAACCACACTGGTGACTGCCCCATTTTTCACAGTGGCATTATCCATGAACTCGATCAGATACTTTCTTGCTACCTTCCATCCAATTGAAGAACCATGTCCTTCCAACCTTGTGCATCTAGCGCATCCACCAATCTAATCATGCATGACTCCTCCAGGTCTTTCAACAACCTCCCCTTCAGAATCTTCCTCCTGCCAAAGATGGCAAATTATTCATGTTCCTTTTCAGACTCCTCCTCTTCTTCTCCACTCCATTTCCCTTCACTGCAGACCTAGTTCTTTTGGCCAAGGAGGGTTCAACAGATACAAATTTTGAGGACTTCTTTGCAGAAGTCTTGGTTCCTTTTGGTTTGGCAATGGGAACCTCTAGAGTTGTACCTCTTTCTTGATGGATCAGTTCCATCTCCTCCTCCTCCTCTTCAACAGCCTTAGAACTTTCCACAACTTTTGCCTTTCCTTTTTCTTTCCTTTTTTTTCTTACTTTCTTCTAAAGCTTTCTGTAGTTCTGACTCACTTTTCTTGACCCTGCTCCTTGTTGCTCTTACCTTAGGTAATGAAGGAACATCACACTTGAAAGATGATACCTTGCTTTTCTTTGTTGGTTTGGAAGCAGTTGGGGTCCTTTGGGAAGAAGCTTTGCACTTATTTGGATCATAGCTGGCCCCAACCTTCTTCAAGATGTCAGCCAATGTTTCCTCCACAGATAAATCGGGTTCATTTTGCTGCTCACTCACATGAACAAGGCTTTCAACAGCCTTTCCAAAGCCACTTCCCCCTGACTTGATGCCACCCTCTTCTATGCTACCACAAATAGCAAGAACCTCTCCTTTATTTTTCTTTCCCCTTCTACTCGAGCCATCCCCTTGTACATTTCTTACAGATCCCACCAACACAAACCTATTTTCTTCCATTTCTAACATATCATAAAATGCACAACAAGTATTTACCTCACCTGGGGTTTCTTAATTTTTGTCAGTGTCAGAAGACCCACGTTCTTCTCCTTAGCTGGCAAAGATAAATGCCTCAGATTCAGAGCTTGAGTCAAATTCTTTAGCCGAACTTTCTTTCTTTTGGCTAGCTTTCAGTTTTTCGTTTAAGGCTTTTCTCAAAGAACCAAAAGCTATAGTTTTCCTGGCTAGCATTTTCTGGCAAAGAAACCTAGGTTTTGGAGTTTCACTAGGAGGTGTTGATGATGAAGTATTAGGAGATACTGGTGGAAGAGTACCTGGATTGTCTTGAGGATTTGTCATGGTAGAGTATTTTTGGGAATTTAGGAGAGAACGAAGATGATCAGAAGTTTAGAAGAGGTGAATGACGGTTATAAACAAAAAGAAAGGATATGGTGTGTATTTAAAGAGGGGTTATGATTTAGTGCATTAATGACGGACTTTTTTCCAGTAGTCAATTAGAGGCCTAATCACATTGAGTTCCGGTCTCTTGGTTATTCATGGGTGACGCTGGGTTTTAGGAAAAATCCCATTATTTAGACTCCTAGGATAATGAAACTGGTTCAATGCTCAACGGATAGAAATTCTGAAAGTTTGGTGCAATTAGGACTTTTTCTCATAATTGGAAAATTTATCTTTCTAATTCTGCAAAGTATAGAAACATACCTGAACTTTCTCATAAGCATATACTGATAAACCAGGTTCTTCAAGTAAAACTTCTCTTGGTCATGCCTCAAATGTCAGAATAGAAAAACTTTGTAAGAGATCATTGAGTCATATAAACACATGTCACAGGAGTATACTGGTTAAAGTATGAAACTGAGTAAGAATTAGTCTAGATATTTACATAATATTAAGAACTTCTAACCAAAAAAAAATCATTTTTTTCATTGTGCATTCTGAACTGGACTTTTTTAGGTGATCTCAATCATCCCTAATTCCAACCTGTTCCTTTCAAAGTTTTCTCTACTCAGTGCTTTAGTGAAGATGTTAGTTATTTATTTATTAGTAGCACATAATTCTATTGATATTAACCCTTTCTCATAGTTATCTCTTAAGAAGTGGTGTCTAACATCTATGTGCTTGGTCCTTTTGTGATGAACATTATTCTTTGTCATACTTATAGCACTAGTGTTATCACAGAATATTGGAATACATCCCACTTCAATTCCAAAGTCTACCAGCTGTTGTTTGATCTATAGCAATTGAGCACAACAAGAAGCAACATCAACATATTCAGCTTCAGCAGTAGATATGGCTATTGAATTTTGCTTTTTGGTAGCCCATGACATATGGCATGAACCCAGGAAATGTGCCATACCTAAAGTGCTCTTCATGTCCACTAGAAAACCTGCATAATCATCATTAGCATATCCTACTATATAAAAATTACTACCTTTGGGATACCAAAGACACAAATCAGTGGTACCTTTCATATATCTCAATATCCTCTTGATAGCATTCAAGTGTGACTCTTTTGGATTTGACTGGAAACGAGCACGTAGCCCTACACTGAAAACTATAGTGTATAGTTTTTGAACCAATCATACCCATATACAACTTTTGATCAACTGATGAACCAGGTTCATCAACATCTGATTTAGTGGCAATTTCAATAGGTATATCTATTTCTTTTGAGTCCTCCATTTTAAACTTTTTGATTAGTTCTTTCATATACTTCTGTTGATAGATCATGGTTGCATTTGGGCTTTGTTTGATCTACAGGCCTAAGAAGAAGTTTATTTCACCCATCATACTCATTTCAAACTCACTTCCCATTAGCTTTGCAAAGTCCTTACTCAACCTACAGTAGTTGCCCTAAATATTATGTCATCAACATATATTTGCACAACAAAGAGGTCTTTACCTTTTTCCCTTAGGAACAAAGTGCTGTCAATTTTACCTCTTTTGTACCTATGGTCCAATAGGAATTTTGATAGTCATTCATACCAAGCTCTTGGGGTATGCTTGAGGCCATATAGAGCCTTTTCCAGCTTGTACACATGCTCAGGACATTCCTTGCTTTCAAAACCCGGAGGTTGTTTCACAAACACTTCTTTCTTGAGGTAGCCATTCAGGAAAGCACTTTGACATCCATCTGATAGAGAGTGAATTTCATATATGTTACAAAGGCTATGAGGAGTCTGATTGCCTCTGGTCTTGAAACTGGAGTAACGGTCTCATCATAGTCAATACCTTCCTCTTGGTTGTAGCCCCGAACCACCAGCCTTGACTATTTCTTGTACCCATTCCATCTTCATCAAGTTTGTTCTTGAAGACCTATTTTGTACCAATGACTGATTTGTCCTTGGGTATTGGAACTAGATACCACACTTGACTTCTTTCAAATTAGTTGAGTTCCTCCTGCATAGCATTGACCCAATCTGCATCCTGCAAAGCCTCAATAATATTTTTAGGTCCAATAATAGATAGAAAAACATCAAATGCACACAAATTCTTTAGTTGTGATCTAGTTTTGACTCCAGATGTTGGATCAGTAATGATGTTCTCAACTGGAATAAGAACTTTGATACTTGTGGGATTTCACCACCAACTAGTTTCTACTAGATGATACTCCTTTGTTCTGTTGCTGAGGAACAAGTTCATAGACAGGTTCTTGTAGAGAATTTGCTTCAATCTCCCTAGTTAGTTCCCCCTGTCAGGTTGCCCTGAGTGGAAGAACCTGTTTCATCACATGTTCCTTCTTTTGATGCTACTTTGTTTGTAGATTCAGTCAATTCTTTTACCAGTCCAATGGCTTCATCTTCATGTTCCTGTCTCTCAGAAAGAATGTTAGTTTCATCAAATACAACATGCACACTTTCTTCTACACACAAAGTTCTTTTATTGAACACTTTATATGCTTTTCTATGTGAAGAATATCCCAATAATACTCCCTCATCACTTCTGGGATCAAACTTCCCTAGGGAGTATTTTTCATTATTGTGCACATAGAACTTGCAACCAAATGCCCTAAAATGGGATATGTTTGGTTTTCTCCCTTTAAGTAACTCATAAGGAGTTTTCTCAACAAGAGGTCTAGTCATGCATCTATTGATTATGTAGCATCGATGTTTACAGCCTCTGCCCAGAAGCTGTGAGGTAATTTACTAGAGAGAAGCATGGTCCTTGCCATATCCTCCAGGGTCATGTTCTTTCTTTCAACTACTCCATTTTCCTGAGGAGTCCTAGGGGCAGAGAAGTTGTGATATATAACATTTTCATCACAATATTCAGCAAATTTTGCATTTTCAAATTCAGTTCCATGATCAGACCTAATGTATGCAAGTTGATTTCCTAATTGTTTCTGAGTTTCTCTAACAAAAGCAGCAAACATTTCAAATGCCTCGTCTTTAGATGTCAGAATAGTACCCAGGTAAATCTAGAATAATCATCAACAAGCACTATCACATATTTCTTTCCACCTCTGCTCATGGTTCTCATTGGAACACATAGATCCATATGAACCAGTTCTAACGTCTTAGACGTACTTACCATTTTCTTGGATTTGAAGGATGACCTTACATGCTTCTCCCTTGCATATGCCGTACAAACTTTGTCTTCCTTGAACTTGATATTAGGTAACCTTATAACCAAGTCTTTGGAGACTAATTTTTTTAGTTGATTTAGACTAGCATGGCCAAGTCTCTTGTGCCACGGGAAGGGATCATTAACTAACACACTTAAGTAAGTGAGTTCATTTTCAGAAAGATTTTACAAACCTACAATGTAAATATTGTTAGCTCATTTTCCCTGCAAAACAATGTTGTTAGTGGCAAGGTTAATCACAAAGCATTTTGGTAGAGGTGAAAACTACAAGGTTACCTCTGTCACACATTTGTGACACACTAATTAGGCTATATTTCAAGCCATCTATCAGGTAGACATTCTCAATGGAATGAGAGTCTGTCTTACCTATCTTTCAAACCGCAATGATCTCACCTTTCTTTCTATTACCAAAGGAGATATTACCTTCTTTTAGGTTCTCAAGTGAAAGGAGCTGGCCCTTGTTCCCAGTCATATATTTTGAGTAGTCACTATCCATGTACCATATTTGTCTACTCCCTTTCACTTGAATATCTTGATCATCATCATCTTATTCAATAATGTATGTAAGAGCTTGCTCTTCTTCATCTTCATCGTCTGAGTCTTCATCAGAGGTTTCACCCCAAGCAGCAACCATAACCTTGGTTGAACCTTTGTATCTTTTGGGTTGAACATGTTCCTTCTTCCTATTTCTTCATTCAGCCCTTTCTTTCTTCCACTCAATCTCCCATTGAGGGAAATTCTTGATCATGTGGTCAGTCTTAACACACTTATAGTAGGCGTCATTGGTCTATTTCTCAGGAGCTCTTGTCTTGTTGAAGTTTGTACCTCTTGATGGACCATTTCCTCTCATCAAGTATTTTTTGAAATCTCTAGTGATCATAGCCATCTCATCAACTTCCAGCTATGAACCTTCTGTAATTTTGAGATCTAGGCTTCTCTCCTTCTTGGGTGTATCCATCTTCCTGGTTTGCCTTCTTAGTTCATAAGCAGTAAGATTTCCAATGAGTTCATCCAGTTTGAGAGTAGCCATATTCTTGGATTCCTGAATAGAAGTGATTTTGCTTTCCCAAGCAACTGGAAGAACTTTTGTGAAGATTTTCTCAACCTTGTCTTCTTCAAGGATAAACCTTCCAAGAGACTTAAGTTCATTTGTCAGTGTAGTTAACCTTGTATACATCTCTTGAATAGTTTCTCCATCTTTCATATTAAAATTCTCATATTGAGAATACAATATTGTTCCTCTGGATCTCTTCACTTGAGGTGTTCCTTCATGAGCCATTTGCGAATTGTCCCATATCTCTTTGGCAGCACTACAGCTTTGGATCCTGCTGTACTCATCTGGACCTAGTCCACATACAAGCCATTTCTTGGCCTTAGCATTTTTCTCCCACTTTTTCAAGTCTTCATCAGGGCAGTCAGCCCTTGTCTTTGGCACATCTACTCCTTTCTCATTTTTCATTGTAGTTTCCAAAGGACCATCAGTGACTATGTCCCAGAGTTCATAGTCTTCCCCTATGATATGATCCTTCATCCTGTTCTTCCACCAAGAGTAATACCGTCCATTCAACAGTCGAGGCCTGGCAGTGGATTGCCCTTCCCAATTCCCAGGTGGTACACTCATGTTGATCTTTTCATAAGGTGTTAGACTCTTCAAGGATAACCCGCTCTGACACCAAATGATGTTCCAAATGTTAATACCACACTAGAGGGGAGAGGGGGGGGGGGGTGATTTCTGTGGTACCCAATTTTCGATCTAGAAGAAACTAGTTCTTCTAGGTCTTCTAACTACTACTGTTTGCGAAATTAAAAGTACAAAAATTAAAGAACACAAAGATTTTTATGTGGAAAAACCTGGCTCAAAAGGTGAAAAAACCACAACCTACTACTCGATAGGATTTTCCCAAACATCCACTAAAATTAGTTAGCCAAAACAGCATTTACTAAACTCTTATAAACCTAAGGATTAACTCTAATCCTAGTGTGACTAACAACTTCAACTGTTGTGACACCTCTAAGTTAACTTTAACTTGAATACTCAAAGTACCTAATACAATTGCTTCTATGAAAAATGGAAAGGCAGAATTTTAAACCATCTACTACAATTGAACTAGAATACGAATAAACACAATGAAACTGGTTCTTCCATCTCGTTCAAGTAGCTGTAGGAGTGCACACTTTAATCTCACATAAATTACTTGAAAAATTGCCTTGCTCTTTTGCTCTCAATTTAGTTTAATTTCTGCGTATATGCCTCCTGTAAAAGAGAAATAACTCAGTTATTTACTAAGTTAGTAATCAGAGTTTGATTGAGACTCAATTGTTGACCCTCCATCAAATTTGAGTACTACAACAATACAAACTCCAACCCTTATCCTTGATCCAGATTGTGTTCTCTTTTCATATGGAGACTTCTTCTCCTTATCCCATATGCAATCTTTTCGATCAGTTCAGAAGATATTCAGAAGATATGTTTTCTTGATACTTAAAACTTATCTTCTTTACGTGCATCTCATATGCATAGGTTGATAACCGCCGTGTCACATAAGATGGACCTGGTCCATTAGTGAGTTCATTTGTCATTCTTCAAAACTTCAAATGAACTTGAGCAAATAGTTTTGCATTACAGTTTGACGTTTGGATTCTATCTTAGTTGTTATAGTATGATTTAAATTGGTGTTAAGCTATTATTTGTCTTAAGAAATTGATTATTAAGCTAGGATTTTCTTGGTGAGGAAGTGGCAGAGTACTACTCGAAAATCATAATTCTCCATATTTGAGTTATAACGCACCTTCTATTAAGTTTGTGCTACAAGCAATTATTCAAATTGGACCAGGTCTTGCAAGCTCATAATATCTATTGGGGTGATAAACGGATATCATGTACCAATTGTAAGTATGAAGTCCTGAAAGAGTAATTTTGTGTATAAGTGATATTTGTGTAGGTTAGCATGACATAAATTAGTTAGATGGTTAGAATTAATTGATTGAAATTAGCTAGGCTTCAATAGTGTATATATACACAGGTGTACATAATTTAGCTTACGACAACAACAACACAAAACCCAATTTGATTTCAACAAGTGGGGTCTGGGGAGGGTAGTCAGTATGTAGATCCTATCCCTACCTAATGCAGGTAGAGATGCTGTTTCTAATAGACCCTCGTCTAAGGAAGGGCAAAAAAAAGAAGAGGAAACCAAGGGAGAAAGAAAGAGAGAAGATAAAAGAAAACATGATTTAGCTTCGCAGTTGTAATTAACATTTTCAGTCAATACATTATTTCAGGTCTTTGTTTAGTTCTTTTTTGATATCTGAACTGAGTTTGATAATGGTAGAATTTAACATGGTATCAGAGCTTAAGTTGGATCAATCAAAGCTAGGGTTTTATTTCTCGATTCAATTTTTGAAAGTATTGGTCCAATTCCTCAATTTCTTTTTCAGTTCTTTTTTGGAGATTAGCAATGGCAACTTTGGATATCAACAATCCTTGTCATCCTTTATATATGCGATCATCGGATTACTTTTTAATAACATTATTATTTCGATTCAGCTAAAAGGGAATGAAAATTATTTAGTTTGGAGAAACGCGACGTTGAGCACATTGCGGACAAAATGTAAGATAGGGTTCACCGATGGTGTCACGATCCTAAATTCTCACCCTCGAGATCGTGATGGCACCTAACATTTCACTTGCTAGGCAAGCCAATGTTACAGAATGTTTTTAGCAATTTTTAACAATTCAATTAAATGATAACCAAGAAACTGAATAAAGTTAAATAGAATAAGAAAACAAAAATTACTGTAATATCTGGATACAATACCGGAACTGGTATTACAAGTGGACGAGCGACTGGAGTACTACAAACAAAAGTCTGAATAAAAGCATAAATGTCTGAAATAAAGTAAACATCTAGAATGATGTAGAAGGGGACTTTGGGTTGCTAACGTTGTGCATATGTACCTCAAATCTTTGCCAAGCAATCAATCCGAGCAGTCTACTAACCACCGCTAGGACTGATTCCAAAATATGCACAAGAAGTACAAAGTGTAGTATGAGTACAACAAAACCCATGTACTCTGTAAGTACCGAGCCAAACTTCGACAAAATAGTAACGAGGCTAAGGCGGGTCACTTACAATAACCTGCACGCAGTATAATAATAATAATAGAAAAAAATAGGAAATGGCAGCAAAACAGTTAACTAATGAAGACAACTCAATACTCGAAATCAGTGAAACCACAAATATCAGTCCTCAGGATCAATTATGAAAATACTGAAAGCTAACACAATACAATAATGAATGCAACACACACAATCCATTGCGACGCACAACACGATCCCACCATACAAACACAATCCTCCCTTATTTCACCATATCAATATAAAGAATAACATATAAAATCTATTGTGTTGTGCAGCCCGATCCCACCATATTAATTAGAATCAATATAACAACACTCCATTATATCAACATATAAAAATTATATATAAAATCCGTTGCAGCATGCAACCCGATCCCACCATATTAATATCAAATCCTCCCTTATTCCATCATATCACAACTGTTATGGTATGTAACCCGATCCATAAACAAAATTAATAAATGTAATCAATTCAACAAATCCATTCACAAGAATCTATACGATTAAAGAATATTAAAGCAAAGCAATAAGCAACCCCGTACCAAATCAAGGAATGCTACAACTAATACAAAGTACAAGACAAGCAAATATATGACATTTAAAGTGTACAAGTAAGATAATTAAAACAAGTGGCAATTAATCATGAAATCATCGAAGAAACAAATATTTCAATACAAAAGTAAATAAATGACAAGTAACAAGTTATGACATAGAAAGAAATTAAAGCATGTAACAGCTAAGACATGGAATAAGATAATTAATGAAATACAAAAAAGCATGAAAATAATTATTTTGACTGCGTATATACATTCGTCACCTCACATATATACTATTACACATGTAGTTCCCATAACATATAGTTCAAGGATTCCTAATTCCCTCAAAGCAAGGTTAAATCCAATACTTACCTCACTCCATAAGTAAATCAAAGCTCAACTAGGGCCCTTCCACTAAAATATGCCTCCAAATCAATCAAATCTAACCAAAATTGTCTTAATATCAACGAATAATGTTAGAAAAATCAAATATAATACATAAAGCTAAGATCTCTACACTTTTTCAATAAGATAGAAAAAGTCAACCCTAGGCCCGCTTAGTTAAAACCCGCAACTCAGACCAAATTGAATTACCCACTCACCCCGAGTCCGATTATATGAGTAGTTTCAAAATTTGGCCTCAATTTGAGGTCTAAATCTTAATTTTACAAAAACTCACAATTCTACCTAAATCTCTAATTTTCTACCATGGAGGAGCATAAATTAAGGTTAGAAATCAATGGGTGTTGATGAAAATGAAAGAAAATAAGTTAAAGTATACTAACATATAAATGGTGATGAAATTTCTCTTCGAAATCACCTTTAGGCCGAGCTCTAATGTGAAGATGATGAAAAATGGGTGAAATCTCGTTTTCAGAAATTTAAAAGAGTGGGCGTCATGTGTTCATCGCATTCGCAAGACACCTGATGTAATTGCGACACAGCAATGTCTAAAGACCTTTAGGTTCGCGATATTCATCGCGTTCATGTAATATTCCCCCCGGCCATTGTGTTCGCGAGCTTGGGCTTGTGTTCGTGTAGAACAATCCCCTTATCCCCCCCGGGCCTATAACCTTCGTGTTCTTGTAGTTTTGGTCACGTTCGCTAAAGGTAATCCTACAATTACTTCGCGTTTGTGACCCAAGCCTCACGTTCACATAGAGAAAATCCCAACCCCAACCTAGGTTACTCTTCGCGATCTTGAAGAATGTTGCACAAAACATCAGAACAATATTTCTTCTTCTCATTCACATGGATATTTGTTCTTGATAGTAATTTTATTCAACTATCGACAGTATATACACATCCCTATCAAACCACCTTTATTCTTCATGAACAACATGGGCGTAACCCAGGGTGAGACACTAGGTCTAATGAATCCCTTATCAAGCAAATCTGGAAATTGCTCCTTCAATTCCTTCAACTGCACTAAGGCCATACAGTATAATGGCATAAACATGGGCTGAGTGCCCAGATCCAAATGAATACAGAAGTCAATATCTTTGTCGGGTGGCATCCCCAGCAGATATGCAGGAAACACCTTTGGAAAGTCACAATCAACTCGTACTGAATTCTTGGAAGGAACCTCCACTCTAGAATCGTGTATATAGGCCAAATAAGCTAAACATCCCTTCTCGACCATACATCGAGCCTTGGCATATAAAATAACCCTAGTAGTAGAATTGTCAAGAGTCCCTCTCCACTTTAATCGAGGCAACCTCGGCATGGCTAAGGTCACTGTCTTGGAATGAAAATCCAATATAGCATGATAAGGTGACAACGAATCCATACGAAAGATAAAGTCAAAAATATACCATATCAAGAAGTAGAAGATTTATGCTAGTCTCAAGACTCCCAATAGTGATTACACACGAGTGATAGACATGATCTACAACAATAGAATTTCCCACAGGCATGGACACATATACAGGAGTACTCAAAGAATTATGAGGTACAACCAGATATGAAGCAAAGTATGATGACACGTAGGAATAAGTAAAGCCCAGATCAAATAGAATTGAAACATCTCTATGGTAAACTGGAACAATACTTGTTATGAAGTCGTTAGACGACTAGACCTCAGGTCTAGCTGGAAAAGCATGAAATTAGGGTTGGGCTCCACCACTCTGACCTGGGTCTTTGGGATGGACTCTAAGTGGATAGACTCCACCTCTAACAAACTGACCTCCACCTCTGGATTCTTAGCCCCTGCCTCTAGCTGGCTAAGCGGGCGGTGGAGCAATCAATGCCGGGACCATGGCACGAGAATGCTGCTGCGGCATGTTGCCTAAGAACCTTAGGCAGAACCTCCTAATATGACCAGTACCTCAAAACTCAAAACACTCATCCTACCGTTATGGTTGCTGAAGCTGAAGCTGACCCGAACCAAGGTGATAGCTCTGAATTCGAAGCACACTAATAAGAGCTGATGGTGCGCTGTATGATGGCTGCCCAAAATGCGATATATAAGGACCACGACTCTATGAAACACTGTGAGATGCCTGAAGTGCTGACTGAAATGGCCTGGTAGGATGGCCTCTAGCAAAAGTACCCCTGCCTCCAAACAAGGCACTACTGAAACCTCCGAAATGACGAGGTATCTTATTAGACACCTGCCCCCTCTCTTGAGTATGAACTTTATCGATTCGTCTATAGCCCTTTGTAAAGTACTGTCATCTCCGGTCTCCTTGGCCATCTATAGCTTGATAGTGAAAGTGAGCCTATCAATGAATCTCCTCACTCTCTCCCTCTCAGTAGGGTGAAAGATAATAACATGTCGAGCTAGGTACACAAATCGAGTCTCATACTGGGTAACTATCATACTACCCTGTTGAAGATGCTCAAACTTCCTGCGGTAATTCTCTCTTAGAGTGATAGGGATGAACTTCTCTAGAAAGAGCTGTGAAAACTGATCCCAAGTAAGTGTAGGTAAACCAGCTGGTCTATTAAACATATAATCTCTCCACCATCTCTTGGAAAAACCAATCATCTGAAACACTGCAAAATCGACCATATTGGTCTCAACTACACCCATGTCCGCAACACCTCGTGGCAGTAATCTAGATAATCTTGTGGGTCCTCAGAATGTGAACCACTGAAATAAACAGGGAAGATCTTTCTAAACTAATCCAAACTCAACAAAGCCTCAGAAGACATGGCGAGCCTATCACCGACCTGTGGCGCAATAACCGGCTAAACCACCCCAACTCACGGGCTGCTGGAGTCTAATATAGGGGAGCCACCTACTCCAGTGTGTGAGTGGCAGGAGTATGTTCTCCTCTTCCAGCCCGAGAGACGGTTGGTGTGACCGGGAATGTACCGGTTTGTGATACACTCTATATAAGGCCCACCAAGTGGACTAGAGCATCTTGGAGAACTGGAGTGGCTATTAACTCCTCTAGAACCTGAGCTGCTCCAACGGGTACATGCTGAGCTGGAATTTCCTCCTAGGGATCAATTTGAGGCTCAACTGTAGGTGTTTCTGCTCGAGCTCTAGGCTGAGTTCTACCTCTGGCTCGATCTTGACCTCGAACTCTGCCCCTAATACGAGTTTCCACTAGGGGCCCCGACTCCTATTCAACTACAGATGTTGTGTGTGTTCTCTCTATCTACAAGAGAACAATAATTGAATATTTAAACATCCATGATAGAATAAAATCGCACGATAGAGAAAGATAAAAGTGAAATTGTTCCAAAATACCAAAGCCTTTGGAAGATAGGTACATACATCACCATACCGATCCTACCAACTCTACTAAGCTTGGTCATGATTCGTAAGACCTAGGCAACCTAGTGCTATGATACTCGCTTGTCACGATTCGAAATTTCCACCCTCAGGATTGTGATTGCGCCTAATATTTTGCTTGCTAGGAAAGCCAATGTTAAAGATTGTTTTTAGACATTTTTAACAATTCAAATTAAATGATAACCAAGAAACTGAATAAAGTGAAATAGAATGAGTAAACAAAGATAACTGCGATATCCAGATACATTCTCAGAACTGGTGTCACAAGTGCAGAGCAACTAGAGTACTATAAAAAAAAGTCTGAATGAACGATAACAGTCATAAATAAAGTAACCAACTAGAATGATGTAGAAAGGGACTTTATGGTTACAAATTTCATGCAAAAATACTTGTTGTCTGCACCAAGCAATCAATCCTAGTAATAGACTAACCGCCGCACTCCAAAATACGCACAAGAAGTGCAGAGTGCAGTATGAGTACACCCGACTCCATGTACTCTGTAAGTGTCGAGTCTAATCTAGACTAAGTGGTGACGAGGCTAAGGCGGGTAACTAACAATAACGTTCACGCGCAGTATAATTATAATAATAATAATGGGAAAGAAAAACAGGAAATGACACCAAAGCAGTTAACTAATGAAGACAACTCAACCCTAGAAATCAGCGAAACAAGAAATATCAGCCCTCAGGATCTTATATAAAAATACTAAAAGCTAACACAATACAACGATGAGTACAACACAAGCAATCCATTGAGGCGCGCAACACGATCCCACCTTACAAACACAATCATCCCTTATTTCACTATATAAATATCAAGAATAACATGTAAAATCCTCTGCGGCGCGCAACCCGATCCCACCATATAATCATAATAAATATAACAATCCTCCCTTATTTCACCATATCGAATCACATAAAAAATCCGTTTTGGTGTGTAACCTGATCCCATCATATCAATAACAAATACTCCTTTATTCCATTGCATCACAATCATTGCAACATGCAACCCGATCCATAAACAAAATCAATAAAAATAATCAATTCAACAACTCCAATCACAAGAATCTCTACGATTAAAGAATATGAAATCAACGCAATAATCAACCCCGTACCAAATCAAGGAATGCTATAACTAATACAAAGCAATAAGACAAGCAAAATATATGGCTTTTAAAGTGTACACGTAAGACCATTAAGGCAAGTAGCAATTAATCATGGAATCATGGAAGAAACAATTATTTCAATGCAAGAGTGAATAAATTACAAGTAACAAATTATGGCATATAAAAGCAATTAAAGCATATAACAGCTAAGACATGGAATGAGATAATTAATAAAATACGGGAAATCATGAAAATAATTATTTTGACAACGTATATACACTCATCACCTTGCATATACGCTGTTACACATGTAGTTCACATAACATATAGTTCAATGGTTCCTAATTCCCTAAAGTAAAGGTTAGATCCAATACTTACCTCGCTCCACAAGCAAATTAAAGCTCAATCGGCGCCCTTCCTCTAAGATCTACCTCCAAACCAATCGCATCTGACCAAAATTGACTTAATATCAACAAATAATACTAGGGAAATCAATTACAATACATAAAGCTAAGATCTTTGCATTTTTTCCAAAAATTCAACAAAAATCAACCCTGGACCCGCTTTGTCAAAACCCCCGATTCGGATCAAAACTCTATTACCCACTCACCTCATGCCCGATTATGTGAGTAGTTTTGAATTCCGACCTTAATTTGAGATCTAAATCTCAATTTTATAAAAATATCAAATTCTACCTAAATACCTAATTTTCTACCATTGAAGAGCATAAATTAAGATTAGAAATCAACGGGTATTGATGGAAATGGAAGAAAATGAGTTAAAGTATACTAACTTATGAAATGGTGATGAAATTTCTCTTCAAAATCGCCTCTAGGCCGAGCTATAATGTAAATATGGTGAAAAATGGGTGAAATATCATTTTAAGAAATTTAAAATATTAGGCGTCAGGTGTTCATCGCGTTTGCGAGACACCTGATGCAATTGCGACGCAACAAAGTCTAAAGACCTTCGGGTTCGCGAGTTGTTCTTCGCGTTCGCGATAGCTTTCCCCTCTATATTAGCTTATCTCATGGAGTTCAGATTTAATCGAGAGAGGAGTCTTGGCTATACAATTGAATGAATCAACAAGTGAATTTGTGAGAATCATTAGAACATTAGAGTGAATTGAATTAGAGTTAGATCCCGAATAGCGATCTTGCACCTATCCAACCACGACCCTTATTTCTCCTATTGATTTTTTCAGTGTTTCTCAAATCTTGTATTTTTGTGATTAATTATTAATTATTGTTGTTTTAATTGTTAATTTAGTTCATAATCATTCCAACCAAAGTGTTAGTCATTCTGAATAACATTTAAACCGTTAATTACTTAACATTATTTAAATTCAATCCATGTGTAGACGATAACTAAATGATACTATCTTTGTCTAGCGAACCCTAATTTCGTGTTGTATTTTGCACTCGCCAAATTTTGGCACTGTTGCCCGGGATTGGCAATCAATATTGTTCAAAATAGGTATTAGTACTAATTCAAGAACCGATTTTATTCTCTTGTATTCTCATTTTATCACATGTGTGCAGGAAACAGGTTTAACTCATCTTGTGTATGACTCTATCTTCTTCAGAAAAATTAATACCTTATGAACTAGAGTTGAAAAAACACCTGTAACAACTGAGAAAAGAAAGAGGGTCCACCGAAAATTTCTTGGGGCAATCTTCGACCCAAGAACAAATTGCAAATAATAGTGATGATGGAGTCAATTTGGCTGCAAGAGAAGCAGCCCAATGGGCAGACGTATCTTTACGGGCAGCTTTTGACGCAACTCTGAGAGATGGGGAAATTATTATTGGGTACGGAGGACAGAGATTTAACCTGAAACGTCCTCTTTTGGAAGATGCATTCAAAAATATGGGTCCCTAAGCAAGCAGATCATTGCGTGACTACGCTAGGCCAGTCTATAACTTAGAAGTATCTAGTGTGCGACCTTCTCCGATTGCAACCAATAATTTTGAGATCAAACAAGGGCTACTTCAGACCATTCTGAACAATTATGTCTTCCAAGGCAGACCAAATGAAGTTTCAAATATTCACTTGATGGACTTTGATACGATTACAAATACCTTCCAGCACAATAGGGTATCAGAAGATGCTATCTACTTAAACCCATTTCCTTTTTCACTGACTGATGATGCTAAGTACTGGTTGCGGAGTTTAGCGGCCACGTCAATTTAAAAGCAGAAAGACATGGCAAAGAAGTTCCTTGAAAAATATTTTTCAGCTGCAAAAAAGGGAAAAATTCGAAGAGAGACCACAACTTCGAGTAGAAAGATACAAAAATGGTGTTTAAAGCATGGAAACTATTTAAGAATATTATGAGAAGATGTTAGCATCATGGAGTAGACTTATAGATTCAACTCCACGATTTCTAGGATAGGCTGACACCCTCTGGCAGAAGGACTCAAAATAACGCAGTTAGAGGTCCTCTTATGAAAAAAAACAACTCCTGAAGTGATTGTAGCAAATCTAAATGAATTATCTGAAGATGTAAATCAATGACCTGTAGAGCACGACGAGAGAAAGAAAAAAGTTAGGGTACATCAAGTGGATTCTAATACCTGTGTCTAAGCCCAGCTAGACTTCATAGAAAAGAAGATCAGAAAGTTGGCTTCAACTAGGCTCCTTAGCCAGCCATCATTAGTTTGTGACTTTTGTAGAATGCTTCATCCAACGTATGATTATCAAGCCCTACCTATAGATGAAGTGGAAAATATTGCAGGAAGCTTTAATAGAAGCAACTACCAAAGTAGTAATAATTTCAACTTCATGGGGCAAAGACATCCCAAATTTTGGGGCAGTTTACCTAGTGATAATCTGAATGTATGGCAACAGAATAATCTTAGACTCCAAGAACAAGGAGTTTCAGGATTTCAAAATCAGCAAAGCTATCAAAACCAGCCTCAACAGTCTAATTATTCTGCCATGGAAGATCTAATGAGGCCTTCATTAATAAGACAAATTAAAGACTTGAAATTAATGGTACAACTATCCAGGAATGGGGAACAACCATCCGAAACTTGGAAATACAGGTGAGGAAAATTGCTAATCTATCATTTCCAAGATCTCTAGGAACTCTTCAAGTGGGGAAAATTGATAATCTGCTGATACCGAAAGAAATCCAATGCGGTGTCATTGAGAAGTGGGCAAGTATAGAAGGACCCCATTGAAAATCTAAGGGGCGGGTTGATTTAAATATAAGCGGAGACTGTGAAAGAGAATAAAAATAATAAAAATCAAGAAGGTGAAGTGAGGATAGATCCAAGGGATGCTCTGAAGAGGAAGAGGTAGACTAGAGCTATGAAAAAGAAGAAGAATGAAAATTTAGTGAATGAGGAGATTTATATATATATATATATATATATATATATATATATATTATCTACCTTTCCCCAGAAGAAAAGAAGAGAAAGAATATGAACAAATAATTTGGGCATTTTCTAGAAGTGCTCAATTATGTGCATGTTAATCTACCTTTCATAGAGGTACTCTCCCAAATGCCATTGTATGCCAAGATCTTGAAGGATATATTGTCCAACAAGAAGAAAGTAGAAGAGACTTCGATTTTCAAGCTCATTAAGCATTGTAGTGCGATCCTGCAAAATAAACTCCTTGAAAGTGTGGAAATCCAGGAAATTTTGCTATACCTTGCTCTCTAGGAAGTACTAAATTTGAAATATCTTTGTGTGATTCAGGAAATTCTACTAATCTTATGCCCTTTTCTATTTTAAGGAAACTTGAGAAAGAAATTGGAGTAGTCAGATCTCTACCTGTGTCATTGCAGCTGGCAGATCATACTATAATAATGCCCGAAGGAATAATAGAAGATGTGCTAGTTCAAGTGAACAAATTTACGTTCCCTATGGACTTCATCTTGGTCAACATAGAAGACAATAAGGAGGTCCCTCTGATTTTAGAGAGATCCTTCTTGGCTACTAGCAATACTATAGTGGATATTCAAGAAAGGTAGCTCATAATAAGAGTAAAGGAAGAGAGTTATTCAAAATAAAGGAGGCAATATGGGTATTAAGAGGGTACTTGGCTGCATACTTTAATTTTAAGGTGGATGTCCTGAAAGCGCTAGCTGAAGAGACAAGCATAATAAGTGTGGGGTGTGCCCGAAAAGGTTAGAGAAGAAAACTCAACATAGTTGTGTACACTAGGCCGGGCATGCAAAGGGGACCCCGACATTGATTCAGACCCAAACTAGATGATTCAGGGGAGTTTCCTTTACCTCTTGATTTTTCTTTGTGTGTCAAAGGGACATGCCATAATTTAATTCCCCTTTAGTTTTTCTTAATGCTACAGTTCTTTTTCAAGAATATTTGCTTGAACCAGGAGTAGTTTATTTATTTTTGTTAGGAATATGTAAGCCTTCTGCTATGGTGTTAAATGGAGATAACTTGTCTTAACTTTATTGTGTCTTGAGTGAGTGTTTTTGTTTGTCTAGGATCATTTCTTGATATGTCTATAAGTGCCTTAAATAGTTTGATTTTGACTCTGCTTAGCTGCTTTGGCTAAAGAGTCGAGGTAGATATGGTCTTTAAGTGTGTTATGTACCAATGTGTATGTGAGGTTATTATTGATGTTTTGTGCATATCACTTGATATCTAGAACTTGTCAGTTGCGTTTGCAGAGAAAAATCGCAGTCTTGTTCAGTCTAGGAAGTGATATATGCATTTCTTTATTGAGCCGGATATATACCTTTGACCCACCAAATCAATGTGTATTTTAGTTAGCTCCTTTGAGTATGTAATCCTATTTCTTTAGCAACCATACTACAAGCCTGACCCCTTTATTTGAATTAACTATATGTTTGAACCTTTTAACTCTGTCTAGAAATTGAAATTGTTATGAGCTTTTAAAAAACTAAGTAGAGGTATGATTGGTGATTTTGAGTGGAATGTAGAAAATCGAAAAAGGTAAAATGTTTGAAAATTTTTGAAAGTCACGTGTAAGGAATTAAAAAGATTGAATTTTCTTGAGGAAATAAAACAAAACTTTGAAAATAAGAAAAAGAAAGAATTTGTGTATGGGAACATGTGGACCATCACAAATGATGTCCCACAGTTCAGAATCTTCAACCATTATGAAATCATGCATCCGAGTCTTCCACCAGCCATAGTATTGACCATTAAATCTGGGAGGTCTATAGGTTGATTGTCCTTCTTCAAAGTTTGGTGGAGCAACCATTTAGTATCCTTCTTAGGTGTTAGCCTGATAGAAAGAGCCTGCTCTAATACCAATTGATAACTTATATGAGTCCACCAAACTATGGAGTATATGGTCCTCTATGAGACTAATATGTAGAATGCAGTAAAGACTGAATGTAAAGAAGGAAAGAGATTTTCTATGTGGAAAAATTCCACACAAGTGGATAAAAAAATCATGACATATTCTTGTAGGCTTTTAACTCAACTAACTTGTAATATACCTATTACAAGCCACTTTATCAAAAAATCACGGCCTGCTCTTGTAGGCTTTTAACTCAACTAACTTGTAATATACCTATTATAAGCCACTTTGTAAATACCCTATTGCAAAGACTTCAAACTAACTTATGATGCAACCACTACAAGACACTCTCTAACTCTCCTAGTTATAGATGATTTAACTTATGACTATTCCTAGTCACATCATAAACTCTAAAGTTTACGAATTTGGTTTGTTCCTAAAACAACGCTTCTAAAAAAAGCAAACTAGGAATTACAATGTATAGCAATTAACAAGATTATAACTCAACTATGGATGTACATAAGACCCATTTAGAAATTGATCCTTAGTGGAGTTATCTTCTTGTTCTTGACACACCAGTGACTTTAATGCCTGGTGAATGCTTTTTCTTCTTGAGAGAATATCACTAAATGCACAAGTGATGGTGTGTCTTGCACCAGGTTGTTTTATCATAAAAGATATCATAATGGATAGTGATGTCAACTCTTGGTGTAATTCTTCCCTGTGAGAAGTGACCGCAGCACTGTATGCATAGCCACTTCTGGGTAGTTGCGTTCCAACTGGATAGTGGACTTTGTACTTCTATCAGGACACACCAACGGACCAGGTCCTAGTTGTGTTCCTCTTCTATAACAGTTTCCAGATTGTTACTTTCTTCTGCTACGTTCCAGCTGTGCACTTGATGTGTACTTCTGTCAGAGAACTTCAAAGGAGCAGGTACCTGTTGTGTTTCTCTTTATATTGAATGCGTACAGTCACTAACTTGTGCTTTTGTTAGAGAACCCTAAAGGACCAACGCATCGTGTCCATCTTGTGTTCCTCCCAGTGGTCATTGACCCATTTGATGATTTTCAGGCTTCGAACAGTTCACATGAGATGTGTATCCTGCGGGACAAGGTTCTCTATATGGATTTTCACAAGAAGTTTGTTAGATCATCAAAACATAAGAAGCATAAGTTTAAGACATTGAAAACCTATCAAACACGTTGAGGCGAAGTTAGTTATTGTTGAGACCTCTATCTTATTGAGCATTTTACATTCATTGTTGTTGTTGATATTCATGTATATGTGGAGCCAGGGGCTATTGTTATGGAAATATTGGTGTTGTTGTTGTTGGCAAGTTATGATATATGGGAATTTGTGGTACGAACTGAGTGATATGATATTGATGTGCATGCAGCGTTATAAGGTGTGCATGAGGCAATATAAAATGGGACTTATGTATGTGTTGCTTATAGGGGAACTACGTGAAGCCGTATGGTATAATAAGGTGGACTAAGGTGCGTGTAGCTATTTCGGAAAAACTATTTTCAAAACATATTTCAAATGTAAGGCTTAAACGGCGATATAAGAAAAGATTGTGATTAAAATTGAGAAATATGAATATGAGGTGGTACGTCGGTTGTGATTCTTGATTATACGAGGTGGTACCTCGGTTTTGGTTTCATTATACATGAGGAGGTACCACGTTGTGATTCTTGCTGTTTATTTCATGTTGCAAAGTGTTCCGGTGGGAATATTTCTTGTTGTTTCATTCTTTATTATTCTAGCATTTGTTGTCTGTACATGATCATTTTAGCCCCTTTAGTTGCTTATTTTATGCTATTTCCATTGTTGATTTCCGCTACTAGTTCATGTTATCATCTTGTTTCGTATCAATTATTTTCTTACTTTCCATTACATATTTGTATTATATTTCATACTGTTGATTTATATCATAGTATGTGTCTTGACCTGACCTCGTCAGTACTCTACTGAGGTTAGACTCGATACTTACAGATATCATTATGGTGTACTCATACTATGCTTCGGCATATTTTTGTGCAAATATAGGTATGTCTGCTCGTGTCGGTGCTTGGAAGACTTCAAGGTATACCTGCTCCATGTTCGCATGCCGTAGAGTCACCTTCCCCTTTATTCTGTTACTGTTGTGGTTCTTTCATACAGTGATGTAGTAGTTATACTAGATTTACTCTATAGAGCTTATAACTTAATTTCACTAGTTTTGGGGAGCGTACTGTTGAGATTATATTTTGTATCCAATTTTGTTTTAGTATTTTAATAGATTGTTTCTACTAAGTTATTATTATTTGTTAGGCTTACCAAGTTATAGAGACTAGGTAACATCACGACATCCTACAGAGGAAAATTGGTGTCGTGACACTTGTGAAGGAAAGGTAATATCTTTGGCCTCTGTGTTAAAGTAAGTGACTATGGTTTTGAAAACTACATGGTGCTTGTGAGTTGAGCCTTGAGTCTAGGATGTTATGGTATGGTACATAGTCTGCTTTAACTATTCTTAGCAAGATGAGTTAGGAGAGTTGCTTGAAAAGGCCATCTCTATTTAAAGTGTGGTTTGATTGTTCGGGGGTGAGCAATGGTTTAAGTATGGGTGTTGATGGTAGGCTAGGAACCCATAATTTTACTATATTTTACACTCTAATTACTACACTTTGAATGTTATTGAGCCTAATTGTTAGTACTTTGTACCTATTATGTATGTTATTGCTGCTTAGGATGTGATTTCGACTAAAAAATAAGTATCGAACTAAAATGGATAATTTGTAACTTTGAAGTCTGAGTAGAAACTCAGAAAATTGAGTCGGAATTATGTTCGGGAATCGAGTACCAAGTTTAAATATCAAAAAGTGAGAAAAAGAGTACTTTGAGAAAAATGCACTACTGCCATGTGTCCTGCGCCGCGAGGCGCATGGTGCTAGTACAAATTTTATACAAAGTTTAAAAATAGGCCTTTGAACTTCCCCACTAATGTGGTGGATGGTGCACTGTCTGGGACGTCGCAGCAGTGTAAGTCGTTTAACTTGTTCCACTTCGGCTTAGAGAGGGTAGTTTCATCCGGGATCATTCTTACATGGCATAAATACACCAAAAGTGCTATTTCTAGGGAACTTTTGACCTATGAAAGATTGGAAGAGCTTTGGAGACTCTGAGGCACAAGGACTCATCATTGTTTTCTCAACTCAATACTCGAGTTTGGATTGAATTCATATTTTCTTATTCGTTAATTCTATTTGTGATGACTTCCTCCATGATTATGAAGTAGTTTATTTTAGGGTATGACGGATATGGTATTTTAATTGATAATTGTGGATTTTAACTCTAGCATTCTACATTAATAATTTGCTTATGCTTTGAATTGATTGAAGTTTTGTTCACTGAATTATTTGATCGAAGAAGAATATTTTGGGTCATTATCTTTGCACTATTTCGTTTGGTTTAGTTCAGTAACTCTTTTAAGTAATTGAAAGATCTTGTTGAATTGTTGATTAAATAAAGTTAGGAGAATATTCGAGAGATGTTTTCCTAAAGACTAGTCCAAGAACATGTTCTTGCATATCTCATAGTATTTTATATTAATTTACCTCGTAGAGTTCAGATTTAATCGAGAGAGGAGACTCAGATATACGATTGAACTAATGATCGAGTGAATTCGTGAGAAACTAAAATATTTGAGTGAGTTGAACTAGAGTTAGAATTCAAATAGCGATCTTGCACCTATCCAATCACGACCATTATGTCTTCATTGATTGTTTCATTATTGCTCAAATCATGTCTTTCCATGATTAATTGTTAATTGATGTAGTTTTAACAGTTAATTTTGGTTCATAATTATTTCAATCTAAGTGTTAATCATTTCGAATAATATTTAAGCCAGAAATTACTTGAATATTATTTAAATTCAATTCTTATGGAGACAATAATTAAGCTATACTATTTTTGGATAACGAGCATTACTTTTGTGTTTGTAGTTTGCGCTCGTCACTTCTCGATTGATATCTCATCTTAGCTTGATTTCCAATCAACAATTGTAGAATTTCACAATATCAGTACAACTATAGAATAGACATAGTTAAGGCATACTTTTTTGAGCTTTAATTAAGTTCAACTTAAGAATCTAATTTATAAGAATTGTACTTGAGATTTTTAAATTGATTGAAAAACATTAACAAATTTGCTTTTCTTTAAAGTCAACATTTTTGTCTAACGCGTATTCGACCAAAGGGAAATTGGGGCCTTAACTACTTGTAAACTTGATTATATCCAAATGTGACATTTAATGGATTTGCTTTTTCTACTTTTTGTTTGGTTAGATGAATTTTTCTATGAACATTCTACATGTCTTTAGAAATGGACCCTCAATTCTTTTCACTTCTAATTAATTCTTAGATGGATGTAAACCTAATTAAACAGACTGCTGACACCTGAAATTGTCTAAAAAGTATCATTTAATTTGAAACCAAACTTGTGCGTTAGAATACTATGGCCGTCTCATTTATAGTGCATTGAATTTTGGTATACATGAAAATGATTAAAATGATTGTAGATATTCATAACAGCGTACCAGTGGTCACCCAAAAAAAGGATTGCGATAGAGTGGATAAGTATATTTTTATCCTTAATTTAAATTTTGAATGTGAGCTCTAAATATAAAATCATCTTTGCTAGGAAGCATTTTATATCCACCCCCCCAATATAAAATTTTACCGTATGAATTCGAAATTTAATCAGATCCAATATAAATACCGAATGAGTGTGCATATATATACTATAAGAGAGAATACGATGGTCAACATGCTTGTTTCATTGTTATGGTATCTTTGTCATTTCATGTTCTCTTGATACATTTACCCTAATCTGCCAGGTAGAAAGTACCGCTTCCATGTAAAAAAAAATTGAAGCGGTACTATCTAACTGGTAGATTATAGAGTGAACATATCAAGAGAACGAGAAATGACAAAGATACCCTTATGATGAAGCATGCACATCGACCATCAGATGCCTGCTTATTATCTCTTACAGTGTAGTAGTAGTAATAGTAATAGTAGTATATATATATATATATATATATATATATATATATATATATATAACGAAGTCCCTCCACTACTCTACAAATTGTCCCATTTAATGATCAAAACAGACTACACCTTTTTGACAAAATGGAGGTCTAGCTAATTAGAAGACAAAATATTGTCTTTATCTTTCAATTATAGTGTTCGAGAGAACATTATCATATCTATAAACCTATATACACCTTATATTTTGATAGCTAGGGTCATCAATAATATGCCTTCCTTTTCATAGTTTAATTTGATTAAAACAAAAGTGTTATCAAATCCCCTCAAACATATCTCAACTACTCTTTCTTTGGCTTTATTTGTTTTATTGGTGAATTCATATATCTCTAGCTATTTTATTTTTTTTAAAAAAACATTTGATCCACCCTTCTTTTCTATAAGAAGAAAGTGGCCAAATTGATTCACTAAATTATATCTCAAAATATGTTATTTTCGTTCTCGCTATTCACTGGCCCAGCCCAGCCCATCTCATAAATTTCTTTTTCTTCTCTTACTTTTTTTTATTATAAATGATTGTTTACTCTAGATTTGTAGTACAATTGATCTCCAAGTTTAAGATAAAATTAATCCTCTTTATTAATGGATTAAAGGCTAATTGATGCCATTTGCAAGTAAAATGAGTGACACGAGGAATAGAGTGAAAGGGATTTGATGCATATACGTTAAATAAAACCATCCTTTTGAATGGAATGAATAGTAGTAGTGGAGGCCTACTCTGGCGCTGCTGCTAAAGCCTAAAGTGTCCATTGGCCATAATATTTTTTGCAAAATGGCCGTCTTATTCGACTCTCTTCTGCTTGATGGTGAAATCTCCCGCCTAAAGAACTTGTTTCAACTTATAACATGACATTGCAAGTCTACAACCTATAAACAAATATACGCCATTGGTTCATGCAGAGGCGAATCTATCCTATATCGAGAGGGGTTATCGGCACCAGTAAAGTTCAATAAAAAATTTATGTACACAAAACAAATACTGATATATTAGTAGTGGGTATCTTACATACAAAATAAATTTTGGTTGAATTTAAAAGTACACTCCCGCCCTTCAAATCCTAGGCCAGCCTCTAGATTCTTGGGCATCGATCAAGATTGTAGCGGAGTGATAAGTATTCCTTCATTGTGTAACCAAAGGCCTAAGGTTCGAGCCCGAAATATAAAGTCGCCTTTGTCAGGGAGCGTTTTACTTCCCAATATAGGCTTTCTGGCGCGAATCTGGATTTAGTCGGGCCCTAATCAGGGGCGATCCAACGTAGCGGTGTCGGGTTCATCTGAACACAGTACTTTAGACGTTGAATACAAATTTATGTGTAAAAATTATTTTAAATAAGAACTAATAGTAGTATGAACCCATACTTTAACAATATATAATGTATTCCATACTAATTTTTTAAGGTTAATCCCATATAATTAATTCAAATCTTGAATCAGCTTCTGGCTCTAATGTGAAAATTTTAAAAAGTTGATTCTATAAGTGAAATTAGGACGAACTATGTATGCAAAACGGTTTAAAAATATGTATACATATTATATCGTACTTATTCTGAATTCATTAATTTGATTCTAAATTCTGGATTCGATTCTGATTGGTTCGCTCATTTGTATTATTCCAAACTCTAATCAACCCAACGTATATATATACTCCCATTGATACATTTTACTACTACATGTTGATCTATAAAGTAAAAGCGAACAAGAAAGAAACAATGAAAGGTATTTAGAAAATAAGCTTTTCAGAGAAGGGAATCTAATTTTACATGCAAAAAGGAAGGTTGAAGAAGGCAAAGGGTCGGTGGGAAATTTGTCCCACAAAACAGCCACCAAAGGATAAATATTAGCTAAAAAGGGATCAAAATTGATGGAACCCTAGGCAAAAGCAACTTACACAAATTGTTACATTCCCTTGCCTTAGCTAAACTAACTTTTCAAAGTTGGAATATAACCCTACACCCACAGATTTATATCCTCTCAATATGCTTTAATTTTGTCAGTTTTTGCAAAATTTGATTGATCTTGAAAAAACATTAGTCCATGGTCTTCACATTTTGTCTTAAGTCACTTTTTTTCTTGATGTCTTATCACTATATATATATATATATATATTGTATGTGATGATAGCATTTAACTGTATTTTTTTTGAAGTGATTCTTGAAATAGTCTTAGTTTGGTAGAATATATTCAACCTAGAGCCAAATATACTAATTATGAGCTTGAATGGTTTTTAATCATATCTATATCTTTAGATTTTGAATTGAAAGTCTAGCTAATTGACCACCTCTTCTTTTAGTACTCTGTGACAAGTGACAACCATTCAATAAACATAGAGGAGCTAGAAACATATATAGATGCTGATGAACTAGAATCACTCTCAATAATTACATTTATATTGAGAACAAACATGAAAAAAAATTAAAGGAGAAAGAGATAGCAGATCTTTTTGTTTTTTGAATAATATTTTGTAGGGAGCTTGGAGCAATAAAATTATTTCCGTGTGACCTATAGATCACATATTCGAGCCGTAAAATCAGCTACTGATACTTATATTAGGATAGAATGCCTACATCACGCCTTCTTTGAGTGCGACCCTTCTACGAACCCTGCATGAACGCCGTGTACACTGGGCTGCCCTTTATTTATTTTTTTAATTTTTTTTGAGAAGGGGGAGAGCGGAGGAGGAAGGGGAATAAATGATGGAAAATCAGCGATCAAACAGCAAGGAGATTGATTCAAAACCATAGGAATGATATCGTAGGGAGCGTTAGAAGCAAAGATGGTAGGGCAAAATATTAAAGCTTATTTTTGCAAAGTAAAGATTTGTGTATATCTTCATATATATATCTTTTTAATGCTATGGTAAGACCCATATATTCTGCAAAAAAGATAATGCGGCTGGCCTAGTTCTATTGACATTTTCCCCACCTTATTGCATAATGAATATCAAAAAAAAATATAAATAAAAAAATTAATGAAGAACTTTAATCAAATTTTTGCAGCTTCTTTTTCCATTGTTTGTTGCTCAAAATTATTTATCAAGAGTAAGCATGATTATCCTAGCCACACCACTATAAAAGTTTGGGGATGACTAGTCATATATTATCACATTACCTTCCATAACTTCAGTTAATCATTTTTATCCTTGACAATTTAAAACACAAGATTTAGACTTAATAAAAGAGTCAAAACGCGATGCAACACGAAAGTATAAATTATGCAACACAATGAAATTAAAATTGTACGAGAAAATAAAGTAAAATTTAAGAAATTTAACATTGATGAAAATATCACCTTTCTCTTTGTTAACCATAAAATCTAAGAGTTTTGCAACTTAAAACATTACAGAAATAGTCGGCTGTATTTATTGTTTACTTTTTTATAAACGATATACACAAATATTATATATATATATATATATATATATATATATATATATATATATATATATATATATATATATATATATATATATATATATATATATATATATATATATATATATATATAAGAGAGCTAGTTGTATTTATTGTTTACTTTTTATAAACGATATACATAAATTATAAATTATATATATATCAACCAGCGCTCTCTCTATATATATAGCTGGTTGTATTTATTATTTATTTTTTCTAAATAATATATATATATTCACGAACTATTTTTAATTTAAGCACTTGAATAAATGCCTATTTAAATTAATTGTTCAATACTTAAAATTAGTAAGAGTAAAAGCATGATTATAAACAGAAAAAGATGGTTAGTGGGAGATGGAAGTTAGGCCCAATTTCCCAAAGAGATTGATTTGTGATGACTAAAAAAAGTGGGAGAGTGGGGCTTTCATTTTAATTTATGTATCATTTTTGTGAACTCAGTTCTTTCATCATATCAACTCCAGCTCCACCTATCAATTAGGAGGAGCCAAGTAAATGCTCTCTCTTTTTCTTGCAATTATAATCAATCAGGAAATGGAAAAATGAAAAAATAAAAGGCATGTGGGGGCAAAGTGTGGCAACTATTAATGATCATTTAATTCTAAATATTCAATGAGCTTATGATAATCTTCCTTTGATTTCATACTATGTTGCATTTATTTAGCAAAACTCTTTTTATTTTCTCCTTATTTATGGTCCTTTATTTTTGTAATGAGGACCTACAAGGAGCCTCTAAGTGGTATTTGCAGAAATGGCCTCTTTAAGGCCACTATTTAAGTACTCTCCTCGTTAGTTAAGTATGGTGAATTTATGCAAAAAAGAGTGACTTAAAAAAAGGCATACTGTATAAACAATCCAACCCCAGTCTCGAATCATAAATGGGGAAATGGTAGAAATGAGATATTTTGGTGTCACTTTTGATTTTTTTTATCCCGAAAAAAATCTTAGGAAAATTGCCTCCACCAGAATTGTGGGAAGTGTTCTTGGCAATTACAAGAATTTTTGATAGGGTGTGATATGATTTATCACAAAACATGACAATAGCCATAAAATTTCATATGGTGATCACTAAAATTTGCAAAAATATAAAAATATGGTAATCACAAAAAAAATTCATATGGTAATCACAAAAAAAATTCATATGGTAATCAGTAGCTCTGTTTTAAAAGGTAGAATCGAGACTCGCCTTGGGGCGAGCACTCGTAAAACGCTCCTGGGCTTATGTATGCGGCTTAGTTCTGTGAGACTTACGCCTTGGCCGTCGGGGCTTACGCCCTGGACACGCACAACGCCTTACGTAATGGGTTCGCCTGATAGAACTTTGTGCAGTTGTATGTAACTAAACTTGAAATTCTCAAAATTTCTTAATAAATCGTTAAATATTCAAAATTACTTTTTTCTTAACCATAAATCATTAAGTTGAGAATATTTTATGTCATCATAAAATAAAATTTATTGTGCATTATCCACTAAGATTGCTATGATAGTAAATTTTAAATAAAGATTTCATTTTAAAGTATTTATTTATTAATCTTTGTTATATTTTTATATATTAGTCCATAATTTTTTAAAATTATTTTCCTAAATATTTTTTTTTTATGTTTAAGAAATGCAATACTTATTAATTTTATAGTTCTGTATTAGCTAGTAACTATTTATAAATAAATAGTTATCATGGTATAGTATGGTAAATTATGTGTCACTTTATTAATTTGTTGAAGCTTAAAGATAAATGATGCTAGAGAATCATATTTAAATTTTGAATAATATTTTTATATAAATTCTCTTTCAAATAGAAAGCATTTTAAATAAAAGGAGTATTTTAAAAATATATCAAATTATAATATCAAAATTATTTCAATACTCACTACTACTTAAGAGATACATATAATATTTTGCATCAGATACGTTCTTTGGACGTTTGAGTTGTAACGATGTTGCAGCTAATTTGCATATTTTGATATATGTCATACTTTTGTATTATTCATAGTTAAATTATAATTTATGAACATTTTAAATAGATGATATGATATAGTTTTGTGATTTTGATGTAATTTTTATAATTATTTTTATTTTATATTATCTTAAAATTCTTGAAATAAGTAAAATTTAAAGATTCGTGGGATTTACGTCGTCTCGTCGGAGGTAAAACATCTCGCCTTACATCCCCGCCTTTTAAAATACTGATCAGTAGAATTTACCACAAAACATGACATCGTTAGAATTCCTCATATTAAAAATTCTGGAAGGGTGCTTCAAAATTCTAGCAATGGCTTCAACATTCTGACGATAGGACAATTTTACCAAATTTTTTTAACGGGATCAAAATAGATGGTTCTAGAAGGTGCATCGCCATAATTTCTTGACCATAAATTAAGGCACTATATAAACAGGCTCTTTAATTAATTAAGAAAGTTTAACCAAAGCCTTCTTCTTTTTCTCTTTGTTTCTTGTTTTCTTTTTTGAATATATCTGCAGTTCCAAACGTGCACTCACTTTCTTTTAAATAAGGGTCCATTTCTGTTCAATATTTTCAAATGAAAATTTTAAAAAATCCGAGTCAAAAAGGAAAAGATGGAAAGAATTCTAAAAGCAAAGGGAAAAAATTAATAAGCAAACAAAAAAGGATTGCTTAAAAGCATGACTTTATCTGCCAGCAAAATGGTTCTTAGCTACATAATAACCAAGGTAGCGTGAGTAGAGTACACAAAGTGAATCAAAAAAACATAAACTTACGCAGTAATCCACAGTTAGAACTGTTTAAGTATCATATTATGAATCTCATTAGGCCATCTATTTAAAATTATATGCAGTCAAACCTCTCTATTACAATTTCGTTTGTTCCGAAATTTTTTGGCTGCAATAGTAAAATGTTGTTACAGAGACATATATTATATCCTAATAGAATATTCGATTATGAGATTTTTTTATTTATTTATAATGAATGGCTATTATATGTGAATGCAGAGGTATGACTGTATATATACACACGTGTTATTTTAATTATTGACAAAGAATGCATATCAAGTACCAAAAGGTCAGAAATAAAAATGGTGAGTTTAACATAGACAGGAAACGCTAAGCAATTTTTTCTCATTTATTAAAGTTTTAGTGGAGAAGTTATTTGTTTTAGTGTTGATGGCAAGTAGCAGATATATAGTACCTTTAAAACAAAAGTTAATGTATATATGAAGAGCGCCCCCATAAGGAATACTATTAATTATCTAAAGTGTTTTCCCAAGAAGGAAAAACAAATTGTATGAGTGAACTTTATTAGAAAAGAGAAGAGAAATAAAGTAAAACCAAGTTAGTTCCTACTTAAGTACAAATTTTGATTTATCTTGTTATTTGTTCACCATGCCTTATCATGTGCCAATTTACAGAGGAAAAAAAAAGAGCAATGATGTTTACCTTAATTTGATAGTGAAATCAAATGGGTCCCTGAAAAATCTAATACTAACGCTCCCCTTAACATTTACTTTTCAGCTAATCAAGTTCAGACTCACATAAAGGTAGACAAAGATATGATTAAGTCCAAGGAAAGAGAGCTGCATTTTACCCTACTAAAACTAAAGTTTTACGTGGGACAACGCCATTTACCAAATCAAAGGAGTACAATCACTTTCTGTTCTGATGGAACTCGCATAGGACGTTTAATTTCCTTGTGGCAGGGTCTTATTTTAGCTTCGTCGTCCAGTGTAACTTGCTACCGAGCTTTTCCAGTGCACACACTATCTTTGAAGGAGACACGCAAAAGTTATGGGCAGATAATAAAGAAGGCATACCTCTTTCATTTCGTAATGGAGCGACATGTCCCTCTAGTGCTTCCATGTTTCTTGGTGGCGGCGGATGGGAGGATCTGATGTAAGGCTGGTGCCTTTCTTTATTGAGACGTGGGATTTGTTCCCGCCGTCCCTCGATGCGTCGATCCTTTCTAATTTCTAGATGTATTGTTGTCAACCGTTGGGTCGGCCCATTGAGGTCGTCCTCGTCTGCTCGTACCTCGGCACAGTAGGCATTATGGACCTTTTCCCATGTGGTAGGGGTAATTCATGAGACGGCTCAGTAGTTTTTTGTCGCCCTCAAACCGTCTCTACTTAGTCCATTCTAGAAAGCGGCCACCGCCATGCCTTCCGATACGTTGGGTAAGCTCATCCTCACCCTGTTAAATCTGGCTAAGAAGTCCTTGAGTCCCTCTCCTGTGGTTTGACGGATGGCGAAGATATCGTTAACCCTTGCTTCTGCTTTATTCGCTCCTGCATGGGCGGTGACGAACTTGTCCACAATTTCCTCGAATGTGAAAATGATATTTGCAGGTAGCTGGGAGTACCATGTCAAGGCCCCTCCTGTTAACGTTTCACCGAACTTCTTCAGCAGAACGGACGATACCTGTTCCATTGATAGGTCATTTCCTTTTACAACCGTGACATAGTGGATCAAATGATCCTCGGGATCTGTGGTTCCGTCGTATACTCTTAGGTAGGGTGGCATTTTGAAGGTCTTCGGAATGGAGTACGAGGCAGCCTCCTTAGTGTAGGGTTGTTCAACAAATCTTCCCACATCGCATTTTGGCAGCAACTTGGGGGCACCGGGGATCTTGTCTACTCTCTCCTGGTGTTCCTTCATCTGGTCACGAAGTGACTTATTTTCATTTTCCATTTCCTCCGTCTTCTTAAGAATGGCTGCGAGCGTGCCATTGTTGACCCGTACCTCGCCTGGCACGTTATTTGCTTGTGCAATTTCAGGTTCATCCATGACAGTGGTAAGGTCCACAGTCGGTGCACATCTGATGTTAGCTTGTGGTGACTTCTCGATCAAGCCACTTAGAGCACCCGTTAGCCATTATTCCAGTAGCTTCTTAACCTCCGAGGGTGATTCCTTGGTCGCAGATGTAAAAGCACCCTTTTCGCGCAAGATCATCGGATCTCCAGGTGGGGGAGGTGATCTCCCCACTCGTTGTGGTTCTAGGGGTTGCAATCAAAACACCCTCTTCACCGGCTTCATTGAGAGGACCGATGAGGTTGGTTGTAACATCTACTATCGGTTTTATTCTTGTGTTGCTTTCAGCCATTTTTGTTCGTGTGATGTAGAGGATAGTTGTTGGTTGTTCTCTAGGTGCAAACTATAGTTTTGATTCTCGAAATCCCCACAAACGGCACCAAATTGTTTGTCTCAAAAGTTATTTATGCACTTTGTAAGCTTAAAAATAATCAAAAAAAGAATTAGGATAAATCGTAATCAAATATAATGAGACCTAGAGATAGGAAATGCAATATAGTAAAGGTAGATCTTATAATGTAAAGAGAAAGTATGAACTTGGGAAATGGTGTTCGTCAGAGATAGAGAGGGAATAAGAGAGAAGTATTATTGATATTAACTCTTCTCCCTGTTCCAATATGACTTCTCCCTGTTACAATATGAGGGTCTCGTTTATATAGTAGGAGACCTTCCTCAAAATAATCAAAGAAAAAGTACAAAAGTAGGTGGCTTCTTCTTACTGAAGAAGTTAGGTTCTAAACGACGTCGCCTTCATCCCCACGCCCGGGTCGTGCCCTCACTCTGGCCGGCGCCTTCTCATTGGGCGTACCCGTTGTCGTGGGAATGTTGAGGGCCAAATTTTATGCTATACAACATGTATATCACGGGTTCGACTCGTGGAATCAGTCACTCATGCCTGCATAAGAGTAGGTTGCCTACATCACACCCCTTTTGGGGTGCAACCTTCTCGGACTCTGCATAAACGCAGGATGCTTCGTGCACCCGGCTGCTTTTCTTCTTCTTCTTCTTGGATCTTTATACAAATAGCTAGCCAGATTTACTATTTGTTTACCGATATACATAAATTATACTTAGATATACACAATTATACATATTATATATAAAATATACATTATCGACTATATTTTGTTTAAGCGATGGATTGACGGCAATTTAGGTTAATATTTTCCGAGGTTCTGTTTTTTTCCCTTCATTCTCCACTTTATTCTTTGTAGTATACCACTATTTGCATTCAGTTTTTGTTAGAGTAATGAAATAGAGAAAACGAAAAATTTGGATGATGCTGACTTTTGCCAAATTGTCAACAAATCAACATTAAATTAGGCCATTCTCTTTTGAATTTAAAACAAAGTAGCCTATAAAGAGCAATGTTAACTGAGCCACAAGACACCCCAGGTACAATTAATCTTGTCAACTTTCTTATCTTAAAATGAGACAAGAATAGTATTACATGTAAAGTTAACTCCACACTTTGCACTAATGCATGTACCTAAAATTTTGCAGTTCTAACATAAATTTTTTTTAAATATTCGATATTCAAAACTCACTAATGGGACTAATTCAGATTCTCATACGATAAGACTAGTTAGAGGGTGAAATGCTCCCTAAAAAATTAGCAGACTTTTGATATGATATTGGTGTAGCGGCACTTGCAAAACACAGTCTGCTACCAGATTGGGTTTAATTTTTAATGGGGGATATAATTTACTCGAAATACATTTAGGGGGATAAAGAAACTTTAAGGGGTCGTTTGGTACGAGGTATAAGAATGTATAAGGGTGGTATAATAATTTAATATTCTGTTTGGTTAGCAAACCAGGTTTAAGTTATCACAATATTAATTTAACACCAGGATACTTATACCTTATAAAAGGTGTAGTAATTAGCACCGATATAACTTATAGCTTCTTCTTGTCATTCTTAATACAACATACCAAACAATGAATAAACAACAATTCCAGTATAACTAATCTCAGCATAACTTATCTCAATATAACTTATACCGCTTGTATTCAACCAAACGACAAGTGTTCAATGGAGTTTTCCGGACAAGCGAAAGGGAAAGTTATGTAATTATTTTGTAATACTCGGAAAATCAATACATATGCATGTATAACATAATAGTTAAAAAGAAAGAGAAATAAGGAAATGTGGAAAAAGGCCCCCACGTGTGGAATGAAAATGAAACTTATGTTAATTTTTTTTTTTTTTGGTTCCATTTATTTCTCTTTTTCCATTAGCTTTAGTGTGAAACGTAGGGTTTGTATGCTTGGGATCCCTACATATGTGTGGGCACCCACTTATCTTTGTGACATTTCCAGCCACCTTTTTAAGGTCATAAGTTGATTGTTGAATTTACACTCTTTTTTATCCTTTTTTATTTTTATTTTGTAAATATTTTTCTTTTTATGTTACACTTCACTTGGGAGTTCACTTTTTCTGCAAAGGCACGCTCTCGTAAAAGAAAAAGGGGTTTTAGGAATCCTATGCCTCGCCATTCATTCCTCTATACCCTTTTTTAATACTTTTCTCCTGGAGTTATTTAAGAAAGCCTAGGTTAACATTTATTCAAGTTTTTCTAGTATTTACTTAATACATGAGTATTTAATTTATTATAAACTCCATATATCCATTTTTAATCTAATAAATAAAACATTCTATCAATAAATATAAATTTACAAAATAATTTTGTCATCATATACTTCACATATTATAATTTGTGTTATTGTGGCATTATATAATTCCAACTTGTTCACAAACCAATCTATCTTTGATAGCGTAAGCATTTAATTAAAATATTTTTCTTTTATATCGTATTGGATGATGACCAAGGTTTCCCAATTGTGATTATGACTCGTGTATATTTGGTACTCCACTACATTTGTTTATGTCACATTTTTTATTTACATGATGATAGAAAAGCTTCGCTGTAGAAAGTACCCTTTTTTACTTGGTAATAGTGACTTCATCATTGTTTTTTCCTCTTAACGCTAAATTTTCTCCCCCCCCCCCCCCCTTATTTTGCACTTAAGTTTTAACTATTTTCTGAATGAGATTAACGTAATCTGCCCAATGATTGTGTATAACTTTATATTGTGTTACAGTACAATATCACATGCATATGGAACAATGGTAATGAGTAGGGGTGTACAAAGAAAACCGAAAAACCGCATCAACCTAATAATCCGAGTCAAATCGAGAAACAAATCGACTATGATTTGGTGTTGGAAACCCCCCTCTCCCGACCATAATTGATTTAGTTTGGTTTTAACTAAAGAAAGTCAAACTGAAACCAAACAAACCCGAAATTATATATAGAAATTATATATATATATATATATATATATATATATATATATATATATATATATATATATATATATATATATATATATATATATATATATATATATATATATATATATATATATATATATATATATATATATATATATATATATATTAAATATATAAATACTTATTGTGATGCAATTTATAAATATTTCTTAAAATGTTTCTGTATAGGGTCAAATTTGACCATAGACGTCTCTACATTGATGGGTACGCCCTCGAGCATAAGTCGACTAAAATGAGGATATGATCTGGACGTAGGGACAAAGGCGAGGTCACTTAAAGACTCAACACATTCACTCAGAAGATGTTACCTACTTTTGTACCTTTTTGATTATTTCAAGGAGGACCTCCTATTATATAAAGGAGACCCTAACATTGTAAATAGGCCATCATCATTAGTCTCGAATTACACAACTTCTCCCCTCTCTCTATCTTTGTCTCTATCTCTAACGATTGCTTCTCTCTTAAGCTAATATTATTTTTTTATCTCCTAGATCTATAACAACAATATCGTCCACATAACCTCTAGGTCATATTATATTTGATTACGATTTACCCTCATTTATTTTTGATTGTTTATTAGTTTACAAAGTATATCAATAACTTTTGAGCCAAAATAATTTGGCGCCGTCTATGGGAATTTCGAGAATCAAAACCATAGTTTGCACCTAGAGAACAACCACCAACTATTCTCTACACCACACGAACAAAAATGGTTGAAAACAACTTAAGAATGAAAGCGATAGTAGATGTTACAACCAACCTCATCGATCCTCTCAATGAAGCCAGTGAAGAGAGTGTTTTGATTGCAACCCCTAGCACCACAACGAGTGTGGAGATCCCACCTCCCCCGCTCGGAGATCTGATAATCTTGCACGAAAATGGTGCTTCTACATCTGCGACCAAGGAAACACCCTCGGAGGTTAAGAAGCTACTGGAATAATGGCTAACGGGTGCTCTAAGTGGCTTGATCGAGAAGTCACCACAAGCTAACATCAGATGTGCACCGATAGTGGACCTTACCGCTACCATGGCTGAACCTAAAATCGCACAAGAAAATAACGTGCCAGGCGAGGTACGGGCCAACGATGGCACGCTCGCAGCCATTCTTAAGAAGATGGAGGAAATGGAAAATGAAAATAAGCCACTTCGTGAGCAGATGAAGGAGCACCAGGAGAGGGTAGACAAGATCCCCGGTGCCCCTAAGTTGCTGCGAAAATGCGACGTGGGAAGATTTTTTGAACAATCCTACACTTAGGAGGCTGCCTCGTACTCCATTCCGAAGACCTTCAAAATGCCACCCTACCTAAGAGTATACGACGGAACCACAGACCCCGAGGATCATTTGATCCACTATGTCACGATTGTAAAAGGAAACGACCTATCAATGGAACAGGTATCGTCCGTTCTGCTGAAGAAGTTCGGTGAAACGTTAACAGGAGGGGCCTTGACATGGTATTCCCAGCTACCGGCTAAGATCATTTCTACAGTCGAGAAAAAGGCGGACAAGTTTGTCACCGTCCATGCAGGTGTCACACCTCCTTTTTGCACACCTACCTCAAATGATAGACGCACAAGGGAATTTTTTCAATTTAAGTGTCAATATTCGAAATGGGATCCACATGGGAAAGGTTTGGCTTTTCGTGTCCCAGTCACCGGTTTATCTTCAATCCCAATTCGAGTAAAATATTTGACTTTCCAAATGAATCTCCGAACGAGAAATTTTAAGTAAGGAATTTTGTTGACTTGAGGAAAGGTGTTAGACACCCCCGGATCCCGTGGTTCTAGCACGGTCGTTTAAACTGTTGTTATCCTATTGTGCAATTTAAAAAATTATTTATCACTTTAATTAAAAATTTTAAGAAAGTGAACGTCGTTTAAAACGTATTTTTTGGATCACGTCACATGAAATGCACCCGGATCCTCGACACATTTTTATCTAACATTTTGGGATTTGGATTTGGGTCGCATGAAATGCACACCCGAGTTTAGGAAGGTAATATTATTAAAATGCACGCCTAAAGCAACTACACTTTAATATCTTTGCGGGAAACCATGAAAATTTGCTAAATGGCTTACCCGATTTCTAAATATTTTTAGAGAATTAATTAAAGAGGGCCACGCTATTTGTAATTTTATTTGGCGCGACACACCTTATTTATTTTAAAAGAATAATCCTAAAGTAACTACATTTTTATCTAATTAAGTTCGTCTTTATAAAATAAAGAGAGGAGTCCTAATTAATTACATGCTCTAAAGAAGGCCGCCATTTATTGGTTACTAGCTTAAGACCGTTGTTAACAAAAGAACATTACTAAATTAAAATTATAAATAAAATATGTGATTAACAAGTGATATTTCCAAGAGAAACCGATTATCTTATAACTAACTTAAACTCACGTTGTTAGATGAATAAACCATTGGAGCTAATTATTTACCTATTGGCAGCGCCGAAAAGAAAATTCAACGAAACAAAACTCTACTTCGATCTTACTTTGAAATTCAGTTCCTATAGACTAGTTTTGCAAAACAGGAGTTCGCCAACAAGTAACGCATTATCAACTTCAATATTACCTTTTACCACAATTTAAGTCATATTATTCCAGTTGATATTTTATGCTATCTACTCCTAATATTCTGCACTTCCAATTGTTAAACAGAATCAAAAGTCTATTCCAGTTATTTTCCTTATTTTTTTTTAAGAATGGAACTACAAAACAATCACATTATATCACCTACTCGAAGCAAACTAACATTCAACATGGCTTATAGATAATCGAAATACTTAACTAATTTTCAACAAATGAATCTATTCTAAACACTCCAAACTATACATTCTTCCACAGTTTCGAATGCCATAATGCCACAATTATTCTCTAACGTTTGACTAACACATACAGTGAAAAGAATGGACGTTGGGTCTAACTCAACCCCAAAAGTTAGCTTATGAGGTGAGGATTGTCCAATTCATATAAGGAGACCAATGACTTCAAATCCCTCCGATATGGGACAACTCAACACCCCCCTCACGCCCAGATCTCTGGAGCGTGGACAACATAAATGGGGGTCCAACATAAGTAACAATAATTGGGATGAGCCTGGCTCTGATACCATGATAAGAATGGACATGGACCTAACTCAACCCCAAAAACTAGCTTATGAAGTGAGGATTGCCCAAGCCATATAAGTAGACCAAGGACCTTAATCCCTCTGATGTGTGACAATTCAACATACAGCCCATTAATTCAACCAATACCTGTCCAAGGTATCATCCTTTTAGCAAACAAATAGTCAATCCCAGAGTTCTACTGTTATTTATGCAAATCAATATATTGGCCTCAGCTTGAAGCCATCAATTAAACTGACTGCTCACCTATGGTTACTATGACAAATGCTATTGCGTATTCTACCTCAACATAAATCCATCTCAAAACAAATTTGAAAACAGTTAATTCGAACTTAAGCTGAAGCTAATCTGAATTTTCTCAACTTAATCACACTGATACTCAACAATAGAACTCCCATATATTTCTGAACACACACTTAAATAAACACATTCACAGATGACAGTTATCAATCCTTTACAACACAAATAAAAGTTTAAATCACATCATTAAATTGAACGTTAGGTACATAGTGACAGAAAATGAAACAAACTCAGATTTCATGCTTTTATTTCTTCATATTTCAAGCTTACAACTATCAAAGGCAGAGCCATGTACCTTGAAATGGAATAGATGAAGTAGAAGAGTCAGCAACAAGCTATAACACAGCAAACAACAACAACAACAACAGAAATCGAGCAGTAGCACCAAACAGCTCAGACTTAAATCTGCAGTTAAACCCCAACAGCAATAGAGCAGTGAAAATAACCAACACCAGTGCGAAATGATCAAAGTATAAACCCAACAGACCCAACAGAATCAAAGCAACCAAACACTTAGATCCACACAATAACAAAACCAGCTCCCTTACAAGCAATGCAATCAAACAGATGATCCTAAGGTTTGGAAATGTCTGCCTCTAAACTCTCGAACTCTCACGGGCCAATTAAAGATTACTAATATTCTGGTTTTTTACCTCCGAAAAATTTTCCTCAGTCTGAACTTTTTTTATTCCATTCCGTTCTCCTTATTAGTGTTGGGAATAAACCCCCACAGAAATAATATTCACAGTAATAAAAGCGGAATAATAATGTAGCACCGAGATACGGTAATTAAAAAGAGTAACAACGACACCAAAATTTTTATGTGAAAAACCCTTTTGAATAAGGGAAAAAACCACGGCCCCGAGAGAAGCAACTGATATCACTATAGTAAGGAATTTTACACTTTGTAGTTCCGAGTAAAATACTCCAAAGATCACTACAACACTCAAAAGAAATAACCCACTTTTGATATTCCCACCTTACTACAATATCGCTCACTCTCTATTTTACTCACAGACTATTTTCTTATACCTTGTCTGTGAAACCTCACTCTTTCTTTCTCTCTTTGTTGGTGTGTGGAAATGAGAGTTGAAGCTCTCCTTTTATAGCCAAAGCTTCACTCTCTAAAGCCTACAATATTTGATAATTTACACACACTTTTCACAATAACAAAGTTGGCTACCAACCCAAAGAAATTCTACAAGGTTGGCTAGCAAACCAAACTAATTCAACAAAGTAACCAAACCAAGTCAACAAGGTTGGCGACCAAACCAAAGAAACATTTATTAGGCACATGCCTAATACTTATTCAATAGATAGACATTATCAATCTCCCCCTCCAGTCTCATTCATCTAGAGGAGGTAGCAATGTCTACTAGCTGAGTGCATGCCGACAAGTTCTTTGCATAGCTCGAACTTGTTCCTTGGTACCACCTTGGCTAGCATACTTGCGAGATTCTCACTTGTAGAAATCTTCAAGACTTTTAGAGATTCATCATCTACCATTTCTCGAATCCAATGATATCTCACGTCAATGTGTTTGGTCCTTACATGGTACATAGAGTTCTTGCTAAGGTCTATTGCACTTTGACTATCACAATAGACGATATACTCCTTTTGATGCAATCCAAGCTCTTGAAGGAAACGTTTGAGCCATACCAACTCTTTGCCAGCTTCAGTAGTGGCAATATATTCTGCTTGAGTTGTAGAGAGTGAGACACACTTCTGAAACCTCGACTGCCATATTATAGCTCCCCCTGGAAATGTAAAAAAAATATCCAGTAGTGGATTTTCTGTTGTCAATGTCACCTACCATATAGGCATCTGTATAGCCCTTCAAGATTGGATCAGATCCTCCAAAGCACAAACAATCTCCCGTGGTTCCTCTCATGTACCTGAGTATCCACTTGACTGCTTCCTAATGTTCCTTTCCAAGATATTCAAGAAACCTGCTGACAACACCAACTGCGTGAGCAATATCAGGTCTAGTACATACCATTGCATACATCAAGCTTCCGACTGCTGAAGAATAAGGAACTCTAGCCATGTTCCCTTTCTCCTCCTCTGTTGTAGGATACATCTTTTTGCTCAATTTTAGATGAATAACAAGAGGTGTACTGACTGGCTTAGCGTTCTTCATGTTGAAGCGTTCTAGTACACGTTCAATGTACTTCTCCTGAGATAGCCATAACTTTCTACTTGTTCTCTCTCAAACTATCTTCATTCCTAGAATTTGTTGTGATGGGCCCAAGTCCTTCATATTAAATGATTTGGACAGATCTCCCTGCAACTTTGCTATCAACCCCTTGTCTTTTCCTACAATTAACATGTCATCCACATACAATAATATAATAAAATTATTCTCAGAAAATATTTTGAAGTATACACATGGATCAGAATAGGTCATTATGTATATTTGACTTTTCATGAATGAGTCAAACTTCATGTACCACTGCCTTGGTGTCTGCTTTAATCCATAAAGACTCTTATTCAATTTGCACACCATGTGTTTCTTTCCATCTACTTCAAATCCTTCTGGCTGCTCCATATAAATCTCTTCTTTAAAAACTCTATGAAGAAATGCAGTTTTCACATCCAACTGCTCCACTTCAAGATCTAGGCTAGCTGCTAAGCTCAAAATTGTTCGAATAGAAGTCATTTTGACAACAGGTGGGAGATTTCATCAAAATCAATACCTTTCTTCTGTTCGTAGCCCTTAACCACCAATCGAGCTTTGTATTTGACCAGCTTTCCATTTCCATCTTTCTTGAGTTTAAAGACCCATTTGCATTTGAGTGGTCTTTTACCCCTTGGAAGTTCAATCAGCTTGTACGTGCTATTTTTCTGTAGAGATTCCATCTCTTCTTGCATAGCTTTCATCCACTGGTTCTTTTCTGGATGGGACAACACCTCCTTAACCCTTTTTGGCTCCCCCTCATCACTAATGAGGAAATACTCTGTGAAAGGGTACCTGCATGACTCTACCCTTGTCCTCTCTTATCTCCTCAGAGGTTGAGGTTGTTCTTCTTCCTGAGTGGGGTGCTCCATTTCCTCGACACTTTCATCAAATTGCTCCCCCTGCTCAATAACTTCACCAGATTTCTCCCCCTGCTAGGCAACCTCGTCGGTCATAATTTCTGCACTTGTGGGATTATAAGAAGTAGAAGGAATAGTAACAAGGTTAGGAATTATACCATTCTTCACCTTTTCTAACATATCAGTAGCAGTTCCAACCTCACTTTCTCGGAAGACTATATATCTGCTTCTGATGACCTTGTTCTTTATAGGATCCCACAATCTGTACCCGAACTCTTCATCCCCATATCCGATAAATATTCAGAGAACGGATTTATCATCCAACTTTGTTCGCTGCTCTTTTAGTACATGTGCAAAAGCTCTGCAACTGAACACCTTCATATGCGAGTAGGACACCTCCTTATTGGTCCAAACTCTCTATAGGATGTCAAACGCCAATGGACTTGATGGACTCCTATTGATCAGGTAACAGGTTGTTTGAATTGCTTCACCCTAGAATGACTTAGGTAGTTTAGCCATTCTGAGCATGCTCTCACCTTCTCCACAATAGTGCGGTTCATCCTCTTTGCTACACCATTGTGTTGTGGGGTTCCAGGAACTGTCTTTTCATGTATGATCCCATGACTTGAACAGTACTCTTCAAAATCCCTTAAAGTGTACTCACCTCTATTGTCACTTCGGAGACGCTTTAGCTTTTGACCTGGCTCCCTTTCTACTAGAGCATGAAACTTATGGAAAACTTGAAACACCTGATCTTTGGTTTTCAAAATATAAACCCACAATTTTCGTGAAGCATCATCAATTAAAGTAACAAAATATTTGTTACCGCCCATTGATTCAATTTCCATTGGGCCACAAACATCAGAATATACTAAATCAAGTATATTCAATTTTCTTTCAGACGATGTCTGAAATGAGACTCTATGCTGCTTACCAAATAAACAGTAGTCACAAGGTTTTATTGTTGTACCTTTGGCATAATAAATAAGTGATTTCTTGGCAAGAATATGCAATCCCTTCTTGCTCATATGACCCATTCTTTTATGCCACAAATTTGCAAAAATCTCATCTTGTGCCGCATTCAATTCAACTTGGCATATTTTTGCATTTGTCATGTACAACGTGCCCCGAGCAACTCTCTTTGCAATCACCAATGATCCCTTGGTGAGTCTCAACTTTTTATTTGCAAAATAGTTCTCGTATCCATCTCGGTCCAAAGCAATCCCTGAGATCAAGTTCATCCGTAAATCAGGTACATGCCGCACATCTTTTAGAACCAATGTGCATCCGAAATTTGTCTTGATACAGATGTCACCAATCCCCGCAATCTTTGAGTAACTCGTGTTACCATTCTCACTGTGCCGAAATCACCTGCTACATATCTGCAAAAAAGATCTCTTACCTGTCTTCATGGTAAGATGCCGCTGTATCAACCACCCATTCCGACTCCGGACCTGACAGGTGCATGCATCCCTCTTCCTCATTTATAAAGAGGACAACATTATCATTGTTTTGCACCATGGCGACTGTGTTGTCGTCATTCTTCTGGCCACCAGTTTTACCTTTGCCCTTCCTTGGATTTGGGCAATCTCTTTTGAAGTGACCTGGTTGATCAATGTTGTAGCAATTTCTGGCTTTTGATTTGGACCGATTCTTTGACTTTCCACGAGCTCCGGATCTACCATAGTTGCTCGAACTCCTTTGATAACTCCTGCCTCTACCTTCTATTATAAGAGCTTGTCCTCGATTTTCAAGCTTCTTTCTCATCTTCTCATTGAGTAAAAGAGCCGATGTGACATCTTTCAACTCAATAGTAGTCTTACCGTGCAGGATGGTTTTTGCCAAATTATCGTACGAAGATGGGAACGAGTTCAATAGCAACATGGCTTTATCTTCCTCCTCGATTTTCACTCCGAGGTTGGAAAGCTGTGTGATTAGTCCGTCAAATACATTTAAATGTGACACAAAATTCATACCTTCACCCATGTGTAGGGCGTATAATTTCTTCTTTAGGTACAATTTATTTGTAAGCGTTTTGGACATTTATAAGCTTTCCAACCTTGTCCAAATTCCACGTGCAGTGTCTTCATCAATGATGTTATTTACCACATCATTCGATAAGTGCAACCTGATTGCATTAGCAGCTCTTTCATCCAAGTCAGCCCAATCCTCAACTTTCATGGTATCAGGCTTTTTGGCATCATCATCTAGTACATTTCCTTGTTGGATGAGCAGATCCCTCATCCGTCTTTGCCATGTTGAGAAACCGTTATCTCGTTGAAACTTTTTACCTCGTACTTTACTCCGGACATTTTTATTTTCACCGAGTATAGTACTACCAATAGTGAATAGTATTTTAGTGAACGAGCAGAACCTTTGCTTTGATACCAGTTGTTGGGAATAAACCCCCCACAGAAATAATATTGACACTAATAAAAGCGGAATAATTAAGTAGCACCAAGATACGATAATTAAAAAGAGTAACAACTACACCAAAATTTTTACGTGGAAAGTCCTTTTGAATTAGGGAAAAAACTACGGCCCCGAGAGAAGCAGCTGGTATCACTATAGTAAGGAATTTTACAGTTTATAGTTCCGAGTAAAATACTCCAAAGACCACTACAACACTCAAATGAAATAACCCTCTTTTGATTCTCACACCTTATTACAATATCGCTCACTCTCTATTTTTCTCACACACTATTTTCTTATACCTTGTCTGTGAAACCTCACTCTTTCTTTCTCTCTTTGTTGGTAGATGGAAATGAGAGTTGAAGATCTTCTTTTATAGCCAAAGCTTCACTCTCTAAAGCCTACAATATTTGAAAATTTACACACACTTTTCACAATTCAACAAAGTTGGCTACCAACCCAAAGAAATTCAACAAGGTTGGCTACCAAACCAAACTAATTCAACAATGTTGGCTACCTAACCAAACCAAGTCAACAAGGTTGACTACCAGACCAAAGAAACTTTTATGAGGCACATGCCTAATACTTATTCAATGAGATGGACATCATCAATTAGTCCCAAATGACCTCTATTTATACCAAAGATAGTCCCCTTTGTCAACCCATTTCCTTTTACTTTTGCCCTATTATTACTACCCCTTGTATCTCTTTTACTTTCCAACCAAAATATTCTTCTAATTATGTGTAAATTTTAGCTTTTATTATCACCTACTATTGCTAATTTCCAATTAGCAGAAGCATCTTTCAATACTTAGTGGTCCCCCCTATCAATTAGTTCAAATTAAAGCAATATGAGGACCCTACTGGACAGAATACTCAGTCAAACCATTTTTCAACTTTCAAACTTCCAAAATTACCCCTGGAATTCCCTTAATATTACTGCCTTAATCCAATCAACTATACCAATACCTAATCAGATATAACCAACTCCTAATCACATTCAAAAACCCATTCAAAGCAAAGCTCAGATTCCATCAGACATGGCACCAAAAATGAAGATTAAGGGTTCAGGTTTACAAACTATTCTAATTTCAAATTAAGCCTAAATACGAAACAAGAACTTTGTAAATACACTGGATGAAAACAGAACTGAATTCTTAGGAAAGAGAAAATGAAATACAATGAGCAGGGTGAACCAACATCACATAGAGCAGTAAATAACGAACAATGTGACCAGGACTACTGAAAGAAACTAGACCAAGCAAACAACTCGAAGAGCATAATTAATCTACGTGCAAAGACTTTATCGACGAAACTTAATTGATCGACTACACAAATTACAACATATAATAACAAAACAATCAGAATAAAAACAACATGAGATTTGTGTGGCATTAACAAAACATGGACAATAAGGAAACTAATTATTCAACGAAGTTAATCATCGATTACATAATTCATAACTTATAGTCAACAAACAGAAACAAATTTGACCAAACAAAGAGGTATGAGGGGGAAGAAACAGAATAATCGAAAAATTAATATGACAAAACTAAACAAATAAACAGATATTAATAACATTAAAATAACACAAAAGGAAAGAAAAATACCTTAGAAAAAACCAGGAACTAGACGACTCAACTTCAATTGAGACCCGCACTTCTTGAGGTCAAACGAACCTTAATCGAGTGTTCTCGACTGAGAATACTCGACTAAAGTTGGTTGAAACCTCACTTTCCCAATTTTGCACACAGCCTGGATAATGGTTCTTTTTAGGGTTCACCTCTGATTTGAAATTCAAGAGGCTCCGACAGGATTCGAGTACAACTGCGTGGGATTTGGGAAGAGGGCGGTCTAGTGGTTGCTGGTGTAATTTTGGGAGCGATTGGGTGAACTAGTGTTTCTGGTTCGAATCTTCGATTGAAGATTCGAGAAGATGGATGATGATTCGAGGTTAATGGGTAAGGGATTCATGTTGAGGGTGTGATGGTGGTTCGTTGGTGTTAGTATGGTGGCCGGCGGCATCGTTGCCGCCGGGTTTCAGGTGAAAGGAGCTTAGGAAGGCTAGGGTTTTCAGGGGTCCGTCTCTGATCCCTTGAGAGAGACGAAGTGAGATGGGTGGGGTTTGCTATGGGGGGCGTGGGGTGGGAGAAGAGCCTTTTATATGGGATAGTGGAATTGATCCTAGGCGTCGGATCAAGAATGATCAATGGCCAGGATTTCTTCATGAGGTGGGAACGACGTCGTTCCAATTAAATGGGATTGGGTCGGTCTCAAGCTTAAATGGATCGGGTATTGGGGAAGGTTTGGGGCCGTTGGATGAGATCGGATGAACGGTTTAGATCAGATGCACGAAAGGACGTCGTTTGGATTAAGGGAGGGCAATTGGTTTGATCAACGACTCACATGGGGGTGACAAATACGACGTCATTTGGGAGGCGTCTCAGAAAGACCTGGTCTTGGACGGGACATTGCACACATTGGGCCTGTATAAAACCAGGCCGAATCCGAGTTTCTCTTAATCTTTCAACCCTTTTCCTTATTTCTTTAGTTAAAAAGAATTACTCAAAAAAATTCTAAATACGTTGTAAAATTAAAAATAAAATTACACACATATTATTTAACACAAAAAAATAAAATCACACAATGTCATGCACATTTTTGTGATTTTATTTTAACCATATTATGCCCAAATTATTCCTAAATGCATGCAACATATATTCTTGTATTTTTTTTTCAATTACAACAAGGTGAGCATTTACGACAGACAAATTACCAAAATTGTCACGTAATTTCTCAAAATTGTACCCGAGAGTAACTTATTTTATTTTTGGATTTCTTTTGGAGTAATTTTCATGAAAGCAAAAATCACGTGCTCACAGCAGGAGCAAAGAAAGCAGAAGCAAGGGTGAACAATATCTTCGCCGTCTGTCAAACAACAGGAGAGGGACTCAGGGGCTTCCTAGCCAGGTTTAACAGGGTGAGGATGAGCTTACAAATGTATCGGAAGGCATGGCGGTGGCTGCATTCCGTAATGGACTAAGCAGAGACAGTTCGAGGCCGACCAAAAAGCAACTGAGCTGTCTCATGAAGTCCCCCTACCACATGGGAAGAAATCCATAATGCCTATTGTGCCGAAGTACGAGCATACGAGGACGACCTCAATGGGCCAACCCAACGGTTAACAACAATACATCCAGAAATTAGAAGGGATCGATGCATCGAGGGACGGAAGGAACAAATCCCACGTCTCAACAAAGAAAGGCACCAGCCTTACGTCAGATCCTCCCATACGCCACCACCAAGACACACGGACGCACTACAGTGACATGTCGCTCCACTCCAAAACGAAAGAGGTATGCCTCCATTATTATCCGCCCTTAACTTTTGCGTGTCTCCTTCAGAGATAGTGTACGCACTGGAGAAGCTGGGAAGCAAGGTACAATGGCCGATGAAGAAGAAATTAGACCCCACCACAAGGAAATAAAACATCCTATGTGAGTTCCATCAGGAACGACGGCAAAAAACCGAGGACTGCATAGGCCTGCGGCAGGAAGTGGTCAGAATGTTGAACCAGGGATACCTGAGGGAGCTACTCAGCGATAAAGGGAAAATCAACTTTGCACGCGTACATGAAACCCCATGGGCCTCCAAATCCTCCCTAACCGGTACGTACAATCAACATGATCGTCGGAGGTAGCGACAACTCATCAATCAACTACGCACAAAATGAAGCGAACCATTGCCCACGAACGATATGACGACTTCGAAGATAGTATCACTTTCGATAAATCCAATGCCGATGGCTTGTCTTTCCCTCACTATGATGCTTTAGTTATCACTTTGCATATCGCATATACAGATGTTGAAAGGATCATGATTGATGATGGAAGCAGCACCTGTATTATCCACCCGAGGGTCCTCGTACAAATGGGACTCAAGGACAAGATAATACCGTGCTGCATAACACTAACTTGTTTCAATAATGTAGTGGAACGCACCTCCGGAGAAATATCATTGCCCGTCTTAGCAGAAGGAGTCATAGTGGAAATAACTTTCTACGTGATGAACCAGGAAACGACATACAACGCCATCATATGACACCCATGGATACACGCCATGGGCGAGGTCCCATCAAGATTTTATCAAGTGATAAAATTCCCTGCCCCATGGGGAATATTCAACATCCGAGGTGAGCCACACACCGCATAGGAGTGATACAAAATAGCTCAAGATTGCGCCCACACCAAACAGCTTAAGAGGACGAGTGCAGAGGCTTTGCAATCAACTATGTCAAGGACTAAGTTCGACCCGACAATGGACGTCATTAAAGATCCTAATACCATAGAGGCCTGTAAAGCTACAATCGAAGATCTCGACCCAGTCCAACTGGACGACGCCGACCTTACGAAGAAAGCCTACATCGAGCACGGCCTCGCCAATCCGTGTAAGTATCGTAAATTTTTAACTTACCATGCAGATCTGTTTGCTTTTTCCCTTTAAGGTATGCCTGGAATCCCGCAAGAAATCGCCACTCTCATGCTAAACATTGACCCATTACACCTGCCCGTGCGAAAATGAGAAGGAAATTCAACGCCGCTATCAATGAAGCGGTTAGTGAGGAGGTAGATAAGCTAATGGCCAACGGCTCCATCAGGGAATCAAAATACCCCCAATGGGTTGCCAATGTTGTCATGGTCAAAAAGAAAAATGTGAAGTGGAGAATGTGCGTGGACTTCACCGACCTGAACAAGACGTGTCCAAAGGATGCATTCCCACTGACCCACATTGACCAACTAATTGATGCCATCGCAGGACACGAACTGCTAAGCTTCCTAGACGCTTACTCCGGCTACAATCAGATCATGATGGCCGAGGAGGACAAGGAGAAAACAACTTTCATCACCCACCAAGGGACATATTGCTACAAGGTAATGCCTTTCGGGCTAAAAAAGGCAGGAGCTACGTACCAGAGACTGGTCACCAAGATGTTCAAAGAACAAATCGGTAAGACCATGGAGGTCTATATCGATGATATGCTAGTAAAGTCAACAAAGAAAGAAGACCACATCGACCACCTGAAGGAAGCTTTCATGATATTGAGGAGGTACGAGATGAAGCTGAACCCCGAGAAATGTGCCTTTGGCGTGGCCTCGGGAAAATTCTTAGGGTTTCGCGTATCACAACGAGGCATCAAGGTCAACCTAGACCAAATCAAGGTGATAGACGCAATACCTGAGGTGTTGAACAGCAAAACACATGTACAAAAGCTGACAGGGTGGATAGCCGCTCTATGCAGATTCATCTCATAGTCCTCCGAGAGGTGCCATAAAATTTTCAATGTGTTGAAAAAATACTAAGGGTTACAGTGGAATAAGGGGTGCGTCGAAGCCTTGAGAAAGCTAAAAGCGTACCTATCCTCATCGCCCCTGCTGGTCAAAGCAAGCCCATGAAAACCCCTACTGGTGTATCTGGTCGTATCCGAGGTTGCGGTTAGCGCAGTTTTGGTTCACAAAAATGAAGGTACGCAATCTCCTATTTATTACATAAGCTAAACCTTAGTGGACGCTAAAACACGGTATCCACACCTTGAGAGATTGGTACTGACATTGGTCGTACCTTCACAGAAGCTCCGGCCTTATTTTCAATGCCATCCCATTAAAGTTGTGATGACCTTCCCGTTGAGAAGCGTCCTACATAAGCCTGGGTTATCAGGCTAGCTCGCCGGATGGGCCATCGAGCTCAGCAAGCACGACATCTCGTACCACCCAAGAACCGCCATCAAGTCGCAAGTACTTGCTGATTTTATTTCTGATTTCAACGCAGAGATCCTGCGAGAGACGGAACTCGAGCCTCCACCAATACTGGCCTATAGATTCTCTATACTAACGGTGCCACAAATGCATCGAGATCAGGACTGGTACTCGTCCTCGAGGTTCCCACGGGCGAAACAATTCACCAGTCCATACGATGCCCTGAAATGACTAACAGCTAGGATGAGTATGAGGCTGTTATTGCAGGTATGAAATTATCCATCAAGTATGGGGCTCGACAAATCATCCTCCATTGCAACCCCCAACTCATGGTGAACCAGGTTGTTGGGACTTACCAGATAAAATAACAAAGGTTGCAGAAATACAGTCAGAATTCCACAGGCTAATGGCCGAGTTCGATGAGTGCCGCTTCGAGCAAATTTCGAGGGCACGGAACGTTGAAGCAGACAACCTAGCAAAACTGTCCACGTCCACTAAAACCTTCAAAGAAAGCGTGATCACCCTCCTTCATTCAGCCATCGACCATACTGAGGTATTCTCTTTAAATCTGACTTAGGACTAGCACAATCAATTTGTATCCTATCTGCATGATGGAACGCTGCCACTCGACAAAAATGAGGCAAAGAAACTCCGTATACAAGCTTCCCAGTATTGCCTGATAAACAATGACCTCTACAAAAGAACGCTTGGCGGTCCCTTGGCCAAGTTCCTGGGGCCACACCAAACGATGCCAGTACTCGAAGAAGTGCACGAGGGTCACTGCGGCGCCCACACAGATAATTACACCCTCGTGTGATGCCTCATACGGGCCGGCTATTACTGGCCTACCATGAAGAAAGAGGCAGCGAAATACGTTCGCCGGTGTGAACAGTGCCAAAAGTATACCCCCGTGATACACCAACCAAGAGAACCCCTCCACTCGGTCACCTCCCCATGGCCCTTCATCTAATGGGGAATGGACATAGTCGGACTCCTACCCGCGAGATGAGGAAAGGTATGATTTATACTAGTTTGAACTGACTATTTCTCCAAGTGGGTGGAAGTAGGTGCGTTCGCCCAAATATGCGAACACGAGGGCATTACCTTCAGATGGAAAAATATCATATGCCGCTTCGGCATCCCCAAGGAAATCAACTATGACAACGGATGACAGTTTGTCGGTCAAAAAATGACAGAATTCTTCAAAAAATGGCATATCAAGCGAATACTCTCAACGTCATACCATCCCATCGCCAACGGTCAAGAAGAATATTCCAACAAGATAATACTAAATATACTGAAAAAGAAACTTGAGGAGGCCAAATGGATATGGCCTGAGCTACAACCAGAAGTATTATGGGCCCATCGGACCACCCCCAAATCCAACACAGGGGAAACACCATACTAACTGGTCTACGGAACCGACGCGGTCATACTAGTCGAGGTCGGTGAACCAAGGTTGAGGTATTCACACACCAGCGGAATAGAAAATGACATGAACAGGCTCCAAGACCTAGACGAAGCCGAGAAAAGAAGAGAAATGGCCCACATAAGAATGGTGGCCCAAAAACAACAGGTTGAAAGATACTACAACAAGAGGGACAAGATAAGACCACTCAAAGTGCGAGACTATGTCCTTAAAGCCAAGACATTGGCAACCAAAGACCCAAGCGAAGTAAAATTGGGCTCTAATTGGGATGGACCCTACAAAATCACAGCAGCAGCCAATAAATGAGCATTTATGTTCAAAACAATAGAAGGGAAAACACTACAAAACAATTGGAATGTCGCCCACTTCAAGTATTCCCATTTCTGAAAGACGTCTCCCGAGTCATACTCGTTTTCCCTTGCCCAAGTTTTGTCTCAATTGGGTTTTCTCGGGGAGGTTTTTAACAAGGCGGCGGAGGGGACGCCTGGAGATATTTGGGAAACAAGTTTATCATATCACCCTCTCCATACACTCTCCAGGCCGACATGGTAAAGGGACTGGACTAGCATGATCTCCAATATATAATCTCCAACGTATAAATGGCTACGGCCATCTCCAACGTATAAATGGCTACAGTCATCTCCAATGTATAAATGGCTACGGCCATCTCCAACGTATAAATGGCTATGGCCATATCCAATGTATAAATGGCTACGGTCATCTCCAATGTATAAACGGCTACGACCATCTCCATTGTATAAACGGCTACGACCATATCCAATGTATAAACAGCTACGGCCATCTCCAATGTTTAAACGGCTACGGCCATCACCAATGAGTAGATGACTACGGCCATCTCCAATGAATAGATGGATACGACCATCTCCAATGTAGAAATGGCTACGACCATCTCCAATGCGTAAGCGGGCAAGGGCATCAACATATAATGGCTAAGGCTATCAACAATATTATGGCTAAGGCCATCGCTGTCGATCCAGTTCGACTACGACAAGGAAGTGATTCAATGACAGTCAAAGTCACTCATACGGCTAAGGCCATCAACATAGAATGCATAAGGACATCGACAGTATTATGGCTAAGGCCATCGTCGTCGATCGTCGACCCAGTTCGACTACGGTAAGCAAGTGATTTGATGACAGTCGAAGTCACTCATACGGCTAAGGCCATCAACATAGAATGGAAAAGGCCATTGACAGTATTATTGGTAATGCCATCGCCGTCGACTGTCGCCCCAGTTCGACTACGACAAGAAAGTGATTCGACGACAGTTGAAGTCACTCATACAGCTAAGGCCATCAATAGTATTATGGCTAAGGACATCACCATCGACCCAGTTCTACTACGGCAAACAAGTGATTCGATGACAGTCGAAGTCACTCATACGGCTAAGGCCATCGATAGTATTATGGCTAAGGACATCGCCATCGACGTCGATCCAGTTTGACTACGGCAAGCAGGTGACTCAACGACAGTCAAAGTCACTCATATGGTTAAGGCCATCGACATTACGTGGCTGTGGTCGTTGACATTATTCTGGCCAAGACCACCATCGCCGATCGTCGACCCAATTCGACCGTGGAAAATAAAGCAAGCGCCCGCTCTGCAAGATGAGATACAAAAAATAAAAGACAAAAATAAAGGAGTGGCAGCAAAATTATTGACTTTCATTATCATTCTAAAATTCATGTACATCCGACCTTACAAAAAGTCATCTTTATATTTCAAAATACAAAAAACATATACAAAAATTCTAAGGAGCTTCGTCACCTTGACCGTCACCTCCTATGGGACCACCACTTTGCTCATTATCCCCCACTTGGCCGCCATCTTGTCCGTCACCTCCCCCGTGTTGGTAAGCTTTAGAAATCCAAGAACCTGATTCTAGACGATTGATGTATTCAGAGTTATAGCTCGCCCCATTGGGGGAATCAGAACTATAACCACAAGTTTCACGAGCAACGCGGGCTAAGCGTTGTTGCTCTTGAAACTCCACCTCAGTGGCTCGGCCCACGGATAAGTACTCCTTGAGCGTGACAAATCAGGCTTCGGCGTACACCTACATTTCATGTGTTTCACGATGCGCATCATCTTCGGGCTTTGACAAAATGGTCCACTTATGGACCTCAATCTCAGCCGCCTTGGTGTCGAGCTCGGCAGTCAAGGTAGTGACTCTGGTCTGCAATTGAGCCGCCTCCACCGCTATCCCGCGACTGATCTATAACTCCTCTTCTTTTGACTGAAGGAGAGTCTCTAGCTCGATGTTTCGAGCCAAATAAGCCATCAGTTGCTCATCAACCTCCTCCAATTCGTCCACGCTCCGTTTCAACTAAGCCTACGATTGTTCAAGGCCCTCACGGAACACTCGAAACTGAGGGTCCTATTTGAACACATCTGCCAATGCCTGATGCTTGGCACAACATTGTTTGTATTTCTTTGCCATTTTGTTAAAGGTGGCCACCTTTATTTGCCCCCGCCGCCTCCTCTCCACCTCCAAAATAAGAGTCTAAAAAGGAAAGGAAAAAGAGGAAATACAAGTCAGTACATACCAAAGTTGTCCTCACGGCCCACAAAATGAAACATTGAAAACTACCTGTAAGGCTGCGCCAACGTTCCTTCGAGATAGATCCCTATCATTAACACCCTTCAGCATCTCACGCTCTGTGTCCTCACATAGAAGGGTCATCTCTGATGCGGCATGCTCACTTCTCTTTAGTAGATTATACCTTCTTGGGATCAGGATTCGGCGGTTAGACCTACCCGTCATCATCTCCACGCGGGTTGGATCCCCCGTTACATCCCTAGGAGCGGCTTCAAGGCCCGTCCTCTCAACAGTAACGCTCGCTTCTCCAACTGCGGATGACGAACCGCCCTCTGGAGTGCGGGCTGAGCTGGTAGAAGCGGCAGTTCTCCTTCGAGGAGCCAACCTCTCTGAACGCATGGCCTCAGCCATGAAAACTGGCCTTGGCGCTTGACGGGGCTCTCTAGACCTCTCACTTTCAGTAGCTATCCCCTTACCCGTTATCAATCGCCGCCTTTTCCTCTCCAGCGGTTCCTCACCATCCAAGGTCTCCTCCACCAGTTGTGGAGGCGGTACCAAAGGAAGTGCTTCACTTGTGGACGCTGAATGTACGTACCCTACTGTTGATGGACCACAGGAACGCCATCATGGAATGAGCCGGGGTGTATATCTTCACCCTCAAGAATCAGCTTCTGCCCTGGGTGAAGTAACAAAGACTGCTCTCTTCTTAAGGATGTTGCGACCTGCCAACGCGAATAAGTTAGGTAACAAAACCTAAGGAAGTATCAGACTTAAAGCCGAAGAATTACCTAACGGACCGTATTGTTAACGAAACGCGGCCCAGGTACGACACTCCTCTGTATAAGGTATTAATTTCTCCACCTACAATTTAATGTCGTCTACGGGCTGGGGAAGAGAAGCCCTCACTACAAAAAAAGAGAAGAAGTCATAACGGCTGAACGGCTAAAACACTGTACAACCAAGAATTCCACATACAAGGATACTTACGTTCAGAGTTCCACCTTTCGGGGAACCCATTAGGGTTTGATACCAGGTGTTCTGTTCTGATATAGAAGTACCTGCACCAGAAGCCGCGATTGATTTTGTCTTCAGCCTTTACCACCAAACCCTTCGAACCACGACTCTTTAGTTGAAACATGGTACCCCAGGTAACTAGTGCTGACTAACTGAAAAGATGGTGGACAGAGATTTCACACCCAGCCCTATCAGCATACGTGCTCAAAATCCTACACACGTTCAAAGTGTAGGGGTAAGTTGTGCCAGTCATATGTCAAAAAAGTGGCTCCTCTGCTAGAGGATAAATGGGTACGCTATAACTGATTAAGAACGAGTACTCATAAAAAGTACAATATTCGAGTCTATGCACGTTGGTGTAATCCGTTCCAGCCGAAACCATTTCCACGTTGCTCGGAATGTTATGCGCCGCTCGAAGATTGTCCAAATGCGACTGTAATAACTCACTATGTTCCCAAGGGAGATATGGATTTCTCGTCTGAAAGTCCCGTCGAATGTGCATTTCTTTGGGAAGAACATTTTCCACAGAGAGGGGAACGAGAGCCTTTTCTGCCTCCTCCACTTTGCCGCCAGAAGAAGGTGGAACCCTAGATGGGGCGACATCCTTGCTCTTCTTACTAATTTGGCGTTTTTACCATGATGTGTCATTTAAAAAAGAAAGTGCTTATAGCGTGAAATAAGGCTTCAGAAAGATATAACAGTCTCACACGAAAATATTAGTTATCAGAGAGAAAGGCAATGAAGAAAGTTGAAAATTATTTTCCAAGGGTTCGAAAGATGAATCTGTTTGAACCTTACCCTTATTTATAGGGTAAAAGTTATGCGGAAATCGAAAAGGCATGACCAAAACAGGGGCGGGAAACCCAAACGTCACATCACTCTTGAACCACCTCGGGAACGAAAGTAATGATGATGCATGTGGGCGATGACATCATCCTAAACAGAAAATCACACGTCAACGAATCAACAACGTTGGGCAAGTCACATCATTCCTGTGGCCGCTTGAGTGCGAGGTGAAATTTTCCATAAGATGAGGTTCACAATTCCGTCCATTGGAGACACCCATCGAATGCGCCTCCAACGAATCTAGGGACTAACTGTATAGGGTCAAATTTGATCATATACTTCTCTCCACTGATGGGTACATCCTCGAGCATACGTCGACTAAAATGAGGACATGACCTGGACATGGGGACAAAGGCGACGTCACTTAAAGACTCAGCACCTTCACTTAGAAGATGTTACCTACTTTTCTACCTTTTTGATTATTTCGAGGAGGGTCTCTTATTATATAAAGGAGACCCTAACATTATAAAGAGGGCATCATCATTATTTTCGAATAACACAACTTCTCTCTCTCTATCTCTGTCTCTATCTCTAACGATTGCTTCCCTCTTAAGCTAATATTATCTTTTTATCTCCCAGATCTATAACAACAATATCGTCCATATAACCTCTAGGTCATATTATATTTGATTATGATTTAACCTCATTTATTTTTTATTGTTTTTAAGATTACAAAGTATATCAATAACTTTTGAGCCAAACAGTTTCATAATTTTATCTTTTAAGGTATTATTTCAAGGTTGGACATAGAACTTTTGAATATTCCAATAAGTTTTATAGCCATTAATATTAGTAAATTAAATAATGCTAACAAAAACTCAAACCAAAATTAAATCAATACTAATGATAACAAAAGACAGTCAATTCAATATTACGAAAGGGAATGTATTGACTATCTATTTTTATTTTGCAATAATTTAGATAAAAATGCATAACCTATTTTTATTTTATTTTTTAGTGTTTAGTCATGTAATTAGAACTTCCTTATTAGTTTACTTATTTTAGCATGACTTAGTACTTTAGCTTATATTATTTTTATTATGGCTTTTTAATTAGTAATATTTATATTATTAATTTATTGTCTTTATCGTTGAATATTTTAAGATAATCTCATGGGCACATCTCATACTATTATTATTTTCTTGAACAATACTTTATAAATAAAGTTGTATCTTACTAGGATTAAACATATTTTGAGTACAAGTTATATGTTTTATTCTAAGAAGATGTTACCGGAAAAAAATCTGAGAGAACCCGAAAAATCCAAAAATCCGCGAATGGAAAACCCAAGTTTTATTGGTTTGGTTTGTTCTTTAAATTTACTAACCTGACACAATTGGTTTGATTGATAATTGTAAAATGCGAACCAACCCAACCTATATACACCCCTAGCAATAAGGTACAATTAATGTACATTTGTATACACTAAATATGTAAAAGAAATATATTAACCATTATGTATTTTATTGTTATTATTATTTAGGCGTGGTTTTAGTATTTAGTAGTATTTAATTTTCTGCGGATAAATAAGCGTACCTTCTACTTAATATTACTCATATATAGAAGAGTGAGTGAGCAGCTGGGGGTCGTTATGCCTGCTTCCAAAGGCTATTTTTGTCTTTTCGTTAATCATAAAATTATGTCGTCATGTTTGCTACTAAAGGGTATTTAGTTATTTTCACATACCTTCTATTTTCCCCTGCGCTTACACGTGCGTTGAACTTTGCTGAGTAAGCTTCATATGAGATGAGAATGCTTGTGTGTCTTTTTCTGGGTAGAGTTAAAGCCTTAAAGTCTGAACTTTTTTGTTTTACTTGCTTCATAGTCTAGCTATTGATTAATTTTTTAGTGTATTTTCCTGGGTATATGTTGGGCTTCAGCAGTGTCAGCCCACTACAAGTAGTGGCCCAAGTTAGCAGCAGCCCAAGGGCGTTGGTGTATTTAATCTGTTTGTATAATTTTGTATCTAATACAGGGGCACAAATGTAATTACACACACACATTAGATTTTTATTACGTTTTTGTATATACTGAGCGGAAGGTTCGAGACATCAGATCAATAAATACAACTTTTCATTTCTCATTTTTCTCTCTTTTCTTTCCTCTTAACTGTTCATCTTCTTCTTCAATTTTTCCTTCAATCCGATGACTTAGATTGTTAACATGGTATCAGAGCGGGTATATTCTGGTTCTACTTGTCGTCAGCGTTCGATCGGTGTTACCCTCAACGGTTTCCATCCATGTTTCTGTTGATTTTCAGAAATTAGGGTTTTTCGATTCGGTTAGTTTTTCTTCCGTAAATCATTCATACTTTTTGTTGTAAAGCTTGTTATCTATTGTGTAAACATCATAGGATGTATTTTGTTGTTGTTTTTGGTTAGATACTGTGATAGTCGTTTGTTGTAGTTACGATCTGTTGATTTGTTGAGTTTTAAACATCATCAGTGGTTAAAAATGGTGGAAAACGATGATGATTCTACCTCTGCTCCTACTACTTTTGTTCCTAGTCCCACAAACCCTTTATTCCTTATGTCATCTGACGTTCCCAGAGTATCCTTAGTTACCAACCCATTCTCAGGGGTCGGTTTTGGGGGATGGAGGAGAAACGTAATAGTTTCCTTGTCCGCTAGAAACAAACTAGGTTTCATCGATGGTTCTGTGCCTAAACCTCCTGAAAATTCTCCTCAATTTAGACAGTGGGATAGATGCAACAATATGGTCATTCGTGGCTTACAAATTCTCTTACTCCTGAGATAGCAGAGAGTGTCCAATACTCTGACACTGCTCAGAGTATTTGGAGTCAACTTAACAACAGATATGGGTCAGTTAATGGTACAAAACTTTTTGACACAACAATTAGCTTCTACCACTCAGGGCTCCTTAGATATAGCATCTTATTTCAACAAATTGAAGAAATTATGGGATGAGTTGAACTTTATGAGATCCTCAAGGGGTACTGCTTCTGCTTGTGGTGTTGCATGTAGTGCTAGAATTGAATTTCAGAAAGAAGATGATGAGAATAAACTACATCAATTTCTTATGGGGCTGAATGAGACATACATAGGTGTTAGGAGTAATATCCTTATGATGCAACCTCCACCCTCATTGGACAGTGCATATAATATACTCCTTCAGGATGAGAGGCAGAGACAAGTCACTCATTCACCTTCCCAATTCACACTGATTCCAGTGCTTTTAGCACCCAATTTATGAAGAAGCCTTATGGCACATATCCAAACCCTAAACAGTTCAATCAGAAAATTAGATTTGATACCAACAAAACAGACCTAGTGTGTAGATACTGCAAGAAACCAGGTCATTCAATTGAGAAATGCTACAAGTTGCATGGGTTTCCCCCAGATTTCAAGTTTACCAAAGATAAAAGGACTGCTGCAAGTGTTGATGTACAAAAGGGTATAGATTCTACTGCAAATGTTGGGTTGTCCAATAAGGGTGAAAGTGTTCAAGCTAGTTCTACTTCAGATTCTGGTATTCCTGGGTTGACAAAGGAGCAGTATTCATAACTCTTGACCCTTCTTCAACAGACTCAAGCCTCTGAATCTCAGCATCAATCCAGTGTGATGGGTTCTGCAAACTTTGCTGGTACACTTTCTTCTTCTATCAAACCTTTAAAAGATGTGTCTTATGGTGCTTGCATGTTAACTAGAGTTAGTGCTTGTATTTGGATTATTGATTCTGGTGCCACTGACCATATGACTTCAAATAAATCCCTTCTCTTTGACATCAAACCTCTAGTTATCCCATACCTAGTTACCCTACCTAATGGTTACAAAGTTAAATTAACATGTACTGGATCTCTTAAATTTCTTTGTTTCACTTTACATCATGTCCTATACATTCCCAGTTTTCAATACAATCTGATTTCTGTTTCTAAGCTTGTTCAACAGTTGAACTCTATTGTCCTATTTACTAAATTTTCTTGTCTAATACAGGCCCCTTCTCTGAAGAGGCCACTGGAAATTGGTAAACTGGATGATGGCCTTTACAGGCTTGTACAATCATCTCTTTCTACTCCTTCTCAACCTTACCATTCTCCATTAGCTGTTACTTCTTCTTCTCATTGTACTTTTCATACTGAGTTGAATAAAATGGAAATATTGTGGCACAATAGACTTGGACACATTCCCTTTATTAGAATGAAAGACATATCTTCTATTCCATGTAAATTTGAAAATAAACAACCTTTTATATGTACTATTTGCCCATTGGCAAGGCAGTCTAGGTTGTCCTTCCCTGAAAGTTCTATTAAAACATCTCAACCTTTTCAAATTATCGATTTGGATACATGGGGGCCTTATGCCACCCCTACTCACAGTGGTTGCAAGTATTTTTTTACCATAGTTGATGATTATACAAGAGCTACTTGGACTCACCTTATGGGGTCCAAGAGCAATGCTCTTTCCATTATCCAAGCATTTATTGCCATGATAAAAACCCAATTTCAGGCTGTTGTCCAAACCATTAGAAGTGATAATGCTCTTGAACTTGGCTCCAGTCATGCTGGAACCAAATTCTTCACTGACAATGGCATCCTTCACCAAACATCTTGCTCACACACTCCACATCAAAATGGTGTTGTTGAGAGAAAACATAGACATCTTTTAGAAACATCCAGAGCTTTGCTTTTTCAGTCCAAACTCCCTCTCAGATTCTGGGGGGATTGTGTCCTTACTGCCACATATCTCATCAATAGATTTCCTTCTAAACTTCTTCACAATGTCTCTCCTTATGAATTACTGTTTGGAAAGAGTCCCTCTTATCTCCATCTTAAATCCTTTGGTTGTCTTTGTTTTGCTTCTGTACCTAAACAACATAGAGACAAGTTTCAACCAAGGGCTGATCCTTGTGTATTCCTAGGATATCCACTGGGTAAAAAGGGTTACAAGTTATATAACTTGAAGACTAAACTTACACTCATATCCAGAGATGTTATTTTTCATGAGGATGTTTTTCCTTTTGCCTTTCCTTGGAGTACTTCTTCTGTTCCATCTTCTATTCCTTGTTCCTCCCATGATTATCCCTCTACTGTTGATGCATCTGCTCCTGTTGATGCATCTGCTCCACCTTCTATTCATCCTTCATACCCTGACTGTCCTTTTTCTACTGATATTCCATCAATCAGCCCTTCCTCATCCCCTAATGTTTCCTCTTCCTATCCTGCCTCTACTTCAAATTCACCACCTTCTACTATCCTACCCTTGTCTAATCCTGTTCACAATTCTCCATCCTCAGACCCTCTGCCTGCTCCTAGGAGATCTGGCAGGCACCACACTACTCCTGCACATCTTCAACACTACATTTGTGACCTCCCTCCTTCAATTTCTGGCACCAGTTCTTTTTCCACTTGCTGCAATGGCTCTGTTAGCACTGCACTGATTGAGCCTACCTCTTACAACCAAGCAGCCTCTGATCCTGCTTGGCAGGATGCCATGACCAAAGAATTTGAGGCATTGGCAGCCAATAATACATGGTCCTTGGTTCCTCTTCCTCCTGGCAAGAAGCCAATTGGGTGCAAATGGGTTTACAAAATTAAATATAGGGCTGATGGGAGTGTGGAGAGGTATAAAGCTAGATTAGTGGTCAGGGGTGATACTCAAATTGAGGGTGTGGATTACAATGATACATTCTCTCCTGTTGTGAAGTTTTCTACCATCAAATCCTTGGTTGCAGTTGCTGTCAAACAGTCCTGTCCTTTATTTCAGTTGGATGTTAATAATGCATTTCTCCATGGTGATCTTAATGAAGAAGTCTATATGAAGTTACCTCCTGGTCTATCAGTTGTTTCCTCTTCTTCTTCCTCTTCTTCTCCTTCTTCTTCTGCTCCTTTTGTCTGCCTTCTTCAGAAATCTTTATATGGTCTAAGACAAGCCTCTAGGCAATGGTATGCCAAACTTTCTCAGGCCTTATGCTCTAAAGGATATTCTTCCTCTCTCAATGATTATTCTCTTTTTCATAAGAAATCTGGTCATTCCATTGTATTATTAGCTGTGTACGTTGATGATATTATTCTCACTGGTAATGATCTTGAGGAAATCACTGTCTTGAAAGCTTTCTTAGATTCTGCTTTCAGGATAAAGGATCTGGGAATTCTTAACTATTTCCTTGGCATTGAGGTTGCTTATTGTGCTGATGGCCTTCTTCTTCACCAGAAGAAATTCATCACTGATCTTCTTCTCTCTTATAATTGTTCTGAAGTTTCTTCTGTGACTTGTCCTCTTTACCTTTCTGTTAAACTAAGGCATGACATAGGAACTCCTCTTTCTTCCCCTGAGTCTTACAGAAGCCTAGTTGGCAAGCTTAACTTTCTCAGCCTTTGCTGTACAACATCTTAGCCAATTTCTTCAAAAACATACTTCTGTCCACATGAATGCTGCTTTACATACTCTTAGATACCTCAAAGGGACTTCTGCTCTTGGAGTTTTTCTCAATAATACTCCTGATTTTTCTTTGACTGCCTATTGTGATAGTGACTGGGCCTCTTGCCCGGACACTAGAAGGTCTGTTTCTGGCTTCAGCATATTCTTGGGTGGTTCTTTGATTAGTTGGAAAGCAAAGAAACAGCCAGTGGTATCTTTGTCCTCAGCTGAAGCTGAGTACAGGGCTATTAGCAAAACAGTTGGTGAGCTTACTTGGCTGATTAGGTTATTTTATGACTTTGGTATTCATGTTTCATCTGCTGTGCCTATCTTTTGTGATAACCAAGCTGCCATACACATAGCAAAAAATCCAGTATTCCACGAGCGGACTAAACATATTGAAGTTGATTGCCATTTCATTCGTACCAAGCTTCAGGATGGTCTCATTTCTTTGCATCATGTTGCATCGGTGGCCAGTTAGCTGATATCTTTACTAAGCCATTGACAGGCATTTTGCATCATCATTTTTTGTCCAAGCTGGGTGTTTGTTCACCCTCCAGCTTGAAGGGGGGTGTTGGGCTTCAGCAGTGTCAGCCCACTACAAGTAGTGGCCCAAGTTAGCAGCAGCCCAAGGGCGTTGGTGTATTTAATCTGTTTGTATAATTTTGTATATAATACAGGGGCACAAATGTAATTACACACACACATTAGATTTTTATTACGTTTTTGTATATACTGAGCGGAAGGTTCGAGACATCAGATCAATCAATACAACTTTTCATTTTTCATTTTTCTCTCTTCTCTTTCCTCTTAACTGTTCATCTTCTTCTTCAATTTTTCCTTCAATCCGACGACTTAGATTGTTAACAGTATAGTGAAAGATTTGATTTATTTTTTCAGTTCTGGTTGTACTTAAAGATTGAACTTTTTGGTTTTATTTGCTTCATAGTCTACTGCTTTGTTGAACCAAAGGCAAAGTTTAATATTATTTTTCTTCAAGTAATATTTTGGATACCGTTAAAGGAGATAAACAACAATAACAACTCAATATAATCTTATTTAGTGGGACCTGGAAGAGTAATGCGTACGCAAACTTTACCCTTACCCTAGGGTAGAGAGGCTGTTTCCAAATAGATCCCGACATTCTTCCCTCCAAGAACTTCCACCTTGCTCTTGGGGACACTCGAACTCACATCCTCTCAATTAAAAATGGGGTTACTTATCATCAGAGCAATCCCTACTGTCTCGTTAAAGGAGATAAAGTTCATAAAATAATCTCCGACCATTCATATAAGTTAATATTCCTAGCTCACTTTAAATGTGGTTCACGTTATCGCAGTTCCAAATGAAATCTGACCTATGGAGGGTTCACTTGACTTGAAGATCACAGGGATAAAGATGATAACAATGAGAAAGACAATAACGGTGACATGAGGGCCAAACAGAAGGTACTCTTGCTTGCGGAAGTGAAATTAATATTTTTTATTCCTTATTTCAATAATCACTGAATCCTCTATTTTACGCAGGGTACAACTCATGACTTACAATCTTTTGGTTGCGAATGCCATCTTTGCTTTTGACGGAGTTTAGCTAGAACTCTTTGAATATGACTGAGATTGCGTTCATGTGGTGGAAGAATTGGTATTCGTGTCACAAAATGATCAATTCTTCTATTTACTTTATATATCCAACATCCTAAGAAATAAGTCAAACTACGAGGAAATCCCATATACCATGTGTACTTTGTTTTACTTTTTATTCTTTTTGAGCATCTAAATAAACTTTGTAATGACTATCTTCAACTTTGTTTCTACATTAGAAGAGGCAGCTAAGTTAAGGCATTTCGTAGACGAACCTGCTTTTACTGATCTTCCTTGGGTAATCTCTTGCTTTAGACTTTCTTTTCTTATGTTACTGCTTGTACTGAGTATACACATGCAAAATGCACTTAAAAGTAAATAACAAACACAGAGTTTCAAGTTGTTGCTCTAGCTGTAAGCCATTGTGTTTTACAACTGAAATGTAACACGTTTATTGCACCACTCTTTCTGTTTCAATGTTACATTATTTACACTTTCCAAATGTCAGGTGATAGTAATGTGACAACTCCTGTGAATTTGAGATAATATTGACATAAATTGAAGTTTGAAATGTTTTATTCTCTTGTTTGCTGAAATGCTAAGCTTATGTTGATATCTGTCTTTGCCATGAAAATCTTTGTAACTGCATAACATGGTTCAAGGTGAGCATTAGTTTCTCTCTGGTAATAATATGAGAAAGGTCCATCTGCAGGTCAGTGCCTCAGTTCTAATGTGCTTGTGTTTCTTTGTGAATATAGCTAATCTGTTTTTTTTTTTTATTGGTTTTTGCATTGTTAGAGTAGCAGACTGATGAAAAATACTGGATCTGGTATCTACTTGTGTACAGTATAAACGTTTGTGGTATTTAGTTGTGTCGGTTGAGTTACTGCTGGAAGCTTCAAGTTGGTGTGCCGCGTGTTAAGAAAGCAGAGACCGCCTCAGGCTTCACCCTAATTCCCATCTAAGGTTGAATAAGATAAGATTAATCTCGCTAAAGAAAAATAGAAAATGACTCCTTCACCAAGTGATTAAGCACTAATTCAACATCTGAGTATCGAAATTAAACACATAAAGCAAACAAGTACCGCTCATGGCTTACTCTATTGGGCTAAAATGTATGTAGGCATAGATTTTTGGTGACGAATTAACTTTTTAAACCTACAGCACGTCATCTAAATGATCATGTGTTTAGACATATGAAAGTAGTAAGGTTAAGGCCATACAAACACAAACACAACTTCTTTTACTTAGGCAAATAGCATACAAAAGAAGAGTTGGTATGAAGTCACTAAAAAGAAACTTCCACATAGCTTTTGTAACGGTTGTGGCATAGTTGGGGAAACCTGTGAAGAAATACTTTTCAGAACCATCCATACCTTGTGTAATTTTCACATAAACAAAGAGAAATTAAAATATTAAGTTTGCCATAAACTCTTTTAAGTGTTTATTTTCCACACTTTCTCTTTGTGAGTCACTCTGCCATTGGATTTACCGTCTCCTTTTCGATGAAACTATAGTATAAATAGAGCTATTTATATTTTCGTCACATTGATAAACTGTTCAATGGAAATTTGTAGTATCTTCATTCCTAAAACTAATTTCTCAGGAAACATTATTCTCTGACAGCGTGCATATACTTATTTCTGGTACTGAGGTCATTTCTTACTTACTTTTTGTGTTAACTTTCACAAGTAAGATACTACAAATTTCCATTGAGAACATAAATTGAAGACCAACTGAAAGATAAGTTGTTCGTAAAGGTTGTAATATCTAAAATAAAGAAACCTATCTTTAACAATGACTTCTATTCAGCTTTGTATTATATGTTGTTAATGACTAATTCTAATTATTTAAGTAAATACTCAAAAGAAAGTTATATGGAAAAACTTAACATGCTAATTATAAAGTCATCCATGCCTATTTGCACTTTCTGTTTCACTAATAGTACTTGAGAAAATATCTTTAGCGCCACAGTTGAAACAGTAATGAAGTTATTCGGTTCAATTGGATTTCTTTTTATCTAATTAGAACTTAAAATTGATAACCTTCTAATCTTCTGATGCAGTGAGACTTTATTGGTTAATTAATGCAATCAATATGACTTGATATGTTATCTATTCTATTGACTTTCTTGTATATTCTTTACTGAGGATCAGTAAATTAGAATATTGTATAGGTATATTCAATAGTTAGTGACATGTAAAAAGATTTCAGACGAACTACAAAAGCACAAGAAAGTACAGTTAGAATGATTGAAATACAAGTTGAACGGAAATTAACTTGAGAACTTAGCTTTAAGACTAAAGCTCCAGTCCTGTTTTCTGTTAAAAATTTCACTACAATATGAAATGTACAGAATTCTTATCTTTACTTGCACGTATTGTTCACCCGGTAGCGGGTCATTAGCAGGATCGAAGGCCATATTCTGGTAGTTGAGCAAGGTGACCGCCAGCTTACGCGGCACTGCATTTCCAACTTTGTGTTCTAGTTTTACCTTGTATGTATAATTTGTTGGCCAAATAGTAGTGTCCCTACTCATTAGATGCTCGAATTGTGACACCCCGATTGGGTTGTATTGGAATGATATTTCATTGTTACATGCCATTAAGGAGTATTTCTATTCATTTATGTTTAGTAGCTGCTTAAAGAGGATTTGGGGTTGTTGGTTGGCCTTGTCTTCATGAGAGACGCCTGTTAGAAATTATGATTCCTACTAAACATAACAACCTTCAAATTGAATAATTCGGATATATAAACTACATGAGCGGAAGCTAACCTGAATCCATATGTGGAAATGTTGAGCCTCCTTTTGATGATTGTCCTTTGTTGTGAAATCCTTTAGCCTTCCTTCAAGTTTCTTGAAGTATATTTGTCCCCACTTTATAACTCTAGGAGTTACATAACCCAAGAGACAAGAGTTACAAGAGTTATGTCTTGCAAGAGTTACATAACTCAAGAGTCACAAGCATGTAACCATGGTTACATATGTAACCTTAGTTAGCCCATCATAAACTAAGGTTACCCTTTTGGGTATCTACACATTAGTCCTACACTTTAGTATGACAACACATTGGCCCCCTTAACATAATGTCCATAAGACCACATAATTAGGCCAAACCAAAAGATAGCACATAACATATAATTATCCATATATTGTTCATATGTGTGTAGATATAAGTCCATATATCTAGATATAAATCCATATATCTTACAATCTCCCACTTGGATGAGATATACAAACATATGTACAAACCTTAATATTATATGTTACAAACCTTAGGTGCACAAAATTGCTATCACAATAAAATTATCATGAACAATCTGGTCCATCAATCATACCAACATAGGACCTAAGAGCTCGTCGTTACTCATTCGTAACTAGAACCAATCATAGATCACGTATATCAATATAACCAACGACATGGATCAAGTGTAGGTATGTAGCATGGAAATAACATAAAGTGTGGTCAATAGAATGTCTATTTCCAATTGGTTCTCTTTATTGAGATCATACTTAAACTGTAAGAGTACAAAAACTTTAAAACTGAATATCTGCGCAGATATAACTGAATTACTGAATTTCTAAATATAATGAACAATACATAAATGTGCAATACAAACTCCCACTAAAATACATAATCCTTATCTGATTTGACACCCATACAAGCAATATGCTCAAGAAATACTTTTGGTGTCAATCCCTTAGTGAGCGGATCCGCAAGCATGGAGTTTGTACTTATGTACTTAATGCACAATTGTCCATTTTGTATTCTTTCTTTAACAACCCGAAATTTGACGTCCTTATGTTTTGCTTTCGTCAAAATACTGTTGTTATTAACATATGCAACCATGGTTACATATGTTATTAGCATAAATGGCAAAATCGGAGTCGATATACCTGATGATCTCAAACTGGTCCGAACTCCGATATGTAAGCATGTAATCCTTTGTTCTATGTATGTACCTCATGACCCTTTTGGCTGCCTACCAATGGTCCATACCCGGATTGCTTAATATCTGCCTAACATCCCAACAATGTACGCTATATCAGGTCGTGTACATACCTGAGCATACATCAGACTACCTACCGCCGAAGCATAAGGCGTCTTCTGCATTTCCGAAATTTCATAATTATAATTTGGGCACTATTTGAGACTATATTTGTCTCCCTTAGCAACAGGGGTGTTGACTGGTTTACAATCCTGCATGCCAAATCTTTTCAGAACCTTATCGATATAGCCCTTTTGTTACAGACCGAGAACACCTTTGGAGCGATCTCGTTATATCTGAATTCCTAATACAAAAGAAGCTTCACCAAGATCTTTCAATTCAAATTTCTTTGAAAGAAATTTCTTGGTTTCAAGTAATAATGCTATATCGTCACAGGCAAGCAGTATGTCATCAACATATAAAACCAGAAAAATATACTTACTCCCACTGAACTTATGGTATATACAGTCATCAGCAATATTCGGTTCAAAACCAAAAAAAAAAATGTAATGACTGCATGAAACTTATAATACCATTGACGAGAAGCTTGCTTGAGTCCATAGATGGATTTCTTTAATTTGCAAACCTTCTTCTCTGATTCATCCGAAACAAAGTTTTCAGGTTGCACCATATAAATTGTTTCCTCAATGTCACCATTGAGAAAAACTGTCTTAACATCCATTTGATGAAGCTCAAGATCAAAATGTGCTACTAATGCCATTATAGTCCTGAAAGAGTCTTTCGATGAAACTGGAGAGAAAGTCTCTTTATAATCAATGCCTTCTTTCTGAGTGTAGCCTTTTTGCGACAAGACGAGCTTTGTACTTAATAACATTGCCCCCTGAATCCCTTTTGGTTTTAAAAATCTATTTACAACCAATAGGTTTCGTACCTTCGGGCAACGTAACAAGCTCCCAAACGTCATTATCACTCATAGACTTCATCTCATCATTCATGGCATCAATCCACTTTTGAGAGTTAGAACACTTAATGACTTGACGGAAGTTGATTGGATCATCTTCCTCAAGTCCAATATCACTTCCTTGTTCTTGAAGAAATACAACATAATCAACCGAAATTGCATTTCTCCTCTCTCTAGTGGATCTCTTTAATGGCATTTCAGTTTCTTGAGGTTGTTGAGTTTGATTTTCATTAGTTATATCAGGGTCCTGATGGGGGAGATTTTCGAGATTGTCTTGAACCGGAGTTGCATCAACAACTTGAGGGAAAGACACATGTTGCTCCTCAAAGACAAAATCTCTAACAACTTTATCTCCCCACCCCCCAAACTCAATATCCTCAAAGAACCTAGCATTACCCGTCTCAAAAATTAGTTCGTGATGTGGGATCATAAAACTTAAAAACCCCTGGATTTTTCAGAGTATCCAACAAAAAAATAGCTACTAACCGTCTTAGCATCCAGTTTCTTTTCATTCGGCCTATAAGGCCTTGCCTCAGCTGGACAACCCCAAATGTGTAAATGCCGAATACTGGGTTTATGCCCAGTCCAAGTTCATATGGGGTTTTGATTGTAGCTTTAGTTGGAACTCTATTAAGAATATAAGCTGCGGTTTTTAATATGGATTGGGACTTTTCATGAATAATATATAGGTACCCATAACGAGAGTAATCGTCTATGAATGTGATAAAGTATTGTTGACCATTCCGACAAGGAGTAGGAAATGGCCCGCAAATATCCGTATGTATCAATTCTAAGACGTCCGAAGCTCTCTTGGCACCTAATCTAGTCTTGTTTGTTTGTTTTCCCTTGATACACTCAATATAAATTTCCGAATTTGAGGAATCAAGAGAATCAAGAATTTCATCTGACACGAGTTTCTGAATTCTTTGAATGGATATGAGACCCAAACGTTTATGCCAGAGTGAAATAGAATTCTCATTAGTTAACTTTTGGTACCATTAAACTTGAATGCAAAGTTTCTTTATTTGAAGTTATTGTATCAACCAAATATAAGCTATCAAATGTTGATAAAACACCAGTACCAATAAGATTTGAATTCCGAAAGAGACTAACTTTATTGTCCCCAAATGTACATTTATAACCGGATATGTCCAATTGAGGAACTGAAATTAAATTCCGTCTAAAAGACGGTACAACAAAAGTCTCATTCAAATCTAAATGAAAACCGGTCTTAAACAACAGCCTAAATTTGCCAATAGCTTCAACTGGCACCTTCTTGCCGTCACCCTCATAGATGTATCTTTCACCATCTTTTGGTTTTCGGCAGTTCAGGCAACCCTGCATAGATATCCTTATGTGAGCAGCATAACCTACCCACCAATTATCCTTAGGTACCGAAATTATATTAACTTCAGAACAAACTTTCTTCACATGATTAGTTCCCTTACAGAGAAAACAACCTAATTCAGTAATTTCAACCTTAGGTTCCTTATGTTGCTTAATCTTGGGCTTTACAACCGCAACTTCCTTATTTTTCCTCTTCTTAGTTTCCTTAGAAGAGGATGCCAAATGAGCACTTTCAGTCGTATCTTGCTTAATCCTTTCCTCTTCTTGCACACAGTGTGAAATGAGCTCGTTAAGAGACCATTTCTCCTTCAGGCAGTTATAACTGACCTTAAACTGATTAAAGTGTGTAGGAAGAGATATCAAAACAAAGTACACAAGCAGTTCCTCAGGTAAATCCAGCTTGAGTGACTTTAGTTTTGAAGCAAGATGAGACATTTCCATAATGTACTCCCTAATGTTTCCCTTGCCCTTATACCTCATGGAAACAAGTTTACTCAAAAGTGTACTTGTTTCCGCCTTTTCGTTTTGAATAAAACGCTGTTCGAGGTTTTCAAGGAAACCTTTGGCATTGGGTTCATCATTCATAGTGCCCCTGAATGATTCTGGGATTGCACGCTTCATGATCATGAGAGTCATGCGATTCGAGCGTTCCCACTTCTCCATCACCCTCCTGTCATCAGGAGAGGATGTATCCTTAAGAGGAGTAGGTTGCTCGGTCCGAAGTGCTAAGTCAAGATCCATGCAACCGAGAACGATCATGACGTTCTCTTTCCATTCCTTAAAGTTAGTGCCGTTAAGCACAGGGATGCTATTGATGTTGGCAGAGATCGTAGAAGCAGAAGAATTTACTGAAAATAGAACAAAAGGATTACTGAATAGATGCTTACAAAAACTTGAACTTTAACTTTATAGATTCAAAATTAGGCAATTCCCATTACAAGATACCTAGCACAACATTGATTTTAGTCTTTGGACAGAAAACCAACTTGTAAGTGGTACTCTTGGTATAGTGATCAAACATAGACAATAAACTCCTGTCAAACATTAAGCCTTCCTTTGGGCCGACTTAATATTCACATGGAAAACCAAATAATCGTCTCATATTTCCACCACAAGCATGTTCGAATTCCTGCCAAATAACACCTTCCTTTGGGCCGATGTTAAACGCATGGAAGACTAACATCCACAGTCATCTTATATTTTAAAATTAATCAATCTACACAATAGAGGTTACTTTGGCAACATAATGCTTCAATTGAATAACTAAAATATTAGATGCTATAAACTTTAGTTCCTTAAGCCATTTTATGAATCTCAACTGAATGTGTTACATGTTTTGATGTGTAACACTTGAATATTAATCGTTGTTTAGTGAATCGGACAATTCTATATATTATAAGAATTGATGGACTTTAAAACAATTAACATTTACTGAAACTTAAGAGAGTTGAAACGTTTTTAACCTTACTGGACCAACACAATCGATTGTCAAAACCAGACAATCGATTGTTTGGTTTTCTGAATTTTACTGGACCATCCACAATCGATTGTCAAAGCCAAACAATCGATTGTTTGGTTTTATGAAAAATTTGTTACTGGACCATCCACAATCGATTGTCAATGCCAGACAATCGATTGTTTGGTTTTATGTGAAAATGTTACTGGACCATCCACAATCGATTGTCAAAGTCAGACAATCGATTGTTTGGTTTTATGAAAAAAAATCAGTTACTGGGAAAGTTTCAACTCACTGGACCTTGAACAATCGATTGTCAGAACCTGACAATCGATTGTCAGAACCTGACAATCGATTGTCTGGTGTTCCAAAAAACTGCCAGAATACTAAAAGTCACAGACAATGGATTGTGTAAGGCAACAATCCATTGTCTGAAGGCAGTGATCAAAATTTTTTCTGAATAACACATGATTTTCAACATGAATCTTAAACATAAAAAACATGTTGTTAACCTACTAAAATCATGCTATTTACAATGTTTTAACATCATATTAAAACATCAAATCAAAACATAACATTCATAAGATCATGCTATTTCATGGTAGAATTTCATAAACAAAATTCTTATAAAACTAAAACATGAATCCTAACATAACATGATTCTTATGAACATCCAAATTATCCAAAATGAAACCTGGCTCTGATACCAATTGTTAGGATTATGATTCCTACTAAACATAACAACCTTCATATTGAATAATTCGGATATATAAACTACATGAGCGGAAGCTAACCTGAATCCATATGTGGAAATGTTGAGCCTCCTTTTGATGATTGTCCTTTGTTGTGAAATCCTTTAGCCTTCCTTCAAGTTTCTTGAAGTATATTTGTCCCCACTTTATAACTCTAGGAGTTACATAACCCAAGAGACAAGAGTTACAAGAGTTATGTCTTGCAAGAGTTACATAACTCAAGAGTCACAAGCATGTAACCATGGTTACATATGTAACCTTAGTTAGCCCATCATAAACTAAGGTTACCCTTTTGGGTATCTACACATTAGTCCTACACTTTAGTATGACAACACATTGGCCCCCTTAACATAATGTCCATAAGACCACATAACTAGGCCAAACCAAAAGATAGCACATAACATATAATTATCCATATATTGTTCATATGTGTGTAGATATAAGTCCATATATCTAGATATAAATCCATATATCTTACAACGCCATCACGACCGGATATTAAATTTGGGTCGTGAGAGAAATACAATCCTTGACCAAAAAATCAAATACATTCCATTTTACTAAATTTTCTGCAAGGAATATTGCTTTGCTGATCAACTAAGACTTTTTATGGAATTTATTTCTACAGGACTTACTTTGCAAATAGCTCATCATCAAAAGTTGAAGTTACCAGCTGACTGTGACTTCACATTTTTTGTGTAAATAGTTCCCAGTGGTATGTGCCTATGTTTTTGAAGGCACTTAGTATTATCTCTGAATATTGAAGCGGCCTCTAAATGTTGTACATACCAGTCAGTTTATTGAAAGTGTTAATGTATATCTTGTTTGCTTGACATTAATGTCACAAATATGTTGTTCTATGCAAAGATTCAGTAATTGTTATGAAGAATGTATCTTTAGTGGATTGATTAAGGCTAGAGCTATACATCGCTGAACTTCGCAATGTGTACTCCGTTTATACAAGAACTTGAATGTCAGTATACTTAAACTACAATTTTTTTTTAACTTTTTCCTGTCTTTGAGCGACTGCTTAATTTTTTTTTTTTTTTTTTTTAAATGAACTGTAATTGTATTCATGATCAAACCATATACAGAATCCTATATAATAACTGGTTGGACATCCAGTTATAGACTAATTACATAAATCTCCTAGCCATAAGAAGTGAATGCTCCTTGTTACCTTTACACTAATCTAACAGTTTGAATGAAGATAAGCAATTAAGGAAAACTGTCCAATTGTTTAAGTCCTTGCTGCCACTTTCTATTGTTTCTACCTTTGATATGGATCAACATTGCAATCTCTTTAGCAGTTGCATCCTCATTGTATGCCATATTCTGAAATCTACTATAGTTCCTTGCCTTCCATATTAGAGCTACAACATGGATAAAAGCTACAGCAGTTATAGCTTTTTTCCATGTGTTGCTACGAGCCAGTGTGCAGATCCACTGCAGTTCCTCCTCCCAGCTATGAATGTGTCGATGTAATCCCAACCAGCAACATATACGAGCCCACAATCTTTGTGTGATACAGCATTCAAAAAACAAATGGTGAAAGGTCTCATTCTGTTGTTTGCAGAACACACATTCATCAGGAATTTGAATTCCTATTTTTTCCAAACGATCCACAGTATTTAACCTTTGTTGTGCTGCCAACCATGCAGTAATTTTATGTCGAGGAAGTGTATTTTGAACAAGCATCAGGTTCCTCCAGCTTACTCTAGCATAACTAGGCATCATGGCTACATAAAGTTTGTGAATTTGGAACTTACCTTTGTGGCATACAGCATCAAACCTTTCAGATAAGGATCCCACCAACTGATTGGTTTCCATTAGCGACTGCTTAATTTATAATGATTAGGATACTTTATAGTAGTTTATATCTGGTATTACATTTTTTGAAGTTCAAAATTTTGTTCACCATTTGAAAATTCAAAGACTTAGAATTCACTACTGTTATGGATATCCATTTAGTAAATATTTTCATATCTTTCTAAAGAGACCAACAACTTCTATGAAAAGCTTACAAATATATATCTTTCAAGGAATTTTGTAAGTAACTTACTCAAGTATCTTATAAATTCTTGCAAGAAGAAGTTTACAAATGGCTTGCAAGTAGCTTCGGGAAATAGCTTTGAAATAACTTGTGGTGGAAACATGGAGTTAATTGAAGTAATTGTGCAACTATGAAATAATGTCTACAAGTAAGAGAATTGATAGAGTTTCACAAATGGAATCACTAAAAGTATTGAACTTTACAGGTACTTATTTCAGTGGTAAAATCTCTTCTAAATTTAGTTCGTCAATTAATTAAATAAAAAAGAACAATATATAACAAAACAATATATAAATTTTCGTCATATGGGATATCCCCTCTAGTATATATCTAAATACTTTTGAATATTTTCACGAGGGTGTCTATTTGTTGGGGCGTGGAGGGATTTATTTATTATACTTTTGAGTTAAAATATTATAAGATCATGTTTTCAGAAATGGTTGTCAAATTATTATATGCTGAGAAAATTTGAACATTATCTTTGAGAGAGGGGCCTGCAAGAGATTTTATCATCAAAACTTGGAGACCCCAATTTTTCTGAAAAAGACAGAATGGATTTAGTAATATTAATATACCAAAGTGTTATGAAATCTCTTAAGGTGAATGTCTATAATTAGAGAGATTCTAGAGTTCTATTCTTGGTAGATAAATCATCCCCCTCCCTATAAATAAAGGGGTCTTCTACCATTGTAAATCACTCATAACATTCTCTAAGTATCAATAAGAATAACTCTCTCTACTCTTCTCTCTATTTGCTCTTACTCTTGAGTTATTGTTCTTGTCTTTTATATTATTTCATAACACGTTATCAGCACGAGACTCTACCATCTCAAGAAGCTCTTTAAGAAGATTAAGCCGCCGTCAATTTCTCCGCATCGGAGCCGCCGTCGTCTGCATCAGTGGAGAAAAGGAAGAAAACATTGAAAATATAATTGGTATACCTTAAAGGTAAGTAATTTACTTTTCCCTTTCAAATTCTTGAAATTCTACGATTTGATTTAATATACAAACAAAGTTTGACTATAACTCTAATGGAGTTTGTAAGAAATTATAACCACATGAAGTGGTTAAATCTCTATGCCCTGCCATGATTAAATTCATGTATGATTGTGGGCAAAGAATTAAAAATCCGTCCCATTGAATTTGCTCCATTCCCTTTAGAGAATGTGGAAGCAGTATATGATAAGTCTGAAAGAAGACTAAAATATTACCATGAAGGTATCAATGAATGTGGACGTGGCAAAGAATTCCGTCCAATTGAATTTGCTCCATTCCCTTTAGAGAATGTGGTAGCAGATTTTGATAAGTCTGAAAGAAGACAAAACTATTACCGTAAAGGTATCAATGGATGTGGACATGGCAATAGACGAAATTATAATCGTCATTATTGTGATAATGAGAATAATAAAGATTCTCAAAATAATCTTTCACTTTATGAAAGTAATATTTGACATGAGATTGTGTAAAGCACATGATTATGATCCATTCCCTGAAGTGAATGTGATAATTGTAATAGAGCCCGTAAGTATGAACACGCTCTTGATGTAAATTTGTTTTATGTCTGACATTATGAAAAGAAAGTTCGTTGCCCTTGAAATTTCGGGCAAGAACTATATGACATGGGTGTTGGATGCTGAAATCCACTTAGATGCTATGGGTCTCGGAGACACCATCAAAGATAGAGAAAAAGCATCCACCCAAGAATGTGCGAAGGCCTTGATTTTCTTGCGCCATCACCTTGATGAAGGTTTGAAGATTGAATATCTCACCGTCAAAGATCCACCTACCTTGTGGAATGGCTTAAAGAAGAGATATGACAACCTGAAGTTGGTCACTCTGCCACAAGCACGATACGATAAGAAACCAAAAGCAAATAGTTTATAAACTATATATTATCGTTGCGGTGGAAACGGGCACTGGTCAAAGGCTTGCCGCATACCATGACATTTGGTTGACCTTTATCAAGCATCTCGAAAGAGTAAACGCCCTGAAACGAATTTTGTCTCTGACGACAACTTTGACATCACCCACTTGGATGTGGCAGACTTCTTTGAGCAACCCGAGGGGTAGATAGACCACCTAATCGGTGATGGATCCGTGATGAAAGAAGATGGAGCTATTTGATTTTATTTTACTTGTTTGTATTAGTGAATGAATAAACTAATAGCCATCAGTATTAGCTCGTATTAGTTAGTTCATGACATAATGTTAGTATTAGTTCTTTAGAATGTATCAATATGCTCAAATATCAATAATATTTTTACTTTCCAGTAGAGGTAATCGACTAACCTGAAAAACTAGTCGGTTATCTCATATTTCGCATAAAAACTGCAAAACAATCGATTGTCTATGATTAACAATCGATTGTCTTAAAACAGTGTGATCTGGAATTTTTCAAAAATTGTCAACAATCGATTGTCTATGTTTAACAATCGATTGTCAATGCTCAACAATCGATTGTGTGTGTTTAAATCGATTGTTTTATGAAAATGCTTAAACTGAAATTTTCAAACTGCATAGTAATCGATTATGGAAACATATAATCGACTATCTGATTTATTTTAGTCAACTGACATCAGCAGATTTTGAAAATATTATGTGACACAAACGAATTGAACTTGTTTATTCTTATGTTCGTGTATTTCTTTTGTATATCAAACCATGGGAATTAAATTGATTGAAGGCTCCGGAAGAGCAACTGTAACTCTGCCCAAAGGCACGACGTTTATCTTAGAGAATGCAATATTCTCCTCCAAGTCTAAGAAGAACTTGTTGAGTTTTAATGATATCAATCGCAATGTTCTCCTCCAAGTCTAAAAGGAACTTGTAGAGTTTTAAAGATATCATTCAAAATGGATATCATATTGAGACAATAGATAAGGATAATCTTGAATTCTTCATGAAAACGAGGCTGCCCATTTCGGTTTGGGTTCACGCCATTTTGCATGCAGCAATGCTAGTTCGTCGGCTGCCCACTTTGGTTTGGGTTCATGCCATTTTGCATGCAGCATTTTAGTTTGTCGGCTGCCCACTTCGGTTTGGGGACACGCCATGCTAGTTCGTCTCTGACTGACGAATTGACACAAATATTCCCCGTTGCAATTGGTTTTGGGTCATGGACCCAATATATCCCATTTAAAAATTTTTGGATGCGCAGTATATGTGCCTTTAGCACCGCCATCCCGCACCAAAATGGGTCTGCAAAGAAGGTTAGGAATATATGTTGAGGTTGAATCGCCCTCCATTATTCGCTACCTCGAAACATTGACAGGAGATTTGTTCACTGCACGATTTGCAGACTGTCAATTTGATGAGACACTTTTCCCAAAATTAGGGGGAGAAGTTGGTGAAACCAAACGGGAAATTTTGTGGAAAAATGCATCATTATCTCATCTTGATCCACATACCTCTATTTGTGAAAGAGGCACAAAAGATTATCCATTTGCAAAGAATAGCAAATCAAATGCCTGACGCATTTATAGATTTGAAAAGGATAACAAAATCACATATCCTCGAAGTAAATGTGACAACATTTGATTCACGAATACATATTCATTATTGGAAGAATATGAACATGAAATTGGTATTAAATATACCACACTCACCCCTAGAAGGAGGTTTGAGATGATACCACACTCACCCCTAGAAGGAGGTTTGAGATGATATATAGCATGAATGATCGTTGGTCACGTACCTATTGTACGCCAAAGTATTTTGGAAATATGACTATTAAAGGACAACGATAATGCAAGAAACATATCTTGCATATAAGTTTGACATGACCATAATGGTATAACTTTCTCTTTAAGAAAGATATTCACCACATGGATGTTGATGAATCTGTGGTAGTACAAAATTAATTGAGAGCTCTAGAAGAGCCAATTATTACTATGTTGGAGAAACACAATTGAGTATTGTGTTGTAGTAAGTCTCAAAGAAACTTATTCAGTTTCCAAAGTACACGCGAAAGCGATTGATTATATTGAGACCATAAATAAAGGAAGGCTTTGATATCTCCTATTACTACAACTTGTAGCGGGGTAATTTGCATATGAAAAGCTACCCGCTTTGTTCTCCAGTTTGTACTACACAAACGAAAGAATGCCACAATAAAGTGGATATCTATTGGTATAAAACCCATGTCATAATAAACCTGAAGTTTATTGATAAGCGCACATGTCATGGTGTAAATTTGAAGTTTACCAATATTGATAATTTATTCAGTTGACATTCGTGTTAGCCATCTCATTTTATGTATGATGTGCAAATTCACATAGGTGAATAATAAAGAACTAGAAAGTTCTTTACGAATTCTCTTGTATCACTTGTTCTCATTAATGAACTGACCAACTAAAGAGTTTGGGTTGAAGCCCATAAATTCTGGAAATATCAAAGGTGAATATGGGCCCATTCACCTGCCATGTATACCACATATGATGCATCTATGAAATGGTTACATGCGCAATTGTTATTGACCCGCAGCCTGGCCGGTGCTTGCGAGGTAAATCGCTCAGTAATCTAACTTCGAGCATAATTTCCAGATTTTCTACTCAAGATAGTTCATCTTGATAAGTTGGTTTATATCAAAGTTGGTTTAGCAAGATAATTATTGAGTGCTTCCACTTAATAGCTAAACTGTTTCTTATGAGAACAAAGTTATATATATCAGTTTGATATACGTTGTATACGAGAGTATATTATATTCTCCCCTCACAAGTGGTTCAGGGTTAGGAACCAAATAATTTCATCTTATTATTAATGTGCCGTGTATATTGACATAATAATGCACAAAGATGATTTCCCAAAGTTGAGGAAACAAGTTAGCTTTTCTAACATGAGGGGGAGACATGATAAACACTTGAGAAAAGGTTACATGGGATGAATTATCATTTGTATATGTATATCTCCGAATGTCATGATATGAACCTGAAGTTCATAAAAGGGATAATTCAATTGCAACATATTGCAAAGCATGCTATACGCATTTGCTGACCCAAAGAAAGTAACTAAATGAAAGAGATACAATTCAAGAAGAATTGATTCAATATGAAAGACATGTAGTTTTGAACCTATGGTTCAAATGCTTGAAAGTATAAAGTCAAAGGTATGTATAGTCAGTTTTCGATATCTTATTTGTCTAGCATGACATGGAAAACTTGATATGCATCTAAAGTCTATTATATGGCTTATATGACTTAACTTGAAAGATTTAAGTTGCTTGAAGCATATGCAATTCTTGGTCCTGAAGTACCACATCCTAAGTACAATTTGTGTACATATGAATCTTGCTATATCTATAAGCATGATGGCATTGAGAATGCATCTATGGAGATATTGAAGAGTTATTCCACGACATTATATGAAGATGTTCATATCTATCAAGAATGATGATTTCAAGGTGCGGAATATTTATTCAAGTCAATATGGTTGATTTATTTATCAAATCTCTACCAAAGATTGTTTTGAAGATGGTACACAAGATTGGAATGCAAATGCTCAAGGATATAAATTGATGTACTCATTAGGGGGAGTTAATGCGCGTTGCACTCTTTTTCCCTTACAAGGTTTTGTCCCACTGGGTTTTCCTTGCAAGGTTTTTAACGAGGCAACCAATAGGCGCATATTCAAACATGTGTACTCTTTTTCCTTTCTTTAATTTTTCCCATTGGGTTTTGGTTTTAAGGTTTTAACGAGGCACATTGTTGAATAGACATTCAAGGGGGAGTGTTATGAAATCTCCTATTTAAGGTGAATGTCTATAATTAGAGAGATTCTAGAGTTCTATTCTTGGTAGATAAATCATCCCCCTCCCTATAAATAAAGGGGTCTTCTACCATTGTAAACATTCTCTAAGTATCAATAAGAAGAACTCTCTCTACTCTTCTCTCTATTTGCTCTTACTCTTGAGTTATTGTTCTTGTCTTTTATATTATTTCATAACACAAAGAAGTTTATATTATCATTGTGATTTAATTATTATTTTAGGTTAGGTAGTATTATTTTTTAGACTGTCAATATAATATTTATAATAAAAATTTACTTGAAATTATTTAGTCCTAATAAACCAAATAATATTAAAATTTTCAAATCACTAAAATATATATTACAAATATTAAAAAGAAAAAAATACTCGATCAATATATTACATTATTTTCTAAACTATTCATGCAGAGATCGAAATTGATTTCTCAATGGGTTCAGCAAGGGATGAGAATACCGATTTAGATGCCTCATATAATATGATTTTAAAAAAAGAAAGAGTTTTTACAAAACCTTAGAGCTTGTTGAGAAAGTAATTATGAAATTGAGTTTCTTGTATACTTGATTACGTAAAAATCTTCATTATATATATTAGTAATATTGTTATTTTCCTTTTTGTTTTGAATTTAGTTTGATTTAAGAGAAAGAGCGTGTCTAGAAATTCTATTTTAATTGGTTTATGATTTCCAGTTAACTTTTCCATCTTTTAATTTATTTAGTGTTTGAATCGTCCATTATTATGAGTAGCTTCAAAGGATATAAAATACCGACTTTATGAGCGGACAAAGGAGAGAATGTAGAACAAGAAATTTAACTAAAATTATAATAATGTCTAATTTATTTTCAAGAAGATAAAATACCTAGGGTATTAGGACCGAGGATTTACATTAAAGTTTTTTTTAATATTTAATTTTAATTTTAATAAAGATACCTAGGGTACGAGTAGTCAATATTCCGTGTTATTTATTTTCAAGGGAGAGAATGTACGAGTAGTCAATAAACAACTTGTGCTGCTATAACAATCATAGATAGAAGCAATATATTGAGCGACAAAAATATATTAATTTTTAAAATTACAATAATTCGGATGAAGACGAAATATAGCTATTTGATTTTACCACACATGTTACTATTAAATGAAGATTTTTTTCCTTTGAATAATATTGTAATTACAATCGATTTTCAGAGTTCCAAAAAAGCTTTTTCAAGTTGGGATTCAATTTTTAACTTTCACCGTCTCAATTATCTATCGTGTTTTTTGACACGCCCCTTAAGAAACATTAATTAGGAGGAATGTTGGACATTTTATCCTTCTTTATGTTTTAAGATATAATCTATCTTCATTGAATATTTATTCTGTTTATGTGTTATCTCCATTTTCAAGAACAATTATTATTAAGGTAAACTGAAAAAAAATAATTTATTCTCTCCTGGACTTCTAAAATGCTAAATAATATGAGGCAATTATTTTAAGAAAACATGATAGATATTTGAGACAGAGGAAGTAATTTTAATTAACCAAAAATAGAAACTCTAAAAGTTTCAAAGCAAATCCTTATTTCTGTTGGGACTCATTCTCTTCTGTTAAGTAACCACTAATTAAAATTAAAATTTTTCAAAATCAAACTTTATTTCTGTTGGGGCTAACTTAAGCAACGAGTAACTAAAATTACTAAGTTCTAAAGTAAAATCTTTTGGTGGTGGAATTTAAAATACACAAATTCTTTCCTTTTTCTATTTGCATTGTACTTCTTTCACGAGTCATATATTTATTTGTTTGATATAAATATTCAATACGAATAAGTTCTAACCTAATGTTATATTGGTATTTCATTACCAAATTACTTCAGTATATTTTCTTATGTGTGTCTTTTCTTTGAATGCTAATATCGGTACATCATCTTCTAAAACTTGCGCAAAATAAAATATCTTATCATGAAAATATTTCTTATAGTAATACTTTTCCTATTTAAGTTTTGCAATAATTTTAGGGGTTATACGTACAAGACACGTGACATAGAGATTTGTGTGTATATATATATATATATATATATATATATATATATATATATATATATATATATATATATATATATATATATATATATATATATAAAATTCTTTTAATATTAATCATAGTTGATTGTTTGAGATAGTAGCAGTTCATATGACTTTTTAGCGAAATATAATAAATGATTCGACAATTTTTTAAAATTATCTAAAACAATAAAATGATATCAGAAGAGTGGGTCGTTTAATTATTATGACTTTCATCAAATCAAAATTTGAGTGTTCACAATTACTATAGTAGACCTCAAAAATACTTTCCCTTGCATCAATTTCAATTAATAGTACAAGTTGGAGAATCTAAACAACCAAATGGAAATTAGATTTCTTCATCAAGTTTATAGGTTAGAACAAAATTAAGCAGGACAACATCGAGTTCTAATCATTCAAATAAACTTTTTCTACGATCCGTCCTAATCAAAGGTTTAATCCCTCTAAAGGTATTGTTACATTGATGTTGAGTTGTCCCACATCGGAGGGATTTGAGGTCCTTGGTCTCCTTATATGGCTTGGGCGATCCTCACCTCATAAGCTAGATTTTGGGGTTGAGTTAGGCCCAAGGTCCATTCTTTTCATGGTATCAGAGCCTCGACGACGATCCGATCATGTTTCTATGTGCTTCGTGGTCTTGGATGAAGTCTGTTTCGAGGTTTTTGGGGGTGATTTCTGAGACCTCACGGTCGATGAAGATTTCGACCTATCGAAGACTTTTCTGAGTCTCTCATCATGATATCCGAGTGTATTTTCTTCTCCTGAACGTTCTGAAAGATTTTATGATGATTTTTGGTTGGTTGATTTTGGGTGACCTATCGGCTTCTAGGGTTTCTGGTGGTTTAACTTGAGGTTTTACTGCCTTTCGGTGGCTCGATTCTCACTCAGTGGACGTTTTGGGTGCTTCTCCGACGTTCCTGACCACATTTCCAGTAAAGTTGCTTTTAAGGTTACACCTAGGGTTTGATACCTAGGGTTTCTCTGTTGTTTGAAGGCCGATCTTCTCCGGTCGCGAAGAAGGAGGGTAACTCTGTCCTTATCTTCGGTATTATATGTGATTGTTTGACTGTGTACTTGTGAGCATCTGGTGTTGTCTGTGAATACCTGACTTGACTGTATTCTGTTTGTTGGTTGTTGTATGTGAATACCTGTTTTGGTTGTATTCTGTTTGTTGAAAAAATTGTTCATTTAAGCCGGTTCATTGACTATGGCTTCTAACACAAGTACTGGTGCCTCCCCTTCTCTAGACTCTTCCAGTCCCCTTTTTGTATATTCTTCTGATGTCCCTGGGGTATCTCTCGTTCCCACTCCCTTCTCAGGTAGTGGTTATAGGGGCTGGAGACGTAAAATAATTGTTGCCTTATCAGCCAAAAACAAAATCAGTTTTGTTGATGGCACATACTCCCGACCTACCACCAATGTGGCTCAACGGAGGTTGTGGGATAGGTGCAACACATGGTGATTTCTTGGTTGACTGCTTTCATTTCCCCTGCAATTGCTGAATCTGTGCAGTACTCTGACACTGCACAGAGCATATGGTCCCAACTCCAGGCCAGATATGGCACTGCAAACAGGACCAAAATCTTTGAACTGAAAAAAGTGAGTTGTCCCACACCTCTCAAGGGTCCTTAGATATAGCTTCTTATTTCAACAAGCTAAAAGGTCTGTGAGATGAACTTGATTCTATGTGTGCTAATCATGGTTTAAGGTGTGTATGTGCTGCAAAAGATGGTATAGTTCAGGAATGTGATGATAATAAGGTCTTTCAGTTTTTAATGGGTCTGAATGAAGCTTATATGGGGGTCAAGAGTAATCTTTTGATGATACAGCCTCCTCCTTCTCTTGACAATGTTTATAATATGGTCCTCAATGATGAGAAGCAAAGACAAGTTCAGTCTCCCTCTCACTTTGATCCAGCCGCTGTCTCTTTCAATGTACATACAAACAGGCAGCCTGTTGGATTTAACAAGGCCACAGTGTATGTTCCTCCTCCTCCTTTTAGACAGAGAGTCAATTTTGACCAACAGAGAGTCAATTTTGACCAAGCCAGGGGACCTTTATTTTGTAGATACTGTAAAAAATCTGGACACTTAATTGATAAGTGCTTCAAGATCCATGGGTATCCACAAAGTGCCACCTTTAACTCGGGAAGGAGGCCTGCTGCTGCTCATCTGAGTACTGGTCTGGATTCTTCTATTTCTGATGGACTGTTGTCTGTTCCTCAAGGGAATCCTCCTGCTGGCCATCACTCTGTTGCAAGACTAGATGGCCAAAGTTCTGTGATACCAGTGTTGAGCAGACCTGATTATGACCAGTTGATGAACTTGTTACACCAGACCAAGTTGGGGGAATCCACTGCTCAAACTCCTTCTCCCATATATGCTGCAAACTTTGCTGGTACTATGTTAACTGAGAACCCTATTTCTGATTCCAAACTTTGCTTGCTTACTAACATTAATTCTGTCACCTGGATTATAGATTCAGGTGCCTCTAATCACATGACACATGATAAACAACTACTTTTTAACATTATACCTTTAACTCTGCCATATCTTGTCACTCTTCCAAATGGCTATAAAGTGAAAGTGACTTGCACTGGCTCCTTTGCCTTGACTTCTTCCATCACTCTTCACAATGTACTGCTAGTTCCTTCTTTTAAACACAACTTGATTTCTGTTCACAAGTTAGTGAAGCAGTTGCATTGTATAGTTATGTTCACTGAACATTCCTGCTTACAACACATGATACAGGACCCTTCTCTGAGGAGGCCACTGAATCTTGGTAGAGAAGCTGCTGGCCTGTATAAACTAGCTTGGGTTCCCTCTTCCCCTTCTCCCTCTGTTAATTGTTCTTCTACTTCTATTTCTCCTGAATATGCTTCTTGTAATGATAACAAAGTTGTTGCATTGCCTTCTGTGTCTGTTTCTTGTAATGATGACATCTTGTCTGATAACAAGGTTGTTCCTTTGCCTTCACATGTGAATAGTTCCATCTGTAATAATGAATTTGCATCTGACATGAATTACATTTGGCACTTAAGGCTTGCACATACTCCATTTGCACATATGAAATGCATTTCTGGTCTGTCTTTTCCTTTTGCTTCCAAACAACCCTTTCCTGTACAGTCTGTCCCATGGCCAGACAGACCAAGCTTCCTTTCCCTGATAGCTCCATTAGAACTTCTAGGCCTTTCCAACTTATTCATGTGGACACCTGGGGTCCTTATCATACTCCAACCTCTTCTGGTTGCAAATATTTTCTTACAATTGTTGATGACTTTTCAAGGGCAACTTGGACACACCTGTTGGGATCCAAAAGCAATGCCTTTTCTATGCTTAAGTCATTTCTTTCTCTGGTCAAAACCCAATTTAATGCTGTGGTTCAGACTGTTAGAAGTGACAATGCCTTAGAATTGGGCTCCAGCAATGAGGGTATTTCCTTCTTTAGTAGCCAGGGGATCATACACCAAACCTCCTGTCCTCACACTCCCCAACAAAATGGAGTTGTTGAGAGAAAACACAGGACTCTCCTTGAAACCTGTAGGGCTTTGCTCTTTCAATCTGGCTTGCCAGTATCTTTCTGGGGGAATTGTTTGTTGACCGCTACATATCTCCTTAACAGAATACCCACCAGATTGCTTCATAATAAGTCCCCTCATGAAATTTTGTATGGGGCAGTCCCATCCTATGCTCACTTGAGAACCTTTGGTTGCCTTGCCTATGCCACTGTCTCTATCCCTCAAAGAGACAAGTTAAAGCCCAGAGCCATTCCTTGTGTTTTCCTGGGATATCCTTTTGGCAAAAAGGGTTATAGATTATATGATCTTGCATATAAGAAGTATTTGGTCTCCAGGGATGTTCTCTTTCATGAATCAGTTTTTCCTATTAAATCTGTGCCTTCTTCTGCTCATCCTCCTGCTTCTTCTTTTCCCTTCATTCCATCTGGAGAAGATGATCATGCCTCTGATTCTCCCATTCCTCTCTCTCCTCCCTCTTCTCCCACATCTGTGCAGCTGCCTTTTCCTACTCCTTTGAGTCCTGCTGGGCCATCTACTGTTTTAGCTCCTTCTCCCTCTGTTCCTGCTCCCAGAAAATCTCAAAGACAACATAATCCTCCTTCCTATTTTAAGGATTATGTCTGTCAACTCCCTGCCTTTTCTGGCTCATCTTCCTCCTCTTTGGAATCTGAGTCTCTATACCATTCTCAGGCTACATCTGTTCCAGCATGGCAAGTTGCCATGAGACAGGAGTTTGAAGCTTTGGACACTAACCATACTTGGGATGTTGTTCCTCCTCCTCCTGGTAAGAAACCCATTGGTTGCAAATGGGTTTACAAAATTAAATACAAAATTGATGGCAGTGTCGATAGGTATAAGGCCAGATTGGTTATTAGGGGTGACACACAGGTTGAGGGGATTGACTTTACTGAAACTTTTTCTCCAGTGATTAAAATGACTTCTGTCAAGTGCCTTATTGCTGTAGCTGTCAAGAATCATTGGCCTCTATTTCAGCTTGATGTGAATAATGCCTTTCTTCATGGTGATTTGGATGAGGATGTTTATATGAAACTTCCTCCAGGTTTGACTGTCTCTCCTTCTACTTCTGGTTTTGTTTCTTCCCCCTCTTCTCCTTCTCCTCCTCTGGTATGCAAGCTCAAGAAATCCTGTATGGGCTGAGACAGGCATCCAGACAATGGTATACAAAATTGTCTTCTGCTCTTTATTCCAGAGGGTATACTCATTCTTTGAATGACTACTCCTTGTTCATCAAGGGTAATCCTGGCTCCTTTGTGGTGGTAGGTGTTTATGTGGATGACATAATACTCATTGGGGATGACAGTGATGAACTGACTGCTCTAAAACTGTTTCTGGATGCACAGTTTAAGATCAAGGATTTGGGGTCCTTGCATTATTTTTTGGGCCTTGAAGTGTCTGTTGTCCCTGGTGGACTGCACCTTAATCAGCACAAGTATATCTCTGATTTGCTGCATCAGTTTGACGGTGTCAAGGTCTCTTCTGTTGTGTCCCCTTTGGACATCAATGTCAAACTTCATGCTGATTCTGGTGACCTCTTGCCCTCTCCTGACCAGTACATGAGTCTAGTTGGCAAGATGCTCTTCCTGACTCACACTAGGCCTGATATTTGTTTTGCAGTCCAGCATCTGAGTCAATTTCTCAAATCCCCCAGACTCCCCCATATGACTGCTGCCCTGCATGTTCTGAGATACCTTAAAGACACTACCTCCTTGGGTTTATTCTACTCTGATCATGCTGACTTTTCTGTTGCTGGGTTTTCTAGTAGTGACTGGGCTGCTTGCCCTGATACTAGGCGCTCTGTTACTGGCTTTTGTGTGCTCTTGGGTGGCTGTTTGATCAGTTGGAAATCGAAGAAACAGCCTGTTGTTTCTCTTTCCTCTGCTGAGGCAGAATACCGCGCCCTTAGCAAGGTTGTTGCTGAATTAACTTGGCTCTCTCGCTTGTTGGCTGATCTTGGGGTCTCTCTTTCCTCTCCTATTTCTGTTTATTGTGATAGTATGGCTGTTGTTCATATTTCTAACAATCCTGTTTTTAATGAACGTACGAAACATATCGAGCTGGATTGCCATTTTGTTCGGGACTTGTTACTTTCTGGTTTTATTAAGTTGCTTCATGTGCCCACTTCCAGTCAGTTGGCCGACTTGCTCACCAAGCCTCTGCCTGGCTCTTTACTGCTTCCGCTGCTCTTCAAGTTGCAGGTGGTTCCCCCCTCCAACTTGAGGGGGGGTGTTGGGATACAAGATGTTACATGATTTAGACATGATTATATGGAGTCTATACACAGTGTATATTTATTGTATTTTTGGTATACAATAGCATGGGCTGTGATGATTATGTGTTATTTGGGCCATTTGTATATACTGAGCCACTTCATGTCTGAGCCCTATTTCATTTTCCTATTTGGGTCCTTTGACCCGATCCGTGTGTATTTGTATATATAGGGGTCCCCAGATATTTTGGGACCCCCGGACTTCATTTTCCACTTTTCTATTCTCGGTTTAATGAACTCTCTGAGTTCCAGAGACTTCTCAAATCCTCCTCCTTCTCTCGACTTTCTCTCTCTACAATCTCCATGATTTCTCGGCTTAACTTCGATGTTATGGTATCAGAGCCAGGCCCATCCCAATTATTGTTACCGATGTTGGGCCCCCATTTATGTTGTCCACGCTCCAGAGATCTGGGCGTGATGGGGGGTGTTGAGTTGTCCCACATCGGAGGGATTTGAGGTCCTTGGTCTCCTTATATGGCTTGGGCAATCCTCACCTCATAAGCTAGCTTTTGGGGTTGAGTTAGGCCCAAGGTCCATTCTTTTCAATTGATGCCACAATGTTCATGTTCTTTTCTAACACAAAGATGGTATCTGACCAACTTCCGCACTTTAATTATTTCACCGAATATTTATTATCTCCTATTAGTACAAATGTATAATAACTTTATCCAATAAAAATAAAAATAAATCACGTCACGTGTTTTATCTCTGGTGGAATTTGAACACTGATTTCCTATGATTTTTACTCACTTTGTCTTTAGCTATGCCACACCTCACGGTGCCACAATATTCATGATTTTTGAAATTTGCAAAAATTGAAAAGAAAAATGGATGGCCAAACCCTGCCAAGGCCAAACTACTGTCATACGTGAAATGGGTCTCTATCTCATCTTTAACATACTTCAATATAGTTACTATAGTTTCAGAGGAATTCTCTAAATCATCAGTTGCAATTCTTTCTCTTTGCCTCAGCCATTCATGACTAGACACCACCTTCCACTTGCTTCTGTATCCCTTACAATTTCTTTATTTTGGTTGTTATTTAAATTTTATTATAGCACATAATTAAATGAATCTATCGTTATGTGACGACAACAAAAAATTTATTTTATGGAGCGATCGATTTAGTGTGGTCGCATCGTTTCCTTATTTTTCTTCTCATCTTGCCATCCTTATTATTAAATAATCCTTTTTATCTTTTTCCTTATATTTTTATATAATAATTTTATCTCGTACCTTATTTTTTCTTTATAATATTGCAAGTTTGTTATTCATATTGTTGGTGCATGACATCATGAAACGACAACAAACAATACAATCGAATCAAACATTATATATATCAAAATGATATAGTACAATACAATAAAAATAAGGCAATATAATACAATACATAACAACCATCTGAATAAGATGTTAATTTGACCCTATCCCTTTTATTTTTCCATCGGGTGTCTGATATCTATATTGGGGCTCGATAAGATTCGGTTCGCATAAGAAAATCTAATATTGAGGGTAAAATACTTCCTAATAAAAACAACTCTATATTCGAGATTCAAATCCGAGATATCTGATTAATGATAAAAGAATTCTTACCAACCACTGCAAAGCTATGCCTTTCATTTCTCTCAAAAATGCTATAAGGAGTTATTTTCATGCTCTTTTCTTCTTCTTTCTCTATTGTATATATCAATTTAATAATCTGATTAAAAAGGACAAAAACTAAAAGGCTGGTCAAAAGAGTGAGTATATCTATGGAGCAACCCCAGCTATTAGGTCTCTTTTTCTTTATATTTGAGGGGTTCTATTCTTTTGATTAAAATGCCAGAGTATGTGGGGAAAGACCTGTTACTTATCAACAGATCATCTGTATGGTTATAAATAGGTGGGACTCTATGCGTCAGTCAATTGCTTTGGCACAATCTTGTTGATGCCAACTCTTCAATCCTTTAAAAAGATTTTAGTGCAAACCCTAGTAACAAGCCAATATTTTAAGGGAATTTCAATTTTATTTACTGATAATTTAAAAATACTTGTATATTCATGTCAATTAAAATTCTATTATAGGTAAGTAGCTACATTAAATATATCATCGTAACCTGGAAAAGAGAGTGTGCACTTGTTAGAGTCGATCAACTTATACTAGGCATTTGTAATAGATTTTTTTTTATATATATATATATATATATATATATATATATATATATATATATATTCAGTTATTATTTTGAAAACTGCAGTATATTATATTGGATCGGTCTCTGTTACAACAAAATAATAGTTATTTTTCACTGACTTGGTAAGTGCTGACTATTTTGAATGATATGCCTGAAAACTGACTAGACCGTGCTATTTTTACGATGAATGCACTATTGAGTTGTCGCGGAAGTGCACGGTTAGCCATTAATAACAAATGTATTCACTACTAGAATTCGGCCAAAAAGCGACAAAAAATTGGTGACCAACTTTGGTCTGTTAAGAAAAGCGACCAAAGTTGGTCGCCAAACTACCGAAAATTAAAAAAAATATATTTGAAATAATTTAGCGACCAAAGTTGGTCGCTATTTGGACGCAAATTTAGTCAAACTGTTGACTGGACTGGTTAGACTTGCTTGGTCAAAGATATACTAAGTTTAGCGACCAATGTTGGTCGCAAAAGTGGAACCCACATAATTTTCTTAATAATTTTATTATTATTTTATAAAACTTATAAAATATAAATATATATAATTTAAAACTTGCGACCAAAGTTGGTCGCAAACCGAAGGATAAGAAGATAGTGACCAACTTTGATCGCTAAAGCGGGACCCAATTATAATATTTTAATAAATATATATTTATTTAAAGAAATTATAAAATATAAATAAATATAATTCAAAATTTAGCGACCAAAGTTGGTCGCTTAAGTAAATAGAGACCAACGTTGGTCGCCAACGTGTGACCCAGTTCTAACGTTTAATAATTTTTATTATTAATTAATATATAATATATAAAATATAAATAAATATGATTAAATTTAGTGACCAAATTTGGTCTCTAAATTAAATTCATGTATAGTTAGTGACCAACTTTGGTCGCTAAATTAAATTCATTTAAAATTAGCGACCAAAGTTGGTCTCTATATGGTCAAAATTAAAAATTACTTTTGTATTTACTATGTAAATAATTTAAATATAAATCGTTAATAATTTTGTAATCCAAGGGATGAATAGTACTACGAAGCGGGTGTGTGTGTCGATATATACAATATATATACTTACGCTATATTATGCACTAAGTATAAGTGTATTTGGTAATACCGTATCGAATATATCATATATATATAATATATGTACTTACGTTATACTATGCACTAAGTATAAGTGTATGAGGTAATACCGTATCGAATACAACTTATATATATATACTTACGCTTTACTATGCATTAAGTATAAGTGTATTAGGTAATACTGTATCGAATATATATATATATATATATATATATATATATATATATATATATATATATATATATATATATAATATATTTACGCTATAAGTGTATTAGATAATACCGTATTAAATACAATTTATATATATAATATATGTAATGCTAAAAATAGCAGGCTTCTTTAATTTTCAAAAACACACTCATGACTCAACAGACTCTAGAAGCATCCTTCAATCTATTTCGAAAAAATAGGTACAAGTTGACTCTTCTGTTTCAAGAATCTTCATTAGTTTGTACTACCCTTTCATTAAACTTCATCTTCTCAACTGGGTTCTTTTTGTTTTAATTTTTGTCCAAATCGTCTTCCTCTTTCTTTAAATTATTTAATTTTATAGCAGAAATTCTACCTAACCCTCTTCAGTCTTCTTCAGCCTTTATTTTCTCCGAAGTTTATAATTTTTTTAATCTGTTATGAACTAAAAAAAATAGTCTTGATTTTTGCACAACTCAGACACTAGATATTTTTGTTTTTCTGCATGTTAAAGTGTCGAGAGAGAAACTTTAATGGATTTTCTTTTCAGTGTTTCAAGTATAATTCTTGTTTAAGCTTGTTCCATTGAAAAATCGCAAATTTCTGCTTGATTTTAGGGTTTTTGAATTTGTTACACTGTAAAACGAGAATCTTTCCTCTGGTTTCACGCTGGGTTGATGTGATTTGTTGGCCCTTGCAATTGGTTTTCCCTCAAGAACAAAAACTTTGCAAATAAAGGTACCTTATTTTTCCGGCGAGGATTTCCGGTAAGCTACAGTATTTTTAGCGATTCCCATTCAGATTTTCGGCAGGACGCGGCAGAACTACCCGTTCCGATAAGCTCAGGAAAATTTGCCCCATGTATTAGACGCAGTGGCGAGGCCAGTTTGCGACGTTTGGGAGTGAAGAGCTAAGCAACACCTACTAGGACGTGCAAGAGTTGGTAGCAGTTGACCTCGGGCGCATCAAAGCCTACTTCTAGGTTTTTCCACTGGGAGTTGGTACCTCCCGCTCTCTTGTTTACTCTGTACACCTTTTACGTATTCTAGCTAGCATTCCGTGTGAGATTTACTTTGTTGCTATCTAGTCTGTATCTTTTTGCGTATTTCGCTATAGTGCGTGTGTGCGTCACTATTCTCCATAGTCGGTTGGAGGGATAGTGGCCGCGGCGGGGGATGATAGTGTAAGGTCATGTCCTCGGGGGGTGGGGGCGGTGGCAGGGGTGAGTAGGGGGGGCGAGGAGTGGTCCTGCGGGTAGGGCGTGAGGTAAGGGTGGGAGGAGGGTAGCGGACGCTCATAGATTAAGGATTCGGTCGTGGAACATAGGCACTTTGACGGGTAAGTCCATTGAGTTGGCGAAGGTTCTTCAGAAGAGGAGGGTTAACATAGCATGTGTCCAGGATACTAGGTGGAAAGGGTCGAAGGCGAGGAATGCAAACAAGTTTAAGCAGTGGTATTCTGGGGTCGTTAGAGGTAAGAATGGAGTGGGCATCTTGGTAGATAGGGATCTAAGGGAGTCCGTGGTCGAGGTTAGGCGAGTGAATGATAGGTTAATGTCTATTAAGTTGGTTATTGGGGGTTGCGTCCTCAACGTCATCAGCGCTTACGCGCCGCAAACAGGCTTAGACGAGGCGATTAAGAGGCGCTTTTGGGAGGACTTGGATGATCTGGTGAGTAGTATTCCTCAATCTGAGAAGTTAGTTATTGGAGAGGACTTTAATGGTCATATTGGGGCTGATGCTGGTGGTTATGGTGAGGTGCACAGTGGCTTTGGCTTTGGGGTTAGGAACGTAGGAGGCACGTTACTACTTGATTTCGCTAGGGCTTCCGAGCTTCTGATTGCGAACTCGACATTTCAGAAGAGGGAGGAGAATTTGGTCACCTTCAAGAGTTCGGCGGCAAGGACTCAGATAGATTAGCTCCTCCTCAGAAGGAGATAGGGGTATGTGCAAAGACTGCAAGGTTATTACGGGAGAGTCCCTTTCGACTCTTCATAGACTCCTAATGATGGATGCGGTCCCTGGGTGAAGAGGAAGATGAGGGGTGCTCGGGGACAACCGCGGATTAGATGGGGTGTTTTTACTAAATAGAAAGCACAGGAGTTGGAGAGGAGGTTAGCTGAGGGCGGAGCTTGAAGAAATTCTGGGGAAGCGGACGTTATGTGGTCAGAGATGGCGAACTTGGTTAGGGAGGGAGCACGGGATGTGCTCGGGGTAGCCAAGGGCTATTCAGGCTGACATCAGGGTGACTGGTGGTGGAACGATGTAGTCGAAGGAAAAGTGGAGGTGAAGAATTCGGCGTTTGCTAAGTTGGCATGGAGCACAAGCGAGGAAGAACGGAGAGCGAACAGGAAGATCTATGAGGTGGCAAGGAGAGAATCAAAGCTCGCGGTTACGGAAGCTAAAAACGCGGCGTTTGGTGTACAAGGAATTAGGGTAGAAAGGCGGGGACAGGAAGTTATTCCGTTTAGCTAAAGAAAGGGAAAGGAAGGCGCGTGATTTTGACTAAGTTAGGTGCATCAAGGGCGAGGATGGTAGAGTTCTGATGGGGGAGTCTCAAGTGAAGCAGAAGTGGCATGCGTACTTTCGAGACTTACTTAACGAGGAGGGGGATCATAACATAGAGCTAGGGGAGTTGGGGAATTCAGAGCAACATAGAGACCTTGGGTACTACAGGCGTATTAGGGTGGAGGAGGTCATGGGGGCTTTGCGTACGATGAGTAGGGGCCGAGCGACCGGGCCTGAAGAGATCCCGGTGGAGTTCTGGAAATGCATGGGTAGGTCAGGAGTGGAGTGGCTCTCCAGGTTGTTCAATGCGATCTTCAGGACCAAAAGGATACCGGAGGAGTGGACGTGGAGTACAGTGGTGCCCTTGTACAAGAACAAAGGGGACATCTAGTGCTGCAACAACTATAGGGGTATCAAATTAATACGTCATACCATGAAGTTCTGGGAGCGGGTGATCGAGGCGAGGGTGAGGGAGATGACATCTATATCGGTGAACCACTTCAGTTTCATGCCGGGTCGCTCCACTACAGAAGCTATCCACCTTGTCAGGAGGCTGGTGGAGCAATTCAGGGATAAGAAGAAGGACCTGCACATGGTGCTTATCGACTTGGAGAAGGCGTATGACAAGGTCCCAAGGGAGGTGCTATGTAGGTGCTTGGAGACGAGGAGCGTGCCGGAAGCCTACATCAGAGTAATCAAGGACATGTACGATGGAGCTAAGACTAGGGTTAGGACGGTGGGTGGCGACTCAGACTATTTTCTAGCGGTTATGGGGCTCCATCAAGGATCGGCGCTTAGTCCTCTCTTGTTTGACTTGGTGATGGATGCTCTAACCCGACATATTCAAGGGGATGTGCCTTGGTGTATGCTATTTGCTGATGACATAGTCTTGATAGACGAGTCGAGGGTCGGTGTTATTGAGAGGTTAGAGGTATGGAGATAGACTCTCGAGTCTAAGGGTTTCAAAATAAGCAGATCTAAGACAGAATACCTGGAGTGTAAGATTAGCGCCGAGCCGAGCGAAATAGGCAGGGACGTGATGATTGGATCTCAGGCCATCGCCAAGAGGGACAGTATCAGATATCTTGGGTCGGTGATTCAGGGGGACGGAGAGATTGACTGGGACGTCACTCATCGTATAGGAGCGGGGTGGTCAAAGTGGAGGCTTGCATCAGGAGTCCTGTGTGACTAGAAAGTCCCACAGAAACTCAAGGGGAAATTTTATAGAGCTATGGTTAGACCTGCCATGTTGTATGGGGCGGAGTGCTGGCCAGTGAAGAACTCTCATGTTCGGAGAATGAAGGTTGCGGAGATGGGGATGCTCAGGTGGATGTGCGGGCTCACCAGGTTAGATAAGATTAAGAATGAAGTTATTCGAGAGAAGTGGGGGTGGCCTCGGTGGATGAGAAGATGCGAGAAGTGAGGCTGAGGTGGTTCGGGCATGTGCGGAGGAGAAGTCCTGATGCCCCGGTGAGGAGTTGTGAGCGGTAGGCGATGGTCGGCATACAGCGAGGCAGAGGGAGGCCTAAGAGGTATTGGGAAGAGGTAATTAGGCATGACATGGCTAGAATGCGGGTTTCCGAGGACATGGCCCTTGATAGGAAAGTCTGGAGGTCTAGTATCAGGGTCGTAGGGTAGGGGCTCCTAGAGTTTTAAGTACTCCTCACCGGGGGTTGGGTGAGGCTTGGCAGGGCTATCCATAGATGATTTGTGTATTGGATTGTGTCTCCATTATGGTAGTTATTTATGGGAGTTACTGTCTGATATTATTGCATGCAATTTTATTTATGGTTCTTATGTTTAGATAATTATATACGCTATTTCTGCTGGAGTTACTAATGCTTTTTTGTCTTTTTTTTGTTTTTCCTTTCCTTCACTGAGCCGAAGGTCGATTGGAAACAACCTCTATGCCCTTTCGGGTAGGGGTATGGCTGGTCTACATATTACCTTCCCGAGAACCCACTTTGTGGGACTATACTGGGTAGTAGTTGTTGTATATGTACTTATGTTATACTATGCACTAAGTATAAGTGCATGAGGTAACATTGTATCGAATATAGCTTATATATATCAAATATATTTACTTACGCTATATTATGCACTAAGTATATGTAACGACCCGACTGGTCGTTTTACTATTTGGATCCTCGTTCCCCTAAATAAAACTTCCCATGCCTTCCTTAGCTAAAATAATACTTGCGGGGGCGGGGGCGATCAGTTTGAAAGTTAGAAGAATTTTGAGGGAAAATAAAACCAGTTATTCCCTTGAGGTTTTCTTAAAAGGCCAAGTTTGACTTCGGTCAACTTTCTTGGGGAACGGACCCGAATGCATGAGTTAACGGTCCCGGGAGGAATAACTAAGGTAAAGTACTTGGCAGAATGTGCCTTTAATTGTTATTCTATATAGCGACAATGATGATGACAAGGCAATGACATGTGTTTCAAATTGTGATGGTGTAGGTAGGAATTTAATATTTCCTGAGTAGATAAAATAAGAGCTTATAGAAGAATTATGTACTTCATTTTCCACGAGGAAAAGAAGTTTAATTGAGAGTGACGAGGTTGATAGGGATTGAATGTGTTCTGTCGGTCATGACGGTTCCCATAAAAAGGGGATCATAAGACTGTATGATGACAAAGATTTTAAGAAGTTTTGTACTCGACTTTCTCCCAAGCTTAATAAATACAAGCTTAATGTGATATTCGTGATAGTTCGGATTCAGACGACAATTTGACGGACAAAAGTATGGAAATTTTGATCAAAAGAATTAGAGGTAAAACATTTTCTTGGCTACCAAGAAAAATATTTTACCTCTAATTCTTTAGATAAAAATTTCCATACTTTTGTCCGTCAAATCGTCGTTTGAATCGGACGAACTATCACCAATATCACATTAAACTTGTATTTATTAAGCTTGGAAGAATGTCGAGTACAAAACTTCCTAAAATCTTTTTTATCATAGAGTTTTATGATCCATGTTTTATGGGAACTGCCACGACCCACGGAAAACGTTCCATCTCATCAACCTTGTCGCTATCAATCAAACTTTTTTTTCCTCTTGAAAAATGAAGTAGAGAATTTCTCTATAACCTCTTTTATGTACTTAGGAAACGTTAAATCTTACCTACACCATCACTTTTGAAACACATGTCGTTGGCTTCTCATTATTATTGTAGCTATGAAATCAACAACTGATCAAACACACACCATGTCAGGTGCTGTATCCAAGTTATTCTCTGTATCCAAGTGCACCCCGAGTAATAGTACCACGAAGAGGTTGATGACGTTATTATACATGCAATGAAACTTCCACCAAGAATAACTAAGACGCAGTACCTGGTAGAATATGCCTTTAATTGTTATTCTCATTAGCGATAATGATGATAAGAAGGCAATGTCATGTGTTTCAAATAGTGATGGTGTATGTAGGAATTTAGTATTTCCTAAGTAGATAAAAGAAGAGCTTATAGAGTAATTATGTACTTCATTTTCCATGAGGAAAAGAAGTTTAATTGAGAGTGACAAGGTTGAGGAAGACGGAATGTGCTCTGTTGGTCATGGCAGTTCCCATGAAATGGGGATCATAAGACTCTATGATGACAGAGATTATAGGAAGTTTTGTTCTAAATTTTCTTTCAAGTCTGATCCAACAAGTTTAATGTGATATTGGTGATATTTCTTTAGATTCAGAAAATGATTTGACAGACAAAAGTATGAAAATACTCTTAAAAGAATTAAAGGTAAAATATTTTTCTAGCATCCTTCTCTACCAAGAAAAATGTTTTACCTTCAATTCTTTTTAAGTAAATTTCCATACTTTTGTCCGTCATATCATTGTCTGAATCCGAAGAAATATCATAACTATCACATTAAACTTATTGGATCAGACTTGGAAAAAAGTTTAGAATAAAACTTCCTATAATCTTTGTAATCATAGAGTCCTATGATCCCCGCTTTATAGGAACTTCCACGACCAACGAAAGACATTCCGTCTTCATCAACGTTGTCACTATCAATCAAACTTTTTTTCCTCTTGAAAAGTGAAGTAGAGAATTTTTCTATAACCTCTTTTATCTACTTAGGAAATGTAAATCCTACCTACATCATCACCATTTTGAAACACATGTCGTTGCCTTCTCATTATCATTGTAGCTATAGAGATCAACAATTGATCAAAGACACACCAAGTTATTCTCTGTATCCAAGTTCATCCCGAGTAACTGTACCACGAAGAGATTGATGACGTTATTAGACATGCAATGGAACTTCCATCAAGAGTAACTAAGATACAGTACCTGGTGGAATGTGTCTTTAATTGTTCTTCTCATAATAGCGACAACGATGATGAGAAAGCAATGACATGTATTTCAAATAGTGATGGTGTAGGTAGGAATTTAGTTTTCCCTAAGTAGATAAAAGAAGAGCTTATAGAGGAATTCTGTACTTTATTTTACATGAGGAAACGAAGTTTGATTGAGAGTGACAAGGTCATGAAGACGGATGGTTTTCCATTGGTCGTCTCAGTTCCCATAAAATGGGGATAATATGACTCTATGATGACAGAGATTATAGGAAGTTTTATACTCAACTTTCTTTCGAGTCTGATCCATACAAGCTTAATGTGATATTGGTATATTTCTTCGGATTTAGATAATCATTTGACCGACAAAAGTATGAAAATGTTCTTAAAAAGAATTAAAGGTAAAATATTTTTCAGCATCCTTCTCTAGCAAGAAACACGTTTTACCTTTAATTCTTTTAAAAAGCATTTCCATACTTTTGTCAGTCAAATTATTGTCTGAATCCGAAGAAATATCATCCAATATCACATTAAGCTTGTACGTATCATACTTCGAAGAAAGTTGAGCACAAAACTTCATATGATCTTTGTCATCATAGAGTCTTATGACTCACGTTTTATGGGAAGTGCAATGACCAACGGAAAAACTTCTGGCTTCATCAACATTGTCATTATCAATCAAACTTCTTTTCCTCTTGGAAAGTGAAGTAGAGAATTTCTCTATAACCTCTTTTATCTACTTAGGAAATATTAAATCCTACCTACACCATCACTTTTTTGAAACACATGTCGTTGCCTTTTTATTATCATTGTAGCCAATGAGATAAACAATTGATCAAAGACATACTCCGTCAGGTACAATATCCAAGTTATTCTCTGTATCAAAGTTCATCTCGAATAATAGTACCACGAGAATAATCACCAAAGCCACCAGACAACTTTATGATGTCAATGAAGCAAGATGAGCTATTCAATGAAACTCGTATTGGAAAGAAGAAGATAGAGAGTGATTCGGAAAGGAGGGTCGAGCCTTGACTATATACATGTAAGTTTTTTACTTTTCATTAAATATTTTGATTTGCTTTTATATAAATTTTGAAATACTAATTGAGTATAATTTTCATATATGTTCAATTCGCTTCACAGCTGACGTGCGGGACTTCGTACGCAGTCAACCACCTAATGAACCGAACGAGGCAATCTAGCTTTCATATGAGGATGCTGAAAGACACTCCTTCAGTACTTTATATACTATTGTGTTAGAACTAATTTACTATTGTGTTAGTTCTATTGTGTTAGAACTAATTTACATTTGTGTTAGTTCTATTGTACTAGACCTAATTTACATACATTGTGTTAGTTCTCTTTAGTTCGAATGAGCTTGTAATAAGTGTTAACTTAGTTTTGTTAGCTTAATGTGTTATTTATATTGAACTTTATTCTTTGTTGCTTTTAATTGCTTTTTACTATTGTTTTAGTTGGTATAAAATGTCTATTTAGGAAATTGGTATGACTGGCATGTGGTGTAGCTGCCAAAACAGGCAGTTTTTTCCAAAATAATACACAAAAAAGCAACCAAAATTAGTCTTTATTTGGTCGCTTTTCCTGTTAATTTTTTTTTGGAGAATAGCGACTATTTGGTCGCTATTTACCCAGATTTCTAAAAAAAAACGATCAAACTTGGTCGCTATTTTATTAAAAAATAAAATTTCTGGTGATATAGCGACCAAAGCTGGTCGCTAATATTTAAAAAAAATTAAATTCATGTATTTAGGGACCAAAGTTGGTCTCTAGTTTAATAAAATAAATAAATAATTGAATAAAAAATCGATTAACAATGGTCTCTAGTTTCCAAATTTTAAAATATAATATTTGGATTAGAGACCAAATTTGGCCACTTTTTAATGATTAATAATAAATAAATATATAACGTATTTTTTATTAGAGACCAACTTTGGTTGACAAAGTTATATTATTAAATTAATAAATCGACCAAAGTTGGTCTCTAAAGTCAATATCCGGAAAAATTGGTCCATTTAGCTTAGAAACCAATGTTGGTTGCTAATTAGCGACCAACTTTGCTCCCCAAATAAAATGGACCATCAATATAGCTACCAGGCCCTTTTGGTTGCTTTTTGGTCGCTTTTTAGCCAAATAGCAACCAAATTTGGTCGCTTTTTGCGGTCTGTTTTTCCCAGAATTCTAGTAGTGATTTACTTTTAAGCTACTGTTCAAAATGTTTTTAGTCTTTAGCCACTCCTTTAATAAATTTTAACTGCACAAACGAAAATACCCTTTTGCTCATGTCATTATCTCTTGAACTTAACTTAAGGACATATCCTTGACTTTTAAACTTGGAATTCTAAGTTCAGGATTTCAGGACTACATATCCTTAATTTTGAACTTAACTTCAGGACTACATATCCTTTACTTCAATTTTATTAGCTATGATGTGTATATTATATACAACATGTAGATGCATCATCCTTAAAATTGTTAAAATATTATGGTCATACTACATTTATGTCTTATGACGCCTGTTCGTTCTTGGATCCAGTTAAGAAATACATGGTTGACAAAGGAGTGGCATGAGATTTTTAGCAGAATGTGTACATGAATTTTGAGTATCACTGCTCTTAGATGTCTTCCAGTTCTATTGTAAACAAACAGCGAGTACAACGACATATAAATCCACCAAGTACTCTTCGACTTTGAGGTAATTAATGAAATGAATGCATCGCTGTATTTCTGTTTGGGAAGGAAAATATAATACTATTTTTTTATATTAATTTTAATATATTAGTAGTTACTTTTGCTTAACATTAAAACACTAAATAAAAAATAAATATCACTTTAAAAAGTGACTGTCCCACATAATGTTTACGAGATTTGGTCCAATAAACGAATTGGCCCATTTGAATTAACAATACTGTAGCCACGGCCCATTGAAGAATGATCCTAAATGGCTACAGTATTGTTAAACAATTAGATGGACCAATTCGTTTATTGGAGAATGTGGCAGCAAACCAATTGAAGAATGATCCTAAATGGCTATACACCCAACATCTTAAACTAAAAATAGTAAATAAATATAATATATATATATATATATATATATATATATATATATATATATATATATATATATATATATATATATATATATATATATATAATCTATGTATACCGACTAGAAAAAGTAAACAGTGAATTCAGCCGGCTATTTATGTAAAGATCTCATTATAACTAATTTTTTATTGAGAAAATGACACTGTATGGTCACTCTCAAAATAATAGCAAATTTTATATGTATGTATGAATATATATATATATATATATATATACATTATGTATGTTATATATAAATTTTATAAACTTTTTCGTCTATTGAATGTAAATAATTTCTGGTGGGGCTAGAAGTGATAATACGCCATCGCAGACAACAAGAGCGTGTTAGATTTAAAATAAGATAATTCACTATTTTTTTAGGGATTTTTACCTATGTATATCATGTAGCAAACCTTATTACCAAAATTTTTCATTATTTGGTATTTACCCGCCTAGACTATAGTTTGTTAACAAAATTGTACAAACCAAAAATAGGTGAATTCTACCCTAAAAAAGCGCTAATTTTGTAGCAATCAGATTTAATGTGATTCTATCACCATTAATTTCGAAATTTAAAATAGAAGAAAATCCATTGCAGCGTAATTCTCTCCTTCTCCATATATTTCCACCATTGATAGCCATTAAAAAGCTTTAAAGCTTTGAATTCAAATTTGGATTTTCAAAAATCATTATTTGTTTGGATTGGGTGTTGTTGTAAATAATTCGAAATATGTTTAGGAGTTTATATCTCAATTTTGAGGGGTTTTGGTGAAGATTAGACTTGGTTTTGACTGAATTTCAGATTGAAACTCGTCGAAGAAGAAGAAGACATATTTTTCCAGGGATTGTAGTTAAATTGTAGTTAAATTGTAGAACTGTAGATAAATTGTAGATAAAATATAGATAAGTTGTAGATAATTTGTAGATAAATTGTAGATTGGGAAGACTAAAACTTCTACAAGTCTTCTACAATTATGTCGAAAATACCAATTATGCTACAGCTGAAAATCCCTTGGATTGGATGTTGTTGTAAATAATTCAAAATATGTTTAGGAGTTTATATCTCAATTTTGAGGGGGTTTGGTGAAGATTAGACTTGGTTTTGACTGAATTTCAGATTGAAACTCGTCGAAGAAAAAGAAGACATATTTTTCCAGAGATTGTGGTTATATTTTAGTTAAATTGTAGAGTTGTAGATAAATTGTAGATAAAATGTAGATAATTTGTAGATAAATTATAGATTGGGAAGACTAAAACTTCTACAAGTCTTCTACGAATATGTTGAAAATGCCAATTATGCTACAATTGGAATATTAAAATTCAATGTATTCAGTTTGTAGATACAATTTCTACATATAAACTACAAATCAGTTTAAGTATTGTATAAAGTTGTATTGTTACATTTATACTACAATTAAACTACAATCTTGTGTCAAAAAAATTTAAGCATACCAAAATTTAATCAATTCTTAATATTTAAAATTTCAATTTTGGAGTGCCGCAAATTTGGAAAGGGCAAGAACGATTTATATGCATTGGCTGTTGTTGTGATAATTTATTTTATAACAGCCGATGCATATAAATCGTTTCATTTGAAGTCCCATGATTTGCGATACAACTTTGTCTATGCATGTAAATATCCTCCTGGCTTCAGGAATCATTGCGTATTTTCTGCTTTGGTATAATACTTGACATGGAAATGAAGAGAAAAAAATTAAATAGGTAACGAAAGAAGCTATGACTTTGGTGAAAGATATGCAACCAAACAGAACACTAGGAAAGAGAAGAGGAAAAAACGGAAAAGGAATATATGCTTCTAAAATCATGCCTAGAATAAATGAAGCAATAATTATACTCTTACTTTGAATTACGGTACATAAATTGAAATTTGGTATGCTTAAATGTAATAAACACAAACCTTAAACATAAAAGGTAATAAAGTTTTGCTATATGGTATACATATGTAAAAATCCTTTTTTTTATAAAGAAATAAGACAATCCACTATTGCAGTTTATAGGAAGAAATAAGTATTTTTGGCGGACAAATAATTTTCATTACTCAGTTTTGTGATCCGACTAATTTCTCTTCACATAAAGCCTATTAAAAGAAAAATCGCTCTCTATTAAGATTTTTTTCCTCCTTAAACTTCGAACCCAAAATCTTTAATTTAAGTATATGAGTTGAAGAATGCACTCGTATAAGATTTTCTTTCTCGTTATTATTTGCAAGCACGCTCAATTGATGAAGCCAGTGGAGCAAAAAGGTACAGAACATATAACAGTTGCTAACCCATTTTATATTTCCAAATGTGTATGTTATTATGACTTACTTTTACAGTGCCTTATCACTTTTGTCGGTTCGTAGCAAACCAACATAGCTTCATAGTACATTTTTTTAATCATGATTCAAGTAGTAACTTATTACAGTAGATTTCTTTTGCAACTTTTTTATGTTTGTTGTATAAAAACTGAAGTTGATGTTTATCTTATAATTGGACATTCTGTGTACTAGATTCATTTTGGACCCAGCTGTCATTTGGTCACATAAAAATAGGTGTGTGCAGTAAATATAGTATGAGTACATAAATTAACACGTACTGAGTAAGTATCTAGCCTAATTTTTAAAAAATAGAGATAAAGGATCGATATCGACACTTATTAGTCCAATAAATCAAATACAATAGGAAGTAGACAGATGGGAGGCAGAGTAAATAAATGAGATAAACAAGTATAAGTATGTGATAAAATCCTCCTCTCAACAATAAATTCACTCTCAATTAGCAGTTACCTCATGTTCCGGAGTATATATTTGATGGACCTCACCAGGTAGGTTGTCACAATTCAATTCGAGAAAACTCACAAATTCACTGGCTTCTTGTCAAATATTGTGCACAATTTCATAAAAGTATTTTATAGAAATACCAAGGCGTATAGCCCGATCCCATCGTACTGTATGTACTACCGATGGTCGAATGACACGAACCATAGATGCATCTATTATCTTGCCGAGCCGAATGACCCGCTCCCAAGATAGTCTGGTAGTGCCGATGCGAATGGCCAGATCCCATTGGAATAAGAATTTTTAGCGGGTCCTTGACCCCACTCACGAATAAACATGTGAGTTATGAGCTTTAAGTAAAACCTTTCAATGAAAATACATAGCGTGGGAGAAAGTCCTAAGAGGAGCACAATTATTCTGCGGCTAATCATGAAGCCCGTCAAATCTCTATAATAGCGAAGTCTATCACTCTGTGCAAGTCTACTCTCAAGATGTAAAGTAAAATAAAGGAATTTAATAGGCAAGGAACAACTCAAATAATACATTTATAGCATGGTGTGAACCTAAGTCTATGCGGACATATCATAAATCTAATTACGTACGGACTCGTGTTACCTCGTGCGTGCGTAGCCCCTGCAACAAATAGCACATATCAAACACATCACCTAGGGATAGTTTCCCCCTCACAGGGTTAGACATGAGACTTACCTCGCTCCAAATTCTCATAACCGGCCCCAATGTCATTCTAACACCTCAAATCGACGCCCGTCGCTCCAAAACTAGTCAAACAATTTGCAAGACAATAAAATTATACACTAATACTCATAATAATCAATTCATAATAATTCACAACTTCTCTCGAAAAGTTAATAAAATCAACCCTCAGGCCCACGTACCCATATTTCAATTTGTTTTAAAGATCAACTTTACCCAGAACACAACAAACTAAAATATATGATTCATTCCCAATTCCATGTCCAATTTCGTAGTCTAAATCCAAAAATATTAAATTTTAGGTTTTCTACCAAAATTCCAGGTTTTTACTAATTTCTATAAATTTCTATGTTAAAATCCATATATAATCCAAGTATTTAACTCATAACAGGTGGGAATCACTAACCTCATATTGCTTGAAGAAAATTCGCTCAAAATAGCTCCACAAATTCGGCCAACCCAAGTGAAATAGAAAAGGAGTGCCAAATCCCATTTTTAAAATAAATTTTGCTAGTGATTATCGCCCCTATGGTCCTTTGACTGCTTCTGCGGTTCAGAATGTTAGGCCACAATTCCGCTTCTGTGGTTCCCCCTCATCCCTCCCGCCTTTGCTTCTGCGGACAAGACTCCGCTTCTGCAAAAGAAACAACCCCACGCTCCCTCGCACCTACGCGTCTCTTTCCCGCATCTGCGATCTCGCAGGTGTAGCCAAATCCTCGTACCTGCGCATCTCCTCTGCCCAGCACAACACCGCACCTGCGATGCCAAACACGTCCCTGCGGTATCACAACTTCTACCAAATCCTTCGCAGGTGCGGTCGCACTAGTTTCAAATCTGATTCACATCCAAACATACCAACACATCCCAAAATACGATACGTACTTAGTGTGAGCACGTAATTTTGTCCTATATATGAATTACTCCCAGAAAATTTAAAATAAAACAATTTTAATTTTTGCAATTGTTGTGAATTTTCTGTTATTTTTCTTGTATTATTTGCATTTTTGTATGACATGTTTATTTGTTAAATTAATAAAATAAAAAAGTAATACAATACAAAAATATGTCGCATTTGCATTTAGTATTTAATTCTACAATTAGGAGTAATCAAGTTTATTTTACAAAATGAAAATCACAAAAAATAAGTGTCTTTTGTATTTTTAGCCTTTAATGTCCAAATTGCGTGATTGTGTTTTAATTGTTATTTAATTTTAAATAATAAGTGATATTAGGAATTAATTAGTATTTTAAGATAATTTTGGTTTTTATAATTTAATCGTAGCATTTTAGTTTTATTAATTAGAAAGTAAAAGAAAAGAGAACAAAGATAGAAGAACAAATTCGGAATTGGGCCTTTTCCTCAATTTTGAACTTAGGCGCAAAACACCTCTACCCAACCCAAAACCTCTGACCCGGTCCATTTCCAACTCCCCCCCCCCCCCCCATTTTTGATTTTTCAATTTTTTTATTTTTCTATTCTTTCACTTAACAAAAAAACCAAACCCTAAAATTCTCTCTAGCCGTCACACTTTAGACCCCCTACTTTTATCTTCCACACACCAAGCCATCCTCCCTAACAACCCAAACCCTAAAACAACCGAAAGCATGACTGCCCAGCCCCGACGTGGACCCCAACGAACAAGAACCCCGACGTCGACATACAACAGTCACTAACGTTCAGCCATTTCACTTCGAACGGAAGGAGCAGCAGCCATCTCCTTCGTCGCCTTCGTCCCTCCGTCGTCACTCACACGCACAACCATCATCCCCCAGCCTCGCTTGCAACTGCCCAAACGACCACTCCAGCAACCACCCTACAGCAGTCACGAACCCGGTCTCCACAAGCTAGCTCCCGACGTCTCTCACCCGCTGACCCCTCGCCATACTCCGTCCACGACCATCTCACCAAACAACATCAAACTCTCTTGAAATCAACCAGGAAACACACAAAAATATTCCGGGCAGATTCGAGTTATTTTTTGTTTCAAAGTTTTCGGAGATACTTGTTTCCGTTCGATTCAATTAGCTAATTTTACCTTATAGCTTGCCTAAGTGAGACCTATGGACATGATATTTAACAATACAAGATAAATATACGGATTTCAGAAGAAGATTTTTTAACCGCAAGAACATAACTTCAAGCGTTTAAGAAATGCTATTACTGATTTCAGGCTTATAAGCAAGTTGAAGGATTCAGATTAGTTTCTTACCCATATAGGCATGCTTTCCAGATATTATTTATTTTAACCTTTCTGGAAACCCATAAAACATATAGGCATGGTGTCTAGAATACTGATTTGTATTATTTAAACCTATATATCGTTTGCCTAGTGATGGATAAGTATGCAGAATTCAGGAAGCCTTATAGACATGCTATCTATATGATAGGCAAAAATGCAAAATCCTATAGACATGTTCTCTATATGAGATGCAGAAATGCAAAAGCTATTGATATGATATATATGTATGAAATGCAAAACTTATAGGTAGGATTTCTAAGATGCAAAAGTGCAGAAGTTTAAAGACATGGATTTCTAAAAAAAATGCAGAAGTCAGAATCTAGAACAGGATCTCTATATGAAAATGTAGAAGTGCAGAACCAAAAACAAGATTTCTATATGAAAATGTAGAAGTGCTGAATGTAAAACGGGATTTCTATAAGAAAATGTATAAGTGCAGAACCTAAAACAGGATTTCAAAGTTGTAGAACTACAGAACTTGACATGATTTGCAGAAGTAAATAGATAATGAACATGATATCTACCCTTATGGATACAATAAGTAACCTCCCCTTTTCACTATAAGCCTCATGAGTTACTACAAATTATTACAATCCAGAATGAATAAAGAAAAGTACAAATACATTAGAAAGCCAACAGTCCCAACCAAGGAGAGCCTGATTCAGACTTCTATCTGAAACATGAAGTAAACAAACTCCAAAGGGTCAAATTCCAAAGCCTTTCTCTTATTTGGGATGTGTCAGAGTTCCCTAAGAGTCTCAAATGGACTCTAGGAAGTTCTTACACTCAAATATATTGCATATTGAATTATAGTGCACTATGGAAGGGTAGTGGAACTTAGAATCTAAGAGAGGGTGAAAGTGCATAGAGGGGATTTTATGGAGAGCCAAGATAGGCTAGTGGTCATGCCGAGCAATTGGAAGTACAGCCACACCCCAACCAGCCTGTTTGCCATATTGTTTGGGAGTTAGGATCCATTAAAGGATCAAGTCTAGACATGAACAACAATTTGGATGTTGCCATGTCTGAACTTTAACTCAAACACATAGAAGGGAATAAGTGTATGGGGGAGGGGGGGTTCACAACAGCAAAGATGCAACAAGAACAACATATAAAATACTAAACATAAACAGTAAAGTAGACAAGATCGTTGAAACTGTAAAGCAAACACATAGGGATGAGGCTGGAAGTTAAATTAGAACATACTAGTTTCAGGGAAGAAAGAGAGAAGAGCAGTAGTAAAGCCAAGTTGAAAACACGGAGCCAGAAGATTTAAGAAGAGAATGGAGTATTTAATTTAGAGTGCAAGAGTATTGAAATTAAAAGTGTTCAATAATTGTTGTGTGTCGAAATTGCAGAAGGGTCGTCCCTTTATTGTGTAGAAATCAAGTAAGAAAAGGTAAGAAAATAGTCTTAATATCAATTACATAAGGTCTCCCTTTAATTAAGGGATTCTAATTTCAAACGGGAAATAGGAAAGAAGTTGATCAAACAATTTTCCAAAGCAGCACAAGAAGGGTAAATACATAGAAACTTATTTAAGGAAGGAGTCAGTAGTACACGGTTTGTGCAAATAAGGAAAGGAAATCACTCAACAGCCAGTAAGAATCAGAAATTGAGTTTTGGTATGAATGAATCCAACCAGAAAAGGTGAAGAAAGGTTTAATTAAAGAAAATAAGTGACAATCAATTGAACCTTATTAAAAGGAATTCTGAATCAATCACAAATTGGCAAAACTTTTTTTGAAGGAAGAATTCCTCATATATAAAGCATACAGACATGTTAAACAAGAAAGAATTGTTATGCTAATTAGAAAAGAGTCTAGCATAGAAAAGATCAGAGTCAAAGTAGTTCGATTTCAGTACAAAGACTCAAAACGAGTCCGATAAACCTAGATTTCTAAAATAGAACTCTAATCTCGAACACAAGATCGAAACTCTTAAGAAACCCCCAAATCCTAGGGTTTTCGACTCGATTAAGATGTAGAGACGAAGAGGCAAGTAGTTAAAACATTCTCAGAGATCTCTTTCAGAGTCTCATGATAAAACAAGCAGATGTAGCAGCAGGTTTGAAACAACAAAGTGAAAAAGTTTATTTGATGCATAAAGAACGCGTTTTAAGAAAAGCTCACACATAACCAAGTTCGGAAGAGAAACGAGGTAGTATAAACTTAAGAGAAACAGTAGAGGAAAATTGTATAACAAAAAGAACTCAAACAATGTCCAGAAGAAGACAGATAAAGAACTAAAAGCTTAGTAGAAAATATAGTAAAGGAACATAGGGGTAAACGAACACATAAGATAAACATGTGAAAGCATGATATAGAAACCAATAGAAGAAAGAACAGAGCATAATAGAAGAAAATTCATAATAAGGCAAACATAAAAACACAGGAGAAGCACATGTGAGGTAGAAAAAGAGAACATAAGAACATAGCATAGACAGATTCACACAAAGAAAAGAAGAGAAAGAGTCGGAGAAACATTTGGAAAGTTTTCAGAAACCCTAAATCGAAGAGAAACAAATTTTGAAGGAAAAGATAGGAGAAAACATTTTAAAACTCTAGTAGAGAACATATATAGCATAGATTTAATAAAATAGCTAGAGAAAAAAATGAGAAAGGCTTGGAAAAGTCCGATCTTGAGTTGGATGAGTTAGAATAAGGCTTTAAATGCTTCGGATGTGCCGGAGCAAGGCCGGAAAGGCTTCAAAACCATGGATCTGAGAAGATCTATAAGGGAACTGATAACTGTCAATTGTACATGTTCTATACCCTTTCTTACCTGAGCTTTATGTATTAATTGCTCTAAATTAGTCTCGAAATGCTTACAATTATGCTTGATTACTGGTTTGAGCGACAAGATGATAAATATCACGAATCGGCTAAAAAGGATTAAAACCTCCCAAGCGTCAACAGATAACTGAAATAGGGGTAAAATAGGGGTAAAACCGCACTGATTTGCTACGCGGCCGCACAGGAAAGTTCAGAGGCTGAGTATAATCAAGGCTACCCTATGCGGTCCACACTGATTTGCCTCGCGACCGCGCAGGTGAGTTCAGAGGCCTTGAAATTTTGAAGTAGATCTACGCCGACCGCAACCATTTCTACGCGGTTCGCACTGATGGATGTTCAAAGACCCAGAAAAATCAAGGAAAAAGCCAACGCGGCTGCACACCAAATCAGTGCGGTCCTCGTGGGTATGTTTAGAGAGACCAAGTTTTGGCAAACTATCCCATGCAGCTGCGTCCCTTTTCTACGTGGTCCGCGTGGCTCAGCCTACGTGGCCGTATGACACAACTGCACGGTCTGCATCCCTAGTTCCAGAAGCAAAGAATTGAAGACCAATTGCACTTCGCGGCCGCGTGACATTTGTACGCAGTCCGCGCCAGACCCTTAGGGGTATTTTCGTCCGGTCTTTCCTGTGTAGAATAAATAGAATATTTTACTTTTTTACGTAAAGTTGGGATTTTTAAAATAGCTGGTGAGTTCGAGACTTCACATTGTTAGCCTATTTTGGGTAATTTCTTCTAGTTTTAAAAAGGATTAAAGTAGATTATCAATACAGTTAATTATTATGTCAATTTCATCTATTATTTCTTTAATTTCTTTTATTATTATGACTAGATAAACCCATTATCTATGGTTGTGGCTCAACCCTAGTGTGGGTAATTAATGGGTGTGATTGTTTAGTGCATGAATGATGTTGGATATTTGTGATTTGGATTAATATTATGTTTTCACTAAGATTTGGTGGTTGCAAACACTAAGTCTAGCTTAGTGGGTTTTGAGTCTTCTTGAGAAAGAGAGTCTATGATCCCAAGATTAATTCGAATAAGGACTTGGGATGGACCCATGAGAATGGGAGTCCCAATTAATGGGTTAAACCTCGAGAAACTACCCAACTTGAACCATTAGTTGCTTGGGCAAATTATCCTATCCAATTGGTCTCAAGAGAGTCAATTGGGATAAATCACTCTCTCTACCAAGAGGTGTGAGAGTGGATGCAAAAGTGCAACGGTTATAGCATAAGTCCCATATTCATAGTTTGTGCATTAGGAATCTCTACTCGTTAATTGACCACCTAGGTACATGTCGCGACCCTAGTGCCTTTCTCTGTATTGCGTACAACTAGAATTTTTACCTTAGCCTAATTTAGTTTTACAATTGTAGTTGATAAATTGTCGTTATTACATTAAAGAAAACCAAAAATGTTAGAAAATCAATTAGGAGCCAAAACTCAGTTCTAGGCTTAGCAAATACTCAACTCCAAATCGCAGCTATCTGTAGAAAATAGATCCCGATACCACTATCGGGTAAAAGTATTTGCGCCCGCTCTTTCTTAGAATTGAGTCCGCACCGATCACTTTTTGGTGCTGTTGCCGGAGAACTTTACGGTGTTTGACTATTTGTTGGCTAGTTTTGTGTTTTGCTTCTTTTTACTTACTTTGTTTGTGTTAATTCACTTAGGTACCAATGGCTTTTAACGCACAATATGCTATTAATGTGGGAGTGGAGGAGGTGGAAGACGTAGAACAAGAGGAGATTTTACCCCAAGTATAAAGACGGGGTATAAATGTTAATGCTAATGCTAATGACAATATACCAGATCCTCCACCTCCACCTAGAGTTCTACCCAATAAAGGGTACGCAAGTGCAATAGTTCCTCCCCGAATCCGGGCGGGGAACTTCAAATCACCAATTTCATGCTCACTTTGCTCAAACAACGAGGGTATTGATGTGCCGAAGAATTTCGGCACATTTCAGTACTAATTGCTTAGATTCTAGCTTGTTTTAATGCAATTATAACCGGTACTTATGTAGATTTGTTGTTTTTACAGTACAATAGGAAGGGGAGCCTAAGGACACGAAAATGGAAGCAAAAGGACAAGAAAAGAGCTAAATATTACACAGGCACTGGTCTGCGGTCCACTATGCGATCGCAGATCAGAGATGCAGACCGCAGAAGTGTGCCACAAATTGCATAATGAGGCAGAGTCCTGAGCTAATAAAACAAGTCAAGAATGTGGTACACTATGTGACCGCAGAACCAACATGCAAACCGCATATGCACCGCAAACAAAACATGAAGACAACAGAAGGTCAAAAACTGCGATGCAATATGCAGTCACATAACTCAAATACGGACCGCAGAACTGGAATGCAAAGATGACCTAAAGACTAGGGTTTCACTCTGTGGTAGCGATGCTCAGAATGCAGACCGCATACTTGCTCTGCGACAAGAATGCGGTCATAGAAGTGACCTGAAAGGGCAATTGTATCCATTTTCTGTCCCAATTTTCACCCCACTATAAATAGTTTTATGATTCCCTTGTGGGCTCATCTTTTCTAATTTTAGAGCTACATTCCAAGACATAAATATTCCTTCTTTTTGAAAGCTTTAGGGTGAAGATTCACTTCTTTGTAAGCATTTATGACATTAAGTTTTGGTTGGTTTTTGTATTTACCATGTGTAGTTAACTCTATATACTATGGTTGTGGACCCTAAGTCGGTGTTATGTTAATGGGTGTTTAACATTGAATATATGTATAATGGTTTGTTGATATGTATTTACTTCTGATTCTTTCTTTATTGTTGGTGGTTGCAAACATTAACAAAAGCCATTACATTCTAGCTTTTCTTAGGAAAGTGGGTTAGAACTTGGTAGAAGTAAATATCAATGACTCAAAGCATTAAGCCTTGTTTTATAAAATCGCTTAGGGATAAGTGGGTTTTAATTGGCATTTATAGATGATTCTTAATTGCAACTCATTTACATTTGGGAAAATTATAAAGAGGAAATACAACTCATTTATTGGGAAATAATGGGTAGTAATTTAGACATCATTTGCATATCATAAGAACCTTCCATTAGAAATATATAATAAATTAACACCTGTAAACATTACATTTCATTGAAGGGGACACAACCTTGGTTGCTTTAATCCAATTGTTCACTCGTTAGATTCTACAATTAGTTGTTACTTCAAAACAACCACCTTACATACTCTTGTCACTATGAATCATTTCCTGTTACTCTTAACCGAATAGAGATAGAACTTTAGTCGAGCAACACACTGTACAAGTAACCTTTTCACACCTATTCCCTGTGGGATTCGACTCCAACCTTGTTGGGTTATTATATTTGACACCAACCGCCTTACACTCATTAGTAAAGTGTAATTTGAGTGTATCAAATTTTGGCGCTGTTGCCGGGGAATACGGTTCTTGAAATTACTATTTAGTGTGTACTTTACTTAAGTTTATTTCTATTCCATCAGACTTTTCTTGCTTTGCTTGGTGTTGATAGGAAACATGTCAGATTATGGTGATGATGTGGAGGGAGAAATGGGAGAAAATCCTTTTGCAGACATCGAAGAATACATTAAGGACACCAATGCCATTGTGCCTCCGGCCGTTGGAGCTGCTACATTTAAGGTGGAACACGGTTTAATCCTGATGCTTAAGGCAGAAGGATTCTTCAGAAATTCTAGCGATGATGATCCAACGCAACACCTTCGAAATTTCTTGGGTGTGCGCGCAATGCACAAGCAGAAGAATGTATCTGATGATTCCCTGAGGTTGAGATTCTTTAAGTATTCTTTAGCTGGGGATGCAAAGAGATGGCTCCAGAATCTACCTCCTACCTCTATCCATTCATGGCCCGAGCTTGTTTGCGCGTTTCTGTCTAAGTGGTTCCCCCAAAGCAAAAAGTTGGAATTGCGGGACAAGATTTTCTTCTTCAAGTAGATGCAGGGGGAGCAATTGAATGAGGCATGGGATCGCTTCAAATTATACTTGGTTAGGTCTCCAAACCATGATTTCCCGGATTCCATGTTGTTGGAAACATATTACATGGGTTTGGATCAGATGAACCAAGACATTGCCAAGAATGTAACTGACGGATCCTTCATGGACAAATCATTTGCTAGAGTGACTCAAATTCTGGACATGATGGAAAAGCACAACCAAGCATGGCATTCAGAGGATACTACTGGAGGAATTTCATATGGGTCCCCTTTTTTGACCAATTTGATTAAGGAAAAATCAGGAGATGGATCAAGTGATTGTTGGGCTTGCTACAAATGTGAATGTGCTACAAAGATGTTTACCGAGAATCAAACAAAGAAAGTAAATGTAGTGGAGGATGTCCAACTCAACATGGAGGAAAATTGTGAGGAGGCAAATTATATCAACAACCTTCAAGGAGGGTATCAAAGGCAACCGTACGATGGTCAAGGGCAACAAAACCAGTGGAGGCCAAACCCGCAAGGGCAAGGCAACCAACAATGGAGAAATGATCAAGGTAACTCGCACCAAGGAAATTGGAACAACAACAACAATTTTGCAAACCGGAGCTCCAACCCCAATGTTCCACCAAAGGGTCAATATGAAAATCAAGGATCATCAAGTGAGTCCAAGTTAGAAAGCATGCTTGAACAAGTGTTCCAAAACCAAGAGAAGTCTGATGCATCCATGAGAAACATGACCGAAATTGTTATCTCTCACACCGCATCTGTCCAAAAGCAATAGATCCAAATGAGAGACCTTTCAAGAGATCAAAACCCAAAGCAAAAAGGGAAACTTCCTAGTGATACCATTGCAAACCCGAAGAGTGGTGGATGTGGCTCAACTTCTCATGTCATGGCAATAACTACTAGAAATGGGAAGGTCTTGCAAGGTGAAACAGAACATGAGGTTGTTGGGGAAGAAGTAGAGCAAGAAGTCAACGCCAAAGGGCAAGAGGCTATTGAAGTTGAAAGGGTGCCAGAAAACGAAAGGGTGCAAGAAGTGATCCAAGAAAAGGTGAAGGAAAACGGAAAGGGAACATCAAAAGATCCACCTCTTATTCCTTGACCTCCTCTTCCTTTTTCCTCAAAGACTTATTAGAAGGGTTGATGATAGAAAGATAGAGAAATTCTATGATATTTTAAAGCAATTGTCGGTGAACATTTCGTTCTTGGAAGCCTTTAAGGAAATGTCAGGTTTTGCCAAATACTTGAAGGATTTTAGCACCAAAAAGAGGGCCACAAATAATGAGGTAGTGAACATGACTCACCTGGTGAGCTCCATCATAGCCACAAGCCCCGTCCAAAATAAAGAGGACTCGGGAGCATTTACTATCCCATGCACTATCAGAGAGCGTGATTTTGCAAGAGCTCTTTGTAATAATAGGGCAAGAATTAACTTGATGCCACTTGCCATCAACAATCAAGAGGGACTAGGGATGTCAAGGCCAACAAGCATGAGGGTAAAATGGCCGATCAATCTATTAAGCGACCCGTAGGAATTGTTGATGATGTGCTTGTGAAAGTTGGAAATTTTCATTTGCCCGCCGACTTTGTGATTCTTGATTGTGCTGTCGATAAGAGATCCATATCATCTTGGGGAGACCATTCCTAGCCATGGGAAGAGCACTCATGGACTCGGAGCAAAATGAAATTAAGTTCGAGGTGAATGTTGAAGAAGTCACCTTTCAAGAAAGCAAGGGGATCAAGTTACCCCATGAGTATGAGAGCATTTCTGTGATTGAAGTGGTGGATGAAGTTGAACATGCCGTCGAGTTAAAAATGGAAGAATAATGCCTTGGTGAGGCATTGACTGGTATCTTGGTGAATTTTGATGGTGAAGACATGGAAGGATACATGGAGTCGGTGAATGCGTTGGAGGGTTTGGATCCTACACCTATACTCCGACAAAGCTTTCTCTTGACTTGGAGAATAGGACCACACCTCCCGCCAAGCCATCAATCATTGACCCACCACAACTAGAGCTCAAACATCTTCCTCCACACTTAAGGTATAAATTTCTTGGCTCTAATGATACTTTAACCGTAATCATTTCGTCTTTGTTAACTAATAATAGCATGAGGAGTGTCAAACCTTGTGAAGATACTCTTTTTCAAAAATGCCACAACACTCTGGGCTTCGTTGTTGGGTAAAGCCACAGCTTCAACCCATTTTGAGACATAGTCCACCACCATGATAATGTAAGTGTTCCCACAAGATCTCACGAAAGGACCCATGAAATCGATGCCCCAAACATAAAAAATATCCACCTCGAGAATTGTATTGAGAGGCATCTCATCCCTTTTTGAAATATCGCCGGCTCTTTGGCATTCATCACATCTCTTCACCACATCACCCAATTTTTTAAACAAGGTAGGCCAATAAAATCCGCAACTAAGCACCTTAGAAGCCGTCCTCGCACCTCCATGATGGCCACCATAGGGGGAAGAATGGCAAGCATCCAAAATACCCAATTGTTCCTTTTCTGGGACACAATGTAATCACACAATCAGTGCAAATCTTGAACAAATATGGCTTGTCCCAATAAAAATCCAAGTTATACCGCTTGAGCTTCTTCCTTTGGTTAGAAGAGCGCTCACACGCAATGATTCTGGTAACAAGATAATTTGCAACATCGGTGAACCACGGCATTCCATTCATTGACACTGCAAGGAGTTGCTTGTCGGGAAATGTATCATTGATTTCAACCGCCACAAGACCTCCCCTCCTCCTCCAAAGGGGACTAATGGTCCGCCACTTGATTCTCACTCCCTTTCCGGTCCACAATTATTAGATCAAACTCTTGAAGAAGAAGAACCCATCTCATCAATCTTGCCTTTGAATCTTTATTGGTCATCAAATACCTAAGGGCGGCATAGTCGGTGTGCACAATAACTTTGGCCCCCATAAGGTAAGGTCAGAATTTTTCCATAGAAAAAACAATAGCCAATAACTCCTTCTCAGTTACTGTGTAATTCCTTTGAGCCTCATTCATGGTCTTGCTTGAGTAGTACACCGAATGGAACATCTTATTGATCCTTTGGCCTAGAACTGCCCCCACTGCAACGTCACTAGCATCGCACATGAGCTCGAATGGTAAGCTCCAATTTAGTGCGGTGATGATGGGGGTAGTTATCATCTTGTGCTTAAAGAGATCAAAATCCTCCATGCACTTCTCATCGAAAACAAACTTGGCATCTTTCTCTAGCAACTTGCACAACGGGTAAACTATCTTAGAAAAATCTTTGATGAACCTTCAGTAGAGACCCGCGTGCCCAAGGAAACTCCTCACCCCTTTGATAGAAGTAGGGGGAGGAAACCTCGAAATGACCTCAATTTTGGCCTTATCAAATTCAATTCCTCTCTTCGAGATCTTGTGACCCAACATTATACCTTCTTCTACCATAAAATGGCACTTTTCCCAATTTAGCACAAGGTTGGTGTCTTCACGCCGGCTCAACACTCAATCCAAGTTTACCAAACACTCCTCAAAAGAATCCCCAACCACACTGAAATCATCCATGAAGACCTTCAAGATATCCTCCACCATGTCGGCGAAAATAGCCATCATGCAACGTTGGAAGGTCACCGGAGCATCACACAATCCAAATGCATCCTCGAGAAAGAGAATGTCCCATAAGGACATGTAAAGGTTGTCTTCTCTTGGTCCTCCAAGGCGATTAGAATTAGATTGTACCCCGAGTAACCATATAGAAATCAATAAAAAGCCAGGCCCGCAACAAGATCAAGCATTTGGTCAAGGAATGGCAATGGGAAATGATCTTTTCTAGTCACCTTGTTAAGCTTCCGGTAACCCATACAAACTCTCCAACCTGTCACTGCCCGAGTCGGAATAAGATCATTGTTGTCATTGGTTACCACAGTCATCCCACCCTTCTTCGGTACACATTGCACCGGAGAAGTCCACGAATTGTCAGGAATGGAATAAACCACAGTGGTGTCAAGCCACTTGATAACCTCTTTCTTTACTACCTGTTGCATCGGTTCATTTAGTCTTCTTTGATGTTCAAGTGAAGGCCTTGCATCCTCCTCCAAGATGATTTTATGCATGCAAAAAGCGGGGCTTATGCCCCGAATATTGGCCAATGTCCATCCAATCGCCTTCTTGCGCTTTGAAGAACCGCCAAAGTGACGTCAACCTGCATGTTAGTTAAACAAGTCGAAAGAATAACAGGTAAAGCAGAATTTGAACCCAAGAATTCATACCTGAGGTGTGGAGGAAGTGGCTTCAACTCCAACACCGGTGGATCCTCAATCGATGGCTTTGTTGGTGGAGTTTTGCGGTTTTCAAGATCCAAAGATAATTTCCTAGGCTCATATAAATATGAACTCATACCATGAAATGCATTCATGCACTCCACTCTACTAGTATCATCATTGACATCCATGTTAAGAAGCACGCCCTCAAGAGGACTTCAACACCAATCATGGAACTTTTATCATCCACTATCACAGATGTGACAATATCCACAAATGAACACACCTCTGTGCTATTGGGTTGTCTCATTGATTTGCTAACACGGAATACCACCTTATCATCATCCACTCAGAATGTCAACTCTACGGCCTCAACATCAACCAATGTCATCCATGTAGCTAGGAAAGGTCTCTTAAGAATAATCTGCACTTGAATGTCCACCTCACAATCTAATATGACAAAATCGGCCAGCAAAATAATCTTTTTCACCCGGACAAGTATATCATCAATTATGCCCAAAGGTTGCTTAATCGACCGGTCCGCCATTTGTAGTCTCATTGAGGTAGGTCGAGGATTTCCAATTCCCAAAGTCTTGAAGGCCGAGTACGTCATCAAATTTATGCAAGCCCCCAAGTCACAAAGGGACTTAGCAAAATCCGCACTTCCGATTGTACAAGAAATAGTAAAGGCACCAGGATCGTCAAGCTTGGGTGCCATTGAATGCATGATGGCACTCACTTGATGCGTCATCTTAATCATTTCATACTCCATAGACCTCTTATTTGTAACCAAATCTTTCATGAACTTTGCGTACCCCGGTATTTTCTCAAATGCCTCAACCAAAGGCACAGTGATTGTGAGACTCTTCATCATGTCTATGAACATTTTCAATTGATTATCAACCTTTTGCTTCGCCAACCATTAAGGATAAGGCGGGGGTAGCCTAGGCAAGGGTGTCTCGGCCTTTGGAACAACCGGCTCGAGTATGTCAATCACATATTCCCTAGACGGATTCACGACATCTTAAGTCTCAACCTCGGCTTCATCATCAATATCAATCCGCACATCATTGCTCACATTTTGTTCAACCACATCATCAACATTCAAAGGCACATCATCATCACACAACTCAACATCATCCTCCATAACTTGTTTTTCTCTTGATTCATGCACATCACTGCCTCTTCCACTTCTAGTTGTAACCACCATCACATGGTTGTTATTTCCACCCTTAGGGTTCACTACCGTATCACTTGGTATAGCACCCTTTGGGCGAGTATTCGGCATTTAATAAATTTTCCCTAGTTGCACTTCCAAGTTCTGGATAGACATGTTATGAGAAGCCAATTGCGCATCGAAATCTTGATTCTTTTTCATCATTTGCTCGAACATGTTCTCAATTCTTCCCATATCACTCCCGGATGAACTCGAACCTTGAGAAGGAAAGGGAGGTGGATTGATCAGTTTGTTGGTACATGAAGGAGCCATTGAAAGCCCTGCCCCCGATTGCCTTGGTTTCCACCTTGGTTGTTATTCCACCCACCTTGATTGTTGTTGTTGTTCCAACTATTGTTGTTTCCGTTCCAATTTCCTTGATTGTTACATTGATTGCCCAATTGTTTTTTTGATTATTGTTGTTCCAATTTCCACCACCTTGTTGATTGCCCCAATTTCCTTAGGGGCGCCATTATTGATTCCCTTTATTACCTTTATTCCCTTAGTAGTTTGACATATTGGACTTCCTCGCTTTGATCGTCATAGCACTCATTCGAATAACCACCACCATCATTGTTGTTGTCAAATAGCTCACAATTAACTTGAGATTGTTGTTGCTCTCTTTTCCTCATTTTCAACATAGAAACACCTTCCATCACATTGACATCATGCGGATTTTGGACTTGTTGCAATTGAGCCTTCACCAATTGATTCATAGTTGTTGTAAGTCTGGTAATATCTTGGCCATGATCGTGCAATTCCTTGTGCAAATGGATGACCGTAGGGTCACCTTGAGGCACATTTGCTCGATTTTGCTATGCCAAAGAGGTGTCAGCCATTTCGTCAAGTACATCACATGCCTCTTGGTAAGAAAGTTTCATAAAGTTCCCTCCGGCCAATTGGTTCACAATGCGTTGATTCGTGGTGTTGATGCCCGATGAAAAGTTTGTTGTATCATTGCCTCGGTCATGTCATTATTAGGGAACTCTTTAACTATCATTCTATATCAATCCCATATCTCGGGAAAAGGTTCCGTTAGCTCTTGCTTAAAAGCTAGAATCTCATCTCGAAGAGCCGCCACAGAACTTGGAGAAAAGAACTTAGCAATGAATTTGTCCGCCAATTTATCCCTTGTTGTGATAGAATGATTGGGGAACCTTTCTAACCAATCCAATGCTCTATCCCGAAGAGAAAATGGGGAAAGCATCAATCTCAATGCATCCTCGGACATGTTTTTATGCTTGCTACCCCAGCATGTATCCACGAACCCCGTCAAGTTCTTGTAGGCATTTTGATAGGAGGCGAAATACCCTTTTTGCTCGAGCAAGGTCAACATAACATTTTTGATTTGAAAGTTCCCTGCCTGGATTCAGGGAGGAACAATAGCACTGGCGTATCCTACATTGGGTAGAACTCTGGGAGCCACTCTCGGCGGTAGCGGAGGAGGGTTTGGAATGTTGTTGTTCTCATTGGCATTTGCATTAGCATTTTTGCCTCTATGTGGAACTTGACATAAGGCCTCATCTTTGTCTAGATCCACTAGCTCCTCCCCTGCTATCACATTGCCGAGAGGGTCATTTGCACTAAGAGCCATTTGTGCCTGATTGATCGACACAAACAAAATAAGTACACAAGAAGGAAAGAGAATCAAAACATAAAACTAGCTACATAGATAGTCAACACCGTAAGCTCCCCGGCGACGGCTCCAAAAAGTGATCGCTGCCAACTCGATGCTACACTATGGTAGGAAGAGCGAGTCACAATAGCTTTAACCCGAATAGAGGGCCCTGGATTGAATTTCCACAGGGAGCTAGTAGTGGAGTTCTATTTTTTGTCTAGCCTAGAGATGTGATTGTGCTCCTAATGTCACTTCAAACATTTTTGGTTTTGGATTTTATAACTACTTTTGTAAAACTAATGACTAACACTAACTTATGCTACAAGAATATTGCTAAGTTGTAATTAATGGGAAGAAGGGCGCTAGGGTTGTGGCATCGCCTAGGTGGATAATTGACAGGTAGATATTACTAAGGATAGATTGACATATTTGGGGCTTATACTATAACCTTTGCACAATTGTACCCACTCTCATACCTCTCGGTAGTGAGAGTGATTTTTCCCAATTATCTCTATCGAGACCAAGTAGGACGATTAGACTAAGCAATTAGGGTTCAAGTAGTGTGATTACTCTCTCGAGATTTAACCCATTAATTGGGACTACCATTTCTCATGAGTCCATCCCAATTCCTTGTTGGGTTAATTTTGGGGGTCATAGACTCTCTTTCTCAAGAAGAGTTAAACCGACTAAGCTTGAATCAGTGTTTGCAACCACCAATTCTCAGATAAAAACATAAAATAAACCAAAATAGCAAACACCCAATATCAATCTAACCCTAGATGGAAACACCAATTAATTACCCATGCTAGGGTTGAGCCACAACTCTAGCTAATGGGTTTAACTACACATGCTTATAGAAGAAAATGAAGAAATAGATGAAGAACTAGACAATTAATTAATTACTAATTGAAAACTACAAGAATCTATCGAGAATTTAAAGCTAAAGTGCCAAAAATGGCTACAAAACCAAGTCTCACGAGTGCAGTTGCGTTCAGAATATAAAACTTAACCTAAAAATGGTAACATGTTCTATTTATACTAGGGTAGAAAAACTGGACAAAAATACGCCTACGGGGTCAGTGCGGGCCGCACAAAAGCAACCGCGACCGCACTGGCTCTTTTGACTTCACTGTTAAGCTCTCTGATCTTGAGGAATGCAGACCGCATGAAAGTGTATGGCGGCTGCAAAGGGGGTCTAGCGCGGACCACGTGGTGACGACTGCGGACTGTGTGGCATTATCTTAGCTATTTATCCACCTCTCTGAATCTCATTTAGGCGGACCGCACAAAAGAGTGGAGCGGCCGTGTAACTTGTTTGCAGACTGCGAGAATCCTACCGTGGCCGCGTAGCCTTCAGCCTGAATATACCATGTCTCTGATCCTCCTTGTGCGGCCGCAATCGCTTTTGCACGGTCCGCACTAGGCCTTCTCCCCTTGGATTTCTCGGTCTTTGATACTTGAGCAAGTTTCACTCCTTTTTGAGTGGATCTTTGACATTTAGTCACTTGGTTGCTAAAACCTGCAATCAAGCACAACCTGTGAGCATTTGGGAACTATTTTGTGGCAATTTATACTCAAAGCATAGGAAAGTAGGGGCATAAAACCCGTTAAAATCCTAACTTATCACAGCCCGATCCATATATCGTTTCGGCGTGCAACCCGATCCATATATATAGTCAACTGCACTCACTGGGGGCGTGCATACTCTGGAGGGGCTCCTACAGCCCAAGCGTTATATCGCTGCACGTGCAGCCAGCCCAATCCATATATATATATATATATATATATATATATATATATATATATATATATATATATATATATACGTGCAACCTGATCCATAAATATAAAATCCTTACAACCAGGCCATCGGCCTCTCTCAATCAATAACCTCACAGTCAGGCCTTCAGCCTCTCTCAGTCATCAACCTCACAGTCAGGCCCTCGACCTCTCTCAGCCATCAACCTCACAAGCCACTCAGACTATCAGTAAAACAGGTGTTTAGCCCAAAATATCATTTATAGTATCAAATTGAGTAAATAGGCTGATTTATGAAATTAGTAAAACACAGCATGAGTGAGTACAACTATTAAATCAAAACAATAAGGAATAGTAGTAGGAAAATCTCCTACGGGTCCAAATAGTTGGAACGAGGCCCAAATATGGCATTTAGCTCAAAACATAATGATACATTCCAAAACACAATAGCATCTAATAGTTTCCAATTAAATACACGACTTAATAGTCGTACGAGACATACCAAGTCACAATCTCCAACGGTGCACGACCCCACGCTCGTCATCTAGCATGTGTGTCACCTCAAAGTGGCACAGCGATGTAAAATTCGGGGTTTCATACCCTCAACTCAAAATCCTGAAATTGGCCAAACCCGACCCACGGTCCCACATCTCAAAATCTAATAAAATTCATATCAATAGAATTTTTATCCTCTCACGAGTCTATACATACCAAAATCATCAAAATCCGACATCAAATGCTCATTCAAATCCCCAAAATAATCTCTAATTCTCTTCCATTCCCCCCCCCCCCCCAATTTTCACCCCAAATTTCCAATTAATATGATACAAAATCAATATACAATCATAGAATTTAACCAAAATTAAATAAAGAACACTTACTCTAATCATTTCTCTAAAAATCCCTTCAAGAATTGCCTTATACCGAGCTCCCACTTCCATTTTATGTTATGAACTCGGAACCCTCATTTGAGTCTTTTAAATAGGCCCAGATACACATTCATCATGATCGTGGAAGCACCATTGCAATCGTGAAGAATAAGAAGAAAAGATGCTCTTGAAAATGCCATACGCAATCGTATAATCCCTTTCGCGATCGCGTTAAACACTGCTGAATGAACTAAGCGTTCGCGGAACAACCCTCGCAGATGTGAAGAGATAACCATCAACCTCAACTCAGACCCAACACTATGCAAATGGAACCTCAACCATGCGTTCGTGATAGCCAACCTCACAGACCTTCGCGATCACAAACCCAAGTTGGCGATCGCATTGAACAAATCCTATGCAATATCAAAATCTACTAACTCTTTAAGTCCAAATATGTCCCATTGAGCATCCAAAACCTACCTTGGGCCCTCCTGACCTCAACCAAATATACCAAGATATCATGTAACATCATTAAAACTTGTTCCAACCCTCGGAACACTCAAAACAACATCAAAACATCGAATCATCATCGAACTCAAGCCTAAGGATTTATAAACTTCTAAATTTCACAAACGATGGTGAAACTTATCAAACCTCATCCAAATGACCTCAAATGTTGCACACACATCACAAATGACATTACGAACCTACTCTAACTTATGGAATTCAATTCTGACCCCGATATTAAAAATTTCCGCTGCCGACTGAAAAATGCCAAATTCCAATTTTGCCAATTCAAGCCTAAATCTTCCACGGACCTCAAATTCCATTCTGGACACGCTCCTAAGTTCAAATTCACCCGACGGAGCTAACCAAATAATAAAAATCCAAATTTAAAAATGAATAATAAGAATTCAAAACTCGATCAAACCTTTCAAATTTAAAGTTTCAAACTGAGAATTGTTTTTCCAAATCTATTTCAATTATCTTGAAAGCCAAAACCGAGGATTTACATGATTCATAATACATCACACGGGGCTAGTCATACCCAAGAGAGAACTGGCGAACAAAGTTTAATTGCTCAAATCGATCGGTCTGGTCGTTATAGGTTTTTATCTAATTTAATAAAGTAGTGTGGATGGGAAATAGAGGGAAAAGATTGAAGGAAAATGAAAAATTAGAAGTGCTCCTTTTACTAAGGCACTTTGTCCTCAACGCAAAATGAAAAGTAAATACTTGTGCTTATATAGAGAAGCATATCTTTTAGCTCTTAAAAGAGTTGAGAAGAAGCGGTTGTAACAATCCATCCGGCCATTTTGAGAATTTATGCCCTGATCCCTTATTAACTGCTTTTCCCGTGTTTGTTTCTACTATTGTGAGTTGTCGGGAAGATTCGCTTCAAGTGTCAAAGTGTTTTGGGACCTTCATCCCTGAATGAGAGCTTAAGCTTTAAAATTTGGACAGTAGTTGGGTCAGTATAAAGACGACCTCAGAATAGAATTCTGTCAATTCCATTAGCTTCGTTGAGTGATTTCGGGCTTAGGGGCGTATTCAGATTGTGTTTTGGAGATCTGTAGCTTATTTAGGCTTGAAATGCCAAAAGTTAAATTTTTAAAGTTTACAGATCGATAGTAAGATTTGATATCGGGGTCGGTATCCAATTCCAAAAGTTGGAATAACTCTATAGTGTTGAATGTGACTTGTGTGCAAAATTTGGGTCAATCAGACATGATTTGATTGGTTTCGACATCGGTCATAGAATTCTTGAGAGTTTAAATTCATTAGGCTTGGATTGGAGGGTGATTCCTGGTTTTAGCATTGTTTGATGTGATTTGAGGGTTGGATTAAGTTTGTATTATGTTTTAGGATTGGTTAGTATGTTTGGTTGAGGTCCCGGGGGCCTCGGGTCAGTTTCAGATGCTTAACGGAGGTTGAATTTGGACTTAGGCTATTCTGAAGTTTACTGCTTCTGGTATTCTCGCACCTGCAGTGAGGAGCCCACAGAAGCGAGGCAAGAGGTCGCAGGTGCAGTCTGGAGCTCAATGGCCAGTGACTGCAGAAGCGGCTCAAGGATAGCAGAAGCAAATCGCATCTACGGAGAAGGAAGCGCAAGTGCAGTGAGCGTGGAGTTAATGAAATTCCGCATATGCGGAGTTCAAGGCACATGTGCGGCCCCATGAACCGCAGATGCGATAATCGTAGGGCAAATATAGAAAATTCGAGGATTCGAAATTTTATAACACAAAAACTGAATTGGAGATGATTTCTCGAGAGGATTTGAAGTAGAATCATTGGGTAACAAATTCTAACTCGATTTTGATCATAATACTATAATCTATTGTTGTTTCCCTTTTGGAAAATTGAGGGCGAAAGTTTGAAAATGGGAGAAAGGTTCCCCAATGAAAATCTGAGTTTTGAGTAGGAATTTGGCATTGAATTTTGGTGATTTTTGTTCGAGTGTGCTCCTGGGTGAATGGGTGTTCATAATCCGTAATTTTACCCAATTCTGAGACGTGGGCTCGAGGAAGATTTTTGGGCATTTTTCTATTTCTTACCTTAGCATAGATTATTTTAGCTAAACTCATTGTTTGTGGTTATATTTACATTATGATATTGATTTGATTAGATCTAGGTCACTCAGAGTTGGATAATCGTGGCAAGAGCGTGATTTCGGATTAATTTTGAGCTGATTTGAGGTAAGTGGCTTGCCTAACCTTGGTTGGGGGAACTCTCCTTAGGATTTGGCATTGTTGTTATATGAATGTTGTGTACATGAGGTGACGAGTGCATATACATGCTAATTATTGGAAAACCCCATTTTCACTAAGTAAATATCTGTGTTTTCTTACAATTGAGCAATACTTGTACTTGAAGCCTGTTGTTTAGCTTAGGAAAAGCATGCTTAGAGTAGGAATTCCTGTTTATTCTCGAATAGAAATGTAGATTCCTTCTTAAGAATATTGTGTGTTTTATTTGGGACTACGGGACGATATCCCAGGAGATCCCCTTTACTTTGGGACTACGGATTGGTATTCTGGGAGACCCCCCTGCACGTTTATATTTGGGATTACGGGACGACATCCCTAGAGATTCCCCTATACTAGATATTTGGTTTAGGACTACAAATTGGTATTCCGGGAGATTCCCCTAGATATTTATGATTCGGACTACGGGATGATATCCCAGGAGATCATCTGCACATTTACATTTGGGACTATGGGACGATATCTTGGGAGATCCCCTGTTGCTATCTTTGTGTACTAAGTAAATTCTGTCTGTGACTTTACTCTTTATTGACAGTTAGTATTTTCAATTATATTGTCGTTCTTCATATATATATATATATATATATATATATATATATATATATATATATATATATATATAACCTGTAGGGACATGACCTTCCTCATCACTACTCGACCGAGGTTAGGCTTGGAACTTATTGGGTACCGCTTTGGTGTACTCATTCCCTTTCCTGCAATTGTTTTTTGTGTGCAGATCCAGGTTCTTCTGCTCAGCCGTTCTACTAGTGAGGCTGGAGATATCAGAGACTTCGGGGGTATATCTGTCGTGTTCGCAGATCTAGAAGTCCCTCTCTATTCTCCCCTCTAATTTTAGACTTCCTTTATTTACTTTTGATTAGACATTCTGGAGTTAGAACACTATATAGTTTTTCTATAGTATTCTGGGTTTTGGGAGATTGATTATGTATTGGAAGTATGTATTGTATATTCCTAGCGGCATTTTAGACTCTTTTAGTATGTTTTATCCATAACTTGCCAGTTTCGTATTTCATTTTCCCTTTTTTTGCAATTTCTTAGGCTTACCTAGTCGTAGAGATTAGGTGTCGTCACGACAGTTCACGGTGGAAAACTTGTGTTGTGACAAGTTGGTATCAAAGCTATAGGTTCATAGGAGTCATGAATCATAAGCATATTTATTAGAGTCTCGTGGATCTGTACGGAGACGTCTGTACTTATCTTCGAGAGACAATGTAACTATTAGTTAAATTTCGCTTTATTTGATTTCCTTGTCGTGCAAAATTTTGATATCAAGATTCTAAACCTCTATATTCTATTATCTCATAGATGATTAGGACACGTGCTACTGGAGATGACCAGGCACCCACGCCCCCTGCTAGAGCCGCTAGAGGTCGGGGCTGGGATAGAAGCCTAGGACATGCATATGGTGCAGCCAAAGCACCCGCGCGAGCTACCACAAAGGAGCCACCACTAGCTCTAGCCGGAGCCTAGGCACCTGATACGCCTACTGCTACTACTATTCTAGCTCTTCAGGAGACCCTTGCACATTTCGTGAGCATGTACACCACTCTAGCTCAGGCAGGGCAGATTCCCCTTGCCGTAGCCACAACCTAAGGCGAGAGATGAGCACAAACTCCTGCTACTAGCACTACTGAGTAGCGGGTCCAAGTTTATCAGATCCTATAGGATATACTGGTACTGCCTGTAGCCCCAGTTCAGCCCGAGGATGGGGCAACAACTTCAGAGGATGAGCAACAGAGGCTTAAGAGGTTCAATAAGTACAAGCCTCCTATATTCAGTGGTCTAGCATCAGATGATGCTCTAGGATTTCTGGAGGAGTGCTACATTATCCTCCGCATTATGGGTATATCAGGATTAAATGGGGTTTCTTTCATTGCCTTCCAACTTCGAGGAGTAGCCTATCCACGGAGGCGTACTTATGAGTTGGACAGCCCAGCTGAGGCAGCTTCCCTTATATAAACCCAATTTTCAGATATGTTTTTGAGGGAGTATGTTCCTTAGAGCCTCAGGGACGCATGACGTGCAGAGTTTGAGCATTTGCGCTAGGGTACTATGACTGTTTCAGAGTATGTTGTCTGTTTCACTGACTTGGCTAGGCATACACCAGCTTTGGTTTCTACAGTTCATGAGAGAATTTGCTGGTTTATTGAGGGTCTCATTCCCAACATCAGGTCTAGCATGTCTCAGGAGTTGGAGATTGATATTTCTTATGAGCATATGGTGAGTATTGCTAGAATAGTAGAGGGTACGCATGCTCGGGATAGAGAGGAGAGGGAGGCCAAGAGGTCTCAAGAGTCTGCCATTATTCTGGTGCCCGTGCCTCAGTCGTAGTTCCTCATGGTAGGGGTTATATGAGTCACCCCGCTCATTCAGCTCTTCCAACAGACAGTGGTATTCCAGCTCCTTCTAGACCTTAAAAGTCGTATAATTCACCTCTAGTATCTAGTGCGCCTCCTGCATGGGGTGCTTTTAGTGGTAAGTCCAGCAAACATGGCTCGAGCTAGTCACAGCTGCCACGTCCTCCCAAAGCTTATTTTGAGTATGGTGACACACGCAATATAGTGAGAGATTGTCCCAAACTTAGGAGGGGTGCACCTCCACATCCTTCTCAACCACAACGTTCTCCACCAAGTGCTCAGGTTATGATTACAGAACCAGCTACCACCACACCAGCTTAGCCAACCTGATGTGGAGGTTGGGGTGGTAGGGGTCGTCCTAGAGGGGGAAGTCAGGCCAGATACTATGCCCTTCCCGCCTTTACTGAGGCTGTTGCTTCCGATTCTGTCATCACAGGTATTGTCCTGGTTTGTCATAAAGATGCATCAGTTCTATTCAATCTAGGCTCCACTTATTCTTATGTGTCCTCTTATTTTGCCCTGTATTTGGGCGTATCTCGAGATTCTTTGAGTTCCCTTGTTTTTGTTTCTACTCATGTGGGAGATTCTCTTGTTGCTGACCGCGTTTATCGATCGTGTTTGATTGCTCTTAGTGGTTTTGAGACCAGAACCATTTTATTATTGCTCAGCATTGTAGATTTTGATGTTATGTTGTGCATGGACTGGTTGTCGTCCCATTATGTTAACCTTGATTATCAAGCCAAGACCGTAACACAGGCTATGCCAGGTGTACCGCGAGTATAGTGGAGGGATACTTTACATCGCACTCCCATCATAGTTATTTCATTCCTTAAGGCTCAATGGATGGTTGAGAAGGGGTGTGACGCTTATCTAGCTTATGTGAGAGATGTTAGTATTTATACTCCTACAATTGATTCAGTCCCACTAGTACTGGATTTCCCCGATGTGTTTCCAGCTGATCTTTCGGGTATGCCACCCGATAAAAATATTAATTTCGGCATTGATTTGTTGCCAAGCACTCTATTTCTATTCCTCCTTATCGTATGGCTCATCTTGAGTTGAGGAGAAGTTGCTGGAATTGCTTGACAAAGGTTTTATTCGGTTCAGTGTATTACCTTGGGGTGCTCCTATCTTGTTTGTGAATAAAAAGGATGGTTCTATGCGTATGTGCATTAATTATCGCAAGTTAAACAGAGTAACAGTGAAGAACTTGTATCATTTGCCTCGTATTTATGATATGTTTGACCTGTTAAAGATGCACGAGTATTTTATAACATTAACTTGCATTTAGTTTATCATCAGTTGAAGATTCGGGGGCCAGACATCCCGAAGACTGCATTCAAGATTTGGTATAGTTATTACGAGTTCCTCGTTATGTCATTTAGGCTGACCAATGCCCCAGTAGCCTTTATGCATTTGATGCACGACGTGTTCCGGCCATATCTTGACTCGTTCGTTATTGTCTTTATTGATGACATTCTGGTACACTCCCAGAGATGGGAAGATCATGAGCAGCACCTGAGGACAGTGCTTCAGACTTTGAGAGAAAAGACATTATATGCAAAGTTCTCGAAATTTGAGTTCTGGTTGGATTCTGTGCCATTCTTGGGTCACGTGGTATCGAGTAAAGGGATCAAGGTGGATCTAAAGAAAGTGGAAGCAGTTCCGAGTTGGCCCAGACCATACTCAGCTATAGAGATCCGTAGTTTTCTTGGCTTGGTGGGTTATTACCGTCGATTTGTTAAGGGATTTTTATCTATTGCAGCACCTAAGACCAGGGTGCTCTATTCCAATGGACGGAATAGTGTGAGGAGAGCTTCCAAAATCTCAAGACGACTTTGACAACAATCATAGTTTTGATATTGCCTACAGGTTCAAGGTCTTATACTGTCTATTATAATGCCTCGAGGATTGGCCTTGGAGCGGTATTGATGCATAATAGTAGGATGATTGCCTACGTGTCCAGACAGTTGAAGTTACATGAGAAAAATTATCATGTCCATGATCTCAAGTAGCTACTATTGTTCACACCTTGAATATCTAGCGTCATTATTTTTACGGTGTTCCTTGTGAGATTTATACTGATCACCGGAGTTTGCAGCATCTGTGCAAGTAGAAGGCCTACATTTGTGCCAGGGGAGGTGGTCAGAAATGCTAAAGGACCATGATATCACTAGCTTGTATCACCCGGTCAAGGAAAATATGGTGGCCGATTCTTTGAGTTGTCGGGCGGAGAGTTTGGGGAGTTCGGCTTATCTACCATCAGCAGAGAGGCCTATGGCGATGGATATTTAGGCCTTAGCCAGCTAGTTTGTGAGATTTGACCTTTTGGAGCCTAGTCGGGTTCTAGCTTGTGTGGTTTCTCGGACTTCCTTGTTTGATTGTATCAGAGAATGTCAGTATGATGACCCTCATTTTCTTGTCCAAAAGGACACGGTTCTGCATGGTGATGGCAGCGATGTGACCATTGGTGAGGATGGGGTATTAAGGATGCAGGGTTGGATACGTGTACCCAATATTGATGGGCTTCGGGAGTTGATTCTAGAAAAGGTCCACAATTCGCGGTATTCCTTCCATCTGGGTGTCGCGAAGATGTACCAGGATTTGGGGAAACACAATTGGTAGAGACAGATGAAGAAAGATATAGTTGGGTTTGTATCTTGGTGCCTCAAGTGTCAGCAGGTAAAGTATGAGCACCAAAGATCGGGTGGTTTGCTTCAACAGATAAAGATTCTAGAGTGGAAGTGGGAGCGGATCACCATGGACTTCATAGTTGGACTCCCACGGACTTCAAGTAAGTTCGATGCAATTTGGGTTTTTATGGATAGGCTGACCAAGTTCGAGCATTTCATTAATTTGTGTACTACCTATTCTTCGGAGCGATTGGCAGAGATTAATATCTAGGAGATTGTTAGTCTGCATGGTATTCCACTTTTCATCATTTCAGATAGAGGTACTCAGTTCATATCACGGTTCTGGTGGGCCATACAACATGAGTTAGGTACTCAGATGGAGTTGAGCACAACATTTCACCCCCAGATGGACGGACAGTCCGAGAGCACTATTCAAATTCTTAAGGATATGCTCTGTGCATGTGTGATAGAGTTTGGAGGGTTTTGGGATTTGTTCTTGCCACTGGCGGAGTTTGCCTATAACAACAGTTATTAGTCCAGCATTCAGATGGCACCGTATCAGGCTTTGTATGGTAGGCGATATAGATCGCCGGTGGGTTAGTTCAAGCCGCGCGAGGCTAGATTATTAAACACAGAATTGGCTCAGGACGCCTTGGACAAGGTTAAGGTGATTCAGGATAGACTTCGTATAGCTTAGTCCAGACAGAAGAGTTATACGAACCGGAAAGTTTGTGGTGTTTCCTATATGGTTAGAGAGTGGGTCTTGCTTCGGTTTTCGCCTATGAAGAGTGTTATGAGTTTTAGGAAGAAGGGAAAGTTGATTCTAAGGTTTATTGGTCTTTTTTAAGTATTGCGACGTGTTGGGCATTTTTCTTATGAGCTTGCCTTACCTCCCAGTTTGGCAGGAGTTCATCTAGTATTTCATGCTTCGATGCTCCGGAAGTATCACGGTCATCCGTCACACGTGTTTGATTTCAGTTCAATACAGTTGGACAAGGATCTATCTTGTAGTGAGGAGCCAGTGGCGATATTGGACAGGCAGGTTTGAAAGCTGAGGTCAAAGAACATTGCATCAGTGAAGGTTCAGTGGCGGGGTTAGTCGGTCGAGGAGGTGACTTGGGAGACTGAGCAGGATATGTGCAGCTGTTACCCTCATCTTGTTACCACTTCAAGTATGTCTCTATACTCGTTCTAGGACGAATGAATGTTCAAAGAGGGGGAGGATGTAACGACCCGACCGGTCTTTTTGAGAATTATGCCCTGGTCCCGTATTAACTACTTTCCCTGTGAGTTTGTTTCTGCAATTGTGAGTTGCCGGGACGATTCGTTTTGAGTGTCAGAGTGTTTTGGGATACTTAATCCATAAATGAGAGCATAAGCTTTAGAATTTGGACCGTAGTCAGAGCAGTTTGAAGACGGTTTTAGAATCTATTGATTCCGTTAGCTCTGTTGAGTGATTTCGGGCTTAGGGGCGTGTTCAGGTTGGGTTTTGAAGGTCCGTAGATTATTTAGGCTTGAAATGCCAAAAGTTGAATTTTTAATGATTCTGGATCGATAGTGAGATTTTGATATCGGGGCCGGAATCGGATTCCAAAAGTTGGAATAGCTCTGTACTTTTGAATGCGACTTGGATGTGGACATGCTTTGGTTGGTTTCTGCATCGGTCGTAGAATTCTTGACATTTCAAATTCATTAGGCTTGGATTGGAGGATGATTCGTGGTTTTAGCGTTGTTTGATGTGATTCGAGGGTGGAATTAAGTTCGTATCATATCTTAGGATTGGTTGGTATGTTTGGTTGAGGTCCCCAGGGCCTCGGGTGAGTTTCGAATGCTTAACGAAAGTTGAATTTGGACTTAGGCTATTCTGAAGTTTGCTACTTCTCGTATTTTCGCACCTGCAGTGAGGAGACCGCAGGTGCGGTCCGCATAAGTGAGGCAAGAGGGTGCAGGTGTGGTCTGCAGCTCAAGGGCCAGTGACCACAGGTGCGGCTCAAGGATCGCTGAAGCGGACCGCATCAGCAGAGAATGGAGCGCAGGTGCGGTGAGCATGGAGTTAATGAAATTCCGCAGATGTAGAACACAAGGCGCAGGTGCGGCCACATGAACCGCAGAAGCAGTAATCGCCGGGCAGATATAGAAAATTCAAGGGTTTGAAATTTCATAACACAAAAAATTGAAATGGAGCTCGGTTGTAGACGATTTCTTGAGGGCTTTTAAAGTAGAATTAATGGGTAAGAAATTCTAGCTCGATTTTGATCATAATACTATAATCTATTGTTGTTTTCCTCTTCTAATTAAGGAAAATTGAGAGCAAAAGTTTGAAAATGAGAGAAAAGTTCCCCAATTAAATATCCGAGTTTTGAGTAGGATGCCAGGTTCCCCAATAACTCAAACCTTTTTGCCCACGGGAAGTAATAGCATGCCAGGTTGTAGTAGTGTTGTTTCTCAAAGTCCAGGTTTGGACACCCAGGCAAAAGATTATCAATGTAAAGTTAAATCGCAGTATCCAGGTATGGACACCCAGGCCAATAAATCAAACCTTTTTGCCCACTGGAAGTAATAGCTCACCGGGCTGCAGTAGTGTTGTTTCTCAAAGTCGACGTTTGGACACCCAGGCCAAGGACAATTATCAATCTAACCTTAAATCTCAGAAGTTGAGTCAGGAAAAAGTTGAATCAGATTGCTTAAAAAGACGAGTGTTGGATCAAGTAATAACATGGAACTGCTCTTGTTTGTGTGAATGCATTTTTGTGCGGCTATTATCCTCTAGCTGTTTTAAACTTTTTTTGATGCAGTTTCTAGAGTTGGGGGGACTGTCTATAATTGGTTGAAGATTGACAATAGGTGATGCTTCATCAAATGTATGTGGGATGAGATGGATATATTAGATTTGTTCGATCCAGGTGGTCGAAATGTAGATGCAATTTTTTGAATATTTAGATCTCATGACCAGTAGTACTTTAGACAATATTTTTCCCACTTCAAATGGCATAATAGACAAATGTTTGGTAAAAAAAATATTAAAAAAAGAGTTTTGAGTAGGATTTTGGCATCGGATTTTGGTGATTTTTGTTCGAGTGTGCTCGTGAGTAAATGGGTGTTCATAATCCATAATTTTTACCCGATTTCGAGACGTGGGCCTAGGGAAGATTTTTGGGTTTATTTTCTATTCCTTTCCTTCTTTGATTCTTTTAGCTAAACTTGTTGTTTGTAGTTATATTTACATTATGATATTGATTTGGTTAGATTTGGGCCACTCGAAGTTGAATACTCGTGGCAATAGCGTGGTTTCGGATTGATTTTGAGCTGGTTCGAGGTAGAAGCTCTGAGAGCTCCATTGGATTCAAGGTGCAAGAGGAATGCAAGACCTTATTTGCTTGTCCTAAAGGACAAGGTTCTGCATTGTGATGCCAGAGATGTGACCATTGGTGAGAATGGGGTATCAAGGATGCAGGGTTGGATATGTGTACCCAATATTGATGGGCTTCGGGAGTTGATTCTAGAAAAGTCCCACATTTCACGGTATTCCTACCATCTGGGTGCCGCGAAGATGTACCAGGATTTGGGGCAACACTATTGGTAGAGATGGATGAAGAAAGATATAGTTGGGTTTGTATCTTGGTGCCTCTACTGTCAGCAGGTAAAGTATGAGCACCAAAGATCGGGTGGTTTGCTTCAACAGATAAAGATTCTAGAGTGGAAGTGGGAGCGGATCCCATGGACTTCATAGTTTGACTCCCACGAACTTCGAGGAAATCCGATGACATTTGGGTGATTGTGGGTAGGCTGACCAAGTTCGCACATTTCATTCATATGTGTACCACCGATTGGCAGAGATTTATATCTGCGAGATTGTTAGTCTGCATGGTATTCCACTTTTCATCATTTCAGATAGAGGTACTCAGTTCATATCATGGTTCTGGTGGGCCGTACAACATGAGTTAGGTACTCGGGTGGAGTTGAGCACAACATTTCACCCCAAATGGACGGACAGTCCGAGCGCACTATTCAAATTTTTGAGGATATGCTCTGTGCGTGTGTGATAGAGTTTGGAGGGTTTTGGGATCAGTTTTTGCCACTGGCGGAGTTTACCTATAACAACAGTTATTAGTCCAGCATTCAGATAGCACCGTATCAGGCTTTGTATGGTAAGCGGTATAGATCGCCGGTGGGTTAGTTCAAGCCGGGCGAGGCTAGATTATTAAGCACAGAATTGGCTCAGGACGCCTTGGACAAGGTTAAGGTGATTCAGGATAGACTCCGTATGGCTTAGTCCAGACAGAAGAGTTATACGAACCGGAAGGTTCGTGGTGTTTCCTATATGGTTGGAGAGCGCGTCTTGCTTTGGGTTTCGCCTATGAAGAGTGTTATGAGTTTTTGGAAGAAGGGAAAGTTAAGTCTAAGGTTTATTGGTCTTTTTTAGGTATTGCGATGTGTTGGGGAGTTTTCTTATGAGCTTGCCTTACCTCCCAGCTTGGCAGGAGTTCATCAGGTATTTCATATTTTGATGCTCTGGAAGTATCACGGTCATCCGTCACACGTGTTGGATTTCAGTTCAATCTAGTTGGACAAGGATCTATCTTATATTGAGGAGCCAGTGGCGATATTGGACAGGCAGGTTCGAAAGCTGAGGTAAAAAACATTGCATCAGTGAAGGTTCAGTGGCGGGGTTAGTCGATCGAAGAGGTGACTTGGGAGACTGAGCAGGATATGCGCAGCTGTTACCCTCATCTTTTTACCACTTTAGGTATGTCTCTATGCTCATTCGGGGACGAACGAATGTTTTAAGAGGGGGAGGATGTAACGACCCGACCGGTCATTTTGAGAATTATGCCCTGATCCCCTATTAACTACTTTCCCCGTGAGTTTGTTTCTGCTATTGTGAGTTGCCGGGAAGATTCGTTTTGAGTGTCAGAGTGTTTTGGTATGCTAAATCCCTAAATGTGAGCATAAGCTTTAGAATTTCGACCGTAGTCAGAGCAGTTTGAAGACGGCTTTAGAATCCATTGATTCTGTTAGCTCCGTTGAGTGATTTCGGGTTTAGGGGCGTGTTCAGGTTGTGTTTTGAAGGTCCGTAGATTACTTAGGCTTGAAATGCCAAAAGTTGATTATTTAAATATTCTGGATCGATAGTGAGATTTTGATATCGGGGTCAGAATCGGATTCCAAATGTTGGAATAGCTCTGTACTTTTGAATGCGGCTTGGATGCGGACATGGTTTGGTTGGCTTCGGCATCGGTCGTAGAATTCTTGAAATTTCAAATTCATTAGGCTTGGATTGGAGGATGATTTATGGTTTTTGCGTTGTTTGATGTGATTCAAGGGTTGGATTAAGTTCGTATCATGTCTTAAGATTTGTTGGTATGTTTGGTTGAGGTCCCGAGGGCCTCGGGTGAGTTTCGGATGCTTAAAGGAAGTTGAATTTGGACTTAGGCTATTCTGAAGTTTGCTGCTTCTCGTATTTTTGCACCTGTAGTGAGGAGACCGCAGGTGCGGTCCGCATAAGTTAGGCAAGAGGGTGCAGGTGTGGTTTGGAGCTCAAGGGCCAGTGACCACAGGTGCGGATCAAGGATTGCTGAAGCGGACCGCATCAGCGGAGAAGGGAGCGCAGGAGCGGTGAGGATGGAGTTAATGAAATTCCGCAGATGCGGAACACAAGGCGCAGGCGCGGGACCGCAGGTGCGGGACCGCAGGTGCAGCCACATGAACCGCAGAAGCAGTAATCACCGGGCAGATATAGAAAATTCAAGGGTTTGAAATTTCATAACACAAATATTTAAATTGGAGCTCGGTTGTAGACGATTTCTTGAGGGGTTTTAAAGTAGAATTAATGGGTAAGAAATTCTAGCTCGATTTTGATCATAATACTATAATCTATTGTTGTTTTCCTCTTCTAATTAAGGAAAATTGAGGGGAAAAGATTGAAAATGTGAGAAAAGTTCCCCAATTAAATATCCGAGTTTTGAGTAGGATTTTGGCATCGGATTTTGGTGATTTTTGTTCGAGTGTGCTCGTGAGTAAATGGGTGTTCATAATCCATAATTTTTACCTGATTTCGAGACGTGGGTCTAGGAAAGATTTTTGGGTGTTTTTATATTTCTTTCCTTAGCTTTGATTCTTTTAGCTAAACTCGTTGGTTGTAGTTATATTTACATTATGATATTGATTTGGTTAGATTTGGGCCACTAGAAGTTGGATACTCGTGGCAAGTGCATGCTTATGTGATTTAATTGTCTTACTTGCTTTAATTGCTTACTTGTAATTCTGTGTAGCATGTTTAGAGTAGGAATTCTTGTTTATTCTCGAATAGAACTGTAGATTCCTTCTTGAGAATATTGTGTGTTTACTTTGGGACTACGGGATGATATCCCGGGAGATTCCCCTGCAATGTTTACTTTGGTACTACAGATCGGTATTCTGGAGATCCCCCTGCACGTATATATTTGTTACTACGGGACGACATCCCTGGAGATTCTCCTGTACCGGATATTTGCTTTGGGACTACAGATTGGTATTCCTGGAGATTCCCCTGCATATTTAGGTTTCGGACTACGGGACAATATCCTGGGAGATCCCCTGTTGCTATTTCTGTGAACTGAGTATATTATGTCTGTGACTTTACTCTTTATCGACAATTAGTATTTTCAATTATACTGTCGCACTTCAAACACTTATATATATATATATATATATATATATATATATATATATATATATATATATATATATATATATATATAACTGTAGGTCCCTGACCTTCCTCATCACTACTCGAACGAGGTTAGGCTTGGCACTTACTGGGTACCGCTGTGGTGTACTCATGCCTTTTCCTGCACATATTTTTTGTGTGCAAATCCAGGTTCTTCTGCTCAGTCGTTCTACCAGTGAGGCGGGCGATTTCAGAGACTTCGAGGTATATCTACCGCGTTCGCAGATCCAGAAGTCCCTCTCTATTATCCCCTCTATCTTTAGAGTTCCTGTATTTACTTTTGATTAGACATTCTGGATTTAGAACACTATATAGTTTTCCTACAGTTTTCTGGGTTTTGGGAGTTTGATTCTGTATTGAGAGTATGTATTGTATATGCCTAGCGGCATTTTAGACTCTTTTATTATATTTTATCCGTAACTTGCCAGTTTCGTATTTCATTTTTTCTTTTTCTAAAAATTGTTAGGCTTACCTAGTCATAGAGACTAGGTGCCGTCACGACAATTTACATAAAGAGAAGTTGGTTCGTAACAGTGGTGTCTCTCGTCGTTGTTGCTTGGCTTCGACTTTGACTATATCCTTATGATTTTTCTAATCTTCCAAAATCATTTCAATTCGTAACTGAACTGGTGTCTAAAGCAAAGCATTAATAAAATATCTCAACAACAACAACAACAACTATCCAGTATAGTATCCCACAAAGTGGGGTCAGGGGAGAGTAATATGTTGACAAGTCTTACCCCTACCCGAAAGGGCAGAGAGGCTGTTTCCAATCGACCCTCGGCTCAGTGAAGGAAAAACAAAAACAAAAGAGCATTATAACTCCAGCAGAAATAGCGTAAATAATTATCTAAACATAAGAACCATAAATAAAATAGCATGCAATAATATCAGACAGTAACTATCATAATAAAATATCTCAAGTAAATTAAATAAAACTAACTTCAGTGTGCGCCTCACGTGCATCCCATGCTCCACATGTTCATCTTCTATTAATTTGTAAAAAAAATTAAAAACCTTATGTATTGTAAAATTTATGTAAGACGTATAAAATAAAATTAAAAGGAAAAAAGTTCCAATTCAAATTTACACCATTATAAGAGAGACAAAGATGAATAAGTTTCCGGTGATGAGGGGAAGAAATTAACTTCTGTGATCTATTTCAGGGTTCAAAGTCTTTGCACCCTTTATATAACAATTGGGTGACTTTATGTTTCATGCGACCACAATGCTATTTCTCAAATACAATCCACCATAAATTATTTTTTACCAGAATAACAGTTTTGGATACAAATTGAGAAAATACAATGTAATTGTTACATTGTAATAGCCCTATATACACAATGTAATAGGCTATACACAATCTAAGGTAGAGCTTAACTATATTCTTTCTCCATTGTACGTAAATCAAAGGATAGTTACATATGTATTTATGTTGTAAGCATCACTCATATTCTGGGAGTTCATGCAGTAGTTGAGCCTATATGGCTTATTTTCACCAAGGTGAACCAACAAGCCACATATATGATATCCTTGTGAAATTTCTAGAGGTATTTTTTAGGGTTCAATATCATGGATCTCATAAAAGTATATTGTTAGTGTTAGTCCAATCTCTATCAGCTTAAAACAAAGAATACCTGCCAACAAGTCATTGGAAGTTCACATCGGGATTTATTTTTTTGTATTTTGAATTATTTTAAAATTGAGATAGTAGCCATAAATTCAAGGCATATTTTTTAATCCTTCTTATTATTCTGCCACCGATTTTATTATCATCCAAAGTGTTGAATATACTTAAAATTTTGCTCAATCAGTTTTGAACAATGTAAATTGAATTCATGTGTCCTTGGTTATTTTGAGTAGTTTAATTTAATCCATCGAGTGGAAATTGGATATTTTCTAAAATCAAATGTTAGTTTAATTTACTTTTCATTCGGAAAAGATATTATATCTAGTAACTGTTGTTGGGTTTTTATCAAATTTAATAAAAAGTATGAATAGAAAATAGAGGAAAAAGATTTGGAGGAAAACGAAAAATGTGAAGTGTTTCTTTTACTGAGGCACTTTGTTCCTCATTGGAAAATAAAAAGAAGGTGCTTGTGCTTATATGGAGAAGTACATCTTCTAGCTCTTATAAGAGTTGAGAAGAAGTGGTGCCTCTGTTGTCCCTACTTGGCTTCAACTTTGACTATATCCTTATGATTTTTCTAATCTTTCAAAATCATTTCTATTCGAAATTGAATTGGTGGCGTAAAGAAAAGCCTTAATAAAAATGTCTCAAGTTAAATAAAACTAGCTTCAGTGTGCGCCTCACGTGCATCTCGTGCTCAACACGTCCATCTTCTATTAATTTGTAGACAAATTTTTAATAATATTATGTAAGACATATAAAATAAAATAAAAAGGAGAAAATTTCCAATTCAAATTTACACCATTACATGAGAGTCTAAGATGAATAAGTTTCCGGTGATAATGGAAAGAAATTAACTTATGTGATTTGTTTCATGGTTCAAAGTCTTGGCACCCTTTATATAATTATTGGGTGACTTTATGTTTCATGTGACCCTAGTGCTATTTTTAATATACAATCCACCGTTAATTATTTTTTACCAGAATCACAGTTTTATATACAAATTGAGAAAATGCAAACAAATTTTGTTATTAAATTGAATACAAAAATATATAAAATTAAATTTTTATGTGCATGTAAACAACAACAATACAGTAACCACAAAATAATATATAGTGCGGTGACAAACTGGGTACATAGCAGAAGCCGTGCATTTAATTAGGAAGAAACTTGTGGTCGCATGGAAGCTCGAGTTCCGCTGCTTCAGGTATAATCAAGATTCTTTTTTCCGTCTTGAGGTCTATGTGAAGGAACATAAGTAATTACCATAATATTTGATTTTTTTTCTTGTGTGTGCAGGCAGTTAATTAATAATTAAGTAGTTTAGATAGCTAATTATCGAACATTCGTTGAGCTATAATATAAAAATCAAAACATACGAAGTAACAGTAAGTTATTTGAGGTTAGACAATTTTGTAAATGTTAATTCTATTTTACTGATGTATTACTTTAATTTAAAGAAAAATAAATATAATCGTACATTTACAAAATATGCATATAATCAAAATATCTACCTTTTAAATTAACAATTATGCAAGAAAAAATAAAATCAAATTAATATACTTTTGAACCATCATGATCAACACCTTCAGTTATATGTTATATAATTCTTTATTCGCTTTGAACACATGAATATATATATATAATAAACTTTACATTCTAGTTTCACTTGGTAAACTAAATGCTTTGTAAAAGAATAAACTTGACACTGAAAAGTACTCCAATAGTCAAGTTCCTTTAATTGGATCAGAGCTCATAAACCAATAGCATATTTTATAAGACTTTAAAATTGATAATACGAGTTATGCTTACCAGTTCCTCATGTCTAATGTTTATCAGTGATATAGTTTCTATAACTTAATACATGCCTTCTTAGTAAGCTTCACCTGACAACAAAAATATATGTATTTTTAAAAAGATTAATGATCATGGTTGTGATAGGACGACTTTGATTCATAACAAAACTCTCCTATTTTTATTTATTGATATCATGTGTTATTTTTTAAAAAAAATTATCATGCGAAAAAAATCACAAAATTAATATAACTATTGTAATTTACTATAAAATTGAATTTTTCCTAGATACTTGGTTGCACTCACATGTACCTCGACAGTTCATCATTCATCAAATTTTCCTTTTTGACAATTTTCTTTAAGATTTAAGAAAAAAGAAAACAAATTATACTTGAACAAGGTCGATAAAAAGATGTTGTCTAATAAAGCGTACACGCAAAATATATAACAACGAATAATTTTTAAAAATAAAGAAACTCAAATCTAGCGATTTGTACAACTAAAATTGTTAAAAAAGAGAGATCAGTTGATTTACGAGATAAGAAGATAGAAACTTTGATGAAGTGGTGAAAAAAAGATCATAAAAGAAGTAGAGATATCTTGGGTATGAAATATTGGTAACAAACTAAGAAGCAAATTAGACATAAATCAGCTGGATTACCTTTAACTTAATGTTTTCATGCTTATAATATAAATATGAATATGATATGATATAAATGTTATAACACAAAAACAAAATAGACATGATGCCCTTAATTCACACGTTTATTATCAAAGGTGCTTTGAAAACAATCAAACTTCTGCATATCCACAACGTAAAACAATTTTCATATACAAAAGATAATTAAAGATGGTTGCTCATAATAAGTGGAATCCTTGGAAGAAAAAAATAGGTAGGTTATCATTTTAACCCAAACTGAAGAAATCAGACATGCAATGGGGCATGTTGCAGATTTACAATAGATAAATAAAATTGTCACATTTCTAATAATTTAAGATTTGCTCGTGCAGATGCAAGCACGCTCAATTGATGAAGCTAACTGATACTACTCTCTCAGCCCTCCGGTCCACTCAATTAAAATTTTGGTGGTCTATAATATTTGATTTTTTTAGATATTAAAAAGAAATTAATTTCTTTTTTCCAAAGTTATCCTTGGAATAAAGAGCGTAGCAGTGGTGCTCCAATCTCTAGTATATTATGCTGGACCGGTATATTATACTGAAACTCCACTATATTAGACTGGAATTCCAGTATAACATATTAGAACTTCAGTTTATTATGCTGGAGCATTTTTTCAATCCTGAACACTATTTTCATTCAGATTTATCTTTATAACAAAAGTAGCTAAATTTCGATTACTTTTGAAACAGTGGCTATTTTGAATTTATCACTTAGCCATAGGCTTAGTCGCTTAAGACCATCTCCAAGGTTGCACCATTTCTTGCACCAAATCCAAATTTAGTGCAAGAAATGGTATTTTTTTGCTCCAATGCAACACTATTATAGTGTCACGACTCAACTCCCAAACTCGATCGTGATGACAGCTCTCGTGAAGACAAGGCCAGTCAGACCAACATAAAACTCCTTTTTAAGCAATTACTTAGCATAAACAGTTCTAAAACATGAATTAATTATCACAATATGCGGAAATAGTGAATACAATAAGGGTTACCCTTCCGACACAGCCCAAACCGGGATGTCACGAGTCATGAGCATCTAAGGAATCCAATACAAGTCTAGGAAATACTGAGATCGATACAACAATGTCTAGAAAGCATAAAAGGATAAGATAAAGGAGACATGGGGGCTGTGGACGCTGATAGCTACCTCGTAGACTCTGAATCACTGTCTGGACTGGAAAGATCAGCGCTCAGGAGCGGACTCTGCGATACCTGAATCTGCACACATGGTGCAGGTAGTAATGTGAGTACTCCGACATAGTGAGTAATAATTATAAATAATGACTAAAAGCATGAGAACACATAGGCACAAAGCAATTCTATATTAAAGCAATAAATTATTTAAGGCAGTAAATCAGTGAAGAAATCCGTTGGAAACACTTAAAACCAAGTAAAACATGTAATTTGACATTTAAATAACAAGTAAAAATCCGCCCCTCGGGAACAGTATCAATCGCTCAGAGTAGTATTAGCCCCCCGAGCTCAGTATCAATCACTTAGTATAGTATTAGCCCCTCGGGCTCACTCTCAAATCATATAGATACCCGCACTTACTGTGGGTGTGCAGACTCCGGAGGGGCCCCTTACGGCCCAAGCGCTATATCAAGCAACCTCGTGGCATCACCACTCGTCACTCGACCTCACATCTCTCGGTGGCATGTAAAATATCTTATATCACTCAGCATATCCTCACATATGGCCCTTGGCCTCACTCAGTCTAGAAACCGTCACAAGCCCCTTGGGCATCAATAAAACAGTAGTGCTCAGCCCACACAATATTAGAAATATCATTTAAGTCTCAAATTCAAGTAAACGTGGCTGAGTTTGTAAAATAGTGTTAATCAATAGGACTGAGTTCAAGTAATACGTCAAAATAGTGAGAAAACAGTGATAAAAGTCCGCGAAGGATTCAAATAGTCGGCAAGAAGCCCAAATATGACAATAATCCCAAATCATGATGATAATAAATTTGCGATTAAAATAGTCGGTAAGAAGCCCAAATATGGCAATAAGCCCAAATCATGATGATAACAAATAATTCTTAGTCAAATATGCAGTAAAAACATCAATCGGGATGGACCAAGTCACATGTGACGACCCAAAGGGTCATCACCGTAATTCTCTCTTTCTCCGTACTTCCGAGGTCTTAAAAATCTCTTGTTTGGTTGTCTCGATTTACGTGCATAGTCCGGGTGCTAATCCGGAAAGTTTTATGTGAAAATATATGAATTTTGTGTTAAAAACTATGAATTTTTGATAATAATATTGATATAGTTGACTTTGGTCAATATTTTGGGTAAACGAACCCGGACCCGTAATGTGATGGTCCCGGAGGGTCCGTAGGAAAATATTGGACTCGGGCATATTCCCGGAATCGAAATCCGAGGTCCCACTCCTGAGTACAGAATTTTTGAAAGAAATCTTTTATCTGAAAATGATGTGAAAAATTAAAATGAAAATGAGTTAGAAAATATAGGTATCGGGCTCGTATTTTGGTTCCGATGCCCGGTATATGTCTTAAATGATTATTTAGTTCTTCCTGTGAAATTTGGTCGAAATTGAACGTCAATTGACGTATTTCGGACATAAACATCTAAAGTTAAGGTTTATGAAGTTTGAAATGGGAAATGATGATTTTGAGGTTTAATTCTTTGAATTTGATGTAGTTTTGGCGATTTGATCGCTCGACTAAGTTTGTAGGGTATTGAGTTAGTGTGTGTGTTTGGTTGGGAGCCCGGGGGATCAGGAGTGATTTTGGAGGTGGTTCGGGGTGTTCTTACATTTAGAATTCCATCAGATTTTGCTGCAATTGTTACACAAACCTTTTCCTCTATGCGATCGCATAGGCATGTTTGCGATCGCATAGAGTCCCTTTTGTAGTCATCCCACTTTTTTCAATGCGATCACATGGTTTCATACGCGATCGCATAGCTTAGCCAGTCTCCTGAATGCGACCGCATTCCCCTATACGCGATCGCGTAGCTTTGGACCTCACCCAAATTTAGGGCTTCCTTTCCTCTACGCGATCGCATGACTTCTTCTGCGATCACAGAAGCCAACTTTCCCATTCCTCTATGTGATCGCATCTATTTCCCCGCGATCGCATAGACCAAAACGCTCCAGTGATTTTTATTAAAACAGAACCTTACTTTACGGGATTCTTCCCCATTTTTCACACGAACTCTTTCCCCAAATTCTCCATAGGCGAATCTCAAGCTTCTCTTTCTCCATAAGTCCTTGGGTTAGTGATCTTAACTTTATTCCTTCATTATATCTTCATCTAATTAGCAAATTCCCAGCCCTAAATCATAAAATTAAAGTAGAAATTAGTGCTCTTGGGTAGAGTTAGTTTTTTTTGGAAATTTTGGGCGATTCTACCTCAATTTGGGGTCGAATCTTAAAACAAATTGTATATTCGAACTCGTGGTGATTTGCTTGATTGTGTTTTAGTCCGAGCCTCGATTTTGGACCATGTGGCCCGGGGTCGGATTTTGGTATTTTTGGAAGAATGATAGGAAATTCATTTCTAGGCTATGGAATTATGTTATCAAGCCATTATTGATATATTGAATCTAATTATGCCCAGATATCGTTGTTCCGGAGTTGGATTTTAGAGGAAAGGCAATTTTAGAGCTTTGACTGCTATTTTCGGATCAAGGTAAGTGTTTTTTCTAACTTTGGCTTGAGGGATTAGGGTTAGGATATTATTTGCTACATGTTAACTGTGGAGTACAATGCATAGGCATGGTGACGATTATCTATGCACCGGAGTCCAGCATGACCGCGAGTCATAATTGCTTCTAAATTCGAAAGCTCTGATACAATTGAATAGCTTAATTGATAATTTAATTATGAATTGGTAGCTGAGAAGCAAATGAGTTAAAGAAGGAAGTGTAGCATTTTCCCTTGCCGGGACTTATTTGTTGACTTGTTCTCCCTTGTCGGGATGTTTAATCTTGTTGTTTATTCCCTTCCCCGATTGGTTGTGGCTGTTGATTGGGTGAGGAAGAGCGACTATGCACGAAGGGTCATTCTGTGTTATGCTTTGATAATTATGAACGAAGGATCATTCCGTACCATGTTTTGAATAATTGAGCACGAAGGGTCATTCCGTGCCTTGATATGAGATTTATGTGAGGAAAAGCACAAAGGGTGATGCCGTGCACTATATTCGACGGTTTTGGTGAGAAATGAGAGTAAAAGCATGAAGGTTGGTGACGAGCAATTGTTGATTTACTTGTTCTCTTTTATTGATGTCATTTATTCAGTTCCATCTCTTTGTTCGTTGATTTTATATCGGGATTGTTACACCCCACAGCATGCCCCCTCCCTATTATCTGTTTAAATTATGTATAATTTTTTTTTGTTATTGCACATATATCTGTACAGGTTAATTGTGGTAGGTCCGGTCTAGCATCGTCACTACATCGTCGGGGTTAGGCCAGGTACTTACCAGCACATGGGGTCGGTTGTGCTGATGCTACACTTCTGTGCCCTTTTTTTGCACAGATCCGAGAGCAGTTTACGGACCGCTGTAGATTGGGAGTGTGCCTTCAGTCTAGAGACTTCTAGGTAGTTCGTTGACGTGCGGGGGCCCTGAGTCTCTTCTATTTCATTTCTGTTTGTTTTCATTGTATCGAAACAAACTTCTTATGTATTTTCTTTCAGATTCCTATTTGTAGTATTTCATAGTAGTTCATGAGCATTGTGACACTAAACCTTGGGTAGAGGATGATGTTAACTTTTCCGTATTTCTTTCGGTTAATATTTATTGGAAATCATGTATATCTATGATATGTGCGCTTTGGTTGTATGAGCATGATTTTCAGGTATAGGTTTTGATGAATGACAAACAATGAAGTCAAGTGTCAAACAACGATATAATATGACAATCAATCAAATGGCGAGAAGCATACTGATGACGGAATTGCATGAACAAGCCAAAGAGTTCAAGACCGAAGACCCAAGACGTAGGTCGTTTGGTAGAACCAATGTAAGGACAACGTTTAAGTTATCTTATCCTTTGGCTCAACATTAGGTCATCATAAACATGCATAAAATGTTTTATTAAATCTTATTTATCATAAACATGCATCTTTGTGTTAAACCAAAATAATTTGTATTTTAGTCAAAATGGTTTTTAAACATGTCTTTTAAATCTGGACCTAAACAATCGATTATATGCTCCTTACAATCGATTGTGTTTTTCAAAATAGCAAACAATCGATTACACAGTTTTAACAATCGATTGTATTGAGACAATGTGATCTGAAGTTTTTCAAAATAGCAAACAATCGATTATATACTTCTAGCAGTCGATTGTATTGAGACAGTGTGATCTGAAGTTTTTCAAAATAGCAAACAATCGATTATATACTTCTAACAATCGATTGTATTGAGATAGTACTTAAACTGAACTTTTCAATCAGCTAAATAATCGACTATATGTTTTTAACAATCGATTATAATCAGAATAATCGATTATGGTTTATATACAATCGATTATATTCAGACCGTTCCCATAGAATCTTAAATTGATTTTTGAACATTGAAGAACAATCGATTATACAGGTTTTACAATCGGTTGTTTCCCTTAAAATCAGGAGTCTGTTTTTTGAACGGTCCTCAAACGATCGATTGTGTAGGTCAGACAATCGATTGTATGAGCAAAAATTCAGGGATTTTATTTGTCAATTAAGCAACGGTCAGCACCACTTTTTCACCTATAAAAAGAGGTCTTTTGAGCTGATTTTAAACACACAACTCCTCCATACATTGGTATACATATTGATTATTTTCAAGCATCATTTTAGAGCTTTTGTTGAGCCATTTGATAGACAACTTTGTGTTGTTCATAGAGCTTATTTTGTTTCTCTTTATCCACTCTATTGAGAGAGTATTTGTTGTAAAAGAGAGTTGTTTGAGAAGAACATATCTTCTCATTTGTCGGGTTTGCTAAGTACCCAAAGTCTTAGTGGTTGAAGTCTTGGGGTGAGGTATCCTCAAGCAAGTGAAGTCTTAAGGTGTGGTATCCTTGAGCAACTGTAACGGTTTGTTAAGCACCCGTAAGCTTGACGAAGATAGTGGAAATCTCGAGAGAGTCTCTCAGGGTCTGGACTAGCCACGGGTTGTGGTGAACCAGGATACATCGGTGCGTTCGTTCTTATTTATTTACTTATCGCACTTATTTCTTTCCTGCAATTTTTAAATTCCGCAAGTTTACGCTGTTTTTTATTATAACGCTATTCACCCCCCCTCTAGCGTTAAGAGTATTTTCTAACAATTGGTATCAGAGCCTAACTCTTTGAAAGCCTTAACCGGTTGAGAGCAATATATTTTTTTTCTGTTGAGATTATTGAACGCAGGAACGATGAATGAAGGACAATCCACCACTTGCCCTCCATTTTTTGATGGAACGAATTACTCATATTGGAAGGAGCGAATGATAATCTTCGTCAAATCAAACAACTTTCGTATATGGCAAATCATCATGCATGGTGAACAAATGATGACAAAAGTTGGGAAAGCCATGGTAAGTGAATACAACACCAAGGCAATCAATATGTTGTATAGAGCTTTGAATCAGGAAGACTATCGGAAAATTTCCCACTGCAAAACTGCCAAAGAGATGTGGGATAAGCTTGAGGTAACGTATGAAAGCACGTCTCAAAAAGCGGACAGCTCATGTGATGAATCGACTGCCCGATGCCTCATGGCCAACAAAGAAGAAGAGGTAAGTACTTCCAACTCTCACTCATTTGAAGAAATGCAAAATGCTTATAATGAATTATACAGTGAGTTTGTTAATGTTTCCAAAACTATTAAAGATTTGCAGAAAACACTTTCTTTGCAAGAAACAGATTTTCAGAAAATACTTTCTTTGCTAGAAAAAGAGTTTGAAAAATTGACTTGTGAAAATGACAAGCTGAAAGAAGAAAATAAGTGTTTTAAAAATGACAATGGTTTTCTGAAAAATAAGATCGAAGTTTTGGAAAAAGAAAATAAATTTTTGAAAAATGACATTGTTGATTTCAAAATTAAAATCAAGGAATTGAATGAAGTTTCTTCAATTGATAAATGTTCCCGTTGTTCTTCTTGTAGTTCTTTAAAATTAGAGAACATAGAAATTAGGAATGCACTAGAAAAACGTAGTGTTGATAGTCCTAAAATTGAAGTTATCAAAAAGGATGATAGTAATGAGGTCGGACCACCTAGAAAGAATTCTAGGTACCTCGGTAATGAGTCTAAGATTAATCATTTTAGACCACCTAGACACAATTCTAGGAATTTTATGAATGAGTCTAGAAGGAATAATTTTAGACCACCTAGACACAATTCTAGGATACTTATAAATGAGTCTAGAATAAATGATTTTAGACAACCTAGAAATGATTCTAGGAATTTCAACGATTCTAGGAAAAACAAATTTAGATCACCTCGAACGCATTTGGCTCAACCTAGGCATATGCACAATCCTAAAGTTATATGTCACTATTGTAATCGGGTAGGACACATTGCACCCGTTTGTTTTGCTAAACATAGAGATTTATGTGTTGATTATGACTATTGTTACCCTAACCCCCAAGGACCCAAAAGAAGTTGGGTACCAAAAACCTATTTTTAGGTTCTTTTTGCAGGTGTGCTTGAAGACTACAATATTGTAGTGGATGCACCAAGCACGAAACCTTAATGCATTAAGGGGGAACGTCGGTTAGTTATCGTATTTTGAATAAAAACGCAATGAGTTGATATGTGCAAATAATCTATATCAGTTTTGGTTGATACATGCTTTAACAAGTTTTATTTCTGAATAACAATTAGTATCAATTGATTTTATAATAAATGATTGATTCATGTTTTGATGAATATTTTTAGTTTAAATAACAATTGGCATAGTTGAGAAAAATGATCGTTATTAGTATGCCATTTACTAACCTTTTATATGATCTTGTCTATAACGATTGGTATCGTCAATGGTTTAAATAACTATTGGTATACTCTTTTTGCTAATGCCAAAAGGGGGAAGAATATGGGCGATATGCATGCTTTAATTAAGGGGGAATTATATTGAATTGAATTGGTTGCATAAATTGTATGTTGAGATATAGCATCTATTTAGGAGGAATTCAATATGCATATCTTCCGTTGTTTGCCATTATCAAAAAGGGGGAAATTGTTGGAAATCATGTATATCTATGATATGTGCGCTTTGGTTGTATGAGCATGATTTTCAGGTATAGGTTTTGATGAATGACAAACAATGAAGTCAAGTGTCAAACAACGATATAATATGACAATCAATCAAATGGCGAGAAGCATACTGATGACGGAATTGCATGAACAAGCCAAAGAGTTCAAGACCGAAGACCCAAGACGTAGGTCGTTTGGTAGAACCAATGTAAGGACAACGTTTAAGTTATCTTATCCTTTGGCTCAACATTAGGTCATCATAAACATGCATAAAATATTTTATTAAATCTTATTTATCATAAACATGCATCTTTGTGTTAAACCAAAATGATTTGTATTTTAGTCAAAATGGTTTTTAAACATGTCTTTTAAATCTGGACCTAAACAATCGATTATATGCTCCTTACAATCGATTGTGGTTTTCAAAATAGCAAACAATCGATTACACAGTAACAATCGATTGTATTGAGACAGTGTGATCTGAAGTTTTTCAAAATAGCAAACAATCGATTATATACTTCTAACAATATTGAGACAGTGTGATCTGAAGTTTTTCAAAATAGCAAACAATCGATTATATACTTCTAACAATCGATTGTATTGAGACAGTACTTAAACTGAATTTTTCAATCAGCTAAATAATCGACTATATGTTTTTAACAATCGATTATAATCAGAATAATTGATTATGGTTTTTATACAATCGATTATATTCAGACCGTTCCCACAGAATCTTAAATTTATTTTTGAACGTTGAAGAACAATCGATTATACAGGTTTTACAATCGATTGTTTCCCTTAAAATCAGGAGTCTGTTTTTTGAACGGTCCTCAAACAATCGATTGTGTAGGTCAGACAATCGATTGAATGAGCAAAAATTCAGGGATTTTATTTGTCAATTAAGCAACGGTCAGCACCACTTTTTCACCTATAAAAAAAGGTCTTTTGAGCTGATTTTAAACACACAACTCCTCCATACATTGTTATACATATTGATTATTTTCAAGCATCATTTTAGAGCTTTTGTTGAGCCATTTGATAGAAAACTTTGTGTTGTTCATAGAGCTTATTTTGTTTCTCTTTATCCACTCTATTGAGAGAGTATTTGTTGTAAAAGAGAGTTGTTTGAGAAGAACATATCTTCTCATTTGTCGGGTTTGCTAATTACCCAAAGTCTTAGTGGTTGAAGTCTTGGGGTGAGGTATCCTCAAGCAAGTGAAGTCTTAAGGTGTGGTATCCTTGAGCAACTGTAACGGTTTGTTAAGCACCCGTAAGCTTGACGAAGATAGTGGAAATCTCGAGAGAGTCTCTCGGGGACTGGACTAGCCACGGGTTGTGGTGAACCAAGATACATCGGTGCATTGTTCTTATTTATTTACTTATCGCACTTATTTCTTTCCTGCAATTTTTAAATTCCGCAAGTTTACGCTGTTTTTTATTATAACGCTATTCACCCCCCCTCTAGCGTTAAGCGTATTTTCTAACAATATTAAATTGAGACTTCCCCTTTAATTTACTGTTTTTATTATTATCTTGTTGAATAAATGTTGAAAATGTATGTTTAAGTTGGCTTTCCTAGTTTCGACAATAGGCGCCATCACGACTTCCGATGGTGGAAAATATGGGTCGTGACATCACAATCCCCAATAGAAACGATCCCACGCTCATTCTCGAGCGCGTGTCTCACCTCAATATAGCACTACGATGTGCAATCCGGGATTTCAAACCCTCATAACATCATTTACAATCATTACTCACATATACATATCAAGAACTCTCAAATCCGAGCTCAATTGACCCTTCAAATCTCAATTTAAAATCTCAAAATCCCAAGCCCTAGTTCTTCCAATTTTAGCTAAGTTTCCATATATTTCTAGGTTAATAGCACATAATAATCACATTTTTGGTTCATAAAACTCACCTCCAATCAATCCCCTTCGAATCCATCTTCAATTTCTTCCAAAGAGCTCTTAAAATGATCAACAATGGTGAAAAAATAACTTAGAATCGCGGAGGAAATGTTTTTAAACATTCTGCCCCGATCCTGTAGCCCCTTCATCGCGATCACGACCTCAGCCCCGCGATGGCGAAGCACCTTTTATTTTTCTCAAAAATTACCCTACGCGAACGCGAGTCCTCACCTGCGAATGCGATGCCCTGACTCCTCAAGCTATGCGAACGCGTCCCAGTTCACGCGAATGCGAAGATCACTTGCCTAAGGACTTCCAAACCTTATATCCGAATGCGACCTGTCTTCTGCGAACGTGAAGCACAAGCAGCTCCCACTCCGCGAACACGATCCCTCAGTCGCGAATGCGAAGCACAAACTTAGACCTGCCCCAAATCCTTCTACGCGACCGCGATCCTACCCACGCGATTGCGATTACCAAAATCCTCTGCAACACCTGTTGTATTTTCTGCAACATTTTCCAAGTTTAAAACCTCCCGTTAGCCATCCAAAATCACCCCCAGGCCCCCGGTACCTCAACCAATAATACCAACACATCCTATAACATCATCCAAACTTGCTCCAATCATCAAAACACCTCAAACAACACTAAAACCATCAAATTACACCAAATTCAAGCCTAAGTTCTTCAAAAACTTTCGAAACACGCATTCGATCAAAAACCCAATCAAATCACCTCCGAATTACCTGAAATTTTACACACACATCTCAAATCACCTAACGAAGATACATCAACTCTCAGAATTCCATTCCGACACCCGGATCAAAATCTCACCTATCAACCGGAAATCACCAAAATACAAATTTCGCCATTCAAATATAATTCTACACCGAACCTCCAAAACCACTTCCGATCACAATCCTGTCATAAATCATCCCCCGAAGCTAAACGAACCACCGGAAATCACATCCGAGCCATCTAACTCATAAGTCAACATCCGGTTAACTTTTCTAAACTAAGCCTTCCTTAAAGAGACTAAGTGTCTCATTTCCTACCAAAACCTTTCCAAACCAACTCGATCACATAATATACGGATAATAATGCATAAAGAAGCTAAAAACGGGGAAAAAAGAGCGATATGAGACAACTGGTCAGGTCGTCATATATAGAGCATGAATAGTGTTGCACCAAATTTGGTGCAACACTATTCACCACTCTATATTTTGTTTATTAATATGTTATTCGATCAATATGTTATTCAATTTTTTTATTTTTGTAATTTTAATTTATCATATATTGTGTATATAATTAATTTTTATATTAAGATCTTTACAATTTTAATTTTGTATCCTATTTTTGATATATTAACTTTAGTATATATTATATTTATATAAAATTATAAGTTAATTTTATTGTTATTATAATTATATAAAAAAATATAACCATTATTTTAAAATAAAAAATGCAAATGTAAGATATCTAATGTGGCTAAATTTGTGTGGTACTTAAATTATCTTTTATTAATGATTCCTTTTAATTGATTTATACTTTAAAATAATTTTGTAATAAATGATTATATAAGTGGAGAATGTGAATTATATATAATAAATATGGAAAAAAGAAAATAAAAGTATTAGTTTGAAAGAAATAAAAAATGAAAAATAATGGAAGATAATAATATAATATTAAAGAAAGAGAAAATTTAGAATAAAAAATAATGCAATAGTTACAGTAAATTGCCGTTTTGGTGTGAAATTTGGTGTAAGAAATGGCTAGCCTTGGAATGGCCTAAAGGCAGACAAGGAAAAGGAAATGCCGCCTACGACTACGGGCATTATCAAAAAAACCCCTTCCCTTTCTATTTTCTAACCTAGTTCAAAAATTTCAACTTTGCTTGGTTGCTGCGGCGGATTCACGAGTTGCGACTCACGACTACAATAGCTTCACGACCTCGGTGACGGCGACTCCTCTCCTCGGCGATTGCTTGTTTGCTCATTGTTGACCTTCATTCAGGTTCATAACTTCTCCATTCTTCATTGTTGTTCTTCATTCATGCGAGCTATAATCACATTTCTGAGTTAAGTTGCTTTTTAACTGAGCCGTTTGTTTCAATTTTTTTGTTCTTGTTGCTTACAACCTTGGTATGTATTGATACATGTCATTGATTAAACTGGAAATGGCAATCAAATTAGAATTTTGCTGATTAGGATGTTAAATTGTCTAGAAATGGTCATTGTGAAGGAGAAAAATCATTCATTGTCACTCTCTTTCTATCTTCTTGTTTGACATTTTCTTTCAAGTATGTCAATGATAATGCCAAGTTTATGTTTTATGACTTTTGCCCTTCTGAATTCAATTTCAGATCCCACCTTCAAATTCTTCTTTCCACTGTACTATTTGTTTTAGGCTCGTAATGCAGCCAGTGATGTTACCAGAAATGATTATTGATCAACTTTTTGGAATAAGTTTGTAGTCTTGACATTTACATGGAATGATCCGAAACCCTACTGAATCGTATCGAAACACACAAGAAAATACTGAACCGCACCGAACTACTTTGCTACGGTATTTGGTGTGCACAATTGATATATCGAATACCGAAGTACTGAGCCGTAATTCATAAATACCGTATCGAAGTACCGGACGCCTACCCCCTACTCTCCCCTATACAAAATATAGCATTAAGTAAAAATGGTAAAATGGTTGAGCCTATTATCCATCGTGTTTTGAACCTTACGACACTTGTCTCGGAGATTTCTTAGTTAAAAAAGATGATACACAAAAGAACGTGCTTTCTGATGTGTGGTTCAATTAACTGTGACAAAAATGAATAGCTAATTTAGAGAATTTGAGTTGAAATTAGAAAGCAAAATAGTAAAAAAATATGAAAAAAGAAAGAAAGAAAAATAGAATTGACGAGAAGATAATTATATCTTTTAATTTAGTGAGAGAAAATTTTATTCTATTAACTCATTAAATCCTACCTCGATTCAATTTAAGTAAAATATTAAATTTAAAATATTTTATTATAAATTGTATAAATATAAATTACATATATTATATACTAATATAGTAGTAGGATGCAGTTTTTGGGTCTTAAATATTTGGGGGCCTAAGGCAAGACTTGCCTTATCCTAGAGCCGCCCTTGCCTCTGTGCTGGTTTATGGTTCAAAATGGACAACGGCAACAACGCCACACCAGCTCAGCTGACGGTTGAGGCGGCTGCACAGTTACAGGAAGGCATCGGGTTGGTGCTAGGTAGATGGACTGCCCTTCAGATGGCTATCGAGAACGACTGGGGTGGTCGCGACTCTCGTGAGAAGTCCAGTCAGCTCAATCTTGACATATTTTCCGCCTTCACAAATTCCAAAGGTAATTCTACGTATCATTAATATTCCCTCTATTTCAATTTATGTGTTTTAGTTTTATCTTGAGTTTTTAAACATGACATGTTATTCAGATTTTCATCAAGTGTAAAATGGAAATGTTGAAATTTAAAACTTACTAAATATTAAAAGAGTCAACTTTTTTGAATCAAACTAAAAAGAGAAGCAACACCTCAATTGAAATGGAGGGAGTTACATATTTAAGCCATTCCCAGCTGCTAATATCCCTTTGTTTTCTACCTACTCTATTTTATTTTATTATTATTATTTTTTTTTATTGTTTTTGTGGGTTCGTTATTGTTTTTCATTATGCAGAAAAAGTATATATGGATGATATAGAGGAGATTCTAGATGAGTTCATGTTGTCTCTAAATACTGAAGTCAATGATGGCAGTCTTGAGGAGGTACGTGCCACTCCTTGCCCTGTAATCCCTAATTTTCTATCATCTTTGTTTGCTGTGTTAGGGCTACATAAAATATTCGTGGAAATGATTTCATAGACAATGAAATTAAGTGGTGCAGTTTTTATGCCTGTGTTTGGAAAACTTCAAACAAACTCCTCGTAAGTGCTTTCTTTTGAAAAGTAAGCACTTCTAATTTTCCAGAAACTTAATCAGGCTTTTGAAGTACATCTCATCCGATTTGAAATAATTCAACAAGTATATGTTGTGTGCTAACTTCTGGCGTGATTCAAGTGTGTAAATTCTCCAGATTGTCCTGGTATTTATATTGTAGCACTAAGTCATTAAAAAAAATTGGGGTCTCAGTAAAGGTTTTTGTCGTTATCAATCAAATATGTTTACTGTGATGCTATTCTCCCCTTTTGGTTATGCTGAAGGTTATGATGTTGCATTTGACCACACTTTCAAACTTAATTCTTTTGGTGAATCTGAAAGAGAAGGCTAATTAGCATTTTGTGTTCGGCCAAAACAGGAAGCTAGGAATATGGATTAGTTTTGTGGAAAAAGGAAAAAAAAAAGAATATTACATTAATAGTATATACTGATATAAGTTCAATTTGGAATTGATCGCATGACCAGCGTCCTCTTTAAAACCAATCTTTATTGCTGCCCTGGTGCTTTGTTTCATACAACCAAACTGTCCATTTCAATTGGGAGTGTCAAGTTGACTTAAGAACTATATCTTAAATTCAGTGCCTTTACCTCATTTAATTGATAAAAAAATACGAGATAAACATCCACAAAATATCATCATGTCTTATTAACTTTTTCTACCTGTAATAATAAAGCTTAGAAGGCTTAGTAATAACTTCCTACGGATATCTCATTGGAAGATATAAATGAATTGTGGGAATCAATTGATAGTTAGTCCACAACTTGAAGAAGGATGTTTGTGGTTTGCCCTCCCCTTTGTGGTACTCTGCCTCCCTACAGGCAGCCATTTCCCAGTTCTCCTTAGTTCTGTCCCATTCTCCCTTCTTCATTTTTCTGGGATGAGAATTTCTGTCCCATTCTCTTTGCTGCCAGCCGCTAACCTTTGTTCAAGGAAGCATCAAGCGAACAAAGAAGATCAGGAAACGGGCAGTGGTTCTTTCTTTGCTATTTTCTTTTTGTCGTTGTTATCTTTAATTTTGACCAAACTGTTGTACCATTCCTGTTAGGGAGAAGTACAATGTTAAAATATAAGAACTAAAATGGTAATTTACCCTTTCTAAATAATGTTGTTTACAGTGGTTAGAAAATATATTGTTCGTGTAATCAAGCATTTCTGTAAGGCTTTGGAGTCAGATATGATGTATGCTTCCCTAACAAATAATATTGATGTTTTCTTTCAGGTAGCAGAAAAAATGATGTTTATGCATGAAGAGTGTCTGGAAGGCAATTTTAATTCAATCAAACTGCTAAGAGAAACAAATGTTGGAAGGAGACCTGCCACTTATGTCAGACAAGTAAGCATCCCTTTTGTTATAGGCAGTATATGTTTTTTCCTCTGTGATCGGTAGAAATTTTTTCTGTTGATAGTCACCTACTACTTCAATGAATCCTATCATATGCATTACAAAAAGTGAGGAAGAAGAACTAGTATGTTGGATGAGTTACTGGTGTGGAAGTAATATAGTCCTTAATTCATATTTATTACAAATGATGCTTGGGTACATCAGGTATTGGATAATGGTAACTGTATGAGACGAAGGTAATTATGCATGGTGTACTTTTGCTAATTTTCCAAGGAAATAGGAACTTGAGAAGAATGAGAAAACCTAATATATTCAACCGTTTATAAGATAACAAGCATAAAGTTGGATTATCCCTTCGGGGATGAGAATTGGTTTGGAGGGTGGTCATCCATACAGATGACCTAGGATCGATCCCCCCTCAATGCCTTATGGGTCGAGTCTGTCGCACAAGGCTTGCCTAGTGCGGTTTACATTCCTTGTGTGGTTTGCAGGCTATTACACAGTGGAGGGTTTATCCGGTGCGCATAGAGTGCTTACCCGAAGGGCAGAGGCTATAGCGGTTGCGGGTTTTCCTGGAAGTTTCCGGAAAAAAAAAACATAAAGCTGGATTTCCCCATTTTCCTAGCTGAAAATGGTTGGTAGGGGAGGTGCATGTTACTGAAGCGCGCTAGTATATCAATTAATCAACCACTCTTCAATCCTAAATTAGTTAGGGTTCACTATAGGAGTTCTTTTTGATAAGTAAAGTAATCATTTTGTTCACTAAATGTAAAGCAACAATAGGAAGACTCTGAATGTGTACTGTACAAAAGAGGCAAAAACTCAATTCCTTATCTTATTCAGGATAAGGAGCTGAGAAATTGTAGTTGTGTCTACATCATATACATTAGCCTTTTGCACCACAAAATAAGCAAGTATGGACATCTGCATTTAAGTCGAGGACAGTCTCCCTTTTCCCTTCGAAGTGTCTTTGGTTTTTTCACTCGGTTTGTCAATATTATATTCTTGATCAAAAAAATCTTTGGTTTCTTTCACCAGCCAGCAACTACATGTCCATTTTCCTTTGAAGTATCGTTGGTTAAGCCACCGATGTGGGCAATTAAAAGGATTGGAAATGATGCATGCTCTAGTCTGTTCACAGTTTGTGTTTGAACCACTTGTTGCATGGAAACTTTATTGTAATATTTCTACTTATTATTTTATTAGTCGAGAGTTTTTCCCTGATGGCCTTGTTCATGAATTCTACTTAACTGATTCTTGAGGAATTCTATAAAATATCTTGAACTTCTATTATTTTTAGCAGCCCCAAACCGTTAAATTCCACAGTTTGATGCTGTTGATATATTGACTAATATAAACCCCAAGGGAAAAGTGCCCTAAATTGAAACTGATGCTCTTGAATTTTGCCCCCCCCCCCCCCCCCTCCCCCTCTTCCGTGATGCATCTTTTTTGTAATTGGAGAATGTTGTCCAGTGATAATCTGTTTTATTGCTTACTTTTGCAAAACTTTCCAGGATGCTAGTGATGACGATGACAGTAGTGATGACGGCAATGAGAACTTGGGTAACAATTCATCAGATATGGCAATTGATTCTGTGGGAACTCAGTCAAATTTGGGCCAGGGTATGGTAGTTGATGAGCCTGCGATGAAGCAGCCAGCTGAAGTGGACGAGGACGGGTGGATCAGAGTAGTTACTAGGCGTAACAAAGGTAGAAGGAATTAAAGCACTACTACAGCAACATTGTTCTAGTCTCTCGCTATGTTCTATACAAATAACTATCAACTTAATTGCCAAACCAATGATATAATAGTGCTCTTAGTGTTTTGTCCTCCCCTAGTCTAGGCGGGGACACACAATGATGTAACACGTATAATAGTCCTTTAATTAGGCAATAAACTTTGTCATAAATGATTGTCGAATTTATATTTTTTTCAATTAATTAAATGATTTGTCTACTAAATGATTAGATAATCAATCTTCATCTTACAGTTTGTTGTTAGCAGTTGACAAAAACTATACAACATGTGGCTAAAAATAACACCAGAGGTTAAACCACAACGAAGGAAAAAACATGAACTAAGCAATGATAATAATTAGAAGATGCAACTAAGTTTACTCTCATATAGACGAATGTTTTACGGAAAGGTTTAAACAGCAAAACTTAAAGCATCATCGAGACCTCCACTAATACTAAATTCTAATATTTAATATTACAGGTTTCCCTTAGTTTAATTTTTCTCCAAATGTAAGACTTAGCAGAACATAGAACTGCGCACATTCCTGCGAAGCCGAGGCAATGTGGGAACTGGAGCACCACCAACAGCTGTAACTCCACCATGGCTCGACGATGTCTCTGTCAGTTCATCAAACTTGATAAAATGTGACATCTGTACTGGTTCGTAGTTTGCTTCAGACGCGTAATTAAATCATCACGATTATAGGTACGGTTCCCATGATGTAGTTGTGGTACATAATCTTCAATTCGAGTGTGCATTTTATGTGACCTGATTATAACTTCAAACAATAATACAATATACATGTTATAGATCATGGGTACGGTTCCCGTAACGCGATTCACAATGTGTACAAAAACAAACAAGTGCGACATTGCGACTTGTTCAAACAAATTTCATAAATAAATAAAAGCTGTTATAATGTTAAAAGTACACAACACGTTTAAAACATGTAATAAATTAGATAATTCGGCCAATTATTAATAGTTGAGGGACCGTGCTAAAATCACGAATCTCGGAAATGCCCTACACCTTCCCCCGAGTTACAAAATTTCTTAACCGTAAAATAGAGTCAATTTCCTCGATATGGGATTTTAAAAAAATCGGGACACCATAACAAATATTCCAAGTGGAGACTCTGAAATGAAATAAATAATTTTATTTTGTTAATGTCACTTAATTGGAAAAACTTCCTAATCCTCTCTTGGAAAAAAGGAGGTGTGACAGCTCTAGCGACTCTGCTGGGGACCAGACCAGAATCTCTAGTTCTGGGTTCAGAATTCGAGCTTAGAATAACTGTTGTAGTTGGCTTTTATCTATTATCTGATTTTTACATGTTTGAGCCTAATGTGCTAAATGCTGCTTTTTACCGCCTTGATATTGATTGAACTGTATATAAAAATTGTTACAAAACACTCTTCTCTCCGAGTCTTCTAAATATTTTGGGAAGCGTGCACTTCGTGTGGCTTCTTTTATGTTAGAGTCATATCCTAATTTTAGAAAAAGCTTCGGACAAGTTGCAAAGCCAATAAAGTTTTTGTATTCCTGGCATGCTGCCCCCCTCAGTTCGAGTTGTCCGCTCGGGTAAGCCATGTCTAGAACAATACACTCAGGTTTTAAACCTAAAATAACATAGCCTCATGCCGGATCGCTAGTAGGAACACATATTTGCATCACGTGCATTGACTTTGGGGAGTCAACACAGGGTTTAGTCCGTCTAGGACATGTGTACCCAAATTAAAAAGACCATGCTAATGCATCTTGCGTGCCACTTACACATTTATTTGCTTCGGCTTGCATGTTGACCAACTTCTAGAATATGGAAAGAAAATCAAATAAAAAAATCAAAAAAAAAGAGTGAGAGCTAGGTATTTAGAAAATTCTGAAACTCTGCTGATACTTTTTTTAAAAAAAGCCAAAGTTTTCAAAGGTAATGCTTCCCCTATTTCGTCAAAATTGATCGAACTATGCGGTTCTGATTCTCATCGGATGTGAGATACGCAGGAAACCTCATAGGTTTCGGCCCACCATTTGCGAAAAAACATCCGAAAATATTTTCCTTTACTTCCTTCTTTAGAAAGTCTTTCTTTTAGCCTCCAACTTTTAAAATCCAAAAATATTTTCCTTTAATTCCTTCTTTAGGAGCATTTACCTAGAAAATTCAAAAAAAAAAGATTTTTAAGCTCAAAAATAGTTTTCTTCTTTCTGACGTCTTTCAGAAAAAATAAATAAAAAGAAAAATCAATCAAAAATCAAAATTCAAAATACGAGTTTTTTTTATTTTGAAGTATTTTCCCCAAATATTCCAAAAAAAATCAGAAAAAATCAAATAAAAAATTTCGTTTCCTTTTTTAAAAGTCATTTTTTTTCATAAATGTCATAAAAATTGAAAAATTGAAGTTTAAAAATCCCTCTTTCGTTAAGAAGCGACATCAAGAATCCAAAAATATTTTCTTTCTTTTAGAAGTCTTTCATTTAAAAAATCAAAAAAAAAATCAAAACCAAAATCCAAAAATATCTTCTTCAGAAGCCAAACTTTCGACATTTCAAAAAATAAAAGTTAAAATCCAAAAAAAAGAAGAAGTAAAAAGAAGTTTCTCTCTTGTTTAGAAGCCTTCCTTTCGGAAATTTCAAAAAAGTATAAGAAAGAAATCAAAACTAAAATCCAAAATATTGCCTTTCTTTCGAAAATTTTGAAAAAATAATCAAAACAAAGACAATCAAAAAAATATTTTCTTTTTTCTTTAGAAGCCTTTCATTCAAAAGAAAAAGAAAAGAAAAAAATGAGAAATTCCAAAAAATATATATTTTATTTTTTCTAAAAGTTTTCATTGTCAGAGTGTTATAAAAAAGTGAAAAAAAGAGAGTTAGTTTATTTACTCCATTCCTGATTTTCCTGAACGATGAAAGATCTGATTCATGCGACGTCGTGATATGTAGGCAGTCCCCACCGGATCGATCATAGTCATAAATAAATTGAGTGAAAAATAATTCGAAAAAAAACAAGAACGAAAAAATATTGAGTGAAAAAGAAAGAAAAAGTGAAAAAAAGAGCGATATAAAATAGAAGAGTGATAAAAACAAAAAAAATAGAAAAAGAAAGTGCCAAATAAAAGAGCGACAAAAATAGAACATAAATCAAGAGTGATTAGAGAGAAGCAAAAATGAAGAAAAGAGGTGCAGATTGCAAAAAAAAAAAAGAAGGTTAATTAAGGTCGGGATGAAACATGCAACTCGTTCAAACACATAATAAAAATGTTTAACTGTTTAGGTGATTTCCTATCTGTTAAGCGTCTCAAAACTAACAAGGTTGTTGGGTGTGCAAATTAGCCAGGTTCTGTTCAGGTGGTTGGTTTTGTTGGTAATCTGGCTTCCCATCCTTACTTCACAAGATCCAAAGGACAGGTTCCTATGGCCTTTGAAAGCTATCAACAAATCATCAATCCTGAGGATAGCTAAGCATCGGTTGTTCCACAACTAGAATCAGTAGCTCCTGAAGAAAATAAGATGTTGCATCTCTGCATATTGAAAATGTGAGATGCCTGGTCTAATGGTAGGGAAACACCAAGTGCAATCCCTGGATTCCCGGAGTTGATCCCCGGTTAGGTGAGGTTACCAACGCCCCTATGCCCAACCCACTCATCCCATGCGGGCACCCTCTAATGCCGTCCAATGATCCTGGCATGCCTTATGTGGTTCGTCCACAGGCGTCAATGTCCATGGCACCTGCAATATTGTTCTCTGCAGTACCAGTCTGTACCAGAGCACAACCAACTTTACCACGACCATATATTGATCCTCCAATGTTCACCTTTCAGGGTCCACAATTTCAATCAGAAATAACATATGTGGCCCCGTACTATTTCACTCAACCTCCGCAATATGATCTCTTGGTGGAGTAAGAAAAGGTTGTTAAAAATCCCGAGACAGAGGAAATGGCCCGGAAGATGAAGAGCCTAGAACAAAGCCTGAAAAATGTGTAAGGTCTGAGTGGCCAAAAGAGTGTCTCATATTCTAACCACTGTATGTTCCCCTGAGTCCACTTGCCAGCTGGCTTCAAGATGCCAAAATTTGAAAAGTACGACGGGCAAGGAGACCCGATCGCTCACATGAAAATGATATTGTAACCAGTTGAGAGACACTGGTGGAAAAGAGGAGCTGCTAATGGCCTATTTTGGGGAAAGCCTTATCGAAATCGCTTCTGAGTGGTATACAGATCAAGAAATTAATCATTGGCTCGTGTGAGACGATATGGCCCCAGATTTTGTCCGCCAGTTCCAATATAATTTGGATATAACTCCCGACAGAAATATTTTGTCCAATTTGAAAAAGAAAACCACAGAAAGCTTCCGCGAATATGCTGTCAAATGGAGTTAGCAAGCTGCCAGGGTAAAGACTCCAATGGATGAACTTGAAATGGTCACGGTCTTTCAACAGGCCCTAGAGGTGGACTACTTCCAACACATGATGTTCGCTATGCGTAAGCCGTTCGTTGAGGCTATCAAAATTGGGGAAATGGTTGAAAACGGTTTAAAAACAGGGAGAATCTAGAGTCATGCTGCTTTTAAGGTCACATCACAGGCTGCTCGGAATAGTTCGGTGGGTTTGATGAACGAAAATGGGAGTGAAGAGGGAGCCATGATGGTTTCAAGCTCGAGGGGGCCTGCTGGTTATTCAGCCAATCATATGTGCCTCCTATGTTCCTACCACACTATTATCCCCTTCAAGATGTTGCTTATGCCGTGGCACCGCCTCCCATGCGGTGATAAACGTGCAATCTTACACGCGGCCACAATATTATGTACAAAATCGAGCACCACCTTCTGGAAATGTCCATCTTTGCAAGCCCCATATAATCCTCAACCAAATGATCCCCAATACTATCCTCGCCTAAGAGAGCCTTTCAAAAAGAATCAGTTCACTCCTATTGGTGAATCATATTCAAGCTTGTTCCAATAGTTAATCATGCTAAATCTTCTGCAGCCAGTGGCCTCGAATCGGCCGAACTTCGAGTCCCCTTGCATCGAGTTGATGCTATATGTGAATACTACTCTAGAGCAGTGAGACATAGTACAGAGGACTGTTGAACCCTCAAAAGGGCAGTTGAAGATTTGATTTAAGTAGAAAGATTTGTTTTTCGGGACAAAAAGGCTTCTGATATGACGAATAATCTGTTGCCTGCTCATAACACCGGGCCAATAGTCGGAATGATTTGTGAAGATGAGTAATTCGATCCCGTAGTGAAGGCCATTGAAGCCATTTCCGAGGCAGAAGAAAATCCAAAACATAGTCGCCAAGCCTGAAAGTTGCCCATCAGACGGGAGTATCGGTAGTCACTCTTTCTATCATTTCTGCGTCTGCATTATCTGAGGGTGTGATCCGAGCGTTTTACTTTATTGAGTTACTTTCCGATGTAAACCCTTCTATCTTTAAAATTCAAAAAAGAAAAAATCAAATGAAATTCTTCTAGAAATGTCTCTTTTCTTAATCTTGTCATTTTTCTTATTTTCTTTTCAATTCTGTTAAGTGAAGATTTTAATAACATGACATTCTTGCGGACTTCATGCCCAGATCCTAAAACGTTGCTAGACCCCGAAATGATGAATCAAGAATTAGATTGCAATGAAGATAAATTTAAGGAAATAAAACAAAAATTTTTAATAGCTAAAGGAAAACTGGCTCTAGATTGGAATATCCATACATTGTAACTAACAAGTACTGCCAAAAAGAGCATTGTACCTGGGATACATTGAAGGAAATATCGTTGTAACAACTGTTAATGCAAATTCAGCCAAAAGGTGCTATGTTTGATCCTCCATATAGTATTAATATTCTCTAATTGGGATGATGAAGGCTTTCATTCTCGCTACCCAAACATCATTAACCCTTTTGTAAATCATTTGAGCCGGTTACTCTTCTATGATTACCCTCTTTGGAACCTGGAAGTTATCATTGAAAAAAATGAATGAAAATGAAAAAAAAATGATGAAAAGAGAAGAAAACAAAAATACATAAAAAGGAAGAAAAGGAAAAAAGAAAGTGAAATGAAAAAATAAAAAAAAAAAGGGAAAGCAATAAGAAAGAGAAAAGAAAAGAAAAGAAAAAGAAAATCAAAAATAAAGTTTCTTGAATTAGGTTAGACTTGAGCCTCTCTCTTGGGTTCAGTCACACTAAAATAAAAATCCCAAATTCCCTAGAAGTGAAACTGGGGCAGATGTTATAATGATTCGGCAGTGGTTTTGCTTGAACGATTCTAAAGTTGTAATTCAGTCCAAATTCTTTTTAATCAAATCCTTTCCAAGTCCTTCGATCAATTAATGAGAATGTTCAATTGGAGGATACAATCGATTAGATTTGATACAATCAAAATGAGAAAAATAAAATGAGAGCCTTATTGGTTAAAATCCTCACGGGCACCATAAGCAATGGTAAGTAGAGAAATTGAAATGAGGGAGTCTTGTTAGTGAAAACTTGCAAAGAGCACTACAAGGCGACGATGAGAAGAGAATTGAGAGAGGTCAGCTGGTGAAAACCCGCAAAGGGCGCCACTGATCGATAAAGAGATCCTCACAGCCATCAGCATCGATACAATCCTGGGCAAGGTTTCTCGTTTTCGAGGCAAAGGTTGTGATGGATTTTTGAGAGTCGGACGGTTTACACAGATCATGCATCCACTAAAGACATGTCATGTTCATTGAACTTCTCATATACTCTAGATAAGTCATTCTTTCCTTTCCCCGAAAAGGATACCTCTTGTCTAAATTCATTGTCCATTCTACTAAAGGATGCTTTCGTTTGACACGAGCTAATGCACAAAAAGGAACCCAGCCTTTTCAGGGGCATCAAGTCGACCTCGACTGGCCATGGCAGCCGATGCTTCTAGATCAGAACTCTTGGAAGAAGAAAATTAAACTGAAGTGCATATAAAGGCAAATGAATTTGACAAGGTTGAGTCCCACATAATTAACCATCTCGGCAAAAATTTGAAAATCCAATGTACCCCAAATGCTCTGAAATTGAAGTTGGAAGAAAGAAACCAGAAATGAAAGGCCTATGAAGGCAAAATAAAGTTGGAAAAAGTTAAGTCCCACGCGAATAGCCGTTTTGAAAAAGTTTGAGGAGCCAAAAGTTCCCCAAAGCTCTGAAGTTAAAAAGAAGGAAAAAAAACAAGTGAGAAGGGTAAGGTCTACAAAGGCGAAATAAAGTAAAAAAGGTTGAGTCGCCGACTAACTGTCATGGAAAAGTCAAGAAAAATCTAAGGTTCTCCATGGCCTGAAATGAAATCGATCATCAGGACACAGTTGCACTTGAGATCTTCATCAAAGAAGCCGGGCTGAGATCAAGTGACTGAAACGCTCAAGGCAACAAAACCAACCACTGTTACAAACTGATAAATTTTTCTTTGGTTGCAAAATAGGAAACAGGTATAATTCAAAGCAACCTTGCAAAGAGAAAATGCAACAACAGGAAACTGCGTAGAGACTAAAATAGCTCTGCAATAATAATCAATCCAAAAGGGAAGTCTCCTCCAAATTCTTTCCTGCATTTTTACACATTTTCTTAAATAAAAAAAATGATGAAAAAATAAAATAAAAAGACGGAAAAGAAGAAAAGTTCAAAGTCATGGTAGTATAGGGTCTCTAATCCTTAGCTGCATTTTTTTCAACATAGGATCCACTCCCTACTTGATGCCAGCATAATGTGATGCCAACATAGGGTCACCACATCCTAGTTGATGACTTTCCAACATTGGGTGACCACTTCCTAGCTGATGCCAGCATAATCTGATGATTTTCCAACATAAGGTCTCCACTTCCTAGTTGATGCCAGCATAACCTGATGCCAACATAGGGTCACAACTACCTAAGTGATGCCAACATAGGGTCTCTACTCCCTAGTTGATGCCAGCATAACCTGATGCCAACATAAGGTCACCATTCCCTAGTTGATACCAATAAACGATCTCCACTGTCTAGTTGATGCCAACGTAATTTGATACCAACACTGGGTCACCACTCCCTAGTTGATGCTAACATAGAGTATCCAATCCCTAGTTGATGCCAGCATAACCTAATGCCAACATAGTGTCACTATTTCTTAGTTGATGCCAGCATAACCTGATACTAACAAAGGGTCACCACTCCTTAGTTGATGCCAGCATAAGGTCTCCATTCCCTAGTTGATGCCAGTGTAACCTGATGCCAACATAGGCTCTACACTCCCTAGTTGATGCTAACTTAGGGTCTCCATTCCCTAGTTGATGCCAGCATATCCTCATCATCACTCCCTAGTTGATGCCAATATAGGATCTCCACTCCCTAATTGATGCCATCATAACCTGATGCCAACACAGGGTCACCACTCCCTAGTTAATTCCAACATAGGGTCTGCACTCCCTAGTTGATGCCCTCATAACCTGATGCCAACATAGGGTCACCACCCCCTAGTTGATGCTAACATAGCTTGCTGCCAGCATAACCTGATGCCAACACAGGGTCACCACTCCCTAGTTGATGCCAACATAGGGTCTCCATTTCCTAGTTGATGCCAGGATAACCTGATGCCAACATAGAGTCTCCACTCCCTAGTAGATGCTAGCATAACTTGATGCCAACATAGGGTCACCACTCCCTAGTTGATGATTTTCCAATCTAAGGTTTTCAATCCCTAGTTGATTTTATTTTTTTAGATATGAGGTTTCCACTCCCTAATCTCGATTTTCCAAGGTACACCAATCCCGACTTTTCATTGCTTTCAATAATGAAGTAGTATAGAGTTTTTGTTGCAAATAATTCACGAAATTTTCCTAGTGAAAACTGGGGCAGAAAAATTTTGTTCTTTTTGTTTGTTCTAGTGCCTTAGCAGGTTTTTACCTTGAGGCAAAATTTTCGAGATGACCAAAAGAAGAAGTCTCAATCCAGAATAAATAAAAGAAGAAAACAAAAATAAGTGAACTCAAAGTGCAGAAGTAGAGAAAAGATATGGGTTGATCAAGACATGATTGAATTCACAAGCTTTGCATGTCTCGTTTTGATCTGAAAAGTTGAAGAAGAATAAACCAACACTTGCAGCTAAGAACCATCAAGATTTAGATCAGAGTCAGCATGAAGAATCAGCGAAGACCAAGCTCCTAATAGAAATCTTGTAACTCATACCTGATAGGTTTAGTTAGTTTTTTTCATTTTAATTTTGGTGTAATAAGGAGCTCAGTAAGCAGTAAACAACATCAATAGCAGTGAAATCACAGTTTTTCGATAGTCCCGGCTACAAAAACTTCCAGAACTACACTGCCCTGATTCCTTTATAGCAAAGGATATGTAGGCAACCTCCGAAGCAAGGTTCAGTTAGACTTTTTCGACCTAAAAATGCTTCCCATGGAGTTTTAAACTGAAAAACATTATTTGTATTTGCTCACTTTATCTTTTCCCGAAAACTCTTCATGTTTCCGAGCAAAGAGGGGCAACTATGAGCACGTAATTTTTGCTCCACATGAAAATAATTCCTAAAAATAGACCAAAAATAATTTTAATAGGCATTAGGAGTTTTTCTTTATTTAGTTGCATTTCATGCATATTTAATATTTTAAAATTATAAGAAAAATCGTAAAATTGTCACATTTTTGTTCCATGCCATCGTAAGTTTAATTTGCATTTTTAGGAATTAGTTAATCTTTAATCGTTAGAATTAATAAATAAAAAAACAAACAAATTATTTCATGCATTTGTTAAAAGATATAATTAATTTTGATAATCAGATTTAAGTTAGGTTTGAATTTAGAATTTAATTTATTTGAACTTAAAATCAAAAGAAAAACAAAGAAAAAAGAAGTAGATTTGGTAAGCCCAAAATTTGGTCCAACCGCCCTTTCACTTTATTAAAACCCTACCCCTCTATTCTTTTAACCTAGACACACATTAGAGAGGAGACCTAAAAGGTGTTTGGCTAAGCTTATAAGTTGGTCAAACTGACTTATAAATACTTTTTAACTTATCTACGTGTTTGGTAAAATTAAAAGTGCTTATAAGTTAAGTGGTTATAAGCCAAAAGTCATAAGTTGCCCTCTCCCAACTTATCAAATTTTAGCTTATAAGTACTTTAAGTTTGACCAAAATATTAACTATTATATCCCTAAAATACTTCTTTTTAAAACATAACTTTTCGTATACCTAATTCTTCAGTTGCTTATTATTAATTTCTATCACTTTTATTCAAACACATAACTGTTATTTTGTAAATTAATTTTAGCACTTAAAAGTATTTTTCAGCATCTAATATTTATCGCGCTCCTAATTGGACCCTCTCCAATCCTCTAACCTAAGGACGCTCTCTCCATCTTCAACAAAGAAATCGGACGCCCATTCTTCAAAGAAAAAACGTGAACAGCCATTTCCTTCTCCATCTCCACCAGCTAACTACCACCTTTAATCTATCTCTCACCTTCACACAATCCCCTATTTGGAAATGAAGATGAAAAATCACAAAAGCTTGAAGAAGAAAAAAAAGAAGAAGAATCGGAATTTCTAAAGGAACATTGAAGAAAGAATTGATTTCAAAACTCAACTTCTTCTTTTCTGGTTTGTACAATCTGTGGAAGTCGAGTTAATAGCTTTTTATCTGCTTATTTCGGATCCGTTACAGCTGAATTTCATCCCGAAAGTTTCTGGCCCTTATTTGATTTTGAAGTTTGTTTCATCTGTTGCTTGTTACGTGATTGTTCACTTGTAATCTTCTATTAATTGTATGAATGAAAGCCTGAATTGTCTGATGAATCAATGTCTAATTTTTGTGTATTCATTGTGATTTACTGCTAGATCTTCTTCATTTAATTTCTATATAAATGTTTAAATCTGAAGATTTGAGTTGAATCGCTTCAAACTTGCTGCTGAATATCTGGTGAGTGTTACCATAATAAAAAAGATTATGGAGCTACATATCTATAGTTGGCCATAAAACAAATTGGTAAAGCTTTGGGACTTAAAGTTTTCTCCATTCTTTCTAGGACAAATACATATACAACCCATTAAATTTGGCCCAATATTTTATTTTGGCACTCTATTTAACTCCTGTTCTATTTTGGCCCTTCAACTCTATTTTTTTGTTCCACTTTAACACAAATGCTCACTAGATTTGATGTGTGATTTGCCTCCCCTTTAGGCGCGTGAGGGACCATTTTTCAGCAAAATTTTCATGGACAAATACATACACAGTCCATTAAATTTGGCCTAATTTTTTATTTTGACACTTTAACTCAACCATGTTCCGTTTTGGCCCTCCAACCCCATTTCTTTTGTTCCACTTTGACACAAAAGCGAACTATTTTTCACACTCCAAACGTAGAGGCGGATCTAGAATTTAAATCATATGGATTTAGTTATGGGTTTATATCCACTTTTTTATAATTCTAATAAATTTTTACATATAAATATTTACTCCGCGTCGAAATTTATCGGTTCAGTTGAACCCGTAGTATATATATATATATATATATATTCCACGGGAGGGGGCAGAAAAAACAGAAAAAATAATAATTTGAAATTATAAAAAAAATGCGGGTGGTGGGGGTACCAGCTGGTATTTGTCCGCACTGTATTTTTTACTGGGATAAACGTTTTTGTGTCAAGGGGGAACAAAAGAACCCATTATATTTTTAATTTTTATGGGTTCATATCTATTTTTTTTTTACATTTTTACTGAAAATAAAAAAATTATTTTCCCCGGGAAGTGGCAGAAAAAACGAAAAAAATAAAATAATTTGAAACTACAAAAAAGTAATTTTTCTTTTTTGCGCAGGGGTAAGGGGTGGGGTGGGGGTAGCAGTTGAAATGCACGCGCTGCATTTTTATTTGGGGAAATTGTTTTATATCAAAATGAAACAAAATAGAATTAGAGATCAAAATGGAACAAGAATTAATTAAAGTACCAAAATGAAATATTGGGCCAAGTTTAATAGGCTCTATATATATTTGACCTTCTTTCTATTTAGTTTTGAGATAACATTGTGAAATTCACATTTTAAAGTGGAAAAAGTGACGCGCAAAGTGAAAATTGATAATTAAGTGCTAAAAATGTTTTAGAAAGTGTAGTGAAAAAGCTTTGGTTTTTTTAGAAAATGACTGTACCTTTGGAACAACTCAACTTAGAAACTACTGTGGTATTGAAAGGCCAACATTTATATTGTGCCTGCAGTTTCTTCAAATGTTTATAGTAAACACTTAGCATACTTTAGTAAATGTATTTATAAGACGTAATATTTTTAAATAATATTTATTTAAAATAAATAGGATATTAAGATTTTCTATTATGTGTCAAAATTCCTTATTAAAACCCTACCCCTCTATTCTTTAACCTGGACACACATTAAAGAGGAGACCTAATTGAGATTGGACCCTCTCCAATGTCCTATCCCATAACCTAACGACGCTCTCTAATCTTCAACAAAGAAATCGGACTCCCCTCGAGCTATATCTCACATCACAATGGGTACCCGCGCTCACTGGGGATGTGCAGACTCCTGGAGGGGCCCCTTACGGCCCAAGCGCAATATCAAGCCATCTCGTGACATCATAAACAGGCTCTCGACCTCATATCAATATCAAGCCACCTCGTGGCGCAGAATCTCAAGCCCTCAGCCTCATTATCATAATCAGTATATCATTACTGCGGTGTGCAACCCGACCCAAAAGTGTCCTCACAATACTGGCCCTCGGCCTTACTCAGTCAGAATCTCATAAGCCCATCGGGCATCGGTAAAATATAAAGCTAAGCTCAAATATCTTTGAAAATATCAATTAATGTATTTAAAACAAAATAACATAGCCGAGTTTTTAAAATAGTGAAAATATGGCATGACTGAGAACAATGAAATCAAACAGTGATAAAACTATCATTAACAATCCCCTAAGGATTTAAACAGTTGGCACGAATCCCAAATATGACATTAGCCCAAAGTATAACAATATCAAACAATTAGCTATTCATTATACAGAAAAATAGTCATTCGGGATGGACTAAGTCACAAACCCCAATGGTGCATGACCACACGCTCATCATCTAGCGTGTGTTTCACCACAATATAGCACGGCGTTTTGCAATCCGGGGTTTCACTCGCAGAACAACATTTAAAATTATTACTCACCTCGAACTAGCCCGAAAAGCTACTCTGCAATACTCTTGCCTCTCGACTTAACTTCCAGGTGCTCCAAATCTACCAAGTACAAATTTTTATCATCAAATTATGCTAAACGAATGAATTCCAATCGAAAAATATCAATTTTACGCACAAAATCCGAAATCGGTCAAAACCCGACTCCCGAGCCCGCATTCCGGAATTGGACAAACTTTATACCAAAATGTTCTTCATCATCTCACGAGTCTGTACTTATAAAGAACTCAAAAATTGGAGTTCGTTTGACCCTTCAAATAATCTCTAAAAAGTCTCATAATCTCAAGCCCTAACTCCACCTTTTTCACTTTGAAATCATCAATAAAATCTCAAAAAACGAAGATGGATTCATTAAATATAATTAATTTTTTAAAGAATACTTACCTCAATCCCTATGATGAAAATCGCCTAAACAATTGCCAAAATCCAAGCTCCTCAACGCAAAATATGACTAAATGAACAAAACCTATATATATACCTATTGTGTCTCTTTTCTCGTGCCAAGCAATTCCGATACTCGTATTTTATGTCCCCAATGGATTTCTTGTGAAATTCTAGTCAAGTTAAGCTTTTTAATCACTCAATTTGACCTTATAATGAATGAGATACGTGAATTTTAATATTTATAAAAAGTGCAAATTTTTAAATACGCATCAGTGGTGATTTCGTAATTAAACTTAAAAATATGGCAACCTAATTCTTACTAAAATGATCATAAAATTCTCATACGATGTCCAAATTTGACGATTCTTGTTTCTATGGGTCCGTAATTACGACATGGATCTAATGCTTCAATCAAAAAAATCAGAACTCATTTGTTCAATATGATATCATTTATTCTTGAAGAAACGATGTCGAAACATAAGAAAAACGATCGCAACACAACCCAAACCTATTCGAACTCACCTGAGGCTCTAAGGACCTCAACCAATAATTCCAACAAGTCATATAGCTCTTCCCAAACTTAGTCGAAACTCCAAAACAACATCAAAACACCAAATCAACCTCGAATTCAAGCCTAAGAACTTCTAAACTCCTAAATTCCACCAACAACACCAAAACTCTCCAAAACACTCTGATTGAACTGAAATTTTGCAGACATATCCAAATAAATTACGAACCTGTTCCAACTGTCGAAATTCTATTTCGACCCCGATACCTATTTTTCACTGTCGTCCGGAAATCGCCAAAAACTAACTTTCGCCAATTCAAGCCTAATTCTACACTGGACATTATAAAAATATTTCGTACACACTCCTAAGTCCAAAATCATCTAACAGAGCTAACCAAATTATAAAATTTCCAATTCGAGATTGTATACTAACAAGACAAACCTTTCAAATTTCAAGCTTCATATTGAGAACTGTTCTTCCAAATTCATTCTGATCACCCTGAAAACCTAAATAAAAAATTTACGTAAGTTATAATACACTACACAGGGCAAGTCATGCCCGAGAACTGGCGAGCAAAGTGCAAAAGCTCAAAATGATCGGTCGGGTCATTACAAGTAATGATTGTAAGTAATGTTCTAAGGGTTTGAAACCACGAATTGCACATCGTAGTGCTATGTTGAGGGGAGACACACACTTGATGAAGAGCGTGAGGTCGTCTACTATTAGGGATTGTGACTTGGTTCGCCCGATTGATGATTTTACTGTGCATTTGACTGAAACTTATTTGTTATCATCATGATTTGGACTGATTGCCATGGGATTCGTGCTAACTATTTGAACCCTCCAGTGATTGTTATCACTATTTCCTCTCTGTATTGATTTATTACTTGAACTCAGTCATGCTGTTTTCCAATGTTTTACGACTCAGCCATTTTTACTCTGTTTTGAGACTTAAGTGATATTTTAAATTATGTTTTTGGGCTAAGAACTATTGTTTTACAGATGCCCGAGGGGCTTGTGATGATTTTATGACTGAGCGTGGACGAGGGCCAGATGTGAGGATACACTGAGTGATATGAGGCCGAGGGCTTGAGATACATATATACGCCACAAGGTGGCTTGAGTGATATGAGGCCGAGGGCCTAGATCTGATGCCACGAGATGGCTTTATATTGCGCTTGGGCCTAAGGGGCCCCTTCCGAAGTATGTACACCCCTAGTGAGCGCGGGTATCCATTATGATCATAGAGTGAGCCCGAGGGGCTGGTACTGTTCCATATGTTTACTTTACTTTAATTGTCTGCCATTACCTGTTGATTGTTTTACTTTATGTGTTATCTTCCTGATTGCCTAGCATATGTGTTACTTGAGTGTTGTGCCACGAGCGGATTTCTGTGCTTATCTGCACTAATTGTTTTGCATTCATTTGCATAACTGTTGAAAAAGTCATTTTCAAAAGAGGTTTAAACTGAGCTAAGGTGTTTTAAGAGATTTCACAGCTTTATTGTTTTTTTTTCTTAAATGGCTTTTACACTGCTTCTATACGGCATATTGATACACCTTACGAGATTTCTTACTGCGCAGTTATTATTTACTTTTATTACTCACTGAGTTGGAGTACTAACTTTACTCCCTGCACTTTGTGTGCAGATGCAGGTATTTATACACCTGGTAGCGGGTTTTGGCTGATCGAAGGCAGAGTTATCGGAGTTTAGCGAGGTGATTACCAGCGTTCGCAACACCACTTTTCTCCCTTTTCGTTCATTAGTTCTATTATGTACATTTTAGACCTTGTAGTTGTATTTACACTCTAATAGTTGCTCGTGACTTGTGCACTCTAGTTTGGGCTGTGTCGGATTGTACTTCTGCTAATTATATCACTAAATCATATTTAAACTTTTTATTAATATTTAACTATTTTGAAAAAGGCAAAATGAGTTAGTTGGCTAGCCTTGTATTCACGCAAGGTGCCATCACGACCGAATCGGGGTTTGGGTCGTGATAAGTTGGTATTGGAGCCTAGGTTACATAGGTCTCACGAGTCATGATCCGGTTTAGTAGAGTCTCACGAATCGATACAGAGACGTTTGTATTTATCCTCGAGAGGCTGTAAAACCTTTAGGAAAACTTCACATTCTTGGAATCTTATCGTGCGTCCTTGATTCATCTTGAAAAGTAACTTTTGAAACTCATTCAACGTGTTTGCATGCGCGCATGAGCGCTCAGTATCAGATGTACCTTGATGGCTTGTGATTCCCTAATCGAGGGGCGAGATGTGATCTCTGTGAGTTTGATGTTGGGCCAGTCTGGAGGACTTGAGGCTGGATCTTTGCCTATGGTTTGAGCACCGAGGTGCTAATTGTGTAAGCAACTGTTAAGAACTTATATGTTCGGTATTGTCCCCATTTGTGGAAGTGACGGCTAGATAACTATGTGATGAGTATATTAGCACTGCAAGATGTATCTATATGACTTGGAAGTGTCGAGAAAGGCCTGCGGATGGATATAATAACTATTAGGTGCTGGAATTCCATCTTGATTCGAGGAGTAGTCCCGAGTTATGGGCGTATGAAGAATATTTTCATGATTCCCAATTGAGAGTGAGATAAATTTCATGTTGCGGCATGAGTTCAGACTTAGGAAGACTAAGGGATTGCGTACAATTTATGATGGTGGAGGTATACAGAAATGTTAATTGAGGGCAAAACAGGTGGGTTATCTCCTACGAACAATTCTGGGGTGTTGTGACCCTTATGTAACTGTTAGAAGATCTCATGTGCAAGTGAAATGTAAGTGTTGAAATTTGAATATTGGGTTGCCTAAGAGAGTGGCTTAACTGTTGCGGGAATGAGTGCGAGATTTGTCGAAGATTTAGAGTACTAGATTATCTGTATTTTCACAAGCTTACAAAGGAATTGAGTTTTATCTCATTGTGGTATCGTGGCATCAATAGAGTATAAACGTTATGCGTTATTGAGTGTATTTTGATCTGTGGCTTCGAGCCAAGTGGGGGAGTCGACTCTGAGTAGTTAATTGCACGATTAGGTACTATGTTGGTTCCAGTTTGAGGCGTGCTGGTGAATCGGTTATGGCTTGCCGAAATTGAGACCGAGGAATGGCTCGAGTAAAGGAAAATTTTGGCAAAGGTTATATTAAGCTTCATAGGTATGAGAATCATGGGATGTCTTGAGTTATTGTTGGCAAAAATTCTTGGTGCATAGGACAAAAAGTTACTACTTGGTGGTATTGGGATGAGGTTACATTCTGAGGTGGCGGGGTGCCAGTGAGGCACTGGTTGTTCGGTTTCCTTGATCAAACTAATTGTAGTTTGAGGAGAGTGGATGACCTGCGAGAATGGTTCTAATATGTTCAAGATTCTGCAAATATCAATTGGGTAATTTGAAGTTGCATATGTGGTTAGAAACTAAGTTTCATTGGAAGATATCTAGAATTGTAGTATTTTCTATAAATTGTGAGATTCTATGTATCAGTATCACGAAGGTAAAGGTAACGGATGTAGATTCATAGGGAGTCTCTTAAGAGAAAGTAGTTTGTAATGTGGTACTTTTGGGGATATTTAAGGGAGTATTCAGCGGCTTATGGGTTTCAAATAGTGTGGTTTTACGCTTGGGTCTCGTGTGGTAAGGCTGGGTTGAGGCATTGTGGTGCTATATCAAGAGGACATATCAAGTTGAAGTTGAAATAGAAGGAAATTTATATGGATGGAGTAGCTTGATAGCAGACCAGATCAGTATGGTAAGGATAGGATGAATTCCTTGGCTGTGTTCGAGGTAATGAGTTCATATAGGTATTTTGCATAAATGCTCTACGGTTTTGATGGCTTGCTTAGCTTGGTCTAGTCAGAAGGATTCAGTCCTGACAGTTAGTTTTTGCAAATGGAATTGGGAGAGTTCTTGTTGATTTCTACCGTGGTTGAAGTTGGGTATTTTCTGCGAGTGTGAAAAGTATGGGATGTGTAATGATTTTTTTGTTCTAGATGGGATCAATGAAAGTTCTTGGCTAGATGGGTTACAATTCAGTTCTAAAAGGGAGTTCATAAAACTCTTAGGCAGCGGGTAGCCTCAGATGACTAAAGAAATGGTATTTCTAATTGAAAATGATTTGATGAGAGTATATGTCTCAAGAAAAGGGCAATGTGACTAAGTTGATGGCACTTCGATAGTATTGCAGAACTTTCTTGTTAGATCGATTGGTGATATTCGGGTTTGCTTGGTGGCACAGGGAGATTATAGAGTATCTATTGTGGAATAATTGGGTATTAAAGGTGTGGCATGTGTTCGGATCGCGAAATTGGGATCAGTTATGGTGATTCATGTGCCGTGTGCGTGTGGAGATGGAAGTTCTCATATTTGGGCTATGATGTGGTTGTAGAATGTGTGTATCGAGACTATTTAGTACCTACCGAGATTTGGAGGCTCGATCAGATCTTTCTTTGCTTGGTATATTAGATTTTGGATGTGGTGTTGGGGTTTAGACTGGTTGTCTCTATGTTGGGTAATTCTAGACTATTGCGCTATGAGCTATGCCGAAAATGCCACGGGTTTAGTGGCGAGGTGTGTTAGATTATGTTCTAGTAGAGTGGTTTATATTTCGAAGACCCAGCGAACGGTTGGGAAGGATTTCCTTTCTTAATTGGGCCTTCGTGATGGATGTCAGTGCAGAGGTTTCTACCATTGATTTAGTTTCAGTGTTGAGGGACTTTTCGGATGTGTTTCTTGTGGTCGGGCATGTTGCCGGGTGAGGTTGTGAATTTCGGTATTGATTTAGTGCCGGGCTTCGTATCGTATAGCACCGACAAAGTTAAGGAGTGTAGGGAAGAACATCAAGATTTTCGTGATGAAGAGTTCGTTGGCAGGCCAATATGGATGCGTGTTCTAGCTTAAGTCGGCTTAGTTGGCCCCGACCGTTATTGAGCTTATTAGTGATCTAGGGAGATTTATGAGTTGCCTTTTTGTGTTGCGAGACGTCATGATTTTTTTGTTTTAGGCACACATAGTGCGGTTGTATTGGGGATTTCTTGGTGAAGGGCGTATCGGTTATGTCCTATCGGGTTTGCGTGGTTTATGTTATTTATCTCACTGTGGGTGTAATGATTTACTTTGGTTCCAGACATCAAATTGTGTGTGGTTGTCGATTTCGCGCATTTGTGACTTGAGGTACTTCATGCGGAGCAGTGTATAATAGGATCGCACATTGCAGCGAAGCTTTGTGGAGATATGAACTTGCGGGTTAGATTCGTGTGTTCTATTTTCCTGATGTGAGACGAGTTCTCGGCCATGTGTTGTGGTGGTACTGGTGAGCTTGAGGTATAACTCTTTCATTTGAGTCATTTTCATGATTTGAGTATGTTCGGACCGTGGCCTAATGATGCGTGTATTGTGCAAGTTGTGGATTATGCATGTATTAAAGTGTCATGTCACCAGAGTAGTGTGTTGGATTATAGGAGATCGTTGGGATCATTAATGAATACGAACGGATTCGATTTCAGCATGTTGAAAGGATAAGATCGTGGTTCGGCTTGGAAAGTTGCTATGCTGTTTGCGAGAGGAGAACTGCCTTTATGAATGGGTGATCTGAGAAAACTTGTTAGGGTTTATTGCTTGTTCCATTTATCCTTGGCAGTATATGAAAGTGTTGGAATGAGACTTTTGTTGATAAGAGATTCTTTACCAGTATTCAGTTGTTGTGGGAAACTGCTCTGAATATAAGTTATCGCTATGAGTGTTTGAGGTATGTGGTATATCATGGGATCGCTCTCGAGATTGCAGGCATGGTTTATTGTAGCTGGTTCGGGTCTATTCAGAGTATAGGTGTGAGGTTTTGATCGTATCGATGGTTTCAGAAGTGAAAATGTGGTTCTATGGCTAATAGGCCAAATTGGATTGTGCAATTTCAGTTGCTATGTGTTATCAAACATATATGAGATAGGGTGACGTGGGATCACCCCCGGGTATATGCATGATAAGGTTATTCAGCGATTGGTTAGTTTTTAGAACACCTTTGGGCACGTTAAGTGGGGAGGATGTAATGAACCGACCAATCATTTTGAGCTTTTTTACTTTGATCGTCAGTTCTCAAGCATGACTTGCCCCGTCTAATGCATTATGACTGATGTAGATCATTGGTTTTGATTTTTAGGAAAATCAGAATGAATTTGAAGGAACAGTCTCAGTTGAAAACTTTGAATTTGAAAGGTTTGACCAAGGGTTGAATTATTTGTATATGAGCTCGGATCAGAGTTTTTATGGGTTGGTTAGCTTTGTTAGGTGATTTATGACTTAAAAGTGTGATCAGCATTGGTTTTGGAGGTCCGGTGAAGAATTTGGCTTGAATTGGCAAAATTAGTATTTTGACGATATCCGGTTGATATGTGAGATTTTGATCCGGGGGTCAAAATGGAATTTAGAGAGTTACTGTAACCTTCTTATGTCATTTGGGATATGTGTGCAAAATTTCAGGTCATTCAAACGTGCTTTGGTTGGGTTTTTGATCGAAAGCGTATTTCAGACATTTTTGGAAAAACTTAAGCTTGAATTCGCTGGGTTTTGGGTAATTTGATGTTGTTTGAGGTATTTTGATAATTGGAACAAGTTTGAATAAGGTTTTAGGATGTGTTGGTTCTTTTGGTTGAGGTCCCAGGGGCCTGGGGTGAGTTTTGGATGGTCAACCAGACCATTTTTGGTATTTTGAAGTTGAGGTGTTGCATAGTTTATCTCTTTGCGTCCGCGTGAGTAGGCTCGCGTTCGCGAAGAAGGAGGGGAGGAAGGCCAGGTTTAACTCTTCGCAGATGGGCTTCCCTTTCGCGGAAGGCTATGGATTCAAGTTTCGCGTTCGTGAATGAGGGTACACGATCGCGTAGAAGAAGTGAGTCAGATGGGGGCTAAAGTGATTTGTGCATCGTGTTCGCATATGGTGGCTCGCGTTCGCGTAAGGTAATTCAATTGATCATCGCGTTCACAGGGTGCTGGTTGCGTTCACCTAGTGTATTTGTGATGTCTTGAATATTTGCTCTTCGCGATCGCGAGGCTTGCGCCGCGATCACGATGAAGAAATGTCAGAACTGGGCGGAAAGCTTTTAAGTTATTCATCCGCGATTTTGGGTAATTTTTCTTCCATGGTTGATCATTTTGAGAGCTTCTTGGTGGAGATTAAAAAGCGATTCAAGGGGAATCGATTGGAGGTAAGATTTTTAAACTTAAAACTCTTTTCCATTGTGAAATCCACCTAGAAATTTATGGAAACTAAGCCTAAATTTAAAGAACTAAGGCTTGAGAAATTGGACTTTTGATTTGGGATTTAAAGGACCATTTTGGTTCGGATTTGAGAACTTTCGATATGCATGAACTCGTGGGGAGATGAAGAATATTATGGTCTGAAAATTTATGAGTTTCAATAAGTGGGCCCGGGACTTGAGTTTTTGTAATTCCGGGATTTATGCCCGTTATTGATTGTTTTCGCTTGGGCTTTGTTCCCTTAGCATATTGTGATGTATTCGTTCTGATTTTGGATAGATTCGACGCGCGTGGAGGCCGATTTGAGGGGCAAAGGCATTGCGAGCTAGAGATTTTGCCAGCTCGAAGTGAGTAATGATTGTAATTGATATCCTGAGGATTTAAAACCTCGGATTGCACATCGTAGTACTTTATTGAGGTGAGACACGCGCTTGATGACGAGCATGGGGTCGTCTACTATTGGGGATTGTGTCTTGATTCGTCCCGATTGATGATTTTACCGTGCATTTGACTAAAGCTTACTTGTTATCATCATGATTTGAGCTGATTGTCATATGGGCTTCGTGCCAACTATTTGAACCCTTCGAGGATTTTATCACTATTTCCTCACTTTATTGATTTATTACTTGAACTCAGTCATGTTGTTTTTCCACTATTTTATAACTCAACCATTTTTATTCAGTTTTGCGACTTAAGTGATATTTTAAATGATGTTTTTGGGCTGAAAACTACTATTTTACAAATGCCCGAGGGGCAAGTGATGATTTTCTGACTGAGTGCGGCCGATGGCCAGATGTGAGGATACACTGAGTGATATGAAACCGAGGGCCTGAGATACATATATACACCACGAGGTGGCTTGAGTGATTGAGGCCGAGGGCCTAGATTTGATGCTACGCGACGGTTTGATATTGCGCTTGGGCCGTAAGGGGCCCCTCCCGGAGTTTGCATACACCTAGTGAGCGCGGGTACTCATTGTAATCACAGGTGAGCCCGATGGGCTGATATTGTTCTGAGAGTGTGCCCGAGGGGCTAGTACCGTTCTGTGTTTACTTTACTTTAATTGTTTGTCATTACCTGTTACTTGAGTGTTGTTCCTGACGGGCGAATTTCTGTGCTTATCTACACTAATTGTTTTGCATTCATTTGCATAACTGTTGAAAAATTTATTTTCAAAAGTGGTCTAAATTGAGCTAAGGTGTTTTTAAGAGATTTCACAGCTTTATCGTTTTTTTCTTAAATGGCTTTTACACTGCTTCTGTACGGCATATTGATACGCTTTATGAGATTTCTTCTTGCGACTTGTGACACCCTGCTTTGGGCTGTGTCGGGTTGTACTTCCACTAATTATATCATTAAATCATATCTAAATTATTTATTAATATTTAACTATTTTGAAAAATGCGAAATGGGTTAGTTGGTAGGCCTTGTCTTCACAAAAGGCGCCATCACGACCGGATCGGGATTTGGGTCGGACAGTGGGTACGGTTCCCGTGATGCAGTTCATGATGTGTACAAAAACAAATAACTGCGCGACATCGCGACTTGTTCAAAAAAATTTCATAAATAAATAAAGGCGGTTATAAAGTTAAAATATACAATATGATTAAAATATGTAATAAATCAGATAATTAGGCTAATTATTAATAGTTGAGAGACCATGCTAAAATCACATAACTCGGAAGCGCCTCACACCTTCTCCCCCGTTAACAAAATTCCTTACCCGGTATTTTGTGTACACGGACCGTAAAATAGAGTCAATTTCCTCGATTTGGGATTTAAAATAAATTGCTGACTTAGAACACCATAATAAATATTCTAAGTGGTGAATCTGAAATGAAATAAATAATCTAATTTGATTGATGTCACTTAAATTGAAAAAACTTCCTAATCCATTCTCAGGAAAAAAGAAGTGTTTCTTCAAGTTTTGAATGATAGTTTTATTTGTTGACTCAGCCTGTCCGTTTCCCGTTGGATAATATGGTGTTGATAGGACCCTCTTTATTTGTGTGCCTCGAGGAACTCTGTCACCTTGGTGTCGATGAATTGTTTTCCATTGTCACACACAATCTCGGCAGGTATCCCGAACCGGCATATGATATGGTCCCAAATGAAGTCGATAACTTCTTTTTCTCTGCTTCTCGAAGGCATGTGCTTCCACCCACTTAGAAAAATAATCAGTTATAAACAGAATAAATTTGGCTTTACCTGGGGGCGTTGGTAGAGGGCCGATTATATCCATCCCTCATTTCATGAAAGGATGAGGATAGGACCAAATGGAGTTGTTCTCCAGGCTGATGGATCATTGGTGCGAATCGTTGACACTTACCACATTTTCTCAGAATTCCTTAGTACCTTTTACCATGCTATCTGAGTAGTAACCTGCTCTGATAACTTTGCGAACTAAGGACTCGGTGTCGGAATGATTTCCACAAGTGTCCGTGGATGTCTTGAAGGACATAATGGTGTCCCCCGGCCCCAAACATACCGCTAATGGCCCATCAAACGTTCTCCTATACAATGTTCCATCCTCTTCTAATGCAAACCCAGAAGCCTTGGCCCGTAGGGCCCTCGATTCTTTGTGGTCCGATGGGAGTTTTCCATTTTTCAAATAGTCATATACTTTTTCCTCGTCCCATGTCAGACTTGTTGAGTTTATCTTAGCATGACCCTCTTCTACCACAGACCTTGATAATTGGACAACGGCCCCCGGGACAATGTCATCTTCTTTGACCGAAGATCCCATATTGACAAGCGCATCAACCTCATTGTTTTGCTCTCGAGGCATATGATCTAGAGTCCACTCCTTCAAACAGTGTAGAGTTACCTGTAGTTTATCCAAGTACTGTTGCATTCTATCCTCTCGGACCTCGAAACTTTTGTTCAATTGGTTTACAACCAATAGAGAATCGCACTTGGCCTCGATGATTTCTGCTCCCAAGCTTTTAGCTAGCTCAAGACCTGCAATCATTGCCTCATACTCGGCCTCATTGTTAGTTAATCTTGGAGCTTTAATAGACTGCCTAATGATATCACATGTGGGTGGTTTCAACAGAATGCCAAGCCCGGACCCTTTCATGTTCGAAGCACCGTCTGTGAAGAGGGTCCATACCCCTCATGTAATACCAGAGCTTAACAAGAGTTCTTTCTCCACTTCAAGCACGAGGGTCGGCGTAAAATCGGCCACGAAGTCAGCTAGGATTGAGACTTGATGACCTTTTGGGGTCGATATTCGATATCGTACCCGCTAAGCTCGACGGCCCATTTGGCCAATCGGCCTGATAGAACCAAAATATTTCGAAGGGGGTAAGTGGTTAATAAACATTTAGGATGACATTGAAAATATGGTTTCAACTTTCGAGATGCGCTTATAAATGAAAGTGCTAATTTTTCTAAATGAGGGTACCTAATTTCAGCATCCCCTAGAGTACAGATCACGTAATAGATAGGAAACTGTGTACCTTGCTCTTCTCGAACTAGTACCCCACTTATCGCTATCTCAGACACTACCAAGTAGAGATAAATCCTTTCATCTATCTTCGAGGTGTGAAGCAAAAGCGGGCTCGACAGATACTGCTTCAACTCTTCTAAGGCTTGTTGGCATTTCTTGGTCCATGAAAAATCCTTCTTGTTTTTTAGCAAGGAAAAGAAACAGTGACTTCGATCTGATGACCTCGAAAATAAACTGGCCCAAAGCAGCTATTCACCCCGTTAATCTTTACACGACTTTCATGCTATTCACGACCTTGATATCTTCGATGGACTTGATTTTATCAGGGCTAATATCGATACCTCGATTTGACACCATGAAGCCAAGAAATTTGCCCGAACCGACTCCGAAGGCACATTTTCCGGGTTAAGCTCCATGTTGTATTTCCTCAAGATTTCAGATATTTCCTGCAAATGAGCCAAATGGTCCTCTGTGCGCAGGGACTTAACCAACATATCATCAATATAGACTTCCATTGTTTTACCTATCTATTTTCGAACATTTTGTTAACTAAGCGGTGGTACGTTGCTCCTGCATTTTTAACCCCGAAGGGCATGACATTGTAACAATAAGTTTTTTTTCCTGGTCTTCCGGGTTCATCTGAATTTGATTGTACCCGGAGTAGGCATTGAGAAAAGTTAGGGTCTCGTGGCCAGCCGTGGCATCGATCATTCGGTCGATGTTCGACAATGAGAAAGAATCTTTCGGACATGCTTTTTTCAAGTCCTTATAGTCTACACACATCCTAAGCTTGTTTCCCTTTTTAGGAACTACTACTCGGTTGGCTAACCACTCTGGTTACTTTACCTCCCGAATGCATCCTATTTTAAGAACTTAGGTTACTCGTCTTTTATGAAGGCATATTTTACCTCGGATTAAGGTCTCCTTTTTTGCTTTACCGGTTTGAACCTAGGATCGATGCTCAGTCGATGTGTGGTGATTTTCAGCGGAATACATGTCATATCTAAATAGGACTAAGCAAAGAAATCCATATTATCAATAAGAAATTGAATGAGTCTTTTCCTGAGTTCAAGGGTTAATCCCGTTCACGTGTATACCTTTCTCTCGGGCAGATATTCAATAAGTATGACCTTCTCTAGTTCCTCGATAGTTGACTTGATTGCATCAGACTCTTCAGGAACGACGAAGGTCCGAGGAGTAAAAGTCCTCTTAGTGTTCGATTACCTATTTTTCTGACTCAGCCGAGGCAGGGGGCTATGATTGATATTTCGTCGCATGTTTATCTTCGGTATTTAATTTCTCCGAGGTCAAGGGCACTTCTTCGATTGCAAACATCTCTTTTGCGGTGTGCTGCTCTCCATGGACTGTCTTCACTCCTTCCTCTATTGGGAATTTCATCATTTGGTGAAGAGTAGAAGGCACTGCCCTCATGCTTTGTATCCACGGTCTCCCGATAAGCGCGTTATACCTCATGTCGCCTTCGATGATATGGAACTTTGTATCTTGTATGGTCCTGGCTATGTTTACCGGCAAGATGATTTCTCCCTTTGTTGTTTCGCTTGCCATATTGAAGCCATTCAGGACCCGAGATATTGGTAATATATGATCTCGTAGGCCGAGTTGTTCTACGACCCTCGATCTGATTATGTTCGTCAAGCTACATGGATCCACTAAAACACGTTTAACTGAATTTTATTCAAAAGGATAGAGATTACCAGAGCGTCGTTATGATACAGAGATATGCCTTCCGTTTCCTCGTCACAGAATGATAAGACGTCCTCGGGCACGTAGCTCTGAGTCCATTTTTTCTGGTGATAGATACTTTGGTACGCTTGAACACAAGTCGGTGAGGAACATCGACTTCGCCGATGATCATGTGGATCACATGTTGTGGTTCGTCTTGCTCATTTTTCCTTGCGTATCTCTCCCTGAAGTGATTCTTAGCCCGATCACTTAGAAATTCTCGAAGGTGGCCTTCGTTAACAGCCGATCCACCTCTTCCCTCAGTTGGCGACAATCTTCTGTCCTAGGGCCATGTGTATCGTGATACTTGTACATCAAGTTCGGGTTTCTTTGAGAAGGATCGACTTGTATAGGCCTGAGCCATTTGTTGTCTTTGATTTTTCCAATACCCGACACAATTCCTTATGCATCCATGCTAAAGTTGTACTCCAATAATTGAGGAGCCTTTGCAGGATCGGTATGCTTATCGAATCCGTTTCCATTTACGAGTCCCAAGAACTTTGACCCCGATCATTTCTTCGATCGTTCTGAGGAGCGTTTCAACATGAACTGTGGTTCCTTCAATTGATATACGGTTGATACATTTCCCTGTTCGTATCCCTCAGGGACTTGGCCACAAACCTGTTAGGATGAACTGAACCTGAGGTGGCTCCTAATTGGTCGTCCTCAACCCCGATTTTTGACTGGTAACAGTTGTGCACATCTGACCACGTCACAGCTGGATACTCGATGAAGTTCTGCTTTAGTTGTCGATAAGAAATTGAGCTTCGCTCATTCAAACCCTGCATGAAGGCCTGTACTGCCCAGTCTTCGAAAACTGGCGGCAACTCCATTTTTTCCATCTGAAACCTGGACACGTACTCCATAAACATCTCGTCATCCCTTTGTTTTATTTTGAAGACATCCAATTTTCTCATGGCTACCTTTATGGCCCCGACGTGGGCTTTAACGAAGGCATTTGCCAACATAGCAAATGAATCAATAGAGCTAGGAGCTAAGTTGTGATACCAAATCATTGCTCCTTTTGAGAGTGTTTCCACAAACATTTTCAACAACATTGACTTGATTTCATTATTATTCAAGTCATTTCCTTTGATCCTGCAAGTGTACGAAGTAATATGTTCGTTAGGGTCGGTTGTCCCGTTATATTTGGGTATACCGGGCATGCAAAATTTCTTAGGAATGGGCATCAGGGCTGCACTATGAGAGAATGGTTTTTGTATGAACTTTTTTACATCTAGACCTTTCAAAACTCGAGGTGCCCCCGGTATCTAGTCTACACAGGAGTTATAAGTCTCCACATTCTTATCGTTATCCTCAATTTTCTTTTCTTCGGACTCGATCCATTTAGTGAGCTCTCCGAGCATTTTCATAATGGTGGGGTCAGTCCCCGAGTTGTTTCCATTTGGCCATTCTGGGGTTGGTTTAGCGCGTTGATTGCTTTCATGTTCAGCTACACTCGGGGTCTTATTTTGACTTTGGAGTTGAGCGATGGCGATATGCTGAGCCTGCAATATCTCAAATATCACTTGGAGACTGACTCCCCCATCTCCTACTCCTGGTGTTCCTTGGCCCCATGGTCAAGCCTCCTGCGTACACTTCATTCGGGGTCCATGCTTAGGCTGGTGTTTATAGCAATATGAGAACCAACATCAACTGGTTCCATGTTTGGCACTTCCCCAGGGCTTACCGGTGGTACCTCAACCCCGACATTATTGTTTTCTCTAAGACCCCCATTGTCATGGACAAATGCGTTTTGTGTGCTAGACATGTTTAAGCTTGAGAATCAAAAGATCTTGACAAGAAAAAGTGTAAAGATAACGTGTGTAATGAGAAACAATAAAGAAATAGTCACTATTATCTTTAGCCCCACGGTGGGCGCCAAACTGTTTACCTCGAAAAATACGAGTAACAATTAAATTTGATTTGTGATTTTAAAGATACGTGATTTAATTCAATATCAATTAATAATCAAGAAATATGAAGTAAAAATAAAAAAGAAAGGTGAATCAAACAAGTGTTACTTAACAGCAGTGACCTCGAGCATAGAGACTTCGAGGAAGGCTTGATATAATAAGAACAAGTATAAAAGCAAAGTAAGAATAATAGAGCTAAATGACAATGCAGATGAAAAACAGGCGAAAAAGGTAGAGTATATTCTATTCTCAGTGCACAGATAATGTTACAAATGATTGTGGTACCCTTTATATAATAGGGAAACCCTAGATAAGGAATATTTCTATTTACAGTAGGGAATATGCTTGATACAACTGTCTAATCGCCTAGTACGGAATTGTACAATCATATTCCGCGATTTGCGCCATGACTTTGAGGAGTGGCAGGAATCTAGCTTGCTTTGATACAAATCCATAACGGTACTATTTAGGAGTCAGGCATACTCAGACCTGGTATTCCTCGTACTCCTATCTTCGGACATTGAGCTTTGTCTTCGAGCTTGATTTTGGTCCACTGGTCTCAAATCTCGACCTCAACCGAACTCGGGCCCATGACGGACCCCCGAGCCTATAAATCGGAGGCATACGATTTTGACCGTGTACACTTTTTATTATTTGGAGGGAGGGAGATGTGTAAATATGTGAGCTCCAGCTAATAAAGCCATTACAGGTTTCATCAAAATTAAATTATTTATTTCTACCAATTTATTGTTTAAAATCCTTCAGTAAATTATCCACTTAGCTCAGATCCTCCGTTTTCAACTTGCAAGCTTGAATGAAATGTATATAAAAGAAAGGAATTTTCTTCCTCACCAGAAAGTTTCACAAGAAGAACATGTAGAATGTATATCAAAAACCTTAAAACCTGAGTGCACCGCTTCCAATGTTATGAGCAAGAAAGGGATTCGAACCATCATAAAAATTTCGATTAATCTTCACATCTCAGTTTGAAAGATGTAAAATACTGACAAACCTGATATTAACAACAAAAAAAAAAAAAAAGGAAAATGAGTGTGGGAAAGTAAATTACAGGAACATACCAAATAAGAGTCAAAGGAAAGATCTTCTAGCTCAATCTGGAGGCTGTATAGTAACTGTGGATGCATGGTTGTCCATATCTTCATGTTGCATTCATTGAATTTCCTTGGTTAACTTGGCAGCAGATTAGGTGCACCAGTTTACTTACATGCGTGTTAGAGGTGTTGCATCAACAAAATGAGAAGGGATTTCCTTAGGCCTCTTTCATTTAGTTAAAGCCAAACGTTTTAGCTTAGGAAAGCATCCACGGAAACAAACCGAAGTGCGATGATGAGATTGTTAGATTTTAAATATTTAAGTTCAGGGAAGTCTGAATCTTTCACTTTCACGTGATCCCCTTCAAAGGCTTTGAGGAATAACTTTAAGATCTCCAAGTTAGGTGGTTCTACAGTGGTCGAGATTTGGGTCCAATATAGACATCTTTGACAAAGTCAATCCATTAGTTTCTCGAGGAAATTGAATCTGTGAGAAAGTTTAGCTGGATAGCTGTAGGAACCGGCTTGAGGGATTCAAGGTGACTTAGAAACTCTAATATGGGAAGAAGACTACACCTACCCATTGGATTGGATGGACCACCAGACTTGGAAAAAACCCAGACTATATTGCGACAAGTCTTATGCGATGTTATACCAAAGAAAGTCGATCAAATCAGTAGACCACGGCCACCACTTCATGCCTTATGAATACTTTTTCATTGAGGCTCGGATGTAGTTGGCCTACGTTAGCAACAGCCTTATCCAGTATGCCAAGAGCGGGCGTTTTTGACATATGCTATTATGATTGGAAGGGCTACAAAGTGAAGCTTGCATCATGCTCCGAGAGATGTATTGCACTAAGAAAGAACAACAGCCTCGGTTATTCTATGCCAACACCTTGACCAGGTATATGAGGCCTTTCAGGGTCACTCCTCTTCTGAAGAACCCTGAAATGCCTCGTATACCTGGTCAAGTGTTGGCACAGAATAACTGAGGCTGCTTTTCTTTCTTAGCTCGGAGCATGATGCTAACCACATTTATAGCTCTGCCAGTCATAATACCATATGTCAAAAACACCCGCTCTCCGCCAACCCTCGTATTGTGAGCATTCCGAATAAGTGGTTGCTAACGAAGGCCAACTACGTGTGTGCCTCCTTGGAAAAGTATTTATAAGGCATGGAGTGGTCTGGTCTACTGATTTGATCCACCTTGCTGTGGTATTCCCATCGTATAAGACTCGTCGCAAGTCTATATACTCTGGACTCCTTTTGCAATTCGTAGTCCACCCAGTCCAATCTGGAAATCCTAGAAAGGCATTGAGAACCTCTGATGCAACCGAGAGGTAGACACCCCAAACTGCTGGCACTTTGAACTGAGGGCACCAGTTGGCATACAATTCCTGCACCATAGTTGCCTGGCTGGCCTCCTCAAGCAGAACTCTCCATTCCCTATCATCCTTCAGATTTTTCAACACCCCAGGAGCCCTCCGCAAAGGACGTACCTCTTTGCAGCTAACTTCTTAAAGGATTTCTTGGGGGCACCATCCACAAATGTAAGAGCAGGAGCAGCTGGTTTCTGTCTCTTGGCCCAGAGGCTGCTGGCCGCTTTCTGTTCAGGAGTAAGTTTCGTCTTGCCTTTGTCTCTGGCAAAAGCTCAGGATGTGGAAGGCTTAGCCTGAGTGGCTTTCGCTTTCGGAGCCATGAATAGGTACCTGCAAAAGAAACAACTTCAGATAGTTGCCCCAGCTGTACGAATACAATACCTGCAAAAACTCAGGATTTTTCAACACCCCAGGAGCCCTCCGCAAAGGACGTACCTCTTTGCAGGTAACTTCTTAAGGATTTCTTGGCGGCAGCATCCACAAATGTAAGAGCAGGAGCTGCTGGTTTCTGTCTCTTGGCCCAGAGGCTGCTGGCCCGCATTCTGTTCAGGAGTAAGTTCCGTCTCGCCTTTGTCTCTGGCAGAAGCTCAGGATGTGGAAGGCGTAGCCTGAATGGCTTTCGCTTTCGGAGCCTTAGCTTTTGGAGCCATGAGTAGGTACCTGCAAAAGAAACAACTTCAGATAGTTGCCCCAGCTGTACGAATACAATAGCGGTCAGGTCTATGACTTTCCCATTAGGTTCAGTTATCAGGCACCGTAGTTAACCAATGACATTAATATGAAGTATGGAAGAATGCACAATTCAGCTATCTAGTTGCCTGCGACTAGTTCCGGCCAACTTCAACTTCAGGTTGTGCAATCAATTCCAAATAGTTAACTTTTTCCAGAAAACTACCATACACACAACCCTTTGCAATGATTCATAAAACCCACAGAAATTGGTTCATACACATGAACATAACAGGTATCATACTACTCTTTCAAGTCTCGCCACAAAGTTATGTAACACAATTGCTCAAAACTAATTATAAAAGGCCAGTAACCAACCAGAAGGGAGCATACTTCAGGAAAATTATGGAGAAAACACTAGCATACATGGAACTAAAAGCTTAGATCACGCACTTAAGCACATATGACAGTAATTGATTTTCGAGTCCCAAACTACTCTAGTAATTACACAGAAAAGCACAAGATCAAGCACATAAGAGCACTAACAACCATAAATCAGCTGGAGTAAAATTCTGTCAAGCGGTACTCAGACTTCCCTCTTCTAGACAAACACGGCTCTATCATATATTAACAAATTCATTTGCACCAACTTAAGGATAGTAAACATTATTGCATGGACAGTGGAGCCATAGCACATGATTATTTACACATGCAAGTTAAGATAAATAAGATTGACGAGTATTCAACCTTCTTCCTATCCAATCAATTTTTAACCGTATCAAGCAGTGAAATACCTAAAACAGCAAAAAAAAAATACTTAATGGCAGGTAATATAACTTAACCATAACACAAACTACCACAAGCTTCCTACTTGATTCAACAAGCGCCACCTCGCACGTATGTAATTAAGCATATCAAACATGTGTGTGTGTATATATATATCAAGGAAATGGCAGTCAGGTATGAAGGACACACTCACAACACTATATTTCCAAGGTAGGAGCTCAAACGAGAGCGACACCGTTTCAAATCACAACCTAAGATCCAGCACCAACAAAATGTTCTGAACTGTTGTCTCAAAAGAATAAGCAGAGAGCAAAGCAGCACTTAGATTACTAGGACACACGTAACAAGCAGTCAACTCTAGAAGCACAAACACGAGACACTAACATATGACTAAGTAAGGTGACCATGAGCAAGCCCCACCAATACTCTTACACTACAGACAAGTTCAATCAAAACTTATGAGTAGGCTACTCAGACTTCACCCGACAAGCCAAAGGTCACTGCGGCAATCAATCAAACATTTCGCAGGCATGGCACTTCATTCAGAACATTCCAGCAAAGATAATGGAGTACCCTCCCAATATCAATGGGAATTATAGTTAATCATAACACCAGCACCCAACTTCAACAATTTTCAAGGATCAAGCATGAATTTAGCCCTTTAGGGCACTAACAAGGCAAAAGTAGTCATGTACTAGCGCGAAATGGAACGGAGTGGTGAACGAGGGAATTGGCTTGGAACTTGTTAAAACAATATGATCAATATGATCAATATGCAATCTGATATTTTCTTCTCTGTCATTTACAAGGCCAGCAGCAGCCCTTTTTATACAAAATACAATGGCAACCAATTCCTAACTTGTAGGATGTGTATTGAACTAGGATTCTATCATATGTGTATTGAACTAGGATTCTATCATGATCCTTAACATGTAGGATTTATATGTAACTAGGATTCTATAATATTATCTCTAATATTATCTCCAATACCCCCCCTCAAGTTGGAGCATACGGGTTACAAATGCCCAACTTGCGAAGTAAAAATTCAAACTTGTCTCTTCCCAAGGCCTTAGTGAATATATCAGCTAGTTGTACCGTAGTCGACACATATGAAGGTTGAATAGTGCCAGCAGTAATCGAGTCCCGAATAAAGTGACAATCTGCCTCAATGTGTTTCGTTCTCTCATGAAACACTGGATTTTGAGCAATGTATAACGCAGACTGACTATCACAATAAAGATGCATCCCACTCTTGTGTTCAACACCCAAATCCCCTAAAAGTTGTTTTAACCATTTTAATTCACAAGTCAATGCAGCCATCGAACGATATTCTGCTTCGGCAGAGGAACGAGAAACCGTATGCTGTTTCTTAGTTTTCCATGAGACAGGAGACAAACCAAGAAGAACAAACCAACCACTTAAGGACCGTCTGGAAATAGGACAACTAGCCCAATCTGAGTCACACCAACCTTCAAGCTGCAATGCACTATCCGATCTCAACAATATACCTTGTCCTGGGTGTTTCTTCAAATACCGAACAACACGCAATGCAGCTTCCCAATGTTCCACTCGCGGAGCCTGCATGAACTGAGATAGTATGTGGACCGAGTATGCCAAGTCAGGCCTAGTGACAGACAAATATATCAAACGACCAATTAGTCGACGATACTTCTCTACATCTTGCAACACATCTCCTCTCGCCAGGGCTAGTTTGTGATGTTGCTCCATTGGGAAATCTGCAGGCGAGGAATCAAGCGTACCTGTTTCTGTAATGATGTCCATGGCATATTTGTTCTGACAAATAAAAAATCCCTGTTTGCTACGAGCTACCTCCAAACCCAAAAAATATTTTAAAAGACCCAAGTCTTTCATCTTGAAACAGTTCCCCAAGTATTGTTTAAAATTGAGCATAGCAGATTTATCATTACTTGCAACAATCAAGTCATCCACATATACCAGCACATTTAACTGTGTTTTACCTTTCAACAAAGTAAATAGGGAATAATCAGAATATGACTGTTTAAAGCCATAAGTTTTCAAAGCTGTTGCGAGCTTGGCAAACCAACATCGGGGAGCCTGTTTCAAACCATACAGTGACTTTTTCATCCTGCAAACTCTGCCACAATTTATATTATCAAAACCAGGAGGAATTTTCATATATACTTCCTCTTCAAGATCTCCATGGAGGAATGCATTATGCACGTCCATCTGATGAACCTCCCAGTTCTTCACTGCTGCTACTGCTAGAAAAGTACGAACAGTTACCATTTTAGCTACCGGAGCAAATGTCTCATTGTAATCCAAGCCTTCAATCTGATGATGACCAAAAATGACCAAACGAGCTTTCAATCTTTGCAAGTGTCCATGCTCGTCATACTTCTCTTTATATACCCATTTGCTTCCGAGGGCCTTTTTGCCGGGAGGCAAGTTAACAAGTTCCCAAGTACCTTGTTCCTCTAGAGCCTTAATTTCATCTGCCATTGCCTTTCTCCACCCCTCGTGTCTCATAGCTTCTTTGAAATTTCTTGGCTCATTCCCTACTGAAATAGCTGCAATATAGTTTCTATGTTTTTGAGAAAAATTGTGAGAATCAACGAAATGTGTTAATGTAAAGACCATACCTGAGGGAGATGTTGTCACGGGAATAACCGGAGGCGGAGATGGACGTTTATTATTTCGCACAGTGGTCACAAAGTCACGATATTTCACATTTGCATACTTAGTACGCATTCCCTTTCCCATAGCATCACCTTGCTCGCGCACCACAACCCGCTCATCAACAAGCTGTGGTTCACTGACCACAGGCTGCGTTACAGCAGCCTCCTCGCCACCAGCAGCTACCGCGCCACTGGCAGCCTCCTCACCACCAGCAGCTGCCTCGCCACTGGCAGCCTCCTCGCCACCAGGCTGGGCAGGCTGTGCAGCTGCGGCACCAGCACAAATGTCCTCATCAACAGCCTCCCTAACTCGTAGTCCACCCTCATAGCACTCATCTTCATCGTCACTTAACACACAATCCCCCTTAAACGAGGCCGGAGATGGATTAGATGTCACACTATTGCTAGTTATGAAAGGGAATTCATGCTCAAAGAATTGCACATCACGAGACACAAATCGTTGGTTAGTTTCTACATAAAAAACTTTCCACCCTTTTTTCCCAAAAGGATATCCTAAGAAAACACATTTCCTACTACGACTTGCAAATTTATCCCCTTTTCCCCGTTGATCATGAGCATAACACAGGCATCCGAAAACTTTGATGTGGTCATAAGAAGGGGTTTTATTGAACAAAATTTCAAAAGGAGTTTTATGTTTAAGCAATCTAGAAGGGGTACGGTTAATCAAATGACATGCGGCTTGAACACATTCCCCCCAAAATTGAAGCGGTAAATTTGCCTGAAATCTTAAAGCTCTGGCTACATTCAATATGTGTTGGTGTTTTCTCTCAACCCGCCCATTTTGTTGGGGGGTACCGACACACGAGGACTCAAATATTATTCCATTAGCCACAAAATAATCATTCAGATTATTGAACTCTGTTCCATTATCACTCCGGACTATTTTAATGTCACAAGAAAACTGACGTTTAATCAAAGCAATAAACGAAAGAAACAAGTATTCAACTTCCGGTTTATTGCTTAACAAATATGTCCACACACTTCTAGAAAAATCATCGACGATGGTCAAAAAATAACGAGATCCACACAAAGAGGGTGTCCTGTAAGGCCCCCATAAATCAATGTGAACCAATTCAAATAAACGACTAGCTTTACTATTGCTAATTGGAAAACTATTCCTATGTTGTTTTGCACGAGGACAAATATCACAGGATTTATTTTTAATGTCTCTAGTAGAACCACTCACAAACGGAAGATGTTGTAGAACTCTTCCCGACGGATGTCCCAACCGTTGATGCCATAACTCTGCAGAACTACTTCGATCAATCTTCAAAGCTTTCACCCCTGGAACCCCGCGGAAATAATAAAGTCCATCCACCCGATCACCCGCTCCAATCACCTTCCTCGTCGCTAGGTCCTGTATAACACACAATGTTTTAGTGATTTGCAAAGTACAATTTGATTCATCACATAATTGTGAAGCAGAAATTAAATTGCAGTTTAATTCTGGAACATAGAGAACATTTTTAATAGTCAATCCTCCTTCCAGTTCCACCGAACCCTTCGAAGAAGCATTTGCACATCGGCCATCCGGTAAACCTACCGGATAATGAGACACACGGACCGCATTAATCAAAAGAGACGCATCACATGTGACATGATTTGATGCGCCGGTGTCGATTATCCAATCAACATCTTGCTTACCATGGAGTTTTAGCTTGAGAGTATTAAGATGGTCTAGGAGTTGCTGAACCTGAGCCGCGAAAACCCCCGCAAGAGCTGAGCCATCAGCGTGAGTAGCAGGCTGCTGCGTTCCTTGAGCAGCAGACCCTCCTGTCTTGTTTGCACGAGCAGGAGGTGGTCGCAGTCCACGACCTGCTGTACCTACTGCACGGCCCCCTCCGCGAGCCGAAGACGTGCTACCACGACCATTACCACGGCCTCCTCGAGGCCTATCACCCCACCAATCCGGGTATCCATGAAGCTGAAAGCAAGAGGCTTCGACATGCCCCTCACGATTGCAATAGGAACAAAGTTTATCCGAATTATCAGGTCGATTAAACTTTGGTCGCGGGTCAGATTGCACCTTGAAAGCCATGATGCTTTCTCGATTAGAGGCCACTGTGTCGGCCGAGCTTAGCCTCTCTGCCTGAATAATTTGCTGATATGATTTGTCCACCCCCGGAAGAGGGTCTTGAGCAAGAAGTTGTCCTCGGATGGAGGCAAACTTGTCATCCAAACCAATCAAAAAATGATGTACGTAGTCATCTTCCCGCAATTTTTCCACCTGGGAAACAATATTACATGAACAATTCCCACAAGAACACGACGGAACAGTGATATACGTGTGGAGTTCATCCCAAATTTTGGCCAGACGACCAAAATACATTGCAACAGATTCATTTTTCTCCTGCCTACACAAGCCTAAAGAGAGCTTCAATTGACAAATCCTAGTGCCATTGACAACACAAAAACGATTTTTAAGGTTTGTCCATAGCAAGTGAGCATCATCATATTCACCAATCGTAGAAAGAATAGACGGTTCTAGAGTATTGGTAATCCAAGAGACCAACATTGAATGAACGACCTCCCAATCCTCTCGCTTCTGGACATCAGTAGGCTTCAGAATCGAGCCATCAACAAAACCAAACTTTCGTTTGGCCTTCAACGAGGTCTTGATCGCCCTCGCCCACTCATCGTAGTTTTCACCACGAAGCTGAATAGGAGTGATGATATTTCCTGGACCATCACTTGAGCCCAAGTGATAGAGTAAATCGACCTTGGGTACTGAGGTGTCTTGCGCAGCTGCCATGACAGCGAAGTTGGAGGGGAAAGAGAAAAAAAAAAAAATTATGTGATAACTCTTTCTCAATTATACGTGATTAATGAATAATACGTATAAGGAATTGAAAAAAAACTAGGCTCTTGATACCATGTTAAAACAATATGATCAATATGATCAATATGCAATCTGATATTTTCTTCTCTGTCATTTACAAGGCCAGCAGCAGCCCTTTTTATACAAAATACAATGGCAACCAATTCCTAACTTGTAGGATGTGTATTGAACTAGGATTCTATCATATGTGTATTGAACTAGGATTCTATCATGATCCTTAACATGTAGGATTTATATGTAACTAGGATTCTATAATATTATCTCTAATATTATCTCCAATAGAACTCCCGCAAGTGAACGAGGGAATTAACTTTTACAGGAGTTCCACCATAAGTATGTTTGAACTCCCGCAAATTTTACGGGAGTTCCAACAAGTATAAATGTCCAGTATAATATACTGGAGTTTGAAGTACTGGTGCTTCAGTCTTCCGATTTTACCGGAGTTAGCAAAGTATACCGGTCCAGCATAATATGCTGGAGTTCGAACACAAATACACCAGAACTCCCGTATATTATATTGAAACGGTCTCTGTTGCAGCAAAATAGTGTCTATTTTTCATTGACTAGGTAAACGCTGGCTATTTTTTATGGACCAGTGTGAAAACGGGCTATACCATGATATTTTAACTTTATTGTGTCACTCACCGAGAGTATACAATTAGTATGGGCCAAGGATGTTTATTCCCTTTGCTTTAGTAATTTTTACATTCTTATGCCACATAACAAAACTTATTACCTTCGATATTTAAGGTTTAATTTAATTACATTTAATATACCAACTTATCAATTTTATTTCATAATGTATTTTAAGGGTACAATTAATGCTGCCAAACAAAATCAGTTAGAGCTTTTGGTGTTTTGCAAATTCTCGTGGTGTGCCTCACGTTTCTAGTTCCTGGAGGATCCATGACGTGGTTGCTGACTAGGATAGCTGATTGGGCATCGAAAGTGTTCATAACAACTTCTCAAAACTACTGGCAAGATTTAATCAAAGGTTAGGCTAAGTAATTGCTACATCCTAAATATTGGCAATGGATAGCTAAATCCTACCAAACAAACTAAAGAGTAGGAGAATATGAGTATTCAACCCCTAATTTAATTCTCCAATTTTATGCTTGTCCCTTTCTAAAATTCATATTCGCCCAAAAAAAATCGCACACATTTAATAAAATCTTCAATCCTATAAGTTCAGACGATTTTATGGCAATAACATATATATATCACCATGTATATCACTAATTAATCTCACCTGCTAGTGCATGGGATTGAGGTTCGATGTAGCTTCTAGCTTAATTGGTATTTTCGATATACAATTTCTCATTCGATTGTAGAATAATTGATTTCTTCGACATAATTGCCTTTTTACGGAAGATTTGCAGAAGATTTAGTCGTTTTGTATTTGTGAAAACAGAAAACAAAGCATCTACAATCAGAATACAAATAATCTACAATTTATCTACAAAATATATATAAATCGGGTACATTGAATTTTAATATCCCGATTCCCATTCAATTGTAGCTTAATTGGTATTTTCGACATAATTACATTTTTTGCAGAAGATTTTGTACAAGTTTTAATTGTTTTGAGTTTGTGAAAATAGAAAATAATACATCTACAATCAGAATACAAATAATCTACAATTTATCTACAAACTAGGTATATTAAATTTTAATATCCCAATTCTCATTCGATTGTAGTTTAATTGAAATTTTCGACATAATTGTATTTTTTACTAAAGATTTGTAAAAGTTTTAGTCGTTTTCGATTTGTGAAAACAGAAAACAAAACATCTACAATTAGAATACAAATAGTCTACAATTTATCTATAAAATATCTATAACTAGGTGCATCAAAATTTTATGTTCCTATTCCCATTCAATTGTAGCATAATTGAGATTTTTGATATAATTGCATTTTTTAAGAAGATTTGTAGAAAGTTTAGCCATTTTTTTGTTTGTGAAAATAGAAAATAAAGCATCTACAATTAGAATACAAATAATCTATAATTTATCTAATATATCTTCTTCTTCTTCTTCTTCTTCTTCTTCTTCTTCTTCTTCTTCTTCTTCTTCTTTCAATCTTAAATTTCGTCAAAACCAAGTATAATATTCACATAAACCCCTTAAAATTGAGATATAAACTCCAAATCATATTTTCGATTATTTTCAACAACACCCAATCCAAACAAATAATGATTTTGAAAATCCAAATTTGAATTCAAAGCTTTCAAGCTTTTTAATGGCTGTCAATTGTGAAATTGCTGCTCCTTTTTCAATTACTTTGTATTACTGAAATTTGCGATTGAGAAATAGAGAAAGATGTTGAGAATGTCGACGAATAGAGCTTTTACAAAACTGATTTCTACAATTTGAAATTGAGCTTCTGAATTCTACGAACTAAGCTTTTAATTTGTGTCTTAAGCGAAAATATCGAAGAACATCGCTTTTGAACAGATTTGATTTCGACGAATTGAGCTTTTGAACATATTTGATTTGTGGCTAAATCAATTAGAAGACCCGTTCCTAAATTTTAGCACGCCTAATTAGGAAGATTCAGGTATTAATGATTAGTATTTAATTAATGGTATTATAATTAGATGAAAAATGTGGTCAGGGCGGGTGAATTAGAAATTGCGTACATTTTTGGTAATAAAGTTTCATATGGTATAGGAAGGAAAAAATCTCTTTCTTTTATTTCGATTTTTGGGCCTAAAGGTAAGAACTGAAATCTAAAATTGGATAAAATCGCACGGTCTAGTCAATTTTCGGACTGGTCATTCAAAAATAGTTAGTGTTTGTCAAGTCATTGAAAAATAACCACTATTTTGCTGTAACAAAAATTGGTCCAACATAATATACTGGAGTTCGATGCACTTGTGTATGAACTTTCAGCATATTATGCTAGACCGGTATACTTTGTTAGCTCCAGTATAACATACTGTAGGCTGGAGAACCGATGCTCCAAACTCCAGTATATTATGTTGGACCAGTATATTATACTTCAACTCCAGTATATTGTGCTGGAGTATTTTTTTGGATTTTGAAAAGTATTTTTGTTCAGATTTATCTTTATATGAAAAGTTGCTAAACTTCGATTACTTTTGAAACTGTGACTATTTTTAAATGACCACTTATAAATCTGCTATTTTTGAATTTCTCCCCTAAAATTTTCTATGCTTTTGAGCTTACCATTGAGTCTAGCCCGTAGAAAAGGTGTTTTACTTTTTCTACTTTGGGCTTTTACGATCCACTACTTTTAAAGTGTATATTAGAGGTAGGGGGGTCCGCAAAAAGGGAAACTATCAGATATATACATTTGTAAGCATCACTTTATAAAAATTGGTTAATTCATAAAATATTATTATTATTAGCCAAATATTACTAATATTAGCCAATTAGCTATTTGTAGTAAAAAAAGGTCAAATTTTTACTTTCTTTTAAATGAGTGTTATTAGAATAGATTGAGTACATCTTAAGGAGCTTGAATCTGAGTTTTGGGATGATTTGGTGAAGTTTTGAGATGGTTTGAATTGAAAATTCGAAATAAAGCTAAACATAAAAAAAATAATATATGTATCACACTGTGTATCATATATGTATCATATTTATATCAATCGTGTATTACATGTATACCTGTATGTGAGATACATGCGTGATACATGTGTCGCAGAATAAGTTTTTGATCTCGATTTAACTACGAATTTTGATACAAAACCAGTCCAAATCACTTCTAATCTTCCTCAAATTTTGTATATTGACTTATCTATATGTTTTCAATGAATTTTTATTATACCCATTGAAAAAGTTCCTTTTTGCTTATATTTTTGGAATATTATATTTTTCTTTTGTATTTTACCACCTTATTTGCTACCTCATCCATGAAATTTCATTTCTTTCTTGCATCTAATGCTGTTAATCACGCTTAAAAATATGGAAGGAGATTTTTGCATGTGATTTAAGAAGAAAGAACCTTATTTATTTGGTTTTTTAATTTTTATATGTGCTTGACTAGTTTTGGTAAGTCTATGACTAATTGCTAGAGGTTGGTAAGTTGAGACTTATTTGGGACATTTGTGTAAGTTTTCCTAGTAAAAATGACACCAAGTAGCTACTCTAATGGATTGCTATTTAGAAATTAGCCAGTGTGTCATAGTTTTGCAGTTCAATTTTTCAGGATAAAGATGTCTTGAATTGTCCTGAAGTTAAAAAAAGTATTTAAAATTTCAGGACAAAATAAGTGCTGGTTAATCTTTAAGTAGCATCCCTGAGAATGATAATCTCTAGACGAGTGGATTGGGCTGATTTTGAGTGGGATAATATGGATTGCAACAATAAATGGACGGGTCAATGAGTTGTCCAAAAGTTACTTGAGCTGCGTCAAAATGCACTAAAATTTGGGTCATAACTCGGCCCTTTCAAATCTTATTAAGTTTTAATTAATGTGTGTTATTTTCTTATGAATTATTTACTAAGGCATTTTTTTCCTTTTTTCTAATGGTCATATATAACATATCAAATAAAAAATAAAGTAATTTTTACATTCCTATGCCATATAGTAAACTATATTACCCTCCATGCTTAGCTTTTAATATAATTACCTTCTATATACCTAATTACCATTTATGTACTGATAAGTGGGTAAAATACCCTCTTATCTTGTCTTTAAACCTATACTTTTGATGTGTTGAGTGATAAAAGCCGTGCGTTTTAATATCGTTTACTTCTATTTTGCAGGTTGTATGTGATTTAGAAGTAATGGTGGAGGAACCAAGTGAAAACAAGCCAAATTGGAGCTTAAATGGACAAAATGCAACTGCCCAGATAATTACACTATGCGATCGCAATGAATTTTATGTGATCGCATAGAGCTGAGGACCCAGATGATATTTTACACTATGTGATCGCATAGACCCAAGACCCAAAGCAATGCGAACGCAATGCTCTTGTGCGAACGCACAGAAGAAAGGGAGCTTGGTCAGCAGTTGGTCAACTACTTTATGCAAACGCATAGAGTACAGTGCGAATGCATAGAAGGCTGGAACTAACTCTATGTGATCACACTCCCTTTATTGCGATCGCATAGAGTTAATTAGGGGCAGTTCTGGAATTTTACCGGTTTGACCCTAAATCCTTTTATACACAAATCAGTTCATTTTTTTACGGATCTTTGGATTATTTTCAGTCCATAGAGACTAGAGAGAACAAGGAGAAAGCTAGGGTTCTTGCACAAACACACTTGGCTCTTGAAGATTGAAGCTTGTGGTTAAGATTTTCTTACCTATTTATGTTGCTTTCTTCATTTCCTTGCTTTGAATTGTAAACCTAAGTGTGTAGTATTTATTTCCAACACTTAATCTTGTTTATGGGAATATTTATTATTAAAGTGTGGATTTAATACCTTATTGTGCCTATGTATTAATTGAAGTTCTTGTATTGTTAACATAGGTTTTGCTTGTTAAATCTTTATTTGTTCAACTACATAATTATTATTTGTTAATTGAAAGGGATTTCAATTAAGCATGCCTATTTAGTGTGCATCTACTCAGGAGAGAGTGCATATTTAGGTAGTTGTTGAACAACATCACTCCCGGTGTATAGACGAGAGTCATAACCGAGGGTTTAGATGTTGGATTAGAGATAGCAATACCTCGGGTGCAATCTTAGTGAACCGTTATGCGAATCTAGCTAGCGTAGCTCGAGAGAGTGCGTCTAGTAAATTATTATAATTACTCTATAGAGATTTATGATAAGTAGAGAGTTCACGATTGATAGAACCAACTAAGTATACCTTTGTGACCATTATTGGAAGGGATATAAAATACATTGGATAGTTACTTGATGTGTAATTCCCGATGCATTCATACTAGTAGTCATTGATCATTTTACTTGCTTTCTAGAATAGTTTACATTGCCGCAATTAAACCAATATAATTCCAAAAACATCTCTTTAACCCATTTGGCTTTGCACCATAAGCGGCAATTCTCCTACATCCATAGTCGCCTACACATTATCCCTGTGGATTCGAATCCGACTCTTAGTTGGGTAAATTATATTGCAATTGACCGTACCTATTGCTATTGACCAGTGGATTTGGACGACACCAATTTTGGCGACGTTGTCGGGGAAAATGTTGCGTACATTAGGTTGTTTGAGAAGTAAGCTAAAATATTTTAGTCCAAACTTGTGAATATTTGTGTGATTATTTTTTTTGTTTGTTTGTTGTTTATTTATTGTTTAAATTCTCCTGGGGGTGATTTGTGCGCACAATCTCATCCCCATGATTTGAATATTTGTGATAAGTGTAATTGCCAAAATGGTCATTGGGATTATTGCGCATATTTGAACTTCCCTTCCCCAAGCCCCCGCTATGATGATTCTATTGTCTTTGATGAAAATGATAGGGTTATGGAAATGGAAGAAGTTAAGCATGGCCAAAATGGAGAATTCAAGCTCATGTTGGAGTGCTTACTTGAAGAAGGAAACAAAGAACAAAGTGCTTTGGAGGAGCTTTTGGAAAATAGTCTCCAAAATTCTTTGGCACTTGATCAAAATCAAGAAGAGCTCTCAAATGTTCAAAATGAGAAAATGATGCTCATGTTGAAGACCATTCTTGAAAATAAGGAAGAAGGTGAGCTAATATTTGAAGAGTCAAGAATGGAACATCCGCCAACTGACCCCATTAGTGTTAATGATGCCAAGGAAAAAATGGAATTAGAGTCATCCGGTGAAAATGCAATATCGTTTGAAATTGACTCTAGTCCGGGGGAAGAAGAGGATGTCAAAATCCAAGAACAATTGCAAGTTGGAGGTTTGAAGTCACATTCCAAGCATTTTTCAACGTTGGAATTGTGTGGTGACACGGAAGTTGAACTACATGAATCAATGAAGGAGTGCGAGGAGGAAAAACTCAAGCCATATATCTTACAATTTGAGGAAACAAGAAAACAAAATGGCATTCCTCACATGCGAGCCGAGAAGTGCAAAAGGAAAAATTTAAGCATTGGCTCGATCATCAACTTACCACCCCAAATCGCTCGTGGTCACAAGCTTGATTCCAAGGTAGCTGCCTAGTTCATATCATCCAAGTGGCGAGAAAAGTGGTAATGTTGTTTGCGTCGTACCACGACGTTAAATGCGGCGCTTGGTGGAAGGCAACCCATCGTTTTTCAAAAATTTTCAGTCGTTTTTGAAATTTTATTTTTTGGAATATCTTAAAATATTATTTGTACTAATCTGCTAAGTTTCAGATTTTTTAAATTTGAGTTAAGACAGTCGGGATGGTCCGGAGGGACAAAACCAGTAGTTGCCAGAACTATCCCAGTGCAGGAAGGCTCAAAGCTACGCGTTCGCGAGAACCTGGGATTTTACAGGTACGCGTTCGCGTACGTAAGACGCGTTCGCGAAGCTTTGGACAGTCCTACCCTTCGCGGACGCGTAAGGCCCTCGCGAACGCAAGGTCGGGTAAGGCTGAACAATTTTAATTGCTAGAAAACGCATGAGACCCCAAAACTCCCCATTTTTGGTTCAAACACTACCTCCCCCTATTCCCTTAAGCCCAAACAAATTCCAAAGTGTAAAATTGTCACGACCCAAATTCGATTCCCGGTCGTGATGGCGCCTCTTGTGAAGACAAGGCCAGCCAACAACTCCAAATCCTCTTTAGGCAGTTATTAAATATAAATGAATAGAAATACTACTTAATTACATTTAATTATGAAATTTCATTCCAATACAACCCGACTGGGGTGTCATAAGTCACGAGCCTCTAATGAGTGGGGACACTGCTATTGGGCCAACAAAATATATATAAGGTAAAACTAGAACTCAAAGTTGGGATGCGGTGCCGCGAACGCTGGCGGTCACCTTGCTCAACTACAAAAATATGGCCTTCGGTCCTGCTAATAACCCGCTACCGGGTGAACAATACCTGCAACTGTAACTGCACGCAAGGTGTAGGGAGTAAAGTGATTACTTCCAACTCAGTGGTAATAAGAGAGAACAATATTTGAGCGACAAGAAAACACGAATGATCACACTAAACTGCTATAAAAGAATGAACAACTCTTTTCGAGAAAAACCAAAATACTGTGAAAAATCCCTTTAGAAATTCCCAAGATCAGTTCAAAATTGCTTTGAAAGTATTCTTTTTCGACAGTTGCAAAGATAATTTCAACAAGTAGGAAGTAATCAGAAACCTGCCCATCGGGCTCAGTATCAACCTCTCAGTACAGTATCAGCCCCGCAGGCTCACTCCCAACTCACAACATACAACATCAGCCTCTTGAGCTCAACACTCCTTAACATATATCACCAGGGTATCTGGTCAACAAGGCAAGTAGCAGTATGTATGCCAATGATATATGAGTGTTAAATGTCGTGCCACGTAGTACAAACAGGAGTGAATGCAGGGATGCAATGCAATGCACATGACCGCTACGGCGCGTAGCCCGATCCTGGGGTACCCTACGCTCACTGGGGTTGTGTACAGACTCCGGAGGGGCTCCTACAGCCCAAGCGCAAAAATGTTGTTGCGTGCAGCCCGATCCAATATATAAAATGCTGCGGCGTGCAGCCCGATCCAATATAACATATATAATTCTGCAGCGTGCAGCCCGATCCAATACAATATACATAATTCTGTGGCATACAACCCGATCCAATATAATATACATAATGTTGCGACGTGCAACCCGATCCATGCATGAATATGCATATGTACACATAACACTCGAGGCCTGGAAGCCTCCTTACATCACTGTCCATGCTCTCACATATTGCCCTCAGCCTCAATCAGTCCAAAATAGTCAACAGCCCCTCGGGCATCCGTAAAACAATAATACTCAGCTCAAACAATAGTTCAAATTTCAGTTTAAATTCCAAGTTTGAGAAAAATATAACTGAGTTCATAAAATAGAGTATATCACATGGACTGAGTTCAATGATATTTCAAATAGGTGAGGAAAATAGTGATGATAGTTCAATAAGAGTTCAAATAATCGGCAATAATCCCCAAGTATGGCAATGAGCCCAAGTCATAGTGATAACAACAAATCATTTATAATTTCGCGGTAAAAACCAACAACCGGGACGGACCAAGTCACAATCCCAATGGTGCTCTACCCCACACTCAGGTCCAGCGTGCAAGTCACCACAATACAATACTAGGATGTGCAAATCCGGGGTTTCAAACCCTCAGGATATCATTCCCAAATATTACTCACCTCGAACCGGCGGAATCTCAAGCTCGCGACGCCTTTGCCCCTCAAATCAGTCTCCACGTGCGTCGAATCTAGCCAAAAATAGAGCGAATACATCACTATATGCAAATGGGACAATACCCAATCGAAAACAATCAGATTATAGCAAGAACCTCGAAACCAGCAAAATCCGAGCCCCGTGCCTGCTTCTCAAAAAATTACGAAACTTACATTTTCGGAATCCTCGTCTCTCCACGAGTAAGTACATATATTTATCAAAATTGGAGTTCAAATGGGCCACCAAATTCCAAATTTACATAGCAAAAACCAAGCCCTATCTTCTTCAATTTTATACCCAATTAAGAAAATTAATGGATGATTCTTCGATTAAATGACATTTCTAGACCACGCGACTTACCTCCAATCACTTCCCGTCGAAATCCCCTTCAATTCTATCAACAAGCTCCCAAGGTAGTGCAAAAATGATGGAAAAAATGGCATTGGTCGCGGATGAAATAACCCTTAAATGAATTTTGATGCCCAGATTTTTACTCTATGTGATTGCGGCCCCAAGCACGATCGCGAAGCATACGCGAACGCGCCACTAGCCCGCGATCGCGATGCTCCAGGTAATTCTACTACGCGAATGCGTCTGTCCCCACGCGTTCGCGATGCTCAATCCTCCTCTTAATCGCGAACGCGAACAAGATAGCCAAATTCCAGGCCCATTCCAGCTAACTCTATGCGTTCGCATCCTTCCTCACACGAACGCGTAGAAGGAATTTCTTTTGCAATCTTTTCTGAAAATCTGCTATCTTAAAACATGGATATTAGTCCGTTTAACCACCCGAATCCTTCCCGAGACCGCCGGGACCTCAACCAAAAACACCAACCTACTCTAAAATACCATACGAACTTGTTCCAATCACAAAAACACACACAACAACACAAAAATCATCAAATTACCACGGATTCAAGCCTAAATTTACTTAAAACTTCCGAAACTCATATTCGATCAAAAATCCGACAAAACGACGTCCGAATGACCTAAAATTTTCAGACATATACAAAATCACCTAACGAAGCTATTCCAACTCTCTGAATTCCGTTCCGACCCTACGATCAAATTCTCACCCACCAACCGGAATTTGCCAAAATTCAAACTTCGCCAATTCAAGCCTAATTCAACACCGGACCTTTAAATTCAACGATCGCACTCCTAAGTCGAAAATCATCCCCCAAAGCTAACCAGAACACCAGAATTCACATCCGATCCCTCTAACCACATGGTCAACTTCCGGTTGACTTTTCTAAAACAAGCTTCTTTCTAAGAGGCTATGTGCCTTATTTCCAACCAAAACCAATTCAATTACACCCGATGGACTCTAATACTGATATTGAAACATGAAGCAACACAATAAGGGGAAAACGGGGCGGTAACTCACGTGAAAATGGGCCTGGTCATCACATCCTCCCCAACTTAAACAAACGCTCGTCCTCGAGCGTGCCCAGAGTTGTACTAGAAATTCACCAATAGCTGAATAATTTTACCATGCATATAAACCGGGGTAATCCCACGTCACCCTATCTCATATAGGTCCGACAACACAATGTAGTCGAAATTTTACAACTCATCTAGTCCATAAACCATAGAACTATATTTCACTTTCCGAAATCTTACATAAGATCAGAACCTGACATTTTTACTCAGAATAAGCCCGAACCAACTGTAATAATCCATACCTACAACCTCGGCTGCATTCATATGATATACCACATAACTCAAATACATGTAGCAAAAACTTCATTCACAACAGTTGCCCACGACAACCAAATATCGATAGAAAAATCTCTTGTTAGATAAAGTCTCATTTCAATACCTTCATATACTGCCAACGGCAACTGAAACACGCGATATACTGAGCCCATCTCTCAGATAAACCATTCATGAATCCATTTCCCTCTTGACTGATACTACAACAGATCTCCGAGCCAAACCTCGATATTACCTTTCTAACAAGCTGAAATCAAATATGTTCGTACTCATTAATGACTCCAATGATCACTTCGACTGCAACCACCCCACTGGTGATATGACACCTCGATGCAGGCCTAAGCCACAACTTGCATAATACACGCACCAACGAGTTGCAGTCTGAACATACTCAAATCATGACAATGACTCAAACGAAAGAGTTGTACCTCAAGCTCAATAGTACCATTACGACACAAAATTAAGATCCTGTCTCACATCATAGAAATAGAGTACCTTAATTATCCTCGAAAGGTCATAAATTCACGTAGCCTTGCCACAATGCTTGATCTTATCCAAACACTATTACCCATGAAGCACCTCAAGTAACCATGCTCAAAATACACAGCCACACACAGATTGATGTCTAAAACCAAGCAATCTATCACACCCACGGTGAAGAAAGTAATATATACCCTTAAATCCTGAAAGGACATAACCGATGCGGTATTCACCGATGAAAGTAAGGCATACAAAGTAACATATAGAAAATTATTCTTATCATAACACTGTTGAGGCGTGCAATCCGACCCAGATAACATATCCTATGGCGGTGTGCTACCCGATCCACACAAATATCTCACATAGGAGATGCACATCGAGCCCAATTTGCTCATTACAATAAACAAATATAGTCTCATGGCCGGCCACAAGAAACGCATCCAAACAAGTCCCCTAATACCAAAACTGAATCAGTGGTTGAAACCTCTACACTGACATCCGCCACGAAGGCCGAATTAATAAAGCAATGCTTGCCAGCCATCTGCTGGACTCCGGAATACAAGCTATCTAGCTAGAACATAATCCAATGCACCTTGCCACGTAACCTGTGGCATTTTCTGACATAGCCCATAACACATTAGTCTAGACAATCTGACATTGGAACAACCAGTCTACCATCTAATATCATAACCCAAATTTAACATACCACACAAACCAAGATTCACTCGGACCTCCAATTTCCAATAACCGCTAGACGATGTCGATACACACGATCTACAACCACTGCACAGTCAGATAACTAGAACTTCTAGTCTCCAACACATATAACACACGTCAAGTATCCATTCATACCACGAAAGATATTCAAAAATTTCCATGTGCCATCCACTACTCAATTATCAACAGTTGATCCAACAAGAGAATACCACAATACCACCAAATATTATCAGTCTACATTAACTTGCCCCCTTTTTCTGAACATATACCTCTGCCAAATTACTAGCATAGTAATACCATATTCCTTAATCATCTAAAGATCGATTCTTAAATCACCTACAACTGCCCGCGCTGCTCAAGAATTTAATGACTTCTCAATATATTATGAACTGAACCAAAACCTTGAACATGCAAATTTCAATTCTCCATATCATAACACATAGACCATACCACACTAGGATAACATGAGGACTCATATCTCTCTCATGCGCCGCAGACATCGACGCACTCAACTAGTCAAGAACTTTCATGATCCCATATAGGAGAAAAATTATTACACACTCCATGCTACGCATACCCATAGGAAATATACTCACCTTCAAATCACGGTAAAACACATCAAGAACTCTTTCTCCCAATTCCATTGCACAAGCTAAATTGCCAGGACTTAGTCCTTTTATCCAGACCAAGATAAGCAAACTGCCAACACTTAAAAGCTTTGCTGAACAATACTTGTAAAACTCATTACCTCAAACACATACAAGAATTAATCATATCCTTACCATACCGATTTGGTTCATTATCAAGTTATTCCATTTATCCAATTTCCTTCCTAGTTCATCTTTAATTTGACATTCTCCCTTGTTGTAGCACCACAATACCTCAACCCAGGTTACTACACAAGACTCGCACACAAAACCACACGGTCTAAGACCCATAGGCTACTGAATACCCTCTCAACGTTTCCCAGAAATACCACATTCTAGAATGCTTTACCTTGAAGGACTTCCTGCGATTCTGAATTCGTTTACCATTACCTTCCAAATGCGGATATGCAGAATCCCATGACTAACATAAAGTGCCACAAGTCTTGATCTTTTCTAATGAAAACATAGTCTCTAACCATATGCACAAACTTAAGACACCTGATTGTTTCATGCAAAATCTTGAACACAGTAAAACCATTCTCGAGAGTCATTATTTCTTATTCAGCTGTAATTCACTTGCCCTAAATGAACAGAACCACTTGTGCCTAATTAGTACCCTGACACCGCAGAACACGATTTCAAACATATACAAACAACCATCTTTCTTCTCTATACACTATGCATTCTTTATCAACAACAGCTCAAAACATCCTGGTATTCACATCTACGAAGCACCATATAATCTTTATCAAAATTTTCTTTCAAACGCGCCGTCCTCGGTGCAATTTTTGCAACTAGACCTGATCCGCCATCATCCCTCGAAACGGAACCAATGTAGCACATAACCGTGCAATCAGTTGACCAACAACAACCTACCTAACTTGGCTCGAAGCCATATATCAAGGCACTCTTAACAACTCATAACACTTTTACTTTAATGATACCCCAATGCAACAGTGAGACCAAATCAAATCATTTACAAGTTTTTTGAATACACAGATCATCTAGCACTGACATTTTCTGCAAACCTCGCATTCATTTCCACAACAGTTGAGTCCACTTTATTAAGCGTCCCAGATTCTCAAATTACAACACATACCCTCCAATTACACATGAGATATTTTAACATACACATAAGGATCATACCGCTAAAAAAACACTATGCAGGAGATAACCCACTTGCTTTACCTCATTTCAATATTTCAACATGCCTTCCACCGTCATATACGTATTACACTGCCATTTAGTCTTTCTGAGTCTAGACGCATACTGCCACATGGAATGTACTTTACTTTCCAACTAAGAGACATGAAATATTCTTCACACACCCATAACTCGGACTACACATTAAAGCACAATAGGAATCGAACACTCGACAGCTCATCTATTATTAAGAAGACTCTTTCGTCACTACCAAGATCACATAGATACACCCCACGATACTAATATACTCATCACATGGATATCCAGGCGCCATTCCGGCTAATAAGAACAATACTGAACATATAAGTTCAAAATACTTGCCCACACAATCAGCACCTCGGTGCACAAACCATGGGAAAATATCCAGCCTCAAGTCCTCCAAACTGGCCCAACATGAACTCACGGAGATTACCTCTCGCCCCTCGATTGAGGAATCACAAGCAATAAAGGCACACACACTACTGAGCGCTCACGTGCGCATATATACGTGTGGAATGAATTTTCAAGAGTTATCTCAAACTGAATCAAGTACGCACGATAAGAATTCCAAAAATGGGAAGTTTTCCTAATGGTTTTGCAACCTCTCGAGGATAAATACAGATATCTCTGTACCGATCCGCGCTATTGGGACAACAAAAAATATAAATAAGGTAAAAGTGGAACTCAAAGTAGGGATGCGGTGCCGCGAACGTTGGCAGTCACCTTGCTCAACTATCAAAATATGGCCTTCAGTCCTGCTAATAACTCGCTACCGGGTGAACAATACATGCAACTGAAACGCAAGGTGCAAGGAGTAAAGTGAGTACTTCCAACTTAGTGGTAATAAGAGAGAATAATATCTGAGCGATAAGAAAACACATATGAGCACACCAAACTTCTATAAAAGACAAAACAACCCTTTTTGAGAAAAACCGAAATACGGTGAAAAATTTCTTTAGAAAATCTCAAGATAAGATCAAAATCTCTTTTGAAAGTATGCTTTTTCGATAGTTGCAAAGATAATTTCAACAAGTAGGAAGAAATCAGAAACCTGCCCCTCGGGCTCAGTGTCAACCTCTCAGTACAGTATTAGCCCCGCGGGCTCACTCCCAAGTCACAACATACAACATCAGCCTCTCATGCTCAGCACTCCTTAACATATAACACTAGGGTATCTGGTCAACAAGGCATGTAACAGCATGATGCCAATGATATATGAGTGCTAAATGTTGTGCCACATAGTACTAACATGATTGAATGCATGAATGCAGGGATGCAATGCAATGCACATGACCGCTACGGTGCGTAGCCCAATCCATGGGTACCCTGCGCTTACTGGGGGTGTGTACACACTCCGGAGGGGCTCCTATAGCCCAAGCGCAAAGATGTTGCGAAGTGCAGCCCGATCCAATATATAAAATGTTGCGGCATGCAGCCTGATCCAATATAACATATATAATGTTGCGGCGTGCAGTCCGATCCAATATAATATATAATACTGCGCGTGCAACCCGATCCAATATAATATATATAATATTGCAGCGTGCAGCCCGATCCATGCATGAATATGCATATGCACACATAACACTCGAGGTCTAGAAGCCTCCTTACATCACTTTCCATGCCCTCACATATGGACCTCAACCTCAATCAGTCCAAAACAATCAACAACCTCTCGGGCATCTATAAAACAATAATACTCAGCTCAAACAATAGTTCAAATTTCAGTTAAAACTCCAAGTTTGAGAAAAATATAGCTGAGTTCATAAAAGAGAGTAAATCACATGGACTGAGTTCAATGATATTTCAAATAGTGAGGAAAACAATGATTAGTTCAATAAGAGTTCGAATAATCGGCAATAAGCCTCAAGTATGACAATGAGCCCAAGTCATAGTGATAACAACAAATCATTTACAATTTCGCAGTAAACACCAACAACCTGGACGGACCAAGTCACAACCCCCAGTGCTCTACCCCACGCTCAAATCCATCGTGCAAGTCACCACAATACAACACTAGGATGTGCAAATCTAGGGTTTCAAACCCTCAGGATATCATTTCCAAATATTACTCACCTCGAACTAGCGGAATCTCAAGCTCGCGATGCCTTTTCCCCTTAAATCGGCCTCCACACGCATCGAATCAGGCCAAACACAAAGCGAAGACACCACAATATGCAAATGGGACAATACCCAATCGAAAACATTTGAATTATAGCAAGAACCTCGAAACTAGCAAAACCCGAGCCCCGTGCCCTCTTCTCGAAAAATTACAAAACTTACATTTTCGGAATCCTCGTCTCGCCATGAGTCTGTACATATAAAGTTTATCAAAATCAAAGTTCAAAATGGGCCACCAAATCCCAAATTTACATAGCAAAAACCAAGCCATATCTTCTTCAATTTTATACCCAATTCAAAGAATTAATGTATGATTCTTCGATTAAATGAGGTTTCTAGACCACGAGACTTATCTCCAATCACTTCCGGTCAAAATCACCTTCAAATTCTATCAACAAGCTCCCAAGGTAGTGCAAAAATGGTGGAAAAAATGGCATAGGTCGCGAATGAAATAACCCTTAAATGATTTCTGATGCCCAGATTTTTACTCTATGTGATCGCAGCCCCAGGCACGCGATCACGAAGCACAGTTCCTTAATGAATAAAATTTTTCTTTACGCAAACGCGCCACTAGCCTGCGATCGCGATGCTCCAAGTAATTCTACTACGCGAACGCGTCTGACCCCACGCGTTTGCGATGCTCAATCCTCCTCTTAATCGCGAACACGAAAAAACCCTACACTAATGCGATAGCCAAATTCCAGGCCCACTCTAGCTAACTCTACGCGTTCGCATCCTTCCTCAAGGGAACGCGTAGAAGGAATTTCTTCTGCAATCTTTTCGAAAAATCTGCTATCTTCAAACATGGAAATTAGTCCATTTAACCATCCGAATCAATCTCGAGGCCCCGAGACCTCAACAAAAAACACCAACCTACTCTAAAACACCATACGAACTTGTTCCAATCACAAAAACACACACAACAACACAAAAATCATCAAATTACCACGGATTCAAGCCTATATATTCTTAAAACTTCTGAAGCTTATATTCGATCAAAAATTTGACCAAACGACGTCCGAATGACCTGAAAATTTCCATACACTTCCAAAATCACCTAACGAAGCTACCGCAACTCTTAGAATTCTATTCCGATCCTCGGATCAAAATCTCACCCACCAATTGCAATTCGTCAAAATTCAAACTTCACCAATTCAAGCCTAATTTTACATCGGACCTCCAAATTCAATTCCGATCGCACTGCTAAGTCACAATTCATCACTCGAAGCTAATCGAAACACCGGAATTCACATCCGAGCCCTCTAACAATATTGTCAACTTCTGGTTGACTTTTCTAAAACAAGCTTCCTTCTAAGAGGCTATGTGCCTTATTTCCAACCAAAACCAATTCAATTACACCCGATCTACTCTAATACGGATATTGAAACATGAAGCAACATAATAAGGGGAGAACGGGGTGGTAACTCACGTGATTACGGGACGGGTCGTCACAAAAATCTTCAAATTTTTCTTGCAATTCTTCATCTCCACTCTCAAGGTATGTAATCTCTACACTCTCCTCTTAATTTTTCTTCTCTTTTCTTGCTTTGAATTTTGAAAAATGGAAGAACTTCCATAGTTGTTCATTTGCGCTTAATATTTGAGCACCAATTGGCAAAAGTTTTGCTTAAATTTGTTTGTTGCATGCTGAGTGAGATTGGTTTAAAGTGAGTGCTTAATTTGAGAGAATATTTTGGTGAAAATAGTGCAACAATGTTCTAAAAATAGGCAAATAACTATGTGCTCTTAACATGTTTTTTAAATGCCTCAAAGAAGAAGAAAATTTCTGGACAATGAAGCAGCCTTCGCGAACACGAAGGCCAATGGACAATGAAGAAAAATATAGACCTTCGCAAACGAGATGGCTTGTCACGAACGCGAAGGCCTAAAATAGGAAAAATTAAATTTGCACTTCGCGAACGCGACAGCAGCTTGCAAACACGAAGGCTTAAAGCTGCCAGTTCCAGTTTTTATTCAAAAATAGTAGCTTCACACAGCTCGGTCTAATATTTTTCCGTCCATTTCTTCGGTTTAAATTCTTCCTAATACATTGTTTTTAGTATATGTATGAGCTTTTAACATTGTTGGTCTATTTTGTAGGTTATTTGAATATAAAATGGAGCCAGATCAACAAGAAATAATTTCCCATGACTATGTCTTTGGCCCCAGACAAGAAGAAGCTTACGATCCTGAGCGGTTTTTATTGGCGGCATGCGAGCGGAAATATGATGAACTTCTTGCCAAATCCATTGTGCGGGAAAGAGGCATCAATTTACACAAAGTTGAGGAAAAAATGCCTAATTCCATCAACGCCTATGGGAGAGTGGATGTATATGTTTTGCCAATCCACCAATCACATTGTGGTCCTGGAGTTCTATTCAAATGCTATTCTGACTGACTTTCAAGGTGTATTAGTGACTACCGTTCACGGCGTGCAAGTATATTTCAGCCCTCAGATTATCAATGATCTTTATGGCCTCCGCAACCCTAACAATGAGGATTATGAATAAAGAGAAGAATAGGGGGCAACCAATGGCTGATAGATAAGTTGCATGGCGGGGTCACTCCAAAGTGGATAAGATTGCACATGAGAGTAGATTCTCATGACTTCACTGCGGAAGCAAAGACATGGCTTTCGATTATTTGCTCCAGAGTGTCTCCGTCCTCAAATGACACTGATGTCAGAGTAGACAGGACACTCATGATTGCTGCTCTTATAGATGGGCTACCAGTTAATGTGGGGGAGCATATTGTAAGCGAGATTGAGGAAGCTACTAATGGGAGGTCCAAGAGCCTGTTCTTTCCTTCCTTGATCACTAGACTCTACTACGATTTTGGGGTGCTCAAACGCCTCAATGATGTCGAGAAAGGTCCAGGTAAGCCAATGATTCATCCAATACTAAAAAGGGGACCAAGGGAAAAGCAGAAAAAGAGGTGCATTGATGTAGCCTCCCCTTCATTTGGGCAGTTCACATAGGCCACTGATGATCCCACCGGGTCTTTTGACCCTATGGGACCCCTTCAGTACAGACCGCACACTATGCGCCATTTGTCCAGCCAGATTTACGGGGTAGATGCTCATGTCAGGCAGCTTATAGTTGGCCTTCCCATTGGCCGCCTAGGGCAAGCAATGTGGCAAGCACATCTACGGGGGAAGAAGCCCCTACATCCTTGGATGACGTAGTCAAAGAGCAGAAGAACATCACATCTAAGATGAAGGCAATGGGCACCAGGCTAGAAAATATGAGCCGCAGGCAGGGCAAGATAGAAAAGAGGCAAAGCAAATTCAAGGAGCACGAGAAAAAGAAAAGTAAGGTGCTATCAAAGATGATGTAGAAGTTGAGTATACTTTGTGACTCCAAGGACTCATATGATGACAATGAGGTGGACACAGAGCTTAAATTTCCCACCACATCCAGTTCAGACTGATGCAGTATTCAGGGAGCACTTTCCACCATTTTATTCTGTCATGTTTAATTGCAATGAGGACAATGCAATATCTTTTGTTGGGGATGGCTTCTTGTATACCTGTGGTTATGGCAGATTAGTATAATATTGTAGTTGTTTTTAGTTTATTTTGTGTGATATTTGGAATTAATTATATTAGTAATGATGCATTAACTTCTTAATTTTATTTATTACTAGTATCTTAAATATTTTTTTTCTTTTCTTTCTTATTTTATATATTTAGTGTGTTTTATATTAGTGGCGATATCCTTGGTTTTCTTTATACCACGATTCTTTTTCCAAGGATGCCAATTTTCTTTTTGAACCAGGTAATTGTAGATAATTTTGATTTTTTTATTTATTTGTTGTTATCGACTTTTCCCGATGATGGATAGCTTTCTTAAGGGAATCAGTCTTGTTGTTAGAATTAGATTTTGTTAAAATAAATGAATTGAGTTGAGTTGGGATTTTTGACCATTGTCTAAGTTGTGGCTTGCTTGGTACCAACATAGTTAAACCTTGGCATATGAGTTTTTGGTTGTTGAAAAAGAAAATAATTAAAGTAAGACTGTCATGACCTTTTAGATTCAATTTTTTGGCTCTATAATTCACTAAATAACTTCCTTGATGCTATATAACCTCCTGAGTCATTTGTGTTAATTGGAATGTGGATTCGTATTCCATTTGAATTATCATATGCCATGTGCAGTGAGATGTATTTGTTAGTTCTTTTGTAGTACTTGTGGTCTAGAACTTGCCTGGAATGTGCTTTGAGGCAAAATTATAGACTAACTTGGTTTGAAAAAACTGATATTAGGCCTTCCTTGGACCACTAGTATGCCTAAATATTCTTGCCCTTAAATACTTTACCTAGTCAACCAATTTTGAGCCTTGAACCTTATTCTTTGGCAACCATGTTACATGCTTAATTCCTTTGTTATTAAATGATATATATTTTATCATCCTACTTCCTTGAAAATATTTATGTAGGCTAAAAGCCTAAGTTTGAGGGTGAAAGTTGGGAAGTTGTGATATGGAATTTGTTTGAAACAGTGAAAGGTTTATAAAAAAACAAAAAAGAGTGTATATAATATTTGTTGATAAAAGTGGTGAATAAAGGGAAGACTGGATGTGGTATGAAAAATGAAGAAATGGGTGAAAAATATCTTTGGAGGAAGTGGACTTTAAATTGTAAATTTTGTAATGTTTGGGAAAGTTTTGAGTCACTTTAACCATAATTGTGCCTTACCTTAACCAATAGCCTAAACTACAACCCATTTAAGTCCTAATTGATTTTGAACCAAGTTGTTTACATTAGTGGAGAAATACATGAAGGGCAGGACTATGGTACTACTTGTATGCATTTGAACTTCTTTTTGAGAGCGAGTTAATTTTTTTCAGTTGATATCTCATTTTTTATTTATTTTGAGATTTATGAGTGTTGGATCCTCTCTTGAATGTAAAGGCACATGGGGATTTAGTTGTGAATTTAATCCCATTCTCAATTGATAAGAATGACCAAAGAAAGTTGATTGTGACATAGAGGCAAATTTTGAAGCTTTAGTGTCATGACTTGAATGCTACATTGATTTACATTAGTATGTGAGCACTTGAAGTATAATGAAGTTTATGTGAAGTGCTCAATAATTCATATGCTTTGGAGTAATTGTTGGTACCAATCAAAGTCATGCTTTTTCTGCTTATAGTAGACATATTTAGCTTGGATGATATAGATGCATTGTTGAATTGAATACTTTGGAGGAGACTTTGTCACTTTCATTGCTTGTGGACAAGCAATAGTCTAAGTTTGGGGGTGTGATAAGTGGGTAAAATACCCACTTATCTTGTCTTTAAACTTATAATTTTGATGTGTTAAGTGATAAAAGTCTTGTGTTTTAATGTCATTTACATCTATTTTATAGGTTGTATGTGATTTAGAAGTAATGGTGAAGGAACCAAGTGAAAACAAGCCAAATTGGAGCTTAAATGGACAAAATGCAACTGCCCAGATAATTACACTATGCGATCGCAATGAATTCTATGTGATTGCATAGAGCCGATGACCTAAATGATATTTTACACTATGCGATTGCAATGAATGCTATGCGATTGCATAGACCCAAAGCAATGCGAACGCAGTGCTCTTGTGCGAACACACAGAAGAAAGGGAGCCCGGTCAGCAATTGGTCAACTACTCTATGCGAACGCATAGAGTATAGTGCGAGCGCATAGAAGGCTGGAACTAACTCTATGCGATCACACTCCCTCTATTGCGATCGCATAGAGTTAATTAGGGGCAGTTATGGAATTTTACCTAATTTGATCCTAAATCCTTTTATACCCAAATCAGTTCATTTTTTACGGCTTTGGCTTATTTTCTGTCCATAGAGACTAAAGAGAACAAGAAGAAAGCTAGGGTTCTTGCACAAACACACTTGGGTCTTGAAGATTGAAGCTTGTGGTTAAGATTGTCTTACCTATTTATATTGCTTTCTTCATTTCCTTGCTTTGAATTGTAAATCTAAGTGTGTAGTATTTATTTCCAACACTTAATCTAATTTATGGGAATATTCATAAGTAAAGTGTGAATTTAATACCTTGTTGTGCTTATGTATTAATTGAAGTTCTTGTATTGTTAACATAGGTTTTGCTTGTTGAATCTTTATTTGTTCAACTGCATAATTATTTTTAGTTAATTGAAAGGGATTTCAATTAACCATGCCTATTTAGTGTGCATCTACTCGGGAGAGAGTGCATATTTAGGTATTTGTTGAATAACATCACTCCCGGAGTATAGACGAGAGTCATAACCGAGGGTTTAGAGGTTGGATTAGAGATAGAGATACCTCGGGTGCAATTTTAGTGAACCGTTATGCGAATCTAGCTGGCGTAGCTTGAGAGAGTGCATGTAGTAAATTATTATAATTACTGGAGAGAGATTTATAATATTTAGAGGGTTCACGATTGATAGAAACAATTAAGTACACCTTTGCGACCATTATTGGAAGGGATATAAAATACATTGGATCGTTACTTGACGTGTAATTTCCGATGAATTCATAATTGTAGCCATTGATATTTTTACTTGCTTTATAGAATAGTTTACATTGCTGCAATTAAACCAATATAATTCCAAAAACATCTCTTTAACCCGTTTGGCTTTGCACCATAAGCGACAATTCTCCTACATCCTTAGTCGCCTACACATTGTCCATGTGGATTCAACCCCGTTTCTTAGTTGGGTAAATTATATTGCAATTGACCGTACCTATTGTTATTGAGCAGTGGATTTGGATGACACCATGTACCATTTTAGAATGTTATTGGTATTAATTAGTCTCATAATTTTACTCAACCGTATATTCCCACTCCCCCAAGTTTCTCTCTCCAAATCCCCACAATTTCCTCTTCAAACACCCACCATTTTCTCTTCTTAAACAAGTGAAAATTTATAACCCCTCCACCATTGACAAACATTAAAAAGCTTTGAAACTTTGAATTCGAATTTGGGATTTCAAAAGACATTGTTTGTTTGGGTTGGATGATGTTGCAAAGAATTGAAAATTCTCTCTACGTCTCTCTCTATCTCGCAATCGCAAATTTTAGTAATATAAGAGGAAAGGAAAAGAGAGCAACAATTCCACCATTGATAGCTATTAAAAAGCTTTGAAGCTTAGAATTCAAATTTGTGTTTTTCAAAAATTATTATTTATTTGGATTGGGTGTTGTTGTAAATAATTAGGAATATGGTTTGGAGTTTGTATCTCAATTATGAGGGATTTAGTAAAGAAGAAGAAGAAGAAGAAGAAGAAGAAGAAGAAGAAGAAGAAGAAGAAGAAGAAGAAGAAGAAGAAGAAGAAGAAGAAGAAGAAGAAGAAGAAGAAGAAGAAGACATGACATGTATTATGTTGCAGAAATTGTAGATAAATTCTAAAAAAATTATTTATTTATTTTTGGGCTTTGTATTTTTGTGTTAAAAGTTTTGATGGGAGCTTGTTATTCCACTTCGTCTGTTTTGGAGCTAACTTGTGCAAAGGAGAAGATATTTTTTAAGTAATAGATATCACTATATATACCTTTAAATTGAAGAAAGTATGGTTGTGTTGTATTTAGAGAGGCGTGAATTTGTGGAATAGGTTGAATGTGGGGAATGAGTCAAATAAGACTGACAATGACTTATTTTCTACATTTAATCTACAACAAAATTATATATCATTTGAAAATTTAATATGAAAATACAGAATTTCAATGTTTCTACAAATTATCTACAAAATTTCTACAAACTGTTCATAACAGAATTTATTTTTATTTTCATGCATGTTCTTCTGGAACACTAAAGTTACTTAATATGCGAACATCTGCTATTTTAGAGGAATACAACTTATCTATAATTTTCTACAACTTTCACATCTATATTCACCGAGTTAAATATAACTACAACGGAAAAGGCCTAAAAATGCCACTCAACTAATGGAAATGACTTATTTATGCCATCCGTTAAAAGGTCAGCCTATCCATGCCATTGCCGTTATACTTTTGGCCTATTCATGCCACCAACCTTATACTTTTGGCCTATTTATGCCATTGTTCACTAACAACCCAATCTTTTATTTTTGTTTTTAAATTTTTTCAACCCCATATTTGCCACGTGTCTTTATATTATTGGTTCTTCTTTACTTGGCTGTACATTTCTTTTAACCATGTTTATGTATAATTAACCATGCCCAACCCGATAAAATCCAATCATCTTTTAACCTAATCCTAAAATTCTTGTCATGACTCAAAATTAAACTAGTCGTAATGGAACTTAACTCAACCCGTTAGGTAAGTCAATTAATAACTGTCAAATTTAATGATATATTATAGACAACAAAATAATAAAATACTGAACCTTAATACATTTTTCAATAACTGGTATTACAAATTATTATCTTTTAATATTAAGATTTTTACAAAATAAATTGAAATAAACATAACATCAGTTTCAAATAAATACAAATCATTGTTTAGTTTGGTCTGTAAAAATCAGTCATTTGGTTTCAAACTGAACAGCGATTTTTACAATGATTTGTATTTATTTGAAACCCAAGTTATGTTTATTTCAATTCATTTTGTAAAAATCTAAATCATGTTAAAAGTTTATGATTTGTATTGCAGTCTTTTGGGAAATGTATTAAGGTTTAGTTATTATATTATTTATTTGTCTAAAAACAATCTCACTAAATTAGATAGTTGTTAATTGGCTCACCTAGAATGTTGGGTTAGGTGCCATTACGATAAGTTGGATTTTGAGTAGTGGCAAGGAATTAGAGGCTGGGTTAAAAGATGGTTGGATTTTGTCGGGTTGGGCATGGTTAATTATATATAATCAGGGTTAAAAGAAATGTAGGGTTAAGTAAACAAGAACCAGTAATATAAAGACACACGGCAAATGTGGGGTTGAAAATTAATTTTTATTATTTAAAAAACAAATTGGTCTGTTAGTGAACAATGGCATATATAGGCCGAAAGTATAAAGTTAGTGGCATGAATAGGCCAAAAGTATAACGGCAATGGCATGGATAGGCTGACCTTTTAATGGATGGCATAGATAAGACATTTTCGTTAGTTGAGTGGTAATTTTAGGCCTTTTCCGTAACTACAATAACATAAAATTTGAGCTTTGTATTTTTGTGTTAAAAGTTTTGATGAGAGATTGTTATTCCATTTCGTTTGTTTTGGAGCTAACTTGTGCAAATGAGAAGATATTTTTTAAGTTATATATATTGCTACACCTTTAAATTCAAGAATGTATGGTTGTATTGCATTTAAAGAGACGTGAATTTGTAGAATAAGTTGAATGTATGGAATGAGTCAAATAAGACTCACAATGGCTTATTTTCTACATTTATTCTATAATAAAACTACATGTAATTTGAAAAATTAATATGAAAATACAGAATTTCAATGTTCCTACAAATTATCTACAAAATTTATACAAACTGTTCATAACAGAATTTATCTTTATTTTTATGCATGTTCGTCTGGAACACCAAAGTTACTTGATATGCGAACATTTCCCATTATAGAGGAATACAACTTATCTATAATTTTCTACAACTTTCACACATTATTTTTACCTAGTGAAATACAACTAGAATAACATAAAACCTACTTACAAATTTTAACTAAATTTATACAATATGTCTTTTGTATATTTTGTATCTGATTTATACATAGTAAAAATAATTTTCGTACAACTAATTATATATTATATAATTAATATACAAATAATCTACAATTTTTGTACATTATTTTTACTAAGTTATATACAACTACAATATACTACCACTTAAATATAATTTTTATACAATATTGTTCAACTTTCATACAATATGTAAATGAATAAAAAGAAAAATAAATAAACAGTCTATAATTTATCTATAATTTTTCAAAAAAATATAAATAGTCTATAATTTATCTATAATTTTCTACAATATAATATATGTCATGCCTCCTGCTCCTCCTCCTCCCTCTCCTCCTCCTCCTCCTTCTTCTTCTTTTGAAAATCCAAATTTGAATTCAAAGCTTCAAAGCTTTTTAATGATTGTTAATGGTAGAATTGCTGCTCTCTTTTCTTTTGCTTTGTATTACTAAAAGTTGGACATAATTGCATTTGTTGCAGAAGAATCGTAGAAGATTTAATTGTTTTTGATTTGTGAAATCAGAAAAAGGTTGAAATAGGGTGTATCGCAAAACAGAGTATGGAAAATTTGAAACGAATCCGACAATAATTATGAATATGCGTGATTTGCATTATAGAAGATCCGGAAGAATATTTAATTCCTCAATTTTAGTGCGCCTAAATAAGGAATCCTACAGCTACAATGATTCCTTATATAATGCATTGTCTATATTTTATAGAAATACTATTAGCATGAAATGTAATATGCAAACTATGAACATATTTGGTAATATAGTTTCCTATATGGTATAGAAAATAAAATTTTTCGAAAATAATTATTTTAAAGATTTTTAGTAAAGTTACTAATGGACCAATTTGGGCTAAAAATCAGTCCAATCTTAGATGGGATGAGATGGGCTCGGTCAAGTTGGACGAGTTCAACAAAGAAAAACTACCAACTATGTCCATTTATAAGTACTTTATTACAAAATTTGGTCAATTCATTAAATATTACTAATATTATTCAAAAGTTACCAATATTAGCCAATTAGCTATTTGTTGCCAAAACAAGGTCAAGTTTTTGCTTTCTTTTGAGTGTGTATTATTAGAATAGATTGGGTACATCTTAAGGAGTTTGAATCTCAATTTTGGGATGATTTGATGGCGTTTTGAGGTGGTTTGAATTCAAAATTCTAAGTAGAAGATGAAACATGAAAATAATAATAATATGTGTATCATTTGTATATCAAACAGGTATCACATGTATATCCATGTATACCTGTGTGTATAATACATGTTTGACATATGTGCCGCAGAAGAATTTTTTAACTCTATTTTAAATCCAAATTTTGATACCAAATCAGTCTAAATTACATCCAAGTCTTCCTCAAAATTTATAGATTGACTCATCAATATGTGTTTCACTGAATTTCAACCATACCCATTGAAAAACGTCCTTTTTTACTTCGATTTTTAGCATTTTGTGCATATATGTTTTGTATTTAATAACCTTGTTTGCTACCTTGTCCATAAAATTATCTTTCCGTCATGTATCTACTGTTGATCACGCTTAACAATATGGAAGGAGACTGTGTGGTTCTTGAAGAGAAAGAACCTTATTTTTTTGGGTTTTTAATTTTTATATGTACTTGGCTAGTTTTAATAAAACTATGAGTAATGGCTAGAGGTTGATAAGTTGGAACTTATTTGAAAAATTTATGTAAGAAATCCTTCAACAAATGGGAGGTCAATGATCGAGTCCAACCTTAACTGATTAGGCGAGTTAAATGAGTTTGAGTACAAATTGTCACCTACGATCTACTTACACCGGATCTTTGTACCAAATTGCACTATTTGACTATGATTAGTGATAAATTTGAGGTTAGAATGTGAATAATGAATTAGATTCGAACAATAATAGTTTATGTGAAGACGCATGTTTATTGGGAATGCTAAGCGTGGATAAATTTATTCTGTTAATGAATACCATCCTAGATTTCCAGTCATACCTCAGTGTACATAACTCTTCAGTCAAGAGTTATTTAAAATTATCCAAGCTGTTAGCGAATAAAGAGAAAAGGAGAAATTTTACTCTGGTAGAAAATGGAAATACGATCCCTACCAAGAGGCAATTTAAGCATGTAAACTAGCTATACAGTTGTATCAATAATGATATTTCAACGACTTATATATTATGAATAATTTGATATTCATGTTACTAGTGATGAAATAGGGAAAGCACCAATGATCAATTTAAGGGGAGACTAACAGATTTTACATAGATTCTTAAAAGGTAAGTGGTTGGATTGGCAGCTTCATGATATACAGTGTTTGAAGTAACTTTAACATGAATTCCCCAGCAGGGAGCTGTCTTTGCATTACGCAACATAATAATTATGTATATAACGTCCCCTTTTTGTGTACTCCCTAATAAAGTCTTTCCAACCTTACTACTAGATAGATCTTGATAGGGGATGAGCTATACAACTCATATATATGTTTCTGCTCAATTGAAAACTAGTCATGTCACGAACCGGATTTTCCACTATCGAGAATCGTAATGACGCCTACTAACAGAGCTAGGCCAATCAAAATATTAAATATTCTCTGATAACTTCTCAATAATATCAATATACGAAGCAATTAAATAAATGCGGAAGACTTTAACTTTATATATAAAACAAAATGAAATCAAGATGCGGAAGTTTAAAACAAATCTCTACCAAAAATCTGGTGTCACTAGCTCACGGACTACAGAAGAGTTCTACAGTCAAGGCTGAACAAAAGAAAGAAATATATAGTGTCTGTCTTGGTACAATGGAAACAAACTAAATATAGAAAAGGACTCCGGCCTGCGAATGCTAGCTAGGCTACCTCGAAGTCCTTGGACTGAAGTCAGCTCCCGATCGAATAGGCTACTGTTGTGGTCCAAAAGTTGCTCTGGTCCTGTAATCTGTGCAAAAAACACAGAAGTGTGGCATCAGCACAACCGACTCCATGTGCTGGTAAGTGTCTGGCCTAACCCCGACGAGGTAGTGACGATGCTAGGAGTAGACTCCATATAACCCTGTGCAGACATACATGTATACAAGTACAACAAGATAATAACGGAAAGTAAACAATAAAGCTGGGAGGGAACATGCTCCTGGGGTAAAAAATAAAAACAGACTATCAGGAACAACAAAGGGAATTACATCTGATTTCTACTAACACGGAGTAGGGGAAAATAACCCAGTTTCACTCATTCAAATTTCTCTCAGTTGCAGGCGTGGAACACGATCCATTTCCTCATGTCACGTGGTAGGCGTACCACACGCTCCCATCACATAACATCTCGTGGTCGGCGTGCTACATGATCTCATTCATATATCTCGTGGTCGGCATGCCACACGATCCCAATCATAATATCTCGTGGTCGGCGTGCCACACGATCCAAGTCATAATATCTCGTGGTCGGCGTGCCACACGATCCCAATCATAATATCTCATGGTCGGTGTGCCACACGATTCCTCATTTTTCAACATAAAGCACAACGTAATCCCAACAAGGGAGGAAAAATATTATAACAAACTCTCCCGGTAAGGGAGATCAAACTATAACCAAACTCATTCAATTTCTACTTAACATGATAAAATTCATACTTAGTCTCAACAATTACAGGCTCAGTATTTAAGATATTCAACAAATTCCTCATGAACAACAACTAAGAATTCAGAAATTTAACAGTTTAGGACTCACGGTCATACTCGACACCAGTGTATAGATACTCGTCACCTTGCCACTACACCGTACTAAACATTTAGCAATTGGAAAATAATACTCAAATTCTATTTTCTCAAGCCAAAGTTAGATCAAACACTTACCTCAATCCAAAAATAGCAATCAACTCTCTAATACCGCCTTTCCTCTAGAATCCAACTCCGGAACAATGATATCTAGGCACAATTTAGTTCAATAATATCAATAAGGGCTCAAAAACATAATCCCATAGCCTAGAAATGAAATCCCTAGCATTCTTCCAAAAATACCAAAATCACCCCGGGCCCACATGGTCCAAACTCGGGGCTCGGACCAAAATTCGTTCACCCATAACCCCACGAGTTTAAATATGCAATTTGTTTCAAGATTCGACCCCAAATTTTGGTTGAATCGCCCAAAATCCCAAAGCCCTAGCTCTACCCAAAACCCCCAATTTCTACCTTGAATTCATGATTTAGGGCTAGGAAATTAGTGATTATTTTTGAAGAAATTATGAGAGAATGAAGTTAAGAACACTTACCTAAGAAGCTACGGAGGTAAAGACCTTCAAAATTCGTCTATAGAGGGATATGGGAAGGAGCTCGTGTGAAACTTATGAAAAATCCCTTAATGGGTTTTGTTTTGAGCAATTTAAATCACTGGGTGAAAATACTCTATGTGATCACGGGGCAAGGAGTGCGATCACATATCGTAAAGGGATAGTGCTCTGCGATCGCGGAAGAGTCAAATGCGATCGCATAGAGAAAATTTTTGGGCATCTGAGGTATGCATTGTGTGAACACAGAAGGGCTTTGCGTTCGCACAGAACAAAAATGGGTCTTGAACTTTTACACTATGCGATCGCAAGGGTTGCTATGCGATCGCATAGAACAAAGAACTGGGCAACAACAGACAGCTTTTTCTGCAACAAATCCTAAGACCAAAACCACCTCCGAATCACTCCCAAGCCCTCGGGGCTCTTAACCAAACACACACACTAGTTCAACAACATCCTACGAACTTACTCGAGCGATCAAATCGCTAAAATAACATCAAAATCAAAGAATCAAACCTCAAAATCATCAATTTTTATTCAAAGTTCATAAACTTCTAACTTTAGATATTTAGGTCAGAAACAGGTCAAACGACGACCGATTTCGACCAAATTTTACAGAAAGCGCTTAACACCTATTTAAGACATGTACCGGGCGCCAGAACCAAAAAACGGGCTCGATACCTATATTTTCTAACTCATTTTCACTTCCAATTTTTATATCATTTTCAGAAAAATAATTTCTTTCAAAAATTCTTTACTTGGGCTGGGACCTAGGATTTCGATTCCGGGAATATGCCCGAGTCCAATATTTTCTACGGACCCTCCAGGACCGTCACTTCAGGGGTCCGGGTCCGTTTTCCCAAAATGATGACCGAAGTCAACTTTAATAATATTATATCAAAATTCTTTAAACTTTTCACAGAATTCACATATTTTGACATAAAACTTCTCGACTTCACGCCCGGACTGTGCACATAAATTGAAGCAACTAAACGCGAGGTTTTCAAGGCCTCGAAAGATGAAAAAGGGAGAATTATGGTGATGACCTTTTGGGTCGTCACATCCTCCACCTTTAAAACAATCGTTCTTCCTCGAACAGACAAAAGAAAGAAGTACTTGAGTCGGAGAATAGAGGAGGATAACGACTCTACATATCAGACTCGGACTCCCAGGTCGAAGTCTTAGAAGGCTGGCCTGTCCACTGAACACGCACTGAAGGGAAACTCTTCGACCTCAACTATCGAACATGCCGGTCTAAAATAGCCACTAGCTCCTCCTCATAAGAGAGATCCTTGTCCAATTGGACAGTGCTGAAATCTAATGCGTGGGTTGGATCGCCGTGATACCTCTGAAGCATGGATACATGAAAAACTGGATGCACGACTGACAAGCTAGGTGGCAAGGCAAGTCTATAAGCCACATCTCCCTTGCAACCAAGAATCTCAAATGGGCCAATAAACCTAGGGCTAAGCTTGCCCTTCTTCTCGAGTCTCATCACGCCCTTCATAGGCGATACACGGAGCAATACTCGCTCACCAACCATGACAACAACATCTCTGACCTTGCGATCTGCATAATGCTTCTGCCTAGAACGAGCTATCTAAAGTTTATCCTGAATGATCTTGACCATGTCCAAGGCCTCCTTCACTAGATCTGTACCCATTAACCGAGCCTCTCTCAACTCAAACCGTTCGACTGGGGACCGACACCGCCTACCATACAACGCCTCATACGGATCCATATGAATGTTGTACAGGTAGCTATTGTTGTAGGAAAACTCTACTAAAGGCAAGAACTGGTCCCACAAGCCTCCAAAATCAATAACGCGGGCTCAGAGCATATCCTCAAGAATCTGAATAGTCCTCTCGGACTGACCGTCCATCTAGGGATGAAATGTTGAACTCAACTAGACCTTGGTGCCCAACTTCTATTGTAATACTCTCCAGAAATGCGAGGTAAGCTGCGGGCCTCGGTCCGAAATGATAGGCATAGGCACCCCATGAAGGCGAACGATCTCCCTGATATATATCACAGCTAATCTCTCGGACGAATAAGTGGTGGCAACCAGAAAAAAATGCACTGACTTGGTCAGCCTATCCATAATAATCCAAACCGCATCAAACTTCTTCCGAGTCATCGGAAGGCCATAAATGAAATCCATGATAATCCTCTCCCACTTCCAAGCGCCCGGATGAATAGAATACCGAGAATTATGGACCTCCGCTAAGATCAACTCCCGAATACCATTAACATTGGACACACAAACTCGCCCCTGAAATATCAATACACCATCATCTCCCAAGGTCATTTTCTTGGCACATCTGCGCTGCACCGTGTCTCTCAGGACACAAAATGGGGATCATCAAATTGCTGCTCACGGATACGCTCCAACAACGACGAACGAGCGATTGTGCAAGCTAACACCCTACTAGGCTCAGGAATATCCAACCTCACAAATCGATTTGCCAAGGCCTGAACATCCAAGGCAAGAAGTCTCTGGATGACTGGAATATAAGTAAGACTACCCATGTTAGCGGACTTCTTACTCAATGCATCGGCCACCACACTGGCCTTTCTAGGGTGGTATAAGATAGAAACATCATAGTTTTCCAACAAATCCAACCACCTTCTCTGCCTCAAATTCTACTACTTTTGCTTGAACAACTATTGAAGGCTCTTATTATCCGTGTACACCTCACACGTCACACCATATAGATAATTCCTCCAAATCTTCAAAGCATGAACGATGGCTGCCAACTCTAGATCATGAACTGGATAATTCTTCTCATGGATCTTCAACTACCTCGAAGCATATGCTACGACTCTGCCATTCTGCATCAATACTGCGCCAAGCCCAAATACGGGAAGAATCACAATAAATGGTATAAGGCCCTGATCCCGTGGGCGAAACCAATACCGATGTCGTAGTCAGAGCTGTCTTGAGCTTTTGGAAACTCGCCTCGCTACCATCTGACCACCTGAACTGGGCACCCTTCTGGGTCAATCTGGTCATCGGGGCTGCAATGGTTGAAAACCCCTCCATGAACCATCGGTAGTAACCTGCTAACCCAAGAAACTCTGAATCTGTAGCAGACGCCGATTGAGGCTAGTTCTTGACTGCCTCAATCTTCTTCGGGTCCACATGAATACCCTATTCTGAAACAACGTGACCCAGGAATGCAACAGAACTCAACCAAAACTCGCACTTCGAGAAATTGGCATATAACTAACTATCCTTCAGAGTCTGAAGAACCACTTTGAGGTGCTGCTCATGCTCCTCCTGACTGCGGGAGTATATCAGAATATCATCAATGAAAACAATCACGACCAAATCCAAATAGGGCCTGAACACTCGGTTCATAAACTCCATAAATGTTGTTGGGGCATTGGTCAACCCAAATGACATGACCAAAAACTCATAATGCCCATATCGAGTGCGAAATGTTGTCTTAGGAACATCATATTCCCTAATCCTCAGTTGATGATAAACAAATCTCAAATCTATCTTCAAGAACACCCTAGCACCTTGAAGTTGGCCGAATAAATTGTCAATCCTCGGCAGTGTATACTTGTTCTTTATCGTCACCTTGTTCAACTGCCGGTAATCAGTGCACTTCCTCATCGACCCATCCTTTTTCTTCACGAATAACACTGGCGCACCCCAAAGCAATACACTGGGTCTACTGAAACCCTTATCAAGCAAATCCTGAAGCTGCTCCTTTAACTCTTTCAACTCTGGTGGGGTCATGCGATATGACGGAGTGGAAATGGGCTGAAAGCCCAGAGCCAGATCAATACAAAAATTAATATCCCTATCGGGCGTCATACCCGACAGGTCTGAAGGGAAAACCTCGGGGATCTCTCGAACAATACGAACATAATCAATAGATGGGACCTCTGCGCTGTAGTCGCGAACATACGCTAGATATGCTAGACACCCCTTCTCGACCATGCGTCGAGCCTTAACATATGAAATAACACTACGGGTGGCATGACCTGGGTCCCTCTCCACTCATGTGACGACCCAAAGGGTCATCACTTGTTTTATTAGTCATTTCGAGCTTTAAAGGCCTTAAAAGCTCACTATTAGTTGCCTCGATTTGCTTTCGCAGTCCGGGTGCGAAGGTGAAAATTTTTTTATGTTGATATATATGATGTTTGTGAAAAATTTGAAGAATTTTGATATTAATGGTGATAAAGTTTACTTTGGTTAACATTTTTGGTAAACGGACCCGGACCCATGATGTGATGGTCTCGAAAAGTCCGTAGATAAATATGGGACTTGGGCATATGCCAAGAATCGAATTCCGAGGTCCCAGGCCCGAGAAAAGAATTATTTCGTGAAATTGTTTTCTGAAATATTTAAGGAAAATGAAAATTAAATTTGATCAAAACGTACTAGTAGCGGGATCGTACTTTTGTTCCGACGCCCGGTACAAGTCATATATGTTGTTTAAGCGCTTCCTGTAAATATTGGTTGAAAACGGACGTCGTTTGACGTATTTTGGCCTTAATTGGGAAAATTAGAAGTTTATGAAATTTGAAAGATTTCTTGGATTTAAGGCTCAAATTATTGATTTTGATGTTATTTTGGCAATTTGATCGCTCGAGCAAGTTTGTATGATGTTTTTGAGTCATTGTACATGTTTGGTTTTGAGCCTGAGGGCTCGGGTGTGTTTTGGAGGTGGTTCGGGGTGTTTTGGACTTAGGAAAAAGTAGCAGATTTTCTGCAATTTTTGCACAGACCCCTTCTTCTAAGCAAACGCCGACATGCCTCGCGTTCGTAGTGCCCAGCCTGCCCCCCTTCTTCGCGTTCCGGACACCCTTCGCATTCGCGATGCCCAATGACCTCCTCTCTTCGCGGATGTGGATGCCCTTCGCGTTCACGTATTAGCCATCCAAGACTCCTGCCCTTTTCCCTACGCGTTCGTGTGTGGGCTACGCGTTCGCGTTGGCCATTTTGTGATACCACCAATTTTCCTCTACGCGTTTGTATGACCACATCGCGAACGCGATGCCCAGAAAAGTCCAACCCTACGCGAACGCGACCCAATGTCGCGAACGCGATAGTTCCGCCCAGTGAATTTAAGTTCTGGAAATAGAACAGAAAACGGGATAAAAATCCCATTTCTCAAATTCTCTCTTCTCCACAGCTTCTTTGAGCGATGTTGGGGCGATTCTTCATCAAACTTCTTGGGTAAGTGATTCCTAACTTGTTTTCCTTTATTTTTATTCAACATCAATTAAATTCTTAGGCCTAAACATGTTAAAATGGGTAGAAAATTAGTGAAATGGGTATAGTTAGGGTTTTCAAATAATTTGTAATTTAGACCTCGTTTTGGGGTCGAACTTAAGAACAAATTATATATTTGAACTCGTGGGAGAATGGGTTGTCGGAAATAGGTTCGAACCACGTATTTTGACCACGTAGGCCTAGGGTCGCTTTTCACTATTCCGGCAGAATTCTGCAAAATATATATTTAGCCATTTGGATTATTTTGTTAAGTAGTATTGATGATATTAAATCAGTTGTGTATAGATACAATTGAGTTGGAGCCAAATTCGAAAGGGAAGGGCATTGCTTAAGGATTGAGTTTGTCGTAAACCTTCGAGGTAAGTGAATGATCTATCATAGCTTGAGGGAATAGGAATTGAGTATATATACTAATTGATATGTGTGGAGTATGACATATAGGCATGGTAACGAGTATCTACACGATGGGGGTCGAGCATGACTGTGACATCTTAAATTAATAATTTTATGTGATTATATGAAGGAATTATTATTGGTTTCATACATATAATATTTATATTGTTGTTTTAAAGGATTATTGGTTTTATACCGGTAATAGTTATATTGTTGATTTAAAAGATTATTGGTTTTCTGCCGGTAATATATTGCATTGATTTCTATTATTGGTTGTAGTTGCCGGTGACATATCGGAAGGGTCGGGGTGCACGCCACATAATTTACAGATATTGATTATTGTTATTGGCCATAGTTGTCGGTGACATATTATGAACTGAGTTGATAATGAAATGCGAGGGAGAGTGATTATACACGATGGGTCTTTCCATGCCTTGATATGAGAGTGTGCGAGTAAAAGTACGATGGGTGATGTCGTACATCTTAATTGATTATTGATGAGAATGAGAGTAAAAACACGATGGTTGGTGCCGTGTAGATTTTGATTTATCTGTTCTCCTTAATTGAAGTTCATTTATTCTGCACTTGTTATTATATTTTGTTGCTACCACAGAACATATTTTCCCTTCCAAAATATTAAATGTTGATACCTGTGGTTCTGTTTTATATGTATTTTGAACTGTACAGGTTTATGTGAGTGTCTGGTCCTAGCTTATCACTACTTCACCGGGATAAGCCGGACACTTACCAGCACATAGGGTCGGTTGTGCTGATTCTACACTCTGCGCTCTTTTTGCGCAGATACAGGTTTTGGACAACAGCAGTAGCAATAGCGCGGGTGTTAGTTTTTGATCATCGAGACACCGAGGTAGCCTTGCAGGCATCCACAGGACCCAGCTTCTCCTCTATCTTTACTTTCAGTCTGTTATCTCATATATTCGAGACAAACAATATTTTATTTCTTTCAGACGGTTGTGTATATTATTCTTAGAAGTTCGTGAGTATTGTGACACCAGTTCTTGGGTAGTGTTTTATGTTGAAATTTTCAGTATCGTATCTAGTAAAATTTGTTAAGTCTTCAACTAAATTTAATTCTACCAAAATTTTAATATTGTTGATAATAGGTTTAAGTAAGTATTGTTAAAAATGGAAATATAAGTATGAGTTGGCTTGCCTAGCTCCTATTAGTAGGCACCATCATGAACCCCGATGGTGGGAAATTCGGGTCGTGAAAACTCAAGTCGGGGCAAGTCTTGCAAAAGCCAAGTCACGGCCTTGGCGTGACAATCCAAGATAGAATGATATGGGGACAGCCAATCCATCCCCAATATGACATCGAAATCACCATATCTAAGAGAAATATATCAACACGGGTCTCAAGACCCTCAAATACTACCACACATGAACGATGAACTCGGCCGACCACTATAGAATCACCCACCGGTGTAGATACATAAACAAGAACACTCAAGGCATCACTAGGCATAACCAAGTAGGTGAAAAATAGGATGACACATATGAATACATAGATCTAGGGTCAAATAGCAGTGAAACATCTCTATCACATACCAGAATCGTACCTGTAATGACAGCACTGGAAGACTCGTCCTTTGGCCTAGCTGGCAAAGCATAACATCGGGGCTGGGCCCCACTCCCTGAACTATGTCTCTGGGACGACCAGCTACTAGCTGAGCCCTACCTCTAGCGGTCCGAGATCCACCTATATGATCCCTACCTCCACCTCTATGGCCTGTACCCCTGCCTCTAGCTGGCTGGGCGGCCTGTGGGTCACCTGCTGCCTGAATCATGGGACGAGGACCCTACTGCTGAGATCTGTCAGATGCTCGAGGGCAAAACCTTGAAATATGTCTCGTGTCTCCACACGTGTAACAAGCCCTCGGCTGCTGAGTATAACGGAGTGGTGGTGTGCTGATAGGTGTTGATGATGAGCTGGAAAGCTGCTGGTCAGAATACTATAGTTGGGAACCACGACCACTTGTAGTACCATGTGAAACCTGAAGTGCTAACTGAAAGGGCCTCTGAGGGTGGCCTCTACCATACGAATCCCTACCTCCAGATGAGGTACCGCTGAACCTACCAGAATGATGATGCATCTTATCTGACCCCTGACCACCTCCCTGAGAAAGTGCTAGCTCTATCCGGCAGTCACCATCCACCGCCTCCTGAAATGAAATCTCACTCCCGGCACTCATGGCCATCTGAACACAGATCGGCTGAACCAACCCATCAACAAACCTCCACACCCTCTCTCTCTCTCAGTGAGGAGTATCACAATAGCATGGTGAACAAGATCAATAAACTGGGTCTCATACTGGTAATGACTGACATAGAACCCTACTAGGGATGCTCAAACTGCCTGCGAAAGGAATCCCGCTGAGTGACTGGGAGAAACTTCCCTAGAAATAACTCTGAAAACTGACCACAAGTTAATGATGGCGACCATGCTGGCTTGGCTAAACAGAAATCTCTCCACCAAGTCTTGGCAGATCCTGCTAGGCGAAAAGTGGCGAAGTCGACCCCATTGGCTCCAAAATACCCATAGTTCGAAGGACCTCGTGAAAGCTGCATATGAAATCTTGGGGATCGTCTGTAGAAACACCGTTGAAGGTGGTGGTGAAGAGCTTGGTGAACCTATCAAGCCTCCACAAAGCATCCGCGGACATCGCCACACCATCGCCGGTCTGAGATGGAATACCCGGATGGGCTGCCATAGCTGGCTGAACTGTTGGAACCTGAGCCTGAGGAGCTACCTACTTCGGAGTACGTGTAGCAGGAGTCTGAACTCCTCCCCCAGACTGAGATGTGGCTGGTGCTACTGGAAGCAAACCCGCTCGAGATACACTCTCCATAAAGCCTACCAGTTGGACCAAAGCGTCCTGAAGTACAGGAGTGGCTACCAAACCCTCTGGGACCTGAGCTGGGCCCACTGGAGCTGCTGGTGTTGGAACCTCAACATCATAGTCAACTTGAGGCTCGGCCTCTAGGACTGCTTCTCGGGGCTGAGCTCTTCCCCAGCCTCGGCCTATGGAACGGCCTCGCCCTCGCCATCTGCCCCTAATAAGAGATTCTGCTGGGGGCTCGGGCTGGTGCACGGTAGAAGAGGAAGCACATGTTCTCGCCATGACGACAATCAATATTGAGAAAAAAAATCGCACGACAAGAATGAACAAAGTGAATATTTTCCTAACTCTGTAGCCTTTAGGGGATAAATACAGACGTCTCCGTACCGATCCCTCAAACTCTACAAAGTTTGTCGGTGAGTTGTGAGACCTAAGTAACCTAGTGCTCTGATACCAATTTGTCACGACTCGGATTTTTCACCATCGGAAGTCATGATGGCGCCTACTAACGGAGCTAGGCACGCCAAAACATTAAACATTCTCAAGTAGCTTCTCAACAGTATCAATATACGAAGCAATTAAATAAATGCGGAAGACTTTAAGTTTATACATAAAAAAACTGAAATCAAGATGCGGAAGTTTAAAATATTTCTCTACCTAAAATTTGGTGTCACTAACTCACGCACTACTAAAGAGTTCTACAGTCAAGTCTGAACGAATGAAAGAAATAGATAGTGTCTGTCTCAGTACAATAGAAACAAACTAGACATATAAAAGGACTCCCGCCTGGGAACGCCAGCTAGGCTACCTCGAAGTCGCTGAACTGAAGTCAGCTCCCGATCAAATAGGCTACTGCTGTGGTCCAAAATTTTCTCCGGTCCCATAATCTTTGCAAAAAGCACAAAAGGGTAGCATCAGCACAACCGACCCCATGTGCTGGTAAGTGCCTAGCCTAACCCCGGCGATGTAGTGACGAGGCTAGGACCAGACTCCTGATTACCCTGTGCTGGCATACATGTATACAAGTACAACAAGATAATAACGGAAAGAAAACAAATAAAGTTGGGAGGGAACATGCTCATGGGGTAAGAGATAAAAACAGACTATCAGGAACAACAAAGGGAACTACATCTGATTTCTACCAACACATAGTAGCGGAAATAACCCACTTTCACTCGTTCAAATTTCTCTCATTGAAGGTGTGCAACACAATCCCATTTCCTCATGTCACATGGTAGGCGTACCACACGTTCCCATCACATACATCTCGTGGTCGGCGTGCCACACGATCCCATTCATATATCCCGTGGTCGGCGTGCCACACGATCCTAATCATAATATCTCGTGGTCAACGTGCCACACGATCCCAGTCATAATATCTTGTGGTCGGCGTGCCACACGATCCCAATCATAATATCTCATGGTTGGTGTGCCACATTATCCCAATCATAATAACTCGTGGTCGACGTGCCACACGATCCCAGTCATAATATCTCATGATTGGCGTGCCACACGATCCCAGTCATAATATCTCATGATCAGTGTGCCACATGATCCCAATAATAATATCTCGTGGTCGGTGTGACACTACACCGTACTCAACATTTAGCAATTAGAAAATAATACTCAAATCATATTCCCTCAAGCCAAAGTTAGATAAAACGCTTACCTTGGTCCATAAATAGCAATCAACTCTCTAATACCTCCTTTCCTTTAGAATCCAACTCCGAAACAATGATATCTAGGCACAATTTAGTTCAATAATAACAATAAGGGCTCAAAAACATAATCTCATAGCCTAGAAATGAAATCCCTGGCATTCTTCCAAAAATACAGAAGTCCGACCCCGGGCCCACATGGTCCAAACTTGGGGCTCGGACAAAAATCCGTTCATCCATAACCCCACGAGTTCAAATATACAATTTGTTTCAAGATTCGACCCCAAATTGAGGTTGAATTACCTAAAATTCCCAAAGCCCTAACTCTACCCAAACCCCCCAATTTCTACCCTGAATTCATGAATTAGGGCTAGGAAATTAGTGATTAGGTGAAGAAATTAGGAGAGAATGAAGTTAAGAACACTTACCTAAGAAGCTATGGAGGTAAAGACCTTCAAAATTCGTCTATGAAGGGATATGGGGGGGGGGGGGGGGGAGCACATGTGAAATTTATGAAAAATCTCGTAATGGGTTATGTTTTTGGCAATTTAAATCATTGGGCAAAAATGCTCTATGCGATAGCGGGGCAAGGAGTGCGATCGCATATCGTAAAGGGACAGTGCTCTGCGATCGCGGAAGAGGCAAATACGATAGCATAGAGAAAATTTTGGGCATCTGAGGTATGCACTGTGCGAACGCGGAAGGGCTTTGCGTTCGCATAGAACAAAACTGGGTCTTGAACCTTTACACTATGCAATCGCGAGGGATGCTATGCGATCGCATAGAACCAAGAACTGGGTAACAGCAGACAACTTTTTCTGCAACAAATTCTAAGACCAAAGCCACCTCCGAATCACTCCCGAGCCCTCGGGGCTCCTAACCATACATACACGCTAACTCAACAACATTCTACGAACTTACTCGACCGATCAAACCGGTAAAACAACATCAAAATCAAAGAATCAAACCTCAAAATCATCAATTTTCATTTCAAGTTCATAACCTTCCAACTTTAGATATTTAGGTCCGAAACACGTCAAACGACGTCCGATTTCGACCAAATTTCATAGAAATTGTTTAACGCCTATTTAAGATCTGTACCGGGAGCCAAAACCAAAATACGGGCCCGATACCTATATTTTCTAACTAATTTTTATTTTCCATTTTCATATCATTTTCAGAAAAATAATTTCTTTTAAAAATTCTTTACTCAGGATCGGGACCTCGGATTTCAATTCCGGGAATACGTCTGAGACCCATGTTTTTCTACTGACCCTCCGGGACCGTCTCATCACGGGTATGGGTTCGTTTTTCGAAAATGTTGACCGAAGTCATCTTAAACAACATTAATATCTAAATTCTTCAAATTTTTCAGAGAATTCACATATTTTAACATAAAAACTTTCCGACTTCGCAATCGGACTATGCACGTAAATCGAGACAGCTAAACGCGATATTTTCAAGGCCTCAAAAATAAAAATAAAATAAAGAATTACGGTGATGACCCTTTGGGTCGTCACAAGTCACCCTCATTTCTTTCTTTCTTTTTCAATAGAAATAGTGCATCTGACCTAAAGATTGTGGATTCGAGTTATTAAAAGGGCTCCGAGAAAAGTAAAAAATAAACTTTCAAGTTAAAATTAATAAAAAGCGCATCAACCAAACTAACAAAATAAATAAATTAAGGAAGTTAGAAGATGCATCACAAATATCATCCCAATAGACAAATTCAAGTGGTCCGACTCAAAACATTAAAATAAATTTAAAGTGAAAAAAAATCAAATCCACCATTAAACATTTTCCAAAAAAGAGAAGACCAAAAAAGAAAATGTAGGAAAAGCAAGTAGTTGACGAATCGCTTTCAAGAGAAAAAGGAAGAGTGACGTGAAACATAGAAGAGAAGCACATGGGATCAGTTTTTAAGCTGAACGCATCAGAATCCCCTTATATGCTGGCATGTGGATGAGAAGATTCAGCTATTTTTTAAAACATTTTTTTGTATTTTTTCAAACTTTTAATTATATCATATAGATATTAAAAAATAATAAAAGTTTCTAAATATGAGGATAGCAGAAACTAAGAACATGGATCCACCCCATTTCCAATGGGATTTTTGAATTTCCAACTAATAAAGTCATGTGATGCTGTAATGCTGCCTTCTCTTGTCTTTGCCTTATACTCTCTTTAAATTTAAATTAGCTACATAAATAAATATAAAAAATAAATAAAGTTTGTACATGAAACGGCCCCCCACACCCTCACATCATATCCTCATTCTCCATTCCCATCATTTATTTCAGATAGTAGTTGTTGTACACAGGGATGCTAAGGCGCCAGCATGAAATATTGTTGTGACGTGATAAATACTCCTTAATCATAATTAAAAGTTTTATATTTAAGCTCTAAGTATAAAGTCGCTGTTATTAGGAGCATTTTACCTTCTCAATGTGGAACTTTAGTCGTGGCACAGATATAAGACACCAAAAAAGTAAGAAATGCTAAGGCATAGACATTAGTTCGATAAGAGGTGTTACTGGATAGCGGAATATAAATACGTTCTTATATATGTGTATGTAAATTATTTTTAATTTTAAATTACGAACATATGTAAAAGGAAGACAATACTAAAAATAATAAAAATTAAATGATATCAATTCTAAATAAGAAGTGAGTCTTAAGTAAAATTACTATAATCCAAAGTCTAAATTCACTTATAAATTAAATTGTGACAATAAACGGATATCATTTGCGCAAATTTTTGTGTACGTACTGAACGCAACTAATTTTGTTTTACTCTTAAGATTCCCATTAATGAATAAAAAGCAGCCAATGATTTCCTCATAATAAAGATACGTTTGACATGCATATATAAATAATTATTTTTTAGTAAAAATAAGTACCACAAAAGCAAAAGGAATCCCATGCATGTAGCTCCCCACGACTCTTCTATTTATTAAGAAAAAAAAAGCGTACAAAAAAATAAAAAAGAATGAGTTATAGATATGGGCCATTTCTTGTTTTCGAGGAATAAAATAGAGTTATTTTGTATATGGTAAAAAAGAATTAGTGTAAAGTCTATTAAAGATGACCGGATGTATTACTAAGAGAGAAAAGTACCACAAGAAAAATAAATATTCTATTTATTAGATACTCCTATTTGAGATATGGAAATTACACCTGAATTCAAATAGATGTTACAATCAATTTGATAGACTGATGGAAGTGGCCGAATCGTTAAATCACCAACTAATTTCTGGCAGTATGTGTTTGTGGCCAATTTTGGCACAAATTTAAAGGAAGGGACACCCTTTGCTGTATTCGAATCTTATTCATTTTCCTATGGTCCTAATGTCCCATATCTTTTAGTCGTAATACATACGGAGACATTTAAAGTTGGTACGATCTTTCACTTAAATATTTAAATTAGGTCTCTTTTCAGTTAGACACATTTCTGAGGCAATTCTCATACCAATTAGAGACATTTTTTGCTAGCTTATTAATTCTTGTGTAGGGATTTGCTGCAGCTTTGAAAGAAGTTTTACCCAATGCTGAATTTAGGATGTGTGTCGGGCATATCTGGTCTAATTGGCATAAGAAATGAAAAGGAGAGAAAAGGAGAAAACAGTTTTGGAGGTGCTCTAAATCTAGTTATGAAGTTAAGTTTATTTGTAAGGATATTTGTAGGAATTTATTATATTATCCAAAAAAGTCATGGGCTAGAACCTAGTTTAAGTGTCTAATTGGAATGAGAATTGCCTAAGAAACATGTCTAATTGGAAAAAGACCTAATTCAAATATCTAAGTGAAAGATCCTGCCAACATTAAGTGTCTCCGTATGTATTACGCCTGTCTTTTATATCTTCTAGGTTAGAGTATCTACTATCTAAATACCTTGGAATGGAAAAATAATATTTCAAATTGGAAGAACAGAGTTGCAGGCTAGTGGTTACAACTTAATCACATAACTTAATCACAATATATTGATAATCCATCGCTAATTAGGATTAGCGATAAATTTTTGTTGTTTGGCGATAGTGGTCTATTGCTAATTCCTTTTTTATTTATTTATTTATTTGTAGTAGTAGCTCCCTTGGCCCCACCTTTCTCTCAAAATGTAAGAAAGGAAATATATTCCAAATTAAACAATGACAATTTTAAGAAAATGGAAATTTAAGGTAGAGAAAGAATAGAAATGTGAAAGGTGAAGAATTTTCAAAGAAGGAGAATGGATTTTATCTTCAAAAAAGAAAAACAAGTTGAGATGTAAAAACTTTAGGCAAAAGAAAAAAGTTTGGGGTAATGATTTAGACCTACAACCTCCACTCCTTAGTTTCAATGGCAAATTGTACACATCAATTAACCACTTTAAGTAATTGTAAGGTCATCAATAATTTACTTGTGCTTACACTATTGTGTAACCTAGCTCATGGGCATGCATGCATGGAACCCTAGTTTGTTCTTGAGTATTACAAGACAAAGGATATTTAGTCCTAATCTTGCTATTTTTGGTTATGACAATTCTTCCATCCACAAGACCAATATGGTCAGAATCTCTATGATCATGAATGTTCTATTTATGTTCAATCAGCAATGTAAAAAAAATTATATCCAATGTAATTCATGCCATTAGTTAATTACTATTTACCATTTACCATTGAACGATAAAATGGTAAAACTGTCTCTATGTGACCTACTAGTCACGAATTTGAAACGTAAAAGCATGCTTGTATTAGAGTAAGCCGTTTACGTTACGTCTCTTAGGGTCTACATTACGTCTCTTAGGGTGTAGCCCTTCCACGACCCTTTATAAATACGAAATACTTTGGCCATCGGATTGCAACCATTGAATGTTGAAAATTCCAGTATATTGCATATGAGGTATATTGTACCAGCGAATGTTATTTTATGCGAATCTTTCTGGTTCTTGATTCTAGGTATTGGTTAATAGCTAGTTTTAGTTCACATGTCATTTTATGTGCTTGCGACATTGTATTAGTATAGTTTGAGTTGAGTGAATTTTAGCTTCTGCAGCATGAAAAGGTGCAATCCCACAAGAATTGCATTAAGGAAACCTAAACTCTTAAATGGCATTTGGTTCAAAAAATAAATAAAATTGTGCATTTTTTTGTGCAAACATTGTTTGTCAACCAAATGCCAAGAAAGAAAAATTTCTCTAGAGAAGTTATTCTATCTTGATATTTCTTTGAAAGTAGAATTTGCAAAAATAAATTCTTTAAAAAATTGAACCAAAGGCATGGTCGTCGTTTATTTTGTTTATGTATGAATTTAAGTTATATACACTGGCACGATAAAGATTTAAAATTAAACATATGATAGCAAATTAATTAAAAAAATTACTTGCAATTTATCTAATAAGTGGTATGATTGTGTGAATATTCTTTATTTTGTCATTGCGAAGAAACCAAAGTAATATATATATATATATAGTGACTTGGACAATTGATGGAGAAATAAAAAGGGAAAGAAGGAAGGAGGGAGGAAAGAGGGGGGAGGAAAGGACATGTCTCAACTCTATAGAAAAGCCATTTCAAAATTTTGGAGGGATTTTGGCACAAGGAGAATTGAAGATAAAGATGGACATTTGGAAATTGGAAATTGGAGGGACACAAAACCAAAAAAAATGAACAACTTTGGTAGGGTTATTTGAAAATAAGAAACGAGGGTAGGGCTTTTTTGCTTGTTTGTATACTTGTGTTTTCTCAAGAATTCTCTTCTTATATATTTTTCTTTGATAATTTCCTACCTTTCCTTTTTTTTTTCATATCTCAAATTCAAAAATATCATAGCCCTACTAATTCCCATAGGCTATATAACTTGATAAAATTTGCTTGAATTTTGATGGGAGAGAAAAGGATAATGGAGGAATAGGCCATAGTCCTAATGCACGATAGCTGTTAGTAGGTTAGGTGGCAAATCCTGCCCCCTCTCCTAGGACCCATCCCAGATTCCTCCCTCTTCTCTTTCTTTATAGCAACCCCCCCCCCCGCCCCCCCCCCCCACAAAAAAAACCCAAGAAAATAGAAGAGTATATATATATATAGAAATTATATATATAGAAGTATATATATAGAAATTGAACTCAAGAAAATTAGTATGACTGAAATATATAGCCAACTCATTTCTCTCTATTTCCTTGAGAAATCTCTTTTGACAATAGTAAAGTAACATAAACTACTTAAAATACATGCAAGACTCTTTTCTTGAAATTCTACACATCAGTAATGAGTTTAAGAATTACTACGGCGGCTAATATTTTTTTCTCACCCACTATGCTTCTAAAACCATATAATATATATTCCATTTCTTCTCCTTTAGCAAAGAATCAGTTGCCCTCCAAATTTAAATTCAGCAAGGACAACTGTCATTACAGAAAGATACATACTGCCCACTTTTGTCACTTAACTGGCCAAATAAATTAAAAAATAATAGGGATCAGTGAGAAAAATAACTTGATCGTGCTGAAAGTTAACTTGAGTAATTACGTGGTAAGGAAAAACTATATTATCAAAATTTTCTTATAACAGTTTCGTTTTTTCGATATTATTTTATTATTATAATGAAATGTTATTAATATATTCTAACGTAACATGATAAATTAGTTCTAAGCCAATAAAGTAAAATACTATTACAGAGGATGATTGTTATAGAGTGATACGAGTATATTAAAGAAACATCCTAACACTTTTTCTACCATGCATACATACAGCAAACCAAAACTAGATAAAATATAGGAAAAAGTTTCTCTTGAAGCTGATAAGGTATAAAAGCCATCCCTTCATCATAAGAATAGAATGCATCTCCTCCTTAACCAACACTCCTTTATTTATTGTTTCTAAACCCCTCTCTCCCCCTCACACTAAAGGACATATATATACTTAACATTTTCACCAATTCTTGAACAGAAATTTGATCTCTCTTTTTCTATATTTTGCTCTTCTCAAAGTATGAATCATAACCATACATATTTGGACTTGTGGGAAAAGTAATGTAGGTTATGACTTGCACTAATGAGATGGATTTTTTCCCAGCTAATTTCATGCTACAGACTTCTCATGAAGATGAACATCAACCTTCAACTTCTCTTACTCCCATTCTTCCCTCATTTTCACCTCAAGATTTCCATGGTTTAATTTCTTCTCTTTTCTCTCTTTCTTACATTATCTTCAACTTAATTTCCTTCTTGTTGGTGTTTGGACATATACTTATTATTTGCAAATCAATGTTTGCTTTAATATTTTTTCTATTATTTTCATCTTCAACTTTAAATAGAAATTTCTAAGTTGTATATTTCAAGTGGAATAATGATTTTCGCTCACTAAACTTAAGTTTTATTTTCAAGTGAAATTCATGTATAAATACAATTTCAACTTCGAATACTCGTTTTTCAAACTTCAACCAAAAATATTGTCTAAGCTGAGGGTCTATCTAAAACACCATATGATCTATCCTTTTAGGGTAGGGGAAGACTAGCGTACATCCTACCCTCTTCAGACCCCAATTGCAAAAATACATCGGGTTGTTGTTGTTGTAACAAAAAAATATTGTCTAATATTTTTCTGGTGCAGGTATTGCTTCATTTCTAGGAAAAAGATCCATGGCATTTTCTGGGATGGAGGCAAATAATAATAATTGTGAGGAAAATCATAATGGAGAGGATGATTTATCAGATGATGGTTCACAAGCAGGAGAAAAGAAAAGAAGACTTAATATGGAACAAGTAAAAACACTTGAGAAGAATTTTGAGTTAGGAAACAAACTTGAACCTGAGAGAAAAATGCAATTGTCTAGAGCTCTAGGCTTACAACCAAGGCAAATTGCAATTTGGTTCCAAAATAGAAGAGCAAGATGGAAAACAAAGCAATTGGAGAAAGATTATGAAATTCTTAAAAGGCAATTTGAAGCTATTAAAGCTGAAAATGATGCTCTCCAATCTCAGAACCAAAAACTTCATGCAGAGGTATGACACCAAAAAAATAATCAAATGGTACAAATTATTTTATTATAAGTTTTTCTAGTTATGTAGGAAATAAAATAATACTATTGCACTTTGGTGATGTCTCTTTCTTTTTTTGGTTGTTAAAAATTCAAGAAGAATATGCTATTTTGGTGAAATAGTAGACCTCTCTTCTCTGCTAGTTGTATTTTCAAAAACCATGATATGTATTTGGTGCATGATTTTCAACAAAGGATCTTTCTTTCCCATGTTTCTCTTTAGATTGATTGACTTGTAATGATGACTTGAAAATGTAGCAGAAAAGAGGAGACAAGTGTTGATAAATTATTAGTCTACTAGCTACTACTAGGACTATAGTAGTACCTACAATCACAAATATCAAATTATTAACCCTTTTCTCTCTAATCAATTAATCTACTAGTAGTACAATTATTAGGTCAATCTATTAGCTTTTTTTTATTGAAGAATTTAAGCTATATACATCAATTATAACATAAAAAATTACACCTCTAAGGTAGTTCAACATATTATAACAGATTAATTATCATTTTTATCATGTTATAAATTAATTAATGTATTTATCATAGACATTAATATGTAATTACTGTATAGTTGTAATTGATTTGAGGTGTGTATATTTTGATTACAATGTCAGTGCCCGGAGTTCTAAGTTTTTTGTGTGTAATTTTTAGATTATCGGTTCGAATAATGAAATCAGTCATTAATACTTACATGATGCATCAAATCAGGCTGCGTATATGACTACATCACAAACCTTTAGGGTGTGTTCCAAGACTATACATGAATGCGGAATACTTTGTACACCGAATTGTCAATTAGTGCTTGGAATTTGAACTCTTTCTTTATGCTGTGTGCAGGTAATGGCACTAAAGAACAGAGATCAACCAACAGAATCAATCAATTTGAACAAGGAAACAGAAGGATCATGCAGTAATAGAAGTGAAAACAGCTCAGAAATCAAGCTAGATATTTCAAGAACACCAGCCATTGACAGCCCATTATCAACTCATCATCCAATTACAAGCAGACCCTTTTTTCCACCGTCAATTAGACCTAATAATAATGGGGTGGCTCAACTTTTCAACATGAACCCTAATTCAATTTCAAGACCAGATCTGAAATTAATGGACCAAAATAGTACTGTCAAAGAAGAAAGCAGCTTATCCAACATGTTTTGTGGAATTGACGATCAAACAGCTTTTTGGCCATGGCTTGAGCAACAACATTTTAATTAACTTTTTAATGGACCAAAAGTTCACTTTTCCAAAAGTTGCTGAGTTGAAAGAGAATATTTTACTACATTTCTTTTGAGTTCATGTCAGTAAAAAGGTTATTTATTTCGGGTGCATATTAGAAGTTATTGTATAAAGTAACCAAGTACATTTCAAGTACTTAAGGAAGAGCCTTTTGCAGATCTTTATGGAAAAAAATAATAAGTCATCTCTTTTTAATTTTCCTTTATTTACATTACCCTTTAATATCTATTGTCTGATTATTAATTACTATTATCAACAGAAAAATTAAACATTCATCGTGTTTCAAATTACCTTCTACTATTATATTCTTAATTACCATTTCGTGTCTTTCACCTATTTTCTTGCTTTTGAGTAATGATTCTTATACAAATGCCCAAGGGGCAAAGCTAGAAGGTGAGTTATGTGTTCGGTCGCGAACTCAGTAGTTTTAGTTTAAATATATCTAGCTAAATTAGCTCGCAAATACTCTTAATATGACGTAATATTATTTGCTTTTGGCTAGCCTGCATGATTTATTTTTTTCCAGAATGGCTCTCACCATTAAAAGATCTCTACACTTTATATATAGACTCTCAATTTGTCATGTAACCAATGTAAGAATTTGTTCGCATGCCTAACAAGAAATTAACAAAATATGTACAAATATTAAATACATTACATTATTACTTACACGTAATATTACTATACTAGAATTTAGAACCTATAGAGTTTAAATTCTGATTCCGTCTTATCAACCTACGAAGGGTTGTGAGGCTGGACCAGGTACGAAGGATGAATCTATATCAGTGCACGAAAGTTGCTGGCCGGCAAATCGCTCAACTTTTTGAGCGCAATGCAATGGTGTTACTTGCAGAGTTAGAAGCTAATATATAAATAGTGCCCGATTTCTATGTCATGTCTGCGAACCTCTTATCTCTAGCTCGTGAATAAATTGCACATAAATAATCAAAGAATTTCTTTTAACTTTATCATTGTGTCTCATATTTTGTGCTAAAATTGACCAATGAGCAAAAAGGGTGAAGAAATTGTAGCAGAAGTTAGTGGAACAGTAGATGAAAATTGAAAAAAGAGAGAAATGGAATCAAGCACACATTCCAAGGGAGGAAAGAAGACAAACAGATGGAAGAGTAGAAGAAAACAAGGAGAGTTGGAAATGGTCATTCTCGTGAAGAGGACGTTAGCAAACTTGTGCTGACAATTGATAATGAAAGGGATATGGTATCTATCACAAATAAATATTGTATATAATTTACCAAAACAAAAGCCCCCCCCCCCCCCCGAGAAAAATGGTGAAAATCTTAAATAGATTGATCGTGGAGTAAGTTATACCGGGGTTATTAAAAAAATTTGTAATTCAAAGATTAATAAATATCAAATTATTTAATACATATGCTATTTTGCCTAATATTTTGTTCCTTGCACTAAAGATGGTATATATGGTTTTATATTATGAAAGTTTAAATTTACTCTTCTTTTTAAATAAATAACAATTTAGAAAGAAAGAAAAAACAGGGTTTGTTTTAGCTCAAAGTTCTCATCTACTTTATAAGCATAAATCAATTAAAATAAAGAGAAGGCCAATCATATCAGATCGTAATAAATCATAAAGTCAGACGGAAAATATATGAGACAAAAGTTAAGGAGGTGGGAAGGAGATATTTTATTGATTAAGATTGGCATGGTCTACCTCTCCATGAAGAGGTTCAGAACCTTACAGTGATTTGCTCCCCTTTTTCAGAAGTAGGGGGAAGAAGAGGAAGCAACCCCCTTTTAGGGTTCTTTCTCTTAATATTTATAGCTGTGAATCTTGCCAGCTGGCAATGGGCGGCCGTAGATTCATCGAAGGGACGTCCTGTGAACAACAAATAGGCCGTGATCTCGCTAATTAGGTCGAGTAATCTCATAATACCTTTGTTAGCGAATGGTTATGCTTATTATTATCCCGAACGAGTTTGGGGCCAATTAGACATGCTAATTATAATGAATCTAATTTCGACCCATACAGATAGTCCATCAGCTTATCGAGGTCGTGCTTCGGTCGAGCTCAGTGAGCGGACTACGCAGTTGTATCGTGAAAGGTTCGAGGGTTAGGGCCGAATATTGCCTTGGCCTTGGTCGTGGTTGAAGACGGCCTGAACTATTTAAGATGCCAACATCATACTATAGAAGTCGACGGTCGTAGCCACTTTGCAGGGACAATCCTTGACTTTAATAGAACTGATTTTAGATGAATTCACATTCATCGACAGTAGCCGCAGTCCTTTGGTTGGTTTTTATATGAGCGGTTGGCCATAGCCGTTCGTATATCTGCATGTATTCTTATTTTGGTAGGAGACCGTGGTCACCTTATTTTTAAGAGACAGTAATAGCTATTCATTACTACTTTGAGAGGGCCGTAGCCGTCCTTACTTGGAGGATGGCCGTAGCCGTTTCGTACTCAAGAGACGGCCCTGACCGTTGTTACTTCAGAGATGGGTGCAATCAACATTACTTTTGGAGGCAACCGTAGCCAGCATTACTTTGAAGATGGCCGTAGCCACTATTGATTTAGAGACGACCGTAGCCAATTGCATATGTTTGGGGAAGATGCGATTATGCTTGCTGCATATAAGGAAGGCGGCAAGCTTAGTGACGCAAGTGGCGTGATTTTGGGTGTCTTAGGACCGTTACAAGCGTTCCAAGGGTGACATGTCGATTGACGGTTGAATGATCATTCCATGGTATCTGTCATAATGATGCCTATTACTATAGACCCGAACCATTTCGCGGTTGGTCAGGCAACTAATGATGGCCTTAGGGATTCGTGAAAGCCATTTATGTTTTGTCTATAAATAAGGGATTGTATTATTCAGTTCTTACTTTTCCGATATTTGCTTCAGTGAAATTTTGAGAGAGATAACTCTTCTTATTCTCAGATTGCTTTATCTTCTGCTCTTTGTTACTTCATTCTTCGTCATTTAGCGTCAGATCTTCATCTCCTCCTGCTTTTCCAGTGAACTCTGCTCACTTCCTTTTAATATACTGACAATGGCGAATAGTTCTCGTTCCGATATTGCTCTGGTGGTGGTTCCGGCGGATGAGGGTCCATCTGCGGTGGTGAGAATCACCAATTCGGCGAATATTGACAGGCCCACATCGGTGACCGACATTCTTTCCTTGCCCGGCGGTCCGGCGACTGATTTCTATGACTACGAAGAAGAGGACCAAGTGGATGAGGCCCCATTGATGGGGGGTACGCATCGCCCAACTGAGGGACCAATGCGACATTCCTTGTTTTGCTGATATCGTCCTCGCTGGGAGCGGGGAGAGGGGAGAGGGTTCATGTCGACCACCGAGGGTATTGCATTTTCTATGCTTACCCCTTCAAGCTAGGATTTAAACTCCCTCTTCCAATGCTAGTGGTGGACTTCTGTCGTTACAATAAGGTATGCCCTGGTCAGCTCGTCCCTTTCTTCTACAAGTTGTTGGCGATGTTGATAAAATATGCGGAGGTTGCACGAAGGGAGATTGCTCTTGGGCACGTATTAACTCTCTACGCCCCCCAAAGGGTACGGGGCACCATGATTCGGTTGGTTTCTCATGGGGCCATCGGCTTAACTGCGGAACTTGATGACGAGGTTGATACCCGTCCTTATGAGCACTTTTTCTACATTAGGACCGAGCACCTGGTGGCTTGTGCTACTGACTTCCCGGAGGAATGGAACCATGCCCATAAATTTCCTTTACGTTGGTCTTAATTTCTGTTGGTTAAGTTTCCTGTTTCGTGTTCGCGCGTACTGACCTTCCTCTTGTGCCGTAGCTGGAGGTGCACCGCCGGCGCCATTTTTCGGCATCCTCGAGTGGGTCGAGGCCGTGCTTCCTGTTATAGCGAGAATTCACACGTGGGCATCTTTCTGGGAGGTCTATGGACGTAGGCCGGCCACTGGTAAGAATTTGACTTGCTCTGTTATTCTACTTTCATGGTTCTTAGTATCTTTTCCTTCTCTCTTCATCCATTGCTGGTTAGGATGACTATGTCACAGGAGGGCTCCTCAGCTTGCTTTCTGTAGGCCGGGGGTGACTGCCCGATTGGTTGCGATGTCGGCACCTCGCCCAGTCCCGAGGGAGACTTCGGTTGAATCCTCAACGGCTCACTCTCCAGCATGGTCTGTGCAATTGAAGAATCTTCAGGGGCTATGCGTTCTAGGGTGGAGTTGCCACCGAATGAAGATGAGGAAGAAGGTGAGAGGCCGCTGGTTCGGCGTAGGGGGGCGTTCACCCCAGTTCTTCCGGTGGTGATTAGTTTGGATTCTCCGCCATCGGACGCGAAGGGGAATGCAGCGGATCCTGCCCCAGAGGGCGAGCATTTAGTGGGAATTGCCCTGGTTGGCTTAGGCCAAGGTGACACAGTCACTTTGGCGACAGCTCCTGTTGCTGAGAGGGAGGGTAGTTCCTCAATAACTGTTTTGGTGGAAGAAATGGGCGCCAATGTTTTGGCGAGTGCGGGTGCTTCAACCTCCCGAGCAGCGGAGGCCTCGACTTCCAAGGCGGCGGAAGGAGGGGAGCCTCAGGAGAGGGGGATGATTCTAAGTCCGACTTGGACCCTGAGGACGTCTGCCTATTCCAAGAGGGTTATACCCACCCAGCGGTGCAGGCCGAAGTATCGCTATGTGGAGATTCCAAATGTGCAAAACCAGCTGCTCGAGGAGGAGAATATGGTGACGTTGTTCGAGGTTATGTGGTCGGAGGTGGAGAGCACATCCTTGAGGGGCATTTCAGATGTTCGATTGATGGGCGAGGTGGCCGCTCTGGGTATAAAGGTACGTGTGAAACTTTGGTTTGTTTCTTATCTTAGTATGTCTTCTTGTATTAACTGTTGTTCTATTTGTTGTAGTCATTTTTATTGGAGGTGGAGAGCATGCGCCGGGCCAACGTCCACTCAGCAGTCTTTGTGCGGTTGTTGGAGAAGTACCGCCGCTACCGGGACCAGTGTCGTGACTTGCGTGAACGCTTAAGGAACAACCCGCGAAACTGAGAGCTGGTAGAGGAGTTGGCAAGGAGGGAACTTCATATGCACCAGACCCTTAACAGGGTAAATGCTCTCGAGGGGCAGCTCCGTTAAAGAAATAAGGAGATAGATGATGAGATGAGAGTGGCTACTGAGAGGGAGCGCCAAAATCAGGCTATGCCAGAAAAGGCCGCTGAGGTTTTTGTTGGAAACACGTTCTCTATGCAATATACTAAAACGTGTGTTCTTTTGTGTAGGTTTTGATGAATGACAAACGATGCAAAAATTGATATATGATGAAGTTCAAGAAACAAGCGCACAATTGATATACAACGAGATTCAAGCTCAAGACAAAGTTTTATAGTTTAATTGAGTCATTCTTAATTGTGATCTTGATCCTATAACTTGACTCGTAACATGGCTTCTCTCATAAAACTATTTTCCAAAATCATGCATATTTAATTTAATGTCAAATGATTTTAAATCATGCATATTTACAGTAGTCAAAATAATTTTTAGGCATGCCTTAAAAATCTGGACTAAGATAATCGATTATGTACTTATGATAATCGATTGTTTTAAGCCAAGACTGCATGACAATCGATTGTGAACTAATGACAATCGATTGTGTTAAGGAAGTGAACATCAGGTTTTTTCAAACCTGCATGACAATCGATTGTGAACCTTATGACAATCGATTGTGATGAGGCAGTGTCCATCAAAGTTTTTCAAAACTCAGAATAATCGATTATGAACTAATGGTAATCAATTATGTTGAGACAGTGTCTTCTAGTGATTTTCAAATTTATTAAATATGCATTGGACAATCGATTGTCAAAGAGACAGTGTCTAAAATGTTTTTCAAAAATTGATAAGTAATCGATTGTTGACTATGTGCAATCGATTGTGAAGCTGACCGTTGTCGTAAAGTTTTCAAATACCGTCAGGTAATCGATTATTGATTCTGTATAATCGATTGTTTTGATTAAAATCCGGAAAAGATTTTTTGAACGTTATTGGGTAATCGATTATTGATTTTGTATAATCGATTGTTTTGATTAAAATCCGGAATAGATTTTTTGAACGTTGCTGAGTAATCCATTGTTGATTCTGGACAATCGATTGTTTGTGGTAAAATCTGGAAAGGATTTTTTTAACGTTGCCAGTAATCGATTATGGATTGTAAGTAATCGATTATCAAGCGTAAAATCTGGGATTGAATTTTGATCTGACTGGCAGACAATCGATTGTTGGGGTTTGACAATCGATTGTCAGTGAGTAAAATCAGCAACTCTTAATTGGCAATTAGGCAATGGTAATGCCAAGTTTTTCAACTATAAATACAGCTTCATTTCAGTGTTTTAAATACAACAACATACTACAACTGATCATTACATTGCTATAAGCTTGCATACTTTTGTTTATCATTTTGTATTCAATTTCATAAAGCTTTTGAGAGCCATATTCTTGTCCAAAGTTGTTGTGATCTAGAGCTTACTTCTTTTACTCATATCTACTCATTAAGGAGTATTTTGTTTGAGTGTTTAGTGTTTTATACACTTGTAAGAGAATTGTAATTCTCTTGTTGTAAGGAACTTGTGTTTCCTTGGTTGAAGTCTTGGAGTGTTGTATCTCCGAGCAAAGGTGTTAAGGCTTGTGTCCTTAAGTTGTAAAGGTTTGTTGAGCACCCGTAAGCTTAACAAGTTAGTGAAAAATCTCGAGAGAGTCTCTCGGGGACTGGACTAGCCACGTGATGTGGTGAACCAGAATATATCGGTGCGTTCTTTCCTTTTTTATTTAACGCACTTATTTATTTCCTGCAAATTTTAATTTCCGCAAGTTTACGCTAAATTTTATTATAACGCTATTCACCCCCCTCTAGCGTTAAGTGTATTTTCTAACAATTGGTATCAGAGCCCAACTCTCTGAAAACTTAACAGTTTGAGAGAACCATCCATGGCTTCTACTCGTGATTCTTTTGCAGGAATTGATGAAGGACAGTGCTCCACACGACCACCTCTATTCAACGGTACAAATTACACGTACTGGAAGGAGAGGATGAAGATCTTCGTTCAGTCCAACAGCTTTCACCTTTGGAAGGTGATAATGAAGGGAAACCAAATTCCAACAAAGAAGGTGGAAAACGAATGGGTTCCCAAGTCCGAGGATGAGTATGACGCGGATGACATCCGAAAGGTTCAAAATAATGCTAAAGCAATTAATTTATTATATTGTGCTATTAATGCTGACGATTACAGGAAAATATCGTGTTGCACAACGGCAAAGGAGATGTGGGACAAGCTAGAAGTTACGTACGAAGGTACGGACCAGGTAAGGGAAGCAAAAATTGATTTCCTAACCCATTCTTATGAATTATTTCACATGAAGGAAGGTGAAAAGGTGGACGAAATGTTTGAGCGATTTTCAATAATCGTAAATGACCTACATGCTCTCAAGAAAACATTCACGGATAGAGAGCTCGTGCGAAAAATTCTTAGAAGTCTCACACCGGCATGGAGATCAAAGGCCGATGCAATTCAAGAATCCATTGGCGTTTCAAACGTCACCATCGACGCACTAAGAGGTAACCTTAAGACCTATGAATCTACTATTCTTAACCTTTTTGTTGATGATCAAAGGAGGCAAAGAATAGCTCTAAAGGCGAGCACAAGCCAACCGCAAAGTGATGAGGAAGGAGACAACGAGTTTGGACTCGTTATCAAAAGATTTCAAAAGTTCATGTGCAAGGAGTATGAACGCAAGGGCAAAAAGCAAGGCGAACAAATCAAGTGCTATGAATGTGGTGAAACCGGGCACATCAAATCAAATTGCCCAAACATCAAAAAGGAGAAGAAACCTTTTAAAAAGCAACGTGCATACATTTCTTGGGGAGGCGACTCCGGAGATGAGTCAAGCGAAGGAGAAAAAGACGAAGCAGCAAATCTTTGCCTTATGGCACATGAAGACAACAAAGATGAGGTATGTCAAATTTCGTCTAAAAACTTCTTTACTCTTGAAGAAATGCGAACTGCTTTTGATGAATTATATGCTGAGTTTATTAAGGCTTCAAAAACTGTTAAGGGCATAAAAGAAAATGCTTCATTAAAAGAAAAGGATTTTCAAAAACAGCTTTCTTTGAAAGAAAAGGATTTAGAAAAACTGGTTTTAGAAAATGAAAAGCTGAATGAGGAAAACAAGTTTTTTGGAAAAAGAAGCGTCGATAAGCCCGAAAGTTCTACTAAAAATTGTTCTTCTTGCTTGCATCTAAAAAATGAGGTAGATAGACTCAAAGGTACCTTTGATAAGTTTAATTCTTCCCACAAGAATTTGAATGAGGTCCTTGTTAATTTGAAATCAACCAACCATGGCATAGGATTTAAGAATGAGGTTAAAGAAAAGGTTGAAGCCAAACCCCAACCACCTAAGGCTCAACCTAGGACTAATAAAACAAATGCTTATCCTAGAAACAGCAATCCTAGAACCAATATGCATGCTAGACAAAATGTTGAACATTTTAGGAGACCTAGAAATGACTTACCACCTAGAAATAGTTACCCTAAAAATGATGCATATTTTAGGCCAAATGTTGAACCGCTGAGAAGACCTAGAAATGGCCTTCAACCGAGAAACAATCAGAAATGCTGCCCATCCTAGAGCTCATAGTAGGATAAATAATTCTCATGAAATGCGAAATAGTCATAGTGTAAGAAATTTTCATCCGTCTAGTTACTATGAACCTAGAAGGATGCATAACCCAAATGTGACTTGTCATTATTGTAGACGTATTGGTCACATTGCTCCTGCATGCTTTACACATCATAGACATATTACTCAATCGCATCATTATAATATGCCTAACCCCCAAGGACCCAAAATGGCATGGGTACCTAAAGAACATTAATTTGTTTTGTAGGTGTGCTTGAAGGGATCAAGTGTATTATGGTACCTTGATAGTGGATGCTCCAAGCATATGACGGGAGATGAATCCAAATTCCTTCAATTAGAGCACAAAGAAGGAGGAAGTGTTATCTTCGGTGATAACAATAAAGGAAAGATCATCGGCATCGGCTCGGTCGGTAAGGATGAAAATTCCTCTATTAAGCATATATTACTTGTTAAAGGATTAAAGCATAATCTCTTGAGCATAAGCCAATTGTGTGACAAGGGAAATCTTGCTTTATTTGATTCGGATGAATGCTTAGTATTCAGACGTAGTGATTTCAAAATTATCCTCCGTGGTTTTAGAGTGGATAATAATTATATGGTTGATCTTGCTAATTCCTCACCCGATTATGTTGATTGTCTAATGAGTAAGGAGGATGATACTTGGCTATGGCATCGTAGAGTAGCACATATCAATATGCATCTTTTAAACAAATTGATTTCTCAAAACTTAGTTGTTGGTCTTCCCAATTTAAAATTTGAAAATGACTCTATTTGTGACTCGTGTCAAAAGGGGAAGCAAACAAAAGCATCTTTCAAATCTAAAAACATTGTTTCAACTTCTAGACCATTGCAATTGCTTCATATGGATTTATTTGGTCCTTCTCACATTGAAAGTCTAGGAAGAAATAGATATGCTTTTGTGATTGTTGATGATTACTCGAGATTTACTTGGACTTTATTTCTTGCCAATAAAAGTGATGCTTTTCAAAATTTTAAATATTTTCTTAAGCGTGTTCAAAATGAGAAAGAAACAATCGTCACTTCAATTAGAAGTGAACATGGGGGAGAGTTTGATCACAATCTCTTTGCGGACATTTGTGACGAACTCGGAATCGAGCATACCTTATCCGCTCCACGTACACCACAACAAAATGGGGTGGTGGAAAGGAAAAATAGGTGTCTCAAAGAGATGGCTAGAACCATGCTCGACGAAGCTAAGATACCCAAACATTTTTGGGCGGACGCCGTGAGTACCGCTTGCTATGTTCTAAATAGAGTAGTAATTCGGCCGATACTCATGAAAACCCCCTATGAACTTTATAAGGGTAGAAAACCAAATATTTCCCATTTTAGAGTTTTTGGTTGCAAATGTCTTGTTCATAACAATGGCAAAGACCAATTGGGTAAATTTGATGCTAAGTCGGATGAAGGTATTTTCATTGGATATTCCTCACGTAGTAAAGCATATAGTGTCTTTAATAAAAGAACCCAAATTGTGGAGGAATCCCCTCATGTTGTATTTTCCGAAAATAATGCTCGCTTGGCGAGAAAGGATTCCGGTTTTGATCTTGCAGGTATCTTAGATAGCTTGAAAGACAAAATACAAGAGGAACCACCCAAGGAAATAAAGATGAAACTGAGGAACAACCAACGGAAGAAGCGCCACAATTGGAAAAAGAAATGAATATGCCTAACGAGTGGAGGACAATCAAAGATCACCCTCTTGAACAGGTAATTGGCAACGTTGGAGACAAGGTAAGTACCCGAAACTCTCTCAAAAATACCTTAGAACATACTGCTTTCGTTTCTCAAATTGAACCCAAAACCATCTCAGAAGCAATTGGGGATGAATTTTGGACCTTGGCAATGCAAGAGGAGCTTAACCAATTCGAACGCAATGACGTTTGGGATTTGGTGCCAAGACCCGAAGGTCATACCATAATTGGTACGAAATGGGTTTTTCACAATAAACTAGATGAAAATGGTATAATCACTAGAAACAAATCTAGGCTTGTAGCAAAAGGCTATAATCAAGAAGAAGGTATTGACTATGAGGAAACATATGCTCCCGTAGCTAGATTAGAAGCTATTCGCTTATTGCTTGCATTTGCCTCTTCTATGAATTTCAATTTATATCAAATGGATGTGAAAAGTGCTTTTCTAAACGGTTTTATTCAAGAAGAAGTTTATGTTGAACAACCCCCCGGTTTTGAAGATTTTAAATCTCTTGATCATGTTTTCAAACTCAAAAAGGCTCTTTATGGTTTAAAACAAGCTCCCCGAGCTTGGTATGAAAGATTGAGTAAGTTTCTTTTGGAAAATGATTTCATTAGGGGGAAAGTTGACACAACTCTCTTTGTTAAGCATAAAAATAATGATATTTTGTTAGTTCAAATATATGTAGATGATATTATATTTGGTGCTACTAACAATGTTTTACGCAAGGAATTTTCCGATTTAATGACAAGCGAATTTGAGATGTCTATGATGGGTGAGTTAACATTCTTTTTGGGATTACAAGATAAGCAAATGAAAGAAGGTACATTCATTTGTCAAACCAAATATTGCAAAGAATTGCTGAAACGATTTGAGATGAACAATGCAAAAGAAATGGCAACTCCCATGAGCACATCTGATCATCTAGACAAAGATGAGAAAGGTAAGGAAGTCGTCACCAAAAAGTATCGAGGTATGATTGGATCTCTTCTTTATCTTACTGCTAGTCGTCCGGACATCATGTTTAGCGTGTGCTTATGCGCTCGTTATCAATCGTGTCCGAAGGAGTCTCACCTTACAGCGGTAAAACGGATTTTAAGGTATCTTGTTGGTACTACAAATGTGGGTCTGTGGCACCCCCAAAGGCTCTTCATGCCAACTTGTTGGCTACTCCAATTCCGATTTTGCTGGATGCAAATTAGACCGCAAGAGCACTAGTGGCACTTTCCATTTGCTCGGTAGCTCTCTCGTTTCTTGGTTTAGCAAGAAACAAGTAAGTGTTGCGTTGTCCACAACCGAGGCTTAAATGTAGCCGCGGGGAGTTGTTGCACTCAAATCCTATGGATGAAACAATAACTCTTGGACTATGGTCTAAGTCTTGATCATATCCCTCTTAGATGTGATAATACTAGTGCCATATGCTTGACGAAGAACCCCGTTCTTCATTCGCGAACGAAACAAATTGAAATTAGACATCATTTTATTAGAGATCACGTTCTCAAAGGCGATGTCGAAATTGAATTTGTTGAAACCAAAAACCAATTGGCAGACATCTTTACAAAGCCTTTAGAGAAAGAGTCTTTCTTCCGAATTCGCAGTGAACTCGGGATCCTTGACTCCACGTTGATCTAAGTCATGCATTGCATTTTTTTATTACATGATTTCTAACTTGAGCGTCGGAGACGTCTAATCCTTTTTTGCAGGTATCGCCCTAAAAGTAGGGGGAATTATAAAGCATGACGCGCAAGAATCGAGTCTTCAGAAAAATCTGTTTCTGTCATCTAATAATCGATTATCTCGTATCAATAATCGATTGTAATGCTATCATTTGAGCTATTATACTCTCTTTAAATAATCACGCCTTCTTTCCAATAAATAAACAAGTTTTATTTCATCTTTGGAATCTTATTATTATTTTTGCTAATGGCAAAAGGGGGAAGATAACGGGTATGCACTCTCAGTATTTATAAGCTTAAATTGAGGGGGAATTCAAAAATTGAGGGGGAACAAAATGCATACTTGTTACATGTATATACTTGTCTTGAATCGTCAATATAAATTGCTTATCTTGCATATCCCGCTTAATGTTTGCCATTATCAAAAAGGGGAAAATTGTTGGAAACACGTTCTCAATGCAATATACTAAAACGTGTGTTCTTTTGTGTAGGTTTTGATGAATGACAAACGACGCAAAAATTGATATATGATGAATTTCAAGAAACAAGCGCACAATTGATATACAACGAGATTCAAGCTCAAGACAAAGTTTTATAGTTTAATTGAGTCATTCTTAATTGTGATCTTGATCCTACAACTTGACTCGTAACATGGCTTCTCTCATAAAACTATTTTCCAAAATCATGCATATTTAATTTAATTTCAAATGATTTTAAATCATGCATATTTACAGTAGTCAAAATAATTTTTAGGCATGCCTTAAAAATCTGGACTAAGATAATCGATTATGTACTTATGATAATCGATTGTTTTAAGCCAAGACTGCATGACAATCGATTGTGAACTAATGACAATCGATTGTGTTAAGGAAGTGAACATCAGGTTTTTTCAAACCTGCATGACAATCGATTGTGAACCTTATGACAATCGATTGTGATGAGGCAGTGTCCATCAAAGTTTTTCAAAACTCAGAATAATCGATTATGAACTAATGGTAATCAATTATGTTGAGACAGTGTCTTCCAGTGATTTTCAAATTTATTAAATAATCTATTGTTGCATTGGACAATCGATTGTCAAAGAGACAGTGTCTAAAATGTTTTTCAAAAACTGATAAGTAATCGATTGTTGACTTTGTGCAATCGATTGTGAAGCTGACCGTTGTCGTAAAGTTTTCAAATACCGTCAGGTAATCGATTATTGATTCTGTATAATCGATTGTTTTGATTAAAATCCGGAAAAGATGTTTTGAACGTTATTGGGTAATCGATTATTGATTTTGTATAATCGATTGTTTTGATTAAAATCCGGAAAAGATTTTTTGAACGTTGCTGAGTAATCGATTGTTGTTTCTGGACAATCGATTGTTTGTGGTAAAATCTGGAAAGGATTTTTTAAACGTTGCCAGTACTCGATTATGGATTGTAAGTAATCGATTATCAAGCGTAAAATCTGGGATTGAATTTTGATCTGACTGGCAGACAATCGATTGTTGGGGTTTGACAATCGATTGTCAGTGAGTAAAATCAGCAACTCTTAATTGGCAATTAGGCAACGGTAATGCCAAGTTTTTCAACTATAAATATAACTTCATTTCAGTGTTTTAAATACAACAACATACTACAACTGATCATTACATTGCTATAAGCTTGCATACTTTTGTTTATCATTTTGTATTCAATTTCATAAAGCTTTTGAGAGCTATATTCTTGTCCAAAGTTGTTGTGATCTAGAGCTTACTTCTTTTACTCATATCTACTCATTAAGGAGTATTTTGTTTGAGTGTTTAGTGTTTTATACACTTGTAAGAGAATTGTAATTCTCTTGTTGTAAGGAACTTGTGTTTCCTTGGTTGAAGTCTTGGAGTGTTGTATCTCCGAGCAAAGGTGTTAAGGCTTATGTCCTTAAGTTGTAAAGGTTTGTTGAGCACCCGTAAGCTTAACAAGTTAGTGGAAAATCTCGAGAGAGTCTCTCGGGGACTGGACTAGCCACGTGTTGTGGTGAACCAGAATATATCGGTGCGTTCTTTCCTTTTTTATTTAACGCACTTATTTATTTCCTGCAAATTTTAATTTCTGCAAGTTTACGCTAAATTTTATTATAACGCTATTCACCCCCCCTCTAGCGTTAAGCGTATTTTCTAACAGTTTTGACTAGGCAGGTGGATGCTTTGGAGGCGGAGACTGCGGCCTTGAGGAACTAGGCAGAGGATGCCCTGGCGAGGGTCGAAGTGTTGCAGTCGACTAGCCGCGCCCAAGAAAGAGATCACCGATTGGAGAGGGCTGCGACTACTTTTCGAGAGAGGGAGTTGGAGGGGCGCATTTCTACCTGTGAGCAGGACGTCCGTTCTGCGGCGGACCGGATTGCGGACTTGGAGGTCGAGAACCAATGCCTGAGGGACCAGGCTGATTCTTTCGGTCCTGCTCGCGAACTTTAGATGTACGCCGAGGCCCGGCTCGATGTGTATAAGAGGTTGTGGGAAGCCGGCGTTGTGCCTGAGGCCACCTATGAAGAAGCCCGCTAGAAGGCTCGCGATGCTCGACTCGACTGCGATTTTGACCCGTCTATGCCCGGGGTTGATGACGGTGCTGATAATGTTGAAGGTGGCGTTGATGGCGTCGAGTGATCGAAGGAAAAGTTTGTATTATTTGTTTAGTTTTTTTTCTTTATCTCTTTCTTTTTTGTTGCCATTTGGCCTTGTTTGTTTGCCGGCCCTGGGCCAATGTAGCTGGGGGTAACCCCTTTTGTAAATACATGCGACTTTCTTCCTTTATGTTTGTTTTGTATCTATTTCGTACGTTTTTACACACACACACACACACACACACACACACACACACACATATATATATATATATATATATATATTTTTTTTTTTTTTTTTTTTTTGCTCGTTCGAGGGGGCCTTGCCTTAGAGTTTAGACCAATATCGAATTGGTTCCCTGCCTTAAGAGGAGATTGGTGTAGGTGGCTTTGGCCATAGATATACGTTTTTGGTCATCGCTTCCTCCAATTGGTGGGAGAGGGTTGTAGCCATGTTTGGGCGGTGGCAGTACATAGCCTTAGTCCCAGTTTGGGCTTAGTCGGACTACTGGTCGTGGCTATGAAAAACGCGGCCTTGTGGTTCGACTTGGGCCGAACTTTACGTGGGCCAAAACTTTAGTTTAAGTTAGTCGTACTTACTTGAATGGCGGGGGCATTTGGCCCGAGATGGGGTTCAACCGTGGTTGAATATTTGGGAGCATTCGGCCTTGTCTGATCGCGGCCCAGCTCGTAGCTGTGGAGACGCATACTCCTGGCCTTGATTCGACCGTGGTTGAGTTTGTGATTCTTGCGACGGAGGCATGTAGCTTGAGTACCGGTTCAACTTGTATTTGAACTTTTATATGAAGGCACGTAGCCTGAGTTGTCGTTCAACCGTAATTGAACCTTTTGTATTTTTCAATGGAGAAGGCATTTGGCCTGAGTTCCAGTTCAACTCTTAGTTGAACTTTTAGACAAACGCACGTAGCCTGAGTTGATGTTCAACTGTAGTTGATCTTTTGGGCGGAGGCACGTAGCCTAAGTTGTCGTTCAACCGTAGTTGAACCTTTTGGGTGGAGGCACGTAGCCTGAGTTATCGTTCAACCGTAGTTGAACCTTTTGTATTTCTCACATGGCGAAGGCACTTGGCCTGAGTCCCAGTTCAACTCGTAGTTGAACTTTTGTCCTCTCGCATAGCTCCCTTTGTGTTGGGCGTCGAGATTTGATTCTGGTTTAGGATCTTAGACGACTCGTGCTTGTAGTCTTCTTGGCTGGTTCACATAGGTTACCCTGTTACAGATCCCGGTTCGAGATGGTTTTGTGCTTTATTCCTTTTTGGCAGGACCCCGTGTAAAAGAAGGGTGAGGCACCTTATGCGTATTTTTCCGAGGGATGTGGGATCTACTTCTTATTCATCTTCTTCCCCTTGATCGGGGACGCGGGATGTGAAAACAAGCTCGTGTCGAGGCTTTTGAATCCCTTTTATATGGCGTGCCGCTCAGGCTTGTCCGAGCTGGTTTGTTTTCTTTCCTTTTTGGTCCAAAGATAAACTACGTCATTTTGCTACGGAATCCCCACAGACGGCGCCAAATTATTTTAGCTCAAAGTTCTTATTTACTTTATAAGCATAAATCAAATAAAATAAAGAGAGGGCCAAATATAGTAGATCGTAATAATTCATAAAGCCAAACGGAAAATATATGAGACAAATGTTATAAGTTAAGGAGGTGGGAAGGAGATCTTTTATTGATTAAGATTGACATGGTCTGCCTCTCCGTGAAGAGGTTCAGAACCTTACAGTGATTTGTTCCCCCTTTTTCAGAATCAGGGGTGAAGAAGAAGAAGCAGGCCCCCTTTTTGGGTTCTTTCTCTTAATATTTATAGCTGTGAATCTTGCCAGCTGGCAATGGACGGTCGTGGATGTATCGAAGGGACGTCCCGTGAACAATGAATAGGCCGTGGTCTCGCTAATTAGGTCGAGTAATCTCGGAATACATTTGTCAGCGAATGGCTATGCTTATTATTAGCCCGAACGAGTTTAGGGGCCAATTAAACATGCTAATTATCACGAATCTAATTTCGACACATAAATGGTTATTTGGTGTTCTAGAATTTTAGGTGTTATAGCCCTGTAGAGAACATCTTATTCGTATAAGTTTTCTAGTTTATATTTGATTTTAATACCAAAATTGTTGTAAAATTATATCATAATTGCTTATACCGAAATGAAATATCCATCAAACAGTATAAAGTTGTACTGAATTTAACATCGAAATTATTTTTCTAAATCCAGTAACTAAAGGATCTTTTGTTTTGTGTGTACCCATCATTGGTTTTGGGTAGACCTGTCAACCGGGCTGGGTTGACCTGGGACCGGCCCGGACCGGATCGGTAAAACCCGGGACCGGACCGGACCGGATCGGTAGGTGGGGCCGGGCCGGGCCGGGCTGGGCTGGGTTCAAAGGGGGTAGGGGGTTAGTCCGTTAAAATACTTTTGTTTCGGAACCGGATCGGACCGGCCCGATATGGTGAACAGTACCGTGAACCGGTACAGCCCGGACCGGACCGGCCCGGTTCAACGGTAACATTTTTTTTAACTTTTTTTTAATTTTTGAATTGCTGGGGCCCACATTTCCGTTGGCAACGGCTACAGATCCGTTGGCCAACGGATTTCTTTGCAAAAATGACCATTTTTCATTTTTTTTGTATTTATTAAATTACAATATTAACCCTTCTTAAAATCTATAAATACCCCTCATCTCTTCTTCATTTCTTCACTCAAAATTCTTATCTCAATCTCAATTCTCAAATTATCAATCTATCTCTTCCCTTCAATTTGCAAGATTACATATTTTATTTGTTACTCTTTTCCCGAATTTAATTTATCGCAATTTGTCATTCGGAATTTGAAGCTTGAAGTTCAAAATTGAAATACTTGCTTGACCTTTGTTCGTGGTAACACCGGATTTGCGTAATCAAGTGCTCAATTTATTGTCGAATTCGGTGCATTCCCTCCAACTCTTTCTCTTATTTAATATTTTAATTGCATATTTGATTTTAGCTTATATTTTAATTTTTACAATATGTTTAATGCTGCTAAAAGAGCGTGTAGAAAAGTTACTGGTAGGGGTGGAAGTAAAAAAAGAGGTAGTCCTGTAGCTTCTGGTAGTAATAGTAATGACCCAATAACACATGTTTCTGAATCATCGCCTAATTTGCAAGATGTAGAGATTGATTATGAACAATTACAAGAAGATTTTGGAATAGAAGATAATGAAATTGGAATAGAAGATGAGATACCACCTACACCTAGTAGTGGAAATGTTTGTAGTATTGGAGTTGGAGTTGCTAGTGCTACAAGGGGTAGAAGACCACCAGTGGCTCCAACTTCTCCTCGTATAAAAAGAAGTCCGGTTTGGAAATTTTTTGAAGTAATAGAAGGTACTGATAGAGTTAAGTGCAAACTTTGTAATGAAACTTTTAAACATTTGACCGCAGGTAATTTAGGGGGGACTGGGACACTTACTAGACATATGTCGGCTATCCATCCCATAGAATGGGGAGTTAATGGGGATGGAAGTTAAAAAACTATTAACCCTACTACTGGAGGTCTATTAAAATATGATAAAATAAGGGATCGAGAGGAACTAGCAAAAATGATTACTTTGGGTTGTTTACCTTTTTCTTTTGCTTCTTCATCGTATCTTATTATGTATATTCAAAGGATTTACAATCCATTATTTAAAGGTATCCCTAGAAGTATTTGTAGAGCAGATATCTTTAGACTTCATGGACAATATCAAACATACATACGTTATTTGTTTAGTCACCTTCCTTCTAGAGTATGTCTAACTTCTGATATTGGTCATGCTGTTAATGGAAATGATTATTTGACAATTACATGCCATTGGATAGATGATAATACTTGTATGCAAAAACGTATTATCGCTTTTAAATATGATGAAGATCAGAGTCATACTGCTACGTTTATAAGTGGTACAATTGTTGATGTTGTTGAATTTTATAATCTACACCAAAAAGTTGTGTATGTCTTTTGATAATGCTTCAAACAATAATGCTGCAGTTTCAATTTTAAAATTGCATTTGCAACCACCTCTTGATGATATTTTTCATGTTAGGTGTGCATGTCATGTTTATAATTTAATTATTAAAAGTGGCCTTGATTTATTTTCAGTTAAGAAGAGCAGTTGGTGTTATTCAGGGAAATAATAGACAATCTAGAATAAAAGAATTTAAGACAAAGTGTATCCAGTATAACCTTACACCTAGATTCATGCCAGACGAAGTTGTTACTAGATGGAATTATACATATATATTTTTAAAATGTTGCTACAAATATAGATTTCCTATAACTGAAGTTGCTAATGCACATTGTACTGATCCTAGGCGTATGTTAACAAGTGACACTTGGGATGTCATTAATGATGTTGTTAAATTTTTACATAAATTTTATACTGCTACTGTTGTGTTTTCTGGCGCATATTACCCAACTGTTACTATGGCTTTAGTACATATAGCTGAAATTTCTTTGCTACTATACGAATTTAAGAAGAAAGAAAAATATATGGATGTTGTTGTAAATATGCAAGCGAAATTCGAAAAATATTTCTTTCCAATTCCTCCAATTTACTTAATTGGTGCAGTTTTAAATCCTTCTATTAAAATGTCTGATTGTCACCAATGAATGAATGCTTTATATACTTATATGGAGATTGGAGAATCTAAAACCCCAAATTTATATGATTCTATGAACAAACTAAATGAATAATTGCAACAACTATATAATTATTATGCAAATGAATGTGATAATATTGCTCGTGCTTCTGACAATGTTAATCCTGCTATGCAATGTAGCAGTTCTTCTAATGTGGATGATGAAGGCCTTGATAGTTTTAATATTTTTTCTACATTTCTAACACTCAAACCAGTAGCAGGAATATTGATGAGCTTCAATTCTACTTGCAGAAGCAAAAGGAGCCTCGCACAAAGGACTTTTCACCGTTGGGATGGTGGCATGAAAATGCAAAGCAATTTCCTGTTCTTTTCGCTATGGCTCGTGACGTGCTGAATGTGCCAATTTCTACCGTTGTATCGGAGAGTGCATTTAGCCAAGCAAGACAGCAACTTGGAGACACCCGCCACTCATTGGGAAGCAATGCCTTGGAAGTTTTAGTATGTTTCAGAGATTGGATTAGATCGGAACGAAGAAATCAAGGAAAGGAAGATGTTGATAGCCCAGAAGACGAAGAACTTGGAGATATATTAACCCATGGAAACCCATCGTAATTTAACTCCCCAGAAGAAGGTCAATCGGTTCATATTAATTATGATGAACTTGCTAAGGCGATGCAAAACATTTGAAATTACTGCTTCACTAGTTTACTTGTTAGAAAAAATGTAAACATTTTATTTTCTACTTATTAATTTGAAATTGAGAAATAAAGTAGCACTTGCAATAAGTGCAAATTTTTCCCATCTTACTTGTATTCATTCAATGATTACAAAGTATTAATATAATTATAACTTAATAGTTATACATAATTTCAAAAAAAATTGAAAATATACTAAACTCGGCCCGGCCCGGCCCCTTTCAACACGTAACCCGTATGGTTCAATTTTAACCCGAACCAACCCGGCCCCTTAAAAATCCGGTACTGTTCAACCCGGTCCGGAACCCGGACGGGTCGAACAAAATCCGACCCGGCACGGACCGATTGAACCGTTAAACACGTTTAGTTTTGGGGTACTTCTTTTTTCCTTTTGTATTCTTAGTGTTTGTTAGTGGTTAATGAATCAATTGTGAAAATTCGTGACAAAATAATAATAGCTGATTTTTCTTATTTGCTCAAGTTTTGATGGTCAAAGTTATTCGATACTTACGGGTGATTAATAGGTACTCAACAAAATAGGCGAAACGCACACAAATTCGGACACCACCATCATTTAAAAGAAAAGATACTGCCTTTTCCTACATTAATTCTATGGAATCAACTACTGATATTTTGTATCAGGATAAAATATCTTCATTATAGTTCTTGAGATGCAATCTTTTTCTAAATTCTGTACGAATATAAAATGCTTTGTCCAATAAACTACCTTTTATTTTTAATATATATACTTCCTTTTCCTTTTCCTTTCATTTCCTTTTTCCTCCAATATAGAGTTTACTGCAGTATCTTTATAGTCCTTTTAGCTTTGATGGATAGATATACGTCAAGAAAGAAAGGATTCATGTGACCTACTGTCACCCACTCCCCTGGCATCCAACACAAGCCTTTCTTTTTTCAAATTTTTATTCTTTTTCAAATTTATTGTACTACTATGATTCACTTAGACCTGTATTTATTCCATACTTGACACTACATTTTGATCACATGTACATCTCTTTTTTCCCCATCATTCTCTCTCTCTCTTTCAATATCACTTTCACCTGCTTCAATATTTGAGTGTTGACTCCAATTCTATTTATATCATGTGTTTGGTAATACATTTGTTCGGAAAAAAATAGAGACAAATCATATATATAGGCCTTTTTCCAAAGACTTTGAGATAATTTGTAGATCTAATCTTCAGTCCAGTATTTTCTTATTTAGAAAAGAGAGTTATCAATTTAAAGAGAGATGACATATTTACTCATTCAAATATGAAATATTTCCTTTTCTTTTATTTTTCGCTTGTTTTATGATTCCCGTTTTAATTATAACGTCGACTAATTCGATAAGATCCATTAAAAAAAAACACTTTCTATTAAGATTTTTTTATCTTAGAATCTGAATAAGTTACTCGGACTCTTAAAATAGGTTTGACGAACAAAAGCTAATCGATTATATTGTCAATTACAAAAATAAATTGCAATTAGGTTGACCTAAAATGTACAATACTAAATAAAGGTTGAATTTTGAGCCACATGTTTCTAACGGGATTGGGAGGCTATTGGATTTACTTGCACTCACCAAGCATTCTATTCATGAATGTTTAGTTTTGCCTCTATATGTATGGGCGGAGCTAGAAGGCGCAAGGTTCATTCGAATCCCTTCCATCAAAATATCTATATCTATATATATATATATATATATATATATATATATATATATATATATATATTATTATATATATATATATATATAATGTCAAGATTATTTTTATATATCACTTGACTTTTCTATCTTTTTTTTATATATATATTTTAAATTTTCTTAGGAAAAATTCTATCCCCGCCAATGAAACAGTATGTTAAAAGATTATACCCATTAACACGAGTTCATTGGAAATTTACATTATTTAAGAATTTTAATTTGTCAATTACCTACAATTATATTATAAATAAATAGATAGTTGGTAAATTTTTTTTACATAATCAATATATAGAAATTAAACTCATTCAAAAATTGAGAAGGAGATCTACTCTTAAAAAGTCTATGATTAACTATGGCCATGCCCCATTAGTTAATTTTCACAAAATGTGCTATAACTACTTTCCTGAAGCAACCTCGAAGTTAGATCCAAATATCTGTTCCATCAGTTTTTTATTTACAAATAATTATAGACTGTAACTTAATTAACTTTTTTATTTCTGACGGAAACAGTTAGAACTAATAAACAAACCGTTACTATTAATAATTTACGCTGATCTATCCTATATTCCGATTAGGGGACGGAAAAAGTTTTGATGGGAAACATTTTTCATTCATAAATCTTATATGGCGTAGATTCAAAATAATCGTAACTCCAGTGCGAGTATAAAATACATATAAAGAGACCAAAAAGGAATACAATATTAAAACGAGCTGTTTGTTGAGATATATACTATTAACCATGATTTTTGTTTAGATATCGTATTTATTATAAAATAATTATTTATTCAATTTTAATATAGTTTTAAATAGATCATATAATAGTCTGTGTCCTTTGTTTATATAGTATATGATTTAGTGTATAGAGTTTAGCTTATACACGGAAGATTAAATCATCGGTTCTTATAAGTATAAAGTTTGAGTTCACAATCTAATGATGGAATTGGACAAACCATCAGGAATGATTGTAGCACAAGATTAAATATAATTTATCTTGATTATGGGAATGGTTTAATTCCAGCTTTGTGCTTGTATATTTTGTAAGTATTGAACGGACCAGGTAGAGATAAGTATTTTATACTGACTTAATAAAATAAACTATCTAGCCATTAAATGTACTTGTACTCTTAATCTTGATATAATTATTATTAGATGTGTATAGTATTATTGTTTTGATTTATTAAAAGGCGAGATTCTTTCGTGGGTCAATATGCCTGGTAAATTGGATAATAATAATAATGTACATTGGCGAAGTAATAGTTAGTTGATGGAATCCATGTCTCGGTTTAGAGATTGATGATACACTTTTATGAAAGCTTATAAGTTTTCATGTATAAACTCGGCCGGTGAATTTTGTATCCGACACATGAGATAAGTTAAGCGAAAGTCTAAAGGAAATAATCAATAAATTAGATCATCCGTAATTTAATTTAATTGATTCGTATCTGAATCTTAACCTGGGGAGTTAAATAAGATTTAATGGATGAATTACGAAATTGAATAAGGAATGCAATTATGAATTTTTAGTGGAATAATTATAATTAATTATGGTAAATATTAATTTCAAAAATTATAAATTAATTCCATAATTTGAAGCCTTGTTAATTAAATTCTGTGGTCCCTATTGTACCTAAATAATAGGAAATAAAGGAATCCTTTTTCTGGTGGAAAAGAAAACTCAACAGGTTTTGGAAAAGGGTCTTAATCCTTAAAACTTGTGCTATAAATACATAAGGTTTTCCACCTAGAAGGAGAAATGTATGGTGGCTGAAATTTTCAGCCAAGTTTTCCAAGAAATTCGCCCACACAAAATTGCTATTTTCGATTATTATTTGAGTAACACAGTAGAAGACCGTGAAACGTTGGAGGATCACGGTTGTGCGGGTGATGGAGATTCCATTGAGAAGTTATGGAACAGAAGACTCACGTGGTAGAAGAGATATGTTCACGCTTCAAGAGGTAACCCGTGAAATCTCGTTTATGCTAGTTGTCTAGATTACATGTGATTTTGATACTAATATTACTTCCGCTGCTTATTATAATCTATCACCGTTGACACAAGGCAAGCATTTCAGAGATTGGCAGCCAATTAATTACAATAATTCCATGTTATGTGGCCAGCACATGTTACCTTATAATTATGACCCTCCATATCCACAACAAGGCTAGAATTCTGATATTATTCCTATATTAATATAATTCAATATGTCTTAGCTTCAGAATCCACCATTAATCCACTTCCTAATATTCTTAAAATTTTCCACTTGCATTTCGTTAGTATTACGAAATAAATATTGCAATATTCAGAACTGTGACAAAATTTCCAACCATGATATGCCAAAGATAATTTATCATTTCTTCACATGATCCCATAAAAAGAATTCACGAATTACTAACTTGATCTTCCTCTAACTTTCTTCTAATTATAAAAAAATAGAAGAAGATAATCGACTAGGGTTTTTCCATGCAGATTTGTCACATGCTTGCTTATCGAATCTAGTGCTCATATATACTGATAGAAACAATTATACAAAATTTATCTAAACAGTTAGATCCCATCCAATCAATTTATATATATTACTGTAAGGTCTGTGATTCTTGATTTGATTTTTCTACCCTTTCCTACCTTATTTATTTTATTATTACTCTTCTTCTGTCCTTAGTACAGTCACCTGTGCAGAAGTTCTTTATTGTTAGATTATTCTTATTTACCCATCTTGTTTTGTGTCAAATCTAGCTATCAATGGCATTACTATAATATAAGGTGCGGAGGTAGAATAAACCCGGCAATAGGTTCGGTTGAACCCATTAGCTTTTGGTCTAATGGTACATGTGTACCAATAAAATCGGGGATAAAGTTACCCTCGATTTCCCAATGAAGAAAGAAGGGATAGCATGATTCGATGCTGGCTCGGGTAAGGCGGAGGGTGCCCACAAATCGAACCCCGGAGGGACGAATGATACATTGGGAATCGGGCATGGCCAAACATGGGAAGATTCAAGTCGAGTTTAATAAAGAATCGAGGTTGAAAGGAAGACAGCTAAAGAGGACGAATGAGGAGCTGAAATATCTGCCATCAACCAGATATTACGGTTGTTTAACCTAAAAATAAATTTTTCGGTCAAAGTCAATATCAAGAAGAAATCGGGTTACTGATAACCAAAATTTACTTCACTTTTTCAATAATTAGAAGAATAAGGCAAATAATGGAAATAATTGACAAGTAAAGAAAATTCAAAGTAGATTGAAAATCTCTCTCAAAATTGCGGTTGGAATCGTTTGAAAAAAGTAAAGGAATAATTGCATATATTAAACAAAAATCATATACAATTACAAATGAGGACTAGTCCTTATATAAAAGTACATAATTCTAATAATTTCCTTACTTAAATCGGGTTTGGTATTGATTGTCTTGATTACCTGTTACCATATATAATCGTAACGGAAGCATTTATCACTGAAGATTTCATGTAACCACGATTAATGTCGATTTTTTTCTTATTTATAACAGATTCGTGCATCTTCCCTCTTTAATGGTCTTTGTCCATTCCGCTCATATTTCTTCTTTTTCAGTTGTCAGAGTCAGTTTCTTTCTTAGAGAAACTCCGGGGGTATTTCTCATGTGCCTTGTTGAATTCTTTAATTCATTTAATTGGAAGGGCCACATGTCACAACGATGATAGTCCACAATTCACGCTTGTCACCTTGATGGTAATCCATGTGTCATGCCTTTTTTCATCAATACAGATAGTTTTCCTACTTTCTGAATATTCGGAAAGTGGTAAGTATTTATAACGGGAATTTATTACCACCGTTTCTCGAGTATCATTATGTCATTTTCAGAACCGATGCAACGTACGTCATATCCATTTAATGCTGAAGACTTGTGAATCATTATGATTGGTTCTACGGTTTTCAGTACTTTATTAGTATTTTCTACGGTTGCATCAGTCACAAAGTGACGGTTCCATGATGACAGTTCATAATGGTCAACCCTGACGACGGTTTCTCTCTCCTATAAATACCTCATCAGGCTTAATTTTGAAAATATCTTCCTTCTTCTTTGCATTCATCTCCCTAACGTTTCTCGTATTTCTTCATCTTATTCGTGTATTTCCTTCATTAAAGATGCCTTATTCAATACCAAACCCTCATAAAGTGCTGATTATTGATGAACTTGCTCCTTCTACTGCCCTTATTAGGAGTAGGAGAGGTGGCAGATTTCGTAGTTTAGGTTCATAATCTAATCGTAGTTCTACTCCCCAAAGTAGTACTGTCAAACCATCTTCTTCTAGGACTAAAGCTCCCTTAACCCCTAGAGCTTCTTCTAAGGGGAGGGATCAGAACGAACCCATACATGAGCCTTACAGTTTCTGAGATTGTTCCTCAAGAGCTTTCTTTCGTATCAGACCCGCAAAGCTCTGAAAAAATAAGTTTCTTCTATAGCATCTCTTAACCCCATTGAATATTATCCAAGTTTTATTACTCCGGGACTTCTTTCTTTGGTTTGATATGAATGCCACTGGAAATTGGATTTTCCAGTATTGATTCCTGGTGCTAATCAAAATATCACTTCTTACATTGCTGGTTTTTATTTTATTCACCTATCTTTTCACTTTAGGGCTTAAACCTCCCATTGACCATGTGATTATTGAATTATGTCTCTACTTTAATGTTTGACTTGGTCAATTCGGTCACATCGTGTGGAGGGCAGGTGTTTGCCTTTGCTACTTATCGTATTTGGTTTCCTCCCCTTTTACCTTCCGTCACTTGCTTCACCTTTATTCTCGAAAATTGTTTTGTGAATGTATCTTTTCCCTAACGGATAAAAGTAAAAAAGTTTTGGTTAGCACCGAGGATGACTGCGATCATGGTTGGTATGCCCGATTTGTTTTTTTCCCCACATGTGAATTAGTAGTGATGAAAATATGCCTTTCTCTGAAAATGGAACTTTGCATGTAAGTGTTTTTCCCCTTTTCTTGATGTCTTGATTTTCTTTACTTGAATGAATGTTCTTTTTTTCAGCAACCATGGAAGTTTTCGAAGAAATTTATGACTTTTCTTGATGTCTTGATTTTCTTTACTTGAATGAATGTTCTTTTTTTCAGCAACCATGGAAGTTTTCAAAGAAATTTCTGACTTCCGTGCTTGGATAGAAAAAATGTTGACTGTTTCTCCATGGATAAAATATCGTGGAAATTTGTTTCGCAGAAACTTGGATGGAAAGTGAATACTCATGGTAACTTTTTATTCTCATAGTTTCCTTCCTCTTTGCTCGTTCCTTCCTTTTAATGTATAGACTTTTTATTTTTCTTTTTTTATTAGGATTTGCCATTCGTGGCATCAACCCCTGCTTCTATTCCCTCTGTGAGGCTTCCTGTAAGTTCTGTACAAGAACAAATTTTAAGCGTATCCTCCTTCAATAGGAAATCTGCTGAAGCCCGTGGTTTGAAGATGAAGAGTATGCTGAATAAGGTTCCTTGGTGAGGAAACTGTATGTTTGAAGGCGCGTGATTTCGGATGATGAAACTCATGTCTCTCAAGATCCCCCTTCAAGTTCAATTCCTTTTACCCTCACTGATGAATAAGAGAATTTCCATTATGGATATCTCTTATGAAGATGTTGGTAACTTTGATAACCCTTCCTCAAGTCCTATTGAAAGGTTACTTGGCTAAGGTTTTGAGGGTGAAGAAGAATTTGGGCTTGTTTATGAAGAGCCTCCACTTGTATTTCTTCTGATGTAGTCAGTTACACATATTGTTAATTCCCTTGTTTCTCTGCCTACAGTTACCCCAGTGGTTTCCCCCACTGCCTCCCCTCGTGAAGAAGTTGAGTCTTCTAGTGGTAGGCGGGGTATGAAAAAAGTTTTGATTAAAGTCCCCGATGGTGGGAATCTATTGAAAAAATACGGTCAAGTTGTTGGGTGTGCTTGGACCCGTGGAAGAAAAAAGCTCGAGGGTCACAGTTCTTTGACCTTGATTAATGACATCATCCACTCTTCCCTTAAGTTATATCTTTACTTACTTATTTTCCTTTTCGTCTTTTCTCGTCTTCTGTCTTTTTGTAGATTGATATGACAGGTACAGAGCTTATAAGAAGGATTTATTGGATTAGATCAGTAGGTGGTTGAGTTGTGCATCGAGGCTGATAATTGGAAAGAACAATTTGAAGGCCTTCAACTGGAAAAAGACGTTCTTGCTGAGGAGAACAGAGCTTTAGAACAACAACTGAGGATGATCTTCACTGAACTAGCGGTTTTAAAAGCTTCTTCCAATTAAGTTGAGAAAGACAATGACATATTGGAATCCTCATTTGCAGAACAACACTCCAAGGAAACTGGAGAGATAAGGAGTTTGAAAGAGCTCTTTAATCAAAAAGAGGTGTACGTTGGTGATCTGGTACAACTGCTTACCCAGGCTCAAGACCTTTGTGCCTTTACAGACAAGATTCAATTCCTTGAGAGTTCTCTTACTCATTTAAAGGCGTCTTATGAAGCCTCAGAAGCAGAAAAGGAAGAGTTGAAAGCTGAAATGCGCAGTGGGAGAAGGATTTCGAGGCACTTGAAGGAAAGTTAATACTCGATGTTAGCTGGCCTTTCTTGAACATCCGCTTCGAGACTCTAACTGAAGCTAGCTAGGAGGGTTTTGACCTTAATGCGAAAATTGCAAAGGCTAAAGAGGTGACTGAATAGACTTAGGAGCATCAAAGCTTCTCTAGACCCGAGGATAAAAGTTACAAGGGTGATGGTTGATAAGTTGGAATTTTATCAAGTTATATTGTCTTTAAGCTTAGATGTTTTGTATGTTTGAGTGATAAAATCATGTGTTTAATATCGTTTACTTTTATTTTATAGGTTCTATGTGATTTAGAAGTGATCATGAATAAACCAAGTCAAAAAGAGTCAAAAAGAAGTTGAAAAAAAAAACTGGAAAATGGCCGCAAATTCCACAATTGCAACACATATGTGAGAAATGCGAAGGACGCAGAGATTGCAAATGTGAAAAAAGGCTTCGAAAATAAAAAGTAAACCCAAGCAAATAGTTTTCGCAAATTCGAAGTCAAACCAGGAAGTCAAACTTTGCAAAGGCGATGGTCAACAAGAATCTCATTATTCGCAAATTCGAAGATCGCACTTAATGTATGGGTACTTCTAGAATTTTACATTTTGACCCTCAACCATTTAATACACGACCTAGCTTATTTGTAAAATATCTTTGGCAGCTTTATCCAAGGATAAAACCCAGGAGTTGGAGGGGAGGTTATCCTCAATGAAAGCTTGGAGGAGTAGTGGAGACACGGGCACTATGTAGTCGACGATGGCGAACAATGTGAGGGAGGCGGCGAGAAAGGTGCTAGGTGTATCGAAGGGTTTTTCGGCCAGGCACCAAGGAGACTGGTGGTGGAATAACACAGTCCAAGGTAAATTGGAGGCGAAGAAGGTAGCGTACGCGAAGTTAGCAGGGAGCATAAGCAAAGAGGAGAGGAGTGCAAATAGAGAGAGGTACAAAGTGGCTAGGAAGGAGGCAAAGCTGGCAGTCACGGAGGCAAAGAATGCAGCATTTAGCCGTCTATACGAGGAATTAGGGGAGAAAGGCGGGGAAAGGAAGTTGTTTCGGCTGGATAAAGCGAGGGAGAGGAAGTCCCGGGATCTGGACTAGAGGTTGAAGGTGAGAAATCATCAATTAAAGTAGATGCAGCTTCCCTGGCTTAAAGCATGGAACTCCAGCAAGAAATCTATTGAAGAGTTGGCGCTGGGTTAGATGAAAATCAAAGTTTATCCGATCCATGAAAAATTCTCTTTTTATGATTACATCGATAGTAATCCACAAAAGGGTGGATCGAAGTGACCTAACTTGGCACCATCTAGAAGGTTGGAATCTTCCGGGTCTATCTGCTGGAACATCCATAATAGATCCAGTGTGCTTGACAAGATCTCCTTCTTTAATAGCAGTATCACTACCAAAGACAACCAAGTAAGGTGCATCAAAGACGAGGATGGTATAGTATTTATGGGAGAGTCCTAGATTAAGCAGAGATGACAGACGCACTTTTATGGTCTACTAATGAGGAGGGGACTGGGATATAGAGCTAGGGGACTTGGGGCATTCGGATAGTCTTCGAGATTTTAGGTATTGTAGGCGCATTAATGTGGAGGAGGTCGTGGGGGCGTTGCATAAGATGAGTAGGGGTAGAGAGACCGGGCGAGATGAAATTCTGGTTGAGTTTTGGAAGTATGTGGGTAGAGCAGGATTGGAATGGTTGACTAGGTTGTTCAATGTAATTTTTAGGACAAAGAGGATGTCGGGGGAATGGAGGTCGAGTACAATGTTACCGTTGTACAAGAACAAGGGTGATATACAGTATTGTAACAATTATAGGGGTATCAAGTTACTTAGTCATACCATAAAAGTCTAGGAGAGGGTGGTGGAGGTGAGGGTGAGGAAGACGACATCTATATCTGATAACCAGCTTGGGTTCATGCCAGACCACTCCACAACAAAAGTTATCCACCTTATAAGGAGGTTGGTGGAACAGTACATGGATAAGAAGAAGGATATACACATGGTGTTTATTGACTTGGAGAAATTGTATGATAAGGTTCCTAGGGAGGTGCTCTAGAGATGTCTTGAGGTGAAGGGCATGTCAGTAGCCTACATACGAGCGATCAAGGACATGTATGATGGAGATAAGATTAAGGTTAGGACGGTGGGAGGTGACTCGGAGCATTTCCCGGTTGTTATGGGATTACACCAAGGCTCACCATTTACCTCGTTCTCATTTGCCTTGGTGATGGATTCTTTGACACATCATATTTAAGGGGAGGTATCATGGTGTATGCTATTTGCTGATGACATAGTTCTAATTGATGAGACGAGGGCCACTATTAACGAAATATTGGAGGTTTGGAGACAGACTCTTGAGTCTAAAGGTTTCAAATTGAGCAGGTCTAAGACAGAGTACCTGGAATGCAAGTTTAGCATGGAGTCAAGGGATATAGGCGGGGACGTCAGGCTTGGGCCACAAATCATCCCTAAGATAGATAGCTTCAAGTACCTTGGGTCGATGATTCAAGGGGACGGAGAGATCGAAGGACGTCACTCACCGCATAGGGGCGGGCTGGATAAAATGGAGGCTTTCATCTGGAGTCTTGTGTGACAAGAAAGTGCCACCGATACTCAAAGGTAAGTTTTATAGAGTTGTAGTTAGATTGGCCATATTGTATGGGGAAGAGTGCATGCCGGTTAAGAACTCCCATATCCATAGGATAAAAGTAGCAGAGATGCGGATGTTGAGATGGATGTATGAGCACATTATGATAGACAAGATTAGGAATGAAGATATTCGGGAGAAGGTGGGCGTCGCCCCTGTGGATGACATGATGCGGGAAGTGAGTCTCAGATGGTTCGGGCACGTGCAGAGGAGAAGCCTCGATGCATCGGTGAGGAGGTATGAGTGGTTGGCTATGGAAGGTCCTAAGAAGTATTGGGGAGAGGGGGTTGGGTAGGACATGGCACGACTCCACATTTCCAAGGACATGGCCCTTGATAGGAAGGCCAGGAGGTCAAGCATTAAGGTTATAGGATAAGGGTAGTGAAGCTTTCATTACTTCATTCCGAGGGTTAGGCGGGGTTGGATTAGGGTTGATCTTAAATGGCTTGCAGTTTATATTGGACCCACACTATTTTTGTTGTCTGTCTTAGCCCTAGGCCTTAGATTATGATTATTGTTATTGTATGTCATTCAACTTTCGGTTTTTATGTTTCTGTTACTATCATGATTTCCACTAGAGTTACTAGTGATTTCTCTCATCTTGTTTTTTCTTACTTTATTTTCGTTTTTTGAGATGAGGGTCTATCGGAAATAGACTCTCTACCCCTATCGGGGTAGGATAAGGTCTGCATACACATTATCCTCCCCAGACCACACTATGTGGGATTTTACTGAGTTGTTGTTGTTATTGTTGTTGTATCTTTGGCTTATTTTAGTCCTTAGACTAGAGAAGACAAGTTTTGGAAGCTAGGGTTCTTGCACACACACTTGTGTCTTGAAGATTTGAAGCTTTTGGTTGAGAATTTCTTACTCATTTATGTCAATTGCTTCATTTCCTTGCTTTGTGTTGCATATCTAAGTGCTTGGTAGTTATTCCAACACTTGAATCTTATTTATGAAAATATTCATGTTTAAAGTGTTGATTAAATATCTTGTTGTACTTATGTATTGAATGATTTTTATTTATTATGAGGTAAGTTATTATTTCTTTAATGTTTCCAAAGAGATTAGTTAACCTTTGGACTCACCCATTAACTTCGAATTAATTTTGGGGAAGATAATTTGGGGTTGAGAAAGATTAATTAACAAGAACTTGAGGCTTTAACCCTCACTTTATAGATTTAACCTAGTGATAGAATTGAACTACTTATAGCCATATTCGAGTGTGCTTAATCTCTTAATTATTTTAAAATAATTTAATTATAAAGTCTTGTTAGTCTTAGGAAGAAGCTAATATAGAATTATAACCGAGGATAATTAACATAAACTCGCTCATATTTTTAAAATTGTAAAATACATTGGATCGTTACTTGAGTGTAATACCTCGTACATCCATAGTTTTTTAGCCATCAATCATTTTACTTACTTTCTAGGTTAGTTTATATTTTTGCATTTAGTTATAACTATTTTCTAAAAAAAATCTAAGTGTTTTGCTTAGCGTAATAAGTGATAATTCTCTTATATGCCTAATCGCCTACCTATTGTTCTTTGTGGGATTTGACCCCGACTCATAGTTAGGTAAATTATATTACATTCGATCGTGCCCATTTACTTTTAGTAGTGACGTCATCAATGGTGATGGACTTACTCTTGAAGTTGTTGTTCAACCCTCATTTTCTCAAGTTAATCCTTCTTCTCCCATGGATGATGCTCCTTAGTTCTTCCTCTCTTGGCTTTTGTTGAAATTGTTTGTTTATGGTTTTTGTTGGAATTCTCTTCTTCTGTTTTGAATAATTGTTGGAAGATTTTATGCCCTTGTTTTTGGGGTGATGATATAAATATCTTTTTGCTTCATATTATGCTTTCTGCTCTTTGATTTTTTGAGCTTATACTTACATTTAAAATGCTTTAGTGGACCAAGACTTCAATATGCACGTATTTTTATAAAAGATGGTCCTTTTATATTAACAACACGGAAGAAGATGACCCTTCATCTTTATATTGGTACAAAGATATGAAACATGAAGTAATATGAGGAAGCTTTATTTTTTGAACTTTCAAATAAGTAAGTTTGTACAATCTTTTCATAACTGCTTTCTTTGTAGCATGTTTACAAATTTGGTTTTTATCTTTCCGTGACTACATTTATAGACTTAAACTAGAAGCTCATGGGAATATTCTGCACTTTCTATTGCCCATCCTTTCTGCGAGTTTGAACTCCATTCAAAAAATTTCTTCAAGGGTTTTTTCAACGATTAAATTCTGGCTGAACTATACTCTTGGTATACATCTTCTTTCCTTTTGTATCCTTCTATATGCATAGTCCCCCCACTGTTAGAGCATCGAAGCATGAGATCTTGAACACTGGATTAGCTCCTTATTTTTGGTCGTTTTCTTGAAACGAGAAATACATATAGAGATAATCTTATAGGTGATGACTGCATAATCCTTTTTAATCAGAAATGTTGTAACCTAGACCGAAAATAATTTAGTATTTCGCATGTCTTTTGGGTCTAATATCATCATTTGGTATGATCCAACTTTTTGCCTATCATCTAAAATGGTTAGTAAAATTCAAATGGACAAAATAAAATTGAACTTGCATAATACCTGACCGTGAGTGTTAACCACTTTTAGAGGTAATACTTCTTCAAATGGACTGCATTCCAATGTGATGGTAACATCTTGTCATCCATGGTTTCCAACTCGTATGCTCCTTTTCAACCAATAACTCTAACCCTGTACGGGCCTTCCTAATTTGGACTCAACTTTTCTGTATTTGCCACTTTTATTGACCGGAATACCTTTTCGAGGATGAAGTCCCCAATTTTGAAGTACATCAGGTTGGCTTTCCTGTTATAGTATCATTCAATCATCTATTTTTGAGCAGCCATCCGAATTAATGTTGATTCCCTCTTTTCTTCTGTCAAATCCAAATTTACTCGTAACTCTTCCTCATTTGTTGCTTCAGTAGTATGTGTGTATCTCAACTTGGTTCACCTATCTTCACCAAAATTAAAGTTTTCGTTTCGTACAAAGTGAAAATGGAGTTTCTCCCGTACTAGTTTTTGTCGTCGTTTAGTAAACCCATAGCACACCAAGTAGCACTTCTAGCCATTGCTTTTTGATTTTCTAATCTCTTTTTAAGTTGTTAATGATAACCTTATTTGTCGATTTAGTTTGCCCGTTAGTCACTGTTGATACCCAATTTTTCCCTATGTATTTTTTATATTCAAAATACTTTAAAAATAGCATGTATATGCATATATAAGCATCCACAATGGTTTTGATTTTTTTTCTTCCACATCATTTAAGGATTTTTAAAACCAATTTATGGCCTATTTTGCACTATAAAATCCAATAACTATTTCCAAAACTTGTCATTTTGGTAAATAATTTATTTTATTCTCAAATTTACACAAAAATATAATTTACTTGATTTTCCATAATTTTACATGTCCATTTGGTATTTTTAAACTAAAATTGCATGAAATTGCAATTTTAGCATATTCCTCGATTTAATAGCATTTGTAATCACAAAATCATTCTCAATATTTTTTAATTACTTCTTATGAATTGTTTATTAACTCAGTATTTTTATTTTTTTTTAACATCATTTACTATTTTTATAAAATCAAAATGGGAAAATTGGCTATTAAAATTGCAGCCCCTTTTAATTTCAATTTTAGCCCAATTTTAGCCCCCAATCTAACCCCCAATTACACTAACCACTTTCAAAATAATCCGCCTGGATCCCCATTTTAAATCGTGGTCGTTGATCATTTAGATCAACGGTCCACGTTAACCTCTTCCTTAATTAACCCAACCGACCCCCTAACCCTAAACACTTCTCACAAATGAGTCGCCCTTGTGTCCCCCTCATCTCTCAAATGCTCTCAACTCCCCTCTAAAACCCTAGCCTTCTTCGGCCAACTTTCGACCTTATTTCACCGGAAACTATGGCTTATCAGACCCTGAGCAGCCTGTACCTACCCACACACTTTTATACTCCTTTTGCTCGAGGTTTCAGAGTCCGGCCTTGAAGACCCCCGGTTCAAAGTTCCTCCGACTTGGGTTCTATGGCCATTTCCGGCCTCCCTCCGGCGAGTCTTAGCCTTGTAAGTCCGTCTCCGACTCAGGACCAGCCCGCTCCCTTTCTAATTTTTCTAGGGTTTTCTCTGAAACCCAATGTCTCTGAGGTTTTTCCTCTTTGTTTCTATATATGATCTACTTCAGATACATGTTAATTTCTAAGGTTTTTAAGTGTTTCTCACATCTTTTCCGAGTTTTTTGTTTTCAAAACTGTTCATCTTCTTAAAACATAGGGTTTCTGTGATTTTTACTTGTTCTACTGTGATTTCTTACATTATTCGGCTTCGTTGTAAATCCTAAGTGTTTCTCACTATGATTTCTAGGCATTTTCTTTACTTCTAGGGTTTTCGAGTAAATTCTTTATAGTTTCATCTTTCATTATGAATGTTTGTGTTCTTTGGACTTTCTAAGTTTATTCTTTGCCAAATTCTCTATGCTTTCGTCTGTGAGGAAGAAACCCAATATTTTTGGGGGGTTTCAGACTACTTGTACGGAGTATATTTGTTTCCTGTTTAATTTCAAAACCCTAAACACTCGGCTCATGATTCTGATTCTTGATAAGCTTTGCAAAACCTCTTGATTTCTCGCATATCTATGTTCTTCTACTTTCCATGACTACTCTTCTTATTTTTAACCTCGTATGTTTAAGTTTATGCTCCCTTTTATAGTCAAATATTTCTCTCTCTGAACAAATCTAATTTTAGGGATTAATTTTTCTATGAATTTATTTTTTGATTCTCTCTTTGACTGATTTGGAGCCATATTCTGACTCAGTTCATTACTGAGTTCGAATCCCTAATTCCTTGATTTACTATGTGATTATTGATTCTATTCTTGCCTTAATTGTTTAAAACCGTTTTTTTTCAAAAAAAATTATATGTATTTACCCGTTATTTTGCAAAGTATTCTTGATTTTCTTTCCATAAATGGAACTCTCTTTTTCATTACCCTAAGTCCGACTCCTTAATTGAAGGAAGTCCTTTTCCTAATTGATTGTGATTTGATACTAAAGTATTTTCTTCCTTACTTGCTACTTATTTTAAAACTATAAATATCCCACTGCTTTTCTTCAAGCACACGAACAATTCAGTTCAACACATACACTAAACACTCTCTTCTCTTTTTCTGATACTTGTGTTTAGCCGGCTGAAATCCAAGGCTAAACTATAAGGCTCTATTTTCTTGTTCTGTTGTTTGACATTTGCAACTGGTAGGTCTCAACAAGTTAAATATTGTTCTCTAAAACTATGTGTTTACTTCTTCCTTCTACATAACCTCTCAACTACATGTTTTCAGGTAATAAATGACTATACACTAGTCTGTTATACTGCATACTGTTGCAGTTATTTTTTTTTCTTATCTCTCCTTAATGTTTGCTTTCATATGATCCCCCTTCCCTTATACCCCTCTTGTATGTGAGTACGTCCAAAGTTGAGATAGCATCTCATTGTTATACTTGACTTAGGATCATGTTCTTTTGAACCTTCACTCAAATCAATCCCATTCCCTTAACCCCTTTTATGTGTTGAGCCTTGATTACGGTCTGGTAGTGTCCTAGTCACCACCAGACCCATGTCTCACTTCTGAAAGTATGCTCTTTTATTTGTTTGAATCAAGTAAAGGATTAGGGGTGTGCAAGTCCCACCCATGATTGGGTATGACCATCTTTTGCTTTGGTCTCCTCTAATCCCCCCACTTTACACTTATTCTTAGTTCTTTATGTCCTACCCCCTTATGGTAAGCCATGCTTAGGGACCCTAGAGTTCCCTCTGAACTAGGATGCCTAAGGGCTAGTAATTCCACAAGTTGCACTACTCTATTCAATCTTTAGGGTGTAAGCATTGCTTGGGCTTCCTGAAAACCCTTGGAACTTTGAAACACTCAAGGAGAACGCCTTAGAATCTGCAACCCGAGTTTGGTGAAATACATATGTTGGACATTAAGGCTGCTTTGGGCTTCCTCCGGTCTGTTTTTAGTTTTGATATATTTATTTTAGTCTTTTCCTTCTCCTATTTGTAATAACTTTGTAAAAAGACTTGGGGAATATTAGTTAAAGGGTGTGGGAGGGGTTTTACGTTTATCTGCATAAGTCAATGGGTAGAAAGCATGCCTACAGGATTTTAATACTGCAAATCACATAGAAATCATGCCTATAGGATTTAAATATTGCAAATTGTTTAGAAATCCTTCCTATAGGACTTTAATATGCAAATCGTTTAGAAATCCTGCCTATAGGACTTTAATATTCAAGACCATTCAGAAATCATGCCTATAGGATTTTGCATTGCAAGCATACTAGAGATCGTGCATATAGGAAATGCATAAAAACTCTAGGCAAATAGTAGGTCCCCTTTGGTCTTCTGCCTAAATCTTTACTTCAATGCATTTCGAAAATGCCTCTTACGATTTTACTTAAGCAGCTCGGCTAATTTAAATTTCCTATTTCTAATACTCTTCTGTACAGATCCTTGTTCTAAATTAACGCTTTCTGAATTACTGGTTTTTCAAAATACCTCATGTTCTAAAAAACTTGATCCAGGTTGCCTAATGAGAACTTGCTATCCAACTCTATGTGTTAAACTAATCTGTCCACTATTAGTTTTAATCTAATGACCAAATCAGTACTTGCAAGTCATGCTAAACTAATTGTTGTATGGCTTAAGGGGTTTTATCTGCAGCCTTTGTATGTTTGTTTACTCCCCTTACGTAGTATTTGTTTTTTTGATTGGCACCTTAGCGTTTTTACCTTTTAAACTCCATATATGCCCTTATCCCCTTTCTCCTCTTCTAGGATTAGAAGTCCAAACACCCGGGGACTGATAGGTCGGGACGGGTACCAGCATGCAATAAGTAAACGAGACTAAACGCGCTTAAATACCTTAACGGGATGGAAAGGGTAGAATATGGAGATGATGACGATGCGCTAATATCATAAGGTGACCCCTCTTTGGGAACATGTGTGGGATACTACATTGAATGATCCATATTGTAGTTAAACCTAGGACCCTCCTTATTTACTCTTCCTTTATTTAAATATTTTTTCTTAAATCTAAAACTATTTTACTTGTATCTTTCTTCTTTCAAAATGGTCAACTTGTTTATATTTCTTATGTGTAAAATTTTCTTGCTTATTCCTACTCTTATTAAAGTCACAACTAAGCAAGGTCGGGAACCACACTAGTGGATCTTGAGAGGTGCATAACACCTTCCCCTCGAGATAATCTCACCCAAACTCTGGTTTTCCTTCAAATTCTTCTCCTTTTCTCAAAAAGTGTCCTAATGCACTATAGTCATTCGGTGGCGACTCTTCAAAATCCATATCCTTAATTCCCCCAGAGTGGGATAAAAGATTCATTCCACCCATAATGTCGTAAACCCGATTTCTTTCCCTCGAGAGAAAAAGTGGGCGTCGATAGCATGGCAACTATGCTTGGGATTCTTCTAGGCTTTTACCATTACTTGCTTTCGTTACTTTATTGCTTGCTTAATTGCATTTACTTTTTGTCCTTGATTATTTCATCACAATTACTAACTTGACTCTTCATGCTTTCTCTTTCCTTTAATTGCTTTCTTTACTGCTTTATTAGTTCAATACTGTTATAATTTCAAGCAATCATTGTAATCATTTATCTTATGAACGTGAAAATACATGTAATTTGTTTCATTATTATAATTGCATCTCTCAACATTATATTTCACTCGAGACAAAACAAATCCTATGGCAACTCTTATAATGAGTGGTTGGGCCCTTCCAATATTATAAACCCCCTAAATGTGGCAAAAGCATATTTGCGGTAAAGCTGATCGATCAACGGTGTAGTCGACGGTTCCGCGCCTTTCCCTCTTGAGTTGTCCCCTCAAGGGTACCTTGTCTAGAACTTCAAAAATAGAAACCTTATTCCTTTAAATTGTTCATGCATCATGGTCAGCCTAGCCGAGTCAGTTATGTTGTCCGCATAATGACTCATTAAGATAGCCTAAGCCAAAATCCATCGAGTTTCCTGAAACCCAAGCGGACACCTTCACGTTATGTGCATTAATTTGGAGAACTAAATTCTTTCTGCTAATTATTGATTTAAATAGTCGAGACCGATGGGGTTAAGGGCCTAACACTTTGTTTTGTAGAAAATGAGGCACGAGGTCCCCAGATTCGGTATGGTATCCAACATCCACCCAAAGTTGCTAAGCTGGTGGGAAGATCTTTATAGCAGTGATCAAACCCTCGTCCGTAAGTACTTAGAGAATTTGCCCTCACTTCTGAAAAGCCAACCCAACATGAAGATCATTGAGGCTGCCACTTTTTTTGGGATGGTGATCGATCAGTGTTCCGTTTCGGGGATTTGGAGATGACCCCTTTGCTAGAATAAATAGGGGGCCTAGCTGGCATCCCTTGGGAGACTCCGGGTTTGCTTATGCCGGAGAATCACAGAAGTAGAAGCTTTCTTAAGATGATGGGACTCAAGAAAAATCCTGACCTTTTTTGCTTGAAGGACACCTACATACCATTCGACTTCTTATATGAGATATATGGCCACAGTAAGTCCTATCGCACCTGCATGGACGAATTCGCCCTCACCTCTTTGGAACACATACATAGAAGGGTGTTTGTGTTCATGTTTTGCTTCTTGGGCATGGTAATTTTTCATAACCCGGATAGAGAAAATGAGTAATTTCAGGGCTGACTTTCAAAATGATGATAGCCTGCACCAGCGTCGCTCTCAGTATATGTGGCACTGCAAGCTCGTCTTAGGAAAGGAGTCTATTGAACCAGACAGGTATCATATCGGGTGTGTTCTGCACTACGCATGTTGGTTGGAAGATGATTGGTTTGGGTCATCCAGGGTTCATCCACGGTCACATGATTATTGACGAGAAAGCTGAAGCACAAGTAAAATACAATCAATTTCGCAAGAGGATGAGAGAATTTGAGAACAAACATCGGGAAATACAGGAAGCCCACGAGAAGCTAATCAACAAGTGGAAGGATATGGCTGTCAACGCCAACAATCGTTTGGGTATCTGGAGCTAGGTCTAGTGGAGTTGGAAGGGAAGTTCTTAAAAAGGATTGAAGACTGTCAGAATGCTGAAGAAAGTGTAGGCAGACATCTGGCTTGAGCCTATCTACTATTAGGGATGCCCGAGTTGATACAGCTATATGAGGGAGGCAAGAATACCGAATCTGGAGAAGGTCTTTCTAGGACCAAGTAGTTAGGATTTTTACTCTTCTGCTTTTCTTAAATATAATAAGGTCGTTGTCCACTAGTAACGTCTTTATCATTTAGTTGTTTTTTTAACCAATAAAAAGAGGCATTTAGCATTATAAGTTTTCCAAATTTTATTTGTTTCTAGGCCTACCTCGGGCACAACGAGGCTCCCAAATTAGGAAGCGATTTATATTCCCGTACAATGTGTTTAAATATCGCAATATTATTTATCATAACCCGCACTAACTTTTTACCTTTTTGTTTTTCTTTTATTTTTATTCCCCTCCCCAAATGTTAGTTCGTGCATTCTAGCACCATCAACGTACTCCACAAGATCCAAAGGTCCTCCACCTCCTCCTCCTCCTCATCCCAGTCCTACCAGAAACAAGAACAAAGGCAAAATGGTAGATACAAGCGCTAGAATAAAATTTGAAGAAACTTCTCAGAATGTTGCAATCACCAAAGAGACTGCTGCTCATCTGGAGAAAACTTTGCTAAGATTCTGAGAGGAATTGGACCAAGTTAGAAACCTGGCAAGCCTGTCAATCACTCTTGTCGCTCCTGATGTTAACACCCAGAACCACGCACCACCACAAAACATCTCATAACCTCCAATGCAACCCACTCATAACACTCTACTACACATTCCTGAACCACAAAACACCACAAAAGACCATAACATTCCAATCTTTGTGGACACTATGCCGCATTTCAGTCAGCTTATCACCAGTGCAGTCGAGGCAGAGGACAAGAGTTACCTCATTCAAAAGTTGGCCGCTGAGATCAAGAAGTTGACTAGACGGGTCCAGGATTTCGAAGGTAACAAAAGTGTTGAAGGGCAGAATTACGAAGATCTCTTTGTTCAACCAGATGTTGAGCTCCCGGAAGGGTACAAATCTCCCAAGTTCGAACTATTCGATGGCACAGGTGGTCACAGGGTCCACTTGAGAATGTATTGTGACACGTTAGTAGGAGTCGGAAGGGACGAGAAGATCCGCATGAAGTTGTTCATGAGGAGCTTGAAGGGTGATGCTTTATCCTGGTTTATTAGCCAGGATGCGAAGAAATGGACTAGTTGGGTAAACATGACATCTGATTTTATGAATCGGTTTCCAGAATCTCAAGAAGAAGACCACAAAGACCTTTCATGAGTATGCTACTCTTTGGAGGTCAGAAGCTGCTAAGGTCAGGCCGGTCTTGGAGGAAGAACAGATGAACAGGTTCTTCATCCGTGCTCTGGATCCACAATACTACGAGAGACTGATGCTAATGGAAGGTCAAAAGTTCTCTGACATCATCAAATTGGGAGAAAGGATTGAAGAAGGAATAAAAAACAGTATGGTCACTAACCTCGAGGCATTGCAAGCCACCAACAAGGCTTTACAGTCCGGTGGCTCGTCAAATAAAAAGGATGTAAATTATGTAATGGATGTGCAAAGAAACAACTCCCCTATGAAGTACCAAACCTATCTCTCAGCTCCACTCACATATAAGCCTACCCTAAATTACCAAGCACAATCACCCACTTACCAAATTCCACCACCTGCTTACCAATCACCTCCACCACCTACATATCAGCCCACTTCACCCATATATTCCCAACCCGCGCCCATATACCAAGAATATAACTCCCAACCTTCTCACTACCCATCACCGCCTACCCGCCAAAACTTCCCTCGACCTAGACCAAGCTTCGACCGCAAACCTCCTAGATAATATACCGCCATAGCCGAGCCAATTGACCACTTATACGAAAAACTCAAAGCATCTGGTTACGTTACCCTATACCAACCATAACTCCAGAAAACCACTCTCAATGTATCAACCCAAACAATAATTGCGCATACCATTTCGGGATGAAAGTCCATACCATCGACGAGTGTCGCTCGTTAAAAGAAAAGATTCAGAATCTGATTGACAACAAGATCATTAGAGAAAAGAAGCCTACTCTTAGTGTCTGCAACAACCCTATGCCTAACCACAAGGGTGGAGGCATCCACATGATTGAGATTGAAGATGATTGGGACCCCAAGGGTTCAATCGGTTTGATAGCTGAAGGAGGCGAGCCTAAGAAGCCAACGGTTACTCTCAATCCCATTGTTGTCCAGATGCAGCCCTCTGAGGGAGATGTGGTAAATGTATTCATACCACTCGAGTTTGAAGCACCTCCTATAAAGGCACCAAAACCAATTGAGGTTGAGTTTGGGGTTCCAAAGACGTCTACACCATTTGAAGTTACTGTGCTACCTCCCAAGGCACCAATTTCAGTCTTCATGGCAAAAGTAACCATGTTCCAAACAAATGTTATACCTTGGGATTACACCACTGAGGCTAGAAGGAAGGGAAAGACATATACTGGGGAAGAAATTGCCGCACAAGGCATGACCAGGACAGACAGGGTATACACCCCGGAGCATTTGGTTGAGTCCAGCAAGCAGGCCTCCTGACAGGCTGTTGAAACCGGACCCGATGACCTCTGTAGGAAGGTATAGGCCAAAGAGTACTCTGTCGTCGAGCAACTAAACAAGACACCAGCACAGGTTTCTATTCTGGCTCTTCTACAAAGCTCTTAGGAACATAAAAATTCCTTAATGAAAATACTGAGAGAAGCTTATGTTCCCAGCAACATAACAGGAGGCGAAATAGCAAACATGGTGGGAGAGGTACTGGAAAGCCACAAGATCACCTTCCACGAAGATGAATTACCACCAAAAGGGCTTGGTCACAACAAAGCGTTGCACATCACTGCGCAATGTGAGGATCACTTTATCACCAGGATTGTAGTCGACGGGGGATCCAGCCTCAACATTTGTCCGTTAGTAACTCTCAAGACATTGGGCAAGGGATTTCACGAGATTAAAGACGGGGCTATCAGTGTCAAAGCTTTTGATGGATATTAGAGGTCCACAATTGGAGAAATTAGCTTATGCCTACAGATAGGACCTACCTGGTTCGATGTTGAGTTCCAAGTCATTGACATACCAACATCCTACAATTTGTTGCTAGGACGACCCTGGATCCACGCCGCTGGGCTGTGGTATCAACTTTGCATCAAAATGTAAAATTTGAATGGAATCATCAAGAAGTAATCATTCATGGCGACGGTAGCAACCCCATATATAGTCTCCAGGACATCCCAATAATTGAAGGAAGAAGATCGGTGGAGAAACATACCATTACATCGAGTGGGTCAATGCCATAGACAAAGACAAGTGGTGGGATAACAAAATTGAGAGCATTCTGAACTAGAGTGGATACAAGCCCAGAAAAGGCTTGGCAAGAATCTCCAGGGTATCACCAAGCCTATCCAGTTGAAGAAGCATGGAACCACTTTTGGCTTGGGTTATGAATACACTTGGGAGGAGTTCAATCACTGGTCGCCACCATGGCGCGGTCCCTACTACCCACCGGAGCACCCTCTACCTCAATTAAAGTAGACCTTTCATCCGCTGAGTCATATATGGATCAGAGGAAGATGATACCCTAGCAGCAATGAAGAACCTGTTTCTGGACGATGATATGGATTACTGTGTTATCATCAAGGAGGAAGGGGGAGGGCCCTTCCATTCAAGCTGTAAATCGAGGAGAACACCTCACCAATTAGTCAATCAGGACCATCAATGCCCAAAGAGTCTCGGGGTAGCAAGGCTAAATGATGCATATGCATCCCACTTTACTTTAGTTGATTTTATTTTTCCGCATTTTCTTTATTTTTGGAAAGAGCTCCGATGTTTCAGAAAATTATGAATTTAATCAAAATCATTTTCCAAGTTTAGCTTTATATTTCGCTCTCATTTATTTTCTCTACCATCTACTTTATTTTACACAGCATAACAATTACATATCTTGATGGTGAACCAACGACTGTAATTTGCAATGAGACAGTGCGACAAACGGACATAGATTCAGAAGAGGAAGAAATACCATCAGAGGTAGCCAGGGAGGTCAAGAATTTTGAGAACAGGCCTAAGTCTAACTTAGACGAAACTGAGGTCGTTAATTTGGGAGACGTAGAAAATGTCAAGGAAACACGTATCAGCGTACAATTGTCACCATCAGAAAAGGAAGAATACACAGAGTTTTAGAAAGAATATGAGGATATAACCGTTTGGTCGTATGATGATATGACCGGTCTCAGCACATCCATTGTGGCTCACAAACTGCCGACAGATCCGGCATGCCCACCGGTCAAACAGAAACTCAAACAGTTCAAACCAGACAAGAGTTTGAAAATCTAAGAAGAAGTCACCAAGCAAGTCAAAGCCAGGGTTCTCAGAGTAGTGGAGTATCCAACTTGGTTAGCTAACGTTGTGTCGGTACCAAAAAAAAGATGAGAAGGTTAGAGTCTGTGTCGACTACCGGGATCTCAACAGGGCTAGTCCTAAAGATGAATTCCCTTTGCCAAATATACACATATTGATCAACAACTGTGCCAAACATGAGCTACAGCCATTCATCGATTGTTTTGCTGGATACCATCAGATATGGATGGAAGAAGAGGATGCAGAGAAAACGGCATTCATCACGTCGTGGGGAATGTACTGTTATAGAATGATGTCATTTGGTTTGAAGAATGCTGGTGCTACCTACATAAGGGCCATGACAACCATTTTTCATGATATGATACACAAAGAGATCGAGGTGTATGTGGACGACGTCATCATTAAATCCAGGAAAGCTGCAGATCACATGGGAAATTTGAGAAATTTCTTCAACAAACTCAGGAGATACAACTTAAAACTGAATCCCACCAAAAAGTACTTTGGTTTCATCGTGAGTCACCGGGGGATAGAGTTGGACCCGTCAAAGTTCAAAGCCATTCAAGAGTTGCCACCGCCAAAGAACAAGAAAGATGTAATGCGTTTTCTGGGGAGACTCAACTATATCAGCCGATTCATAACTCAGTCCACTGTCATTTGTGAACCCATCCTCAAGATGCTAAAGAAGGATGTCGCCACTAAATGGACAGAGGACTGTCAAAAGGCTTTTGACAGAATCAAGGAATATTTGTGAACGCCACCAGTCTTGGTTCCACCTGAGCCAGGGAGACCTCTATTGCTTTATCTTGCAGTATTGGATGGGCCATTTGGTTGTGTTTTGGGACAACATGACGAAACAGGAAGAAAGGAGCGGGCAATCTACTAACTCAGCCAGAAATTTACCCCGTACGAGGCTCGGTATTCCCTATTAGAGCACACTTGTTGTGCTTTAACCTGGGTAAATCAGAAATTGAGGCACTATTTCTGTGCTCACACCACTCATCTCATATCCAGGATGGATCCATTGAAGTATATCTTTCAGAAGCCCATGCCTACAGGCAAACTCGCCAAGTGACAAATATTGTTAAGTGAATTTGACATCGTTTATGTTACCTAGTAGGCAGTCAAAGGAAAAGCCTTGGAAGATCACCTCACCGGGAATCCTGTAGGAGGATAATACGAACCCCTAAAGATGAATTTTCCTGATGAAGAGATAACCTTCATTGGAGAAGACATTGCAGAATCCTATGACGGTTGGAGGATGTTTCTCGACGGAGCCACAAATTTCAAAGGAGTCGATATAGAAGCAGTCTTGGTATCAAAAACCGGTCAGCGTTACCTAGTATCCGCCAAGCTCAGATTCCCGTGCACCAATAATATGGCCGAGTACGAAGCATGCATCTTAGGGCTCAAGCTGTCCATTGACATGAACATTCAGGAACTAGTGGTGATCGGAGACTCGACCTACTCATACACCAGGTTCGAGAAGAATGGGCAATCAAGAATTCCCAAGATACTCCCCTATCTACACCATGTACAGAAGTTGAGGAAAAGGTCCAAAAAGACGAAATTCCAGCATGTTCCAGAACACAGAATGAGTTTGTCGGTGCCTTAGCCACTCTATCATCTATGATCCAGCATCCCGATACACACTTTATTGATCCCATCCAGGTCAAGATTCATGACCAACCAGCTTATTGTGCTCACGTCGAAGAAGAAGCCGACGGGAAACCTTGGTTCCATGATATCAGGGAATATTTGACAACAGGAGAGTACCCAGAGCTTGTCAATGCTACTGAGAAACGAACACTTCGTAGATTGTCCAATAACTACTTTCACAGTGGAGGAATCATGTATAGCAGGACTCCTGATTTTGGATTACTAAGATGTGTCAAAGAAAAATAAGCAACCAGACTATTGGAGGAAGTGCACGCAGGAACTTGTGGACCGCATATGAATGGTTTCGTCTTGGCAAAGAAGATACTCCGAGCAGGGTATTTTTGGATGACTATGGAAACAGACTGCACTCAGTACATTCGGAAATGCCACTGTTGTCAAATACATGCAGATACGATAAAGATGCCTCCAAACGAGCTTACTTCAACGAGTTCACCATGGCCATTCGCCGCTTGGAAAATGGATGTCGTTGGACCAATTGAACCGGCCGCATAAAATAGGCACGGGTTCATCCTAGTGACAATTGATTACATTACCAAATGGGTTGAAGCAGCATCATACAACGCAGTCACCAAGAGAGTAGTAGCAGATTTCGTCCGAGATCGTATGGTTTGTCGGTTTGGGGTTCCGGAATCAATCATCACCGACAATGATTCTAATCTCAACAGCGAATTCATGAAGGCAATGTGCGAAACATTCAAGATTCAACACAAGAACTCTACGGCTTACAGACCTCAAATGAATGGAGCTGTAGAAGAAGCCAATAAGAACATAAAGAAGATACTAAGGAAAATGATAAAAAATCACAAGCAGTGGAATGAGAAATTGTCATTCGCTTTACTGGGTTATCGTACCACGATCTGCCGGGGCCACACCCTACATGTTGGTCTATGGAACAGAGGCAGTCATCCCCACCGAGGTAGAAATCCCTTCCTTAAGGGTCATACAAAAAGCAGAATTAGATGATGCAGAATGTGTTAAGAGTCGCTCCGAGCAGTTAGCCCTCATAGAAGGAAAGAGAATGACTGTTGTCTGTCACGGTCAATTATATCAGAAAAGAATGTCCAGAGCCTTCAACAAGAGAGTCAAGATGAGGAAATTCGCGCCACGACAGCTGGTACTAAAGAAAATATTTCCGCATCAAAATGAAGCCAAAGGGAAAATTCTCTCCCAATTGACAAGGTCTGTACATGGTCCATCAGGTTCTAACTGGAGGAGTCCTTATTCTCACAGAAATGGAAGGAGAAGTTTGGCCGAAGCCTATCAACTCAGACGCAGTGAAAAGATACTACATTCGAACATATGCTTTTTCTTTTGTGATGTAATGTGAACTACGCCTGACCTGATTCCCATTTAAAAGGGGATATGTAGGCAGCCCTATGGGTTCGGTCACATTTAAATAAAAATTCCATTTTCTCCACTACTGGAACTGGGGCAGAATTTTGAGAAGGACCCTCAAAATTCTGAAGTTAGTTTCACAGTCTCTTCATCAGCGGCGACCCAATAAAATGGGCAGAAGTTTGAGGAGGACCTTCAGAATTTTGGAATTGATCCGCGTTCAGTTATTCAGCACATCCGCCAGCAGCACCCGCCCAGTAAAGTGGGGCACAATTTTGAGGATGAGCCTCAAATTCCGGAGAAGCAAGGTGTCGCGTCTTGAACCACGTTGCAATCGTTGGTTCATCCAAAATAAAATCATTTTTTATATATACGTACTTACATTATATTTACTAAGTCATGCATAAATATCATTTGCACCACCATCATTTAGCAACGCTACCCCCGTGATACACGACGCTAAGAGTTGGAGGATACGAACTAACCTTCCACCCACAGAACTCACGATTTTTCTTTGGATGTAGGAATGCAGGTTACGGATCAAAGCACATTCGCTCTTCAGTATCGAAACCCTCATAGGGTCACTATCTGCACTCCCCAGCAGTCCTAATCTTGCAAACCGTCTATCAGCTAAGGAAACTTGCTACTATTCGTTCTTTTACATTCCCGGATTGCATAAGGCTATTCTCTGCCTTCCAAGGTTAAGCTATACCTCCATATTGCATAAGGCTACTATCTGCCTTTCGAGACTAAGCTTTGTCTCCATCTGCACTTTTGCATAAGGCTAATCTCTGCCTTCCGAGGTTAAGCTCTACCTCCATATTACATAAGGCTACTATCTGCCTTTCGAGACTAAGCTCTGTCTCCATCTGCATTTTGCATAAGGCTATTCTCTGCCTTCCGAGGTTAAGCTCTACCTCCATATTGCATAAGGCTACTATCTGTCTTTCGAGACTAAGCTTTGTCTCCATCTGCATTTTGCATAAGGCTACTATCTGCCTTTCGAGACTAAGCTCTGTCTCCATCCGTGTTTTTGCATAAGGCTATTATCTGCCTTCCGAGGTTAAGCTCTACCTCCTTATTCGCATAAGGCGATTATCTGCCTTTCGAGACTAAGAATTGTCTCCGCCTTGCATGGCTGAAATATCGCCGTCTTTTTTTTTTACTGGATGAAACATCGCAACCTGCATTTTAAAATCTCATCTGGATGAAATATCGCCACCTGGTTTTAAATTCTCGCTCTGGCTAAAAGATCGCCACCCTTTGCATTCATTTGGCTGAAAGATTTCCACCTTCTCATGGGCTGAAAGATCGCCAACTTGTTCAAAGGCGTCATAGTTCGAAGGCACCATCTGCATAGCCCAAGAACAACATTTCATGGCCTACGAACCTTTAATTTTATGCTTTTCATGGCCCAGGACATCATAGTCTAAGGACGACATCCTAACCATCCGAAGATAAACATTCATGGTCCAATGGGAACTTGCATCACGTTTAAATTACACAATATATACGCACATCGCCCACTTGCAGGTACTCCGATTGGATCGCAGCCGTCTCAGCAGGAGCGTTCCCGCTCCAGTTCTCCGCAGTTTGTTCGATTCCAAGCACCCTCTCAGATCTAACCATCGCATCCGTTTTTTCGAATTCCCATCGACATATTCCGTCAATGGTTCCTAAACTACATATGGTCTGATTCCTGTAAAACTAGGGATATGTAGGCAGCTCAGAAACCAGAGTACGATCAATATTCCTTTACAATCGCCGTCTCCGGTCAAAATTGGCCATCTTATCCTTACCCGACAACTCTTTCATCCTCCTCGGGTAAAGAGGGGCAGCTGTTGATACCCAATTTTTTTCTATGTATTTTTTATACTCAAAATACTTTCAAAATAACATGTATATGCATATATAAGCATCCACAAGGGTTTTGGTTCTTTTTTTCCTTCCACATTTTTTAAGGATTTTTAAAACCAATTTATGGCATATTTTGCACTATAAAATTTAATAATTATTTCCAAAACTTGTCATTTTGGTAAATAATTTATTTTATTCTCCCATTTACGCAAAAATATAATTTACTTGGTTTTTGCATAATTTTACAAGTCCATTTGGTATTTTTAAACTAAAATTGCATGAAATTGCAACTTTAGCCTGATCCTCGATTTAATAGCATTTGTAATCACAAAATCATTCTCAATATTTTTTAATTAATACATATGCATTTTTTTATTAATTCAGTATTTTTAATTTGGTTTTTGAACATTATTTACTATTTTTATAAAATCAAAATGGGAAATTGGCTATTTAAATTGGAACCCCTTTTAATTTCAATTTTAGCCCAATTTCAAAATTACCCAACCAAAATAACCCGCCCGGATCCCCATTTTAAATCGTGGCCGTTGATCATTTAGATCAACCCCTTCCTTAATTAATCCAACCGACCCCATAACCCTAAAACACTTCTCACAAATTAACCACCCTTGTATCCCCCTCATCTCTCAAATGCTCTCAACTCCCCTCTGAAACCCTAGCCTTCTCCAGCCAACTTCCGACTTTATTTTACCGAAAATTGTGGTTTGTCAGACCTTGAGCAACCTGTACCTACCCCCCCCCCACACACCTCTATACTCCTTTTGCTCGAGGTTTTAGAGTCCGACCTTGAAGACCCCCAGTTTAGAGGTCCTTCGACTTGGGTTCTATGGCTATTTTCGGCCGCCCTCCGCGAGTCTTAGCCTTGTGAGTCCGTCTGAATCAGGACTAGTCCATTCCAGGTTTTTCTCAGTTTTCTAGGGTTTTCTCTGAAACCCTAAGTCTCCGAGGTTTTTCCTCTTTGTTTCTCTTTAAGATCTACTTCAGATCCATGTTATCTTCTAAGATTTTTAAGTGTTTCCCACATCTTTTCTGATTTTTTTGTTCTCAAAACTGTTCATCTTCTTAAAACTTAGGGTTTTTGTGATTTTTACTTGTTCTACTATGATTTCTTATATTATTTGGATTCGTTGTAAATCCTAAGTATTATTCTCTATGATTTCTAGGTATTTTCTTTACTTCTAGGGTTTTCAAGTAAATTCTTTACAGTTTCTTTTTTTATTATGAATGTTTGTGTTCTTTGCACTTTCTGAGTTTATTCTTTGCCTGATTCTCTATGCTTTCGTATGTGAGGAAGAAACCCTAAATTTTTGGGGGGTTTCTGACTACTTGTGTGCGAGTATCTTTGAATCCTGTTTAATTTGAAAACCCTAATTCTCTAAAACTCGTCTCATGATTCTGATTCTTGCTAAGCTTAGCAAGACCTCTTGATTTCTCGCATATCTATGTTCTTCTACTTTGCATGACTACTCTACTTATTTTTAACCTCGCATGTTTAAGTTTATGCTCCCTTTTATAGTCAAATATTTCTCTCTATGAACAACCATAATTTTGGGGATTAATTTTTCTATGAAGTTATTTTTTGATTCTCTCTTTGACTGATTTGGAGCCATATTCTGACTCAGTTCATTACTGAGTTCGAATCCCCAATTCCTTGATTTATTATGTGATTATTGATTCTATTCTTGCCTTAATTGTTTAAAGCCGTGTTTTTTCAAAAAAAAATTATATGTATTTACCCGTTATTTTGCAAAGTATTCTTGATTTTCTTTACATAAATGGAACTCTGTTTTTCATTACTCTAAGTCCGACTCCTTAATTGAAGGAATTCCTCTCCCTAATTGATTGTGATTTGATACTAAAGTATTTTCTGCCTTACTTGCTACTTATTTTAAAACTATAAATATCCCACTGCTTTTCTTCAAACACACGAACAATTCAGCTCAACACATACACACTAAACTCTCTCTTCTCTTTTTCTGCTACTTGTGTTGCTGCTTGTGTTTAGCCGGCTGAAATCCAAGGCTAAACTATAGGGCTCTATTTTCTTGTTCTGCTGTTTGACATTTGCAACTGGTAGGTCTCCACAAGTTAAATATTGTTCTCTAAAACTATGTGTTTACTTCTTCCTTCTACATAACCTCTCAACTACATGTTTTCAGGTAATAAATGACTATACACTAGTCTGTTATACTACATACTGTTGCTGTTATTTTTTTTCTTATCTCTCCTTAATGTTTGATTTCATGTGATCCCCCTTCCCTTTTACCCCTCTTGTATGTGAGTATGTCCAAAGTTGAGATAGCATCTCATTGTTATCCTTGACTTAGGATCATGTTCTTTTGAACCTTCACTCAAATTAATCCCATTCCCTTAACCCCTTTTATGTGTTGAGCCTTGACTTTGGTCTGGTAGTGTCCTAGTCACCACCAGACCCATGTCTCACTTCTGAAAGTATGCTCTTTTATTTGTTTGAATCAAGTAAAGGATTAGGGGTGTGCCAGTCCCAACCATGATTGGGTATGACCATCTTTTGCTTTGGTCTCCTCTAATCCCCTCACTTTACACTTATTCTTAGTTCTTTAAGTCTTACCCCCTTATGGTAAGCCATGCTTAGGGACCCTAGAGTTCCCTCTGAACTTGGATGCCTAAGGGCTAGTAATTCCACACGTTGCACTACTCTATTCAATCTTTAGGGTGTAAGCATTGCTTGGGCTTCCTGAAAGCCCTTGGAACTTTGAAGCACTCAAGGAGAAAGCCTTAGAATCTGGAACCCGAGTTTGGTAAAATACATGTGTTGGACATTAAGGCTGCTTTGGGCTTCCTCCGGTCTGTTTTTAGTTTTGATATATTTTTTTTTTTTGTCTTTTCCTTCTACTATTTGTAATAACTTTGTAAAAAGACTTGGGGAATATTAGTAAAAGGGTGTGGGAGGGGTTTTACGTTTATCTGCATAAGTCAATGGGTAGAAAGCATGCCTATAGGATTTTAATACTGCAAATCACTTAGAAATCATGCCTCTAGGATATTAATATTGCAAATCGTTTAGAAATCCTTTCTATAGGACTTTAATATTGCAAATCATTTAGAAATACTGCCTATAGGACTTTAATATTGCATACCATTCAGAAATCATGCCTATTGGATTTTACATTACAACATAATAGAGATCGTGCCTATAGGAAATGCATAAAAATGCTAGGCAAACAGTAGGTCCCCTAATGTTCTGAAAGCAGTAACAAATCAAGATGTAGGTATCATGCCTATAGGGGTTCAAACTCACCTAATATAAATGATAATTTGTCGAACACTTTCAGCAAAAACTTTTCCAAATCTGTCTGCTTTGAAATCTTGTTAAGTCTGTCTTTCCTTTTACACTGTTTTAAAACTATATACTCTTTTTAAATCCCAAACTTGCATCTTTATTCTGAAACCAACTCTTTGGTCTTCTGCCTATATCTTTACTTCAATGCATTTCGAAAAATGCCTCTTTACAATTTTACTTAAGCAGTTCGGCTAATTTGCCAGCCATCTCTGAATTTCTGAAAAATTCAATTTCCTATTTCCAAAACTCTTCTATGCAGATCCTTGTTCAAAATTAACACTTCCTGAGTTACTGGTTTTTCAAAATACCTTAAGTTCTGACAAACTGGATCCGGGTTTCCTAATGCAAACATGCTATCAAACTCTATGTGTTAAACTAATATGTCCACTGTCAGTTTTAATCTTATGACCAAATCAGTAATTGCAAGTCATGATAAACTAATTGTTGTATGGCTTAAGGGGTTTTATGTGCAGCCTTTGTATGTTTGTTTACTCCCCTTACGTGCTATTTGTTTTTTTGATTGACGCCTTAGCATTTTTACCTTTTAAACTCCATATATGCCCTTATCCCCTTTCTACCCTTCCAGGATTAGAAGTCCAAATACCCGGGGACTGACAGGTCGGGATGGGTACCAGCATGCAATAAGTAAACGAGACTAAATGCGCTTAAATACCTTAACAGGGTGGGAATGGTAGAATATGGAGATGATGACGATGCGCTAATATCATAAGGCGACCCCTCTTTGGGAACATGTGCGAGATATTGCATCGAATGATCCATATTGTAGTTAAACCTAGGACCCTCCTTCTTTACTCTTCTTTTATTTAAATATTTTTTCTTCAATATAAAACTCTTTTACTTGTATCTTTCTTCTTTCAAAATGGTCAACTTGTTTATATTTCTTATGTGTAAACTTTGCTTGCTTAATCCTACTCTTATTAAAGTCACAACTAAGCAAGGCCGGGAACCACACTAGTGGATCTTGAGGGGTGCCTAACACCTTCCCCTCGAGATAATCTCAAGCCCTTAACCAAACTCTGGTTTTTCTTCAATTTCTTCTTCTTTTATCAAAAAGTGTCCTAATGCACTATAATCATTAGGTGGAAACTCTTCAAACTCCATAACCCAAATTCCCATAAAAGGGGATAAAAGAGTCATTTTACCCATAATATTGTAAACCCGATTTCTTTCCCTCGAGAGAAAAAGGGGGCGTCGACAGTCACTGGGTGGGGAAGGTGCCGAACTGATTTGTTTAATTAGCCAGCTTTGAAAAAAGTCAGTGATTTTTGCACCTATGAACTGTGGGCCATTGTCACAGTCGATATCCTTTGGGACTCCAAATCGACATATAATATTTCTCCAAATAAAATCTATAACTTCATTTTCTCGCACCTGTTTAAAGGCATCTGCTTCTACCTATTTTAAGAAATAATCCGTTAGAATTAACAAATAAACGTACGTTTCCCTTAGCTTGAGGCAAAGGCTTACAATGTCCATCCTCCATTTCATGAAGGGCCAAGGTGATATGACTGAATGCAATAGTTTTGTCGGTCGATGCATATTATTGGTGTATCGTTGGCATTTATCGCACTTTTCAACAAAGTTTTTTGCTTCCTCTTCCATTTTTTGCCAATAATATCCTATCTTTTTTAATGTCTTTACCAACGATCTTCCCCCGACATAATTTTCACAATGCCCCTCATGTACTTCTCTCATTATATATTCCGTTTATGATGGTCCAATGCATCGTGCTAAATTTCCACCAAATATTTTGCGATATAAATTCCCGTGAATTAAGCAATACTGAGCATCTTTCAATCGTAACAATCAGGATTTCTTCTTATCCTTCGGCAAAATATCATACTGCAAAAAGTTCACAAATTTATTCTCTAGTTACAAGTTAAATTATTGAAATGTACCACACTCTTGGTTAGGCCGAGTGCTAAATGAAACAGGTGTACCACAATAGCATTTTCTGCATTTGTTGCATCAGCGACAAACACGAGATCTGTCAACGCGTCTGCTTCTGCATTTTCCTCCCTAGGTATTTGCATAACTTTTCATGTCTGAAATTCTCTAAGCAACTCTCATGCCTTTTCGAGGTATTGTTGCATTCGTGTCTCTCTTGCCACGTAAGTCCCCTGCATTTAATTGACTACTAGTTGCGAGTCACTTTTGAACAAAAGTCCTCAACTGAATTATTTAATTGTTATTTCTTATCTACATCATTGGTTATTGTATTTGCAATCGCCACCGAATTAATACTTTGTGAAGCATGTTGATCTCCGCGAATTTGTCGGATTCCCTACTGTGAAGTAAATTTGACAACTTGATGCAACAAGGACGGGACAATATCCATATCATGAATCCATGACCTTCCCAAGATTATATTATAAGCCATGTATGCATTTATTACCTGGAACTTTGTATTTTTAATGACTCCTTCTGCAAATATGGCCAGTACAACTTCTCATTTCGTAACAACGTTTGAATTATCAAATCCAGATAAAGATCGTGCTTTTGGTATGATCTTGTCATTAGCTTGCATTTCGTTTACCGCCCTCGGTAAGATGATATTTACTGAGCTACATGGGTCAATCAAAACTCGTTTTATATTAGTATCATGTACAAATAAAGATATTACCAATGCATCGTTGTGAGGAATTATCAATTCATCCCCAACTTCATCGTCAAACATTATAATGTCACCATCCGAGACTTGGCGAACTCACTTTCCGTGAGATAACCCTGCTTCAACAAAAGTCTGATCTCTCCTTCAAAAGCCTGCAATCTCTTGTTCTATGGCTATGGTCATTGTGAAACTCGCACCAGAAATCTAGGTTCCTTTTGTTTGGACCTGATCTCATCTCTTTCGGCCATCGCATCTTATCTCCTATCGAGTTGTCAGAGTCGGTTCCTTTCCCAGAGAAACTCTGATAGTTTTTCTCCCGTGCCTTTTTGAATTCTTTAATTCGTTTAATAGGAAATGCCACTTGTCACCATGATGATAGTCCATATGTCATGCATGTTACTTTGATGGTAGTCCACGGGTCATGTCTTTTTTCGATCAATACAATGGCATGAATTACGTCCGATATTAATTACAGAATAGTTTATTAAGAAAATACTTGTAGAAATTGGATATAAGAATCATTCTCTGGTTAACAAAACTTTCCCCAAACGTATATTTGTATTCAATTCTATCTTCTCGAATAGTGCCCAAATATAATCATTTACCGAATGACTAAGGAGTACACCTGTATTTTCCTGTATAATACTTTCCTGTATAAATACTGTCGATTGGTTTGGTTGTCATTCAAAAGATATTTTCACAAAAGGAAAGTTGTATTACATTGAAGGATAAGGAGATTGGGGAAGAAAATAGTGGAATTGGACCCACTGTATACAGAAATATAAGCAAAATGTTGTAGCACGAAACGACGCTAAAGTAAGAATATGTATCTTTCTGGCCCTTGGGACTTGTCCTAGTTCGGTTAAAACTGATGGAAATATATCATGTATCTGCTTTCTCGTCTGCTAATTGATCGATTAGCGTTTGCAAAGTAATTGAAAAATAATTATAATAAGTGAACTCCAGGACAGTATTGTGGAATTCATGTTATTATATTTGTTTGAATAAAATCAAAGACTAGTGAATGTATCAGTATACCCTTCTCTACTTAAATACCTAGCTTAATTCACATTATGCAGGGTTCGAACCTATGACTTAAGTCACATGTCTCTCAACCTTTACCACTTGAACTAAGCCTTGGGGCTCGTTTCGTTCTTATATTTTGTATAAGAAATATTTGAAGAAAATTTATTTTAAAAAGAAGAAGAAGAAGATCCGTGGACCATTATGGCATATGAAGTTGATGTGTGACAATCAGCAGCATGGAGAATGAAATTTATATATGTTATTTCCGAGTTTGAACGACTAGCTTGCTTAATCATTTAGAGAACCTTTCAATACTCTACACATGCAACAAGTTTGGGACATATGATTTCCATGCCCAACTTGATGGAAATGCTGACTGAAATTAGTAAATTATATGAGGAGTCACTTGCCATAATTAGCGTAATATCAATTTTGATAATGTTCCTTAGCTTTCCATTTCTCACTCTTACTCGCTCTCGATATTGGAAATTTTGAAGGGAGAAAGATGACTTATTGGAGATTAAAAGTTGAACCCTTTCTAGATATTGGATTAAACCCTTGAAAGGAACTCTTTTCATTTGAAGTTGATGTAACTGTCGTGTGGAATTCAATGTTTAGTGGTTTAAATATGGCTGAATTAGTTAATACTTAATACTCTATGTGGAGACTTTCTTTAAATACTTTGCCTCAAAATAGCTTTATATACTTTAATTTCTTTAATTTGGAGTATTAAATATTAATACTCCATATGTTTAGCGTCCTATTATCTTTAGCCTCAAAAGAAACTGCACATGAATAAGTCAAAAAGTAAATTTTACAATATAGTGAAATCGAGTTGCAAGAAAGAATGGAAAAGAAACATTTCGACGATATCTTATATGAATCAGAAGAGCTCTATTTTCTAAAATAAATTGCACAACATATAAGTCAGAAAGGAAAAATAATTCACTTTTGAAATCGTCAGTTTTGGAGGGCTTCAGAATTTTAAGTATTTCTATTTGATTTTTTTTCCAATAAGCTTGTGTATTCAAGTGTTCTCACAAAATTTTGAAATAAGACCACTTCAAATACTCCTCATCGGAAAGTTCTTTCACTCACAAAACATAAGAAACCGTTTATGTTACAGATAATACCTAAAAAGGTTGAAATACCAAATAATTATCTGTTCCCATTTGCACCCGTAGTTATTGATTTGCTTTAAATAAAAGAATGTTTGTAAAGATTCATGTGTAAGTCGATAACGAGATAATTAGTGATGATTACATTGATTTGGAATCTTTACCAATTTCATATACTCAGAGTCTCTCTTTTCAAATCACTTAATTAAGGTATTTGAGGAACCATACTATACCGTGGCATTCAGTCGTGGTGAGTATGGTCTTTTGTAGACACATAGATCATAGAAGAAAAAAATAGAATAAGCAGATAAGCACCAAACTACACATATAAACGCTTCCACAGGCGCGATGAAATGGGATTCTTTCCTTCACCATTTTATGTATATATCGACTTGGCTTCGTCCCTAGAACATCTAAGACTAATAAGTCTCTAAAACACCTCCATAAGATTGTCGAAAAGTTGATTGCGACAAATTACTAATATATCTAGATATTCACATCTACGAATCAACACTCCTTCCTCATTATAGATGACAATTTACATTATACAAGAACGTCAAAAATTGGGGACAAATGAATTGAATATGAGTGGAAGTATCAGATATCTTTCATAACTATACTATGCTTTTGTTGGTTCGGTAACATACCCTACGTGTAATGAGTATAATGAACTAATTTACTCAACCAAAGTGGAAGCCAGTTGATGTATAATTACTTGATAAATTTGGTAGCTTGAGCATTGCAAAAATGCCAGCAGCAAGTGCAGATAAAGATGCCAAGACAAATGCCGGTATGTTCCCCCCACCAAATAAAGCATCCCATGGACCGGCACCAAGTGATACAATCATCTAATTAAATAGAACAATATGTCAAAGTACAAGTTAACTTAATTGCATCATGGCATAAAAATATCGCACACACAATGAAGATGAATAGCAACAATTGGATAGAGAGGCAAAGTTACCTGAGGTACAACAATTGCAAGATTTAGGACTCCTATTGCCAACCCTGCAAAAAGAATACCAGTTTCAAATAATAAAATATAAGGCCTTATCGACTTAGACATGATAATATTTTTAACAGATTGCTACCTTGACCACCACCAGCATCAGCTGTCAACTCTGCTGTGATAGAGAAAGGAACACTGTAAGTGACCTGCAGGCATGTAAAGCCAAATGCATGAAAGGATGAACATGCACCCAAAATTATCAATCTCCACAGAAATGCTCAAATACAAGTCATATATACTGTATGATCAGCTAACAGGTACAAAAACATAATTAAAACTTACAGCAAGAGGAATGCCAAGAAGCGAGAAAACAACCAAAGAAGCAATTTTCGTTGATTGAGTAGCTTCAATCACATGTTGAACTCCTCGCGAATGTGCACTGATAGAAACCACGCTAATGATAGCGGTGCTGGCCATGCAGGCAAATACAATGAGGTTGCTCACAGCCCAAACAAGTCTGGAACCAATCCACTTGCACATTGGCTCAATAAAAAAGGAGGTAATGCCAAGAACAACCTGCTCAGGGAGATTCATGACAATAACTTAAGAAGTTAAAAACACGGGGGCAGTTACGAGAGAGAAACATAAATAAGCTCTCGATCGATCCTTAATTCTAGTTAAGCTGCAAAACACCTATTATTAGATCTAAATAAAGGATAACTAGTGATTCTCAATTCTGAGTTCTTACAGAATTCAATAGCAAACCAAATGCACCTTCTCTGACACCTTGGTTATATGCTTTTACTTCAGCTGCTTCTCCTTTCGGGTCCCCATGATAGACTTCTCTCCCCATCCAATCTGTGTCAAAGAGGAAAAAGGGAAACCAGGACAACTGGTTGAAAGAACATAAAGATATATAATTAGCGGCAGTGGAAAGATCATGAGAAAAATAAGAATAAAACTCATAGAGTATAGCAACAACAACAACAACCCAGTATGATCCCACTTAGTGGGATCTGGGGAGGGTAGTATGTACGCAGACCTTACCCCTACCATTGGGTAGAGAGGCTGTTTCCAAATAGACCCCCGGCATCCTTCCCTCCAAGAACTTCCCACCTTGCTCTTGGGGAGACTCGAACTCACAACCTCTCGGTTGGAAGTGGGGTTTGCTTACCATCAGAGCAACCCCTCTTGTCTACAAACTCATAGAGTATAGCAAAATGGGAAAACTGTACAGCTAATTAAAAGCTTAAATCAGAAAAATCAGAAAGTTACTCACCCAAGTCAGAGCCATGACAATGAGAACCGAATGCATTGCAGGAGGCAAATGTCGTAAGCTGGTCAATAGATTGACCAAAACCGCTCCAGGGCTATCAGTGAAGCTATCACCTTGATCCTGCTCATGTCTATGGTCTTCATTCTTTGGACTATTAACGGTTACATGACCCACCTCAGATTCATTATTGGTCACATTATTTATAGATTGTAACTCCGTTTTTGATTGAGAAAGGTCAAAGCCAGTATTCTGTTGACTATCCAACAGAGGAGCAGAATCTGATAAGCGATTGGTTTGCTTGAGTGACAGCGGGACTTCTTTGGCAAAGTGGAGAGTTACCAACGTGCATAGAGTCAAAAAGACCTGTTCACAGTCCAGAAAGAACTTTGAATGACATAGAACGAGCATGAGTACTAGATCACGCCAGTAACAACACTAGAGAAGGTTTCATTTTTACTATGTTCAAGCTTAAGCATAGTACTAATTCTTCACAGTCATAACTCATAACACCTACTAATTAGAATATAAATAGAAAAATTGTCTCCCTTAATTAGCTGATCGCGTTTAGAAATGCTAGTCAACAAAATGACTTCTGCGAATTACAGAGTACTTAAAGCTCTTTAGCAAATATTTTAAGACTAAACACAAATAGCAGGAAAAGACACGGTCAACTTATTTGATGAACCCTTGATTCCAGGTTCTAGAATTCACAAGAAATGTAACTGAATCATGAGATATACACTGTTCAAAGGGAAACTCATAAGGTTACATTTCCTCCAATCTTTCTCTTTGTTTACCACCTCTTAAAGCCAGAATTAAAGAATTGACCCTTTTAACTGAAAATATGTTCAGTCTCACTGTTTGAAGCATAAATTTCATTGAAGCGCATCGTTTCAACTTTCACCCATGAAGCAATAAACCCTCCTCATATGACTTCATCACTTTAAGCAACGGTGCAATGGCTTTTCATAGCACTTATCCAATTTTAGATGAAACAGATCCACATGAAGTGGAATGAATAATGAGAATTCATATAATGTAGCACGGCAGCATTTTTACGAACTTACACCATTTAACAAGACTGTTGGGATCTACGAAGAGTGACCAAATAAAACGGAGGATTGACCGGGAGTTGATCACGTTTGACCAAGATGTTGACTTGGTTGACTAGCATTTGGACTTCTGGAAATGTCATTCTCATGACCAAATCACTTGTGGGCCACATGTCCACCCCACTTGGGCCACACGGCCTACCTAGCTTTTTCTTTTTTCTTTCGTGGAGAAATGCCACATTATAAGCAGCACTAAATATTTACAGGTGAACAGAACCAAATAAGGAATCCTTTTCCAGTCTTACAAGGATTCTAGGACGCTAAGTACAGATTCGGCTTCATTAACAAACTCCTCCTAACACCTAAAGGAAAACAAAAGTGACAATTGAAATTAATCTGATGGGCCTAGGCCATTAGCTTAGCGTATAAATAGGAAATGTTAGGGTTGACTTCAACAAAATCTCTTGTGACTTGTGAGAGAACCCTTTTGTGGGATTGACCTTTACCTCTTCTTGAACCTCATCTTGGTGCTTCTTAGTAAGTGTTTGTATGAGTTCAATTCTCCTCTTCCTTGTATTAACCTTAGGGGTCATTGGTACGCAGACTACTTTATCCCACTTGGGAGGTGGGATAAAAATAATATCAAGTTTGATGAGTTAAGGTGGGATAAAATGGGATATCTAATCCTGGGACAAAGTTCATACTATGTTTGGTTGCCGGTAACAAATTTATCCAGGGATAAATCTATACTGTCAACCAAATATAGTATAAATGTAATATCACACTTTATCCCACGTACCAAACGACCCCTTATAGTTGAATTTCTAGTTAGCTGGTTGAACATATATTTTTCTTGTGTTGACTTATTTCTTCTTCTATGTGAACCAATCCTTTATTTCTTCCAATTCTATCTTGGTTTGGGCTAACTGATAGTGTTAGCAAGGATCCAAGCTATCTATTGCTTGTTTTTGTGTTAACCTAGTTAATTAGTTCAACTCCTCCCTATCCTTTATGTTTATGTTATTCATCTTCTCTTTAGGGTTGTTGGGTTTTCCAACAATTTACATGAATCTTCTGGGATTTCTAGTAGTCATTAGCCGACCATAGCTAGCTTGGGATTCGGGAGTATATGTTGTCATTGTACTTTATCCAACTTCGGAAAGCCAAATTTCAACAATAGTATATCAGCAAGTAGCAAGAGACAAGATGCATAAGAGGACATGATTAATATTTTAAGACATTGTTTAAAAAAGATGCTTGAGGAATATCTTTATTAACTAAGGATGCAGGATGTGACGAGTAGATCCAAAAATTCTTTAGCAATATTTTTTGTCAATGTACATCCATAAAAAATGTAGAATAAACCATCTCGAACTAAAGTAGAAGATCCCACAAAATCATGATTCAAAAATGAAATTAATATATCTATGCAAGGGCTCTATCGAGGACAATTAACTCACCACTGCAACTAAGAACGCTGCTTTGAGATTTCCACATGGCTCACAACAAGCTCTATTTGTCAAAAAGGGAAACCATCTGTCCAGACACAAAGTTTTGTCAAAGACTACTTTAAGCATGTAATGATTTTGTGAACCAAATCTTAATTGAGAAGACAATTTTTTGCCTCTAAAAGAGTAACAAATTTGAAAGTGTTGACCCTTAAGAAGAATGCTGAACAAGTGTTATTGTTCAAGCAGGATGTGGACTATCTTTTCATATAAGCATATACACATATAACATCACCATGTCACTTCAGATACGCAATAAAAAACCAACCTGTGCCAACCTCCACTGGCTCCAGCAGAAAATCCAAAAATGTTTCCAACAGCCATCCAGGAGCAGAACACAGCATTTGCAGTATTTCTTTGATCAGGACCTACAATCAAGTTACAAAGACATCTGGATAACTCGCAACAAAAGGAGAACTGTATCAACTAATTGAAAGACAATTCTCCCTTCCATCTAACGGAGCTTTTACCTGACAAATCTGCCAAAAGAGCTCGAGCTGGACCCTGCCAACATAAAACAATTATGGTACCATCTATTAGAATCATAACTCCTAGCAATAGTATTAAACTTTCAGATGCTAACCTGCACAGTATTATTGGCAAGATCGAGCATCCAAAACCCAACAACGAAGACAATAGCCGCTCTAGAGCGAGTGCCTTTGAAAGTGCTGTATTTTCAGACATTAATCAAAGACTTCACAGCTTATTCAGATAATACCAAAATTACAGGACCAAGAGGAAGAAAGAACCTGCAATGCTCTTTTGTGTCCCCCAATAAGTATCCTATGTCTGCAGAAAACCCGATAATTATCACCTAAATGACAAGATTAAGTTCAGCCAATTTAACTGGAACCAATTAATTCAATATAGGATAAACATAACTTCTAAATGCTTACAGCAATAGATATCATGACAGCTCCAACAAAAATGAAAGGCCTTCTTCTGCCATATTTCGAATGACATTTATCACTCCATATACCTACACAAGGTTGTACCTGAAAGAATGTCCAAGAAGAAAAGCTTCTAAATTGAATAATCGATGGAGCTGCAGCAAAACTTCTCCACATATTTTGTGTGTAGCATATATCCGGCGACATTAATTTACTGAACAAAGGACAGACTTCTAGTGCTAGGAACAAACAAATTTTGCAGATCTCCAAAAGAAAAAATTGTAATAGCTCAGCAAGCCATATCTGCTAGGTTAAGTACCAGGGCTGAAGTCTTAGCGAATTTTTGTTTAACGAGTTAATAAGATTTCAAAGTGTTGGAGCTTTTATGTAGTTGGCTCTGCAGGTCCAAAGATTATCCCTATTTTATATCTTCAGGAATTAATCTCGGTAAAGCTGTTCTCACATCTCTGATCTTAATTACTGCCTTTCATTGTTTTAGATGGATGTTTTACCAAGTAATCTGCAATAAAATGCCATGATATTTCATATCAAACTGATTGCAACACCTACCACAAGGCCTGTAATAGGACCGCAAAGCCAAATAAAAGAAGAGAATGCATGCTCTATGCCAAGTGTCTGCAAAACACAAAAAGGAAGAATTTTAGGCAAAGAAAAAGCTCAAAATGAGAAATAGGCAAAATAAAACCTAAAGCCACTGAAAAGATAGAAAATTATAAGAATTCATTGCTCGAGGCTAGCGGAAAGCCACTATGACCTTTAAAGACCATTTCTGCACATGTTCGGATCAATATAATTGCAACTAAGATTACAGACAAATCAAACCTTCTAATTTTTGGCATGAGCAAATTCCATGCCAGCCATACCGACATGAACATGATTTTGCTTTCTGTTTCTCTTATTTACTTAAAAACAAAGTATCAACTCTCAAAGGCGACGATATCAAATGCAAGCTGTATTTAAAAGCCGTTAAGCTACTAAAGAGTGTTATTAGCTAAAATATTCTATGTAACCTTTTATAGACTAAAATTATTGCCTTATAGACTCGAAATTTTGGTACAGAAAGAAACTGTTACCAAAAATAGAAACTGAATTCTAAGCTTTGATATAATGTCACCTCCATTGGACGAACTTTTCAATTGTGACTCAACTAGTTTCTTCCACTACCATTATTGTAAATGCATATGTCAAATTAACATCACTAACACCATATCCAGTAAAACAAATAAAAACGAAACAGGTACACAAGTCAAATTACCATACTATTAAACTTCAGTCCAACACTATCATATATAAAATGGATCAGAGAGAGTCGTAGCGCAGAAATCAATGCACCTGAATGTAAGGAGTGAGGAGGGAGAGTTGCAAGGCCCAACCGAACTGAACACCGGCGGCGACGGTGCAACTGAGAATTAAAGTGAGTAAACTGTTCCGTACAGGCGGCGGCTGAGGAAGAGAATGCGAATCGCGTGATTCGCCATTGGAAACCCTAGGAGGAGGAGATGAATCACTGCGGATCTCTAAATGAGTAAACCGAGATGATTCATCAACGTTAACTAATTCCACTTCCTGCTTTAAATTCTTGTACGGTACTCTTATCGACACCGCATCCATAATTGAATTTAGATCTGCTTCAGTTACAATTACAGCTACAAACTTAAATTGATTATTTTTCTGGTTATCACATTCGATCTGGAAAATGGAAATGCGTTAGCTAAGATGTCAAAATTGAAGCTCAGCTGTATGAACCGTGATGGAGTGAAAATACGTGAAATACTTTTTAATTTTACAGGAACGACGTCGTATTTTTGATTCGGTACGCGCTGGATTCAAAGGAGGGTGCTTGACTTTTTCCTAAAGGCAAAAAAAGATGACGTAACCACCGACGGCGATGGGTTAGGAGGCGAGCGAGGGAGGGGTGGGGGGTGGAGTCGAGTTTAAGAATAGTCTAATGTAAGAATTTCACTTTCCTTGTTATGTCATTTTGTCATTATGGCATGACACGAGAGTCCTTTGTGACATAGCAACATTAACAGGTCCTTTATTTAAAATGGAAGATAATTTACTAGAGGAATATTTGTAATTTTCATACGGAAAAGGGTCAGAACTACCTATAACGTATTGACTCTAGGTTAAAAATGCCCTCCGTTAATCTATTTTGAAGAAAATGCCCCTACCGTTAAAAATGTGACATATTTGTGCCCCTAACGTATTGATTCTAGTTTTAAAATGTCCCTACCATTTTAAATATAAATACAGTCAGTTGTTAGAATTAGGGGCACAAATATGTCACATTTTTAACGGTAGGGACATTTTCTTTAAAATAGGTTAACGGATGACATTTTTAACTTGGAGTCAATACGTTAGGTGCAGTTCTGACCCTTTTCCCATTTTCATATACCACTTTCTTATGATATGCTTCTGAATAGGACATTTCAATAAGACAATTCAATAATATGCTCTTCAATTGTACAATTTAATAGTCAAAATATTGGATAACGAAAGAGAATGACACAACTTATAATAATAAAGACCTATGAATATTATTAAAAAAGGACAGCTCGATGCACAAAGCATTTTGCCTTCACACAGGATCCGGAAAGAGCCGCACCACAACTTAAAATCGTAACCTATAGGTCACACAAAGACAACTTAACCGTTGCTTCAAACATTTCTGGAAACATTTCAACTCAAATATTGTCCAAACGCCTGCTGTATTTAGTGGATCTTTTATTTTTCTTAATGTACCCATGTAAGATATGATTTTGTACTGAGTGCTCCATGCAAATTCTTATTAATACGCTAAAACTTGGCAATAAATAAAATTTCACAGACACTTATCAAATACTTATGTACATCATAGCCAGCAACCGAGTCCTGTGTACATAGAGGGATAAAAGATTGTTCATCAGTTGTCGCAAGCAGCTTCCTTAAATCTAATCTTAAAATTTGTATCTTGAGAGCAGCTTCTAACCAGTCATCTTTACAAAGAATTTTAGAACAAGTGCATGTTGCAAGACCAGTAAAAAAAATCAGTAACCTGAAGAAAATTTCTACTTAAACACGTAGTATTGTTCCGTATGTCCGTTACAACATCGACCTATTATCCCAACAAAAGTGGAAAGGAAACACCAGTCTGATTTCAGTTGAATCAATATCATCCCAATCCATTCAACTCACAACTCTAGATCCACCCAACCTAAGGACTAATACCAGTGCCAATGAAAGGGATACTGCATGCGGCAGGTATAAAAGTATATACTCTAGAAAACTACATCAACTAACACCATTCTCATATAGAAGAATCTAAGCTGCAAGGCAGTTGCTCTGAATCTACTCATTTGTTAATGCCTCGGCTACCCAAATCAGCTGCAGCTTTAGCCGCTTTACTTAAAGCACCAGACATCCAAAGAGCTCCTTTGGAAAAGTAGCTACTGTTAACAAAAGCACTTGCAGCAGAGACACCAGTTCTACCTGTAGCTGACACAGCTGATCTGGTGGTATCCGATATGTGATACCTCTGATCCACAGATCTGGCCACTTCAACCCCGGCACAAAACTTGTCGGTGAGGCCGATTCTCTCACTCAAATCAGCAACCTTGGAGACTGCAGTTGCTGACAGCGCATGAGATTCGTCAAAAGCTTTGGCTTTCCCCAATGCACCTTTTCCAAGAATATACCCTTTAGATAGCATGGTTTTAACCACATTTTGAGTCATCGTCACAGCTTCCCCAGCAGAAGAAACAAAATGCTGTCCCAGGGGGTCCTGCTGGAATTATAAATCCACTCATTAGAAACGCACACCTCATTCATAGAGAAACGAGTACCATACAGATAGAAAAGCAGGAGGCAAGAACATACACTTGAACGACTTTCCTCTTGAGGTCTCCATGATGAATGATCCCAATAAGCATCATCTTGGTAGTGACCGTAAGATATATGGATTTATATCTAGATATATGGACTTATATCTACACATATATGAACAATATATGGATAAATTATATGTTATGTGCTATCTTTTGGTTTGGCCTAATTTTGTGGTCTTATGGACATTTTGTTAAGGGGCCAATGTGTTTTCATACTAAAGTGTAGGACTAATGTGTAGATACCCAAAAGGGTAACCTTAGTTAATGATGGGCTAACTAAGGTTACATATGTAACCATGGTTACATGCTTGTGACTCTTGAGTTATGTAACTCTTGCAAGACTCTTGGGCTATGTAACTCATTTGTTATTAAGTGGGGGTTATGGTTCCCACATTAGTGCAAGACAAGCTCTTCTTCCTCCCATTGAATCAAGAGTAAACAATCCATTGTTGTCTTGCAAATAGTGTGGAAAACCATACTCCAAATTTGATTATTGTCATAACCTTACTATTGTGAACAATTCACATATATTGTATTGAGTCTTGTGAGGCATTTGTGGTGATATACAACTTCAAGAAACTTGAAGGAAGGATCAAGGAATTCACAAGACATAAGGATAATCATCAAAAGGAGGTTCAACAATTTCCACATATGGATTCAGGTTAGCTTCCGCTAATGTAGTTTATGTATCCGAATTATTCGAAATGAAGGTTGTTATGTTTAGTAGGAATCATAATTTCTAACAATTGGTATCAGATCCAGTAGATGAAAATTTTTAAATTTTTTAAAGCCAAAGATAATCGATTGTCTATTGTTTACAATCGATTGTTTTTGTCCAGTAAGGTTAAAACGTTTCAACTCTCTTAAGTTTCAGTGAATGTTAATTGTTTTAAAGTCCATCAATTCTTATAATATAGAATTGTCCTATCTTGTAAACAACGATTAACATTCAAGTGTCACATATCAAAATATGCAACACATTAAGTCGAGATTCATAAAATGGCTTAAGGACCTAAAGTTTATAACATCTAATATTTTAGTTATTCAATTGAAGCATTATGTTGCCAAAGTAACCTCTATTGTGTAGATTGATTAATTTTAAAATATAAGATGACTGTGGATGTTAGTCTTCCATGCGTTTAACACCGGCCCAAAGGAAGGTGTTATTTGGCAGGAATTCGAACATGCTTGTGGTGGTAAATATGAGACGATTATTTGGTTTTCCATGTGAATATTAAATCCCAAAGGAAGGTTTAATATTTGACAGGAGTTTATTGTCTATGTTTGATCACTACATCAAGAGTACCACTTACAAGTTGTTTTTCTGTCCAAAGACTAAAATCAATGTTGTGCTAGGTATCTTGTAATGGGAAATGCCTAATTTTGAATCTATGAAGTTAAAGTTCAAGTTTTGTAAGCATGTATTTAGTAATCCTTTTGTTCTATCTTCAGTAAATCCTTCTGCTTCTACGATCTCTGCCAATATCAATAGCATCCCTGTGCTTAACGACACAAATTTTAAGGAATGGAAAGAGAATGTAATGATCGTTCTCGGTTGCATGGATCTTGACTTAGCACTTCGGACCGAGCAACCTACTCCTCTTGAGGATACATCCTCTCCTGATGAAAGGAGGGTGATGGAGAAGTGGGAACGCTCGAATCGCATGAGTCTAATGATCATGAAGCGTGCAATTCCAGAATCATTCAGGGGCACTATGAATGATGAACCTAATGCCAAAGTTTTCCTTGAAAACCTTGAAAAGCGTTTTATGCAAAACGAAAAGGCGGAGACAAGTACACTATTGAATAAACTTGTTTCCATGAGGTATAAGGGCAAGGGAAACATTAGGGAGTACATTATGGAAATGTCTCATCTTGCTTCGAAACTTAAGTTACTCAAGCTGGATTTACCTGAGGAACTGCTTGTGTACCTTGTTTTGATATCTCTTCCTGCACACTTTAATCAGTTTAAGGTCAATTATAACTGCCTTAAGGAGAAATGGACTCTCAATGAGCTTATTTCACACTGTGTGCAAGAAGAGGAAAGGATAAAGCAAGATAAGACTGAAAGTGCTCATTTGGCATCTTCTTCTAAGGAAACTAAGAAGAGGAAAGATAAGGAAGTTGCGGTTGTAAGGCCCAAGATTAAGCAACGTAAGGAACCTAAGGTTGAAATTACTGAATTAGGTTGCTTTCTCTGTAATGGGACTGATCATGTAAAGAGAGATTGTACCAAGTACTATGCCTGGCGTGCAAAAAAAGGTACATTTCTGTCTCTTGTTTGTTCTGAAGTTAATTTAATTTCGGTACCTAAGGATACTTGGTGGGTAGATTCTGCTGCTCACATAAGGATATCTATGCAGGGTTGCCTGAACTGCCGAAAACCAAATGATGGTGAAAGATACATCTATGTGGGTGACGGCAAGAAGGTGCCAGTTGAAGCTATTGGCAAATTTAGGCTGTTGTTTTAAACCGGTTTTCATTTAGATTTGGATGAGACTTTTTTGTTGTACCGTCTTTTAGACGGAATTTAATTTTCGGTTCCCCAATTGGACATATCCGGTTATAAATGTACATTTGGGGATAATAAAGTTAGTCTCTTTCAGAATTCAAATCTTCTTGGTACTGGTGTTTTATCAACATTTGATAGCTTATATTTGGTTGATACAATAACTTCAAATAAAGAAACTTTGCATACAAGTTTAAGTGGTACTAAAAGGAAATTAACTAATGAGAATTCTATATCACTCTGGCATAAACGTTTGGGTCACATATCCATTCAAAGAATTCAGAAACTCGTGTCAGATGGAATTCTTGATTCTCTTGATTCCTCAAATTCGGAAATTTGTATTGAGTGTATCAAGGGAAAAACAAACAAACAAGACTAGATTAGGTGCTAAGAGAGCTTCGGACGTCTTAGAATTGATACATACGGATATTTGTGGGCCATTTCCTACTCCTTGTCGGAATGGTCAACAATACTTTATCACATTCATAGACGATTACTCTCGTTATGGGTACCTATATCTTATTCATGAAAAGTCCCAATCCATATTAAAAACTGCAACTTATATTCTAAATAGAGTTCCAACTAAAGCTACAATCAAAACCCCTTATGAACTTTGGACTGGGCATAAACCCAGTATTCGGCATTTACATATTTGGGGTTGTCCAGCTAAGGAAAGGCCTTATAGGCCGAATAAACAGAAACTGGACGCTAAGACGGTTAGTAGCTATTTTGTTGGATACTCTGGAAAATCCAGGGGTTTTAAGTTTTATGATCCCACTTCCAGAACTAATTTTGAGAAGCGTAATGCTAGGTTCTTTGAGGATATTGAGTTTGGGGGGGTGGGGAGATAAAGTTGTTAGAGATTTTGTCTTTGAGGAAGAACATGTGTCTTTCCCTCAAGTTGTTGATGCAACTCCGGTTCAAGACAATCTCGAAAATCTCCCCCATCAGGACCCTGATATAACTAATGAAAATCAAACTTAACAACCTCAAGAAACTGAAATGCCATTAAGGAGATCCACTAGAGAGAGGAGAAATGCAATTTCGGATGATTATGTAGTATTTCTCCAAGAACAAGAAAGTGATACTGGACTTGAGGAAGATGATCCAATCAACTTCCGTCAAGTCATTAAGTGTTCTAACTCTCAAAAGTGGATTGATGCCATGAATGATGAGATGAAGTCTATGAGCGATAATGACGTTTGGGAGCTTGTTACATTGCCCGAAGGTATTAAACCTATTGGTTGTAAATGAATTTTTAAAACCAAAAGGGATTCAGGGGGCAATGTTATTAAGTACAAAGCTCGTCTTGTCGCAAAAGGCTACACTCAGAAAGAAGGCATTGATTATAAAGAGACTTCCTCTCCAGTTTCATCGAAAGACTCTTTCAGGACTATAATGGCATTAGTAGCACATTTTGATCTTGAGCTTCATCAAATGGATGTTAAGACAGCTTTTCTCAATGGTGACATTGAGGAAACAATTTATATGGTGCAACCTGAAAACTTTGTTTCGGATGAATCTGAGAAGAAGGTTTGCAAATTAAAGAAATCCATCTATGGGCTCAAGCAAGCTTCTCGTCAATGGTATTATAAGTTTCATGCAGTCATTACATCTTTTGGTTTTGAACCAAATATTGCTAATGACTGTATATACCATAAGTTCAGTGGGAGTAAGTATATTTTTCTGGTTTTATATGTCTATGACATACTGCTTGCCTGTAACGATATAGCATTATTACTTGAAACTAAGAAATTTCTTTCAAAGAAATTTGAAATGAAAGATCTTGGTGAAGCTTCTTTTGTATTAGGAATTCAGATAATACGAGATCGCTCCAAAGGCGTTCTCGGTCTGTCACAAAAGGGCTATATCGATAAGGTTCTGAAAAGATTTGGCATGCAGGATTGTAAACCAGGCAACACCCCTGTTGCTAAGGGAGACAAGTTTAGTCTCAAACAGTGCCCGAATAATACTTATGAAATTTCGGAAATCCAGAAGACACCTTATACTTCGGCGGTAGGTAGTCTGATGTATGCTCAGGAATGTACACGACCTGATATAGCATACATTGTTGGGATGTTAGGCAGATATCTAAGCAATCCAGGTATGGACCATTGGTAGGCAGCCAAAAGGGTCATGAGGTACATACATAGAACAAAGGATTACATGCTTACATATCGGAGTTCGGACCAGCTTGAGATCATCGGGTATACCGACTCCGATTTTGCCGTTTAGTCTAACAACAACAGTAATTTGACGAAAGCAAAACATAAGGACGTCAAATTTCGGGTTGTTAAAGAAAGAGTACAAAATGGACAATTGTGCATTAAGTACATTAGTACAAACTCCATGCTTGCGGATCCGCTCACTAAGGGATTGACACCAAAAGTATTTCATGAGCATATTGCTTGTATGGGTGTCAAATCATATAAGGATTATGTATTTTAGTGGGAGTTTTGTATTGTACATTTATGTATTGTCCATTATATTCAGAAATTCAGTAATTCAGTTATATCTGCGCAGATATTCAGTTTTAAAGTTTTTGTACTCTTACAGTTTAAGTTTGATCTCAATAAAGAGAGCCAGTTGGAAATAGACATTCTATTGACCACACTTTATGTTATTTCCATGCTACATACCTACACTTGATCCATGTCGTTGGTTATATTGATATACGTGATCTATGATTGGTTCTAGTTACGAATGAGTAACGACGAGCTCTTAGTTCCTATGTTGGTATGATTGATGGACCGGATTGTTCATGACAATTTTATTGTGATAGCAATTTTGAGCTCCTAAGGTTATTTTGTAACATATAATTCTAAGGTTTGTACATATGTATGTGTATCTCGTCCAAGTGGGAGATTGTAAGATATATGAATTTATATCTAGATATATGGACTTATATCTACACACATATGAACAATATATGGATAAATTATATGTTATGTGCTATCTTTTGGTTTGGCCTAATTTTGTGGTCTTATGGACATTATGTTAAGGGGGCCAATGTGTTGTCATACTAAAGTGTAGGACTAATGTGTAGATACCCAAAAGGGTAACCTTAGTTAATGATGGGCTAACTAAAGTTACATATGTAACCATGGTTACATGCTTGTGACTCTTGAGTTATGTAACTCTTGCAAGACTCTTGGGCTATGTAACTCATTTGTTATTAAGTGGGGGTTATGGTTCCCACATTAGTTCAAGACAAGCTCTTCTTCCTCCCATTGAATCAAGAGTAAACAATCCATTGTTGTCTTGCAAATAGTGTGGAAAACCATACTCCAAATTTGATTATTGTCATAACCTTACTATTGTGAACAATTCACATATATTGTTTTGAGTCTTGTGAGGCATTTGTGGTGATATACAACTTCAAGAAACTTGAAGGAAGGATCAAGGAATTCACAAGACATAAGGATAATCATCAAAAGGAGGTTCAACAATTTCCACATATGGATTCAGGTTAGCTTCCGCTCATGTAGTTTAAATCCAAATTATTCGACATGAAGGTTATTGTCTTTAGTAGGAATCATAATCCTAACACTGACCCCAGCTGGTTATGCACACACGTTGATCCAAAATGGTAGCCCCCTGAGAGACGTTAGTTATAAATGAGAACCATTCAATCAAAATATACATCTCAAGGAAAAATTAGTTTGGTGCGGAAAAAAAAAATACATCTATCAGCAATAAATTATATTTATATGTAACTGAATCTAAGTGCAAGACAAGAGGGGTTGCTCTGATGGTAAGCAACCCCCACTTCCAACCGAGAGGTTGTGAGTTCGAGTCTCCCCAAGAGCAAGGTGGGAAGTTCTTGGAGGGAAAGATGCTGGGGGTCTATTTGGAAACAGCCTCTCTACCCAAGGGTAGGGGTAAGGTCTGCGTACACACTACCCTCCCCAGACCCCACTAAGTGGGATTATCCTGGGTTGTTGTTGTTGTTGTTGAATCTAAGTGCACAGAGATGTATGCAGAATCAAAATAATACTAAGGGGTTCATTGCTTGGATTTTGAGACCAAGCAAATTTATGAGAAGCGTTACAGGAGAATAGGACATCCAATTACCGCAACGAAGATGAGCATTTTGACCAACTATAACTGGCGATATAATAAAACAATACCTTGTCGAGCAACACCAACATTACTCTAAGCTCTATGAAAACAGCTCGAGGAAAAAAGAAAGGCTTTGCATTGTTGTGACAAATGGAAGGGTTTCAAATTATTGGTCCAACAATGTTTATATTGGAACTCAAACATCAATATCGAGGTCTTGCCCTCACTCTCAAAGCACATACATTTTTGTTGAAGTCCAGTAGATGAACTATTTTACATTCAAACACACAAGTTAAAAAAAAAGTGACACATAATCCATTCATTTAACACCACATGTAACCAGAATTAGCAACTGTCAAATTGTAGACAGAATACAATTCTATGCTGCTTATTCAGAGACCTAAACCTTACTCACTATACAACTAAACCAATAAACCATCTGAAGGAACTTACACTCAGTAAGACAGCTGTTTCCAAGGCATGAGGATTTCTAAATGTCACATAGGCTGTACTTGCATGTTTACCAGCTCTGCATTCTCAACCACAAGCATAAACTCAATCGACGACCAAAACTTTTATAAAGTAACTTATGGAAAAAACAGGAATGAAATACATGCTGTATGTTATGAAGCCAACTTGGCATAAATTTCCTCGATTAAATGATTTATTTTCACAAAATAACAACTAAAGTAGTAATATTGAAGCCTAATGTGATTCGTTAACAGTTTGGCCGACTCAAAAAGCTCCTGTGAGGTATAAGACTTCAGTGGTGCACCACATTTCTTCAAATTACAATAAAATAGATATCAACAAAAAGGCTGTGCAAACACTACTCTACGCACATATTGTACTTTGGAAGGGTAAAGAGAAAGTAAAAGATAAGTACCATAAGTGAAATTTTTCCTACTTTTCATTTGCTAAAGGACATAGCGATATACTGGATTCTCAGAACAAACAATGAGACATAAAGATAAAGTTTTGCCAAATAATCAACTAATTATGTCACAGACAAGACCAAATTATGAACAGATATAGATGCATATCCCCGAACACCAAATCCCATTTGTTTTGCTCTATCCTGATACAAACATTTCAGAAGATTCAAAAGCTTTCAAGATTAGAAAAGAAAACAAGATAATAACCCAAGAAACAATAGTGGCTACAAAACTTGTTTATCGTACATATACCAAGCTAAGTGTATTAGAAAAGACGACAAAAGATGATCTTATATTGTACGTACAATGCAATTAAGGGGTCGGTTTAAACTTTGAGGGATTTGAAGAAATTGAAACAAAAGCAAAACAAGGAAGATACATTCGTGAGTTCAAAGATATAACTCTACTCATAATTCCCCTTCCAATTCGTTTCTTTTCATCCTAAACCATTGACACGGAAATATAGAGTATCAGTGATAAAATTGTAAATGCACTCCCAGATATTAAACACACCTGGCAATCTCAACATGTTCAATTGCCCCACAGAAACCAAAGAAATCATGAACATCCTTTTCAGTAGTATTAGGGGAAAGACCTGTAACTTCTGCTGTATAACCCCCTGGATTCATATCTGCTGATTTAACTCTTCTTTACTGAGAGCAAAGAAATTAGGCATCAGACAAACTGAGCTTTATACAACTTAGGCCATCGATATTATCGTACCACCTATCAGGCCCAAATATTATTTGTGATATATGCACAATAAGAATAAGCATCAGCAACAACAACAACAACAACTACCCAGTATACTCCCACCAGGTGGGGTCTGGGGAGGGTAATATGTAGACGAGCCTTACCCCTACCCGAAAGGGCAGAGAGGCTGTTTCCAATCGACCCTCGGCGCATAGAACAAAAACAAAAACAATAACAATAGAGCATTAGTAACTCCCGCAGAAATAGCGTAAATAATTGTCTAAACATAAGAAACATAAATACAATCGCATGCAATAATATCATACAGTAACTACAATAACTAACAACCATTGGGGGGACATAAGCTAAAACACAAATCATCTATGGGTATCCCTGCTGACCCACACCCAACCCCGGTTGAGGCGTACGGAGAACTCTAAGAGCCCCTAACCTACAACCCTGATTCTAGACCTCCAGACTCTCCTATCAAGGGTCATGTCCTCGGAAACCTGCATCCTAGTTATGTCCTGCCTAATCACCTCTCCTCAATGCTTCTTAGGCCTCCCTCTGCCTCGCCGACCGCCAACAATCTCCAGCCGCTCGCAGCTCCTCACCGGGGCATCGGGACCCCTCCTCCAAACATGCCCGAACCACCTCAGCCTCGCTTCTCGCATCTTCTCATCCACCGGGGCCACCCCTACCTTCTCTCGAATAACTTCATTCTTAATTTTATCTAGCCTGGTGTGCCCGCACATCCACCTAAGCATCCTCATCTCCGCAACCTTCATTCTCTGAACATGAGAGTTCTTCACGGGCCAGCACTCCGCCCCATACAACATCGCAGGTCTAACCACGGCTCTATAGAATTTCCCCTTGAGTTTGTGTGGAACTTTCTTGTCACACAGGACCCCTGATGCAAGCCTCCACTTTGACCACCCCGCTCCTATACGATGGGTGACTCATAACATTCACACATCTCCTAAAGAAGCTCGCTAAACTAATAATCTACAGAAGAAGAAATCACATCCTAGACAGCCGGTAGTTTCTATTGCACCAGCATGCATACTCATCAAAAGAGCACAGAAACCTAGGATTTTCCTGACAAAGATGTCATTATTAGATGCAAGTTAAGAGTTGACAAGGTCCATCGAATAACACAAACCCACTACTACACACACACACATAATTTTTCTTTTTACAACCTAAAAATCCCCGAGGACTGGTGATGTATGGCTTCTCCACTTAAATACCATGCTTTTGTCTGTAGCAGGGTTCGAACCAGTGATGTGCTCCTAATCCACATGTGTTGCGCTCTTACGAGTAGACCAACACCCTGGGGGACAAACCACAGAAGTTGGAAAAAGAGGGGGAAATCATATCCGAGATCCAATTAAGGGAACTATTACCAAATCTCCAACTTCGATGCTTAAAAACATATCCAACTGACTAAAGAGAAAACAAATGGTACTACAGCCGAGCAGCCCAAAAAGAGACCAAATGCAGAAAGTACAACAGATTATTAACCAGTCAACATTATATTCCAACAAATTGATTAAAAAAAAGAGAGTACCCAATCTAGCTATCAGTAAATCGACTTACAGCAGGTTCAAGAAAACAAACAAACCATCCCCTTCCCTACCCCCCCCCCCCCCCACACACAAAAAAAATCAACCATAGTTCTGTTTCATCTTTTTTCATAAATTTAGCACTAAGATTAGCAAGAACATCTTTAAAACCTAACTATAAAAGCAACAAAGATCTCTGTATGTTTTTTTTCTTAATACCGAACAACAATTATGCTCAAATTATCAACAATTCAAACCGTAATTTCGAATTATCCAAGCATAAATGATATAAACAACATCAGTGTGATCATAATGTGCAATTACCACACAAATTCAACCTAAAAGTACTCCAATTTTAAATTTATTTTTCGCAAAAAAAAAAGAAGAAAAAGACCAGAGAATACCTAGAAATCTAATTTGATAAATGGATTGATAAAGGTGATGAATAAATCCATAATTAAAAACTGAGACATACCTTCACTGGGTTTAGATGAAACAACAACAAGAAAAAGAGTCGGTGTGAAAGTGAAGCTTTCCGGTATTCACTAGCGTATGTATGAAGTATCTTTTGTTGGTGAGCGGTTGATCCCTTTTGAAAAAGAACAAAAGCCCATAAACCCAAAATCGGTTTCCCTTTTTATTTTCCCACTTAGAGGGTGGTTATATCGGAAAAATGTTAGGATTATAATATAAATAACTCCTTGTTATGAAATAGAAGATTCTTACACTTCTATTTAAGGTGAATGTCTTTAATGTACTTAATTAGAGAGATTTTAGAGTCCTATTATTGGTAGCAAGATCTTCCTCCTCCCTATAAATAGAGGTGCTCTCTACCATTGTAATTCACCCCTCTCAACTCAATAAGAAGAACTCTCTCTACTCTTCTCTCTATTGCTACTGTTCTTGTTCTATTGTTCTTGTCTTTTGCTTTAGTTTATAACACGTTATCAGCACGAGACTCTACCGTCTCAAGTACCATTCTCGAAAATCCAAGGTATTTTCCCTCTTCCTAATTTAATTTTCGAGTATGTCTAACATTATGAAAAGAAAGTTCGTTGCCCTTGAAATTTCGGGCAAGAACTATATGACATGGGTGTTGGATGCTGAAATCCACCTAGATGCTATGGGTCTCGGAGACACCCTCAAAGAAAAAGAAAAAGCATCAACCCAAGATTGTGCGAAGGCCTTGATTTTCTTGCGCCACCACCTTGACGAAGGTTTGAAGATTGAATATCTCACCATCAAGGATCCACTCGTTTTGTGGAACAGCTTAAAGGAGAGATATGACAACCTGAAGTTGGTCACTCTGCCACAAGCACGATATGATTGGGCCCATCTGAGGCTACAGGACTTTAAGTCCGTTTCTGAATATAATTCTGCTATGTTCAGAATTACTTCTAAACTGAAGCTATGTGGAGATAACATCTCCGATTACGATATGCTTGAGAAAACGTTTACAACGTTTCATGCCTCCAATATGGTACTGCAGCAACAGTACCGAGAGAAAGGCTTTACGAAGTACTCTGAACTGATTTCTCTCTTACTAGTGGCTGAGCGAAATAATGACCTGCTCATGAGAAATCACGAAAATAGACCAACTGGATCTACACCACTGCCTGAAGCAGATATGGTGCACTCGCATTATGCCAAACATAAAAGGGACCATGATCACGGTCATAAACGGGGTCAAAGCCAAGGACGTGGACAAGGAAGAAATTCCAAAGAAGTCCGTCACCCCCCAAAGAGAGATAACCACCGAAAGCAGAAACGGGATCCCGAAGATCCTAAGGCAAATAGTTCAGAAACTATATGTTATCGTTGCGGTGGGAAAGGGCACTGGTCAAAGATTTGCCGTATACCAAGACACTTGGTTGACCTTTATCAAGCATCTCGAAAGAGAAAAGGCCCTGAAACAAACTTTGTCTATGACGATAATGAGGACATCACCCCACCTGGATATGGCAGACTTCTTTGAGCAACCCGAGGGGAAAATAGACCACCTAATCGGCAATGGGACCATGATGAAAGAAGATGGAGTTATTTGATTTTGTTCTACTTATTTGTATTAGTTAGTGAATAATCTAATAGTCATTAGTATTAGCTCGTATTAGCTAGTTCATGATGCAATGTTAGCAGTAGTTCTTTAGAATATCTTCAATATGCTCAAATATCAATAAAACTTTTATTTTCCCGTGGGGGTAATCGACTAGCCTGAAAAACTAGTCGATTATCAACTATTTTCGCATAAAAGTTGAAAAACAATTGATCAACAATCGATTGTCTTTGGCTAACAATCAATTGTCTTGAAACAGTGTGTTCTGGAATTTTTCAAAAATAGCCAACAATCGATTGTCTTTGTCTAACAATCGATTTTCTTGAAACAGTGAGGTCTGGAATTTTTCAAAAATCACCCACAATCGATTGTCTATATCTAACAATCGATTGTCGTTAGGCAGTGTAATCTGGAACTTTTCAAAAAATCATCCACAATCGATTGTCTATGTTTAACAATCGATTGTCTTAAACAGTGTGATCTGAAGTTTTTCAAAAATAACAAATAATCGATTGTGTATGTCTAACAATCGATTGTCTATGTTCAAACAATCGATTGTGCGTATTTAATAATCGATTGTCTTATGAAAAACGCTGAAATTTTCAAACTGCAAAGGAATTGATTATGGATAACATATCTGATTTTGTTAGCCAACTGTTAGTAGCAGATTTTGAAGATATTATGTGACACAAAAGAATTGAACTTGTTTATTCCTATGTTCGTGTATTTCTTTTATATGTTAAACTATGGGATAGCAAATATGGATATCTCACAAAGCGAACTTGGACCAACGTCCAATTGTAAAAGTATTTGCCTAGTTGATTCATGTACTACACATACAATACTCAAAGAAAAGAAGAGTAATTGTGTAAGGCAAACATTACTACAATCTATGGAAGTAGTAAATTGATTAAAGGCTCCGGAAGAGCAATTGTAACTCTGCCCAAAGGCATGACGTTAATCATAGAGAATGCAATGTTCTCCTCCAAGTCTAAGAAGGACTTGTTGAGTTTTAATGGTATCAATCAAAGTGTTCTCCTCCAAGTCTAAAAGGAACTTGTTGAGTTTTAAAGATATCATTCAAAATGGATATCATATTGAGACAATAGATGAGAATAATCTTGAATTCTTCATGAAAACGAGGCTGCCCATTTCAGTTTGGGTTCACGCCATTTTGAATGCAACAATGCTAGTTTGTCGGCTGCCCGCTTCGACTTGGGTTCACGCCATTTTGCATGCAACAATACTAGTTTGTCGGCTGCCCACTTCGGTTTGGGGTCATGCCATTTTGCATGAAGCAATGCTAGTTCGTCGGCTGCCCACTTCGGTTTGGGGTCACGCCATGTTGCATGCAGCAATGCTAGTTCGTCTCTGACTGACGAATTGACACAAATATTCCCCATTGCAATTGGTTTTGGGTCATGAACCCAATATATCCCATTTAAGAAGCTTTGGATGCGCAGTATATGTGCCTGTAGCACCGCCATCCCGCACCAAAATGGGTTTGCAAAGGAGGTTAGGAATATATGTTGAGTTTGACGCGTCCTCCATTATTCGCTACCTCGAAACATTGACAGGAGATTTGTTCACTGCACTATTTGCAGACTGTCAATTGGATGAGACACTTTTCCCAAAATTAGGGGGAGAAGTTGGTGAAACCAAATGGGAAATTTTGTGGAAAAATGCATCATTATCTCATCTTGATCCACATACCTCTATTTGAAAGAAAGAGGTACAAAAGATTATCCATTTGCAAAGAATAGCAAATCAAATGCCTGACGCATTTACGGACTTGAAGAGGATAACGAAATCACACATTCACGCGGGAAAAAGTTCCGATCCGTATTGAAGTCCCTATTGGACAAATATCTAGTGTCATATCCAATGAGTCAAATGCACGCCAGAAGCGTGGAAGACCATTAGGTTCCAAAGATCGAAATCCTAGAAAGAGGAAAAAGAACGATCTAAATGACACTATGAAAGAATCACATGAGGACGCTCATGATTTGATTAATTCCGAGATTCACGAAGAATCTATTGAGCCTGAGACTCTTGAAAATACGGAATGCAAGAATGTGAGGATCTCGAACCTCAGTCTGTGGTAGTACAAAATTAATTGAGAGCTCTCGAAGAGCCAATTATTACTATGTTGGAGAAACACAATTGAGTATTGTGCTGTAGTAAGTCTCAAAGAAACTTATCCAGTTTCCAAAAGTACACGCGAAGGCGATTGATGATATTGAGACTATAAATAAAGGAAGGCTTTGATTCTCCTATTACTACAACTTGTAGCGGGGTAATTTGTATATGAAAAGCTACCCGCTTTGTTCTCCAGTTTGTACTACACAAACGAAAGAATGCCACAATAAAGTGGATATCTATTGGTATAAAACCCATGTCATAATAAACCCGAAGTTTATTGATAAGTGCACATGTCATGGTGTAAATTTGAAATTTACCAATATTGATAATTTATTCAGTTGACATTCGTGTTAGCCATCTCATTTGAAGTATGATGTGCAAATTCACATAGGTGAATATCAAAGAACTAGAAGTTCTTGTTCTCAGTAATGAACTGACCAACTAAAGAGTTCGGGTTGAAGCCCCTTGATTCTGGAAATATCAAAGGCGAATATGGGCCCATTCACCTGCCATGTATACCACATATGATGCATCTATGATATGGTTACATGCGCCATTGTTATTAACCCGCAGCCTGGCAGTGCTTGCGAGGTAAATCGCTCAGTAATCTAACTTCGAGCATAGTTTCCAGATTCTCTACTCAAGACAGTTCATCTTGATAAGTTGGTTTATATTAAAGTTGGTTTAGCAAGATAATTATTGAGTCCTGCCACTTAATAGCTAAACTGTTTCTTATGAGAACTAAGTTATATATATATCAGTTTGATATAAGTTGTATACGAGAGTATATTCTCCCCTCACAAGTGGTTCAGGGTCATGAACCAAATAATTTCATCTTATTATTAAGGTGCTGTGTATATTGACATAATGCACAAAGATGATTTTCCAAAGTTGAGGAAACATGTTAGCTTTACTAACATGAGGGGGAGACATGATAAACACTTGAGAAAGTGTTACATGGGATGAATTTTTATTTGTATATGTATATCCCCGAATATCATGATATGAACCTGTAGTTCATAAAAGGGAAATGCAATTGCAACATATTGCAAAGCATGCTATACGCATTTGCTGACTCAAAGAAAGTAACTAAATGGAAGAGATACAATTCAAGAAGAATTGATTCCATATGAAAGACATGTAGTTTTGAACCTATAGTTCAAATGCTTGAAAGATAAAAGTCAAAGGTATGTATAGGCAGTTTTCGATATCTTATTTGTTTAGTATCACTAATGAAAGCTTGATATGCAGCTAAAGTTTATTATATGGCTTATATGACTTAACTTGAAAGATTTAAGTTGCTTGAAGCATATGCAATTCGTGGTCCTGAAGTACCACATCCTAAGTGCAATTTGTGTACATATGTATCTTGCTATAACTATAAGCATGCATCTATGGAGGTATTGAAGAGTTATTCCACGACAATATATGAAGATGTTCATATCTATCAAGAGTGATGATTTCAAGGTGCGGAATATTTATTCAAGTCAACATAGTTGATTTATTTATCAAATATCTACCAAAGATCGTTTTGAAGATGATGCACAAGGTTGGAATGCAAATGCTCAAGGATATAAATTGATGTACTCATTAGGGGGAGTCAATGCGCGTTGCACTCTTTTTCCCTTACAAGGTTTTGTCCCACTGGGTTTTCCTTGCAAGGTTTTTAACGAGGCAACCAATAGGCGCATATTCAAACATGTGTACTCTTTCCTTACTTTAATTTTTCCCATTGGGTTTTGGTTTTAAGGTTTTATGAGGCACATCATTGAATAGACATTCAAGGGGGAGTGTTATGAAATAGAAGATTCTTACACTTCTATTTAAGGTGAATGTCTTTAATGTACTTAATTAGAGAGATTTTAGAGTCCTATTATTGGTAGCAAGATCTTCCTCCTCCCTATAAATAGAGGTGCTCTCTACCATTGTAATTCACCCCTCTCAACTCAATAAGAAGAACTCTCTCTACTCTTCTCTCTATTGCTACTGTTCTTGTTCTATTGTTCTTGTCTTTTGCTTTAGTTTATAACACTCCTGAATTACTTAGTATAGTGCTTATTTGGTTCTGGATTATATAATTTAAGATATACATTTGATCTAAAATTTGAAAGTTTGGATAAAATTTTGTCCCAATTTTGATCTTGGATATTCCAGTGATGACAATGACATTGACTTTTGATCTTGGATATTCTAGTTGCTTCATTTATTTTCCTCATAAAATTGTACCTGCATAAATTACGTAAAAATTTATAAAATATGGAATAAGTATACAAAAACTGTTATAAAACAATAAAAGAACAAGAGCAATATTGCAGAGAGAGAGAGTTCTTATTGAATTTTTGGTGGTAATTTACAATAGGGTAAGACCCTTCTATTTATAGGAGGAAAATGACTTAGCCTCAAAGTAAAACTCTCTACAAGGTAGACATTCACTCTAATTAGAATTCTATTCTTAACACTCCCCCTTGAATGTCTACTCAATAAGTAATGTGCCTCGTTAAAACCTTAACTAAAACAAAACCCAATGGAAAAAAAAATTCTAGAAAAGGAAAAAGAGTACACATATTTAGAAATGCGCCTATTGGTTGCCTCGTTAAAAACCTTGCAAGGAAAACCCAGTGGGACTAAACCTTGTAAGGGAAAAAGAGTGCAACGCGCATTAAGTCCCCCTGATGATACCATCAATTCACATCCTTAAGCCTTCACATTCCAATCTTGTGCACCATCTTCAAGAGATCGTTGGTAGGGATTTGATAAATAAATTAGCCATATTAACTATAATGAATATTTGCACCTTGAAGTCATAACTCGTGATAGATATATAATGTCTTCAAAAATATCATGGAATGGCTCTTCAATATCTCCATATAGATTCTCGCTATCATATTATCATGCTTAGAGTTATAGCAAGATACATTTGTGCATAAATTGCATTGAGGAAGTGGTTTCTCAAGATCAAAAATTGTAGATCCTTCAAGCAACTTAAATCCTTCATGGATTGTCATATAAGCTAAGTCATATAAGCCATATTATAGACTTTAGATGCATATCAAGTTTTCATGTCATGCTAGACAAATAAGATATCGAAAACTGATTGCACATACCATTAGCTTTATACTTTTAAGTATTTGAACTACATGTCTAAAATTACATGTCTTTCATATGGAATCAATTCTACTTGAATTGTATCTCTTCCATTTGGCCAATACTTTTGTTTCTATGTCCGATAGACTTAAGATCCTCATCTATACTTAGCGCTATGATAGATGTCACCGACAAACATTTTATATCGGTTCCAATAAATTTTCATAAAGACATAACATATAGATCCTTTCATTCATATATTCAGGTACCTGAATCTCTCATGAGATTTTATGAAGTGTTATGTCATGTGATCTTCTAGATCACTTGCCTCTTTATTACGATCACTTTTGGTCTGAGTTGTACTAGAAGCTAAACTCACTATCGTCAACAAGTCAGGCTGAATCTCCTTTACCCTCATCTCATGAAAGTACTTCAGTGCCTTTTCAGGTACATTATTTTGCTCATATGCAGCAATTAAAGAGTTCTATGATATTAAATCTCTTACAATCATATCATCAAATACTTTTTGTGCATGCCTTAACTCACAAAATCTGGCGTACATGTTTATTAAGGCATTCGATACAAAGACATTTAATTCTAGGCCATGCTTTATAACATACAAGTGAATTAACATCCCGTGCACAATATCATCAAGCTGCGCACATATAGGAAGTACTGTTGAGATAGTCACCGAATCCATAGACTTTGTCCTTCCAGGACTTAATATGAGCATTTGTAATGAGAATATAGTTACTTTCTTTGGGTCAGCAAAAGCGTATGGCATGCTTTGCAATATGTTGCAAATGAATTATCTTTTTATGAACTTCAAGTTCATATTATCCTATTCGAGGATCTTGATGTACAAATGATAATCCATTCGACGTAACTTTTTCTTAATTGTTTATCATATCTCCCCCTCATGTTAGAAAAGCTAACTTGTTTCCACAACTTTGAGAACCCATCTTTGTGCGTTATGGTGTTAATTATAATGTACACCGCACATAAATGATATTGAGATGGAATTATTTGGTTCCTGACTCTAAACCACTCTTGAGAGGAGAATATAATATACTCTCGTGTATAACGTATATTAAACTGATATATATAACATTGTTCTGATAAGAAACAGTTTAGCTATTTAGTGGAGGCACTCAATAAATTATTTTGCTAAACCAACTATGATGTAAACCAACTTATCAACATGAACTTCTTGAATAGAAAATCTGGAAATTATGCTTGAATTTAAATTACTGAGCAAGTTACCTCGCAAGCACCGGCCAGGTTGCAGGTTAATAATAATCGCACATGTAACCATCTCATAAATGCATCTTATGTGGTATACATGGCAGATGAATGAGCCCATATTCACCTTTGATATTTCCAGAATTCATGAGATTTAATCCCAACTTTAGTTGATCTCTTAATTAATGAGAACAAGCAATATAAGAGGATTCGTAAATGCGTCTGCATTTGATTTGTTATTCTTTGCAAATGGATAATATTTTGCACCTCTTTTTCACAGATAGAGGTATGTGGATCAAGATGAGATAATGATGGATTTTTCCACAAAATTTCCCGTTTGGTTTCACCAACTTCTCCCCCTAATTTTGGGAAAAGTGTCTCATCGAATCGACAGTCTGCAAATCGTGCAGTGAACAAATCCCCTGTCAATGTTTCGAGGTAGCGAATAATGGAGGGCGATTCAAACCCAACAATATTCCTAACCTTCTTTGCGGACCCATTTTGGTGCCGTATGGCGGTGCTACAGGCACATATACTGCGCATCCAAAAATTCTTAAATGGGATATATTAGGTTCATGACCCAAAACTAATTGCAACGGGGAATATTTGTGATAATTCGTCGGTCTGAGACGAACAAGCATTGCTGCATGCAAAATGGCGTGACCCCAAACCGAAGTGGGCAGCCTCGTTTTCATGAGTAATGGTCTTGCAATCAACTGCAGACGTTTAATTAAAGATTCTGTAAGACCATTTTGAGTGTGAACATGAGCTACAGGATGTTCCACTTTTATCCCAATTGATAAGCAATAATCATTAAATGCTTGGGATGAAAACTCAGCAGCATTATCTAGTCTAATAGACTTAATTGGATTATCAGGAAATTGTGCTTGTAATCGAATTATTTGTGCCATTAATTTGCAAACGCAAGGTTGCGTGATGACAATAGGCACACATGAGACCATCTAGAGGATGCATCTATTAAGACCATAAAATATCTAAAGGACCCACTAGGTGGGTGAATAGGTCCACAAATATCCCCTTGTATACGTTCCAAAAACGTAGGTGACTCAGTTCCAACCTTTGTTGGTGATGGTCTAATAATTAACTTGCCTTGATAACAAGAAGTGCAAGAAAATTTATAATTTAAAAGAATCTTTAAATTCTTTAATGGATGCCCATATGAGTTTTCTATAATCCATCTCATCATAATTGATCCAGGATGTCCCAATCGATCATGCCAAAGTACAAAAGTATTGGAATCAGTAACCTTTTGGTTTAATGTGGAATGTGCCTCAATTGCACTAATTTTTGTCCAATACAGGCCACAAGATAAAGATGAGAACTTCTCAATAACCCTCTTTTGGCCAGAGACATTCTTTGTAATGATGAGGTATTCAAGATTATTCTTATCTATTGTCTCAATATGATATCCATTTTGACGGATATCTTTAAAACTCAACAAGTTCCTCTTGGACTTGGAAGAGAACATTGCATTCTCTATGATAAATATTGTTCCTTTAGGCAGAGTTATAGTTGCTCTTCCGGAGCCTTCAATCAATTTACTACTACCAAAAATTGTAGTAACATCTGCCTTACACATACTTAAATGAGAGAAATATTTCTTCCCTTTGAATATTGTATGTGTGGTACATGAATCAATTAAACAAATATTTTTACAATTGGACGTTGATCCAAGTTTGCTTTGTGAGATATCCATATTTGCTTCCCGTGGTTTGACATACAAAAGAAATATACGAAAAATATGAATAAACAAATTTAAGTCTATGATTCAACATAATAGTTTCAGTGCGGTCATTATGAAAAAAAAAATATCTTTTCTCATAGTTATTCTCCTTCTAATACTCTTGTATCCGTTGCTTAATAATTAAACAATATTTTCAAAATCTGCTGAGGTTAGTTGATTGACCAAATAGATAATCGACTAACCTGTTTCAACGTTTAAAAAAACTAGTCGATGAATAGGCAACGGACATAAGGTTAATCGATTAAAATGGGGTAAGACCCCTCTATTTATAATTATATGTTTGGCTAATATGGCCCACACGACCAATTTGAGTCCGAACGTGTTTAACCCACACGAACCAATCGAATCACAGAATTAAAATTTCTGCCTTCTTTGATTCATCTCCAATTTACACTAATATAAACTAAAGATCAACAGAAACATAAAACTACTCAAGCTTTTTAACACAAAAATAAAAAACATTAGAATATAGAAAGATTGCTAAATGTGATACCATCACCATTATTTCGGCAATTCACATTCCAAGTCAAACTCCCATGACCCATTAATATTTACTAGTAACCTCTAATCTCATTTCAATTTAACCAGTCATATGAAATCAGAATTTTCCATTTGGACAAAAATATCAATCAAATGGGAGTTTTTAAATTGATGGAAAAGAAAGACTGTACAAATATACAGGCATTATTGAAAGGTAGACAAAATCTTATGGAAGTGCACGAGTTTAGATACGTTTCAGTTGAAAGGCAAGAACAATGATCAAAATTCACCAATATTACTTTCGACAAAATTGCTATGTGAAATTAATGAAAAGAGACAAACCGGCAAAAGCAAAGTATCTTAAAACTTCAATTCTGCTCATTTTTCAGAAAGAAAAAGTTAACACATGTTTCAAATGTATTGATCAGTTAATATCAATTCATGAAATCCAGCAATTCCAATTATGTACTCACAACATTTATCACATAAGAAGCGAGTAAAAATAGGGGGAAAACCAGACAAAAAATTCAAACATATACACTGAATTCAGATCTAAATATCAGAACAAATTGAAGCACACACAACTGACCGAATCAGAACCACGATGCCAACGACAGACTATCTGCAATATATTAACCAAGAGAAACTCGAGCCAAACTTTGTACAACAGCCATGACCATTGAGCTTAATTTTCTCAAAGAGATTCTTGAGATAGTAGACCTTCGTGCTGATAACGTGTTATAAAATAATAAAAGAACAAGAGCAATATTGCAGAGAAAGAGAGAGAGAATTCTTATTGAATTTTTGGGGGTAATTTACAATAGGGTAAGACCCTTCTATTTATAGGAGGAAAATGACTTAGCCTCAAAGTAAAACTCTCTACAAGGTAGACATTCACTCTAATTAGAATTCTATTCTTAACAAAAACAATATTAATATCTCAATAAAATTTCACAAGTAAAATTTGAAAAGGATAAAAATGCCAGGGCAAGACAGGACAAATCTTAAATGGGCCGGGGCATGAAAGATTTTAATGGGGCGGAGCGGGGCGGGCACGCAAAGTATGAATAAAATATTATTTTTTAAAAATTTTAATAGGGCAGGGTAAACCATGGACTATCTGGTTGATTTCAGTTTGAAACTACGGTCTTCTTTCTAGGTAATGAGATATGTTGTCCAATTCGATTATTTACAAATGTCTGCATTTTAAAACAATTGTGCATTATTTTCATTGAAGGAAAAATAATCTAACTACTTTTGTAAAAGATAGACCGTACAATCCTTTCTTTATTGTTTATCCAAGAACAAACCTTAATTAATATGAATATTGAGAGTGAAAAAGAAGCACAAAATGATCAACCAAAGTTAAGTCTAGCTAAATTCAACCTTTGCTTGGATATTGATTACCGACTTCTTATCCAAATCGATAGTATCATTCTTAATGCTTGCCGGTTAACAATCTATCAATGAAAATAATGAGTACAACACACCGTATGTTACTGTTCTTGGAGTGGAACATTAATATAAGGGGAATTTCGTCTTTGATAAATTATACTACAACATTGACAAAATTACTATATCTTATTCGATCAATATGCATAAATAAGTAAACAATATTTTAATTATTTCAATAGAAAAAATTTAAAAGTAAAAGAAATTAAAAGCATACTGCAAAATAAAAAATAAAGAGAAAAACAAAAAAGACGGTCTAAATAGGGCAAGGGGTAGGGAAGGGGGTAGGGCGAGGCGGGGCGGGACAAAATTTTGATAAAAGGCTAAATGGGGCAGGGCGAGTCAAGTCTTGCCATGCCCGCCCTACCCTGCGCCATCCTCTTTACATTCCTAGAGAAGGGTAGTGTGTACGCAGGCCTTACCCCTACTCCAGAGGAGTAGAAAGACTGTTTTCAATTGACCCACAACACAAGAAGATGGAACGAGACAGTGGAGCAGTAACAACGAAGGAAGACACAAAGATGTGATGACCCAAAGGGTCATCTTGTATTCTAGAATCAAAATCCATACTTCAAAGGCCTTGAAAATCTCATTTTCTTTTATTTCGATTTGCGTGCGCAGTTCGAACGCATTTACAGAAAGCTTCTATGTGAAATTTAAAAAAAAAATATTGAATTTAGCCTTTAAATTTGATTAAAGTTGACTTCGGTCAATATTTTTGGTAAGTGCATCCGGACCCGTGATTTGACGGTCTCATAAGGTCCGTAGTAAAATATGGGATTTGGATGAATGCCCGAAATCCAATTCCGAGGTCCCTATCCCGAGAAAAGAATTTTTAAAGAAAATTATTTACTGAAAAATATAAGGACTTTTGAAAATGAAATGGTGTGTGACCTTAATGGTATCTTGCCCGTATTTTCGTTTCGGAGCCCTATACATGTTTAATATAATATTTAAGTCATATCTGTAAAATTTGGTAAGAACCAGAGTTGATTTGACGTGATTCGGACGTTCGGTTGTGAAAATAGTAAATTTGAAGTGTTCTTGTCACGACCCTAGTACACCAATCGTGAACCTGTCAAGACGGTACCCAGTCTTCGCGACTAGGTAACCCTAACATATTACGGAAGTTAACAACTTTACAAAAGCAATAACAAAATACTGAATAACATAAGGAAATGTATAGACTTGCCGCCTGACATAAACACTTCAACACAAAATACTAGAAACAACCTCCAAGACACGAAAACCCACGGGCAAACACAGGCTATAGAAAGCGTATAATGCTCTATACACCAGAGTAGTCTAATACAAGATAATGGAATAGCAACTAGCTAACTATAGGCAGAATAAGAGGGAGACTCTCCGGATCTGCGGACACGGCAGATGCATACCTCAAGTCTCCCAGTATAGCTCCGGGATCACTGATAGTGCGCTCGACCAGAAGTACTTGGATATGCACATGAAAAACATGCGCAGAAGATGCATGAGTACACCACATCGGTACTCAGCAAGTGTCAAGCCAAACCTAGGTTGAGTAGTGACGAGGAAGGTCAGGGCCCTACTGAGAATAAACATAACAACAGCAATGAACAATGTAAGGCAGAAAATAAGCAGGAAAGCAACAGTAAAAATAGAATTGAAGCTGCAAGTCAACGACAATTAAGCTAGGTAAAGAAAATAACACAATCAAGTATCACTCAATATCAGGATGACATATGAAACTCCAGGAATTGAACCCGTAGTCCATTTTACCAATATCTGAGGTTCTTCCGGGAATTAAACCCGTAGTCCATCATACCAATGTCAGAGGATCTCCCGGGAATTGAACCCGTAGTCCCAATCGTAAACACATCACAACAATTCAATAATGTACAAATTCTAAGTAAAGACAACAGGTAGAATCCAAAGTCTAACATGCTTCACGAAGAGCAGATATTGCAATTTAGCCAAATAGAACGAGTAAGCTAACTAAAATTTTTTTCCTAAGCAAAACAAGTGAAATTTGCATTTATAACAGTTCAATACGTGAAGAACACAATCTAAATACGTCCAAGTAAGGTGGTTTTCCAACAATTAGCACAAGTACACGCTCATGAACTCGCGCACAAGGCCTTCTAAGCAACAGTCAAGATGTACTAAGGGAAGAGGTCCCCCACAGAAAGTTGACAAGCCACTTACCTCGAACCGGTACAAAAATTGCTAAAAAACGATGACCTTGCCATGAGTATCCGACTCCGAGTGGCCCGAATCTATTAAAACCAATTACATATTATAAATAACATTGCAAGTAACTAATTCCACTATTAAAATTAAAGCTAAGGCGTGAAAATATGTAAAATAACCAAAATACCCCTCAGGACAACGTCTTAGAATTGAATAATTTCCTTATTTTCAGAATCTCGTACTCTCGCGAGTCTAACCATATAAAAATCTCCCAAATCGGAGGTCAAATGCCCCTTCAAATCCTCACAATTAGGTCTAAGAACTTTACCCCAATTTTCATTCAAAATCTGAAATTAAAGGTTGAATTCACGATTAGATTAGTGGGTTTAGTCATAGGGGAGTAAGGAATCATTACCCAATCATTGCCTCTTGAAAGCCCTCGAGGCCCAGCACAAAAGGCTTTATGCGATGTATGGAAGCTTATGCTATCACAGAGAAGGAAAGGTCTGCAACACATAGTAGCAAAATCTGCAACTCACTAAGTTCCGAAATTGCTCCGTTGAGCATCTGAAACACACCCGAGGCCCCCGGGACCTCAACCAAACCTATGGACATATCCCATAATATCATTCAAACTTGTACCAATCCTTAAACCATCTAATACAATGTCGGAAACTCAAATTAATCAACGATTTGAACTTAAGAACTCCAAAACTCAACCAAACTGACTTTCGATAAAAAACCTAACCAAGCTAAGTCCGATTGACCTGAAATTTTGCACGCACGTCCCAAATGACACGATGGTGCTACATAAACTTCCAGAATCCCATTCCGACCCTCGGATAAAAATTCACTATCGGACCGGAAACTTTAAAATTCTAACTTTCGGCATTTCTAGCCTAAATGAGCTACGGACATCCGAAATACATTCCGAACACGCTCCCAACCCCGAAATTACCTAACGGAGATAACAGATCCATCAGATTTCCATTACGAGATCGTCTTCACACTGTTCTGATTATGGACCATTTTCCAATAATTAAGCTCTCATTTAGGGACTAAGTGTCCCAAAACACTCCGATTTCTATTACCGAACGTCCCGGCAAACCAAAATAACGGAAATGAAGTTAGGGGAAGCAGTTAATAGGGGAACAGGACATAAATTCGAAAGACGAACGGCCGGGTCGTCACATCCTCCTACACTTAAATATTCATTCGTCCTCGAACGAGCATAGAGAACATACCTCAAGTAGCAAAAAGATGAGGGTATCGGCTGTGCATATCCCGCTTGGTCTCCCAAGTCGCCTCCTTGGACGGATGACCCTGCCACTGAACCTTTGCTGAAGCTATATCCTTTGACCTGAGCTTTCGGACATGCATGTCTAATATTTTCACTTGCTCCTCAACATAGGACAAGTCATTGTCCAACTGGACTAAAGTGAACTCCAACACATGAGACGGGTCACTGTGATACCTCCGAAGCATCGAGACATGAAATACCGGATGAACCCCGGCCAAACTGGGAGGTAAGGCAAGCTCATAAGCAACCTCCCCAACTCGCTTCAAAATCTCAAATGGGCTAATGAACCTCAGGCTGAACTTCCTTTTCTTTCCAAACCTCATGACGCCTTTCATAGGCGAGACCCGAATCAAAACATGCTCACCAACCATAAAGGAAACATCACGAACCTTCCGGTCCGCATAACTCTTCTGTCTGGACTGTGCCGTACGGAGTCTATCCCGAATCACTTTAACCTTCTCGACCGCATCCTGGACCAAATCACTGCCCAATAGCCTGGCCTCACCCGGCTCGAACCAACCCACCAGGGATCTGCATCTCCTACCATATAAGGTCTCATACGGCGCCATCTGAATACTGGACTGATAAATGTTGTTGTATGCAAACTTAGCCAATGCAAAGAACTGATCCCAAGACCCTCTAAACTCAATTACGCATGCACAGAGCATATCCTCAAGAATATGAATAGTGCGCTCGGACTGCCCGTCCGTCTGTGGGTGAAAAGTTGTACTCATAGCACCCGGGTACCCATCTCATGCTGGACAGCTCTCAAGAATTGTGATGTAAACACTGAACCCCTGTCTGAGATGATAAAAACTGGAATGCTGTGTAGACGGACAATGTCCCTGATATAAATCCCCGCTAATCACTCCCCTGAGTAAGAAGTACACACTGGAACAAATGATCGGACTTGGTCAGCCGATGCACAACCACCATAATAGAATCAAATTTCTTTGCTGTCAGAGGGAGACCCGTCACAAATCCATAGTGATTTTCTCCCATTTCCACTCCGGAATCTGCATCTGCTGGAGTAACCCTCCAGGTCTCTAGTGCTCGGCCTTTACCTGCTGACAGTTTAGGCATATAGCTACAAACTCTGCTATGTCTTTCTTCATCCGCCTCCACCAGTAATGATGTCTCAGATCCTGATACATCTTTGCGGCACCCGAATGGATGGAGTACCGCGAGCTATGGGCCTCTGTCAATATCAACTCCTGAATATCATCAACATCGGGTACACAGATCCGACCCTGCATCCTCGATACCCCGTCATCTCTAATAGTCACATCCCTAGCGTCACCATGTTGAATTGTGTCCCTGAGGACAAGCAAATGAGGGTCATCATACTGCTACTCCTTGATACGATCAAACAATGAAGACCGAGAAAACACACAGGGTAGAACCCGACTGGGCTCCGAAAGGTCCAATCTCACGAACTTACTGGCTAAAGCCTGAACATCCATCACCATAGGTCTCTCTGAAGCTGGTAAATATGCCAAACTCCCCAAACTCTCCGCCCGGTGACTCAAGGCACCTGTTACCACATCGGCTTTGCCCGGGTGATATAGAATAGTAATATTATAATCCTTCAGTAGATTTAACCATCTCCTCTGGTGCAAGTTCAGATCCTTTTGCTTGAACAAGTGCTGTAAACTCCGGTGATCCATATAAATCTCACAAGGCACGCCATACAAATAGTGGCGCCAGATCTTCAAGGCATGAACAATAGCAGCTAACTCAAGGTCATGGACAGGATAGTTCTTTTCATGTACCTTCAATTGTCTGGAGGGGTACGCAATCACCCTACCGTCCTACATCAACACCGCTCCAAGACTGACTCATGAGGCATCACAATAAACTGTATAGGACCCCGAACCTTCGGTAAAATCAGAATAGGAGATGAAGTCGAAGCTGTCTTGAGCTTCTGGAAGCTCGCCTCACACTCATCTGTCCACGGAAAGGGAGCACCCTTCTAGGTCAATCTATTCATAGGGGCTGCAATCGATGTGAACCCCTCCATAAAACGACGGTAATACCCCGCCAGGCCAAGGAAACTGCGGATCTCTGTAGCTGAGGAGGGCCCGATCCAACTCTGCACGGCCTCCACCTTCTTCGAATCTATCTGAAATCCCTCACTCGATACCACGTGGCCTAGGAATGCCACAGAACCCAACCAAAACTCACATTTTGAGAACTTTTCATATAATTTCTTTTCTCTCAGGGTCTGAAGCACTGTCCTCACGTGATGCGCATTATCTTCCCGACTACGGGAGTATACAATAATATCATCTATGAAAATAATGACAAACGAGTCGAGATAAGGGCTGAATATACTGTGCATCAAATGCATAAAAGCTACTAGGGCATTGGTCAGCCCAAATGAAATGACAAGGAACTCGTAATGACCATACCGAGTCCTGAAAGCAGTCTTTGGGATATCCGGCTCCCGAATTTTTAGCTTGTGATAACCTAAGCGCAAATCAATCTTAGAAAATACTTGTGCTCCCTAAAGCTGGTCAAACAGATAATTGATACGAGGCAAAGGATATTGGTTCTTCACTGTAACCTTGTTTAACTGACGATAATCAATACACATGCGCATAGAACCATCTTTTTTCTATACGAACAAGACGGGAGCAACCCATGGTGAAACATTGGGTCGAATAAAACCCTTATCAAGCAATTCCTATAACTGATCCTTCAACTCTTTCAACTCAGGAGGAGCCATACGGTAGGGAGGAATGGATATGGGCTGAGTGCCCGGCAACAAATCAATACCAAAATTAATGTCCCGATCGGGCGGCATGCCCGGAAGATCATCTGGAAACACATCGGTGAAATCTCGTACTACTGGGAGAGAGTCAACATAAGGGGTATCAGCACTGACATCTCTCACATAAGCTAAATACGCGGTGCACCCCTTCTCAACCATACGCTGAGCCTTAAGAAAAGATATAACTCTACTAGGAGTGTGATCAAAAGTACCACTCCACTCAACACGTGGAATACGTGCCATAGCTAGTGTCATGTCTTAGCGTGACAATCAAGAATAGCATACTGGGGCGACAACCAGTCCATGTCTAAGATAATATAGAAATCAACCATATCAAGTAATAAAAGATCTACCCTGGTCTCAAAACCACGAATAGTAACCAAACATAACCGATATACACGGTTCACAATAAGGGAATCTCCCACGGGAGTAGAAACATAAAATGGAGAACTCAAGTTCTCTCGGGCTGTACCCAAATGCGGAGCAAAATAAGATGACATGTAAGAATAAGTAGAGCCTGGATCGAATAGAAATGATGCCTCTTTGTGACTAACAAATATAATACATGTGATAACAGAATCGGAGGCGACAGCCGTGGCACGATCAAGAATAGCATAAAATCTGGCCTGGCCCTCCCTCGAGGGAGACCTCTATCTCCCCGATTCCCACCCTTGGCTGGTTGTGTAGGTGGGGTGGCAGCTAGAGCTGGAACGATGGCATGCTGACCCTATGGAGCATGCTGAGGCTGTGGAGTCTGAGAAGGAACACCCCTCTCACATCTGGGGCACTCTCTAACCAGGTGGCAGGTATCCCCGCACTCATAACAAGCTCTGGGAGGGCACGGTGGTTGTGACTGACTAGGCTCACCCCCTCTAGACTGACCTCTGGGAGTACCCGCGCAGGAGGCACACTAAAAACTGGAGGTGCATAATAAGACTCCTGAGATCTGGGAAGAGCTGGAGTACTGCTGGATAAAGGAAGAGCTGAGTGAACTGGGCGACCCATATAGCCCCTACCAAGACGCCCTGCTGCTGATGTGCGGGTACCAGAGTAATGACCCGACTCTCGATACCTCTTGGCCTCTATCTCCTTTCGCTCTCTGGCATGCATACCCTCTATCCTCCTGGCTATGCTCACTACCTGCTGATAGGGTATATACATCTCCAAATCGCGAGGCATGCCCGACCTGATGGAAGGAATAAGTCCCTCAATAACCAGGGAACCCTCTCATGAACAGTAGCCACCAAAGCCGGTGCATGCCTGGCCAACCTAGTATAACGGATGGCATACTCAGAGACAGTCATAGGGCCCTGGAGCAAATGCTCAAACTCCATTCGCCATGCATCTCGGAGGCTCTAGGGAACAAAATCCCTCTGAAACATATCTAAAAACTGAGTCCAAGTCAGGGAGGTAGCCTCCTCCAGACTGTCTAACTCAAAGGTGCACCACCAGTCATAGGTGACTCACCGAAGCTGGAAAGCTGCGAATGAAACCCCGTTCGAAGCAGTAATACCCATGGTGCGAAAGATGCGGCGACAGCCCTCCAAAAACCCTAAAGCATCATCTGTAGCTAGTCCTCTGAAAACATGAGGGTCATACTTCTTGAACCTCTCCACTCTACGCTGCTCATCCTCAGAAGCAGGTGCCCCATCCTCGGGCTGAACCAGTACTGCAGCCTGGGAAGGGATAATATCTAGAAACTGTCCCATATGCACCCTCTGCTCCGGAGTGCGGGCTGCGCTAGTCTGGGCTCCTCCCCCGGCCTGGGACGTGGCTGCAGGAAGGGGAAGTAACCCTGCCTGTGACAGCGTAGTATACATGCTCATAAACTGTGCCAATGCCTCCTAAACATCTGGAGTAGTTGTGGTTGTGGGCGTGTCAGGTGCTTGGGTCCTGGCTGGATCCGCTGGTGGTACCTCGGCGACCGTTCGCGCAAGTGCTCTGGTTTCACCCCGCGGGCGTCTATGACCCCTGCCCTGGCCCCGCCTCTAGCGGCTGCAAGAGGGGGTGCGGGTGCCTAATCATCCTGGGCTGTGCGTGTCCTCACCATCTGTGAGAGAATGAAAGACAGAAGTTTAGAATCGATGTAAAAAATATAGCATGATAAGGAATTCAATGAAGTGAAGATTTTTCCTAAACAGTTACATAGCCTCCCATAGATAAGTATAGACGTCTCCGTACCGATCAGCGAGACTCTAATAAACCGGCCTGTGTCCCGTGACTCCTATGAACCTATAGTTATGATACCAACTTGTCACGACCCTAGTTCACCAATCGTGAATCTGTCATGATGGCACCCAGTCTTCGCGACTAGGTAAGCCTAACATATTGCGGAATTTAACAACCTTTACTAAAACAATAACAAAATACTAAATTACATAAGGAAATGTATAGACTTGCCACCTGGCATATACACTTCAACACAAAATACTGGAAACAACCTCCAAGACCCGGAAACCCACAAGCAAACATAGGCTATAGAAAACGTACAATGCTCTATACACAAGAGTAGTCTAATACAAGAGAATGGAATAGCAACTAGCTAACTATAGGCAGAATATGAGGGAGACTCTCCGGATCTGCAGGCGCTGTAGATGCATACCTCAAATCTCCGAGTATAGCTCCTGGATCACTGATAGTGCGCTCGACCAGATGTACCTGGATCTGCACATGAAAACATGCGCAGAAAAGGCATGAGTACACCACAGCGGTACTCAGCAAGTGCCAAGCCTAACCTCGGTTGAATAGTGACGAGGAAGGTCAAGGTCGTACTGAGAATAAACATAACAACAATAATGAACAATGTAAGGCAGACAAAAAGTAGGAAATAAACAATAAAAATAGAATTGAAGCTGCAAGTCCGCGACAATTAAGCTAGGTAAAGAAAATAACACAATCAAGTATCACTCAATATCAGGATGCGATATGAAACTCCGGGAATTGAACCCGTAGTCCATTTTACCAATATCAGAGGATCTTCCAGGAATTGAACCCGTAGTACATCATACCAGTATTAGAGGATCTCCTGGGAATTGAACCCGTAATCCCAATCGTAAACACATCACATCAATTCAATAATGTACAAATGCTAAGTCAAGACGACAGGTAGAATCCAAAGTCTAGCATAGTTCGAGAAGAGCAGATATTGCAATTTAGCCAAATAGAACGAGTAAGCTAACTAACATGCTTTCCCTAAGCTAAAACGAGTGAAATTTGCATTTATAAAAGTTAAATACGTGAAGAACACAATCTAAATACGTCAAGTAAGGTGAGTTTCCAAAAATTAGCACAAGTACACGCTCATCACCTCGCGCACAAGGCCTCCTAAGCAACAGTCAAGATGTAATAAGGGAAGAGGTCCCCCACAGAAAGTTGACAAGCCACTTACCTCGAACCGGTACAAAAATTGCTAAGAAACGATGACCTTGCCATGAGTATCCGACTCCGAGTGGCCCAAATCTATTAAAACCAATTACATATTATAAATAACATTGGAAGTAACTAATTCCACTATTAAAATTAAAGCTAAGGCGTGAAAATATGTAAAATAACCAGAATACCCCTCAGGACAACGTCTTAGAATTGAATAATTTCCTTATTTCAGAACCTCGTACTCTCGCTAGTCTAACCATATAAAAATCTCCCAAATCGGAGGTCAAATGCCCCTTCAAATCCTCACAATTAGGTCTAAGAACTTTACCCCAATTTTCATTCAAAATCTGAAATTAAAGGTTGAATTCACGATTAGATTAGTGGGTTTAGTCATAGGGGAGTATGGAATCATTACCCAATCATTGCCTCTTAAAATCCCTCAAATATTTCCCAGAACCGAGCTCTCTAGCTTGAGTTTTTGTAAAAATGGAAGAAACCTCGTTTTTGAAATATTAATATATGCCCAGGTTTTTCTTCATTGCGATCGCATGAAATGAGATGCGATCGCGTAGAACAAAATGTGAAAGCCAAAAAAAATGGCCTATGATAACGCATCGATGGGAGTGCGATCGTGGAAGAGAAGGGACTGGACCTATGCGATAGCGTATAAGGAATTGGGCCCTGAGACACTAGCCCAGGTTACTCAGTGTGAACACAGAGAATGGGGAGGCAGAGCTATGAGATCGCAGAAGGGGTAGTGCGATTTCATTGAAGAAAAATCAGGCCCAGCACAAAAGGCTCTATGCGATTGCATTGAAGCTTATGCGATCGCAGAGAAGGAAAGGTCTGCAACACATAGCATCAAAATCTGCAACTCACTAAGTTCTGAAATTGCTCTGTTGAGCATCCGAAACACACCCGAGGCCCCCAGGACCTCAACCAAACCTCCAGACATATCCCATAACATCATTCAAACTTGTACAAATCCATATGCCACCTAACACAATGTCGGAAACTCGAATTAATCATCGATTTGAACCTAAGAACTCCAAAACTCAACCAAACTCGCTTTCGATAAAAAATTTAACCAAACTAAGTCCGGCTGACCTGAAATTTTGCACGCACGTCCCAAATGACATGACGGTGCTACAGAAACTTCCAGTCTTGTTTCGACCCTCAGATAAAAAATTCACTACCGGATCGGAAACTTCAAAATTCTAACTTTTGGCATTTCTAGCCTAAATGAGCTACGGACATCCAAAATACATTCCGAACACGCTCCCAACCCTGAAATCACCTAACGGAGCTAACGGAACCATCGATTTCCATTCCGAGGTCATCTTCACAATTTTCTGATTATAGACCATTTTGCAACACTTAAGCTCTTATTTATGGACTAAGTGTCCCAAACACTTCGAATTCTATTACCGAATATCCTAGCAAACCAAAATAGCAGAAATAAACTTAGGGGAAGCAGTTAATGGGGGAACGAGGCATAAATTCCAAAAACTAATGGTCGGATCGTCACAGTTCTTGAGGAAACTCATGAGTTTGAGGTTAAATTCATAGTTTTTGATATTATTTTGATGATTTGATTGCACGAGCAATTTCGTGTGATATTATTAGACTTGCGTGCATGTTTGGTTTGGAGCCCCGAGGACTCGGATGAGTTTTGGGTAGGCCACGGAGTGACTAGAACTTAGGAAACTTAGATGTGCATATGGTTTTTTGCACAGGCCTCTTATCTCGAAAATGCAAGATCAGGCTTCGCAAATGAGAAGTCTGTCGGCCTAGAAAATGCAACAATATTGTCGCAAATGCGAAGAAGGCCTTGGAAGGACAACCTTGCAAATGCGAAACTTTGGCCGGTATTGCAAATGCCCCAGAGGTAGCAAATGTGACATATGTGTCGCAAATACAAAGATAGTAGAAATTCAAAGGGTTTGAAATCGCAAATCCCTGATCGCAATTGCGATAACTGCAGCCTGTTAAATGAGATTTTCAACGTGATTTTCACTTCATTCTTCAAAATTTCAAAACCTAAACGCCAAAGGGCAATTTTCCTAGAGCAAGTTCTTCCCCATATTATAGGTAAATGAATCTTAACTCTTTTTCTTCAATCTATTTCGTCTTTTTACATGATTTCACTTCAAAATCTAGGGTTTTTAATTAGAAATTGGGTGTTCTTGGGTAGAAATTGGGATTTTTAATTTTTTGGGATTTGGACCTCAATTCGATGTCAGATTTCAAAACCAGTTGCATATTTGAGTTCAGGGGTGAATGGTAATTTGGTTTTGGTTCCAACTTAGAGTTTTAACTAAGCGGGTCCAAGGTCGATTTTTGACTTTTGGGAAAAATATTGGAAAATCTATATTCATGCATTTGAATTGGTTTATTAGAATTTATTGATGTTATTAAGTAAATTATGACTAGATTCAAGCGGATTGGAAGTGGAATCCAGAGGTAAAACGGTAATTGAGGCTTGATTTTGTCCAAGGAATTGAGGTAAGTGTTTGGTCTAACCTTAGCTTGAGGAAATAGGTGTTCTGGTCTTATTTTTTATGTGTCCGTGTTGAGTACGTCATATAAGTATGATGACGAGTATCTATATTTTGGTGTCGCGCATACCCGTGAGTCTTATACCATTATTGTTGTAGCTCTTATTATGTACCGTCCATGATTAAATTGATGCTTATCAATGTTGAACAAGACTTATGATAATTTCTTGGTAATTGACCATTGTTTAGTATTGGCTCAAGTTGAGATTTATTTTGTGAAGTAACTATTGGAACGAAATTGATTATAGCTGAATTCCATTGTAGGGATGTATTTGTTTCTATTGTTGATAATGTTGCTGGGATGCATTATTTGTATTGTTTGGATGAGAAAGAGTATAAAGTACGATGGGTGATACTGGGCATGATATTGTGAGTGAGTCTTAATGTACAAAGGGTGATGTCGTGCCATGATTTGAGAGTTAATGCACGAAGGGTGATGTTGTGCCAAGATTATGAGAGTTGATGCACGAAGGGTGATGTCGTGCCATTTCTGTTGTTTCTTATGGTGAGAATGAGAGTAAAAGCACAAAGGGTGATGTCGTGCTCGTGTTACTGTTTCATTATTCTTGTTGATACAAATATGGTGTTCATTATTCTTCTCTATCGAATTGCTGTTAGAATTTGATATTCCCTGCAGCATGTTCCCCTTCCCCTCTTTATCTATTATTTTATGTTATTATTGTCCTGTTCGTATATAATTTAACTACATGGGTTTGTATGGTTGTCATGTTCTAGCCTCATCACTACTTCACTGAGGTTAGGCACGAAACTTACCAGTACATGGGGTCGGTTGTATTGATATTGCAGTCTGCACTTTTTGTGCAGATTTCGATGTCAGACCTTGAGAGTAGCTTGAGGTTGCTGCCTTCAGTCCAAGGAGATCAAGTTAGATCTGCTGGCATTCACAAAGTCTAAAGTCCCCTTTCCCCCCTTTAGTTTCTTCAGTCTCTTCTATTTCGAGAACAATTGTACTTCTTTCAGACTTATATTTGCAGTAAATCTTAGTCGTTCGTGAATTGTGACACCAGATCTATGGGGTAGTTATGTATTTGTTGTGGCACTATTACTTAATTTTCGCACTTCTTAATTATTTTGTTTTAATTAATATATGTCCATGTTTGGTTAAGTATAATGGTAGTAAAATTATAACTGTTGGCTTGCCTAGCGTTCACGAGTAGGTGCCATCACGATTTCCGAAGGTGAGAAATCCGGGTCGTGACAAGTTAGTATCAGAGCGCTGGGTTTCTTAGGTTTCACAATTCACGAAAAAACTAGGCAGAGTCCGAAGGATCGGTACAGAGTCGTCTCAATGTTAATTGAGCTTCCAGTCTGTTCTTTTGCAGAGAACAAGTACCGCTTCATCAGCTAACCAGTAGCCCGAGCCCCCAGTGGAAGCTCTTACGAGGGGTAGAGGCTAATGCCATGCTAGAGGCCGAGGTAGAGGAAGGGCTTAGTCCAGAGCTCGAGCAACAGCACCAGCCCCAGAGCCTCAGTTAGAGTTTTAGATTGAGGTTCCGGCCCAGACAGTTTCAGCATGCCAGCTTAGGTCCCAGAGGGGAGTTACCCCGGTACTCCAGGATGCTCTGGTCCGTCTAGTGGGCCTTATAGAGAGTGTCACTCAGGCATGCATATTCCCTGTAGCACCGGCTATCTCTCAAGATGGAGGAGGAGCCCAAACTCCTACTACTCGCACTCCGGAGTAGATGGCTCCCCAGTTTCAAACTTCAGCAGCTCAGCCAGTTGGGGTAGTTCCGCCGGGTGTTGTTGCACAGACCGGTGATGGGTCAGCTATGTCTGTTGATGCCTTGTGGAGATTGGACAGGTTCACCAAGCTTTTTACTACCACCTATGGAGGTACATCTTCGGAGGATATGTCACGATCTGGATTTTCCACCATCGGGATCGTGATAGCGCATACTAGTGAAAGTGAGGCAAGCCAACTACTCCGGTTATTTAACCTTCTCATTTTTATCTTTTAACAATTTACAAGCTAACATAATATAAACAACGGAATAATAATGCAGAAGAACGGAATTAACAATTTAACTTAGTACAAATATGAATCTATAATTGAGTTCTACCCAGAACTGGAGTCACAATCTCACTGACTGTCTAAGAATACTACAAATAGGGGTCTAAACAAAGAAAATACATATCAATCTCATAAATAAGTAAAACAGAATGAAAACAGGATAGAGGGTCACACCAAGGCCTGGAAACACCTATAGAACTACCTCGGGTCTCCACTGGACTGAAGGCAGCAACCTCGAACTACGGTCCATAGGGTCCAGTATCGGGATCTGTACAAACGAGTATAGAGTATAGTATCAATACAACCGACCCCATGTATTGATAAGTGTCGAGCCTAACCTCCACGAAGTAGTAACGAGGCTAGGACGCAACAATCATATAAACCTGTGCAATTTTATCATATACAAGAAGAAATAATAACAAGAATCGAACAGAAATAAACGGGAAAAAAGGGAAGATATGATGAGGGGGGATATCAGGTTATGGAAATAATAAATTAAAGCAACAAAATAACTATCAAACTTGAAGCAACAAAAATAATAACACAAAAACAAGTGCACGACATCACCCTTCGTGATTTTACTCTCATCCTCACCATATAAATCAAAATAAACTGCACGACATCACCCTTCGTGCTTTTACTCTCTCATAATCATTGCATGGCATCACCCTTCGTGCATTAACACTCACAATATCGGCATGACATCACGCTTCGTCCATTAACACTCACAATATTAGAACAACATCACCCTTCGTGCATTAACACTCTCTCACACTATCATGCATGGCATCACCCTTCGTGCTTTAAACTCTTCCTCGCAGAAACGAATGAAAAAATAACATTCCGGTACGGAATCAAGGATAGAATCAATAATAGAAATAATACCGTCTCGCCAAGGGAGTCAACAATATAAACAATATTATCCCGACAAGGGAATCAACTATAACCAATCCAGTTTCAACAATTACTTCACAAAATAACCTCAACTTGAACCAATACACAAAAATGATCAATTACCAAGAATTTATCATAAGTATTGTTCCACGGCGCTAATCATCAATTTAAGTATGATCAATACATAAAAATTTTATATCAATGTTAATTTAAGACTCACGGGCATACTTGACACCAACATATAGATACTTGTCACCACACCTATACGTCGTACTCAACACTAATACATAGTAAATAAGATACAACACATATTCCCTCAAGCTAAGGTTAGGCCAAACACTTACCTCATATTTCCACGACCAAACTCAAGCCTCAAACACCCTTTTTCCTTTTGATTCCACTTCCAATTCAATTGTATCTAGTCAATATTAACTTATTAACAGTAATTGAAGCTCAAGAAACCAATTCAAATGAAAAACTACAGATTTTCCAACATTCTTTCAAAAAGGTCAAAACCCTAACCTCATGCCCGTTTGGTCAAAACTCAAGGTTGGAACAAAAACCCGTTCACCCATTCCCCTACGAGCCTAAATACTCAATTAGTTTTAGAATCCAACCCCAACTCGAGGTCTAAATCCCCAAATTTGTAAATTTCTCAATTCTTAAAAAATCCATAATTTCTAGCCTTGAAGAACAAGATTTAGGCCTAGAAATTTAATGGGTGTTGATGGAAAATGAAGGAAATGATTTTAAGAACATATAACTATGATTTGGGGTTGATTTTGCTCTTCAAAAATTGCCTAAGGTCTGATTTTGGGGAAGAAGAAATGAAATTTTGGTAAAAATCTCGTTATACCTCTATTTTAAATCGCTGGACGGACCTTCTTCACATTTGCGAAGCATTGGCTAGAAGAGTCTTCACGTTCACGAGGTACTGTACGCGTTCGAGAAGTTTCACCCCCTGACCTTCGCGGTCGCGAGCCAATCACCGCATTCACGTAGAGTATTTTCCCCCTCACCCAGGTCCCTGCCATATTGGCCTTTCCGTTCGCGATAGCCAGGTCACTTTCGCGAAGGGTAATTCCCCCAATGCTCCGCGTTCGTGACATGCGCCTCGTGTTCGCGTAGAAGGAATTTCCTTTAGACACACATTACACTTTTGTGTTCATGAGATTTCCTTCGTGAACACGAAGAAGGAAATACACGTGCACCTGCAATAACTATGACAACATAAATTCTAAGTCTCAAAACATCCGGAACCCTATCCGAAACTCACCCGAGCACTTGGGGCTCCAAACCACCGAACATGAATACTAACTTAAAAAAATCATACATACTTGATCGTGCGGTAAAATCACAAAAATAACACCTAGAACTATGAGTTTAGCATCAAAATAAAAGAAAACTCTCAAGAACTCTTAAGTTTCCAATTTCACAACCGAGGGTCCGATTCACGTCATATGAATTCCGCTTCTTACCAGATTTTACACGAACAACTTAAATATCATATTAAACCTTTACTCGGCTCGGAAACCAAAATATAGGCAATACCATTAAATTCAAACATATTTAAATTTCTAAAAACTCTTATAATATAAGGTAAACAATTTCTTTCAAAAATTTATTTCTCGAGCTAGGAACCTCAGAATTCAATTTTGGGCATACGCTCAAGTCCCATATTTTCTATGGACCCCCCAGACCGTCAAATCATGGGCCCGAGCCCGTTTACCTATAATGTTGACTGAAGTCAACTAAAATTTAATTTGAAAGGCAAAGCTAGCATTTTCCTAAAATTTTCATATAACTTTCCAAATTTACTCCCGGACTAAGCACAAAAATTGAGGTGAGACAAAAGGAGGTTTTTAAGGCCTCAAAATACATAATTGACTTTTAGAACAAGTGATGACCTTTCGGGTCTATCACAGGATACCCATGATTACTTGGACAGTTGTTACGAGCTTCTGCGGAACATGAGGGTAGTGGAGACCAATGGGGTCGACTTTGCTTCCTTTTGTATGTCATATTCTGCCAAGAAGTAGTGGAATGATTATTGTTTGGGCAGACCAGCTGGGTCACCAGCTCTGACTTGGGATCAGTTCTCTCAGCTATTTTTGGAGAAGTTTCTCCCTATCACCCGGAGAGAGGTTTATCGGAGGCAGTTTGAGAGCCTCAGCAGGGTTCTATGACTATCACCCAGCATGAGATTAGGTTTTTCGATTTGGCTCGCCATGCTCCTCTTATACTCCCCACCAAGAGAGAGCTAGAGAGTAAGAGAAAGAGAGAGATTATTGTTTGGGCAGACCAGCTGGGTCACCAGCTCTGACTTGGTATCAGTTCTCTCAGCTATTTTTGGAAAAGTTTCTCCCTATCACCCAGAGAGAGGTTTATCGATGGTAGTTTGAGAGCCTCCAGTAGGTTTCTATGACTATTACCCAGCATAAGACTAGGTTTTTTGATTTGGCTCATCATGCTTTTCTTATACTCCCCACCAAGAAAGAGAGAGAAAGAGAGAGAGAGAGAGAGAGAGAGAGAGAAAGAGAGAGAGAGAGAGAGAGAAAGAGAGAGAGAGAGAGAGACAGAGGAGGAGGAGGTTCATTGAGGGACTCGCTCAGCCTATTCGATTGCAGATGGCTAACGAGACAGGGAGCGATATTTATTTTTAGGATGCAACCAATGTGGCCATACAGGTTGAGATGGTTCTAGCTTAGGGGAGCGGTCTGGGGTATGATAAGAGACCTCGTCATTCTAGCATGATCAATGTTTCTTCATATGGATGTAGGGATTCTTTTGGTTGGGTCCATCCTTCCAGGCCATTTCATTCAGCACTTCAGGATTCTCATGGTGCTCCCAGGTGACCGTGATTCTCATATGTAGTATTCAGATTAGCTACCCTGTAGTGCATCACCATCTCCTATCAGTGCACCTCTACTCTAGAGTTTTTAGGGTGGTTACTCAGGCCATCGGGGTCGGTTTCCAGGGTCAGCAATCCCAGAAGGTGAGAACTTGTTATACTTTTGGCGATCCAAGTCACATTGCCAGATTTTGCCCTCGAGCCTCAAGCAGTTCTCAGCATTAGGGTTCTCATGTTATGGTTCAGGAACCGAGTGTTCTACCGCTAACTCAGCCAGCTAGAGGCAGGGGTCAGGTAGCTAGATGTGGAGGTATAGGTGTTAGAGGTGGAAGTCAGGCCGCTAGAGGTGGAGGCCAGCCAATACAGGGTCGTCCCAGAGAAGTAGTTCAAAGTGGTGGGGCCTAGCCCTGATATTATGCTTTCCCAGTCAGGCTTGAGGCTAAGGCATCATATGCCGTTATCATAGGTACAGTATCCGTTTGCAGTAGAGATTCTTCAGTTCTATTTGATCCAAGGTCTACATACTCCTATGTGTCATCTTATTTTGATACATATTTGGTTTTACCTCGTAATTCTTTGAGTACTCCTGTATTTGTGTCCACACCGGTGGGTGATTCTATTATTGTAGATCGTGTCTGTCGCTCATGTGTGGTTATTATTAGGGGTTTTGAGACCCGTGTAGATACTTTACTTCTAGATATGGTTTATTTTAATGTCATATTGGGGATGGATTGGTTGTTACCTTATCAAGATATATTGGACTATCATGCAGAGACTGTAACCTTAGCCTTGTCGGGTTTGCTTGATTGGAGTAGAGAGGGACTTCTGTTCATTCTGCCAGTAGGGTTATTTCTTATATGATTGCTTAGTGTATGGTCGAGAAAGGGTATTTGGCTTACTTGGAATATGTTCGAGATTCTATTGCTGAGGTTCCTTCTATGAATTCCATGCCAGTTATTCGAAATTTTCCAAAATTATTTCCTGCAGACCTATCGGGGATGCCCCCTGACAAGGATATCGATTTTTGTATTGATTTGGATCCGGGCACCCATCCTATTATATTACGCCATATTGTATGCCCCTGCCAGAGTTGAAAGAGTTAAAGGAGCAGCTGCAAGACTTGCTTGATAACAGATTTATCAGACCTAGTGTCTCGCCCTGGGGTGCGACAGTGTTGTTTGTTAAGAAGAAGGATGGGTCGATGAGTATGTGTATAGATTATCGGCAGTTGAACAAGGTCACCATTAAGAATAAGTATCCATTGCCGAGGATTGATGACTTGTTTGATCAGCTTCACAGTGCCAATGTTTTATCAAAGATTGATTTGAGATCTGGCTACCACCGGTTGGGGATTAGGGCATCCGATGTCCATAAGACAAATTTTTGCACTCAGTATGCGCATTATGAGTTCTTAGTGATATCATTTGGGTTGACAAATTCCCCAGCAACGTTTTGATGAACCGAGTGTTCAGGCCGTATCTGTATTCCTATTTACATTTACTCCCTCAGTCGAGAGGAGCATGAGCAGCATCTTCGAGTTGTTCTTCGGACTTTGAGAGACAGTCAGTTGTATGCTAAGTTTTCGAAGTGTGAGTTTTGGTTGAATTCAGTAGCCTTCTTGGGTCACGTTGTATTAGCAGCGGGTATTCAGGTAGATCCAAAAAAGATAGAGGCAGTCAAGGACTAGCCTAGACCCACATCACCTAATGAGATCCGGAGTTTCTTAGGTTTGGCGAGTTATTACCGTTGGTTCGTGGAGGGGTTTTCATCTATAGCAGCCTCGATGACCAGGTTGACCTAGAAGAGTGCGCAGGTGACCAGACAAGTGCGAGGCGAGCTTTCAGAAGCTTAAGACAGTTTCGATTATGGCACCTGTGTTGGTTTTGCCCATAGGTTCAGGGCCATATATAGTATATTATGACACATCTCGTATTGGACATGGTGCGGTGTTGATATAAAATGGCAAGGTGATTGCATATGCATATGCTTCCGACAGTTGAAGATTCATGAGAAGAATTATTCAGTTCATTATTTGGAGCTAGCATCCATTGTTCATGTGTTGAAGATTTGGAGGCATTATTTATACGGCGTATCATGTGAGGTGTTCACAGATCACAAGAGTCTACAGTATTTGTTCAAGAATAAGGAGCTAAATTTGAGGCAAAGAAGGTGGTTGGAGCTATTGAAAGAATATGATATCACCATCTTGTATCATCCGGGGAAGGCCAATGTGGTGACCGATGCTTTGAGTAGGAATTCGGCTAGTGTAGGTAGCCTTGCGTATATTCTTATCAATGAGAGATCGCTTGCTTTGGATTTTCAAGCTTTAGCCAATCAGTTCGTGAGGTTCAATTTTTTTGAGCCTAGTCGTGCTTTAGCTTGTACAGTTTCTCGGACTTCATTATCTGAGCGTATCAGGGATCTATAGTATGATGTACTCACTTGCTAGTCCTTAGGGACACAGTACATCATGGTGGTGCCAAGCAGGTTACAGTTGGAGATGATGGAGTTTTGATGATGCAGGGTTGAGTTGTATGCCTATTGTGGATGGACTTAATGAGTTGATTCTTGAGGAGGCCCATAATTCCCGATATTCTATTCATCCAGGTGTAGCTAAGATGTATCAGGAGTTGCGGCAACATAATTGGTAGAGGGGGATGAAGAAGGATATTTTTGCATATGTAGCTCGGTGTTTGAATTGTCAGCGGGTAAAGCACAAGCATCATAGAACTGGTGGTTTGCTTCAGAAGATTGGGATTCCTGAGTGGAAGTGGGAGCATATCACTATGGACTTCGTTGTTGGACTCCCACAAACTCAAAGGAAGTTCGATGTGGCATGGGTTATTGTTGATAAATTGACTAAGTCAGCGCATTTCATTCCTGTGGTAGTCTCCTATTCTTGAGAGAGGTTAGTTGAGATCTGTATCCGGGAGATTGTTCGTCTTCATGGTGTGCCCGTGTTTATTATTTCTTACTGAGGTACGTAGTTTACCTCACATTACTGGAGGGCAGTTCACCGTGAGTTGGGTACACGGGTCGAGTTGAGCACTGCATTTCATCCTCAGACGGACGGACATTCCGAGTGTACTATTAAGATTTTGGAAGATATGCTCTGCACCTATGTTATTGACTTTAGAGGTTCTTGGGATCAGTTCTTTCCATTAGAGGGGTTTTCCTATAACAACAACTCTCAGTCGAGCATCCAAACGGCTCCCTATGAGGCAGTATATGGTAGACGGTATCGATCTCCATTTGGGTGGTTTAAGCTGGGGGAGGCTCGGTTGTTGGGTACAAAACTAGTACAGGATGCATTGGACAAGTTTAAGATCATTCAGGATAGGCTTCGTACAGCTCAGTCCAGACAAAAGAGTTATGTTAACCGTAAGGTTCGTGATGTGGAAGAATTTGTGGTCGGAGAGCGAATGTCGCATTGAATGTCGCCCATGAAGGGTGTGATGATATTTGGGAAGAGGGACAAGCTAAGACCTAGGTTCATCAGGACTTTTGAGATCCTTGATCGAGTGGGAGAGGTGGCTTACAGACTTGCATTGCCGCCGATTTTATCAGCTTTGCATCTAGTGTTTTATGTGTCCATTCTTTGAAAGTATCACAGCGATCCATCTCACGTGTTAGACTTCACCGCTATCCAGTTGGACAAGGACTTGACCTATGAGGAGGAGCCGGTAGTTATTCTAGACCGGTAGGTTCTTCAGTTGAGAACGAAGAAGTTCCCTTCAGTTCGTGTACCGTGGAGAGGTCAGCATGTTGAGGCACTAAACCAAGAGTGTGAGTCGGATTTGCAGAGCTGATATCCCCATCTTTTCACCGATTCACGTACTTTTTTATGTCCGTTCGAGGACGTACGGTTGTTTTAGAGGTGGTGAATGTGATGACCCAAAGGGTTGTCTTGTATTTTAGAATTTGAATTCGGGTTTGAGCCTTGAAAATCTCATTTTCTTTCTCCTCGATTTGCGTGCGTAGTCCAGATGCATTTCCGGAAAGCTTCTATGTGAAATTTAAGAAAAATATTGAGTTTGGCCTTTAAAATTAATTTAAGTTGACTTTGGTCAACATTTTTTATAAACGGATCCGAACTCATGATTTGACGGTCCAATAGGGTCCGTAGTAAAATATGGGACTTAGGTGTATGCCCGGAATCGAATTCCGAGGTTCCTATCTCGAGAAAAGAATTTTTATTGAAAATTATTTGTTGGAAAATATAATGACTTTTGGAAATGAAATAGTGTGTGATCTTGATGGTATCAGGCCAGTATTTTGGTTCCAGAGCTCGGTGCAGGTTTAATATAATATTTAAGTCGTATTCATGAAATTTGGTAAGAATCAGAGTAGATGTGACGTGATTCAGACGTTCGGTTGTGAGAATAGTAAATTTGAAGTGTTCTTGAGGAAAATCATGAGTTTGAGGTTAAATTCGTAGTTTTGATGTTATTTTGATGATTTGATGACACGAGCAAGCCCTTATGATGTTTTAATGCTTGCTTGCATGTTTTGTTTGGAGCCCGATGGCTTGGGTGGGTTTTGGATAGGCCACAAAGTGATTAGAACTTTGGAAAACTCAGCTGTGCATCTAATGTTTTGCAGAGGCCTTTTGTTAAATCATGCTTTGCAAATGCAAAGTCTGCCGTCCTGGGAAATGCGACAATATCGCCGCAAATGCGAAAAAGGCCTGGGAAGGCCAACCTGGCAAACACGAAACCTTGGACGAAATTGCGAAGGCCCGAGACGTCCCAAATGCGACATATGTGTCGCAAATGCAAAGGTAATCCATGGAATCCGAAATGTAATCCTGATCACAATTGCGATAATTGCAGCCTATTAAGTGAGATTTTAGACGGGATTTTCACTTTATTCTTCAAAATTTCAAAACTTAAACTCTAAAGGAAGATTTTCCAAGAGCAAGTTCTTTTCCAAATCATAGGTAAATGAATCTAACTCTTTTTTTCAATCTCTTTCATCTTTTTGCATGATTTTACTTCAAAATATAGGGGTTTTCATGGGAAATTGGGTGTTCTTGAGTAGAAATTTGAATTTTCAAATTTTGGATATTTGGACCTCAATTTAAGGTCGGATTTCAAAACCAATTGCATATTTGATTTCAGGGGTGAATGGATAATCAGGTTTCAGTTCGATCTTCGAGTTTTGACTAAGCGGGTCCGGCGTTGATATTTGACTTTTTGGGGAAAACATTGGAAAATCTATATTCATGCATTATAATTGGTTTATTTAGCATTTATTGACGTTATTAAGTAAATTATGACTAGATTCAAGCGGATTGGAAGTGAAATCGAGAGGTAAAGTGGTAATTGAGGCTTTATTTTGTTAGAGAATTTGAGGTTAAGTTTTTGGTCTAACCTTAGCTTGAGGGAATAGATGTTTTGGTCTTATTTGCTACGTGTTAGTGTTGAGTACGTATGGTGACGAGTATCTATACGTTGGTGTCGAGCGGGCTCGTGAGTCTTATACCATGATTGTTGTGACTCTTATTATGTATCGTCCATGCTTAAATTGATGATTATCATGAATGTTGAACAATACTTATGATAACTTTTTGGTAATTGACCATTTTTGAGTATTGGATCAAGTTGAGATTTACCTGTGAGTACCTATTTAAACGAGATTGGTTATAGTTGAATCCCTCGCCATGATATATTTGTTTCTATTGTTGATTTTCTTGCTGGGATGTATTGTTTCTATTATTTCGGTGAGGAAGAGTGTAAAATATGAAGGGTAATGTCGTGCATGACATTGTGAGTTAGTGTTAATGCACGAAGGGTGATGCCGTACCAATATTCTGAGTGTTAATGCCCGAAGGGTGATGTCGTGCCGATATTAAGAGTGTTAATGTACGAAGGGTGATGTCATACCATGATTTGAGAGTTAATGCACAAAGGGGGATGTCGTACCAAGATTATGAGAGTTGATATACGAAGGGTGATGCCGTGTCGTTTTTGTTGTTTCTTATGGTGATAACGAGAGTAAAAGCACGAAGGGTGATGCAGTGCACATGTTACTGTTTCATTATTCTTGTTGATACAAATATGGTGTTTATTATGCTTCTCTATTGAATTACTGTTAGAATTTGATATTCCCTTCAGCATGTTCCCCTTCCTATCTTTATATGTTATTTATTGTTATTATTGTTCTGTTCCTGTATGATTAAACTACACAGGTTTATTCGGTTGTTATGTCCTAGACTTGTCACTACTTTGCCGAGGTTAGACTCGATACTTACCAATATATAGGATCAGTTGTACTAATACCGCACTCTGCACTTTTTGTGCAGATTACAGTGCCGGACCTTGTGAGTAGCTTGAGGTTGCTGCCTTTAGTACAAGGAAACCAAGGTAGATCTGCTAGCGTTCGCAGAGTCTGAAGTCCCATTTCCCCGCTTTAGTTTCTTTTGTCTCTTCTATTTTGAGAACAATTACACTTCTTTTAGACTTATATATTTAGTAAATCTTAGTTGTTCGTGGATTGTGACACCAAATCTATAGGGTAGTTATGTACTTGAGTTGTGGCACTTTTACTTCATTTCCGCACTTCTTATTATTTTGTTTTAATTAATATTTGTCCCTGTTTGTTTAATTATAATGGTAGTAAAATTGTAACTGTTGGCTTGCCTAGCTTTCACGAGTAGGCGCCATCACGATTTTCGAAGGTGGAAAATTTGAGTCGTGACAAAAGATAACACAAGCGACGTAATAACTAGAAAATAGAAAGAAAATCAACGGCATTGTTACACCCTGCAATATTACGTCGATATTACGTCCTGGAATATTATATTACGATGATGTTATGTCATATAATATTATATTATGATGATGTTATACCTTGCAGTATTAAATTACGATAATGTTACGCTTCACAATATTAAATTTATGACGATGTTGCACCTTGTAATATTGCACGTTGAATTTATCGTAAGGTAATTGACATCCGTCGAAGGAAAAGATTATTCAGAGATTATAAGGATTATTCTATTTTACAAGTGATGAGCAAATTCGTGAAGATGAGAGGGGAAACAAGTCAAAGAAAATGAATTTTCGTCCAAGTTTATCATATTGGGATAAAATACAGGCCGAGTGTTAATACCTGATATTTATGGACTAATGTCATACAAGGTACTACATAACCATGATAGTAAGGTGTACAAGATAGGTTAAAAGCGAGTAGTATTTTAAGTAAGTTGAGATAATTCTTAATTATGCGGGTAATTAATTAATTATCGGATAACGGGACATTACCTAAGTAATTGGGGATATATTGCATACATATTATAGAGCATGAGATTGCAGCCCCTCCATTCAGATTAAATGACTCATAACTTGGAATGATAGATGGCAAAATAATGTGTTATAAAGATATGACTCTTAGTGATTAGGGTAGTCTTGAAATTGTCAAAAAAATAGTCTTAAATCAAAGACTATCTTTGATAACACACAAGGTTGCCGTATTCAAAGATAAGCCTTGAAATTGTCATCTTTAGCTTAAATCATGAGATTGCCGTAGTTGTACTGATAGAGGAACTTTACAGAAACCTAATAGAAACACATCTTCCACCATTTAAAAGAATAGCAACGTCGGAGGCAGTACGAAGCAATGCACAAGGTTACAGATTTTCAATACTTCAAATAGAGATTTCATAGTATATTAAGCAATGTGAGATTTTGCAATTTTAAAGTAAGATGTAATTCTTCACAAGAATATCACACGAATTTTCTCTATTCCAGGTATGTTAAGGCTATTCCTTCTGTCACAACCCCAACCCGATCGTGATGGCGTCCAACACACTACTAGGCAAGCCTGACCATTTGTAACAGTTACCCCAATTATATACACAGGTAAAGATAAAGTCATTTAAGTCAAAGTCTGAAATACTGATAATAATGCGGAAAATCTAACAAAATACCAATACAGCCCAACTAGGACCCGGTGTCATGAACATGAGCCTCTAGAATACAAAGTAACACCCTACTACAAAGTCCGTCTAAAACTGAATATACGAAAATAAAGGATAAAGATAGAGGGGATAATCATCGGCTACGAATGCCCTGCAGCTACCTCAAATACTCCCGAAGATATGAACTATGGATCAGCTGGATCTATTCAGCCTGAGACTGTCCTGGATCTGCACACAAAGTGCAGGGAGTAAAGTGAGCACTCTGACCCAGTGAGTAATAAACATAAGTACAGTCTGAAAATAAGAAAATGTAGGAAATGCACAAAGTACTCTATATCTAGCAGTTTATATCCAAAACAGTAGAAATAGTAAACAACAGGTAATATAATCAAGTAATAATGCATGAAAGAATGCAACACATATAACGGTACACTCTAGTACCCGCTGCGGCGTGCAGCCTGCTCCACTTATTTAACGTCGACGGCGCTCACTGGGGATGTGTATAAACTCCGGAGGGGCTCCTACAACCGAAGCGTAATATCAGCTAGGTATTGGGATAAAACAGACTCCCGGCATCAATATCAATATATATAAAATAGCTACAACGTGCAGCCCGATCCATATCAAGGAACCATCCTCACTGCTGGGTCCCCGACCCATCTCATTCAAATAAATCCACAGCCAATCGGGCGTGAAATACAATAGGGATTTCAACCCTCATATCCTTTGCCATTTTATATGCATGTATAAAACAAAGTTATTATACTACTTTTAATATTTGAAAACATGAATAAGAATTTATGTTATGCACACAAGTGAGGAAAACGCATAAGTATACTCTAAGGATTCTACAGGTCGGCACAAGGCCCCAAACACGGCAATAAGCCCTATTCAAAATAATAAAGTATGCGTTTCAATCACCAATATAGTAGAAATTAACACTCGGGATGGACTAAATCTCAATCCCCAACAGTATATTATCCCGCACTCATCGTGGAATGTGTGTCACGCCTCAATATGGCATTACGATGTGAAAGTCTGGGGTTTCAAACCCTTAGAGCAGAAGTTACATCAATTACTCACCTCTAGTCAGCCGAAAACTAACTAGCAACGCCCTTGCCTCTCGAATCGACCTCCTCGTGCGTCGAATCTTACCAAAACCTCAACGAATACATTACAACAGGCTAAGGGAATATAACCCAATCGAAAAGACTCAAAAAATATCAAAAACCACAAAATTTGCAAAACCCGAGCCCCGTGCCCACTTCTCGAAAGTCAGAAAGTTTTACACCAAAATATTCCTTATCCAGCCACGAGTCTATACATTTAAAATTCATCAAAATCGGAGTCCAAATGCTCCTTCAAAATCCAATTTCTCATTAAAAATACAAGCCTTAGTTCTTCCCTTTTACTCAAATTCCATGAATTTAGATGTTGAAATCACAATTAGATGATGTTTTTAGGCCATAGTACTTACGTCCAATCTATTCTCAGTTAAAGCCCTCTAAATTCGTCATCAAAAGCTCCCAAGGTTGCTTAACAATGGTGCAAATTAGACCCAAGTCGCTGATGAAATGTTATTAAAACCTTCTGTCTGCCCAGATTTCTCTCTATGCGATCGTAGCCCCAAGCTTCCAATCGCAGAGTAAAAATTCTCCACCTCCATATTTCCTCTTATGTGATCACACTAAAACCCATGCGGTCGCATAGAACAACCCACTGCCAGGGACCCCATGCCTAAATAGACTACGCGATCACACCCACTCTTATGCGAAGGCACAACCCAAACATCCAAATCTATGCGATCGCATAGCCCTTAATACGACCGCATAGCACAACATAAGACCCCTCTCCAAACTTCCTATGCGATCGCAATGACCATATAGCATGGGGCAATTCCTCTGCAACACTTCAGCAGTTTTTCTTCAACTCCCAAAGGCCAAGTTTGTTCCGATTGACCATCCCAAACCACCCCGAGGCCCCCAGGACCTCAACCGAAAGTTCCAACCCATTCTAAAATATATACGAACCTATTAAAATCAGAAAAACACATTGAACAACACAAGAATAATCAATTCACAACGGATTCAAGCCTAAGTTAAACTAAAACTTCCGAAACTTGCATTCAATAAAAAACCCGGCCTAAACACCTTCGAATCAACTGAAATTTTGCACACACATCCAAAATCACATAACGATTTTGCCAAAATGTTAACTTAGCCAATTCAAGTCTAATTTTACATCGAGCCTCCAAAATTACTTCTAATCGCTCTCCTGAGCCTTAAATAATCCCCCAAATCTAAACGAATCATCAGAAATCCATTCTGAGCCCTCTAACTCACAAGTCAACATCCGGTTGACTTTTCCAAACCAACCATTTCTTAAAGAGACTAATTGTCTCATTTCCAACCAAACTCTATCTGAATTACTTCAAATTCACCAAACACATACAACGAAACATGTAGAAGCATTAAACGGGGGAAACAAGACGGTCAAGAAACATACCTGAAGTCTCAAATAGGTGCGGATATCTACCCGCATCTCCTGCTTGGTCTCCCAAGTGGCCTCCTCCACGGGCCGACCTCTCCACTGGGAAATCGGCCACATTAAAATTACCTTCTGGGGAGGTCCGTTTGATATCAAAAAACTGCTCAGCAACAGTCGAACAAGTGGGGAATGTTGGGGTGAACCAGAAAAGTTTGGGTAGAGCCGGATCTAAGCGTTGGCTAGGTAAGCGTCCTGTAGTAAGGGGAGTAGTTATGAACCCTGTAGACCATCCCCATGGGGGTGGTGAAGGGAGAGCCCCAATTGGTAGAAAAAAACCCACAACCCCTTGGGGTTATCCTGCACTTGGAAGAAGAAGTAGAAAAAGGAATAAATATAGTGATAATTTGATTCTTCGTCGCCGTAGTAAATAGGAGAGAAAATCGCCTCTACCGAAGCTATATCCTTTGACTTCAATTTCCAAACCTGTCGACCCAAATCTGTCCCCAACAACATAACCTTGGCTGGCTCAAACCAACCGACCGGAGATCTACACCATCTCCCATATAAGACCTCATACGACGCCATCTGGATGTGAGACTGATAGATGTTGTTGTAAGAGAACTCTGCAAGAGGTAGAAACTCATCCCAAGAACCTCCAAAAACAATCACAGAGGCACGCAACATATCGTCCCATATCTGAATGGTACGCTCGGACTGTCCGTCCGTCTGAGGATGAAATGCTGAACTCAGCTCCACCTAAGTACCCAACTCGTGCTGAAAAGTCCTCCAAAACTGAGAAGTGAAATGCGTACCTCTATCGGATATAATAGAAACTGGAACACCATGCAATCGGACAATCTCGCGAATAAAGATCCCTCCCAACCACTTTGAAGAATATGTACTACACACTCGTATGAAATGCGCGGACTTGGTCAGCCGATCCACAATGACCCAAATAGAGTCGAACTTCTTCAAAGTCCGAGGAAGACCACTCACGAAATCCATAGTAACTATCTCCCATTTCTACTCTGGAATAACCATTTGTTAAAGTAAACCGCGCGGTTTCTGATGTTGATATTTTACTTGTTGACAATTGAGACACCGAGCAACAAATCCTACAATGTCCTTCTTCATCCTCCTCCACCAGTAATGATATCTCAAGTCTTGGTACATCTTTGCGGCACCTAGATGGATAGAATACCGCAAACTGTGGGCCTTCTCAAGAATCAAATCTCTAAGCCCATCTACATTGGGCACACAAATCTGGCCATGCATCCTCAACACGCCAGCAGCACCTATAGTCGCATCTCTAGCATCTCCTTGATGAACTCTGTCCTTGAGGCCAAGCAAATGCGGATCATCATATTGGTGCTCTCTGATACGATCATATAAGGAATACCGAGAAACCACGCTCGCCAACACCCAGCTAGGCTCCAAAATATCTAACTGCACCAACCGATTGGCCAAAGTCTGAACATCAACTACAAGGGGTCTCTCCCCAACTGGAATATACGCCAAACTCCCCATACTAACTGACTTTCGGCTCAAAGCATAGGCCACTATATTAGCCTTTCCCGGATGATACAAAATGGTGATATCATAGTCCTTAAGCAACTCAAGCCACCTTTGCTGCCTTAAATTAAGATCTTTCTGCTTGAACAAATGCTGAAGACTACGATGATCAGTGAACACCTCATAAGATACTCCATATAAATAGTACCTCCAAATCTTCAAGGCATGAACTATAGCAGCCAACTCTAAGTCATGAACAAGGTAGTTCTTCTCATGTGGCTTCAACTGCCGAGAAGCATAAGCAATCACTATACCCTCCTGCATTAATATAGAGCTAATCCTGACTCTCGAAGCAGTACAAACAATGGTGTAAGAACCTGAAGCTAATGGAAATAACAATACTGGAGTTGTGGTCAAAGATGTCTTGAGCTTCTGAAAGCTTTCCTCTCACTCATCCGAACATACATATGGGGCACCCTTCTGCATCAATTTGGTCCAAGACGAGGCAATATATGAGAAACCTTGAATGAAATAGTGATAATAACACACCAAACTGAGGAAACTACGAATCTTTATGGCCGAGGACGGTCTAGGACAACTCTAAACCACCTCAATCTTCTTTGGATCAACCTGAATACCATCATTGGACACCACATGTCCCAAGAAGGCCACGGAACTAAGCCAGAACTCACATTTAGAGAACTTGGCATATAACTTTTCCTCCTTCAATCTTTGTAATACCACTCGCAAATGCTCTGCGTGCTCCTCCTAACTATGAGAGTATACCAAGATATCATCAATGAGTACAATAACAAACGAATCCAGACACGGCCGAAATACACTTTTCATCAGGTGCATGAATTCCGCTGGGGCAATGGTCAACCCAAAAGACATAACTAAAAACTCACAGTGACCATATCTATTCCTGAAGGCAGTATTAGGAATATCTGACTCCTTGATCTTAAACTGGTTATCACGAACGAAAATTAATCTTATAAAACACCCTTGCTCCCTGAAGCTGGTCGAATAAATCATCGATGCAAGGTAGGGGATACTTGTTCTTCATTGTTACTTTGTTCAACTACCTGTAGTCAATGCACATTCTCATTGTGCCATCTTTCTTCTTCACGAATAACACAGGTGCACCCCATGGTGACACACTCGGCCGAATAAACCCCTTTTCTAGGAGCTCCTGAAGCTGATCTTTCAATTCTTTCAACTCTGGTGGTGCCATACGATAGGTGGAATAGAAATGGGCTTGGTGCCCGGCACCAGGTCAATGCCAAAATCAATGTCCATGTCTGGGGGCATACCCGACAGGTCTGCAAAAAACACATCAGGGAAGTCCCTCACAACGGGAACAAAATCTATCCTGGGAGCCTCAGCTCCAACATCACGCACGAATTCCAAATATGATAAACAACCCTTCCCAACCATGCGTTGGGCTTTCAAGAAAGATATAACCCTGCTAGAGACATAATCAGTCATACCATGCCACTCGATCCTTGGAACACTCGGCATAGCCAAAGTGACTGTCTTTGCATGATAGTCTAGAATAACATGACAAGGAGATAACATGTCCATGCCCAGAACATCAAAGTCTACCATGCTCAAAAGCAATAAATCAACTTGGGTCTCCATACCCCCAATTGTAACAAGATAGGATCGATACACATGGTCCACAATAACAGTATCACCCAACGGGGTAGATACGTGCATAAGTAAAGCAAGACACCATCGGGTCGTACCCAAATGATGAGCAAAATATGAAGAAACATAGAAATAGGTAGAACCGGGATCAAATAAGATAGAGGAATATCTACGGCAGACTAAAATAATATATGTGATAACACCATCGGATGCAAGGGCATCTGTCTTGCACGGGATAGCATAAAATCTAGCCTGGCCACCGCCGCCTGATTGGTCTCTGCCCCTAGAGCGACCCTTGGCTGCCTGGCCTCCGCCCCTCTCTGACTGGGCTGGTGCTGAAGAAACCGGAGCAGAAGACAAGGGTTGATCCCTCTGCCGAGACTAGCTACCATGACGTTGAGGATACTGCCTCCTCATATGGGCGTACTCACCACACTCGAAGGAAATACAAGATGTTGGAGAAGGGGACTGATGGGAACCCCTTGCACCAGAATGACCAGCCGATGCGCCCTACGCAGAAGAACCCTGAGCTGAAGGGGCATGTGAAGAGCTATGAGCTAGGAGGGCACTAAGTGAAGACTGCACCTACTGGAACCCCTTATGACCACGGCCTGAAGATGCCCCATGGTAATCGAGACGATCCGACTGATGAGGCCTGAAAAAACGACCTCTGATCTGCTGAACCTGGCTCCCAAACAAAGCACCACTGAAGCTACCTGATCCTCGAGGCCTCTTGTCTCCATTTTCTCTCTCTCCTGATAGTGAGCCATCTTAATATCATGAGCAATGTCCAAAACATCCTCAAAGGTATGACTCAGAATCCTCTCTCGAGTCATCAGAATACGAACGTGATAGATAAGTCCTTCCACAAACCTCCTAATCCTCTCCCGATCAGTCGGGACCATCCACGGGGCATAACAAGCCAACTTCGAAATTATCACCTCATACTGTGACACAGACATATCTCCCTGACGAAGCCACTCAAACTGCCTCCGCAGCTCCTCTCTCTGAGGCTGCAGTACCCACTTTTCCAGAAAGAGAGTGGAGAACTCCTGCCAAGACAAAGGTGCTGCACCTCTCGGCCTACGCCGCTCATAAGCCTCCCACCAAGTGAAAGCTGCTCTATAAAATTGGAATGTAGTAAATGATACTCCGCTCGACTCCAAGATCCCCACGGTTCGAAGCATACGTCGACAATTGTCGAGAAAACCCTGGGCATCCTCGCCCGGAACACCACTGAATGTAGGAGGTGAAAGCCTGTTGAACCTCTCAAGACGACGCTGCTCATCGTCTGGCATAGCTGGAATCACATCATCCTAATTTGGTGCAACCGGCTGAACTGAGGCAACTTGATGAACTAGGGCAACCTACTGAGCTGGTGGTGCCTCTGGTGTCTTCAAACCCTGCACTACCTGCTCAGGCGTGCGAGCAGCGGGGGTCTGATTGCCTCTCCCGGCCTGCGAAGTAGCTGCTGCATTAGTGGCTGAGACGACCTGAGCTAGGCTAGTGCAAACTGATAGTATCTATGCTAGGGCCTCCTGAAGACCCGGAATCACGATAGGCACAACTGGTGCATGAAAAAGTGTTGCGGAGTCTCTACATCTGGAGCCTGCTCCTGAATCGGGGCAACTTATGGGTCAACAGATCCTGCCCCTCGGCTCTGCCTCGACCATGACCGCATCGGCGGCCTCTAGTGGCCTTAGTAGGTGGTACGGGTGGTCGTCTACCATGTCCAATAGTACGGGTTCTCGCCATCTGCAAGTGAATAGAATAACAGAATTTAGTTCTCGGATCGATAAAGTCACACGATAAGAATTCCAAGAATATGAAGTTCCCTAAAGGTTCTGTAGCCTCCCGAGGATAAGTATTGATGTCTCCGTACCGATCCGCGAGACTCTCCTAAACCGGCTCATGACTCGCGAGACCAATTAACATAGGCTCTAATACCAACTTGTCACGACCCCAACTCGGCCGTGATGGTGCCCAGCACACTACTAGGCAAGCCCAACCATTTATAATAGTTAAAGATAAATCCATTTAAGTCAAAGTCTGAAATATTTATAATAATGCGGAAAATCTAACAAAATACCAATACAGCCCAACTAGGACCCGATGTCACGAACATAAGCCTCTAGAATACAGAGTAACATCCTACTACAAAGTCCGTCTAAAACCGAATATGCGGAAATAAAGGATAAAAATAGAGGGGAGAATCATCGGATGTGAACGCCCTGAAGCTACCTCAAATACTCCCAAAGATATGAACGTTGGATCAGCTGGATCTACTCAGCCTAAGACTGGCGTCGATCTGCACACAAGATGCAGGAAGTAAAGTGAGTACTCCGACTCAGTGAGTAATAAACATAACTAGAGTTTGAAAGTGAGAAAGCGCAGGAAATGCACAAAGTACTCTATATCTAGCAGTTTATATCCAAAACAGTGGAAACAGTAAACAACAGGTAATACAGTCAAGTAATAATGCATAAAATAATGCAACACATATACCGATACACTCCTGTACCAGTTGCGGCGTGCAGCCCGCTCCACTTATTTAACATCGACGGAGCTCACTAGGGGTGTGTACAGACTCCAGAGGGCACCTACAGCCTAAGCGCAATATCATCTAGGTATTGGCATAAAACAGGCTCTCGGCATCAATATCAATATATACAAAATCGCTACGGCGTGTAGCCCAATCAATATCAAGGAACCATCCCCACTACTGGGTCCCTGACCCATAGTTATCATACTGTTTTTAATATTTGAAAACATTACCGAAAATTTATGTTATGCACACAAGTGAGGAAAACATATAAGGATCCCCTAAGTATTCTACAGGTCGGCACAAGTCCCAAAACACGATAATAAGCCCAATTTACAATAATAAAGTATGCATTTCAATCGCCAATATAGTAGAAGTTAACATTCGGGATGGACTAAGTCTCAATCCCCAATAGTATACGACCCCACACTCATCGTGAAATGCGTGTCACGCCTCAATATAGTATTACGATGTGAAAGTCTGGGGGTTCAAACCCTTAGAGCAGCAGTTATATCAATTACTCACCTCTAGCCGGCAGAAAACTAGCTACAATGCCCTTGCCCCTCGAATTGACCTTCGTGTGCGTCGAATCTGGCCAAAACCACAACAAATACATTACAATAGGCTAAGGGAATATAACCAAATTGAAAATACTCAAAAAATATCGAAAACCACAAAATTTGCAAAACTCGAGCCCTAGGCCCACTTCTCGAAAGTCAGAAATTTTTACACTAAAATGTTTCTTATCTCGCCACGAGTCTATACATGTAAAATTCATCAAAATCGGAGTCCAAATGCTCCCTTAAAATCCAATTCTCATTCAAAAACACAAGCCTTAGTTCTTCCCTTTTTACTTAAATATTATGAATTTAGGTGTTGAAATCACAATTAGATGACGTTTCTAGGCCATAGAACTTACCTCCAATCGATTCCCAGTCAAAACCCTCTAAATTCCTTGTCAAAAGCTCCCAAGGTTGCTTATTAATGGTGGAAATTAGACCCAAGTCGCGGATGAAATGTTATTAAAACCTTCTATCTGCCCAAATTTCGCTCTATGCAGTCGCAAACCCAGGCTTGCGATCGCATAGTACAAATTCTCCACCTCCAGATTTCCTCTTATGCGATCGCATAAAACCCATGCGATCGCATAGAACAACTCACTACCAGGGACCCCAGACCCAAATACACTACGCGATCGCACCCACTCTTATGCGAATGCACAACCAAAACTTCCAAACATATGCGATCGCATAGCCCTTAGTACATAGCACAACACAGGACCCCTCTCCAAGCCTCCTATGCAATCGCAGTGCACCCTATGCGATCGCATAGGGCAATTCCTCTACAACACTTTAGCAGTCTTTCTACAACTCCCAGAGCCCAAGTTTATTACGATTGACCATCCGAAACCACCTCGAGGCCCCGGGACCTCAACCAAAAGTACCAACCCATCCTAAAATATCATACGAACATGTTCCAATCATAAAAATACATCCAACAACACAAGAATCGTCAATTCACAATGGCTTCAAGCCTAAGTTAAACTAAAACTTCCGAAACTTGCATTCGATCAACACCCAACCTAAAAACCTTCGAATTAGCTGAAATTTTGCACACACATCCAAAATCACCTAACAAAGCTGCAACTCTCGGAATTCCATTCCGATACTCGAATCAAAATCTCACCTATCAATCGAATATTGCCAAAATGCTAACTTAGCCAATTCAAGCCTAATTCTACACCGAGCCTCCAAAATTACTTCTGATTGCTCTCCTGAACCCTCTAACTCACAAGTCAATATCCGGTTGACTTTTCCAAACTAACCCTTCTTTAAAGAGACTAGTTGTCTCATTTCCAACAAAACTCTATCCGAATTACTTCAAATTCACCAAACACATACAATGAAACATGTAGAACCATTAAAAGGGGAAAACGGGATGGAAATACATGAGACGATGGGTTGGGTCATCACATCCTCCCCAACTAAAAAAAACGCTCGTCCTCGAGCGAGTCGAGAAACATACCTGAAGTCTCAAATAGGTGCGGGTATCTACTCTTCATCTCCTGCTCGGTCTCCCAAGTGGCCTCCTCCATGGGCCAACCTCTCCACTGCACCTTCACTGAAGCTATATCCTTTGACCTTAATTTTCGAACCCGTCGACCCAAAATAGCCACTGGCTCCACATTATATGTCAAATCTTCCTCCAACTGAACTGTGATGAAGTCCAAGACATGAAACGGGTACCTAAAATACTTCCGAACCTTAGACACATGAAACACCGGATGAACGCCCGACATACTAGGTGGCTAATAAAGCATATAGGCCAACTCCCCAACCTTCCTAAGCACCTAGAAAGGTCCAATGATCCACGGACTCAGCGTCCCTTTCTTTCCAAACCTCATCACACTGTTCATGGGTGAAACCTGTAGCAAGACTTTCTCACTCGCCGAGTAAGATACATCCTGAACCTTCCAGTCTGCATAACTCTTCTGACACGACTGAGTTTTACGAAGTCACTCCTGAATCACCTTCAAATTCTCTAAGGCATCCTGGACGCGACTGAATTGGAGAACTTGGCATACAACTTTTCCTCACTCAATCTCTGTAATACCACTCAAAAATGCTCTACGTTCTCCTCCTAACTATGCGAGTATACCAAGATATCATCAATGAATACAATAACAAACGAATCCAGATACAGCTCAAATACTCTGTTCATCATGTGCATGAACGTCGCTGGGGCATTACTCAACCAAAAAGACATAACCAGAAACTCATAGTGACTATATCTAGTATTGAAGGTAGTCTTAAGAATATTTGACTCCTTGATCTTCAATTGATGATAACCCAAACGGAGATCAATCTTAGAAAACACCCTTGCTCCTTGAAGTTGGTCGAATAAATCATTGATGCGAGATAGGGGATACTTGTTCTTCATTGTTACTTTGTTCAACTCCCTATAGTCAATGCACATTCTCATTGTGCCATCTTTCTTCTTCACTAATAACACAGGTGCACCCCATGGTGACACACTCGGCTGAGTAAACCCCTTTTCTAGGAGCTCCTCAAGCTGATTTTTCAATTCTTTCAACTCTGTTCGTGCCATACGATAAGGTGGAATAGAAATGGGCTTGGTGCCCAGTACCAGGTCAATTCCAAAATCAATGTCTCTGTCCAGGGGCATACCCGACAGTTCTTCAGAAAATACATCGAGGAAGTCCCTCACAACGCGAACAGAATCTATACTGGGAGCCTTAGCTCCAACATCACGCACGAAGCCCAAATATGATAAACAACCCTTCCCAACCATGCGCTAGGCTTTCAAGAAAGATATAACCCTGCTACGGACATAATCAGTCATACCACGCCACTCGATCGTCGGAACACCCGGCATAGCCAAGGTGACTGTCTTTGCATGATAGTCTAGAATAGCATGACACGGAGATAACCAGTCCATGCCAGAATAAAATCAAAGTATACCATGCTCAAAATCAATAAATCAAGACAGGACCAATACACATGGTCTACAATAATAGTATCACCCAACGGGGTAGGTACATGCACAAGTAAAACAAGACACTCTCGGGTCGTACCCAAATGATGAGAAAAATATGAATACACATAAGAATAGGTAGAATCGGGATCAAATAAGACAGAGGCATCTCTGTGGCAGACTAAAATAATATATGTGATAACAATATTGGATGCAAGGGCATCTGTCCTACCCGGGATAACATAAAATCTAGCCTGTCCACCGCCGCCTGATCGGTCTCCGCCCCTAGGGTGACCCCTAGCTGCCTGGCCTTCGCCCATATCTGAGTGGGCTAGTGCTAAAGAAACCAGAGCAGAAGAAAAGGGATGATCCCTATGCCGATACTGGCTACCACGACGTTGAGGACACTGCCTCCTCATATGGCCATACTCTCCACACTCGAAGCAAATACCAGATGCTGGAGAAGAGAGCTGATGGGAACCCCTCGCACTAGAATGACCAGCCAATGTGACCTATGTAGAAGAACCCTAAGTTGAAGGGGCATGTGAAGAGCTATGAGCTGGGAGGGCACTAAGTGAAGACTGGTCCTACTGGAACTCTTGATGACCATGTCCTGAAGACTCCCCACGGTACTCGGGACGAGCCGACTGATGAGGCCTGAAAGAACGACCTCTGCTCTGCTGTACCTGGCTCCTAGACGGAGCACCACTGAAGCTACCTGATCCTCGAGGCCTCTTGGCCTCCCTCTCCTCTCTCTCCTAACGGCAAGCCGTCTCAATATCACGAGCAATATCCACAGCATCCTCAAAGGTATGACTCAGAATCCTCTCTCGAGTCATCAGAATACGGACGGGATAGATAAGTCCTTCCACAAACCTCCTAATCCTCTCCCGATCAATCAGGACACTCCACGAGACATAACAAGCCAACTCCGAAAATCTCACCTCATACTGTGACACTGTCATATCTCCCTGTCGAAGCCACTCAAACTGCCTCCGCAACTCCTCTCTCTTAGACTGCGGTACCCACTTTTCCAGAAAGATAATGGAGAACTCCTGCCATGAAAAATGCACTGCACCTCTCGGCCTAAGCCGCTCATAAGCTTCCCACCAAGTGAAAGCTGCTCCAGAAAACTGGAATGTAGTAAATGATACTCCGCATGACTCCAAGATCCCCGTGGTCTGAAGCATACGTTGACACTTGTCGAGAAAAATCTGGGTATCCTCGCCCGGAACACCATTAAAAGTAGGAGGTGAAATCCTACTGAACCTCTAAAGATGACACTGCTTATCGTCTGGCATAGCTGGAATCACATCCTCTTGAATCAGTGCAACCGACTGAACTGGGGCAACCTGCTGAACTAGGGCAACCTGCTGAACTGGTGGTGCCTCTGGTGTCTGCAAACCTGCACTACCTGCTCAGGCGTGCAAGAAAATGGGGTCTAATTGCCTCCCCCGACCTGCGAAGTAGCTGCTGTAGTAGTGGCTGAGATGGCCTGAGCTAGGCTAGTGCAAACTGATAGAATCTGTGCTAGGGCCTCCTGAAGACGCGGAATCACGATAGGCACAGTTGGTGCCTGAATAGGTGTTGCTGGAGTCTCTACATATGGAGCCTACTCAGGGGTGCGAGCAGCGGGGGTCTGATTACCTCCCCCGGCCTGCGAAGTAGTTGTTGCAGTAGTGGCCGAAATGGCCTGAGCTAGGCTAGTGCAAACTGATAGAATCTGTGCTAGGGCCTCTTGAAGATCCGATATCACAGTAGGCACAGCTGCTCCTGAACAGGTGCTGCTGGAGTCTCTACATCTGGAGCCTGCTCCAGTACCCGCTGCAGCGTGCAGCCCTCTCCACTTATTTAACGTCGACGGCACTCACTGGGGGTGTGTACAGACTCTGGAGGGGCACCTACAGCCTAAGCGCAGTATCAGCCATATATTGGCATAAAACAGGATCTCGACATCAATATCAATATATACAAAATCGCTATGGCGTGTAGCCCAATCCATATCAAGGAACCATCCTTACTAATAGGTCCCCGACCCATCTCAGTCAAACAAGTCCACAGCCAATCGGGCGTGACATACAATAGGGATTTCACCCCTCATATCCTTTTCCATTTAATATGCATGTATAAAACATATTTAGCATACTGTTTTTAATATTTGAAAACATGATTGAGAATTTATGTTATGCACACAAGTGAGAAAAACACATAAGGATCCCCTAAGGATTCTACAGGTCGGCAATAAGCCCAAAACACGGTAATAAGCCCAATTCACAATAATAAAGTATGCGTTTCAATCGCCAATATAGTAGAAATTAACACTCGGGATGGACAAAGTCTCAATCCCCAATAGTATATGACCCCGCACTCACCATGAAATGCGTGTCACGCCTCAACATAGCATTACGATGTGAAAGTCTGGGGGTTTAAAACCCTCAGAGCAGCAATTACATCAATTACTCACCTCTAGCCGGCCGAAAACTAGCTAGAAATGTTCTTGCCCCTCGAATCGAACTCCTCGCGCGTCGAATCTGGATAAAACCACAACGAATACATTACAATAGGCTAAGAGAATATAACCCAATCTAAAAGACTCAAAAAATATCGAAAACCACAAAATTTGCAAAACCCGAGCCCTGGGCCCACTTCTCGAAAATCAGAAATTTTTACACTAATATATTCATTATCTTTCCACGATTCTATACATGTAAAATTCATCAAAATAGGAATCCAAATGCTCCCTTAAAATCCAATTTCTCATTAAAAAACACACACCCTAGTTCTTCAATTTTTACTCAAATTCTATGAATTTAGGTGTTGAAATCCCAATTAGATGATGTTTCTAGGCCATAGGACTTACCTCCAATCGATTCCCAGTCAAAACCCTCTAAATTCCTCGTCAAAAGGTCCCAAGGTTGCTTAACAATGGAGGAAATTAGACCCAAATTGCGGATGAAATGTAATTTAAACCTTCTGTCTGTCCAGGTTTCCTTCTATGCGATCGCAGCCCCAGGCTTGTAATCGCAGAGTACAAATTATCCACCTCCAGATTTCCTCATATGTGATTGCACTAAAACCCATGCGATCGCATAGAAAAACTTACTGTCAGGGACCCCAGGCCCAAATACACTACGCGATCGCACCCACTCTTATGCGAATGCACAACCCAAACTTCCAAACCTATGTGATCACATAGCCCTTAATGCGACCGCATAGCACAACACAGGACCCCTCTCCAAACCTCCTATGCGATCGCATAGGGCAATTCCTCTGCAACACTTCAGTAGTTTTTCTTTAACTCCCGAAGGCCAAGTCTGGTTCGATTGACCATCCGAAACCACCCTGAGGCCCCCGTACCTCAACCAAAACTTCCAACCCATCCTAAAACATCATACGAACCTGTTACAATCATAAAAACACATCCAACAACACAAGAATCATCAATTCACAACGGATTCAAGCCTAAGTTAAACAAAAACTTCCGAAACTTGCATTCGATAAAAAACCCGACCTAAACACATCAGAATCAACTGAAATTTTACACGCACATCCAAAATCACCTAACGAAGCTACTGCAACTCTCATAATTCTATTTGGACCCTCGGATCAAAATCACACCTATCAACCGAATATGCCAAAATTCTAACTTAGCCAATTCAAGCCTAATTTTACACCGAGCCTCCAAAATTACTTCCAATTTCTCTCCTAAGCCTTAAATCATCCCCCAAAACTAAACGAATCATCAGAAATACATTCTGAGCCCTCTAACTCACAAGTCAACATCTGATTGACTTTTCCAAACCAACCCTTCCTTAAAGAGACTAATTGTCTCATTTCCAACCAAACTCTATCCGAATTACTTCAAATTCACCTAACACATACAATGAAACATGTAGAAGCATTAAATGGGGAAAAGGAGATGGAAATACAACAAAAGACGGGTCGGGTCATCACACCTTTTTTCTTTTGGCATGATCTATACGATATAAACGAAACGAGCAAATGCACAATTTTCATAAATGATTCTATTCGTAAAAATACTAGAGATACTTATGTTTTTGATTCCCCATGTGTCATATTATTCGATAATTTGTTCATGGGTCTCAGAAAATATGTAAATTAATTTCATAATATTAATCAGAGGCACAACGGTCTTATGACACTTCGAAAGATTGTATTGACGTACTTCTTATGCATCACATTCATTTGCATTGACCCATGAACATATGACATTATATACGCTTATATATATATATATATATATATATATATATATATATATATATATATATATATATATATATATATATATATATATATATATATGAGAAAAGGTTAATGCGTTAACACACCACCACCTGATCAGTTGGTATACATTGACGATTTGCCCACCGTGGCTGAGATGATATAATGGGATACCCTCAGAGGCTTGATGATGTTGCGAACACATATACCCATGCATGGTATGACATTTATACGCATATGCATGACCTTATAAAAATAAAATGATTCACAGAGCTATGCGAACATACACGTCGATTCTTTTACTCCATGTTTCTCTCATGTCTATTATTTATTGATTTTCACTCCTTACATACTCGGTACATTATTTGTATTGACATCCCTTTTGTCTGGAGATGCTGCTTTTCATGCTCGCATGTCCCAATAGACAGGTCGAGAGCCCTCCAAGCAAGCTATCAGCTCATTGGAAGATGTTGGTGCGCTCCATTTACTTCGGAGTTGCTTGTTTGGTTAGTATGATTTAGACGTGTATTATTTGGTATGGCGAGACTTTATCCCGACCTTTATGAAAATTATCTATTCTTAGAGGCTTGTAGACAGATGTCATGTACGTAAAAGATTATATGGCCTTGTTGGCCTATGTTTAGTATACGACTGGTTATTTTGGTCTTATTGGACCGTATGTCTTATGTATAAATTGTTATCACATGTTGTGTTATACTTATCTCATAGCAGCCTTCCGGCTCAGTTATCTATGATAGTATGACATCAAAAGGTACGCTATGTTGGTACTCAGTTGAGTATGGTACCGGATGCTCATCGGCCCATCAGTTTGGGTCGTTACAAATACTAAGCAATAACGATGGCACAATACCACATACACAATGGAGTAATATGGACACAACAAGAACTACTAGCATGCTAAGATAAAACATTGTATACGAGTTTCTTACAACCTAACCTGCAATCCTAATGAAGTACTAACGACACAACTGGATCCACTAGCAACATAAGACAAAATACTAACAGACTTGCCGCCTATCTGCTAACCTACAACCCTAATGTGCGACCTCCACAACTTCCTATCAAGAGTCATGTCCTCGGAAATCTGTAGCTAAACCATGTCCAACCCGATCACCTTTCTCCAATATTTCTTATGCTCCCCTCTACCTTTTCTCATACCTGTCAAGATCAACCGTCCACACCTCCTCACTGAGGCATCTAAGCTTCTCCTCCGCACATGTCTGTACTATCTAAGCTTAGCTTCTCGCATCTTGTCTTCCATTGGAGCTACGCCCACCTTCACCCTAATCTTATCCAGCCTAGTGTTCCCGCACATCCATCTCAACATACTCATTTCTGCAACTTTCATCTTCTGGATATGAGAATTTTTGACTGGCCAATACTCTGCACCATACAACATTTCCACTCTAACCACCATTCCATAGAACTTACCTTTAAGTTTTGGAGGTACCTTCTTGGAATAAGTATGCGAATATTAAAAAAATTATTTAGAAAAGTAATAATAAAAAAGAAAAGATAAAAGCTCTGCATTTTAATCCTCACATTATAGTTTATGCATTATTATTTTTTGTATTATTAATTCTTGTATTATTAATTTTATATAACATATCTCCGAATCAAAAAATTTATTGGTGGAACACCATATATTTTGAATTAGAAAAAGAAAATTTTCATAGAAGTTGAAAAGGGATAAAACAATTTATTTGCTACTTATTTATTTAATTATTTATTTGTTTTTACTTTCAAACACACTCTGATTCTTTTTTTTTTGTATATGTGGTGGGGGTTTTGGTTTTTTTTTTGGGGGGGGGGGGGGTTAACGTAACAAAACACTCAGAAATACCAATACATGTTATAATATATTACATTATGGATGTTCATTTAGTACTCCGTTGTAGATAAACTTCCCGAAGAAGCTTATCCATATGGGACTCCGCCATAAATATGTTTATATATTTAGTACTCTATTAGAAATAAGCTTCCTGAAGAAGATTATCACTTCGGTACCCGGTTATGGATAAACATTACCCCGGTAGAAGATTATCCATACCGGGTAAAATAAGCTTATCCTTTTAGTATCCGATTATGGATAAATATTATCTCCGGTAGAAGATTATCCATACCGGGTATAATAGCAGCTTACACAACAACTTACGTAACAGTTACACAGCAGCTTCCTGAAGAAGCTTATCACTTTGGTACCCGGTCATTATCTCTTTTAGTAGATTATCCATACCGGGTATAATAGCAGCTTACACATCAGCTTGCAGTAGCAGCTTATACAACAGCTTCCTTTCTTCTATAAATAGAAGAGACTTCAGTTCATTATGTACGTCAGTTTAAAGTTGAATAATATCAATCTCTCTCTCTCTATACTTGTCTTTGATTTCTTTACTTTAAAGTCTTTATTTTATAACGCGTTATCAGCACGAGACTCTGCCATTTTTAGCACTTACTTTGAATTTAATTTCTATTTCAGTATTCATCTCTGATATAAGGCAACGCTCTTACGTCTGTGGTTAGATCTTGTTCACTCCGAACATCATAAGGCAGGTTATATCCTTGAGGGGATGAGCTTTTCTCTGTGGGAATAGTGATACGGATATCACTTACATCTCGAGTGGCCAAATTTGTGTAAAGTAATTTGAGCTTTTTGCTTATATTTGGTTTAATATCTTTATCATCGTTTGCTAGGTTATATGATATGTATACAATATCTATTTTGGTTTTTTTTCATACTTATTATCTTAATAAAAGATTATAAAGTGGATAACTTTGTTAGATCCACTTAAACTCTAGCAGGGTTTGCAATCAATATAAACCACCAGAAGTGGTTATGCTTTGTATATCTCATTGTAACTAAATTTTGTTAACCACCAGAAGTGGTAAATACATATAACAACCAAAAATGATAATTTAGTTTTTCTATGGTTACAATTGATGAGAAACTAGAGAAAATTTCTCTATATTACTCGCATACCTCGATTTGCTCTTGAAGTAGCATAATCTTAAAAGAGGTTGAATCATCACACGTTTGGTGTGACTAATGCACGCTCAGATAATTATGTTCGATTTCCTGAAGGATGAGAACTTTTGATAGTATTAATCCATTCCCTGAAGTGAATGTGACAATATTAATAAGTCAGGTAATATGAACGCGCTCTTGATGTGAATATATTACAATTCACCTCCAGAAGAAGTAATATAATTGAGAGAATATATACTCAATATTTTCTATTTTAAATTTTCTCCTGATGAAGTAACACAATTAAAATTGCCTCCTGAAGTAGGAAAATATTATGAAGAGGAGTTTTCGTGTGCTTAAACAATTTTTTTACATTATTTATTTGATTGTGATTTTCTCTCATGATACCAGAAGTGTCTGAGCAATATTTGATAGTACAAATGGTATCAACAACTCCCGAAGAGCTAACTAAAGGATACATGACACCAATAGTGTCCGATAAATATTAGATTGTGGATAACAAATGAAGGCTCTCGAAGAGTTTATGTACAAATATGTCATTCATATTATTATGATTATGGTCAATATATATATATATATATATATATATATATATATATATATATATATTGTAGTAAAACTAAAGTTTACTACTACAAATGACTATCATATTGTGACTACAAATGATTGGAAGATTGATAATCTTCATGCTTCCACAATCATAGGAGGTAAAATAATATGTATGTGAGAAGTTACCCGCCTTATTCTTTAATTTGTACTAAATCATATATCACACTACACCAAAAGTTTACTAAAGTAAAAGTTTATGCCATAGTAAATAAGAAGTTTACTTAGAGATAGCACATGTCATGATAAACTTGAAGTTTTCATTTGCTATTTTTAAATGAGTTGTTCGAGAATTCAGATAAACATATACTGAAGAACTAGAAGATTCTTCAAGAATTCTCTTGTGTTGCTTGTTCTCATAATAAATTAATTCTACCAGCTAAAGTTGAGATTAAGACCCATGATTCTGAAATATATAAAAGGTGAATATGGGCTCATTCACCTGTCATGTGAATCACTTATAGATGCATATATAAGATGGTTACATGTATGTTTATGTCAACCTACAGTTTGACATTTGAGATTGCTCTTCTCAATTAAGAGCATAACTTTCAGATTATGAGATCAAGATAGTTCATCTTGATAATGCTGATTTATATCCAAGCCGGTTTAACAGTGAATTCCTCCTACGAATGGCTAAACTATTGCTTGTGAGAACAAAGCTTCATATGTTGGTCTAAGATATTCTAAATTGCATACAGTAGCATTTGTATGCATCAGACCAACAATATATGATAAGTCTACCCCTCACAATTGGTTTAGGATCAGAAACCAAATATCTTTACTATCTTTTGATGTGTGATATATGATTAATTTCTCTACCAAAATGCGCAAAGATATGTTTCCAAAGAAGGTTGGGAACATATGTTAGTTTTTAGGATTTAGGGGATGGAATAAACAGCTGAAAAATATGCTATATGAATCGAATTATGATTAATATGATCCTCACTTAGAAAATAATTCAAGAAAAATGACAGAAGCATTTGCTGATCCAAAATTAAATATCATATTGCAGCTGCAAATGCTCCTATAAAAATTGAAGTCCCTGAAGGATAAAGTTTACTACATGCATGAAGCGTAGTAAATTGGTCGGTTCCAAAGTTAACAATCCTTGAAAAACGATAGGAGCAAATGATCAAAATGATCATAATGAGGAGGAAATGAGCTCTAGAAGAGCCCACGACATAACATTTCATGGAACTCCAAAAGAAGTTCAAGTAACTGAAAATAATTAAAGTGATGAGATCTCAACAAGTTATGTCGCTTAGGAACTGACACAAAATGATCGTCGACGATATATTGTAAAAGATTGTGAGGATCGGACCAGCAGTCCAGACACTTGAAGATGTCATACCATTTTGATTCAAGTCTTAACCGATTTGCTTAAATCTATATGAAGATCCTTGAAGGATTGAAAATGCATGAAGCATATAATTCAAAGTCTTGAGAAATTTACTCGATCAAATTATAAAGATCTTTGTACGGTTTAAAGAAATCTGGGCGCATGTGGTATAATTGCCTCAGAGAATATTTGCTGAAAGAAAGTCATAAATTATGTTATTTGTCCATGTATTTTTATATAAAAAATGTCATTGTAATTTGTTACACTTGCTGTTTATATTGGTGACATAAATCCCGTTGGAACTTCAAAAGAGCTCCAAAATGGTCTTAAAATGCTTTTACATGGACAAAGTGTACCCATTAAGTACACCAATGGATATTCAATCACTTGAAGTGAATAAGGATCTGTCCCAACCTCGAGAAGAGGATGAGAACTCCTTGGTCCTGAAATACTCTATCTCGATGTAGATGGTGCACTTATTTATCTTGCTAATGCTAGTAAAAGTGGTGCAGATAGTATTGGTAATGTCAGTGCAGGTTATTTATCCGATCCCCATAAAGCTCGATCTCAAATCGACGAGCAGGGAATGCATATGATTGAGATCAGTTATTTATTTAAGAAACATGTGGGTTGGAATGTGATAAAAGATCCACAATATTATACGGAGACAATGTTTCATGCATAACTTAATTAAAGTGAGGATTTATAAAAGGAGATAGAATGAAACACATTTCACCAAAATTATTCTACACACACAACCTTCAGAAAAATGGTGACATTGACGTGCAACAAATATATTCAAGTGATAATCCAACAGATTTATTCATTAAATCTTTGCCAACTTCAACTTTTGAGAAGTTGTATACAAGATTGGAATGCGGAGACTCAAATTCTTAAAACAAGGTTTTCATCAGGGGGAGTAAAATACGTGATGCACTCTTTTTCCTTTACTAAGTTTTTTTCCCATGGGGTTTTCCTTATAAGGTTTTAATGAGGCACCAAGCAATGCGTATTACTAAATATGTGTACTCTTTTTCCTTCACTAGGATGTTTTCCCACGTGTTTTTCCAAGTAACGTTTTAATAAGGCACATTATCTTTTAATGAACATCCAAGGAGGTGTGTTATAAATATATTACATTATGAATGTTCATTTAGTACTCCGTTGTAGATAAGCTTCCCGAAGAAGCTTATCCATATGGGACTCCGCCGTAAATATGTTTATCTATTTAGTACTCTATTAGAAAAAAGCTTCTTGAAGAAACTTATCACTTCGGTACCCGGTTATAGATAAATATTACCCTAGTAGAAGATTATGCATACCGGGTATAATAAGCTTATCCTTTTAATACCTGATTATGGATAAACACTATCTCCGGTAGATGATTATCCATATCGGTTATAATAGCAGCTTACACAGCAGCTTGCGTAACAACTTACACAGCAGCTTCCTGAAGAATCTTATCACTTCGATATCGGGTTATTGATAAACATTATATCCGGTAGAAAATTATCCATATCGGATATAATAGCAGCTTACACAGCAGCTTGCAGTAGCAACTTATACAACAACTTCCTTTCTTCTATTCAATTCATTATGTACATTAGTTTTAAGTTGAATAATATCAATCCCTCTATACTTGTCTTTAATTTCTTTACTTTAAAGTTTTTATTTTATAACAATAGAGATATTCTTGCTATTATTCAAAAATCAATTCATCTAAAATGACTCAAAATCCCCCCCCCCCCCCACCCCCCACCCCCCAAAAAAAATAAAATTACATGTCTACATCGTTTTTGTTATGAAATAATATAAAAGACAAGAACAATATAGAGAGAATAGGGAGAGAAGTATTCTTATTGATACTTGGGATAATCTACAATGGGGTAAGACCCCTCTATTTATAGGCATAGAAAAGACTTAGCCTCAAAGTAAAACTCTTCTATAAGATAGACATTCACTCTAATTAGAGTTCTATTTATAACACTCCCCCTTGAATGTCTATTCAACAATGTGCCTCGTTAAAACCTTAAAACCAAAACCCAATGGGAAAAATTAAAGAAAGGAAAAAGAATACACATGTTTGAATATGCGCCTATTGGTTGCCTCGTTAAAAACCTCGCAAGGAAAACCCAATTGGGACAAAACCTTGTAAGGGAAAAAGAGTGCAACGCGCATTAACTCCCCCTAATGAGTACATCAATTTATATCCTTGAGCATTTGCATTCCAATCTTGTGCATCATCTTCAAAACGATCTTTGGTAAATAAATCATATTGACTTGAATAAATATTCCGCACCTTGAAATCATCATTCTTGATAGATATGAACATCTTCATATAATGTCGTGGAATAACTTTTCAATATCTCCATAGATGCATTCTCAATGCCATCATGCTTATAGTTATAGCAAGATACATATGTACACAAATTGTACAAAGGATGTGGTACTTCAGGACCAAGAATTGCATATGCTTCAAGCAACTTAAATCTTTCAAGTTAAGTCATATAAGCCATATAATAGACTTTAGATGCATATCAAGTTTTCCATGTCATGCTAGACAAATAAGATATCGAAAACTGATTATACATACCTTTGACTTTATACTTTCAAGCATTTGAACTATTGGTTCAAAACTACATGTCTTTCATATGGAATCAATTTTTCTTGAATTGTATCTCTTCCATTTAGTTACTTTCTTTGGGTCAGCAAATGCGTATAGCATGCTTTGCAATATGTTGCAATTGAATTATTCCTTTTATGAACTTCAGGTTCATATCATGATATTCGGGGATATACATATACAAATGATAATTCATCCCATGTAACCTTTTCTCAAGTGTTTATCATGTCTCCCCCTTATGTTAGAAAAGCTAACTTGTTTCCTCAACTTTGGAAAATCATCTTTGTGCATTATCATGTCAATATACACAACACATTAATAATAAGATGAAATTATTTGGTTCCTGACCCTGAACCACTTGTGAGGGGAGAATATAATATACTCTCGTATACAACGTATATCAAACTGATATATATAACTTTGTTCTCATAAGAAACAATTTAGCTATTAAGTGGAAGCACTCAATAATTATCTTGCTAAACCAACTTTGATATAAACCAACTTATCAAGATGAACTATCTTGAGTAGAAAATCTGGAAATTATGCTCGAAGTTAGATTACTGAGCAATTTACCTCGCAAGCACCGGCCAGGCTGCGGGTTAATAACAATTGCGCATGTAACCATATCATAGATGCATCATATGTGGTATACATGGCAGGTGAATGGGCCCATATTCACCTTTGATATTTCCAGAATTTATGGGCTTCAACCCGAACTCTTTAGTTGGTCAGTTTATTAATGAGAACAAGTGATACAAGAGAATTCGTAAAGAACTTTCTAGTTCTTTGATATTCACCTGTGTGAATTTGCACATCATACTTAAAATGAGATGGCTAATACAAATGCTAACTGAACAAATTATCAATATTGGTAAACTTCAAATTTACACCATGACATGTGCACTTATCAATAAACTTCAGGTTTATTATGACATGGGTTTTTATACCAATAGATATCCACTTTATTGTGGCATTCTTTCTTTTGTGTAGTACAAACTGGAGAACAAAGCGGGTAGCTTTTCATATGCAAATTACCCCGCTACAAGTTGTAGTAATAGGAGATATCAAATCCTTCCTTTATTTATAGTCTCAATATAATCAATCGCTTTCGCGTGTACTTTGGAAACTGAATAAGTTTCTTTGAGACTTACTACAGCACAATACTCAATTGTGTTTTTCCAACATAGTAATAATTGGCTCTTCTAGAGCTCTCAATTAATTTTGTACTACCATAGATTCATCAACATCCATGTGGTGAATATCTTTCTTAAAGAGAAAGTTATACCATTATGGTCATGTCAAACTTATATGCAAGATATGTTTCTTGCATTATCGTTGTCCTTTAATAGTCATATTTCCAAAATACTTTGGCGTACAATAGGTACGTGACCAACGATCATTCATGCCATATATCATCTCAAACCTCCTTCTAGGGGTGAGTGTGGTATCTTCTCAAACCTCCTTCTAGGGGTGAGTGTGGTATATTTAATACCAATTTCATGTTCATATTCTTCCAATAATAAATATGTATTCGTGAATCAGATGTTGTCACATTCACTTCGGGGATATGTGATTTTGTTATCCTTTTCAAATCTATAAATGCGTCAGGCATTTGATTTGCTATTCTTTGCAAATGGATAATCTTTTGTGCCTCTTTCACAAATAGAGGTATGTGGATCAAGATGAGATAATGATGCATTTTTCCATAAAATTTCCCGTTTGGTTTCACCAACTTCTCCCCCTAATTTTGGGAAAAGTGTCTCATCAAATTGACAGTCTGCAAATCGTGCAGTGAACAAATCTCCTGTCAATGTTTCGAGGTAGCGAATAATGGAGGGCGATTCAACCTCAACATATATTCCTAACCTTCTTTGCAGACCCATTTTGGTGCGGGATGGCGGTGTTACAGGCACATATACTGCGCATCCAAAGATTCTTAAATGGGATATATTGGGTCCATGACCCAAAACCAATTGCAACGGGGAATATTTGTGTCAATTCGTCAGTCAGAGACGAACTAGCATTGCTGTATGCAAAATGGCGTGTCCCCAAACCGAAGTGGGTAGCCGACGAACTAGTATTGCTGCATGCAAAATGGCGTGAACCCAAACCGAAATGGGCAGCCTCGTTTTCATGAAGAATTCAAGATTATTCTCATCTATTGTCTCAATATGATATCCATTTTGAATGATATCTTTAAAACTCAACAAGTTCCTTTTAGACTTGGAGGAGAACATTGCGATTGATTAAAACTCAACAAGTTCTTCTTAGACTTGGAGGAGAACATTGCATTCTCTAAGATAAACGTCGTGCCTTTGGGCAGAGTTACAGTTGCTCGTCTGGAGCCTTCAATCAATTTACTTCCCATGGTTTGACATACAAAAGAAATATACGAAAATGTTTGATCTTATGAAATATTATAATACGAAAATTCATTATTTTCACTATAATGCGCAGTACCTGCAACCTGTCTAATACAATCTTATAGCACCTATCATAAAATACGTACCTGACAATCTGCTTATGTCTTCTTCATAATCCACTATAATACATGTTCATCCGCCAACGTTTCTCATTCCAGTAATGATTGATATTAATGAAATATTCATTAAATCAAAATGACGACTACTGCATTTGCTCACTTGTCATAATTTCACTATTAATTGTCATATAGCATTTGTACGAAGTATTAACGTTATAATATATTACAACCGTCCTGAAAGTACATGAAATAATAGTGTCTTATTTCCAGTAGTTGTGACATTAGTTATATCATATAAAATAATCATGTCTATACAATTTAAATAAGTTTCTTGGTAATATAAATTATATATAGACATAATAAGCATATACGGTTAAACTCTAGTTTAGTATTTTGAACTAAATGTGAAGTCAAATTAGATTACTTTCTTTCTCTAATTTGGATCTGATGAAAACCTATTTTCATTAGTAACAAAATACCGATAAAAGCAATCAAAATCAAATATTTTGGTACACGGCAAATTCTTGACCAGTGCCCTTTTCCACCGCAGCGGTAACATATAGTTTTTGAACTATTTGCTTTTGGATTCTCATCATTCGTGCTTGTGGCAGAGTGACCAACTTCAGGTTGTCATATCTCTCCTTTAAGCCATTCCACAAGATAAGTGGATCTTTGACTGTGATATATTCAATTTTCAAACCTTCGTCAAGGTCATGGCGCAAGAAAATCAAGGCCTAAGCACAGTTTCAAACCTTCATCAAGGTGATGGCGCAAGAAAATCGAGGCCTTAGCACAATTTCAAACCTTCATCAAGGTGATGGCGCAAGAAAATCAAGGCCTTAGCATAATCTTGGGTGGATGCATTATTTCTGTCTTTAATGGCGTCTCCAAGACCCATTGCATCCAAATGGATTTCAGCATCCAACACTCATGTCATATAGTTCTTGCCCGAAATTTCAAGGGCAACGAACTTTCTTTTCATAATGTCAGACATGAAACAAAATTACATCAAGAGCGTGTTCATACTTACGGGCTCTATTACAATTATCACATTCACTTCAGGGAATGGATCATAATCATCTGTATGTGCTATACACAATCTCATGTCAAATATTACTTTCATAAAGTGAAAGATTATTTTGAGAATCCTTATTGTTCTCATTATCATAATAATGACGATTATAATTTCGTCTATTGCCACGTCCACATCCATTGATACTTTCACGGTAATAATTTTGTCTTCTTTCAGACTTATCACATACTGCTACCACATTCTCTAAAGGGAATGGAGCAAATTCAATTGGACGGATTTTTAATTCTTTGCCCACAATCATACATGAATTTGATCATGGCAAGGCATAGAAATTTTACCACTTCATGTGGGTGTAATTTCTTACGAACTCCATTAGAGTTATAATCAAACTTTGTTGTCTTTGTTTGTATATGAAATCAAATTATAGAATTCCAAAAATTTGAAAGAGAAAAGTAAATTACTTACCTTTAAGGTATACCAATAAATATCGTGATATCAACTATACCTCTTGAGTTTCCATCCCGTTGCATTACTTTATGATGATACTATCTCTTCTATTTTTTTTTTTCGTATAGAAATTCCAATATCCATGTTGGCAGGCGCTTTCATTGCGCCACACAATATTCCAATATTTTCCTTGTAGGGTTGATACAGATATCTCAAACTCGGAAAGGCACGTAGCAGCCTATAATGCGAGGCAGAACCCCCGCGCCGCTTTGCTGCTTCTTCGTCGTTGCTGCCAACCAATTAGTTGCCTGCCAATTGATGAAAAAGAAATATTTGTAAGCGTTAAGAAGGAAAAAAAACAACGCTTCATAAAAAGTTTCTTCAGACGGTAGAGTCTCGTGCTGATAACGTGTTATGAAATAATATAAAAGACAAGAACAATATAGAGAGAATAGGGAGAGAAGTATTCTTATTGATACTTGGGATAATCTACAATGGGGTAAGACCCCTCTATTTATAGGCATAGAAAAGACTTAGCCTCAAAGTAAAACTCTATAGACATTCACTCTAATTAGAGTTCTATTTTTCTAATCCATACATCAAGAGTTCTTAAATAAAGAATATTATAAGTAGCAAAAAACTGAAAAAATGGATATGTCCCTTTGAAATTAACTTTAAGGTGAGAAAGGGAAATGGAAATGGAGCCAAAAAACGGATCGGAGCTTACTCTGTGGTGATATCGGGTGTATAGCTTCTTTTTGGTCTCGAAGTAAAATTCCGATTCAAATGTCAAATTCATGGTTGCTGCAACCCAAATCTAGCAAAAAGGAGTGGAAAATTCGACCTATTTATGTCTCGAAGACTTTAAATGCAGCAGCATATTGAACAATTCACCTTACTGAGAAGCAAAACATTGTGGAATTGTAAGAACTATATTTCATCTCCAAAATTAATTAATTACTTTACCCTAGCTTTGCACATTTATGTTGTTTTTCAAGTTCATAGATTGTAACTTCAATGCATTGTATTATCGTAAATTCGTGATTCCATGATGTTACAACGCAAGAGATAACTAGAACTGAATCAACATTTCTAAGTTAATAGTTGCAAATTATAACTATATTCATCGCTCATCTGTAGAATATGTGCAAATTTTGTATTAATGCTTCTATTTAAATGAGCCAACTGTCACGGACCGGATAAAGCTAAGAAGAGAAGCTTGCAAGAATGCTTGGTATTAAACAAGAGAAAGCTTTGTACAAGTGTTGGATTGCTCTATATTTTCTGTGATACCAATGCCAAATGCTACTAGCCTATTTATAGTTGCTAGAGCCTCTAACCAACGGCTAATATCTATTTGAATGAATGGCTAAGATCAAAGTTCTAGAGAGTTCTACAAATCTCTACAAGTCTCTACATCTAGTAGAATATACAAGATGGAACTAGAATGGTCTAGAGTCTTCCATTGGAAAGATCTAGACTTGGCTAGAGAAATGCTGCCATACGTGCGCCAAATCATCGCCTGCGTGTCGCCCAGTTATCGCCCGCGTGGCATAACCTCTTAGAAAATGGCGGGGCGTGACAACGTTTCTTAATATATTTTCTTATGTAAATTATAAAACTTTGAGTTAAAAGTTGTGAATGTACCCCCGGTCTAGTAAACATACATACATCTCCTCCTTGTGTACTCCGATTACTGTCACTCAAAAGGCCAGTACTCACTTTGGGTATTTTTATTCCTGTTAGAATTGAACTTAGAACTGAACAAAGTGAGTACTTGAAAACCTTCCCCAAAAAAACAAAGTTCTAACACAGATCCAAAGCCTATAACGCAGCACCAATTTAACCCGGTCTGAGTTCAGCCGGCTCACCACCGGTCCACCACCGCGGTCCTGATTGCAACCTCTCTACTCTTCTCTCCGACAACTTCTCTGATCAGGTTATTCTTCACTTCCGATCTCGTTTCCTCATTTCCTCTCAATTACCAATTCCCTTCCTAAACGGTGATCCAATACCTCACAATGCCCTATTCTACATTTGGCATTTTGCTTTACAATTTCTATTTCTCTTACTGATGGAGTTATCTCACTTTCTGCATTGCTCAATTTGGTGTGCATTCGGTTTATCGATTCGATTTTTATCCTTATCGATAATTACTTATCGGTTATCGATTTTTACATATGCTTATCGTTATCGTTTCAATAAGGTTTCGATTTTTTCAATTTCGATTTATCGATTTTTGGGGCTTATCGATTCGATTATCGATAACACCAATAAGCCAAGAGGCGGGCTGCACACTTTGTAAACTTTGAAAACACAAGCAATGATTTACAGTTCTATGTGGCCCTCAGTATTGACGCTGTAAAATAAAGACAGTCTTTGAGCTTCAATAGCATCTCCTGGTCCAGATAAACTTAGTCTCTACAGTCTAAGTTTAAATAGAATATTAACCAAATGAACATCACGGCTGAAACTATTGAGATAATACAACATAATACTTTGATTCTCTAATTTTAAACTAACATATGACAATGTGAACTTCAGACTCGGAATCTTTACTTTCATCGGCTACTTTATCAATATTATCATTTTCAGCCATGTGAAGTGAATGAAGAATGCAACTTACAGTTTATTTCCTGCTTTGTATTCCTCTCCTTCTTCAATTATTTCCCTTACAATTTCCTTCTCCCTTTTCTCCTTCTCCTCAAGCCGTATTGCATTCAATCTGGAAAATGAAACAAATATCATACCTCTCGCTTAAGGAGATCCATAAACGTAACCATGTGATTTCATCTCAAATATACAACATAAGGAATGAGCAAGGACATGAATGAAGCTGCAATTATCACACAAAATAAATTGGAAATAATGAGATTTGAAAGCATCATAAGACATAAGCCAAACATGACCCAAAAAAGCATCATAAGTATACACTGAGATATTCTCAACTATATAAATCTATGTGAAGCTGCACGATTTACACACTCTACAGACAACGTTATCAAGAAAAGGGAGCGCGTTGACACACGAGCACAGAAGCTTCATGCTATAAGCACACACACATGTATACATCATATTAACAATGTATTACTAAATATTCTACTATGTATCAGCTTCAAAGCATTTCAAAGGATAGAGAGAATTGCAAATTTTCCTTTAGGCTTTAGAAGGTAAACTCAATTCAACTACTACCATAGACTAATCTCATGGGCAAAGGATCAAACAAGAAACTAGTTAACAACCCTAAGCAAAATGCGTTTGGAAAACTAGTTAACAACCCTAAGCAAAATGCGTTAGGAAAACTTCTACTAAGTATTATGTTGTATTATACAGGCGATTAAATAGAACTTAAGAATTAAGAATACAGGCGACTTTTAGAAACTAAAGCTGGAGCAAACAAACAAAGATGGGGAAATAAATGTAAACGCCAAAATAGGTCCACTGCATTAGACAACGTAGTAGTTTCTCCACTTGACAAACACTTTGGGTTAAATCAATCTGCTTTTACAATTACAGCACTTTTGAATCGAGATTCATACCTGGGTGCGAAATAAACTCTAAATCCAAAGCAAAGGGTGCGAATAAACACCCTAGGGATCTGATTGTTTTTTGGTTTGGGAGAAAATGAGGAAGAAGATAGAAATTGCTTGGTGACTAAACTGAAGAAGCTGCGCAGCGCAGAGTTAGGGTTAGCCAAAGTATTACTATTCGGTAATGTATTGTATAGCAGTATATATGCGAAGGGTTAGGCAACGAAGAGCGAAGGATAGGGTAGTAATATTATTATAAAATAAGCATATATTTGTCTTTTTAATATATCTTATCGATTTATCGATAAACCGATAAACCGCATGGCTAAAATCGAAATCAAATCGATAAACCGATAAGGAAAATTTTTAGAAATCGAAATCGAATCGATAAACCGATAAATCGATATCAATAAACCGATAATAAATAATCGATTCGATTTATCGATAAACCGATTCGAATGCACACCCCTAGGCCCTAGATGCAATCAGGACCACGGTGGTGGACCGGTGGTGAGCCGGCTGAACTCAGACCGGGTTAAATTGGTGCTGCGTTATAGGCTTTGGATCTGTGTTAGAACTTTGTTTTTTTGGGGAAGGTTTTCAAGTACTCACTTTGTTCAGTTCTAAGTTCAATTCTAACTAGGGGTGTGCATTCGAATCGGTTTATCGATAAATCGAATCGATTATTTGTTATCGGTTTATTGATATCGGTTTATCGGTTCGATTTCGATTTCCAAAATTTTGCTTATCGGTTTATCGATTTATCGATAAATCGATAGGATATATTGAAAAAACAAATATACCCTTATTTTATAATAATATTACTACCCTACTGTCTGCTAACCCTAACCTATTTTTATTTTCCAATTTCTAGCGCAGCTTCTTCAGTTCAGTCACCATTCACCTTCACCAAGCTAATTTTTCGATCTTCTTCCTCATTTTCTCCCAAACCAAAAAACAATCAGATCCCTAGGACTAAATATTGAAGGACTTAGTGTTTATTTCGCACCCTTTGTTTTGGATTTAGAGTTTATTTCGCACCCAGGTATGAATCTCGATTCAAAAGAGTTGTAATTGTTGCTAGAGGCTCCGTTGTCACTGTGTAGCCCTAAATACTGAAGGACTGTTTATTGCTAAAACTCTGTCCTCAATTGCAATTTCATTTTGTACGCTATTGTTCATTATTGTTGATGAGTTAAGTGTTATTCTGGGTTCATTGGACAGCAGTTTCTGTTTGTTGCATAAGTTTTTTTTTCCTCTTCATTTAATGTTATTGTTTTTTCGTGGTATACAGAGGACCTGAAGGAAGTGGTGTGGAACTAACTGTGCGTCGTGGATCCGAGACAAGGAACCTACCATTGATGTGCGTTCATCTTGTTGAACTCTTCTAAAGTTCTCTACGTTCTTTACACTGTTACAGGTGCACTCACTGTTAGTATGCCATATTTGAAGATAACTTTTCTTTGGTAGACAATAAAATTGTCTGGAAAGTGAATCCTGCCCTTGATATTGCTGCTATTGGATTTTCTTTTCTGTCTAGTTATTGCATACTTCCACTAAAATTCTCTAGAATTTTGATGATTTGGCTACATGTTCAAAGAGTGAAACATCTAGGTAGTATTTTCATAAATTTCGGATTGATAGTTATCTGATCTCCCTGTAGGTGCTGTAAAAGAAGCGATCGAAGCCTTAATGAAAAGCAATGTTAATGCCTTTGTGTTGGACCTTCGGGATAATAGGTGACGTGCTCTCAACATGTCTTCATTTTGGATACTCTTTATTGGTGTCTGAAAGTCTAAATCTTTGTGCAGTGACGGTCTCTTCCCAGAAGGAGTTGAGATAGCAAAAATTTGGTAAGCTTTTTGTATTTGGATTTTCCAGCTTGAGCATCGTTGCTCCTTTAACACTAATATTATTGCTATGAAGAAGACTAAAATGTGTCATGCTATGAATTTGCTGCCAACCAGGTTAAACAAGGGTGTGATTGTATACATTTGTGATAGCCGTGGTGTTCGAGATATTTATGACAGAGATGGGAGCAACGTGGTAGCTGCTTCAGAACGCCTAGCAGTGCTGGTAAGTCTACTCCGTAAATTATTCGTTTGCGTGTAGAGACTAATAGCCTACTGCTGTTATCACTTTCTGCCTAATCTCGCTAAGTAGTTTTTCTGATGAAGGTAGAAAATGGAGCTGGTTTTGTTTTTCCTTTGTGTATTTACATAACATGACCAATTTCTTGTCTTAGTGATGCTCATGGAGTCAGACTGTAGTTTCATTTGTCAATTATTATTGCTTAATGATGTATAATAATCCTATGTTTCTTTACTAAAACATGAAATACATAATTTGCTCCACAAACTAATGCACTTTCCGGTCAGAAGCTCACTCTCTGTGACAGACTGCATTGTAAGCTTTTCTTTGGCTCACCAAACTTGTTCTAGTTTCTCTTTCCGTCATTTTAAGTTCACATATTGATTCCGGCCATCCCCCTTCCTCCCCTAAGATGAGAGGGAGGAAGTGTACAGCCCGCCTTAAGTTCACACATTAAGTTCTAGCTTTTCTTGGGCTTTCAAAGTTTACGAAGTATACAGCCCGCCTTTTGGCTTATTGGTTTTATCGATAATCGAGTATATAAGCCAAAAAAATCGATAAATCGAAATCGAAAAAATCGAAACCTTATTGAAACGATAACGATAAGCATATGTAAAAATCGATATCGATAAGTAATTATCGATAAGGATAAAAATCGAATCGATAAACCGAATGCACACCCCTAATTCTAACAGGAATAAAAATACCCAAAGTGAGTACTGGCCTTTTGAGTGACAGTAATCGGAGTACATAAGGAGGAGATGTATGTATGTTTACTAGACCGGGGGTACATTCACAACTTTTAACTCAAAGTTTTAAAATTTACATAAGAAAATATATTAAGAAACGTTGTCACGCCCCGCCATTTTCTAAGAGGTTATGCCATGTGGGCGATGACTGGGTGACACACAGGCGATGATTTGGCGCACGTATGGCAGCATTTCTCTAGCCAAGTCTAGATCTTTCCAATGGAAGACTCTAGACCATTCTAGTTCCATCTTGTATATTCTACTAGATGTAGAGACTTGTAGAGATTTGTAGAACTATCAAGAACTTTGATCTTAGCCATTCATTCAAATAGATATTAGCCATTGGTTAGGGGCTCTAGCAACTATAAATAGGCTAGTAGCATTTGGCATTGGTATCACAGTAAACATAGAGCAATCCAACACTTGTACAAAGCTTTCTCTTGTTTAATACTAAGCATTCTTGCAAGCTTCTCTTCTTAGCTTCTCTTAGCTTTGTTGTGGCAATATTTCGGGGAAAGGCTGACTTAGCACATCGCTGCTGCCATACGTGCGCCAAATCATCGCCTGCGTGTCGCCCAGTCATCGCCCGCATGGCATAACCTTTTAGAAAATGGCGGGGCGTGACAACGTTTCTTAATATATTTTCTTATGTAAATTTTAAAACTTTGAGTTAAAAGTTGTGAATGTACCCCCGTTCTAGTAAACATACATACATCTCCTCCTTATGTACTCCGATTACTGTCACTCAAAAGGCCAGTACTCACTTTGGGTATTTTTATTCCTGTTAGAATTGAACTTAGAACTGAACAAAGTGAGTACTTGAAAACCTTCCCCAAAAAAAACAAAGTTCTAACATAGATCCAAAGCCTATAACGCAGCACCAATTTAACCCGGTCTGAGTTCAGCCGGCTCACCACCGGTCCACCACCGTGGTCCTGATTGCAACCTCTCTACTCTTCTCTCCGACAACTTCTCTGATTAGGTTATTCTTCACTTCCGATCTCGTTTCCTCATTTCCTCTCAATTACCAATTCCCTTCCTAAACGGTGATCCAATACCTCACAATGCCCTATTCTACATTTGGCATTTTGCTTTACAATTTCTATTTCTCTTATTGATGGAGTTATCTCACTTTCTGCATTGCTCAATTTCTCAATGGGGTTAATTTTTGGTTTATTTCTCAATTTCGAACGGAAAGAAAGTGATAATGGAGCATGGGGGATTGAAAGTGATTTTGGGCGTTCTTAAGGATGACTAAAGCTGGAAGCTAAGCAAATTGCAGTTGCGACAATTTTCTAATGGAGGTTTGAATTGGAATTGTTAAAGTGTGTCACTGTCTCATCCGAAAGTTTAAGTTATTAGAGAGAGCACACTTTTAATTTCTTAATTAAGTCTTCAGCACCCCCCCACGCGCAAGCTTGATTCTTTTTCATGAGCCAAGCAAGCACGTAAAAATTCATTTTGATAATGGGTGGTGAGACTCGAACCCGGGACCTCTACCTTCTCTGATACCATGTTGAATGTGTCATCATCTCCTCTAAAATCATAAGTTATTAGAGAGAGCACTCTTTTAATTATTTAATTAAGTTTTCAACAGGAGTTGTGCAGACTTAAAGGTGACACAAGATATGTGAAGTTCAAGGTTTTAGTTTGGAATGGTGCAGAGCACCTTTCTTTATTTGCGATGTAGAAGTCTTTTTTTTAAAGGAGAGGGAGTTGGGGATGAGGAAGAAGATGGAGTATTGAAAGAGAAAAAGAGTGGAGATATACGAAAAAGATCACTTCTAACTAACCTGGAGAATGATCCCTCCTAGTATTTTTTGGTGTTTATGAACAGAAAGAAATGAGAGATGCTTTGATGGTGTACCAGCTCCAATTCACTCTATTAAGGCTAGGTGCTTAATGTTTCTTTTTAGTTGGCACAAATTGTCCCGTGTAGATAACCCTGATAGCTTTCTGAACTTTGCCAACACCTTGGTCTTAGATTAACATTTCTTGTATTAGAGCTAACTTAGTTCTTTTTGCTGTATTATCTTTTGTACTACTGCATCTTCTTGATGCAATCAATGAACAAATTACTTCATAAAAAAAAAATCACTTCTAACTAAACCAGTCAAGTGAAAGGAGCCTGCTTAACCACTCCTCAAGGAAATTTTATGAATTTCTTTTAGAAAGTTTTGTTACTTGGAGAGTGAGGTGGAGCATGCATTTTATTGCCCAACTTGTGGCTGCTTTTGTGTCCCGACAGGACGGTAATAGTTCCACTTTGAAGTTTTGAACGAGAATGAGGGGGTAAGAGGTTGCCTGTAAAGTAAGAGCGTGAAACTGACCTTCTCAGACAAGTGTAGGTGTCAACTTATGTATTTTCCCTTTTCCTTACATTGTTGTGTGAATGGTTTACTCTGATGCAGGAGTGTCTGTAGTGGTCTGTTATCATGGGTGAACCGGGAAAGCATAGAATCTTAATGGTCTCTGATTTTTTCTACCCCAATTTCGGTGGTGTAGAGAATCACATATACTATCTGTCACAATGCTTGATTAAGGAAGGCCACAAGGTCAGTGAGCACTGTCATCTCTCTCAAATTGGTCTTGAATGAATATTATTAATAAGAGATTAATTTTGTTATAATGAGATATTTTTTATGAATTCATTCTTTTTACTGTTCTTTTGTGTAAATCTCAGGTGGTAGTTATGACTCATGCTTATCAGAATCGTTCTGGTGTAAGATATATGACAAATGGCCTGAAAGTTTATTATTTCCCGTGGAAGCCATTTCTCATGCAAAACACATTGCCAACCTTCTTTGGGACACTTCCCATTACTAGGACAATTCTGATTAGGGAAAAAATATCGCTGGTACATGGACATCAAGCCTTCTCAACCTTATGTCATGAAGCTCTAATGCACGCTCGCACCATGGGTTACAAAGTTGTATTTACTGATCATTCTCTCTATGGTTTCGCGGATGTTGGAAGCATTCACATGAATAAGGTACTACAATTTACGCTAGCCGATGTGACTCAGGCTATCTGTGTTTCTCATACAAGCAAAGAGAATACGGTTTTAAGGTCTGGTTTGCCACCTGAAAAGGTTTACGTTATTCCAAATACGGTGGACACGGCCATGTTTAAGCCTACTCCTGAGCGACTCAACAGGGATGAAATTGTTATTGTTGTGTTGAGTATGTTAGTTTATAGGAAAGGAGCGGATTTACTTGTCGAAGTTATCCCTGAAGTGTGCCGTTTGCATCCCAATGTAAGTGTTCTTCATCATCACGATCTTCGTTAAAAAATTAGTCTATGGATTATGACCTTGTTTGTGCATTCCTGAACATTGGCTACTCATTTTGCTGCAGGTTCGCTTCATTGTTGGAGGAGATGGACCCAAATGAGTGCGTTTGGAAGAAATGAGGGAAAAACACTCTCTTCAAGACCGAGTTGATATGTTGGGTGCTGTCCCTCATGCTAAAGTACGGTCTGTACTAATAACTGGCCATATATTTTTGAACAGGTACGTGACCTTCAAGTGTTATTTATTTTTTCACATAGTTGATTATTTATATATTTAGTCGCAAATGTGAGACTGAAGTATCAAGACCATGAATGCTATGTGGCCCTTTAAAACTTGTCTCAGATGACAAGCTAAATCAGATTTATTGGTTTCAATATTCTTCCAGAATCATCGCAAAGAAAAAGAAACAGTGAATGGTTACGCTACCGCGTGGCTAAGGCCAAATGCGGTCTAGTAGACAAGACAGTTTTGTATAATTTGAGCTTCTGCTGCTCATAGCAATGTAAATGTATAACTCCTGACAGATACTCCTTGTTCCACCATTCATTCTTCTCCGGAAGCAAAAGAATAACATCTGAAGCAGAAGTAGGTTTTGCTCTTAGGACAAGAGGGGTTGCTCTGATGGTAAGCAACCCCCACTTCCAACCGAGAGGTTGTGAGTTCGAGTCTCCCCAAGAGCAAGGTGGGAAGTTCTTGGAGGGAAGGATGCCGGGGGTCTATTTGGAAACAGCCTTTCTACCCAAGGGTAGGGGTAAGGTCTGCGTACACACTACCCTCCCCAGACCCCACTAAGTGCGATTATACTGGGTTGTTGTTGTTGTTGTTGTTGATTTGTGGTTGACCAACAGACAGTTTCCACCTTCCCCGTTTCTAATCCTAGATTTATGCTCCTGTTTCTTTCATTATTGGTGCCAGTTCTTTAACAGAAGCATTTTGCATAGCTATATTGGAAGCTGCAAGTTGTGGATTATTAACAGTCAGTACGCGTGTAGGAGGTGTTCCCGAGGCACGTCCATGATTCTTTTCTCTTTGCTTGACTAGTTAATATCTCCTTGCCTCTACTTTGTTAGTTGTTCCTTCTTCTATTTTATCATGTTTTTTTTTACTTCTCTGTCAGGTGCTACCAGATGATATGGTTGTTCTGGCCGCGCCAGATCCTACGACTATGGTGCATGCAATCACAAGGGCTATACATATGCTTCCCCAGATTGATCCACAAGACATGCACAATCGTGTTAGTACCACATTTCCTTTTGCTTATCCTTTTCTCCGTCTTTCCTTCTTGGGAAAGGTAGCAAGGGCCGTTTGGTATCTGCTCTCTTAAGATGTAACCATAGTCTTGTAATTTTAGCCTCTTAGGTGACATGTCTTGATCCAAAAGCAAAAAACAAAAAAATTCCAATTCTTTTATTTCTGCTTCTTTGATAAAAATCGCATGCTTAGAAAATGATATACTTCCTATAATTACTCCTTTGTTTCATTTTATATGGTAGTGTTTGACTGAGCATAGAGTTTAGACAACAAAAACAACAACAACCCAGTATAATCCCACTTAGTGGGGTCTGGGGAGGGTAGTATGTACGCAGACCTTACCCCTACCCTGGGGTAGAGAGGCTGTTTCCAAATAGACTCCCAGCATCCTTCCCTCCAATAACTTCCCACCTTGCTCTTGGGGAGACTCGAACTCACAACCTCTCGGTTGGAAGTGGGAGTTCCTTACAATCAGAGCAACTCCTCTTGTTTAGAGTTTAAGAAAAAAAGATTTTTTTTTACCACATGCCAAAAGCATCTTTAGAACTTGCGGTCTAAAACATGTCATGCCATTTCTGTGGCTATAAAAGCATGTCGGTAGGTGTAAAATGAGAGTTTTAAGCTTAAAGACTTCCCAATTACATAAAGGTGTTGTTCGTTTTTATCATAACAAAAAGGAAAGAGTACATATAAAAAGGAATAGAGGGAGTATGAGTCTACATATTACCCTCTCCAGACCCCACTTGGTGGGACTATACCGGGTTGTTGTTGTTGTTGTTTGGAGAATGAGTCTGTTGCGAAGAAAGGTTCAGGTTTTGTCTATGGTGATGCAGAATCTTGCATGACAGTTTAGGAGATTTACATGGAACTCTCTGGGAAGAGGAATCCAGTTTGTGGACTTGTATTGATGGTGCACAAGAATATTTTTGTCACCAGCTTCAAGTCTGTTAAACTTAATAGACATGGCTAAGAAGTTTAAGAGAAAAGAGAGGGGATGAGACCTAACTTGCTTGGACTCGGGTGCGGGTATCCGATACGGGGATGAATCCAAGTATCGGATTCGGCAAAATCTAAATTTTAAAATTCGGGGGTGCGCATCCGAATATGGATACGGGTGTGGGGATTCAGCTAATAAAAAATAGAGCTATAAAAATATTGTAATTTTGAGAGATATTCTGGGAAAAACTTACATGAATATTGTAGAATTCAATCTTCATTCTCCAAGATGGACATTATTCTTTCATTCTCCTAAAATCCTAAATCTGTTTTATTTTGAATTTTGATAAATCAGAATCTCAATTTTTCTCCCAAATTTGTCGATAGATTCCGGTCAAAGTGTCCGAAGTCAATTGACCGAATCCGGAACGTATCCCGCTCCCGTTCCCGTCCCCATCTCGTATCGGGACGAGGACGGCACCAAAATCAAAGAGTCCGCAACTTAGGATGAGACATTATATATGCAACATCAATCCAAATATTTAGAAGCTTAAATAACAATGTACTCTTCTTTTTTGGGAAGGAAAGGGGTGGCTAAGCACAGGACATCTGAGAAAGAAGGGAAAGCTGAGGATAAAACGATCTCTTTGGCCTGAATCTTTAGAGAACACATGCATCTGTGTTGGAGATGGTAGAAAGGGATTTGATATGACCCTTTGGAAGATCAGTTTCCAGACCTGTTTACATTGGTACAATGTCCAAATGCACCTTAGTTGATTGCAGATTTTAATGAGGCTTAGAGGTAACATTTAGGAGAAATTTAAATGATAGGTAGATGACAAGAGTTGCTGAATTTTTCAGTACACTAGATTCATTTCAAGTTTCTCTAGCAGTGATGAAAGGATAATATGAAATGTGTTATAGATGGTGTTTTCTCATTTAGTCCGTCCAAGAATCATAGACGGATATGTTTTTTGGGTTATTGCTCACCTCTACACAGCATTATCAGCACCTTCTTAGTGCTGAAGTTGTGAACAATAATACTTACCTTTTCAAAAAACAATACTCCCTCCGTTTCATATTGTTTGAGGTACTTTCCTCTTTATTCTGTTCCAAAATAAATGATATATTTCTAAATTTGAAAATAATTCAACTTTAAACTCTTTATTTTACCTTTTTTTGCCCTTGGTGAGAAGTTTTTATAGCCACACAAATGGTATAGCCCCACAAACCTTTTACCCCTTAGTCTTTTAAGACACAAGTTTTAAAAGTCTTATTTTTTTTTCTTAAACTCTATGCCGAGTCAAACTACCTCCAACAATATGAAACATAAAGGGCACATTTGTTTATGGTTTCACCTTATTGATGAATTATGATAAAAAAAGTTGCAGGGAGTTGGTTTGGAGTACAGCTTTAAACTATAATGCGATAAAGCATTTCTACGAGTTTGTTATATCTAAATAGTAGGGGATCATATTATTTACTGACATTCAGTTCTACTTCCAGATGAAAAAGCTTTACAGTTGGCCTGATGTAGCCAAGAGGACCGAAATTGTTTACAACCGTGCTTTGAAATGCTCGAATCCACCTTTGCTAGATCGATTATCAAGGTATGCCACTATACTAAAGGTAAATAATGGTTTGTCAACGCATGTTATCACCCTAGAGAAATAAGTCGAGAATGGATAAAAATCAAATAGTTATTTGCTATTTCTCTTTTGGTAGTGAAAGACCCTCTTGTCATTATTGTGTAGAATCTTAAATACATATTAATTGAGCAGAAAACTGGTGGTTTTGAGGTTTGTTTGGGACTAATTTGTGGTTCAAGTAAGTTCAGATGATTGAGTTGCAGCATATGTTTTCTGGATTCTTTTTTCCTTCTTTTGATGTCCTAAATTGTGCATAAAAGAGTACACAAAGCTTACATGTCAACTTGTACGCCTCCAGGCAACTGAATATGACTGTTTAGTCACCTGGTGTCCTCATACTGTGGGGAAGCATGTTACTAGATTCAATAATCAAACTTGTAGGCCTTAGGCAGTTAAACATTGATCTGGTTTGTCCTCTTAGTTCGTTTATTGAGCAATGATTGTCCAACTCGAGTCAGCTCTCTAACTATTTAATAATTTGCAGATGAATAAATGTCTCTTGCGGTTGATTAAACTTCCAGGTTAATTTTGCTGACAACCTTTTGCTAGGTACCTTACATGTGGCACTTGGGCAGGGAAAATATTTTGCATAGTTATGATAGTATATTTTTTGCTTTGGCGTCTCTGCAATTATGGCAAGTAAGTTCCTCACTCGAGTGTACTGGTGAATTCATTTGGTTCCTGTCACAGAGTTTTTGTCCTTTTATAAGCCTATCGGGATTCTTTTTGAAATCTTCCTAAGTCTGACAAGGATGTTGAGGTGGTACCTGATATTCAACTTCATAATTCTCAACAAGAGGAGACGCCATTTGGTTCCGGTGTGGAAGAAAGCTTATGATTTCCGGTGCTTTACCTATTGGTGCAGCTGAAGGTCATTTACTATTCAAATAGTGTGGAATTAGGTTTTAGGTGTAAATATTTTTTTGTAATTAGAAGCAGTAGCAAGTTTTAGGGGTCTATTGTTAAGACGAAAGGAAGAGAACAAATGCAAACTATGAAAAGCATAATATATCCATCTTGAAATACTATTCTTGCCAATTCCTTTCCTCTGATTCCTATTCCTTCGAACTAACTGACACTTACCCTCACTAAAGATTCTGAAGCTTGGAGTTTAAATTTGAGATTCTTATTACTTTTCATTTTCTCGTCTTTTCAGGGGCCTATCAATGATGTTAAAATGGTCGTACCTGCTTTTGGAGCAGTTCTGTTACTCCAGATTTTAGTCAATTGGTACTAATATAATTCCTTTCTCGCATGAAGTAAAAACAAATACGAGACATATATTCATTCATTTGTTCTTTTTCCATGAGATAGAAATATATTTACAATAGTTATATGATTACATCACAATTAAAGAGAACCTACTCTCTGTGATATGCCCTGGTAAAAAGATCATCTGCCTATGAGTTGGATATAAGATCTTCAATGGGATTTGAGCATCTCTCTTCATCTTAATACTTGTAACCTTTGTGCCAAATACTTCAGTGTATTAGACTATTAGATTCCCCCCCCCCCCCCCCCCCTTCTTTTTTGTTGAAAATTTTGGCATCTTGCAGATAATAATAATCGTCATCGTTGCTATTATTCCGATTTTGTTATTCAAATTTAATTTGCTTGAGCTGGAAGGGCTCATCTTCAGAAAGTGTAATTCCAAATGGCAGTTGTTGCCTACTGTTGGTATTCGAACTTGGAAGACCTAATTCAATATGGCCAAGTATCTTAAGAGGAAGGAAGAGTGGAGTTCAAGTATAGCTGCAGGCTGTGGCGGACCCAGAATTTACGCAACTTTAATCGTAATTTATATATATATAGTATTATTTTTTGATGAAGCGGGTTCAATTGAACCCGCTTGTCACCACGTGCGTCCGCCACTGGCGGCAGGTCGAGGCTCAAGAACAAGTTGCCTCAATTTTTTAAATGATGGTAGTGTTCGAGTTAGCTTGTGCACACCTACGTTATTTCACTATCTCATATCTAAAATACAACAAAGCTTGTAGGGAGTTCAAGGTACACTTAGCGTGTGCACTACTTGTAGGGATATCAACCCCCTCTGACCTCTATGTCACAAATAGTCTCATAAATGTTGATTGGCAATCCATAGCAAGTTACAGAGAAAATGTACTAGAGTATTATTATTTTCGAAGAACGGTAATAACTTACAATATTTATATAGTCATGTAAGAGACTCTAAATTGACCAAGCCGAAGCCAGAGAAGCCCTTGACAGTCTCGCGCAAGTATAAAAATGAACATTTGCAGTTTTGCACACAAAAAAGGCAAGCCAAAGAAAAACCTGAAGTCAAAATTAAAACACTTCTTATACTTTTGTAAGCTTTACTTATTTATTTGTATTACTTACAGGTAGGAGTGGAAAATGGGGGTCGGGTTGGATATGGTTCGGGTCGAAACGGGTAATGAAATGGATAAATTATTCGATCCGATCATATTTAATATGGATAATATGGATAACCATATTATCCATGAATTCTTGCATATGATAACTTTTGGGAGAATTCTAAGTCTCCTTAACTTGAGGAACCCCCAATTTGAGGCTTTACAAATGTAAAAGTTTGACACATTGGTTATACATTGGTTAACCATTTAGAAAATGGTTCTTATCCATATTTGATCCGTTTTTTAAAAGTTCATTAGACAATCCATTTTTTAGTGGATAATATGGGTGGTAACTATTTTTCTAAAACCATTTTGCCACGCCTACTTACAGGATAACCCTTCTTTATCTTTTTCTGCTTCAATTTCCTCTCATGAATAGTGGCGAAGGCAGGATATCCACCAAGAGGGTTTAAAAAAAAAGTTGAAAAAGATTATAGCTAGTGGGAATTGAACCTATGACCTTACAAAAGTTTTGGATCCCATTGTCCACTAAGTTATACTTTTGGATTGTGTCAAGGGGACTAAAAGCTTAATATATAGAGATAAAAAATAAATTTTGCCTTATATATACAGTGTAATTTTTTGGCGAACCCCCTTCCGCCGCTCTAAATTCGCCACTGCTCATGAATATTACTACTTGAATTGTTGTAGTGCATTTTAATTCGTTAATTCCACATTCCTTCGTTCGTTTTAGAGGAATCATTATATGTTTTTCTTCTTTTTCCAACTTCCCAAATTCAGATTATCCACCTTTTAAGTTATATACGCGAAAATGTTAAAAACATTTACTCTCTCAATGAATTCTAACATGTGATAGTAAGTCAGCTATTATTTTTACCAAATTACTCAATTAATGCTCAGCATAATATTACATGTAATTATCAAACAAGTAACAATCTTCGTGTGAATATTTTTACACATTTAGTGCATTCAACTTAAAACTTTTTGAAAAATTACAACCATTTTGAAGAGTTCGGAAATCCCAAAAAATTTGGACGTTTAAGTAGAGAAATCTCACTAATAGAAAATTTAGATATCAAAGTTTTAACAATTATTATGCTTATTTTCTCAGATTATGACTTACGATCAGCCAAAGAAGAGTAAATAATTCTTCAAATCGAAGCTTACACTGTTGCCCTACTTTTAAGGTTGCAAACAGTTTTAGAAATTTAGAGGAAATTTCTATTATTTTTTGTCATCGGCAACTTGCCTAATATAAATATACATACATTTAACAACATGTTAGAATCAAGTCTCTTCTTGGTGGTAGAAGAATACAAAGAGACAATGCAAGAAGTTTGTCAAGCTAGCAGCGACTACCCATCCATCCAGTTATTATATAACAAAGAAACCACTAAATAATTATAATGTTGGCATCTACACTAAATTGCACACGCTCCGACTATTTCATAAAGTATCTGCTATTTCTCACGAGCATATGTATAATGTATGTACAAGATAACACTGCACACCAAAACTTATACGGATGAAGAGAAGAATTTACCAATTATTATTAGGTTAAGTTCAAATTTAAGCCTTAATCTCACTTGATTTTCATGATCTCACTTTATTGACCAATTTGTTTTTTCCTTCCATGAGATGATTCTAATTTATTGGTTCGATGGACAAGAAAATTGAGCTAACCACAAAAGAGCTTGTATTGTATTCGATATATAAAAAATAACTAATGACACTTTTTCAGATTAAAAATAACATACTAGTACTAGTAAGGGCATGGTAGTATAAATAGATAATAAAAGAAATAAAATAGAAACGGAAGATCTCCTTTGGAAAATTTCATTATGAGAGTCAAATGGTCTGTTCCTCTTGGAAATTTTTGAGATATTAACAGCCCGTTTGAAGCCGAGGGTCGATTGTGAACAGCCTCTCTACCCTTTCGGGTAGGGGTAAGGCTCGTCTACAAATTACTCTCCCCAGACCCTACCTTGTGGGATATTACTGGGTAGTGTTGTTGTTAACAGCCCGTTTGGACCTAAGAATTTTTTTCATCCTTTTTGATTTTTTTTTTCGAAATCAGTGTTTGGCCATAAAAATTTTCAATATTCACTTGAAATGAATTTTGGAATTTTCGAAAATTTGAAGAACTCCAAAAAGCTGTTTTTCAAAATTTTCACTCAGATCAATCACAAAAATTCAAAAACAACCAAAATTATATACATGTCCAAGCACAACTCTAATTTTCAAATACCATTTCCACTTGAATTTTTTAACTTGTACAATTCTTATGTCCAAACGCCCACTAATATACATTGCCGACGGAGAGTTTGGAAACTAATCAATTCTTAAACATTAATAAATATCCACTAGAGAATAAAACAAGAAATTAAGGGCCAAAAAAGGATTTGGGCCATTTGCACGCCAACAACAGAGGGGGTTCGATTTGGTGAAAAAGACTGATTCAACGAGATGTGTGAACTATATTTCAATACTAGTAAGACATTTTTTAGACAAGAAGAGAATCAAAAAAGGATCGAGCTAGTGACAATTTTTAGGGAACAGACATACAGGGTCCAACTGATTTATTGATAGTGCAGTTTTTTTGGTTCACATTTTATCCTGATTTATATTAGTATTAATAAAATGACTAGGGCTCACCAAATACCATTTACATACCCTATTATTCAAAATATAAACATGGAGACATGCCCTAATATCCTATATGTATGACAGTTTCAGGAACTTTTTGAGTAATATTTCGTTGAGGTTGAAAAATAATATTTGAAGTTACGTTGAAGTTGAAAAATAGTATTTAGAAGTTGAATTTTTACTTGGACAACAACAATAATAAACACATTGGAGTCCCATAAGTAGGGTAGGGTAGAGTATATGTTGAGCTTACCCTTACCTGGAAGATAGATAGGTTGTTTGCGATAGAACCCCAGCTCAAGAAAAACGAAAAGAAACAACAGAAACGAGCAATATCAATTTCTATCTGGACATGAACTTTAATACTATTTAGAGAAGTTCTTGAATTTGCAAATACCGAACTTCAGTACTTGTATATAATGAAATGTTATTTATGGTAATATATATACTGTTAAACCATATCAAAGTTGAAGTAATTTAAACATGTAAATGAAATTAACTCTCTAATCTCCATCTTGTGTGTAAAAGAAAATGCTGTATAAATCAGAACCAAGGTAGTTTTCTGCTCCAGTGCAATTCAAGTGTAAATTAAGTCCGTTCATTTCTCATAGTTCAGTATGGTTAATTATTTTGAAATATTGGACACTTGATAAGCTAAGCTTTTGTACATTGAAAATACAATTAAGTAAATAAAAACATGCTCTTTCTTACTGTTAAACTTATGTATAACACAATCCAACAGCTGCACACATTGCTCATAAACCTTAATAAATGAGAGAAAAATAGAAGATAAGACGATATTAGATGATAAAAACATCTTGAATACTTATGTACTTAACAAATTAAGGCTGAGATCAAACTAGAATCAGCTCTTAAAATGGATGGATACAACAATACAACATCAGTAAATTAAAATCTACTCTAATATATAAAAGCAAATCTAAGTAGATAAAGAGATGTCCCTCTTATTTTAAATCTATATATGTGACATAGCTTGCCAATGCTAGCTAGTCTAAGCACAACACAAATTCGAATTAGTCGGGCCCCAAAACAGATACCGACGATGGAAAATTTTTAAAAAAACGAGAAAAACCCCCTTGGAATGGAGCCAAGTACATGGTCCCTCTCCTACTTTGACCTAGTGGCCAAAACCCTAATTAATAAATAATAACTGCTGCATCTTAATAGAAATTTTAATTAAGTAGAAGTTGAGCTAATATATAGCTACTAGCTGAAGTTTCTATCACATAAGTAAGCTTCTAATAATAGAAGCTTGAACACTGTCACTTTCAGTTGATTCCAAAAGCTGTGATAATCTATCACTTAGCCCATCCACTTCTCTGTGTAAATTCCTTATATAGTTGCAAGTTTCTTGCAAAACTTTGGAAGCTGAGACCTGTTTAATTTAATAAAATAAAGCCATACAAATGTTAGAAACTAGATATATTTGATCTCCCTTTTTCTTACTCTAACATAAAAGAACTTAAATGTAGGGAAAAGGGTGCATATTGAGGTAACAATGTGTCCAAAATTAGAATAGTTAATTCCATTTTGATATCTTAATAAGAATGAAACTAAGGATATTATGCAGTTATCACGTACTAAGGATGTCAGCTTTTGTAAAATTCTTTTACGAGGAAGCAACATCTTATTCTTAAAAAAATATAGTTGCTTATATATGAGGTCTACATCTTATTCTTTTCGCGAGAACTTCCGAATCATAAACCAATTCAGAAGGGGCTCCATATCATATTGTTGTCAGTAAAAACCCTATATTGGTAATCCAATAGGTCAAGCAAGTCTGCAGGCAAGCCTGTCGGCTATTGGCTTCTTTCTATATCCCTATTCAAGAAAGCTATTGTTGTATTATTGAACACAGTTCAGGGAGTTAATTACTTCATGTTAGACCGCGACTTTGCACTCTTTCTTTTTATATGAAATGTTATTGAGGAAAAAAAAAAAGAATGTGTCGAGGAAGCAAACAAGACAACAACATTTTGGCTTAAAATTAATAAGGACTTGTGGGCTAACTAGTGGGAATGAAAATGTCACCCTCAAACTTATCTCTAAAAGGAAAAGAAAGACCACACAAAATATGGGAAGTTTCTTGGAAATGCGTCGCATATATTTGCACCCACACACATATACATATGGTGAAGTAATAAATTAAAAGAAGACAAGAAAAAAGACCAAAAATATTGTACAATAAATTTATTTCATGTACGCTGACAGTATAAATAATTATTCGTGGTTACCTTGTCAGAACGCCTATTACGGATTTCAGGAATAAGTTGTTGTAACTTAGAAACGAGATCGGCGATTTGATCATCACTTATTCTGGAAACTCCTGAAGATTGTCTAGAACGTGATCTTCTGCTTGACATTGTCAGGGAAACTTAGAAAAGGGAAATTATCAAAAAAAGAAATTAAGACAAAAGGCAAGAAAATGGGAGTTGTCAGATAAAATCTTGAAAATGAATTATGTGTAGTGAGTTCTGTGGAGTGATGAGGGGGGAATGGAAAATATATATAAGGGAGGAGTTTAATAAGAAGAAGAGATCAAGAATTGAAGATAAACTGTGTAAAAGAGACAAGTTATGGACAGAGAGATAAGGGAGGTATGAACAAGAAATTTTAAAAAAAAAACACTAAGGTAGGAGTGTTGGAAGTGAAGAAGACAAGTGCATGGGATAAAGCAGTGGGCTATTCTTGTTTTTAAATAGAGAATTTGAAATATAGAGAAAGAGAGTTAATCAATCAGATGAGTGTGTGGGAGGGGGGGGGGGGGGGAGTGGGGGTCCTTTGGTGAATGAGTATGAAGCATCACAACTATATTTCACTATTTTTCTATTATATGAACTTTATTTGAATATGCATATAGTTCAATTGGAAAGTTATGAAATATGGGTTCGCGCACAAGGACTCTAAGGCTCATTAAAGTTAATTCTAGTATTTCCTATATATAGAAATTTATAGTGTAATTAAATTAATATTATACGTAGTATTTTTCCAACGCCCTCTTCTCGTAAAATCAGATTAGGGATTGTTATGTGATATTGAAGATTGCTGCAAAATACCTTGACAACCATTACTGATCAGTAACTTCAGCTGCAGATCATTCAGTTTTCTACTTCAGCTACAAGAATGAGTATGTTTTTGTTTTACGATTCATGCACTATCTAATATGTTTAGAATACGTTTTCCCTGTTGCTATATGATAAAGGGCTAACGGTTTATAAAATTAGTGTAACCTAGCAATTAGTGAATATATTGGTAAAACATTATAAAAATTAGTGTTTAAATATTAATAAAGGCAAAAGCACTAGGTGTAGAATTTCTTTTCATTTGTCTAAATTGTGAAAAATTATAACCAATATTCAGTCGAATAATAAGAATATTGTGACACAAGTTGAGTCGTACACCATTGAAAAAGAACAGGGCAGCCCAAATATTCCGTATTCACGTAGGAATTCGAGAAGGGTCATATTAGGAGTGTGATATACACAACTTATTTTAATTTAAATATTAATATTTGATTCCACAATTCGAATCCGTAACACATAAATAACTTTATTATGATTCCAAGGCTCCTATCTCGAACACCATTACTATTGAAGAAACAAAATGAAAAGGCGTAAACCATAGCATCCTTCTCCATATGTCTCCCAAACTGGGGTTAAGATTACAAAGTCAAGTGGGAGTGGACACACGAGATACTTTGGCTTAGTTTATTTGGGGGCCTCTTTTGTGTCAGTAGTAGCCCGCAAGCCCATGTTATCTTTATATTACCTCTTTTTCATTTTAATATTAACATCTTTCCTCAACTCTTACTTACAGCCCCAAAGTGCCCCACCTCAATCCACATCAATTTTACTAACATGACAAATACTCAAATAGTGTCTATGTTGAAAATTTAAGTCAATTTCACGGTTTTCGTGAAGATCTTAGATTTTCCATCACTATTTTTACTCTACCTATAACTAGATATTAGAGGCTACTAGCTTGACATAGCATTGTATTGTTGACCGGAATGTGTAGATGCTCAAAAATAAGTTAAAGAATCAACTGAGTGAAAATAACGAGAGATCAAGGTTTCAATTCTAGTGGGATATAAAAAATAGATGATGATTGTTTTGCTCAAAGTTATCATACACTTTGCAAGCCTAAAAATAATCAAAATAGATTAAGGGTGTTATGAAATAAAGTAAAAGACAAGAACAATAGAGCAAGAACAATAGCAATAGAGAGAAGAGTAGAGAGAGTTCTTCTTATTGTGTTGAGAGGGGTCTCAAGGGATGATTTACAATGGTAGGGGGCACCTCTATTTATAGGGGAGAGGAAGATTTAGCTACCACTAATAGAACTCTAAAATCTCTCTAATTAAATACATTAGAGACATTCACCTTAAATAGAAGTGTAAGAATCTTCTATTTATAACACTCCCCCTTGAATGTCTATTCAATGATGTGCCTCATAAAACCTTAAAACCAAAACCCAATGGGAAAAAATTAAAGTAAGGAAAAAGAGTACACATGTTTGAATATGCGCCTATTGGTTGCCTCGTTAAAAACCTTGCAAGGAAAACCCAGTGGGACAAAACCTTGTAAGGGAAAAAGAGTGCAACGCGCATTGACTCCTCCTAATGAGTACATCGATTTATATCCTTGAGCATTTGCATTCCAATCTTGTGCATCATCTTCAAAACGATCTTTGGTAGATGCTTGATGAATAAATCAACCATATTGACTTGAATAAATATTCCGCACCTTGAAATCATCATTCTTGATAGATATGAACATCTTCATATAATGTCGTGGAATAACTCTTCAATGTCTTCATAGATGCATTCTCAATGCCCTCATGCTTATAGTTATGGCAAGATACATATGTACACAAATTGTACTTAGGATGTGGTACTTCTTGACCACGAATTGCATATGCTTCAAGCAACTTAAATCTTTCAAGTTAAGTCATATAAGTCGCATAATAGACTTTAGCTGTATATCAAGTTTTCATGTCATGCTAAACAAATAAGATATCGAAAATTGACTATACATACCTTTGCCTTTATACTTTCAAGCATATGAACTATAGGTTCAAAGCTACATGTCTTTCATATGGAATCAATTCTTCTTGAATTGTATCTCTTCCATTTAGTTACTTTCTTTGAGTCAGCAAATGCGTATAGCATGCTTTGCAATATGTTGCAATTGCATTCCCCTTTTTATGAACTACAGGTTCATATCACGATATTCGGGGATATACATATACAAATGAAAATTCATCCCATGTAACACTTTCTCAAGTGTTTATCATGTCTCCCCCTCATGTTAGTAAAGCTAACATGTTTCCTCAACTTTGGAAAATCATCTTTGTGCATTATGTCAATATACACAGCACCTTAATAATAAGATGAAATTATTTGGTTCCTGACCCTGAACCATTTGTGAGGGGAGAATATACTCTCGTATACAACTTATATCAAACTGATATATATATAACTTAGTTCTCATAAGAAACAGTTTAGCTATTAAGTGGCAGCACTCAATAATTATCTTGCTAAACCAACTTTAATATAAACCAACTTATCAAGATGAACTGTCTTGAGTAGAGAATCTGGAAACTATGCTCGAAGTTAGATTACTGAGCGATTTACCTCGCAAGCACTGCCAGGCTGCGGGTTAATAACAATGGCGCATGTAACCATATCATAGATGCATCATATGTGGTATACATGGCAGGTGAATGGGCCCATACTCACCTTTCATATTCCAGAATTTATAGGCTTCAACCCGAACTTTTTAGTTGGTCAGTTCATTAATGAGAACAAGTGATACAAGAGTATTCGTAAAGAACTTTCTAGTTCTTTAATATTCACCTATGTGAATTTGCACATCATACTTAAAATGAGATGGCTAACATGAATGCCAACTGAATAAATTATCAATATTGGTAAACTTCAAATTTACACCATGACATGTGCACTTATCAATAAACTTCGGGTTTATTATGACATGGGTTTTATACCAATAGATATCCACTTTATTGTGGCATTCTTTCGTTTGTGTAGTACAAACTGGAGAACAAAGCGGGTAGCTTTTCATATACAAATTACCCCGCTACAAGTTGTAGTAATAGGAGAATCAAAGCCTTCCTTTATTTATAGTCTCAATATCATCAATCGCCTTCGCGTGTACTTTTGGAAACTGGATAAGTTTCTTTGAGACTTACTACAGCACAATACTCAATTGTGTTTCTCCAACATAGTAATAATTGGCTCTTCGAGAGCTCTCAATTAACTTTGTACTACCACAGGTTCATCAACATCCGTGTGGTGAATATCTTTCTTAAAGAGAAAGTTATACCATTATGGTCATGTCAAACTTATATGCAAGATATGTTTCTTGCATTATCGTTGTCCTTTAATGGTCATATTTCCAAAATACTTTGGCGTACAATAGGTACGCGACCAACGATCATTCATGCCATATATCATCTCAAACCTCCTTCTAGGGGTGAGGGTGGTATCATCTCAAGCCTCCTTCTAGGAGTGAGTGTGGTATATTCAATACCAATTTCATGTTCATATTCTTCCAACATTGAATATGTATTTGTGAATCACATTCACTTCGAGGATATGTGATTTTGTTATCCTTTTCAAAACTATAAATGCTTCAGGCATTTGATTTGCTATTCTTTGCAAATGGATAATCTTTTGTGCCTCTTTCTTTCAAATAGAGGTATGTGGATCAAGATGAGATAATGATGCATTTTTCCACAAAATTTCCCGTTTGGTTTCACCAACTTCTCCCCCTAATTTAGGGAAAAGTGTCTCATCAAATTGACAGTCTGCAAATAGTGCAGTGAACAAATCTCCTGTCAATGTTTCGAGGTAGCGAATAATGGAGGACGCGTCAAACTCAACATATATTCCTAACCTCCTTTGCAAACCCATTTTGGTGCAGGATGGCGGTGCTACAGGCACATATACTGCGCATCCAAAGCTTCTTAAATGGGATATATTGGGTTCATGACCCAAAACCAATTGCAATGGGGAATATTTGTGTCAATTCGTCAGTCAGAGACGAACTAGCATTGCTGCATGCAACATGGCGTGACCCCAAACCGAAGTGGGCAGCCGACGAACTAGCATTGCTTCATGCAAAATGGCGTGACCCCAAACCGAAGTGGGCAGCCGACAAACTAGTATTGTTGCATGCAAAATGGCGTGAACCCAAGTCGAAGCGGGCAGCCTCGTTTTCATGAAGAGTTCAAGATTATTCTCATCTATTGTCTCAATATGATATCCATTTTGAATGATATCTTTAAAACTCAACAAGTTCCTTTTAGACTTGGAGGAGAACATTGCATTCTCTAAGATAGATTCTCAAAACTCAACAAGTTCCTTTTAAACTTGGAGGAGAACGTTTTGATTGATATCATTAAAACTCAACAAGTTCTTCTTAGACTTGGAGGAGAACATTTCTCAATGATTAACGTCATGCCTTTGGGCAGAGTTAGATTTGCTCTTCCGGAGCCTTCAATCAATTTACTACTTCCATAGATTGTAGTAATGTTTGTCTTACACAATTACTCTTCTTTTCTTTGAGTATTGTATGTGTAGTACATGAATCAACTAGGCAAATACTTTTACAATTGGACGTTGGTCCAAGTTCGCTTTGTGAGATATCTATATTTGCTATCCCATAGTTTAACATACAAAAGAAATACACGAACATAAGAATAAACAAGTTCAATTCTTTTGTGTCACATAATATTTTCAAAATCTGCTACTAACAGTTGGCTAACAAAATCAGATATGTTATCCATAATCAATTCCTTTGCAGTTTGAAAATTTCAGCGTTTTTCATAAGACAATCGATTATTAAATACACACAATCGATTGTTTGAACATAGACAATCGATTGTTAGACATACACAATCGATTATTTGTTATTTTTGAAAAACTTCAGATCACACTGTTTAAGACAATCAATTGTTAAACATAGACAATCGATTGTGGATGATTTTTGAAAAGTTCCAGATTACACTGCCTAACGACAATCGATTGTTAGATATAGACAATTGATTGTGGGTGATTTTTGAAAAATTCCAGACCTCACTGTTTCAAGACAATCGATTGTTAGACAAAGACAATCGATTGTTGGCTATTTTTGAAAAATTCCAGCACTGTTTCAAGACAATCGATTGTTAGCCAAAGACAATCGATTGTTGATCAATTGTTTTTCAACTTTAATGCGAAAATAGTTGATAATCGACTAGTTTTTCAGGCTAGTCGATTACCCCCACTGGAAAATAAAAGTTTTATTGATATTTGAGCATATTGAAGATATTCTAAAGAACTACTGCTAACATTGCATCATGAACTAGCTAATACGAGCTAATGCTAATGACTATTAGATTATTCACTAACTAATACAAATAAGTAGAACAAAATCAAATAACTCCATCTTCTTTCATCACGGATCCATCGCCGATTAGGTGGTCTATTTTTCCATCGGGTTGCTCAAAGAAGTCTGCCACATCCAGGTGGGTGATGTCCTCATTGTCGTCATAGACAAAGTTTGTTTCAGGGCCTTTTCTCTTTCGAGATGCTTGATAAAGGTCAACCAAGTGTCTTGGTATACGGCAAATCTTTGACCAGTGCCCTTTCCCACCGCAACGATAACATATAGTTTCTGAACTATTTGCCTTAGGATCTTCAGGATCCCGTTTCTGCTTTCGGTGGTTATCTCTCTTTGGGGGGTGACGGACTTCTTTGGAATTTCTTCCTTGTCCACGTCCTTGGCTTTGACCCCGTTTATGACCGTGATCATGGTCCCTTTTATGTTTGGCATAATGCGAGTGCACCATATCTGCTTCAGGCAGTGGTGTAGACCCAGTTGGTCTATTTTCGTGATTTCTCATGAGCAGATCATTATTTCGCTCAGCCACTAGTAAGAGAGAAATCAGTTCAGAGTACTTCGTAAAGCCTTTCTCTCGGTACTGTTGCTGCAGTACCATATTGGAGGCATGAAACGTTGTAAACGTTTTCTCAAGCATATCGTAATCGGAGATGTTATCTCCACATAGCTTCAGTTTAGAAGTAATTATGAACATAGCAGAATTATATTCAGAAACGGACTTAAAGTCCTGTAGCCTCAGATGGGCCCAATCATATCGTGCTTGTGGCAGAGTGACCAACTTCAGGTTGTCATATCTCTCCTTTAAGCTGTTCCACAAAACGAGTGGATCCTTGACGGTGAGATATTCAATCTTCAAACCTTCGTCAAGGTGGTGGCGCAAGAAAATCAAGGCCTTCGCACAATCTTGGGTGGATGCTTTTTCTTTATCTTTGAGGGTGTCTCCGAGACCCATAGCATCTAGGTGGATTTCAGCATCCAACACCCATGTCATATAGTTCTTGCCCGAAATTTCAAGGGCAACGAACTTTCTTTTCATAATGTCAGACATACTCGAAAATTAAATTAGGAAGAGGGAAAATACCTTGGATTTTCGAGAATGATACTTGAGACGGTAGAGTCTCGTGCTGATAACGTGTTATGAAATAAAGTAAAAGACAAGAACAATAGAGCAAGAACAATAGCAATAGAGAGAAGAGTAGAGAGAGTTCTTCTTATTGTGTTGAGAGGGGTCTCAAGGGATGATTTACAATGGTAGGGGGCACCTCTATTTATAGGGGAGAGGAAGATTTAGCTACCACTAATAGAACTCTAAAATCTCTCTAATTAAATACATTAAAGACATTCACCTTAAATAGAAGTGTAAGAATCTTCTATTTATAACAAAGGGTCAATTATAGCAGCTCGTAATAATAAAAAGACCAAAATAAAAATGCACGAGACAGATATTCTTTTTTAAGGAGAGGAAGGAAGAGATCTTTTATTGATAATATTGTTTTGGTCTGCCTCTCCGTGGAGAGGTTCAGAGCCTTATAATGATATTCTCTCTTTTCTTCGAAGTAGTAATAAAGGAGAAAAATAGCCCCTCCTTTTTGGGGACTCCTTCTCTTTGTATTTATAGATACAAGATGTATGAGCTGGCAGTGATAGCCATGACTACGCTGGGGTCCCGTTCTTATGATGGTGAATGGGCCGTAGCCTTAACAAGTGAGTCAGCCGATGACCATATACGACGATTAATAAGTGGTCATATCGTTTATTAACTCCGAATAGGCTTAGGATATAATTCATTTCATTAATTATCTCGATGTCACATTTTGACCCATACAGTTAGTCCCTCCACTTATTGAGGTCGGGCCTTGACCGGGCTCGATGAGCGTACTTTTTCGGGCGTAGTTCCGGTTGAGGCCAGTAATGGCCTTAGCCGTTTTTATGTGGGAGATCATGCCATTAAAGTGGACGGCCTTAGCCTTCGTGTGTTTGATAAACTTGACCATACGAGTGATTTCGACTGTAATCGAATCGTTTGCATGCATGTTTGGGATGGCCGTAGCCAGTTATTCGTTGAGAATGGTCGTAGCCTTAATACTATGGACGGCCTTAGCCGTTTTTATACCGGAGATGGCCGTAGCCTTAACACTGCAGGAGGCCTTAGCCGTTTGTTCACTGGAGATGGCCGTAGCCTTGACACTGTGGGCGGCCTTAGCCATTTATTGACTGGAGATGGCCGTACCTTAACACTGTGGGCGGCCTTAGCTGTTTATTTACTGGAGATGGCCGTAGCCTTGACACCGTGAATCTCATTTAGTTTCCGTTTATCTATCGAAAAATGGCAAGTAGTTCTTGTTCTACCCTTGCTCCGGCGACTATTCCGGCGGTTGAAGGATCGTCTGCCGTCGCGAGGGCTGCTGAATCGGCGGACATTAGGGGTGTCCCATCGGTGGCCGATATTTTGTCCTTGCCCGGAGGCCCGACGACTGATTTTACGGCCGATGAGGGAGAGGATCAGGTGGATGAGGCCCCATTGATGGGGGAAGTGGGTATTGGCCAGCTACGGGTGCAGTGCTGCATTCCCCATTTTTCCGATATATCCCTTTCTAGGCGTGTAGAGAGGGTCCATACCGACCGTAGGGGTATTGCGTTTTCTATGCTTATCCTTTCAGGTTGGGGTTTAGGATCCCTCTTTCGATGTTGGTGGTGGATTTCTGCAATTACTACAAGGTATGTCCTGGCTAACTCGTTCCTTCCTTTTACAAGCTTTTCGACATGCTTATCAAATATGCTGAGCTGGCCCGGAGAGAGATCACATTGCGGCACATGTTGAACCTCTACTCTCCTCAGAGGGTCCGTGGTACGATGATTCTGGCTGTCCCTCGTGGGATGAGGGGCTTGACCGCGGAATTGGATGATGCGGTCGAGCCTCATACTTATGAAAACTTCTTCTACATCAGCACAGAATATCTGGTGGCATGTGCCACTGGATTTCTAGAGTCGTGGAACCATGCACGTAAGTCTTTCTCTACGTCAGTTTCTTCCTTTCGACTTTTTAGTCTTGTCCTGATAAGTGCTAACCTTACCTCTTGTTTGTAGCTGAACAACTGCCACTGGCTCCACTGCCCGGCATTTGCGAATGGGTCGAAGCCGTGCTCCCCCACACTGCGGGGATTCACACATGGCCGTCATTTTGGGAAAGACACGGTAGCAGACCTACTCTGGGTGATAATTCTAGCTTCGTTCTATCTAGATTTATTCTTGTTTGATCGTTCTTAACTTTTGTTTTGCCACTGATCAGGGAGGGCACGCCGCGTGAGGGCGCCACAACTAGCTTTTCGCAGGCCGGGCGCTACTGCGAGACTTGTAACAATACCAATACCTTCTCCAGTGTCGAGGGTGGATTCAGTTGAGTTTTCAGTGCCCCATTACTCTACATGATCTACATCTCAGGCCGAGGAGCCTTCGGGGACCGTACGCCCCAGGGAGGAGTTGGCTCTGAGTGAGACGGCTCCGGTGGTGATAAACTTGGACTCTGCACCATCGGACATGGAGGATTATCCAGCGGCGGTGCCTGCCCCTGAGGGCGGGCATTCAATGGGGGTTTCCCTGGTTGGCTTAGTCCAAGGTGAAACTACCACTTCGGCGGTTCAACTATCTGTTCCGGTTGCTGAGAGAGGAGGTGGTTCCTCAACAACTTCGTTGGTTGGAGAATCAGGCGCCACAGTGTTGGCGAGGGCGGGGGCCTCAACTTCCCGATCAACGGGCGGAGGGAGGGACGCCATGGGCGAAGGGTCAGAGTCGGAGTCCGACCTGGATCCTTACGATGCCCGCATCCTTCAAGACGGTCATACCCGCACAATGGTGCATGCTGAAGGGCAACTTCGATACGCCGAGTTCCCGATGGAGCAGAACTTGCTACTTTAAGAGGAGAATCTGGTGCTGCTGTTCGAGGTACTGTGCACAAAGGTGGAGAGTACGTCGTTGTGTGGCATTTCTGGCGTCGAGTTGATAGGCGAGGTGGCCGCGCAGAGCTTGAAGGTAAGTGTAGTGATTTTTAGTTCATCTTTTTCTTTGGTTTACTTTGTATGTTTTTCTGTTCTGATTGCTTCCTCATTCTTGTAGCTCTTTTTGTTGGAGGTGGAGGGCATCCGCCGAGCTAATGTCCGTTTGGGGATTTGCTTACGGGTGCTGGAGAAATACCATCATTATCGGGACCGGTGCCGCGAGATGCGCGAGCATATAAGGAATGACCTTCGGAACTGGGACCTTGTTGAAGAGCTAGCAAGGCGGGAGATTCAAATGCAGCAGGCCCTTGGTAGGGTCAACATTCTTGAGGAGCAGCTTTGTTGTAAAGACGAGGAGATGGAGGTTGAGAGGAAGGCTGTTGCTGAGAAGTTACGCCAAGATCAGGCCAGGGCAGCAGAGGCCCTTGAAGCTTTGAATAAGCAGGTGGCCACTTTGGGGACCGAGGCCGCTGCCTTGAGGCTGCAGGCAAGGAATGCCGTATCGAGGGTCGAGACGTTGGAGACGGCGGACCGTGTCCATGAATGGGAACGGGAGATGGAGAGGGCCGCTGCGGCCTTTCGAGAGGGAGCGCTGGAGGAACGCATTGGCATTTATGAACGAGATGCCCAGACTGTGACGGACCGGATTACGGCCTTAGAGGCCAAAAATCAGTGTATGAGGGATCAGGCTGCCTCTTTTAGCCACGCTCGCGACCTTTAGATGTTTGCCGAGGCTCATCTCAACGTGTACAAGAGATTGTGGGAGGCCAACATTGTGCCTGAAACCTCTTATGAAGAAGCCCGTCAAAAGGCTCATGAGGCCCGTGTCGATTGCAGCTTTGACCCATCCACTCCAGGAGCTGACGAGGCGCCGAGGACGCTGGCGGTATTGATGGTGGCGCGGGTAGCACCGAATGAAAAACATTTTGTGGTGTTGGTTTTATTTTCTTTTTCTAGTTGTTGTTGCCGTTTGGCAATCTTTTTCTTTTTATTACCGGCCTTGGCCGGGTGTAAGCGGAGATGACCCGTTGTAATTGAAGATGTAAATATATACGATTTTATTTTCCTCTGTTCTGCCAGGTGTTTGTTTTGTACCTTTCCCATGTCTTTGACCGTGATGGTGGTGATGGCCACCATGATAATGTTGGCTTCGGTTCCTTCGACCGTCGGCGAGTCACTTGCTAGCCTTAGTCATAAACTAGGTCGGTTATTTATAATAACGACCTTGGCCGTGATTGAGCGCTTTTTGTTTATCACTTCTTTTATACTTGGTGTAAACAAGTTATTGTTTGGGGATAGTGGCACGTAGCCTCAGTCCCAGTTCGGACGTGGTCGAACTACTGGCCGCGATGGTAAGAAATGCGACCTTGTATTTCGATCGGGGCCGAACTTTATGAGGCCCTAATTTTAACTCAAGTTGGTCGTACTTACTTGAATGGCCGAGTTTGGCGAGGGTGATTTAACTTGTTTCTTCGCCCGTTGATTATTAGTTTTGAGGACGGAGGCATTCGGCTTTGTTGTTTGGACGATATTAGGTTTGTGATGGTGAAGGCATATGGCCTGAGTCTCAGTTCGACTTGTAGTTGAACTTTTTGGTGACGGCACGTAACCTGAGTTGTTGTTCAACCGTAGTTGAACGTTGCAATTTTTGTTGGCGAAAGCGCATAGCCTGAGTCTCAGTTAAACTCGTAGTTGAACTTTTCGGCGAAAGCACATAGGCTGAGTTGTTGTTCGGCCATAGTTGTACATTGCAATTTTTGTTGGCGTAGGCGCATATACTGATTCCTAGTTAAACTTATAGTTGAACTTTTCGGCGAAGGCGCATATCCTGAGTTGTTGTTCAACCGTGATTGAACGTTGCAATTTTTGTTAGCGAAGGCGCATAGCCTGAGTCCCAGTTCAGTTTGTAGTTGAAAATTTTAGCGAAGGTGTGTAGCCTGAGTTGTTGTTCAACCGTGGTTGAACGTTGAGATTTTTTGTTGGCAAAGGCGCATAGCCTGAGTCCCAGTTCAACTTGTAGTTGAACTTTTCGGTGAAGACACGTAGCCTAGGTTGTTGTTCAATCGTGGTTGGACGTTGGAATTTTTTGTTGGCGAAGGCGCATAGCCCGAGTCCCAGTTCAACTTGTAGTTGAACTTTTCAGAAACGGCACGTAGCCTAGGTTGTTGTTCAACCGTGGTTGGACGTTGCAATTTCTTGTTGGCGAAGGCGCATAGCCTGAGTCCCAGTTCGACTTGTAGTTGAACGTTTCGGCGAAGACGCGTAGCCTGAGTTGTTGTTCAACCGTGGTTGAACGTTGCAATTTTTGTTGGCGAAGGCGCATAGCCTGAGTCCCAGTTCAACTTGCAATTGAACTTTTTGGCAAAGGCACGTAGCCTGAGTTGTTATTCAACCGTGGTTGAATGTTGCAATTTTTTGTTGGCGAAGGCGCATAGCCTGAGTCCCAGTTCAACTTGTAGTTGAACTTTTCGGCGAAGGCACGTAGCCTAAGTTGTTGTTCAACCGTGGTTGTACGTTGCATTTTTTTGTTGGCGAAGGTGCATAGCCTGAGTCCTAGTTCAACTTGTATTTAAACTTCTCGGCGAAGCACGTAGCCTGAGTTGTTGTTCAACCGTGGTTGAACGTTGCAATTTTTTGTTGGCGAAGGGGCATAGCCTGAGTCCTAGTTCAACTTGTAGTTAAAATTTTTGGCGAAGACACGTAGCTTGAGTTGTTGTTCAACCGTAGTTGAACTTGGCGATTTTTGTTGAACATTCTCTCCCGCATGACCCATCGTTATGCGTATTGGGCGTTAACTGTCAATTTTGGTTTTAGATTTCGCATGGTTTATGTGCCGTCCTCTCGATTAGTTCGCGTAGGTTATCCCATTGTGGATCTCAGTTTTGAGATATCTTTGCGCCTTTTCCCATCGATTTCTTGCATCGGGCACACAAGAGTACCTTGGATGTGCTTCCCCCCCGGGGGGGGGGGGGGGCTGTTTTCGTTCTGCTTGTACTATCTGAGAGGGGAGTGACAGAGGAGTTGGATCTCAACTCGAGATCTTCAAGTTTCCTTTGTCCGATATATTGTTTCAGCTTGCTTTGATCTAGGTTATTTTCTGATAATATTTCTTTGGTCTGCCTCTCCGTGGAGAGGTTCAGAGCCTTACAATGATATTCTCTCTTTTCTTGGAAGTAGTAATAAAGGAGAAAAACAGCCCCCCTCTTTTGGGACTCCTTCTCTTTGTATTTATAGATACAAGATGTATGAGCTGACAATGATAGCCATGACTACTCTGAGGTCCCGTTCTTATGATGGTGAATGGGCCGTAACCTTAACAAGTGAGTCAGCCGATGACCGGGTACGGCGATTAATAAGTGGTCATATCATTTATTAACTCCAAATAGACTTAGGATATAATTCATTTCGTTCATTATCTCGAGGTCATATTTTGACCCATACAATATTTTTTTCTTACTTATATGGTAAAATTATCTGGTACATGTTCTAGTAAAAGATAGAAAAATTACATGGTATAACTAACTTAAATGTTGTATTTGTCATACATAGCTATACTTTTTAAAAAATACCATTCATAGCTATATTAGATTTTTATGACAAATCCACCTTATTTTTGTATTTTGAGGAAAGAGAGTTTTCCGGCAAATCTTTGTATTTATGTATTTCGCCTTGATTTTGCGCAACGTATGTAATTTTTGTATTTGTTTTTTGAGCCATGTATGTTTGATTGTATTTTTTGTTGTTTGTAGGTTTGTACACACCTTGTATTTTTGTCTTTCGTTTTGGTTGTATTCGTTACGTGAACGTCGAATGGATACAGTTAATACATATTGTATTAGTTGCGCGAATGAATACAACAAATACAGTGATTACATACGCCTGTCAAAGAAGATTTGCTACTGAATTGTAAATGTTAAAATAATAATTGCAAATTGTAATTATCTATGAGACTGTAGTGCTTTCCAAAATTTTCTCAAAAAAATAGTACTTGGTAAATTAACTGAGATGCGCATAATATGTCACGACCCAAATCTCCTACAGTCGGGGTCATGATGGCGCTTACTATCGGAGCTAGGCAAGCCAACTATTTAAACATCTCACCAATTTTTATTTAATGCAATATGATAAACTGAAACAAATACTTAAATATGCGGAAGACTTTTAAATACTTAAAACAAAAAACATGGGATATGAAGGTCTCAAATTACAACTTTTACACAGCATCTGGTGTCACCACTCACGGACTATTAAGGAGTACTAAAAATATCAGTCAGAAAGAAAATATACAGGAGTCTGTTTCGATACAAATAAACAAACTGAAATAACATAGATGAGACTCCGAGCCCGCAGACGTCAGCTAAGCTACCTAAGAGTCTCTGGACTAAAGGTCGGCTCCTGATCTAGAACTGCTGCGGCGGTCTGTAAGCTGCCTCCTGATCTGTGCACAAAAAGGCACAGAAGTGTAACATAAGCACAACTGACCCCATGTGCTGGTAAGTGCCTGGCCTAACCCCGGTGAGGTAGTGACGGCTAGACAGGACCTACCATAATTAACCTGTACAAATATATGCAATAACAGGAGAAATACGTTAATCTAAACAGTTAAAAGGGGAGGGAAGCATGCTGTGGGGTACAATAGTTCAAATACAGAAATCATCTAACAAGAATGAAAACTGAGCGGATAACAACAGATAAAGAAATACCGGAAATCTTAACACACAGAATAATATACTCAGTCCATATTCCCGTTACGGCGCGCAACCCGATCCTCAACATGTAATACCGTTGAGGCGTGCAACCCAATCCTCAACAATTAATCCGTTGCGGCATGCAACCCAATCCTCAATATTTGGTACCGTTGTGGCGTGCAACCCGATCCTCAATATTTACCAACAAAACTCACCCAACATCATTCACAATTCAAGTACAAGGGAGTAACATCAAAACACAAGAGTATCGACGAGGGAATATAACTAACATCTCCATTATCCCGGCAAGGGAGGTAATCACAGGACTTCCACTTCTAATACTTAGCTACCAGCAACTCTAAGTCGATCCAATGTTTCAATTATCTATACAAGTTTCTATTTATCCCCAACCGATCATATCAGGTGTACTCAATCAATTTAAGCAACAAGTCATACTACATTATTCGAATTGAATCAATTTAAGACCCACGATCATGCTAGACTCGGGCGCATAGATAACCGTCACCGTACCTATACACCGACTCCACATAGCACATAGCAAATAATGTTCTAATCCTATTCCTTCAAGCTGAAGTTAGATCAAACACTTACCTCGATATGAAAATAGCAATCAAGCCTCTAACACCGCTTTTCCTCTAGAATCCAACTCCGAGACAATGATATCTAGCAATAATTAGTTCAATATTATCAATAATGGCTTAAAAACACAATTCCACAGCCTAGAAATGGATTTCCTATCATTCTTTCAAAAAAATACCAAAATCCGACCCCGGGCCCACATGGTCCAAACTCGAGGCTCGGACCATAACCAAATCACCCATAACCCACGAGTTCAAATATATAATTTGTTTTATGGTTCGACCCCAAATTGAGGTTGAATCGCCCAAAATTCCCAAAAACCTAACTCTACCCAAAAGCCCTAATTTCTACTTTGATTTCATATTATTAGGCTAGGATTTTAGTGATTAGATGAAGAAATAATGAGGAAACGATGATAAGATTACTTATCCCAAGAGTTATGGAGAAGGAAGCTCCTGAAATTCGTCTATGGAGGGTTTGAGTGAAGGGCTCGTGTGAAAATGGCAAAAATCCCGAGCTCACTGGAGCATTTTTGGTCTATGCGATCGCGGGGAAACCGATGCGATCGCATAGAGAGTTGGAAGTTGGCTTCTGCGATCGCAGAAGAAGTCATGCGATCGCGTAGAGGAAGGGAAGCCTGTAATGTTGGGTGAGGTTCAAAGCTATGCAATCGCGTGTAGGGGAATGCGATCGCATTGAGGAGACTGGCTAAGCTATGCGATCGCGTATGAAACCATGCAATCGCATTGAAGAAAGTGAGATAGCTACAAAAGGGACTCTATACGATTTCAGACATGCCTATACGATCGCATAGAGGAAGAGATCTGTGCAAAAATTGCAGAATTTCTAATGTATTCTAAGTCCAAAAACACTCCGAACCACCCCTGAAATCACTCCCGAGCCCTCGGGGCTCCCAACTAAACACACACGCTAACTTAATATCATCCTACGAACTTGCTCGAGCGATCAAATTGCTAAAATAACATCAAAATCAAAGAATCAACCCCCAAAACTCATAATTTGATTTCAAAGTTCATCCACCTTCAACTTTAGATATCTAGGTCCGAAACACGTCAAACGACGTCCAATTTTGACCAAATTTTACAAGAAGCGCTTAAACCACATATATGACCTGTGCCGGGCATCGGAACCAAAATACGAGCCCGATACCATTACTTTTTTTTTATTTTATCAAATTTCATTTTCATTTTCCTTAGACATTTTCAGATTTCATGGAAAAATTCTTTTCTCGGCCTGGGACATCGGATTTCGATTTCGGAAATATGCCCGAGTCCCATATTTTCATACGGACCCTCCGGGACCGTCACATTATGGGTCGGGTTCGTTTACCCAAAATATTGACCAAAGTCAACTATATCGATATTATTATCAAAATTCATAGTTTTTTACACAAAATTCATATATTTCCACATAAAAGCTTTTTGCTTTCGCGTCCGGACTACGCACGCAAATCGAAGCAACCAAACAAAAGTTTTTGAGATCTCGGAAACACGGAGAAAGAAAGAATTACAGTGATAACCCTTTGGATCGTCACACAATATAACTCGCATGATAAAGAATGAGTTGAACATTAATATTTAAAAGAAAGTAAACATAGCGAAGATCCAACACGTTATTTGAGTAATAAAATAATACTACATGATTAAGAGAGAATTGAGATATGTTAACAGTTAAATTATTAGTCCTAGCTATGGACCTAGTCGTCATGGAAGTGAATATACAAAAGATTTTGTTTTTGTTTTGTAGTAAGAAAGCTTAATATATTAATGTTGAGATGAGGTGATATGACATTGGAAGAAATGAAACTAACGTACTACATTACTATGAAATTTGTGTTAAATTTCAGACCGCACGTGATGGGGAAATATATGCTCTACCTTTTCCCGGCGAGATTCCTGCTATGGTTTGGTATTGAACGGCCCTGCTATGGTTTGGTATTGAACGGCCAATCCCAAAACTCTTCGTAACTTTTATAACATAGATCACTGAATTTGAAGTCGAAAAGATATGGTTTTTTTTTGGATTTAAGTAGTTCTACCTATATCGATAATTCCGTAAACTCTTGAAATATTTACCAAGAAATCATTTTAAAACTTTCAAAATATTTATAAAAAAATAAGCACATAAAATAATATGGTAGTCAAAGGACGTTCTTCTTGATAATCATATCTTTCAAGAAGATGATCCACTCAATTCATGGCTTTTATGGAGAACAAGTACATGCAAATAAGGTTTGCCACATCCTTTGGCACTCACATACCGGATGAAGAATTAAGAAAACAAACACAATTATACCCACAAAAGCTCACATATCAATCAACTATTTTTATTCTAGAAAAGAGAATCGTTCTATCGAGGCGGAGATGGCGAAAATAATAAGTAATGTTAGGTATGTGAACACCATTCCACATTAACACTTGATATATATATATATATATATATATATATAAATTAATCATCTAGACTTGACCAAATTAAGGTAATAGTACTACTACGTTATGCTAAAACTGTCTTTATGTCGAATTAATCCAACAAGTTTTGAACAACATCTCAAAACCTCAGGATCCAAGATTTCCTTTTTATTTTCTCTTTTCTACGTGGGCAGAGAATAGATTGTAACTATATGCTACTATTATGTATAAGCAGGGGCAGATTCACTGTTCTACCTACGGATTCAATTGAACCCATAACTTTCGATACAAAATAAAAATTTATATGTACAAATTCATTAAAATTACAAAAATAATAGATACGAACCTATAACTTTACAACTATAATAGGTTCAATGTTAAAAACCTTAAAAGTTAAACCCATAAGGTTTAAATCCTAGATTTGCCTTTGTATATTAGTCCATCGTATTTTTAATTTGTGATAGAATATAAGGGTCCACCAAACTCTATAAAGAACCAGGTTATCTACCAGGTTAAACAGAACACACACACACATCAGTAAATAAATGACATGAGGAATTTTACGTGGAAAATTTTCAGCTCAACGTGATTAAAACCCACGACCTACCCTTGTAGGATTTCAACTTCACTGTTGAGTAACTTTTAGTTTACAACCTACGCAACTAGGAATTAACCTCTTAATCGCTCACTAACTTGTAATACTCTATTACAAGCTGCTTTGTAATAACTCTATTACAAAGACTTTACAACTCGGCTAACTCTAGTTAAAACTCAAACACACACAGGTTTAAGATTTACAAAGAGGTTCGTACAAAATGCTTCTAAACAAGCTAAGTAGGAGATACAATTTAAGAACTATTACAAAGTTACAACTCAACTAAGGACATATAATGACTTGATGCGGGAACTGGTCCGTAGTTATTTTGTTCTTTGTTCTTGAGCCACTTGAGAGTTGCTTGCTAGATGATCACGTGAGAGAGCTTGAGTGAAATCTTTAAGAGTTCAAGTGAGTTGTTTTACCTTCCTTGATTGTATTAACACATGTGTGACATCACTTACAATGATGTAAACAAGGTAGGTAAAAAGCTTTCTACAGAAAGTTGACTGTTGCATTGTTCCAGTATTGTAGCGTGTGCAGGCAACAACTTTTCAGGTGGAGAGTTGACTTCCTACAGTCACCTCGGGAAATGGTAGGGATCTGTTCCTCAGATGTGCCTTCAACTCTGAAGGGTTGAGCCATCCCAACTTGGAACCTTGTGAACTTAAGGTCGTGTGAATATGTAACACGTTCCTTATCTGGTTCTGGATAGTAAGTTTGTTAGATCATCAAAGCATAAAACAAAGTACTTATGACCTATAAATTTCTCCCTTTTGATGATGAAAGACTCATAATTGAAAATCCCATAAAGAGCCACATAAAACCAAACAGCAAACCAGAAATACCTTAAGTTTCCCCCTGAATCTCTACATTTCCCCTTAATTAGTGCACATCAAGGAACCTCAAAGAGAGTTCCCCCTTAATCTGTATTTTCCCCTTTACTTAGGGCAAGTCACATTGCAATTATTCTTCCCCCTTTGGCATCATAAAACGAGTAGTAAAAGGCATTTAAGCAAGAAGGAAGTCTAGCTTTAAGTTAACTCATGGAACTCATGTTCACATAGTCATGACTAAAAACAGAGCATAAAAGCAAGGGATAAATAGCAGAACGGGAAAAAACTTGCATAAACGTAATTTGAATTTTACAGCAGGAGCAGAGTCAATGTTACTCACACTTCCACAATTTAGAATAATCAACAAAAATACCACAAATTTTGATCATAAGAACTGACACTAAGGGACGTGACCACAAACTAGATTATAGACTTGATACGGAGTGGACAATATTTAAGGAGCATTGGAAGGAGAAGGCTTGGAGGCAGAGGAAATGGTTTGGAGGACTAAATGCATTCGAGCATTGGATGATATTTGCTCATTGGTCAGTCTCTCTTTCAGGTCCTCCACTTGTTTTTTGAGCTCAAAGTTCTCCTTTGTCAGGCGAGCAACCTCTTCACTTTGAGAGCTATGAGAACCAGGTGCCTCTTGTAACTGGCTTAACAAGGATAGCATTTCTTGCTTTCAATTGCCTTATCTCAGAAGTAGAAATCTTTTGAGCATTTATTAAGTGAGATATGGTAGAAGTGCTTCCAAACCCTCCAACTTTCTATATGCACTCACATTCTTCAAGCGTGACTTTGGAAATAGTTTGCTTCTTGGTGCCCACTTTAGTTGGTCCGATATTTACATCTTTAAATTCTCCCACTTTATTCATGTGCTCTATCATGATCGCATGGGTTCCTTCTCACCAACGAATATTACAAAATTTTCCTCTATTCACTCGGTGCCATCGGAGCCCACTTCAACAAAATCAGCACCCTCGGTGCCATCATCAACTCCGGGCGTAGATGGGTCGAATTTGCAGTTGAGGAGAGCATTACGAGCCTTTTGGCGTGCTTCCTCATTGGTGTCCTCAGGCACAACACCGGCTTCCCACAACCTCCTATACAAGTCGAGCTGGGCCGCAGAATACGTCCAAAGCTCACGAGCAGGACCGAAAGAAGCGGCCTGATTCCTGAGGCGCTGGTTCTTGGCCTCCAAGGCCGCAATCTGGTCCGCCGCAGTACGGGCGGCTTACTCACAAACAACAATGCGCCCCTCCAATACCCTCTCTCAAAAATTAGTAGCGGCCCTCTCCAATCCGCGTTCTCTTTCTTGGGCGCGGTTGGTCGCTTGCACTATTTCGACCCTCGCTAGGGCGTCCTATGCATGCTTTCTCAAGTAGCAGTGTACGTCTCCAAGGCAGCCACCTGCCTAGTTAAAACCTCAGCAGTCTCTGCTGCCGTAGCTCGATTTTGGCGCTCTCTCTCAGTAGCCTCCCTTCTTTCAGCGTCCGTATCCTCGTTCCTTTGATGGAGCTGCCCCTCAAGAAAATTTACCCTATTAAGGGTCTGCTGCATGTGAAGCTCCCTCCTCGCCAGCTGTTCTACCAGCTCCCGATTCTGCGGGTCGTTTCTTAAGCGTTCACGCAAATCACGGCATCGATTTCGATAACGGCGGTACTTCTCCAACAACAGCACAAAGACAGCCATGCGGACATTGGCCCGACGAATTCTCTCCACCTCCAATAAGAATGACTACAGCAAACAGGATAGCAGTTAATGTAAGAAAACACACTAAGAAAAGAAACAAACAGAGACCTCACACATACCTTTATACCCAGGGCGGCTACCTCGCCCATCAACCCAACATCTGAGATACCCCTCAAGGACGAGCTCTCCACCTCCGAGCACATAACCTCGAACAACGTCACCAGATTCTCCTCCTCGAGCAGCATGTTTTGCTTATTGGGAATCTCTACATAGCGGCAATCCCCTTCGACCTGCTCTGTTGGGCGGGTATAACCCTCCTGGAACAGACGGATGTCCTCAGGGTCCATGTCAAACTCAGAATCATCCCCTTATCCTAAGGTGCCCCTTCCTTCCGCCGCCCCGGAAGTCGAGGCCTCCGCCACTCAGGAAGTTGAAGAACCTGCACTCGCCAAAACATTGACGCCCGTCTCCTCCACCAAAATAGTTGCTGAGGAACTACCTTCCCCCTCAGCAACAGGAACTGAAATTTGAATCGCCGAAGCGATTGTGTCACCTTGGCCTAAGCCAACTAGGGCAACTCCCACTAAATGCTCGCCCTCTAGGGCAGGATCCGGTGCATTCCCCTCCGCGTCTGATGGTGGAGAGTCCAAACTAATCACCACCGAAAGGACCAGGATGAACGCCACCCTACGCCAGACCAACAGCCTCTCCTCTTCTTCCTCGTCTTCATTCAGTGGAAACTCCACCCTAGAACGCACGGCCCCTGATGATTCTTCAACTCGATGCACGGACCGTGCCGGAGAATGAGCCGCTGAGGATTCAACTGAAGTTGCCCTCAGGACCGGGCGAGGTGCCAGCATTGCAGCCAATCCAGAAGTCGCCCCCGGCCTACGGAAAGCAAGCTGAGGAGCCCTCCTGCGAAATGGTCGTCCTAACCAGCAAAGGAAGAAGAGTCAAGGAAAGGAAGCTAAGAACTATGAAAGAAGAACAACACAACAAGTCATATTCTTACCAGCGGCCGGCTTACGTCCATGGACCTCCCAGAAAGACGACCACGTGTGAATTCCCGCTATAACAGGAAGCACGACCTCAACCCACTCACGGATGCCAGAAAACGGTACTGGTGGTGCACCTCCAGCTACGGTAGAAGAAGAAGGTCAGTACGTACAAACATGAAACGTAAAAGAAACTTACAGGCATGGTTCCATTCTTCTGGGAAGTCAGTAGCGCAAGCCAGTAGGTGCTCAGACCTGATGTAGAAAAAATGCTCATTAGCACGGGTATCGACCTCGTCATCAAGTTTCGTAGTTAAGCCGCCTGTCCCATGAGGGACCAACCGAATCATGGTGCCTCGTACCCTTTGGGGGGCATAGAGAGTTAACATTTGCCCAAAAGTAATCTCCCTCTGTGCCAACTCCACATATTTTATCAACATCGCCAACAGCTTGTAGCAGGAGGGGACGAGCTAACCAGGCATACCCTATAGTAGCGGCAGAAATCCACCACTAGCGTTGTAAGGGGGAGTTTAAATCCTAACTTGAAAGGGTAAGCATAGAAAACGCAGTACCCTCGGTGGTCGACATGAACCCTCTCCCCACTCCCAGCGAGGACAATGTCAGCAAAATGAGGAATGTCACACTGATCCCTCAGTTGGGCGAGGCCTACCTCCCCCATCAATGGGGCCTCGTACACTTGGTCATCTCCTTCGTGGTCGGAGAAATCAGTCGCTGGACCGTCGGGCAGAGAAAGAATGTCAGTCACCGATGGGGGCCTATCAATATTTGCCGAATCTACGGTTCTCACCACCGTAGATGTACCGTTAGCCGCCACCGGAGCAATATCGGAACGAGAGCTGCTCTCCATTGTCGATATAATGAAAGAACGTAAGCAAAATTCACTGGAAAAGCAAGAGAAGATGAAGATCTGACGATAAACGACGAAGAATGAAGTAACGAGGAGCAAAAGACGAAGTAATATGAGAACAAGAAGAGTTGTCTCTCTCAGAATTTCACTTAAACAAATATCGAAAAAGTAAGAACTGAATGATACAACCCCTTATTTATAGACAAAGCATAAATGGCCTTCACAAATCCCAAAGGTCACCATTAACCGCCTGACCAACCGCAAAACTGTTCAGGCCTACAGTAACAGGCATCATTATGACAGATAACACGAAACAATCATTCAACAGTCAATTGGCACGTCACCTGTGAAATGGTTGTAACGGCCCCAAGATACCAAGAGCACGCCCCATGTGTCACTGAGCATATGACGCCTTCCTTATAAGCGGTAAGCATGATCGTATTCTCCCCAGGCATATGTAATTGGCTACGGCCATCTCTAAACCATTAGTGGCTACGACCATCTTCAAAGTAATGCTGGCCAGGCCGCCTCCGAAAGTAGTATTGATTGCATCCCTCTCTGAAGTAATAACAGACACGGCTATCTCCTGAATACAAAATGACTACGGCCATTCCCGAAATAAGGACGGCTATGGCCCTCTCAAAACAACGGCTATCACCGTCCCTTGACAATAAGGTGACTACGGTCTCATACCAAAAGAAGATTACATGTAAATAAATGGCCACGGTCTCAGATATATGAACGGCAATGGCCAGTCACTCGCATGAAAACCAACCAAAGAATTGCGACTACGGTCATCGATTGTGAACTCACTTGACAAACGCCATTGCAGTCAAAGAATGTCTGCGCAAAATGGCTACGACCATCTTCAAAGAATAAATGGTTACGACCGTCTCCAAAGCATAAACGGCTACGACTATCGGCATAATCCGCTCATTGAGCTCGGCTGGATCCCGACCTCAATAAGCGGAGGGACTATCTGTATGGGTCAGAATTAGATTCGTGATAACTAGCGCGTCTAACTAGCTCCTAAGCTCGTTCGGGCTAATAAAATGTATAATCATTCATCGATCAAAGTACTCCATGGTTACTCTACCTAATTAGCAAGTAGCGAGACCATTGCCCGCTCATTATACACGGGCGTCCCTTTGATGCAGCCACGGCCGCTCATTGCCAGCTGGCAAGATCCACAACTATAAATATTAAGAGAAAGAACCCTAAAAAGGGGCGGCTTCTTCTTCTTCTCCTCCACTTCCAAAAGGAGAGAATATACATCATTGTAAGGCTCTGAACCTCTCCACGGAGAGGCAGACCAAATCGATATCATTAATAAAAGATCTCTACCCTCCTCCCCTTGTCTCTTACATTTTGTTCGTTGGGTCTTTTGATTTATTACGATCTGATATGATTGACCCTCTCTTTACTTTAATTAATTTATGCTTATAAAGTAGATGAACACTTTGAGCTAAACAAAGAGTAAGATTGTTACGACTTAAAGTGACAAGTAGTATAAGTTGTGGTAGATACTACAAATGAGAGTGACATATACACAAAGCATTAAGTCATCTTTGCTTTGCTTCTCCTATACAGATTTTAGTACCTTAGGAGCTCTCTCTCTCTCTCGTTAGTCCCGACAGTAATAAGTAATACTTTACTTAACTTTTACTCCTATACATCTAGGAGCTCTTTCTCCTATACAGATTTAGTACCTAGATGTTAACATTTCACTATGCGTTGTCTAATTGCCTATATTATATTGTCCAAGACAATTGACGAGTGAATTATTAATATTTCCAATCGAATGCTACTGGAAAATCTCAATATTCAGTTTCCACTAAGTTGGGCTGTTTGTCTAATCATGTACAAGAAAATGAGTTAAAATTGTTCCACTTTATGCGATCTTCTTGCCTAAAGCACTGGTCCTTTTTGGTGGATTTGTCTGTTCTTTGTCAACTCTTTTTGATAAATTCCCACTTCTATTTTTTTGTTTTCAACCTGGTTGAGGCGACGATTAATTTGAATTTACGCTGCGTAGATCATTAAATGAGAAAATGCTCTCTATCAGAGTCTTTTCATATCTAGGATTCGAATAGTAGGAATTCGATATCCCATTTTTTGAGCTCTCTAAATCTATTTTGATTTTTTTAAAAGTGATTTGTGACTAGGGGAATGCAAAATTTCTCAGTAAGATTTTAATCCGATACTTAAGTAATGCAAAGAAGAATTAAATTATGGGCTTCTTTACTTATAGCCCGCGTCAAAAACTATTTATGTTCGGTAGCCAAAAATGTATAAAATTTATAAATTTTTTTGTATACGGCATACATTATGTGTGTGTAATATATACAAATATATACTATATTTTTTCGACTATTATTTTAAAAGCGGCTATACAATATCATTTTTTCCAAGAATAAATAGAATAATAATATGAATTATATCCATCTTTGGCAAGAAAAATTGACAGGGTCATCTTATAATAATTTTATTCCTCTTTTGCCTTGTAAATATTAATTAACTTTTAGTTATTGTTGGTGTTACTAAAAGAACTAAATATGTAATTATTGCATCGCCGACAATATAAGGCAGAGCCTCGTGCATCAATATAAATTAGAGGAAAAACATGTACTAATAAAGAAGTTTTCCTAGTTTTTGCATGAAATGGTCTTAACTGTATTTAAGTTTTATATATTAATAGTGCAAAGTATTTATATATTTGTCATGAGTATAATTAAATATTTTCAAAAAGTACATTTTCAGCGGAACTCGGTTGTATTAGTCTAAACTTTATATTTATTTTAAAAATTTATTGATTATGTACGCGTTATTAATTTAAAATTCAGTAATTTAAAAGGACTAAAATTTGAAACACATAAACTTTAAATATCCACTCCGATCCGATCGCTCTGTGGCAACAAATTTCCTATTTTTTTTACAAGGTAATTACAACACACATATTCCTTTTAAATTAAATATATATAAGCAGCTAATTAAGACACTGGACCAGCAAGATCTGTTTGTACACAAAGATTCCTTTCTAATTGTGAATAGTACGGAAATAAAAGCCAATTGATCAAGTGGCCAACACACAATTAAGCCTCGTAATCAAATATTTATGCGGAGAGTCAGTTGGCCAACTAGCTCTTGAGTCTTCATCTATCTCCTCAAGTTGGTGATGAGTCAAATTTTTAGATGCCCACTAAAATCTATCGAGCGAGATTATAATTTTATATTTATAATATATAAAAAAAATATTTATGATATTTTTTCTAGATTTTTCACCTAATGTCCAGTATACACTTTGCGGCTTAACTAATTCGGATTTACACTATGTATATAATTTTGTAACTCCATACTCATTGCTCGAATTCGAGCAATGGATTTTGTGACTCCATACTCATTGTTCGAATTTGAAATCCATTGCTCATTGCTCGAATTCGAAATCTCTAGTAAAAAATAAAAAGTACTTACTACTCAATCACAATCTTTGAAGGATGGAGGAGTACATACACACTAAAAAATAAAAAAAAGTCTCATCGCATATCTAGTTAAATTGCTTTAATAAAGTAATACAGTTACATCGTCAATGCATAGAGCATAAATGGTTATAAAAGTTAACGATATACATTTTATGAGAGACGAGCCAAACCATGGACAAGAATAAGCAAAACACTTCATCGAAAGAACTCAAACACCTAACAATGTTTAAAATTTTCACATTTTAATGCGAAGGTTGAAAAAAGTTAGTGTATCAATTACTACGATCTGCAGAAGCGCCCATATATATATATATATATATATATATATATAGCTGCATAACTAAAGCCAAAGAACAATAATCGAAATAAAAAGAGACATCAAGATCAATGCCCTGCTCCCTCTGTTTATGTGTCATATTTCTCTTTTACACGCCCAAAAAAATATTAATTAGGAAATGATTTGACTATTCTCCTCATATTTATTACTAAGGGTAATAAAAGAAAAATATAGCAATTTTATCTTGAACTTCTAAAATGACAAATAATTTAAGACAGTTATCTATTGTAACCACGACTGTTAATATGAGACGGCGGGAGTAGTTAATTAACATGACGGAGCAAGTTATTCCAAATGTAGCAAAAAATATGAGAAAATTAAAGCTTTGATAGCTGAGTTTAATATCTTCAACATGCAATCATATTCTTTACATGTGCCTTTACGATGTATATGGTGCTAATTATTAGTCTACACTCTACAACGTAGGTTTTTAAATTATGGACATGCCTTAATTTATTATAAGCTTAAGACTCCATATAATACTAAATAATCATATTCCTAAGGAGACAATCCAGTGGTCAATGGTGGCAATTTGAATGTAATATCACAAGTGCTAATTCAGTAACTTTCTGATCACTACTGTTGGCATTCATTTTTAACTCTCCAGTTAATTAACTGTGCTTGAGAAAATAGAAAAACCAATCCAAATTAACCAACTCCTGTGAATAAAATATTACATCAGATTTTGAAAGAGAAAAAGAAAACGAGAGAGAGCTTTTGTAATCATGGATACTAGTTTGGTAGTGTACGTTTATTGTCAATAGTATTCACAGTGAGTGGGACCATATCTTTTTTATTTTTGTTTCCGTCAAGTATATTAGACTAATTCGAATTTACATCGCGTAAGACTCATCAAAGAAGAAAATACTCTCTATTAGAATTTTTTTATTTTTAAAGTTCGAACCTAAGACATTTAACGTTAAGAATAAAAAGATTATATCTATTTCACCACGATCGTTGATGGTTTTATATAAATACAACATGAAGATTTGTCAACCTAGCATACTGGGACCATGGTCACTGTTATGGTTCAAGCTAGTAAACATTTTGTCATTTATTGCAATGTGGTATCATAGCCAAGAGTAAATTTAACTTCATATTTCTGCATTTAGTTCACTTAACTTGTAAATTCCTAGTGTCACCCTAATATGTAAATGTCACGAGGCGGATTTTCCGTCATTGGGAGTTGTGATGAAGTCTGCTAATGTAAGTTAGGCAAGCTGACTGCTTGAACAATTTGCCTTTTTTCTCATTTTAATCCTTTAACTATTATGAAGCAATAACGTAATTACAGTGGAATTTGTAACAAGCGGAAGAAAATAATAAAACTATTTGACCATATCCAATACAATTGTTTAAACAAAACTACCCAGAACTGGAGTCACATTTACACAGATGGTTTAAGATTACTACGAACAAAGTCTGAAAGATAAATGATACACTGTTTCTAAAATAAGTAATTGAAACATGATGAAGGGATAGTGGGAGATGTCAGGGCCTGCGGACGCCTGCAGGACTACCTTGGATCTCCGAATGGACTGAAGCCACCCACCCAAATTAAGGTCCAAAAGCTGATGTTGCTCCGGGATGTGCACACTCTGCAGAGTGTAGTATCAGCACAACCGACTCCATGTGGTGGTAAGTGCCTAGCCTAACCTCGGTGAAGTAGTGACAATGCTAGGACTGAACAACCAGATAAACCTGTGCAGTTTAACCATATACAGCGGAAAAGAACAATAGTAATGTACAGTCCAGTATGGAAAGGGGAACATGTTGGGGGGGAACATAAATTTAGAATAGAAAGACAACGGGTAAATAAAAGGAACACCATATCTCAGTTATCAACAAGGATCAAGAATCAATAAGTGGCATCACCCTTCGTGCTTTTACTCTCGTCCTCACCAGATAATCAATATAATCGGCACGGAATTGTACATCGTGCGGTACGACATTACCCTTCGTGCTTTACGCTCTTCCTCACAAAATCATACACGGTATCACCCTTCGTGCTATAACACTCTTCCTCACACAAACAACAATTAGAAACAATAAGACAAGGAAATAAGTAAGGTAGAAATAAAATCCCAACAAGGGAAAATAATAGTTCAACAACCAAATCCCGGCAAGGGAACACTCTCAAAAGTATCAAGATCCCGGCAAGGGAGATAACATTAAAAGCAACAATATCCCGACAAGGGAAACACTATAATAATTCTCTTTCCTTTTTAACTTCTAACTCACAATTCACTTCATAACATGAGCCAATGCTCTAAAAGGTTCAATTGCCATTTATACTTCCACATTTACTTATACAACTTGAGACAATGATCCTCAATGTTCAAATATCACTATTATTCCCACAAACTTTGCTCAACAATTGAAATCATCACAAAAGGCATGAACAACACAACGAAGTCATCATAATCATAATAGAAGACTCACGGGCATGCTTGAAACCGACGTATAGATACTCGTCATCATGCCTATACGGTCGTACTCAACAAATATCACGTAACAAATAGGACACAATCACTAATTCCTCAAGCTAAAGTTAGACCAAACACTTACCTCGATGCCTCGAATATAATTGAAGTCTCAATTATCGCTTTACCTCATGATTCCATCACCAATTCGCTCGTATATAGCCACAAGTTACTTAATTACATCAATAAATACTAATTGAATCAATTCTAATGCATGAAAATGAGTTTTCCAAAGTTTTACCCAAAACGTCAAAAATTACCCCTGGCCCACATGGTCACAACTCCAGCTTCGAACCAGAACTCGATTATCCATTCCCCCATGAACCCAAATATATAATTTATTTTAAAATCGGACCTCAAATCGCGGTCCAAATTCTTAATTTTTGAAAAACCCAGGTTTTACCCAAAACACCCACTTTTTCCGCGAAAACTATTGGTTTTGAGTTAAAATCATGTGAAAATATGTTAGGGATTGAAGAAAACTAGTTAGAAATCACTTACAATCAATTTGGAGAAGAAATTACCGTAGAGAGTTTATGTTTTGAGAAGATGTGAAAAATGGTTGAAATGCGTCTATGTTATGAATTTACAGGTTGCATGTATCGCAATTGCGACCAGGGTTTGCAATTGCAAACCCAAAATCTGTTAATATTGCATTTGCGAAGTCTTTTTTGCATACGTTCTGTTGCATTTGCGACGATTGGTCATAATGGGGAACATCACATTTGCTATAGAAAACTCGCATTTGCGAGGGAAGGATGGCATGGGCTAGTTCGTATTTGCGACTCAGCCCTCGCATTTGCGATGTCAAGCCTGCAAGCCTTTCAAAAGCTTTGCTTATGAAGTTTACCTGGTCAATAAGAGGGGGTACTTTTAATGAGAAGAATATCAGAGAGCCAAGGGTGGAACCAGAAATCAGTGCTAGCTCTATTTCCAATCCACCATTTTGAGCCCGTAAGTATTGGTGGGGTTGCCTGAAAATAGAATTGATTTCACTCCAAGTCCTTATAACCAGGTTTGGAAGCAACAAACCATAGGTGCTTTCAGATGGTTTCTTTTGAAAAAAGCAGTCCAAAGTATGACTCCCTATTATTGACCAGGCCAACTCCTTACTAATTATTTCTCCAAAATCACCAATGAAAGTGAACCTTTATTGTTTCCTTTTTCTATCCGAACCGATTAGAAGGAAGGCAGTAGCTCCTCCTACATAATAAACTGAAATTTTTCACACCTCCTTTTTACGCACCCGCGAGGGGTGAAGGAGTTTTTTTCCAATTAAAGGACAATCGAACGGGATTTGTTTATTTATTTCAGAGTCGCCACTTGGGAGATTTAGGGTATCCCAAGTCACCAGTTTTAATCCCGAATCGAGGAAAGGTATAATTACAGTCTGCATACCAGATATCCGGATTAGGAATTCTGTTAACCCGGGAGAAGGCGTTAGGCATTCCCGAGTTCCGTGGTTGTAGCACGGTCGCTCAACTGTTATATTTAGCGTATTTATCTGATTTTAACAATTATGTACTTAGTGCAAATGAAGGCTCTCTTTACCGTTTTAATTATTATTGTTATCATTTTTTAACAGAAGAATTGTAACATTGTGAAAATGTATCTCGAACCACGTCACAACCAGTGTACACATGGTCGTCAATACATTTTGACTCCATTGAGATTTGGATTTGGGTTACATCATGTACACTCGAAATTAACCAGTGTACACATGGTCGTCAATACTAGTGTAGTGTTGTTTTGGGAAAGGCCGTGAACTTCGTTAAGCGGCCGATCCCGAGTTCTAAGCAATTAATATATACATTTTTTGAGGGCCCGCAATCTATACGTTTTATTTGGCGAGACTCATCTCATTTTATTTTTTCAAAGGATATTCCTAAAGTGACTATATTTTTTTATTAAATTTGTCTCTAAAATAAAAGAGAAAAATCCTAATTAATTACATGTTTGAAAAAGGGCGTAACTTATTTATTAGTTATTGGATTAAGACAAACGCAACTGAAAAATTGTAATCGAACTTACGCGAATGGAGATTAATTCGTGCCTTATTCTATAAGCCAATATTACACAAAACTGGAATTTATAAATAGAACATGAAATTTATATATAATATCATCAAAATAATCTAATTATCCTTTAACTAAATTAAACCGACATTGTTAGATAAATTGAGCCGTTGGAATTAATTGTCTACAACTATTTGAAACTAGAATTAACCTTAATTGCTAAGGCTTATTAGAGAATTTGTATAACTTAATTAATAACTTGAAAATTCTATTACATTTAAAAGAACTCTAACACGCCTTGTTCATGTATATTAAATTGATGATCTTAGTACTATTTACAAATTTGCTTATCACTGATATCCTGATTTTATGGTAAAACATGTACTCATTTTATATTTGAACAGATTAAACAAATAACCAAATTTGCTTAAAACTCTCTTTGCATGCGAGCTTGAACATGCAGTACCATAACAAGTATTAATTTTCACAATCAACATCTTATTTGAGTACAAATCAAAACTACTGAAGGTCTATCATAGTATTGAATCTCTTTTTCAAACGGATTTATGAAATACATGACGGAAAGTAGCTAAAGGAAACTACCTAAAGTATTCTACTAACATAACATGAACTTAATTACTACTAACACTCAAATTCAACTGTTTACTTTCATCCGAGACATTACAAATGACAACCCGGCTAATTCAAACAGTTTCCAGTCCACTTAGTTGTACACAATCTAACACAGTCCAATTACAGTATGTAATCTCACTAGTATAACTAAAATTCTAGTTTAAATGAATTAGACACACACAATTTTAAGACTAAACGAATAAAGATAAAAACTCAAATGTAGACATGCATCTCTTTGTCATTTATACTTCAAAACTGATTTTCTACAAATAGAAGTACTCCTCAGCATCATTTGAGTATTGAAATATACCTGGAAGTAGAAATACAATGAAGGATAAGGAGAAGTCAGCAACAATCACGAGCAGAAATCAACAGCAACCAGAAATCGATTCGAATAACCCAGGAAGAATTCAAACCATGCAAAATCCAAATAAAACCACAGCAACACACAATCTAGATGCCCAATGAAATTTGGATTACCAACAGCAAACAAACAAAAATAGACTAATCGAGAAACGCAATGAAACAGTGGATTCTTTTCTTTAACACTCAACTGCTGGGCTTTTCAGGATTCTTAATAGCCAACAAAACTCTCAGACTTAGTCTCAAAATTGAATGCTTAGAGAACTCTTAAAACTCTCAGAATACTTATGAAAACTAATCAGAACTCTAAACTCCCTTAGTGATTCTTTTTAGGATTCAAAAATTAGTCTACTTTTGGTTTCTAACTCTGAATTCTCTATGTCCGAAATTCAGTTTAATGTCCCAATTTCTAATCTCTAAAAAATTCGGTCCAATATCCTATGTATTTATCGTAACTCCTAAACCTATCCTCTTTGAAAAACAGCACTTATCCCACCAACCACCCCAAGAAAATCTGCCTATTTTCAAACTAAATCCCACTAAAGGAAGGATCATTATTTTCTTCCTTAAATTAAGGCATGATCTAAGGATTTGTTACCTACTAGCATTAAACTAATGTATAAGCTTTTTGATTTATGGGTGCTTGACTAACAGACCACTAATTTGGTCAAATCTGACCACTTTATATTCCCAAAATACCTCTGTAATCCTGCTATTATTACTGCATTACCCTAAGCTTTACAAGTTTTATATTACAACTGTGTAATTTCAAACCTGAATCTAATTTCTGGCGAAACAACCAAATTACTACAGCTATATCCAATTAACAATTCAATTCAAACAAACTCACGCAGTAGAACAGAGGAAATCAAAATGGTATCAATCAGGGCGTGGAGATAAACTATGAAGAACAAGGGATTTAAACCTAATGAAATTAGTTCATCACAATTTTAACACAGAAGACTTAAAATGGTAAACATACTGGAAAATGACTATGAACTACTATCATGTTTCTTTCAATTTAATTAATTGGCGACACTTAATTAACTGATTATGTAAACCACTAGGTAGCTAATAATCAATTAATCAAGGTATAACAGTTAGGCTTGAGGATTTCAGTGACTTTCAACCGGGAATCTTAACATGAAATTGTTATTCTAACATATATAACAAAACTCATAATAACAATCAACTAATCAAACAAACAGAAACAAACGACCAAATAAAAGGTCTCAGGAGGATGAACAGAAATGAAAGAGAAAAATAATAAACCACCTAAACTAACTAACATGCAAACAAATACAACACATACGATAAACAAGAATAGAAAGAAAAAGAAGAAGCACTTAGCTGTTAAGGCTCAAGAACAAACGACCCCCGGGCTCAACTGGAATCAACCATTTTTGGGTCGAACGGGCCTTAATCGGGGTGTTCTCAGTTGAGAACACCTAGATTAAGGTATATTAGACTTCAATCCTTTGTTAATTTGGACAGACTCCCATGGATTTGAGTTCTAGGGTTCATACTGTCGATTTAGGGCTCGAAGTTTTCCGGTTGGATTTGAACAAAACCCGTGTTGGTTTGGCTAAGAGGGAGGCTAGGAGACTTCTTGGTATCGATTTGGGCTTGGTTGGGGTGGTTTCAGTTTTGGTTCGAATCTTCAAACAAAGATTCAAGACGATGGGGAAAGATTCGAGCAAAGCGGATATGGGATTTTTTTTCAGGGGGTTGAGGTGTATTAGGTGTGTTCTTTTGGCAGTCATCGGCGTCGTGGCTGCCGGGTTTCGAGCTTGGGGTTTCATGGCAGCTACTAGGGTTTGGGAAGTGTATGGTTCATCTCTAAGAGAGAAGATAGAGAGTGGGGGTTGGCTATAGGGGGCGTGGGGTGAGGGAGTGGTCTTATATACAGACTAGAAGATCAGATCCTGGCCGTTTGATCAAGAGTGATCAATGGCTAGGATTTCTTGGCTAATGGGAAACAACACCGTTCTATTTAAGTGAGACTGGGTCGATCCAGAGATGAATTGGGTCGGGTGCTGAGGATGATATAAAACCATTGGATGGCTTCGGATGGACGGCCTAGATAAGACGTCTAATACGACATCGTTTGATTTAGTGAGAGGCCTGATCTGGGCCGTTCATTGGATTTGACGGCTTAGAAGGAGTGGTTTAAAAAGGTGTCGTTTGCCTTATGGTCTCAGAGACACGATCGTGGACCGGGTCTGGTGTGTTTGGGCTTGGTTTTCTTTTGCAATTTTAGCCTATTTCACTTCTTTCTTAACTAACCAAATTTAAATAAAACCTAAAAAATTTTGTAAAATCAAAAGAAAAAATGAAATTAACATATATTAATTAACACCTATAACAATCAACACAAATTACACATTTAAACAAAATCACATAATGACAAAGCACAAAATGCATATTGTTTTGTATTTTTCTTTTAACCAAATTATGATTAATTAACTCTTAAAATGCACAATTAGTTCCTAATGCATGCAACATGTACTTTTGTATTTTTAATTAATCACTACAAGGTGAGCATTTACAGACTAGCAATTACCAAAAATGGTCCCGTAAATTCTCAAAATTGTACTCGAAGGTAACTTTTTATTTTTTGATTTCTTTTGGAGTAGTTTCTGTGAAGCAAAAATTACGTGCTCACAACTTCCCCTCTTTGTCCGAAAATAGGAAGAGTTTTCGTGCAAAGATAAAAGTGAGCGGATACGAGCGATTTTTTCCCGTTGGAGTACTCCGTGTGAAGCATTTTTTGAAAAAGATTTAACTGAACCTTTTCTTCAAAGGTCTCCTACATATCCCTGGCTAAAATGGAATCAGGTTAATATAGTTCGGGATGTTTTGGTAGCTGGGACTACTGGGGAACTGTGGTTCTGCTGCTACTGCTGCTGTATGCCGTTACTACTGCTTTGCCGATCTCCTTATTTCACCGTGCTAAAAAAGAAAACAAGAATCTAGGCTAGCTTATGGATCACAAGATCTTATCTATCTTCAAATTATTCTTGCTGCCTTGCTTTCCTCTCGGCTTGTGTTTCTTCTTCCGGTGCTTCTTTCTTCCGCAAACTTGGGGATGACACTGGCCTTTTGCTTTTCCGAAACCAGTTTTCATTGTCTCATTCGGTCCGCTGGGGATGTAGCTTCCTTCATTAAGATTTTGGCGGTTCCTCTGGGGATACACCTTTCTTCATCAAATTTGTTGTGCTGGGAACAACTAAGGTTCAAAGGCCGCTTCTTTCGAGCTTTGTCTTATCTTCCTTTTGACTCATGCGCTTGAATTTTTGCTGGGACCTCTTGTTGTAACCTTCTGCTTTCCGATGGGTTACTGGTTTCAAGACCTGAAATATAAAGACTGAAAAATATTCCTCTTGTTATACAGGTGGGTGCCTATTTATCTAAAGACATGAAAAGTATTCCTCTTGTTATACAGGTGGACGCCTATTTGTCTAAGATATGAAAAGTATTTCTCTTATTATATAGGTGGGAGCCTAATTATCTAAAGACATGAAATAATATTCCACTTATTATACATGTAGGTGCCTATTTATCTAAGACATGAAAAGTATTCCTCTAATTATACAGGTGGGCGCCTATTTGTCTAAAAAAATGAAAAATATTCCTCTAGTTATACAGGTGGGCGCCCATTCGTCTAAGACATGAAAAGTATTCCTCTAGTTATACAGGTGGGCGCCTATTTGTCTAATACATGAAAAGTATTCCTCTTGTTGTACAGGTAGGCGCCTATTCGTCTAAGACATGAAAAGTATTCCTCTTATTATACAGGTGGGCACCTAATTATCTAAGACATGAAAAATATTCCTCTAGTTATACAGGTGGGCGCCTATTTGTCTAAGACATGAAAAGTATTCCTCTTGTTGTACAGTTGAGCGTCTATTTGTCTAAGACATAAAATTTATATTATATAGGTGGGCGCCTAATTATCTAAGACATGAAAAATATTCCTCTAGTTATACAGGTGGGAGCCTATTTGTCTAAGACATGAAAAGTATTCCTCTAGTAGAACAGGTGGGCGCCTGTTTGTCTAAGATATGAAAAGTATTCCTCTAATTGTACAGGTGGGCGCCTATTTGTCTAAGACATGAAAATTATTCCTCTTATTATACAGGTGGGCGTCTAATTATCTAAGACATGAAAAATATTCCTCTAATTATACAGGTGGGCGCCTATTTGTCTAAGACATGAAAAGTATTCCTCTTGTTGTACAGGTGGGCGCCTATTTGTCTAAGACATGAAAAGTATTCCTCTTATTTTACAGGTGGGCACCTAATCATCTAAGACATGAAAAGTATTCCTCTTATTATACAGGTGGGCGCCTAATTATCTAAGACATGAAAAATATTTCTCTAGTTATACAGGTGAGCGCCTTTTTGTCTAAGACATGAAAAGTATTCCTCTTGTTGTACAGGTGGGCGCCTATTTATCTAAGACATGAGAATTATTCCTCTTATTATGCAGATGGGCGCCTAATTATCTAAGACATGAAAAATATTCCTCTAGTTATACAGGTAGGCGCCTATTTGTCTAAGACATGAAAAGTATTCCTCCAGTAGAACAGGTGGGCGCCTGTTTGTCTAAGATATGAAAAGTATTCCTCTAATTGTACAGGTGGGCGCCTATTTGTCTAAGACATGAAAAGTATTCCTCTTATTATACAGGTGGGCGCCTAATTATCTAAGACATGAAAAATATTCCTTTAGTTATACAGGTGGGCGCCTATTTGTCTAAGACATGAAAAGTATTCCTCTTGTTATATAGGTGGGCGCCTATTTGTCTAAGACATGAAAATTATTCCTCTTATTATACAGGTGGGCGGCTAATTATCTAAGACATGAAAAATATTCCTCTAGTTATACAGGTGGGCGCCTATTTGTCTAAGAAATGAAAAGTATTCCTCTTATTGTACAAGTGGGAGTCTATTTGTCTAAGACATGAACACTATTCCTCTTGTTGTACAGGTGGGCACCTATTTGTCTAAGACATGAAAATTATTCCTCTTATTATACAGGTAGGCGCCTAATTATATAAGACATGAAAAATATTCCTCTAGTTATACAGGTGGGCGCCTATTTGTCTAAGACATGCAAAGTATTCCTCTTGTTGTACAGATGGGCGGCTATTTGTCTAAGACATGAAAAGTATTCCTCTTATTATACAGGTGGGCGCCTAATTATCTAAGACATGAAAAATATTCCTCTAGTTATACAGGTTGGCGCCTATTTGTCTAAGACATGAAAAGTATTTCTCTTGTTTTACAAGTGGGCGCTTATTTGTCTAAGACATGAAAAGTATTCCTCTTGTTGTACACGTGGGCGCCTAGTTATCTAAGACATGGAAAATAGTCATCTAGTTATACAGGTGGACGCCTATATGTCTAAGACATGAAAAGTATTCCATTTGTTGTACAGGTGGGCGCCTATTTATCTAAAAATATGAACAAGTATTTGAATTTGTTTCCTCGTTCCTTCGAGAAAATTTTTGACAACGACAGAACTATTTCTACCCCATTTGGTGACCTTCGTTATGGCGTGTCTTTCTGCCATCATCAACCTTTATTTTCCTGTAGAAATCAAAGAAAATTTTGTTAGTTTAAAACTTGGTAATTGATCGTGCCACTCCTGCTTGGGAATGGTTTTTTCTTTCCTTTTCCATTGCTTTGCGCTCCCAAGACCGGTTGGGGATAACATTACTTGCTGGGGATGATATTTCTACTGGGGATGGTTTTTCCATTTATCCCTTCCCCGCTCTTTTATGTCAAAACACGCTGGGGGAGTCTTTTTCAACTTCAAAACTACTCCCTTCAAAAGTTTTATTTTCCCTCAATACTACAAGGGATAAAATGATATCATCTGGGGATAGCGTTATTGAGGATAAGACTGTTGGGTTATTTTGCTGCGGGTGAATTCTCCCTCTCTCCTTCCCCTTTTCTGTGTTGTCCTACCACCCTGAAACTTGGCTAGTGATCCATCGAAGTTCTGCGGGAGATCCTCTTGGAGCTTGATCCATAAGTTCCTCAATCGTTGCTTTCCAGCCTTTCTCTATATTTCCCTTAACTTTCTAGGCCAGTTTGTCATTTGGTCTTGCAACAAACGCCTTTTTGTCTTATTGCCTTTTCTTTGGCCCGTCCTCGCTTTGTACCATTTTGGCAACTGGTAGTAAACTCTGAAAATCCTTCTCAAAAATAATTTTCTCGAAAAAGTCTTTTAGACAAAGAAATGAAAAGATATAAAAAGAGAAACTCTTTCTGAACAAATGTTGGGGGAAAAGAAAAGGAAAGAACTTATCTGGATGGTATAATCGGTCCTCATGATCATGTCGTGCATTCCGGATTAATCAACCCAATCTATTTGTATCAATCAATCTTTCTGATGGCCTCATTTGCCGGGGATAAATAGATGCCCATTTTTTCCATACGCGGATCCCTTCCGCCAATCTCATCTTGTCGCCTCATAGTGCCATTTGAGGGGTTTTCACTAATAAGACTCTCTCCTTTCTCTCGGCTCATGTTGCCTTATGGTGCCTGTGAAGGTTTTTACCACAAGACTCTCTCATTTTTGTTTCTCTCATTTTGTTTCTCTCAGCTTATGTCACCTTATGGTGCATGTGAAGGTTTTCACCGATAAGACTCTCTCATTTTACTTCTCTCAGCTTACGTCGCCTTATGGTGCCTATGAAGGTTTTCACCGATAACTCTCTCATTTTACTTCTCAGCTGGGGATCAGAGTGTTACCGATAAGATTCTCTCTACTGGGCATTCTTTTGCCTATCAATTTCTTCAGCTTATGGCCCTCGTCCGGTCAGGAATCAGTGCATTACTATTGGATTTCATCTGCCTGACTTGGCACCTCTCAGATAATGATCGGGAGATCTTTTTGGACATAAGATGTGGGTTTTGTGTGGGTAAAGAAAGGAAAAAGGTTATCAGGAAATTCAAGATAACTTGATGGGTAAGAGATTACAACTCTTGGAATCAAACTTTTTCAAAAATTAACAAAAACATAACTTCTGCCCTAGTTTTCTTGCTTGGGAAACTTTTGACTTTTCATGACATTTTGTCACGTTGTGACCGAGCCGTGAGGTGCTTACGTATCCTCCTGGAGGAATCATGTCGAACGTAGTTCACTGATTCCTTTGTTTTTCTTGCGATTTTCTTTTTCATTTTTTGTTATTGTTTTCTTCTTTTCTTTTCCATTAATGATTCCAAGAGAGGGGTATGAAAGAATAAGTAAGGCTCAAAAGGGGGAAAGCAAAGGTTAAAAGTGTTTGGATAGAAGAAAGAATTGCCTCCGCCATTTCATTATCCAGTAAGTACCAAGTACAAACAAACGAACAAATAACTATCATAATAAAAGAAATTACACATAATATCTCTTGACTGCGTCAGACTTGATAGCCATGTCGATGCATCTTCCTTCGACATCTGTCAGACACAAAGCTCCGATGGATAACACTCTGGTCACAATATAAGGCCCTTGCCAATTTGGGGCGAACTTGCCTTTTGCTTAGACTTGATGTGGGAGGATCCGTTTCAATACTTGCTGCCCTACTTCATATTTTCTGGGGCGCACCTTCTTATTGTATGCTCTTGCCATTCTCTTCTGATACAACTGGCCATGACATACTGCTTCCAATCTCTTTTCATTTATTAAGTTTAACTGCTCCAGTCGAGCTTTGACCCATTCATCATCATCCCTCCTGGCTTCAGCGACAATCCGGAGGGATGAACCTCTGCTGGTATTACTGCTTCAGTTCCGTATACCAACAAATAAGGAGTTGCACCAACTGAAGTACGAACAATAGTGCGATAACCCAACAATGCAAAGGGTAGTTTTTCGTGCCACTGTCTGGACCCTTCCACCATCTTCCTCAAAATCTTCTTTATGTTTTTGTTGGCTGCCTCAAGTGCACCGTTCGCCTTAGGACGATACGGGGTGGAATTATGATGTGTAATCTTGAACTGTTGACATACTTCTGTCATCAAATTGCTGCTAAGATTAGCACCATTGTCTGTGATGATTACCTTTGGGATCCCAAATCTACATATGATATGGGAGTGGACAAAATCCACCACTGCCTTCTTGGTCACCGACTTGAAAGTCTTGGCCTCTACCCATTTGGTGAAATAACCAATGGTTACCAGAATGAACCTATGTCCATTGGAAGCTGCCGTCTCAATAGGTCCAACGACATCCATGCCCCATGCAACAAAATGGCCAAGGTGCTGACATTGTATGAAATTCTGTCGGTGGAGAATGAATCAAATCTCCGTGTACCGGACACTGATGGAATTTCCGCACGAAGCTGATACAATCACGCTCCATAGTGAGCCAATAATATCCTGCTCGAAGAATCTTCTTTGCCAATACATATCCACTCCTGTGTGGCCCACAAACTCCGGCATGGACCTCTATCATTACTCTCGTGGCTTGACCGGCATCCATACATCTAAGCAATCCCAAATCTGGGGTTCTTTTGTACAACACTCCTCCACTAAGGAAAAATTCATTTTCCAATCACCGAATGACTCTTTTTTTATCTCCGGTTTCATGTTTCGGGTATATCCCCATCCGGAGGTATTCTTTGACATCGTAAAACCATGGCTCTCCATCCATTTCTTCCTCTATCATGCTACAATAAGCGTGCTGTTCACAAAGCTGAATATGCAACGGGTCGACATGAACCTTATTTGGGTGGTGCAACATTGATGCTAAGGTGGCCAACGCATCAGCAACATCATTGTGAAATCTTGGGATGTGTCTGAACTCCACTGACCGAAATTGCTTCTTGAGATCATGCAAACACTATCGATATGGTATAGATTTAAGTCCCGTGTTTCCAATTCACCCTAGATTTGATGTACAAGGAGGTCTGAGTCCCCCAAGACCAAGATGTCCTGGACATCCATGTCCACAGCTAACCATAACCCCAAAATGCATGCCTCATATTCAGCCATGTTGTTGGTACAATAGAAACACAGTTGCGCCGTAACAGGATAGTGGTGTCCTGTTTCTGAAATGAGTACTGCTCCTATTCCAACTCCTTTTGAATTTGCGGCTCCATCAAAGAAAAGCTTCTATCCTGGTTCCTCAGTTGATTCTACCTCATCTATATGCATCACTTCTTATCGGGGAAATACATCCTCAATGGCTCATATTCTTCATCAATAGGATTCTCAGCTAAATGGTCAGCCAACGCTTGGGCCTTCATGGCCGTCCTCGTCACATAGATGATGTAAAATTCTCTGAGTAATATCTTCCACTTTTCTAACCTCCCTGTGGGCATTGGCTTCTAGAAAATATACTTCAGTGGATCCAAGCATGAAATGAGATAAGTAGTATATGATGACAGATAATGTTTCAACTTTTGTGCTACCCAACTTAGGGCGCAACAGGTCTTCTCGAGTTGAGTGTACTTGACCTCATATACTGTAAATTTCTTGCTGAGATAATAAATGGCTTGCTCCTTCCTCCCTGTACTGTCATGTTGCCCCAGTATGCAACCAAACTAATTCTCCAATACCGTTAGATAGAGAATCAACGGCCTGCCCGGTTCAGGTGGAACCAACACGGGTGGATTTGACATATACCCCTTGATTTGGTCAAATGCTTCCTGACATTCTACCGTCCATTCTACCGCATCATCTTTCTTTAGTAGCCGAAATATGGGCTCACAAGTTGCCGTGAGATGAGCGATGAACCTGCTGATATAATTTAATCTTCCAGCAAACTCATCACCTCCGTTTTGTTCTTCGGTGGTGGTACATCCTACAAAGGCACATTTGGCCGGGTTGAGCTTAATATCATACATTCAAAGTCTTTGGAAGAACTTCCTTAGGTCTGCTACATGGTCTTCCTGACGCCTGGATTTTATGATTACATCATCCACGTACACTTCAATCTCTTTGTGTATCATGTCATGAAACACCATAGTCATTACTCTCGTGTATGTTGCCCCAGCATTCTTCAATCCGAATGGCATTACCTGATAGTAGTAAGTTCCCCATGGCATAATGAAAGCCGTCTTTTCTGCATCTTCTTCATCCATCAAGATCTGATGATACCTAGCATAGCAATCCACAAAGGATCCGATCTCACGCCCGGCGCAATTGTCGATCAAGATATGGATGTTGGGTAATGGAAAGTTATCCTTAAGGATTGTCTTGTTCAGATTGCGGTAATCGACACATACTCTGATTTTCCCATCTTTCTTCGGCACTGGTACCATATTAGCCAACCAATCGGGATATCGAGTGACCCGAATAACTTTTGCCTGCAGCTGCTTGGTCACTTCTTCTATAATCTTCACACTCATATCTGCCTTAAACTTCCTCAAATTTTGCTCGACAGGACAGCATGCCGGGTGAGTGGCAATTTGTGAACCACTAGATCGGTGCTTAATCCCGGCATGTTATCATACGACCATGCGAAAACATCTTTGAATTCAACAAGTGTTTTGATTAGTTCTTTCCTGATGCTCGGCTCAATGTGGATGCTTATTTTGGTTTCCCTATCATCGTCGGTATCCCCTAAATTGATAGCTTCAGTGTCGTTCAAATTGGGCTTAGGTTTCTCTTCGAACTGGCTTAACTCTCCGTTTATCTCTTTAAAGGCCTCAGCTTCATCGTATTCTGATTCATCATCGAAATCATCCTCTTGTGCAATTTATTCGGATTCAGACTAATTATTTAGACTGGGTTGAAGATCCGTTGTGCATGTCATGTCATTAGAACCAGTAAAAAGAGAACTGTTCAGAAAGAGAAAAGAATAAAACAAAATTAATACAAGATAAGAAGGGAAAATTTTTATTTTATTAAAAATGCGGGATAACAGGGTTCACTCTTTACAAAATTAAATGAGATTTGGATTACACCCTGGAATAATCCAGAAAACAAGAAAGAAAAATCAAATCCTACTACCAGGACTCCCCCTGGTAGGAAGAGGAGTAGCCGTCCAATTGTTGATACTGGCCCTAGGCCCTACAAACTGTATGTCTGCTATGCTGGGACCCTCTCCAGATTCTATCACACTAACATCAGCGAACAGCCTTTCGAAGCTCCGATTCAAATCCCCGTCCATCCCAATCAATGGTCCGAGAATTTTCGGGACCGATGACCTCTTGGCACTTTCTTTAACAAAGGATCTGGAAAGGCGCGGAACTAGCCTGGGAAGAACCCAAACTCTTTTCTTCATTTTCTTAGCTCGCTTTAGATCTGCCACAGTAGGTTTGAACCCTAGTCCAAAGGTCTCTACATTCTTGGGCAAGGAGACAGGTTGAACAATACCCTGAAGCTCGGCCCCCAGACCTTTTCCTGGAACGAACCCATTACCCAGCATCTCCGAAACCATCATGACGGTTGCGGGAGCAACTTGGGGAGTGGGAGGTTCTCTCCTTCAGATATTTTATCCACTGATACCCCGTCGAAAACCTGCTACACCCATGGACCTTTCTCATTCTCAATTTCTATGAATAGCACAATATCATCACCCACAATGCTTGTACCGTCATCCCTGTGCACTACTATCTCCTGCCTGTCCCATTCAAATTTCACCATCTGGTGTAATGTAGAAGGTACTGCTTTGGCAGCATTGATGTTATGCGCCTCCGGCGTCTGGACCTCGATCTTATTGGCATCAATGAGATCTTGTATTGCCCGCTTCAACCTCCAACATTTTTCAGTATCATGCCCTAGCATCCCTGATCAGTACTCGCAGCTTATCGATTGGTCCACATTTTAGGGCGGGTGATTTGGCAACCTAGGCTTGACAGGACTCAACAAACCTAACTGCCTCAATTTGTGGAACAAGGCGGTATAGGTTTCTCCCAATTCAGTAAAGGCTTTTTGTCTCTGTAGCCTTTCATTTCTAGAAGCTTGATTTCCACGGAAACCTGCCCCTAGAGGGTTCCTGTAGGCCTTTTGTGGAGGATATGCATTTTGGGGTGGTGGGTATGCGTTCTGTGGAGTTGGATAGGTGTTCTGTGGAGGTGCGTATGCGTTTTGGGGAGCCGGCGCACGCCATTGCGGGCGATCCGGAGGCTGAGTGTATGTTTGGGCTTGGTGCATGGAGAAGTGTGGTTCTTGAGGTGGATAGTAGTGTTGTGGTGGGTTTTAAGGGGAATGTGGATAATTAGGATGGTGGGGTTTGCGTTGGTTGTAGTAGGGTTTGCTGGACCTGGACCAACTGCCTGCTTCAACCGTAGCAACTTCTTCTTTCTTTTTCCTCCCAAGCGCACCTCCTATGCCGCTCTGAATAGCCTGAGTCGTGGCCTTAAGCACCGAGTAGTTTAGGATTTTATCGCACTTTAGTCCCTCCTCTATCATAACCCCTATCTTTACTACTTCATTGAAGGATTTTCCTACTGTCGTCACCAAATGACCAAAGTAAGTTGGATCTAGCATTTGTAGGAAGTAGTCCACCATTTCGCCCTCTCTCATGGGAGGATCAACCCATGCTGCTTGTTCTCTCTAGCGGAAACCGAATTCACGGAAGCTTTCTCCGGGCTTCTTCCCAGTACTCAGTAATGTGAGACGGTCAGGGACTATCTCGAGATTGTATTGGAAGTGACCTGCAAAAGCCAGCGCTAGATCGTCCCAGGTGTACCATTTGTTGGGATCTTGTCTGGTATACCATTCAAGTGCCGATCCACTTAAGCTTTGGCAAAAGTAAGCTATCAGTAGCTCATCTTTTCCACCCGTCCCTCTCAGTTTGCTACAAAATCCACGTAAATGTGCCATAGGATCGTTGTGCCCCTCGTATAAATCAAATTTTGGCATTTTGAACCCTGCTGGTAATTGGACATCGGGAAAAGGGCATAGATCTTTGTAGGCCACACTGACCTGATTGCCTATTTACCTCATCTTGCTCCGGGACTTTACCCCGCTTTTCAATCTCTGTTGGGACTTCCAAGTGGGGATTATAGGTATGTGGCTCTAATGCATTGAGTGTGGGTTCGGGGGGATAGTATTATGCATCGTGAACCTGAAACAACGGCTCACTAGTTGATCTTTGCAGCGTGGCTGGTGGACCCCCCATAAAAATGGGAACATTTGGTGGTGGGAAATGTTGATGGGGTGGTGGAGCTTGGGTATCATAGGGGCTTCTCCTCTGATAATAATGGTGATTCGAGAGGCTTGTTGACTGGCTAGGGTGAGAGTATTCCGACATATGCCCTAATGTAGGAGTAACGGGTAATTTAGGCCATTTTTGTGCTTTAGCCAAGGCTAATTGCATTTCATTCATTTCCAACCTCATCTTTTCCATTTTTTCCATGGCCTCCTTCAACATTTGACTTTTCGTCTTTTCCGACTTAACATTGTTGTCTGATCCAGTCATGCTTTCTGGTATGGGACCTTTTGATCTTGTCAGATAATGGTGCGATGCCAGTACGCTCTAACAAACTAACTAGAATTAGATTGAGAAAACAAGAAACTTGTTAGCGTTTGAGTTTCAACAGATGCCATAATTGCACGTTGAGGGATGAAATTTTCTTAGGCAGTAAACCATTTCTAATATGCTTTTGCTCAGACCGCATGCATCATCCCGGCTTATTTTATTCGTGCCTTTAAAGTGTTTCGGAACCCTACATTTCCCTCTCTTTTTTTCTTTATCCTTTTTTTTTCTTTTTAGTGGTGGTCGAATCTTATGTGGATTGCCTACGTATCACGTCCCCTCGTGAATCAGACCAGGCGTAGTTCTGCCACAAATATGAAAAATAAAGACGTTATTTCAAATCTTTAATTTCTATTACCGAAACATTACAAGGAAACAACATTTTTTTGAAGAGACAATTTGAACACACCATAGCCTTTAACCAAATATTGATTACAACGGACAAACGGACTCCAAAGTACGAAAAATAAAAACTCCAAAGTGCTTAACATGACTCGATAAACATAATACATGGGAAAACAACAAACATATAAAGACAGAAAACAACAGGTTCGAACTAGGGATACATTAAAGCTTTCAATTTAGGTGCTAGCAAGGCATCGTTTGGCCTTTTCGCGGGCTTTGGTTCAAGACCCCTTCGTAAGCTCTTCAATTCATCCATGATATGGTGGACGTAACCCATGACGGATTAGAAGAGGGTATCCCGGGGCATTTGCTCACATGTTAGGCACCTCTTGTAGATGTAATTCCCAATCTCATCAATCTTACCCCGGGTGTCATCCCTTTCTCTGAACAATTGCTCTGTTCGCCGGTTTTCTAGTCCAAGTACTTGAGCATTGTCGACGAGTTGATCCTGGAACCTTTCCATTTGTTCTTCTATTCTGGCCATTTGATCATAAGGGCGTCTTCTTTCTGTTTTGGCAACTCGGGCTTGTTGAAAGACCCGCTCCTAGAGAGTGGAATTGGTTTCCCTTAATAGCCCAATGCTTATTTCATAATCCGTTATAACTTGCTGCAGATGCTTTCTCCATGCCATTGTACCTTTTTCCCATCTGACACGCATACTTGCTATGCAAGCCTCAGATCTGTCCAAACCTTCTCGGCTTTTGCTGACTTGATCCCTCAACCCTGCTATCAACCTTTCATCGGAGTGACGTTTCTGGCAGTCGTTGTCGTTCTTACTGGCTTGGCGAATTCGGGCTCTTAGGGCCTGGTTTTCTTTAGTCAATTTATTTTTCTCCCCTGTATCAACATCCATTTGCAAGCTGCTTTGATATTTCAAGCCCTCAATTTGTTGTTCCAGTTTTCTAATCTCGACCTAATATTCTCTCTCCTTTGCCAACCAACCCAGTTGTGCTTGTGATGATTCTGTAAAGTTTTGGACGTGGGCTCTTTTAGCCGGTCTCTGGTGTTCAAGTTCTCTTCTGTACCATGTGAGGTATTCTGGCGTTACTTCGCCTTTGGCCCAGTCTTGTATTCGAGTATCCAGTTTCTAAATTTGACACTTGTTCCAGATTTTCCGAACGATTGTTTTAGGGAATTGCCCACTAGGCCCGATCTCGATCACCTGGCTACTGAGGTCTTCTTCCTTAGGGACCACTTGACATCGCCCCAACTGTCTTAATACTCTGTATGGCGCATATGGTTGGATACTTTGTAGCCCCATCAACAGCAAATGGGATTCAGCTGCTGACGTGTGTATGATTTCTTCTACGGGTAGCCACCCAAATGTTCATTCAATTTGACTTGCTAAGACAGAACGCAAGAGAGTATCCATTCAGTGACTCCTTTTGGCAAACTAAACCCGTCGATCCTCGTGGAGAACTCTTCTATACAAGTCTTTTGTGATGACCCGTAGCTCAGAAACTGAGGGCGATGACATATGTGTTCTATCATCCACATTTGCAGTAATACATTGCAACCCTCAAAGAAACCCCCTCCGGCTTTGCAAACACTAAGAGCACGGAAGATATCAGCTATTATTATTGGTGCCAGAGTGCTGTTGTCTTGCTTAAGCAAAGTGCTGACGACCCCGACAACTTGTATATTAATATTCCCATCCTTTCTAGGGAATATCAGAAGGCCGAGAAAGGCCGCCATAAAAGCAATACACCTATGTATTTCCCATTTCAGTCATTTTATCCGCTGTAGATTTTACCCTTGGGATTGTTGAACCCTCCAAAATGACCGTATCTATCATATAGAAATGCCAGAATACAAAACCCTTATGATAATTCTGGGTGATGTACAGTTCTGTGGATCTTCATAGTGTCCAAGAATCTGTGTATGGTCATGGTCTTTGGTGCAGTGAGATACTGCTTTCTCATAGGGATTTTAGGACCCCCGGTGTACCCTGCCAATTCTTCCAATGTTGGTGTGAGCTCAAAGTCGGAGAAATGAAATACATTGTGTGCTGGGTCCCAAAATGAAATTAGCGCCCTTATAATGTCCCCTCTCGGATCAATATTCAGTAACCCGACCAAGTCTCCCAGGTATATCTTGACCATATTTTGCTCTGATTCTCCAAAGTCATTCCACCACATGTGTAAGCCCGAAGGGATCCTGTTTATAATAGCTCCAGGTGAATTCCTACTCGTGCTCATTCTGCACATTTATTAAGGCGATTTAGATAAAAGAAAAACCTTTATTTGACTCAAAAACTAATTTTTTTCATTTTTCCTTAATCTTGAGAAAAGAAAAACTGATTTTCCAAATACAGCCTTTCAACACTTCAGTGATGAATATTTGAAGGTTGTAGGGTTAACCAGTCAAAAGTAATGGGAATGACCAAAAGTTGCCGTTATGCAAAATCAGCCTTCCGGCGTCCTTTTCGAAAAAATTCAGCTATTTTTTACAAACAGCGGCATCTAATTTATTCATGACTCTTTCATAAAAATTTAAAGCAAATGACCCAATTTTGTAAACATGGCCTTTCAATGTCTAGGGGACGAAGGTTTTAAGGCTGTGAGGATCAAAAAATCAAATCTATCAAAAAGCGACCGTTTGTGCAATGTCAGCCTTCCGAAGTCCTCTTAGGGTACATTAGGCTATTTTGGCAACACATGGCAGTGCCTGACTCTTTTATGAAAACAATAAAAAAAATCATTTTCTGGTTACTTTTGCAAAATGGGAAAGTTGGACCCGATAAGGGTTGCCTACGCATCTAACATCCGATGAGAATCAAACTGACGTAGTTCGGGTAATAAAACTAATTTAAATTAAAACAGACCCTATTACTTATTTATTTTCCTTCAAGTAAAAACACCCAATTTTTTTTATTTTCCAAAAATCAAAATTTGGCAGAGTTTTGACACGGACATGGTTTTCCTCTAAAAATGAGTAGTTATCTTTCTGCTATTTTCCTCTCCTTTTTTCACAATTTTCCGGATTCCCGATTTTACAAGCCGGTCAACATGTAAGTTTAAAGCAAAATAAATGCGCAAAACAAACAAGATGCACCGGGATGGTCTTTTTGTTTCAGGTTGCTATTCCTAGAGGGGCCCAACCCCTATGTTGAGCTCCCTATGTCAAATGCAACGTGATGCAAATAAGCGTTTCCTGCTAGGGATCCGACATGAAGTTTTGTTATTCTATGTTTCAAACCTGGGCTTTGTTCTAGACTGGGATAACCTGAGCGGACAACTTGGGCGAGGAGAGGGCAACTTACTGGGGACCCGCGGGATCGTCCGGCTTCGTAGCTTGTCCAAGCCTCTTTCTTATTGGGTAACACTAACAGAATGGTGAGTCTCAAACCAGTGAGCAGCATCGCCGGAGGTAAGAAGAGAAAGAGTTCGGCACAATTTATATATACAGTCAAACAACATAAAAGCGGTAATAAAATATCATTTTGCACATTAAGCATGTATCATGTGGAAATACCAGATAATAAAGCCAAAATATAACAATTCATCATAAGCTCGAATTTCTAACCTTGAAACAGTGGTTCTGGGTTTGCTGTCCCCAACAGAGTCGCCAGAATTGTCACACCTTCTTTTTACGCACCCGCGTGGGGTGAAGGAGTTTTCAACCAATTAAAGGACAATCGAACGAGATTTTTTTATTTATTTCAGAGTCTCCACTTGGGAGATTTAGGGTGACCCAAGTCAACAGTTTTAATCCCAAATCGAGGAAAGTAATTGACTCTAAATTACAGTCTGCGTACCAGATATCCAGATAAGGAATACTGTTAACCCGGGAGAAGGTGTTAGGCATTCCCGAGTTCCATGGTTCTAGCACGGTCGCTCAATTTTTATATTCAGCTTATTTATCTGATTTCAACAATTATGTTCTTAGTGCAAATTAAGGATCTTTTTACCGCTTTTATTATTATTGTTATCATTTTTTAACAGAAGAATTGCAACATTGTGAAAATGTATCTCGAACCACATCACAACCAGTGTACACATGGTCATCGACACATTTTGACTCCGTTGAGATTTGGATTTGGGTTACATCAATGTACACCCAAATTTTAGAAGGAAATTTTATATAAAGATGCACCCTAAGCGACTAGCGTGGTGTTTTTTTGGGCAAGGCCGTGAACTTCGCTAAGCGGCCGATCCAGAGTTCTAAGCAATTAATTTATACATTTTTTGAGGGACCCGAAATCTATGCGTTTTATTTGGCGAGGCTCGTCTCATTTTATTTTTTAAAAGGATATTCCTAAAGTGACTACATTTTTCTATTAAATTTGTCTCTAAAATAAAAGAGAAAAATCCTAATTAATTACATGTTTGAAAAAGGGCGTAACTTATTTATTAGTTATTGGATTAAGACAAACGCAACCGGAAAATTGTATTCGAACTTACGCGAATGGAGATTAGTTCATGCCTTATTCCATAAGCCAATAGTACACAAAACTGGAATTTATAAATAGAACATGAAATTTACAAATAATATCATCAAAATAAACTAATTATCCTTTAACTAAATTAAACCGACATTGTTAGATAAATTGAGCCGTTGGAATTAATTGTCTACAATTATTTTAAACAAAACTACCAAGAACTGGAGTCATTGCTACACAGACGGTCTAAGATTACTACAAACAAAGTCTGAAAGATAAATGATACACTGTTTCTGAAATAAGTAATTGAAACAGGATGAAGGGATAGAGGGAGACGCCAGGGCCCGCGGACGCCTGCAGGACTACCTTGGATCTCCGAATGGACTGAAGCCAGCCACCCAAATTAAGGTCCAAAAGTTGCTGTTGCTCTGGGATCTGCACAATCTGCAGAGTGTAGTATCAGCACAACCAACCTCATGTGGTGGTAAGTGCCTAGCCTAACCTCGGCGAAGTAGTGACAATTCTAGGACCGGACAACCAGATAAACCTGTGAAGTTTTAACCATATACATCGGAAAAGAAGAATAGTAATGTACAGTCCAGTATGGAAAGGGGAACATGTTGCGGGGGAACATCAATTAACAATAGAAAGACAACGGATAAATAAAAGGAACACCATATCTCCGTTATCAACAAGGATCAAGAATCACTGAGTCGCATCACCCTTCGTGCTTTTACTCTCGTCCTCACCAGATAATCAATATAATTGGCACTGAATTGTACATCATGCGGTACGGCATCACCCTTCGTGCTTTACGCTCTTCCTCACAAAATCATACACGGTATCATCCTTCGTGCTTTAACACTCTTTCTCACACAAAAAAAATCACAAACAATAAGACAAGGAAATAAGTAAGGTAGAAATAAAATCCCGGCAAGGGAAAATAATAGTTCAACAACCAAATCCCGGCAAAGGAGATAACATCAAAAGCAACAATATCCCGACAAGGGAAACAACTAATTAATTCTCTTTCCTTTTTAACTTCTAATTCATAACTCACTTCATAACATGAGCCAATGCTCTAAAAGGTTCAATTGCCATTTATACTTCCACATTTCCATATACAACTTGAGACAATGCTCCTCAATGTTCAAATATCACCATTACTCCAACAAACTTTGCTCAACAATTGAAATCATCACAAAAGGCATGAACAACACAACGAAGTCATCATAATCATAATAGAAGACTCACGGGCATGCTTGACACCAACGTATAGATACTCGTCATCATGCCTATACGTCGTACTCAACAAATATCACGTAACAAATAGGACACAATCACTAATTACTCAAGCTAAAGTTAGACCAAACACATACCTTGATGCCTCGAACATAATTGAAGTCTCAATTATCGCTTTACCTCATGATTCCATCACCAATTCGCTCGTATCTAGCCATAAGTTACTTAATTACATCCATAAATACTAATTGAATCAATTCTAATGCATGAAAATGAGTTTTCCAAAGTTTTACCCAAAACGTCAAAAATTGCCCCTGGCCCACATGGTCACAACTCCAGGTTCGAACCAGAACTTGATTATCCATTCCCCCACGAACCCAAATATATAATTTGTTTTGAAATCGGACCTTAAATCGCGGTCCAAATTTTTAATTTTTGAAAAACCTAGGTTCTACCCAAAACACCCACTTTTTCTCGTGAAAACTATTGATTTTGAGTTAAAATCATGTGAAAAGATGATAAGGATTGAAGAAAACTAGTTATTAATTACATACAATCGATTTGGAGAAGAAACTGCCTTTGAAAAATTGCCGTATAGAGTTTATGTTTTGAGAAGATGTGAAAAATGATTGAAGCGTCTATGTTATGAATTTACAGGTTGCAGGTATCACTATTGCGACCAGGGTTTGCAATTGTGAACCCTAACTCTGTTAATATTGCATTTGCGAAGTCGCTTTTGCGTACATTCTGTCGCATTTGCGACGACTGGTCAAAATGGAAAACATCACATTTGCGATAGAAAATTTGCATTTGCGAGGGAAGGCTGGCATGGGCTAGTTCGCATTTGCGACTCAGCCCTCGCATTTGCGATGTCAAGCCTACAATCCTTTCAAAAGCTTTGCTTATGAAGTTTACCTGATCAATAAGTGGGGGTACTTTCAATGAGAAGAATATCAGAGAGCCAAGGGTGGAACCAGAAATCAGTGCTAGCTCCATTTTCAATCCACCATTTTGAGCCCTTAAGTATTCTTAATAGCCAACAAAACTCTCAGACTTAGTCTCTAAACTGAATGCATAAAGAAATCTTAAAACTCTCAGAATACTTATGAAAACTGATCAGAACTCTAAACTCCCTTACTGATTTTTTTTAGGATTCAAAAATCAGTCTACTTTTGCTTTCTAACTCTGAATTCTGTATGTCCGAAATTCAATTTAATGTCCCAATTTCTAATCTCTAAAAAATTTAGTCCAATGTCCTATGTATTTATAGTAACTCCTAAACCTATCTTCTTTGAAAAACTGCACTTATCCCACCAACCACCCCAAGAAAATCTGCCTATTTTCAAATTAAATCCCACTAAAGGAAGGCTTTTCCTTATTTTCTTCCTTTAATTAAGGCATGATCTAAGGATTAGTTACCTACTAGCATTAAAATAATGTATAAGCTTTTTGACTTATGGTGCTTGACTAGACCACTAATTTGGTCAAATCTGACCAGTTTATATTCCAAAATACCCCTATAATCCTGCTGTTATTACGTCCCCGATACCAATGGTTTGAAACATAAATTCTTTTCTTCATTTCATAATTAATTCCGCAAAATAATTTCTTTCAAAAATTTATTTCTCGGGCTTGGGACATTGGAATTCGATTACGAGCATACGCCGAAGTCCTATATTTTCCCACGGACCCTTTGGGACCGTCAAATTACGGGTCCGAGTCCGTTAACCCAAAATATTATCGTAGTCAACTTAAATTTATTTTAAAGTCAAATTTATCATTTTTCACAGATTTTTACATATTGACTTTCCGGCTACGAGCCCTGACTATGCACACAAATTGAGATAATGCAGAAAGAGATTTTTAAGGTCTCGTAACGCAGAATTTATTTTTTGAAATCAATAATGACCTTTTGGATCATCACAATAAATATTTGTTAAACTATCGATAAATAAAATTTAAATTCATTAATAATTCTACTTGTCCTTCTCCCTATTTGGTCAAAGAGGTTTTGTTAGTTACCCACTAGTTGGAAAGAAATTTCGATGATAAATGTCGAAGTACATAACAAAAGCCGCCTTGAAAGAGAAGGTAAGTCCTGGTTTAAACTTTATGACTTTAGATTGATAATTCTATTATATTTTATCTAATTTAATAAATTTAAAATTTATTATTTGTATATATTTAATAATTTTTGGGACAAAATGCAGGGTATGAGCGAAAGCTATGAGTTCATTTGAACCTATAGCTTCTACGCGAGATATGCTTCTGCTTGAAAGCTTATGCAACTTATATTTTGCGGGTTTTACTATTTTCTATATAAATATAATTATATAAATAAATATGTAAAAATACTTAAAGTTTAATAAATATTAAAATTTGAACCTATAATTTTTTAAAGTACAATCACTTTAGTGCTTAAATCATAAAAAATTAAATCTGTCAAATTAATTTCAATATTGAATCTGCTTAGCTTCTTGTTGGAAATTAATGTCACAAGACAAAGCCACAACTATAATAGTGGGGTCTAAGGTGGTTCTTGGTCAGGTTTGACGTTATTTCGTTAATTTGCCGACATCAATCACGTGACATTTTCTTTATAGACAAGAGCATATAAAACTTCAGCGTATCCTTTGGGATTTTGGGGACATTTCCACATATTTTAGAATGTGTTTGAATGCATAGGTTTCCTAGTCAAGTGAATTTTACATAAAATGTTGTTAAATTTCTTCATTCTGAAATAGCAGAAACACAACACGTTAAGACGAAACATTTTCTTATAACGTCATGTGATAAACTGCTGCTTTTGTCTCACAATATTTGCACATGCATATAAATAAATGCATATCAAATATTTCCAACAATCCATATAGAAGAAACCCTATTATTTTTACATCCTTAAATGTTGGATGGACCACGTTGGAAAAAAAAAATACTAGATGGGATTCAAATTCAGTGACCGAACCAGAAATTTCAACATAATGATTCAAAATAACAAAAATATCACACTTGAGATTTGAACGTACAACCTAAATCAGAGTTTTAAGTCATCTTTGAGACTAAGTTAGAAGCTTGTTTGATGTCAAGGGAATTAAAGATGCAATTTGTATATATAGAAGAAAAATTGGTTAATCCTACTTGCACGATATAATTTTCTGATGAAAGAAATTTAATTAAATCCTTTTTCGGACCATGTAGCTTCGCCGTGCAATAACTATATTACTGCTTGTGGTTTTCTAGATCTAAGCCACGGACTAGGGTTCAAATTCACTTTGGAACATAAAATTTTAATGTAATTTACTTGGTGTTATTCAGCCAGGGTAGTAATTTGTACAGAAAGAAGACTTAGGGATTAAAGTGTACACGTTAGAAGTTAGTACCTAACTTAACTATTAGAGTTAGTTAATACTGTATATAGTTAAGGTGTAGAAGTTAGTTTTGTGAGATTTCTTATTCTTCTCCAGTCGTTAATGTCAATGGAGCTTCTGCAATCATTTCTCTTCTCTCAATCATCCATGCATGGCTACCTTCTTTGAAATCTGATATGGTATCAGAGCGGACGATCTAATTCCGCTATTTTTTTCTCTTCCTTCTATCAATTTCACAACTCAATTTGTTCATTCTCGTCAGAGGTCGTCGTCTCAAAGCTAGGGTTCTTCATTCAGAGCAAAAATGGCGAATGATGAGTTAAATGCTGAGACTGGACAGGGAAACACTCGTTCCATTGAAGCGGTACTGGGACATACTCATCCTTTGTACTTACGACCATCAGATACGCCGGGAGAGCATCTGATTGCATTCACGCTGATACGGATAGAGAACTATAATTTGTGGTCTAGATCTATGAGAATTGGACTGTTTGCGAAGAACAAAATTGGATTCATTGACGGAACCTGTAAGAAGGAGAATTTTGAGCAAAATTTGCATGTTCAATCGGAAAGGTGTAATGCATTTGTACTATCTGGATAATGAATGATGTTACCAAAGAGATCTATAGCACTGTGGTCTATGGATCTTCTGCGTACAATGTATGGAGAGATCTGAAGGAACACTTTGATAAGAGCAACATCTCTAGGATCTACAATTTGTCACAGGAAATTATAGCTCTCAAGAAAGGTCTTGCACCAGTCTCTTTTTATTACTCTAAACTGAAGGACCTATGGGATCAGTATGATGCCATGACACCTACTCCTTCATGTCCATATCCCGTGTAAAGGATATTTGTAGAACACATTCAACAACAGCCTTTAGTGTAGTTTCTGAGTGGTCTAAATTAGTCGTTTGCACAAGCAAAATGTCAGATTATGCTGATGATCACAACTCCAACTATCAATGAAGCATATGCAATGGCCGCTCAGGAAGAGAGTCAAAGGTCCAAGGCAGCCAGTATCAGCAATTTGGAAATATGAGCACAAGTAATGACTTACAATACAGGTCATGTAGCTAACTCATTGGCTTCCAATGCAAGTTATGAAGCTAATGTTGTGGGCTATAGCGCAGGACAAGCACATGCTGGAGGTTATAAGCAGAAGAATCAGTCGTATTGTTATTACTGCAAGTACAAGGGGCACAATAGGGATGTCTGTTACAAACTGGTAGGCTATCCTACAGATTTCAAACCAAGGAGGAAGAATTTTGGAAGGAATGCAACTGCAAAACATGTGCATATGGACAATTTTATAGCCTCCAAAGAACATATGGAGAGGACAAAACCTGAGCCTGCAGGATATTCATTCACAAATGAACAATACCTTCAGCTTCTGGAAATGCTCGACCAGGCAAATATCAACACCAACACTCCAGCTGATACAACTAACCATGCCAAGGTCACAGGTATACCATTGTCTCTTCTGAGTATGATCAAAGAAAACAAATGGATTATTGACTTGGGAGCTACAAATCATATGGTGTCTAGCCTACATCTATACATTGATTATATGGAGTTATCGAAGGGCAATTCAAGAAAGGTACAGTTACCTACTGGAGAGACAAGTATAATCACACACTCAGGGACTTCCATCATATTAGATAATATGATGATCAAGAATGTGCTCTTTATACCTAGGTTTAGGTATAATCTGTTATCAGTATCTAAACTGACGAAGGATATGGGCTTATTTCTTGCCTTCTTTCCTCCATGCTGTATATTCCAGGACATTTGCAGTGGCAAGGTGAAGGGGATTGGTATAGTGGATCATGGATTATATATGTTGGATAAGAGTATCAAAGTCAAAACACATGAAGGATTGCATGTTGGACTCATTTCTTCTATATTACCTATTAATAGAATAAATGTTGCTTTATGGCATAAACGATTAGGACATGTGCCAATGGAAACTATGAAAAGAATGCATATTTTTAGAAACACAAAGCTTGTTGACTGTAATGATCCATGTTCTGTATGCCCTTTGGCAAAACAAACTCACTTGCCTTTCCCAAATAGCACTACAAAGAGTTATGCATTGGGTGATCTTATACATGCAGATGTATGGGGACCTTTTAGAGTCCCTACTTATGATGGCAAACAATATTTCTTAACTCTTGTAGATGATTTCAGCAGATTCACATGGGTGTGCCTTATGAACTCTAAGGATGAATCAGTTGTTGTACTAAAATTGTTCATTGCTTTGATTAAAACAAAGTTTTCTTCTACTGTCAAAATTCTCAGAACAGATAATGGAGGAGAATTTTTCAACAACCATCTCAAGGAGTTCCTTGGTGCAGAGGGTGATACTCATCAAAGTACATGTCCCTATACCCCTCAACAAAATGGGGTAGTGGATAGGAGACATAGATACATACTAGACATTGGTAGATCCTTAAGGTTTCAAGCTAATGTACCTTTAAAGTTCTGGGGAGAGTGTGTTATGACTGCGTTGTATCTGATCAATAGAATTCCCTCTAGGATATTAGGTGGAATATGTCCATTTGAGCTAGTGTTCAATAAGGTCCCATCACTGGATCATCTCAGCGTGTTTGGGGGCCTTTGCTATGCTGCAAACTTGAAGAAGAGGGACAAGTTTTCTGCTAGGGTTGTTCCTGCAGTATTCTTGGGTTATTCCCTGACTCAGAAAGGTTATAAACTATTTAATCTAACTAATCGATCTGTTTTTGTCAGCAGAGATGTTATTTTCCAGGAAGATAGCTTTCCTTTTATGCAGCAGCCAAGTGAGTCCATTCCAAACTTAACTGTTCTATTCATAGATCAGGACCATAATCCTGATAATCTATCCCCAACAACCACTTTTCCAAATGATGACTTTGCTGATGTAATGCCTATAGATTCACCACCTCCAAATATACAGGAGAACATGACCCTTAATAGTCCTAGTGATGTTGTTTCTCCTGCATCACATAATATGAATTCCCATACACTATCTACTGATGAGACTGCTATGCACTCAGCAGCACCATTTTCTCAACATGAAAACAACATTGAACCTCAAAATAAAAGCAATTTTGAACCTAGAAGAAGCTCTAGAACTTCTAGACCCCCTATATGGATGCAGGATTATGTAGGTCACCATTAGTTGCCTATCCCATTTCTAACTCTATCAGTTATCTCCATTTGAAACCTCACTATTTAAAATGCTTAGCCACTTATTCTTCTGAGACAGAACCAAAAACTTTTGATGAAGCTGCTAGGGACCCTAAGTGGGTTGAAGCTATGCAACAGGAAATCCAAGCCTTTGAAGATAATCACACATGGAGCTTAGGTGCCATTACCACCTGGGAAGCAACCTATAGGATGAAAATGGGTGTTTAAAATTAAGTATCATGCTTCAGGCGAGATTGAGAGATACAAAGCTCGACTTGTGGCAAAGAGCTACACACAGAAGGAGGGCATTGACTACACTAACACTTTCTCCCCTGTTGCTAAAATGGTGACAGTCAGATCAGTTGTGGCAATAGCAGCTTCCTCTGGTTGGCCCCTCTATCAGATGGATGTTCATAATGCCTTCTTGCAAGGTGACTTAGTTGAAGAATTTTATATGCTTGTCCCTCCTAGTTTCTCTAAGGGTATTGACAAGCAGGGGGAGTATGTATGCAGGCTGCATAAGTCCTTGTATGGGCTTAAACAAGTATCTCGACAATGGAATATAAAGTTGTCTGAGGCACTACCGACCATGGGGTTTTCTCAAAGCCACTATGATCATTCTCTATTCACTAAGAAAACTGGCACATTTCTTGTTGTACTACTCATTTATGTGGATGATTTGATAGTGACTGGGAACATCATTACAGAAATTAGCAGGACAAGAGTTGAACTGCAGCAGTGTTTTAAAATGAAGGACCTTGGAGAATTGAAATTCTTCATTGGAATTGAATTTGCTAGATCTGAAAAGGGGATACACATAAGCCAGTGTAATTATGCATTGGAGCTGATCTTAGAACTTGGATTAGCTGGAACCAAACATTCAACCACACCATTAGACGTAAATCAGAAGTTGACCTCTATAGATTTTGACAAGTTAGTTTCTTCTGATGCCAATATTCAAGACCCTCTCTTGAAGGATGCTGGTGAATATTAAAGACTATTGGAAAGACTATTATACTTAACAATGACTAGACCGAACATATCATTTGTTGTACAAACATTGAGTCACTACATGCATTCTCCCAAACAGTCTCATTTAGACGCAACAATGAGAGTTGTCAAGTATATTAAAGATGCACCAGGGCAAGGACTTTTGCTACCATATTCAGGAGATGGGACACTAAAAGCATATTGTGATGCCGATTGGGGAGCGTATCTCCAAACTAGAAGGTGAGTTACTGGCTACTGTGTATTCTTTGGAAATGCCTTCGTTTCCTGGAAATCAAAGAAGGAAGACACAGTGGCAAGAAGCTCAGCAGAAGCTATGTTTAGAAGCATGGCGTCTACTGCAGCAGAAATTGTGTGGCTCATTGGTTTATTTAGTGAATTGGATGTGAAGTTACAACTGCCTGTGGCCCTATACTGTGATAGCAAGGCAGCAATCCAAATCGCAGCAAATCCTATCTTTCATGAACGTACGAAGCATATTGATATCGATTGCCACTTTATTAGAGAGAAAATAAAAGTTAGTATCATCAAGACAACACATGTGAATACTAAAAAGCAAATAGCAGACATGTTGACCAAGGGCTTGGGAAGAATACAACACCAGTACTTACTTTGCAAGCTTGGAGTGAAGAACATTTTTCTACCCTCCAGCTTGAGAGGGAGTATTGAGCTAGGGTAGTAATTTGTATAGAAAGAAGACTTAGGGACTAAAGTGTATAAGTTAGAAGTTAGTACCTAACTTAACTATTAGAGTTAGTTAATACTGTATATAGTTAAGGTGTAGAAGTTAGTTTTGTGAGATTTCTTATTCTTCTTCAGTCGTTAATGTCATTGGAGCTTTCGCAATCATTTCTCTTCTCTCAATCATCCATGCATGGCTACCTTCTTTGAAATTTGATAGGTGCGAATTATACTTGTTCATATATGGACTCATTGCAGCGTCTCTCGCTATCTGGTCCGAATTGGATAAGCTAATTAAGCACCTAAGTTTTGAAAAACTATGCTCTAGTACAACAAATAAAGATTATAAGCAGAGGCGAAGCTACATGATCTGAAGGGTTCAACTGAATCCTTGTCGTTAATATATTATATTGATCTCATAGAATTTAAAAATAATTTTTTGTATGTATGCATACATAAATTGTTGAAAAGTTTGGGAGGAGGCCTATGACAGATCATGAAATCCACTTCATTTGTTAATCTACATCACCTGTATCACTTCATTAGATGATATGTACCACATGCAAATTTTGTATTCAAGAACAACAAATACTATTTAGATGTTTTGTTTTGACTTAATGCAATTTAAATTAAACAACTGCTAATGTAATTCTCAGTTGGTATAAAAATCCCAAAAGATTGTTGGTGCAAATTAGTAAAGTCTGCCATGTATTGGTGTTATTTAATCCTTCGATAAAAAGTCAAACAAATTTTTGTAAATAAACTAGGGGCATATGGAGCGTTCCCTTCGTTTAAAGAAATACTAGGGAAAAATTATTGAAATATTTTGTTGGCTGTAGTTACGTAATTCATCCTAAGTTTTTCCTATGATACCAACAATTGTGAGCTCGATGAATATGAGCTCAATTTACAGATTCATCCAAGTAATTCGAAACTAGGTTTGAGATTAGAGAGATTTAGCTTAGGAGAAAAGAGAGGAATTGCAGTAAAATGAAATCTGTATTTCTGTAATAGAGGAGTACAACTTTATATACAATTACACACTAACTCAACTTTGTACTAACTTAACTCTAATTACTTAACTACTGGTCCCACAACTATAACTGACTAACTAACTCTTCCTCTCAACTAACAAAATTGATTATAGCTCACACTCCCCCTCAAGCCGGAGGATGCAAGATGTTGAGCACTCCAAGCTTGCCTAGTAGAAATGCATGCTAAGACTATCCAAGACCTTTGGTGAGAAGATCAGTAAGCTGATATTTAGTCCCCACAAATTGTGTGCTCATTACTCCTTGTTTGATCTTGTCCCGCACAAAATGATAATCGATCTCAATATATTTGGTATGCTCATGGAAGATAGGATTGGCTGCAATCTTTAGAGCAGCATTGCTATCAAAATAGACTTCCACAAGTCGCTTGATATGCGCTCCGAGTCAGCAAACAGTCCTTATAACCAAACTACTTCTGCTATCACAACTTCTAGGCTTCTATACTGTGCTTCTGCAAAACTTCTTGACATTGTATGGTGCTTCTTGGACTTCTAAGAGATGGGTGAGTTGCTAAAATTGACTAAGTACCCAGTTATTGACCTTCATGTGTTTGGACAACTTGCCCAATCTGTATCGCAAAAACATGTCAAACTACCTACACCTGCATTCCACAGAAATATCTCCATGCCAGGTTCATATTTTAGGTATTTTAGTACTCTCATTGCGGCATCCCAATGAGATTTTTGGGTCTCTTACATGAGTTGACTGTGAGTTTGGACTTCAAATACAATGTCTGGTCGCGTGATTGTTAAATAGATCAACTTACCATTCAAACCTTTGGTATTCATTCACATATGTCAGGATTTCATCACATGTAGTGCCAGTGTGTCTGTCAAACTTAGCAGAGGTGAACTTCTGGTTGAGATCTATGAGAGTTGAGACTGGCTTAGCTCCATTCAATTCTAATAAGAGATGAGTTGAAGATGATATTTTCTCTCATACAATAGAATCCCTTCTTTGGATCTCATAAATTCAATTCTTAGAAAGTATTTGAGATCATCAAGATCCTTCACCTTGAACTTCTGATGAAGGATATCTTTAGTATCATTGATAAACTCCTCACTATTGCTAGTGATTAATAAGTTATCCACATATATAAATATTACTACTAAGTCATCTCCTTTCCTTTTAGTGGACATGAATAGTCATATAGACTCTGAACATATCCTGTAGCTGTTAAGGCCTGTTTGAGCTTAATGTTCCACTATCTTGAGCTTGTTTCAACCCATCTAATAATTTCAATAGTCTACAGTCTTTTGTCTCCCCCTATCTTCTAAAACCTTGAGGAAGTTCCATATACACTTCCTCATACAAATTCTCTTATAAGAATGTATTGTATATGTCAATTTGTAATATATTCCAGCCTTTAGCAGTAGACAGAGCAATCACAGATCTCATAATCATCATCTTGGCAACTAGTAAAAAAGTTTCATTATAGTCAAGGCCTTCTCTTTGGCTATATCCCTTCGCTAACAACCTAACCTTGAACCTTTCTACCTCACAACTTGCTTTGTATTTTATCTTGTATGCCCATTTTAAAACAATAGCCTTCATGCCTTTTGGGAGATCAACAACATCCCAAGTTCTATTGTCCTCTAAAGGCTTGATCTTTGTTTCTATGGCTTCAATTCACCTTTTTCCTTAGATGCTTCACGGAAGGTTTTTGGTTCTGTTAGTGCTGAGTCCAGCCAAGAAACTTCTACATTTACAAGTCAACCTGTTATAAGATAGATAGTTGGATAAGGGATTGGGGGAGCTCTATTGTGTAGTGGTCACATAGTCATGTAACCACAGAGGTGCTTTTGCAGTTCTTTAATTTTTTGACCTCAGTTGACTCTTGTTCTAAAGCTGCTTGAGAATTCACTCTACTATCCTGCATTAAGTGTTGTTCTGGAACAACATTGTTACTTGTTGGTTCATCAACATTATGATTTTCTATTACTGCGCTATTGTAATCTGCATTTGAGTCATCATCAGCATTTGCATAATCATCTACATTTGCTGCTGGTGAGTCTTGTATATCATGAGAATTTGCTTCTCCAGTTCCTTTATCTTCTGCAATGTTGGTCCCTGTATTGTTGTCAAGGCCACTCCCCTCAACAGACTCCTCTAAATACTGCTTGCAATTCCTTCTAAATGCAGATTCATATTGCCATGAGACTTCTGTAGAAGTTCAAATTGTTCCAGACCCGAGATGGAATCTAAAGATGATGTATGTCCTTCTCCATTGTGATATGTGGAACAACATTTGACAAATGGAAAGACGTTCTCCGTGAAAATAACATCTTTCCAACCAAAGACACAATTAGTATTCAAATCCATTAGCCTATATCCTTTTTGTGTTTCTGCATAGCCAAAGAATACAGCTTCTTTTGCTCTTGGTGAAATTTATCTTCGTTAACTAAATTGGTGGCATAACAAAGACACCCAAACATACTAAGTGAGACAATAAAGGTGACTTGTTTTGAAGGAGCTCATATGGAGTTTTTCCATTCAACAACTTAGTAGGCAGTCTGTTTATCACATGTATAACTGGTTTGATGCATTAACCCCAGAACTTTGTAGGAACACTTGCTTGAAACTTCAATGCCCTAGTTGTATCTAGAATGTGCATGTATTTTCTCTCCATTACTTCATTCTGTCAGAGTACATACACAACTGCTTTGGTGAATTATACCATAAGCATCAAACAAGTCATTCATATGTTTGTTAAAGAACTCTGTGCCATTATCTGTTCTAACTACTTTATTTGGACAGAAATTGGGTGTGCAACATGGCAAGAAATTTCTTCAACATCACAACAACATCACTTTTCAATTGAAGTAAATGCACCCAATTATACCTTGTATTATTATCAATAAAAGTTAGGAAGAAATATTTTCTATCATAAGTGGGAAACCTATATGGTCCCAAACATCCATTATGCAAAAGAGATAAAGGATTTTCACTTTTACTCATACTCCTAGGAAATACTAGCCTACTTTGCTTAGCTAGTGGGAAAACAGGACAATCATTATTCACGGCTACATCTAAAAATTGTTATACAACAGGTTCATGTTCTTCATAGTACTAAACGAAGCATGGCCGAGCCTTTTGTGCCACAAGGCTCCATCTTCTTTATTATTCTGTGTAGTTGTAGTTGATGCAAACTTCCTTATCCCTTTGATGAACATTTCCAAATTTACTTTGAAGTTCTTGTTAAATATGTACAAACAAACTTTTTCTCTACCAATCCTCCTCACCTTGTGATATTAGGCTATATAGACGATATTTGCACCTTAATTATACCATGATTTATTGTTGTTTTATTGACGAAATGATAACAAAATGCTCTAATTGGTATTGTTTTTCTTTTCATGGACTAATCCAAGTTAGGAAGAACTATGAAGTGTTTTGGAGTCAATAGAGTGAAGAAAATGTCCAATCAAGAAGCACCCGAGCGAAAAGAAGCAAACATTGGACTGGGGTGAAATCCACCGCGACCGTGGTGGACCGCAGTTTGACCGTGGCAGTCCATAAAATGCAGGTAGAATGTTTGAACTTCACTGCGGTCGCGCCTTGGTTAAGCCGCGGCTGCGGTGAACTTTGTAATTGCCCAAACTTTTGGGGCCAAAGTGTAACTCGGGGGAAACTTATTCCAAACCTTTATAAACTCTAGAAGCTCGCCCAAGATAGGATTAAGCTTATTGCTAGACTACTTTGAGAAGATCAACCAAACATTAGTTAAGATAACCCATAGCTCATAATCCTCAAAGAAGTATCATGTGAGATTATAGCAAAATAGTTAAGGCTTAAACTAGAAATTGGGGAAATCAATACCCTAAACCTTTTTACCATTGATTATCTTTGATTTAGTTTATTGCTATTTTTAATATCATTTAAAGGAGTGAAAGAAAAACTCAATCTTTATTGATCAAAATCTGGCATGTGGAATTTGTTTGAGTTAATAATAACATTGCTAAGAGTTTTAATAGATAGGTTAGTTCCTTGAGGATTCGACTCTGGACCCTAAACCGGATTATATTTGCAATGACTGCTTTGTCTTTTATAGGACATAGTTGGGCGTGATTAAATTTTGGCGCCGTTTCCGGGGAGCTAATGGTGTTATTTATTACAACTGAGAAGTAGTGTAGGAATTATTAGTTATGATCAAATTTCTAAGGTGTTAAACAATATTTTTCCTTGAAATTCTCACGTTTGAAATCTTGTAGGATTCAGGTGTATGCCTAGGAATTCTTCGAGGACTGGAGAACTGATTGAAGGACTCTCAGACCCCGAGAAAACATTCAGGGCATTGAACCGTGCCAAAAAAGGAGCAAACAATCACAACAAACATACCAAATTGAAAATTGACATGGGTGATGTAAACAACGTCAACGGAAACGTCAGGGATGAGATAGTTGATCCAAACGTTAGAGTGGGGGCACCTCTTGTGCCAAAAGCTGCACTCTATGATTGGGCACAGACAACAGCTGACAACCTGACCACTGCCATTGATGTGCCCACAATACAAGTGGAGACATTCCAGATCACCAACAACATGTTGCATCTTATGCAAAATAAGGGGTTGTTCTCCGGGTCACACATTGAAGACCCTCAACAACACTTGAATATTATTATATCGATTTGTGTGACCCAAAGGCAGCCAAATGTGACCCTAGAAGCTATCAAGTTGTTACTATTCCCATTCTCTATGACTGGGGAAGCTCAGGCTTGGCTGAATTCGCTCCCAATCAATTCCATTGTCACCTGGGAGGAATTAGTCAAGCAGTTCCTGAATAAGTTTTAATCGCCTAACAAGACTGCAAGATATATTGATGAGATATGGTAGTACAAGCAGCAACCTACTAAGACCTACAGGAAACTTGGGAAAGATTCAAGGTGATGCTAGTGAAGTGCCCCCACCATGGGATTCCAGACCAGATGTTCGGCCAGAGATTCTACATGGGTGTTAGCAGACAATCTAAAGGTTCAAAGTAGATGCTTCAGCTGGGCGTGCATTTTTGAGTAAGACATTCACGGAGTGTAAAGTTCTTCTTGACAAGATGTCCCTAAATTCGGGGTGGATGACGAGGGGCATAACACTAGCAACAATAATACATTCAGTTCTTGTTGACCCAAATAATTCGCATGCAGAGAACATAGCCACATGACTCAGATGAGTATATTGACAAAGAATATTGATGAGATGGGTACAAATCAAAATTATACAACAAATTGAGGACAGTGTACACCCTAAATTATTCAGTCTTATGTGTGTTCATGGAGTGGAGAAGGCGACAACCAAGGTTTAAGAGAAGATATGAATTATGTCAATAATTTCGGGGGTCAAAGACAAGGAGGACAGTAGTGGAGACCGGCACCAAATCAGCAGTACAGACCAAACATGCCACAACCTGGTGTTATGCAACCCAAGGCCAAACGGTGTCATATCAGAGGCAACAGGGCTATCCACAACAAAACTAGCAACAGTTGACATATCAACCACCTCTTCAGCAAAAAGATAACAACATGGTAGAAATCAAGGGTATGCTTCAACAACTCACTGGAACAAATGGTAAGATGAAGGAAACGTTGGCAGTGCATGACTCAGCGATAAAGAACATTGAAACCCAGTTGGGGCAATTGTCTATGGCCTTAAACAACCGCCCTGAGGGAACATTGCCAACAGACACGAACATTAACCCCAAGGAGAAAAACCCAAATCAGTTGATGGCAATAAGTATCCGAAATATGAAAGATTTAGACAGGGAGCAAGAAGTTGCACAAGCCAACAAAGAAACTACACCAGCTCTCTAGTTCCATTAGAGGTAGATGAATAAGCAGAACTTACTGAAGTGGTGGTTGAATAGGTTCAGGATGATAAAGGTAAGGCTATGGTGAGTGAACAAGCTGCATAACAGGTGGTACCTCTTGTGCCACAAAACCCCAGCAGAGAGAAGTCAGTAAGCAGTGCACAAAGAGTGATACCTGCACCATTCCTTAGAGACTGGCAAGACAAAAGAAGGAAGATCAATACAGGAAATTCATGGAAATGCTTTATCAAATTCAATTAAATATTCCTCTGATGGATGCTTTGAGGGAGATGCCAGGATATGCAAAGATGATGAAGGACCTAATGTCAAAAAAATTTGACTTTCAGGACCTATCCACAGTAACTCTGACACAGACCTGCAGTGCAGTAGTGACAAGACACATTGCTCAAAAGATGTCTGACCTAGGTAGCTTTACTATTAGGATTTATGCCTTTGCAAAAGGCACTATGTGACCTAGGAGCCAACATAAACTTGATACGCAGGCCATATATACCAAACTGGGCATTGGTAGAGCTAGGCCGACTTTGATGCTTTTGCAACTGGTTGACCGCACGGTTAAAATGCCGACAGGGATTCTTGATGATGTGTTGGTACAAGTGGGAAAGTTTGTGTTCCCTGCATACTTTGTTATTCTGGATTTTTAGGTAGATGAGGAGATACCTATCATTTTAGGGAGGCCATTCTTAGCCACTTGGAGAGCACTGATCGATTGTGAAACTAGGGAATTAAGAATGAGATTAAACAATGAAGAAGTCATTCAACGATTAACAATCAATGAGGAGACCCAGTGAATATGATAATTTCTCGCTAGTGGAGGCAGTGGATATGATATTGCACGAAGATGATGTGACCTTGACTGCTAAAGATTAATTGGAGGCGTGCCTGATAAATTTAGAGGAGATGGATGGTGAAGGGTTAGCTGAGTGGGTCATGGAACTCGAAGGCCAAGGATTCTGGAAGAGGGAACCTCAGTTGGAGTCATTTGAGTTAGTAAAAAGGGCTACACCACCGGCAAAACCATCAGTGGAAGAACCTCCCAAACTGGAGCCCACTCCATGCTCACCTCAAGTACATTTTCTTAGGGCCTGACTCTACTTTGCATGTTATTATATCATCCGATTTGCTAGATGTGCAGGTAGAGTAGCTCCTACAGGTACTACAGGAATGTAAGACTGCTATTGGTTGGACCATGGCAGACATAAAGGGTATTAGCTCAGCTTTTTGTATGCACAAGATTCTCCTGGAAGAAGGGCACAAACCTTCCAGAGAACATCAACGAAGGGTGAACCCAAATATGAAAGAAGTGTAGAAGAAGGAAGTAATTAAAATAGTTAGATACGAGTATCATCTTCTCCATCTCTGACAGCAATTGGGTCAGCCCTGTTCAATGTGTGTCAAAAAAGGAGGAATGACGGTCGTACAAAATGAGAATAATGAGTTCATCTCAATTCGTACAGTCACAGGATGGTGGATTTGCATGGATTATCGGAAATTAAACACAGCCACCCGGAAGGACCACTTCCCCTACCATTCATTGACCAAATGTTGGACAGGCTGGCCGGATGATCTCACTTTTGTTTATTGGATGGATATTTGGGGTAGAATCAGATCATAATATCCCTCGAAGACATAGAGAAAATATCATTCACCTGTCTGTATGACATCTTTGCCTTTCGGAGAATTCTTTTTGGGCTTTGCAATGCACCGACGACATTTCAACGGTGCATGTTAGTCATTTTCACAAACATGGTGGAGGATATTATCGAAGTTTTTATGGATGATTTCTTTGTGGTGGGGGATTCATTCGAGGACTGTCTTTACAACTTAAGAAGAGTGCTCAGAAGATGTGTGGAGACAAATATTGCTGAACTGGGAAAAGTGCCATTTTATAGTACAAGAAGGGATACTCTTAGGGCATCGAGTGTCGTGTAAGGGAATCGAGGTTGACGATGCTAAGGTTGATGTGATTGAGAAGTTGCCACCACCTGCTTCAGTCAAGGCAGTAAGAAGTTTCCTTGGGCACGTTGGGTTCTACATGCAATTTATAAAAGATTTCTCTAAGATTGCTAACCCTTTATGCAAACTCCTTGAAAGGATCACCCCTTTGCGTTTTCTAATGATTGCACGTTGGCATTTGAGGAGTTGAAGAAGAGATTGGTGACTACACCCATCATCGTTGCACACAACTGGGAGCAACCGTTTGAGCTCATGTGTGACGCAATTGACTACGCTATATAAGAAGTCTAGGGGAAGCGAAAGGATAATTTGATGCACCCGATTTACTATGCAAGCAGAACACTAAGAGGTGCATAACTCAATTACACCGTGACAAAAAAGGAGATGTTGGATGTCATTTTTACATTCGACAAATTCTGGTCATACTTTATTGGCTCGAAAGTTATTGTTTACATTGACCATGCAACAATTAGGTACCTGGTAGAAAAGAAGGAGTCAAAGCCATGATTGATTCGCTGGGTTCTTCTATTACAAGAGTTCAATCTGGAGATACGTGATAGAAAAGGGACAGAGAACCAAGTAGCTGACCACCTCTCAAGGTTGAAAGGAGTTGAAAAGAAGGTAAAGGTTGAGGATATAATAGAGACATTCCTGGATGAACAGTTACTAGCAATGACAATGAAGGAGGTACCGTGGTATGCTGATATTGCTAATTATTTAGCAAGTGGTATTGTACCTTATGAACTCCTCAATTCAAAAGAAAAAGTTCTTTTGTTATTATCAGTCTTATTATTGGGATGAACCTCTACTATTTAAGATATGTGTAGATAACATGATCTGGTGGTGTATCCCCGAGAAAGATCAACATTCCGTTTTGCAAGCTTGCCATGCTTCACCTTATGGTGGACACTTTGGAGGAATTCAGACAACAACTAAGGTGTTGGAGTTGTGCTTGTATTGGCCAACTCTATTCAAGGATGCCCATGTTTGGGGTCAAAAGTTGCGATGAATGCCAAAGGACTTGCAACAAATCTCGCCAACACGAGATGCCGGTGACCACAATTCAAGAGTTGGAGCTTTTTGAGACCATTTGTCAGCTCGTATGGTAACAAGTTCATATTGGTAGCAGAGTCTCCAAGTGGGTCGAAGCAGTGGCTCTCCTAACCAATGATGCTATAGGGGTAACAGGTTTCCTAAAGAAGAACATTTTCACACGTTTTAGCACCCCGAAAGCTATATTCGGTGATGCCGGAACCCATGTCTGCAATAGAGCATTCGCATGGCTGTTGGAAAAGTATGGAATTCATAATAAAGTGACCACCCCGTATCACCCACAGTCGAGCGGGCAAGTTGAAGTGTCCAACAGAGAAATTAAGAGTGTCCTTACAAAAATAGTGAATGCAACAAAGATCGATTAGGCAAAGAAGCTGGATGATGCATTGTGGGCGTACCACACAGCCTTCGAAACCCAATTGGTATGTCACCGTACAAGTTGGTGTTTGGAAAGGTATGCCACCTTCCAGTAGTGCTCGATCATAAAGCACTTTGGGCATTATGGCAGTTGAACTTGGACATGGAGACAACAGGCACCACCAGAGTCACTCGGTTACATGAGCTAGAGGAATTTAGGTTCTAGGCATTTGAGAGTGCTAGAATGTACAAAGAGAGGATGAAACTAATGCATGATAGGCATATTGTGGACCGAAACTTCAAATCCTGCGAGCTATTGTTGTTATACAACTCAAGATTGAGGTTGTTTTTGGGTAAGTTGAAGTGCCGATGGTCAGGACCCTTCAGAGTGGTGCAAATGTTCTCAAGTGGAGTTGTTGAGATTGAATCAGAAGATGGGACAAATAAGTTCACAGTTAATGGGCAAAGGTTGAAATATTACCTTGGAATGGCTGATAAGAAATGGGACAGAGAGATAATAACGCTGGAAGAGCCCCAGTACGTTAATGAGGAGTGATGATCCTAGCCTGCGTTGTGCCAAGATGTTAAATCGGGTGCTATGTGGGAAGCAACCCACGAATGTTGTTGTTTTTGTTTTCTCGGTACCTTCCTATATAAAAAAGTAAAAAAAATCAGAGCACCGCGACCGCTGATAGACCGCGATAGAGGACGAGTATTCTGCCTCAAATTCGCTCAACCCACCGCGACCACGGTAGGACTGCGGTGAGGGCGAGTATACTGCCTCACATTATTTAACCGACCACAGTCACGGTGCGCACCAGGTTTTTTTTTTAAAATTTTTTTTTTTTATTTTTCTTTCTTTTCTTCTTTTTTTGTTTTATATTTCTGACCGCCAATTAGACAAACCCACCCGCACAACCCCCTCAATTCCCCCCATCTTCACACACACTCTCTCTCTACAACCCTAATTTCTCGTCTCCCTCATCTCTTCTTCTTCTTCTTCTTCTTCTTCTTCTTCTTCTTCTTCTTCTTCTTCTTCTTCTTCTTCTTCTTCTTCTTCTTCTTATTCTTCTTCACTTCTCTCACATCCTCCATATCCATTCCTCTTACTCTCTCTTCCATCAAGGTATGTCAATCCCCCTACCTTTTCTCTTGTATTTTATTTTAGTTTTTATGTTAGTTTCATGTTTTTAATTGTGTAGTATTTCTAGTAGAGTTTTGTTCTTTTTTATCTATTGAATTTTGTTTTTGGTGGTTTCTTGTTGAGGGGTTTATGTGTATAGTGTGGTGGAGAGGTGTATGTTTATGGGTGTTGAACTAATTGTTAGGAGGTGTTATGGTGTAGTACAACTCGTTATTTGGGGAAGCATTAATGTATTCATATGGGCTATATGTGTTAGAAAGTGTCTTGCCCACAAGATGTTTGGGGAATTGCCCCAATGGAGTTATAAGGGCTAATGTGACCATGGTTATGTGAAGTCTGAGTAACCACCCATAGTCACACATTTCACACCCTCGCTGATAGACGCTTCTCTGTTTGACGGGTAAAATGCATCCCTCTAGGAAGAGACGTAACACAGGGTCCTCCGCTAATGGACCGGGTAGTTCCTCGAGAGCTAGGGGCAAGCTAGTGCGCCACAGTTTGACAACACAAGGTTTGTCTCCAAACCAGAAAAGGTCAAGTACAATGCAAAGTCGTCTAAGAAATTATTAGCGGAGGTGCACATTGACCGGGCAACTTTGCAAGTGAAGGCATGTCGACGTCCCCTTTTTCTCGCGAAATCGGGTATATGACATTTTGGGAAAACTTTTTCCCTGTTGGGAATTGGGTTTAGGATTTGAAGAGTTGCCACCTAATGATTAAGTGCATTAGGATACTATAAAGGATTTGAGTTTGAAGAACCAAAATTTGGGTAAGGGCTAGAAATTATCTCAAGGGGAAGGTGTTAGGCACCCCTCAAGATCCACTAGTGTGGTTCCCGGCCATGTCATATATGACTTTACATAATCAAGTAGGCAATTAAGGGGTCAAATAGAAAGGGTTCATATACAGTGTTGCAATTAAGTCAAAATTTGAGAAGGGCAGAAATATTGTGAAAAGACTTGCATATTTTTACAAGAAGAGATGAAAGCAAATAAAGGGAGAGGGGTCCTAGGTCTATAATTAATATGGATCACATCAATGCAATATCCAACAAACACTCCTCAGAAGAGGGGTCACACATGATATTAGTGCACCAGTCATCATATACATCTACCCTTTCCACCCCTTTAAGGTATTAAAGCGCAGAATGGTATCATCACTTATTGCATGTTATTACCAACCCCAACCTATCAGTCTCGGAGGCATTGGAACTACTATTCTTAAAGGGGAGGAAGTTTGGGCTTTTTAGAGTTTTCAAAAGGACAAAACTCTAAGCGTTAAACAATAACAAGTAGCACTTAAGAGAGAAACAAATAACAATTAGGGCTAAGATAAGCCTCCTCATTCAAAACAACAAATTAATTAGCATGCCTTACAAGTACTAGTTTGGTCTGAATTAAGTTAAGGCGTAGGGTAGGTTGATTCATCACATATTCATTAGATGAGAAGTCCGAATTAGCCTTGTCTGGATGTAGCTGCCAAATACTAGCAAAGCTGATTAATTACCTAACAGTTTTCCTAGGTGAGGCCTATAAGCATAACATCTAATAAAAAAAAGCTACTGGTTTTAGAAAAGAGGATCCGCAGGTTTGAAGACTGATTATAGAAAAGAACAAGGCTGGTTCAATTAGCTTTTGTCCTATAGGCATGGTCTCTAAATGTCGTTGATTTTAACAGTTGTAAGAGCCCTATAGACATGATCTCTAAATGAATTTATTATTATTAGACCTAAAGTTTCTTGCCTAGTAGCGTGCATATGCAAAAGAATAGAAAGACTTATAGGCATGATTTCTAGATGCTGAAATGCAGAATTATGAAAGTTCTATAGGCATGTTTTCTAAATGCAGAGTACTGAATTACAAAAGACCCTATAGGCAGGTTTTTCTAAGTGCAAAATGCAGAATTCTAAAGATCCTATAGGCATGTTTTCTGAGTGCAAAATGCAGAATTATAAAGACCCTATAGGCATATTTTCTAAGTGCAAAATGAAGCATTATAAAGACCCTAGATATTTTCTACCCTTTTCATGCATTCAAACCCCATCCCTTTTAACTATCCATCCCAAAAGTTATTACAGACCAAATGAATCAGAAAAAAGTAAACAATATACATCAATGATTATAGCTATATCCAAATAGCCTAATTTTGATTCGAAGTCCAACAATATGAGATACACCAACTTCTATGATCAGATTTCCAAAAGGCCTTCTCGAATTTGGGGTGTGTCAGAGTTCCCAAGAGCCTCAACGGGACCCAGCGCAGTGCTTACACCATAAACACATTTCAGAGTCAAGAACATAGTGCACTGTGGAGAGAACAACTCTCAATTGTCCAAGTTTAGAGGGAACTCAAGGTCTCATGGCAAGGCTCAAAAGAGACGGGCAGAACATAGGATTCTAGGAATAGGTGTAAGTGCACAAGGGGGAGGGAATCAGGGAGAGGCAGGGCAGGCTAGTGGTCATGCCCAACAATTTTGATGCTAGCACACCCCTAACCAGCCTACTAGTCAGTATTAGGAGTTAGGATCCATTGTGGATCAAGCCAAGGCCTGGACAGAAATTAGGATACGGTCAAGCCAAGTGATTAACTCATCATAGAAGGGAATAGGAGTAAAGGATTTATAACAGAAACAGAAGCAAAGAAGGAGATATGGAGCACAAATTACAGCATGTAGACAATAATTAAACAAATAGTCTGAAACTGTAAAGTAAACACATAGGGGTGAGGCAGGATATTTAAAAAAGGACATACCAGTTTCACAAAAATAAGTAAGCAAAAATAGCCTTGAAAGAGCCAAATTGCAAGCAAAAAGTTCCAAAGATCTCAGAAAAGAAGCAGAATGTTGAAAGAGTACTGTACTCAAAGTAGTGTATGAGATTAAGGAGTGGTAGTGTGAGCTAAAAAGCTCAAGGTATTGAACTTGAAGTGTCCTAAAAGTGCAAAAAGGTAGTCCCTTATATAGTACAGAAAATGAGCAAGAAAGGTAAGGAAATAACTCTAAAATCAGACTCATATGATCTCCCTTCAGCTAAGGGATTTGATTTCAAACGGGTAGAATACAATTAAGGAAAGAAAATTTGATTAAAGCTTTTCATAGTAGCATAAAAAGGGTAAATACATCAAGTTTATTTAAGGAAACAAGAAATGGTAAACGGCTTGTGCCAAATATGGAAAAGGAATTAATCAAACGATCAGTGAAACCAAAATTACAAGTTTAATTCGAATGAACCAAGTCAGGAAAAGGTAAAGGGGGTTCAATCAAAGAAAATCAATCAGGCCTTATTAAAAAGGATTTCGGAATCAATCAACTAGTTTTCAAAAAACCTTTTGAAAGAAGAGTCTTTATATATAAAGCACAAAAAAATATGTGAATATAAGAAAGGATTTAAAAGAGAGTTAAATCAAAGAGAGGTTCAGAATCATAAGCCGGTGTACCTGCAAGTGAGCAATACAAAAATATATTGTGCATAAATTTAAACGTGATACAAGTTCCCGTTGGACCATGAATATTGTCTTTGAAGATTAGGATGACGTCCTCAGACCATGACATCCTGGGCTATGAAGCGTATAATAAAGGATTCACAGACAATGAAATTATATTCTCAGGCTTTGAGAATGATGCCTCCGAACTATGATGCCTTTGAATAATGATATGCAAAGGATAAATGGGGTCCTCAGGCCATGGCATGATGTTCTCGGACTATGAAAATAGTGCCTCCGAACAATGATTCCTTTAGACAGTTTGGCGATCTTTCAGCCCATGAAATGCAGAAGGTGGAAATCTTTTAGCCGATGCAAGACATAAATAAAAGGTGGCGGTGTTTCAGCCAATGCAAGATTTAAATAAAGGTGGCGATATTTCAGCCGATGCAAGGTTTAAATAAAGGTGGTGATATTTCATTCGATGCAAGATTTAAATAAAGGTGGCGATATTCCAACTGATGCAGAATTTAAATAAAGGTGGTGATATTTTAGCTAATGCAAGGTTTAAATAAAGTTGGCGATATTTCAGCCAATGCAAGATGGAGGTCGAGCTTAACCTCAGAAGGCAGAAAGGTAGCCTTATGCAATGCAGATGGAGACAACGCTTAGTCTCGGAAGGCAGAAAGGTAGCCTTATGCAATGTAAAAAATACATATTGAGACAGTGCTTAGTCTCGGAAGGCAGAAAGGTAGCCTTATGCAATGAAAAGAAATGCATATGGAGATAGAGCTTAGTCTCGAAAGGCAGAAAGATAGCCTTATGCAATGCAAAAAATACAGATGGAGGTAGAGCTTAACCTCGGAAGGCAGAAAGGTAGCCTTATACAATGCAGAGAAATGCAGGATGGAGATAGTGCTTAGTCTCGGAAGGCAGAAAAGTAGCCTTATGCAATTCAGGAAAATTGCAGATGGAGAAAAGTGCTTGGTCTCCAAAGGCAGAAAAGTAGCCTTATGCAATGCAAAAAATGCAGATGGAGGTAGAGCTCGGAAGGCATAAAGGTAGCCTTATGCAATGTAGAGAAATGCAATATGGAGACAAGGCTTAGTCTCGGAAGGCAGAATGGTAGTCTTATGCAATGCAGAGAAATGCAAAAGGCAAGTAATGGTAAAATCTCTTAGCTAATAGCTTTATAGCTGATAGTCAATTGCTATATTGTGGTTGTTGGGGATGTCATGTACGGATAGAAATTGTAAATAGGTGATTCCTATGAGCATTTTACTTCCGAGAAGTATGAGTGCATAGATATATCTGATGATTTTACGACTTGAGCTCCTGCATCCAAAGAAAAATCGTGAGTTTTGTAAAAGAGGGGAGGTTAACTCTTCTTCTGCGACCTTTGCTCATCCTGCTCGACGTTGTATATCATTGGGGTAGTGCTACTAAACAAAGCAATTTTAATAATAGTCATGCATGATTTAGTAAAAATGTAACGTAAACATATAATTGAAAAATAAATTTTCTTTTAGATGAACCGACAACTGCGACATGGTTCAAGACATTGCAACCTCTCTTGCTCTGGAATTTTGAGGGTCCTCCTCAAAATTCTGCCCCAGTTTACTGGGCTGTTGCTTCTGATTGATGCGTGCAATGAATGGCTGAAAAATAACATAAACGAGAATTAGGTCAGGCGTAGTTCTAATTACATCATAGAGAAATCATAAATAGCTACACATAGTATCGTTTGACTGCATCTGAATTGATCAGCTTTGGCCAGACTTCTCCGTCCATTTTTGCAAGTATGAGGGCTCCTCCGGTTAGAACCCGATGAACCATGTACGGACCTTGCCAGTTGGGAGAGAATTTCCCCTTGGCTTCATCTTGATGTGGAATATTTTCTTCAACACCAACTGCTCTGGGGTAAACTTCCTCAGCTTGACTCTTTTGTTGAAAGCTCTGGACATATTGTTCTGATACAATTGACCATGGCAAACCACATTCATTCTTTTCCCATCTGTAAGGGATAATTGCTCGTAGCGACCTTTTACCCATTTTGCATCGTCTAGATCTGCTTCTTGTATGATCCTTAAGGAGGGAATTTCTACCTCGGCGGGAACGATCGCTTCTGTACCATAAACCAGCATATAGGGAGTTGCCCCTGTTGATGTGCGAACTGTAGTACGATATCCCAATAGAGAGAATGATAGATTTTTGTGCTAGTGCTTATGCTTTTCTATCATTTTCCTTAGTATCTTCTTGATATTTTTGTTGGCTGCTTCTACAGCTCCATTCATCTGAGGTCCGTAGGCTGTAGAGTTCTTGTGTTTGATCTTGAATGTTTCACACATTGCTTTTATTAGATCACTGTTGAGGTTGGAACCATTGTCAGTAATGATTGACTACGAAATTTTGAACCGACAAACGATAAGGTCACACACAAAGTCTGCCACAACTTTCTTATTCACTACCTTATATGATGTTGATTTAACCCATTTGGTGAAATAATCAATTGCCACTAGAATGAACGTGTGCCCATTTGATGCGGCAGGCTCGATAGGTCCAATAATATCCATTACAGTGATGGCACTTTCGGACATACTGAATGCAGTCTGTTTCCATAGTCATCAAAAAATATCCCGGCCGGAGTATCTTCTTTGCTAAGACAAAACTATTCATATGCAGATCGCATGTCCCAGCATGGATATTTTCGAATAACCTGGATGCTTTCTTTGCTTCGACAAAACTTAATAATCCCAAATCCGAAGTCCTTCTGTATAGGATTCCTCCACTATGAAAGACGTTTTTAGAGAACCTCTGAAGTGTGCACTTCTGAGTAGCGTTTGTAAGTTATGGATACTCTTCTGTTGTCAAATATTCCTTGATGTCATAAAACCATGGCTTTCCATATGCTTCTTCCTTGACATGAGCGCAATAGGCTGGCTGATCATGAAATTTTACCGAGATGGGATGAATGAAGTTCTTATCTTGATGTTGAATCATAGATGATAGGGTCTCTAGTGCGTTGGCAAACTCATTTTGGACTCTAGGAACATGTTGGAATTCTATCTTTGTAAACATTTTCCTCAACTCCTGTACATGCTGCAGATAAGGGAGTATCTTGGAGTTTTTGGTTGCCCATTCTTCTCGAACTTGATGTATAAGCAAGTTTGAATTTCCAATCACTAGCAACTCTTGTATGTTTATGTCAATGGCCAATTTGAGCCCTAATATGCAGGCTTCGTATTCAGCCATGTTGTTGGTGCACGGGAACCTGAGTTTGGCAGATACCAGATAATGGTGGCCGGTTTCTGACACAATGACTGTTCCTATGCCAACTCCTTTGAAATTCGCTGCTCCGTCGAAAAACATTCTCCAACCATCATAGGATTCTGCAATATCTTCTCCTATGAAAGATACCTCTTCATCAAGAAAATACGTCTTTAGAGGCTCGTATTCTCTATCCATAGGACTCTCGACGAGATGATCTGTCAATGCTTGTCCTTTGATTACCTTCCGAGTTACGTAAACAATGTCGAATTCACTTAGCAGGATTTGCCACTTGGCTAGCTTGCCAGTGGGCATGGGCTTCTGGAAGATATACTTTTGCGGATACATTCTTAATATGAGAAAAGTGGCGCACAGAAATAATGCCTCAACTTTTGAGCTACCCAAGTGAGAGCGCAACATGTGCACTTTGATAGACAATATCGGGCCTCGTACTGGGTGAAATTCTTGCTAAGATAGTAGATTGCCTGCTCCTTTCTCCCCGTTTCATCATGTTGTCCCAAAACACAACCGAATTCCCCATCCAATACTGCAAGGTAGATCAATAGAGGTCTACCTGGTTCAGGCAAAACCAAAACTGGCGGCATTGACAGGTATTCCTTGATTCTATCAAAGGCTTTCTAGCAATCATCAATCCATTTGGTAGCGGCCTCTTTCTTTAACATCTTAAATATTGGTTCACAAATTACAGTGGATTGAGCTATGAACCGACTGATGTAATTGAGTCTCCCCAAGAAGTTCATCACGCCTTTCTTGTTCTTTGGCGGTGGAAATTCTTGGATGGCCTTAACCTTTGACGAATCCAGTTCTATTCCTCAACGACTCACGATGAATCCAAGTAACTTTCCAGCAGGGACCCCGAATGCACACTTGGAGGGATTCAGTTTCAAATTGTACCTTCTTAATATGTTGAAGAACTTCCTCATATCTCCCATATGGTCAGTGAATTTCTTGGATTTGATGATGACATTGTCTACATATACCTCAATCCCCTTGTGTATCATGTCATGGAAAATAGTAGTCATGGCTCTCATGTAGGTGGCCTCGACATTCTTTAATCCAAACGGCATCATTGCATAACAATACATTCCCCATGGCGTAATGAAAGCCATTTTCTCCGCATCTTTCTCGTCCATCCATATCTGATGATACCCGGCAAAACAATTAACAAATGACTGTAGCTCATTCTTGGCGCAGTTGTCAATTAGGATGTCTATGTTTGGAAAGAGGAAGTCGTCTTTGGGACTGGTCCGGTTGAGATCCCAGTAGTCGACACAGACTCAGACCTTCTCATCCTTCATTGGCACTGGCGCAATATTAGCTAACCATGTTGGGTACTCCACTACCCTGAGAATCTTGGCTTTGACTTGCTTGGTGACTTGTTCCTTGATTTTCAAACTCATGTCAGGTTTGAGCTTCCTGAGTTTCTGTTTTACCGGTGGACATATCAGATCTGTTGGCAGTTCATGAGCTACAATAGATGTACTGAGTGCAGAGTTATGAAAGTTCTATAGGCATGTTTTCTAAGTGCAAAGTGTAGAATTACAAAATACTTCTATTGGCAGGGGTTTTCTAAATGCAAAATACAGAATTATGAAGATCCTATAGGCATGTTTTTTGTGTGCAAAATGCAGAATTATAAAGACCCTATAGGCATGTTTTCTAAGTGCAAAATGCAGGATTATAAAGACCCTAGATGTTTTCTACCATTTTCATGCATTCAATCCTTATCCTTTTTCACTATCCATCCCAAAAGTTATTACAAAATTATTACAAACCGAATGAATCAGAAAGAAAGTAAAAAATATACATCAGTGATTACAGCTACATCCAAACAGCCTAATTTAGACTCGAAGTCCAACAATATGAGATACACCAACTTCCAGGATCATATTTCCAAAATGCCTTCTCGTATTTGGGGTGTGTCAGAGTTCCCAAGAGCCTCAAAGGGACTCAAGGCAGTGCATACGCCCCAAACACGTTTCAGAGTCAAGAACATAGTGCACTGTGGAGAGGCCAGCTCTCAATTATCCAAGTTCAGAGGGAAATCAAGGTCTCAAAGCAAGGCTCAAAAGAGAGGGGCAGAACTTAGGATTCTAGGAATAGGTGTAAGTGCATAAGGGGGAGGGAATCAGGGAGAGAAAGGGCAGGCTAGTAGTCATGCCTAGCAATTTGGATGCTGGCACGCCCCTGATCAACTTGCTAGTCAGTATTAAGAGTTAGGATCCATTATGGATCAAGACAAGGCTTGGACAGTAATTAGGATATTGTCAAGCCAAGAGCTTAACTCAGCACATAGAAGGGAATATGGTAAAGGATTTATAGCAGAAACAGAAGAAAAGAAGGAGATGTGGAGAACAAATTATAACATGTAAACAATAAAGTAAACAAAGAGTCTGAAACTGTTAAGTAAACATAAAGGGGTGAGCCAGGATATTTCAACAAAGGACATACCAGTTTCTTAAAAAATAGTAAGCAAAAGTAGTCTTGGAAGAGCCAAATTGCAAGCAAACAGTTCCAAAGATCTCAGAAAAGAAGTAGAATGTTGAAAGACTACTGAACTCAAAGCAGTGTATGAGATTAAGGAGTGGTAGTGTGAGATTAGAAGATCGAGGTATTGCACTCAAAGTGTCTTAAAAGTTCAGAAGAGTAGTCCCTTTTATAGTGCAGAAAACGAGTAAGAAAGATAAGGAAGTAACTCTGAAATCAGTCTCATATGATCTCCCTTCAGTTAAGGGATATGATTTCAAACGGGTAGAATAAAATTAAGGAAAGAAAATTTGATTAAAATCTTTTCACAATAGCATAAAAGGGGTAAATCATAGAGTTTATTTAAGGAAACAATCAATGGTAAATGGCTTGTGCCAAATATAGAAAGGGAATCACCCAAACGGTCAGTGAAACCAAAATTATAATTTCAACTCGAATGAACCAAGTCAGGAAAAGGTAAAGAAGGTTCAATCAAAGAAAATCAATCTGGCCTTATTAAAAAGGATTTCAGAATCAATCAACTAGTTGGTAAAACACCTTTTGAAAGCATAGTCTTTATATATAAAGCACAAAAAAAATATGTGAATATAAGAAAGGATCTAAAAGAAATTTTTGATCAAAGAGAGGTTCAGAATCATAAGCAAGAGGATTTCAAGTCAAGTATGTAGACTCAGAGCGAGTCTGAAGGTCCAGGGTCCCAAAGTGGAACCCTAACTCACACACAAGCATCAAAATGGCCAAAAGAAATCCTAAATACTGGGATTTCAGATAATAGAGATGAGAATGCAAGCCACTCAATAGAGGTCTTTTCCAAAGACTTATGAGAAACAAAAAGACACGACACACAGTTAAAAATATGGAGAACGCGTTTTGAGAAAGACTTAGGACTTCAACAAGTCCAGAGGAAAAGCTGATACAAACTTAGGCAAAACAGATGAATCGGGCTTAGTAAGAACACAAACATAGTCTAGTAAAGCAAGCAACATCAAAGAACTCATATAGTAAACGAGTAAGGAGAAACAACACGGATTAACATGTGAGTACATGAATGACATATAGAGTAGAAAAAGAACTTAGAAGAACCATACATGCATAGTAAAGGAAGTAAGACAAACACACATAAAGGAAGAACAGAAAGAATCAGAGATATGCCTTTGAAAACCTTTCAGAAACCCTAGATTGAAATTAAACGATTTTGAAAAGAGAGTTTTGGGAAAAACCTTTTGAAAGTTCAATAGAACACAGACATGTTCTAGATCTAAGAAAATAAGCAAGTAAAGAACCTCAGATAGCTTAGGATTTCAAAGAAAATCCTAGAAATGAGAATGTCTTTGAGGAAAGTCGGATCCTGAGTCGGAGAGACTCATATTTAAATGTCCAATAGGTTGTAATTGAAATAAATGTGGGTAAATATTAAATAGGTAGTTTTCCCCTTTTATTTTATAAAAATATTAAAACAATTGCAAAAGCCAATTAAAAGTGTTGAGCTAGTAAATAATATATAAATATTAATTTAAAAATATTAGAACCAATTTACAATTATCAATGTTTTTAATCATAAAATAGGCTAGAATTGCAATTTTATGCAATTTAGCTTTAAAAATATCAAATAAATTTGTAAAAATATAAAAAAAATCGCCTTAGCTATATTTTAATGTAAATATAAGAATAAAATAAGTAATTAACCAAATGATAATCTTGGAAATAATAATTGGATTTTATACTACTAAAATAGACAATAAATTGATTTAAAAATAATCTTTAAAAATCTATCTATAATTAAAAAGCCCCTCATGAAGCCAAGTGGAAAAATCTGAAAAAGACACTTGACACTTTAAGACATTGCTCCAAATTATTCGAAAGTAGAAATAGGAATTACAATTTTATTTTTATTTTATTTAATTAAAATAGGGGGGTTAAGAAAAGTTAGATAAAAAATTATTTTCAAAAAAATAACAAAATGAAGAAACTCCCATCTGATAGAATCCCAACTTCCCCACCCCTCACGTCACTCTACCACTAATGCACATTTACATCTCAATCCCCACTTCCTCACATAAGTTATAAAGCACACACATTTATATATAATTGGCAAAAGGTGGGGGGGGGGGGGGGGGGGGTTGGGGGGGAATATTTAGAAAAAGAAAAATTTTGAAACAGAAGAAATTCCTTCTTCTTCTTCTTAATCAACATCACAACCACCAAGAGACAATATCTATCACAAAAACCTTCAGCGACAACAAGCACAAGAATGAGCAAAAAAAGAGAAAATACACAGAAAATGAAGGCTAAAAACGAGTGAGTAAGAAAGATTAAAAGCACCACTGCTGGCCACCGTTATCCACCGGAACTGTTTGGTTTCAATTGGCTTTGACAGTTGCCTTACTTTTGAAATGGATGAAATATTGTTATGGAAATTCTTGATGAGAAATTGATTGTTTGTTAGTAGTTATATTAAAGTTTGCTTTGATTTTGGAGCAAGAATACAAGATATTTCATCTGTATTTTAGTTTATTTACAGTAATTGTGCCGTCTTCATTAATAATTTACCGGCATTGTAGTTTTTTCATGATGTTTTGACCATTTATTTTTACATTTATTTACATTCACCTTTTAATTTTATGTTTTGAATTTTTTTACCAGAATACCAAGCAATTTTCTTGAAACCCCTTCATGGATAAGGTATGAAAATTGTGTATTTTCTTGCTATGATATCTTTGGAGTAATCCGAACAAAGTTTTGCTTCATTTTTATTTGAAAATTGATTAATGTGAAAAACGAAATTTTTTTGTTCGACATGTTAGTTTTTGACTTTTTAGTGTTGTGTCATCATATCCATTTCTTTTTATTTCATTTAAAGTTATGTTTTGCTTAAAAAATTTTACTTAGGTTAAATAAAATTTAAGTTTAGTAAAATACCTTTATGTGGATGATATATTATGAAAAAAGCTTAAAGATATCCTAATTGTTGTGAAAACATTTAAATTAGTTATATAAGATTAAAATATTAGTCATTTTAATTTAATTATTTTTTTATTATTGGGTATATCATATTAAAAAATAAGATGACGATTGAAACATAATAAAGCAATACGATCTAATGTTCAAACAAGCCCAATTAAAATTTAATTTAAGTAATATTTTTTAATATTGACCGCGCATCACGCGGGTACGATAACTAGTTAGGTATATAAATACTTGGGAATGCTTATATATGCATATACATTTCAGTTTGAAGGTATTTTTGAGTATAAAAATACATAGAGAAAAATTGGGTATCAACAAGGCCCGAATATCTTTGCTGAGTTGAGTAGGTCTCAGCTGGACATCTTCTTTGAGGAACCGGAGGAAGAAAATGTACATATGGTAAGAGAATTTTATGCCAAATTGCCGGAACATGAGGAGGAGGTTGCCACAGTACGCAATACCCGGGTAAATGCATCCCTCGAGACTATACACCGGGTGTATCGCCTACCAGTATTTGGGGAAGATGGATCCTTATATTGCGTATCACCACCCGAAGATCCATTAGACCCCAATTCTTGATGTTATATGTGTGTCTGTCAAGGAGTTTATATGGATAAAGTGTCTGATAACATTGAACTCCCAATCTCTTAATTGGGAGGCAAAGTGCTGGCTTACCATTATCAATAGCCGCTTCTACCCTCCAACAACATGACTGATAAAGGCCACGGGCAGCGGCTATCTACAGTCTCATGACCCACCAGGATTTTGATGTCGCCCGACTACTCAATGATCAGACGTTCATTCGCTCACCTGAGATACTCAAAGGTTTTTACTTACGAGAGTTGATTGGGCGGGCCCCTCACATCCCCGCCGACGTACCCGCCTGACAGCCCTGGAGCAATAAATGGCTAGTCTCTACACTTCTGTCACAGACGTGGGCACCAGAGTTGACACTCTGGCCACTCAACAGGAAAAGTCGGAGAAAACGATTATGGGATGGCTTCGAGCACTAGGATGAGCATGTCACCTCAATCCTGGCACCGTCTCTGATCAGGATTGATTTTCAGGGAAGTCCCTCTATCTTACTCTTATTTTTAGTTGTTGACATGGGGACATGCCATACTTTTATGTATGGGGTGGGGGATGGTTTTTTTATATATAGACTGTGTAACTTTGTATGATGTTGCTATATTTTTGATTGATTGGTATGGTAGGGTCGTGTAGTTAACTTCGACTTGGCCCGAATATGGACACCTTTTGACACGTCTCTTGAGGGACATTAGTTGAAAACAAAAAAAAAAAGAAAATAAGGACTCTTCCTGATGACGGATATTTGATATAGTTTCTTGAGGGAAGTTAGTCTAGAGAAAATACCAAAAAGATTTTTTATTTTATTCTTAGGTAGTGTAGTCACTCCCCCTTGGTTTTTCTTTGGGCCACGGTTCTTTTTCAAGGGTTTATCTTGAACCGGGTGTAGGTAATTTTTGTTTATTTTGTTATTAGTTTTAGTTAGGATACTGAAATAGAAAGAGAAACCCTTGGCGTTAATGCACCTGAACACAATCGGCACTAGAGTGTAATGCCTAGTCTGAGTGGTTGACTCTTACTAAAGTACCTTAAATTTGTATGTTTGTAACTGACTTGAATACTCAAAAGAGAGTATCTTGATAAACCAATCTGGAGTGGGCCATATCCCATGTGTGTGTGAGCTATACTATATTCTATGCTTTACATTTGATGCCTAGAACTTGCCATGTGTGTTTGCAAAGCAAAATAGTAGCTCTATTCACTCTTAGAAGTTATATAGGCATTTCTTTGTTAAGCCAGATATATAAAGTAAACCCACCTAAATGTAATACATCTTAGTTATCCCCGTTGAGCCTATAATCCTACTTCTTTGGCAACCACATTGCGAACCTTACCTAATTATTTGAATAGCCTTCTGTTTGAACCCCTTTTACCTCCCATGAGCACTTGAATGGACTTGACATATGCAATAGTTAAAGTGTGGGGTGGTGGTTTGGTTTTTAAGTGGACCCAATGACATAAAGGAAAGGTGCAATTTTGGAAGAGTAAAAGAAGAAGTGCCATAAAAAGTGAATAAATGTAGTCGATAAGTGGTAGCTTGATACAAATGCACCAAAAGGAGTGGGAACGTCTGGTTGACATAAGTATGATGTGCAATGTTAATGTGATTGTATTAAAAGTGCTTAGGGAAGTTAGTCATCATATCCATATATATCCTACCCATCCCTTAGCCTACATTACAACCAAGTGAAGTCCTAACTGATCTTAGACTGAATAGGCTCGATTAGTAGAGTAGTACACTATGGGCAAGCCTATGGTGCATCTTTGTGGCATGTGAATGTTCTTTTGGAGAGTGAGCGAATTTTATCCATCTGAGTTCCTAATTGTTCGTAATAATATTAATTGTGGAACTACTCTCTTGTGTGATGTGAAGGCATGTGATTCACGAAGGAAATGTAAGTCTTGACTTCTGTATAGAGTAGTTGGAGTAAGTGTGAATATTGTATGGTACGAGAGATTCAATTTTTGAGGCAAGGGTTGTTCACTACTAGGTGCAACTTGGTTAATTGTTCATGGTGTGATCAGCTAAGGGAAAGGCATAGGGAAGGAACTTTAATAGAGTGTGGCAAATTGCTAGAGGACTAGCAATGATTTAAGTGTAGGGTGTTGATATTATGCTATATAGACGATATTTCCACCTTAATTATACAATGTTTTATTATTGTTTTATAGATGAAATGATAACAAAATGCTCTAATTGGTATTCTATTGCTTCGCAGGGACTAATTCAAGTTAGGAAGAACAATGGAGTATTTGGAGTCAATAGCGTGAAGAAAACGTCCAATCAAGAAGCACTCGAGCGGAAAGAAGCAAAAAGTGGACTGGGGTGAAATCCACCGCGACAGCGGTAGTCCATAAAACACAGCTAGAATATTTGGCCTTCAGCGCGGCCGCGCCGCAGCCGCAGTGAATTGTGTAATTGCGCAGACTTTTGGGGACAAGTGTAACTCGGGGGAAACTTGTTCCAAACCCTTATAAACTCAAGAAACTTGCTCAAGATAGTATAAATCTTATTTCTATACTACTTAAGTGGCAAGAACAAGTGTGAAAAGATCAACCAAACATCAGAGTTTTTCTATCTCCTTTTATTTCTTGCAATTATACATTATAAGCAACTTTGTAGTTTTATATTATTTTATTATGAGTAGCTAAACATTTGATCTAGGGTTGATGGAACCAATTCTTGGATGACGTTTGGACTCAAGTTTGTTATAATCGAGCTGGATTTCTTATATGATTGTTCAACTACATTTTGTATGGTGATTAATTGAATGAGCCCTTGATTAATCGTGTCTAATTGTCTTTGTGTTGCTTGAGAAAGAATACTAGGTTAGACTGATGTTGAACAATACCAATTTTGGGTAATTGAAGAGATTCATTACTTGAACTTAAAAGTGGGGTTAGAGATAATGAAACTTTGGTGGGATAATTCAGAGCTGTCCAAATTATCAGCTAGAATAGTTTGAGAGAATGATCTAGTAAATTATCTAATTGATCGAGAGATAATTATGATAACCCATAGCTCATAACCCTCATAGAAGTATCATGGTGAGATTATAGCAAAATAGTTAAGGCTTAAACAAGCAATTGGGGAAATCAATACCCTAGACCTTTTAACCATTGAATTAGCTTTGCTTTACTTTATTGTTATTTTTAATATCATTTAAAGTAGTTAAAAAAAACTCAATCTTTATTGATAAAAATTTGGCATCTTGAATTTGTTTGAGTTAATAATAGCATTGATAAGAGTTGTAATAGATAGGTTAGTTCCCTAAGGATTCGACTCCAGACTTAAATCAAATTATATTTGCAATGACCGTTTTATCTTTTATAAGACATAGTTGGGCGTGATCACCTTGCCATTGTAGAGATCCTAAAATAAACATAAGTCAAGGAAGAAAATCACTTAACAACACATCTACTTAGTTAGTTCGGATACTGAGATTAGGTTGAACTTAAACTCGGGTACAAACAAAACATCCAGCTTCAACTCATCCCATATAACATCATCTCTAATATGTGATATATTAGACTCCCCTCGACTACGCAGATATACTGATCACTGTCACATTTATTTACCTTATTCTTAGTCATTAACACATCTAGTTCACCAGCTATATAATTCATATCTCCATAATCAACTATCCATTCTTTACGAGAAAAACTTGTCATTAAGGAGGTTGCACTACCTGCCATGTTAACCTGATATTTTTGAGTCTCCGTGTTCAGCATACTCAAAATTGTGACGACCCAAAGAGTTCATCACCTGTTTTAATTGAATTATGTGACTCTGAGGCCTTTAAAACCTCCTTTAGATTCATCTCGATTTGTGTGCATAGTTCGGGCGCATAGCCGGAAAGCTTAAAATGAGAAATTTTATGAAAAATTGCTAAATTTTGGCTTTGAAATGAACAAATTTGACTTCGATCAACACTTTGGGTAAATAGACCCGGACCAGTGATTTGACGGTCCCAGAGGGTTCGTAGGAAAATATGGAACTTGGACGTATACCCAGAATCGAATTTCGAGGACCCAAGCCCGAGAAATGAATTTTTAAGTGAAATTATTTTCTAAAAAAGTTTAAAGAAAATTGGAAAGAAATCTGATTTAAAAGTAATTGTATCGGGCCCGTATTTTGGTTCCGTCTCTCGGTACAAGTCTTATATACATTTGGAATCACTCCTGTGAAGCTTAGTTAAAAACGGACGTCATTTGACGTGATCCGGATCCTAATTGGTAAATTTATGTTTAAAAGGAGTTTTGAGAAATTTCATTGATCTTGAGGCTTAATCCGATGTTCATGTTGTTTTATTGGTGATTTGATCACACGAATATGTTCGTAGGGTGTTTTTGAGGTAGTGTGCATGCTTGGTTAGAGATTCGAGGGCTCGGGTGTAGGGGGTTCATTGGGTGGATTGGGCGGCTTTTTACTCTAACGGTTTGGCTTAATGGTTATCGGCTTTTAAATGTATTCATCCGTTAGCCACCCGATAAGATATCGGGCAGATTGGTATCGGGTTAGCTCTTATTGGGCGGTTACTGGGCGGTTTATCGATTTAATACCTAAGGGCTCAAATGTATTCTGTCCGCACACTGCATTCAATTTATAATGCAAGGCTGCAAGCTCAGTAGCTCACGCCTCACTGTCCAGTTTAGTACATCAGCAGACAGCAATTTAGTACCTCAGCAGACAACTGCAAAACTTATACAAGAGATAAAGGCTTGTACTCACTGTCCAGTTTAGTACATCAGCAGACAGGCACACACCATCTAACAATTTTAATTTTACAAAACAGAGCATAAAATTTACCAAACTTCCAACTCTAATTTCTCAAATGAGGTCATTAATTTATGCTCGTCTTTCATTCTAGCTTACATTCACCACTTGTCACAGAATGCTAAGATATATGATCTTGGACGTAAACCACTAAAACCAAACAAGGTAAGAACATAGCTTAAAAAAGAAATACAATATTTCCCTTCAAGTATCTGCACAATCGCGAACATGTCGTGTCTTTTTCTGACTTTGTGTGCAAGAATTCTGGAGCTTAAGTAGTTCCTCAGCCAAAAATTGAATCTCTAAATGAGCCTCTGCTAAAACAAAAACTTGCTTTTTCAACTGCTAGTAATTTCCTTTTCCTTCGATTTGCACATATCTTCTGCCGACTTGATAAACTTTTTAGTCAAGTAATCAATCTGAAAGAACACACACAAACCAAAGTAAAAGGGCATCAGTAAAGGTTTAGACAAACAGTTACAACTTACAACTTTTACAGAAGTTATAAGAAATATCTGAAACATGAGCAACGCTCCTCAATACGACTATAGGTTCACAGATTTGAACATGGAATTCCTAAGGTGCTCAACAGGATCACATTCATAAGGAGCTTCTTATAAGATTTAAAGAGATTTAAAGACATGGTTTCAGTTCAGGTGGACAGTAAGGAAAGGACTGAGTACTATTTTAAAATAAAGGCATGGGATCATGAAACCAAAATAGGGAAAAAATATAACATTAACTATGTAGATACTTTAATGTTTTTACAAAGGCCAGTAAGCTGTACAAAGACAGCAATGCCATGAGAAGGTTGTGGGAATTGTATGCAGTTAGAATAGAACACAAACCATTAACATGTAAAGCACAGAAGTGAAGAGTTTCAGAAAAAGAATTGCTGATGAATAATCTTACCAAATATATTAACATTACACGTCAATTACGGAAGGGTCTTTCCCATTGCTAGCTAAATCTGAAAAAAATTAAAATAATAAGTCGTGCGATAAATAAAAGCATATCAACAACACTTATATTATAACAAATATAGTAAACAATATTATTACCTTGTTCAAGCTGCTCGATTTTATCAAGATCTTCCTCAATACTGATGGGTTGTTTTAATATTTCATTTCGAAGCCAATCTTGAAGACACACTAGAGTTTGCACCAATTTAGGAGTTAATGAACTCCTAAATGGATCAAGAAGACGTCCTCCCGTACTAAACGCACATTCGGATGCCACACTTGAAACCGGAACAGCTAATACATCACGAGCCATCTCCGAAAGAGTAGGAAATCTAGCTGAGTTCAATTTCCACCAAAGAAGAACATCAAATTCTTTAGTGTCATCCTTAGTTTCTTCACCTAAATATTTATCTAACTCTGTTTTGGTATCAACACCCCCACTCCCACTTTTATGTTTTTTTATATCTTGCATGAGTGATTCTAAAAGTCCTATATTTTGGGTGCTTGCTTGACTGCCAGAAACCCCAGAAGTCGCTGGGTCCAATGAAGAACAATCTGAAGATGAAGCAAGCACAACACCTTTTGAGCTGGACTTTACATACTCACTGAATAATGAAGTCATGTACTTCGTCACTTCTGCTTGTATAGTTGCCCCCGGATCTACACCAAACATCTTTACAAGTGCAAGGCCAACTGATTCAATCTTGTAACGTGGATCTAAAATAGATGAGATAAAAATTATCTTGTTCATTTTCCCTGGATCACCCCAATACTTATCAAACTTTTTTTTCATATTTTTTGCCATTTCACTTAAAACTACATCTTTATTTGCTATCAATTGCTTCAAATAGACAGCAACTGCGCAAATTTCAAGAAAATGAATATTCGATGTAACATAACGTGAACCAGATATCTTCAAAGTAAGAAGATAAAAGATTTCAAGAAACTTTGTAATTATTTTTACATTCTCCCAATCACTACTCAAAGGTTCACCTATAGGAATTTCATCAATATAAGAATGCTCAAGATAATGTCTCAATCCAATTTCAGTAGAAGCATAATGTGAAAATGCACTTTCAAATTCAACAGCCCTGCGCAACATCAAGTAGGTAGAATTCCATCTAGTTGGAACATCTAAGCATAAAGTTTTCTTAGAATTGAGTTGTTCAGCATCAAAACATTCTTGAAACCTCTTCAACCTCGCAGGAGACTGCCTAACATATCTCACTGCATGCCTAACACGTTCAATAGACAATGAATATTCTTTTAAACCATCCTGGACCACAAGATTCATGATGTGAGCCATACATCGCAAGTGCAGGTGAGTACCATTCATCAAATTAGTTCCCATTTTTGTTAATTGCTTAGACAATTCTTTTATTGTCACATCATTTGAGCTTGCATTATCAACTGTGACAGTGAAGATCTTATTTATCCCCCACTCACGTAAGCACCTACCAATACCGCTTGCCATATCTTCGCCTTTATGACTAACAATAGGACAAAAATTAATTATTCTCTTACGCATATTCCATTCACTATCAATCCAATGGGCAGTGATACACATGTAATTGATTCTTTGTATAGAAGTCCAGGTATCAGTGGTAATACATACTCTTTGTTTTGTTTCTATAAAAACCCTCTTTAACTTTTGCTTTTCTTCATTAAAAAGATCAAAACAATCCCTAGTTATAGTACTACGGCAAGGGACCCGAAAATAAGGTTGCGCCACTTTCATAAAGTCTCTAAAACCCTCTTTCTCAACAAAGCTAAAAGGAAGCTCATCAACTATTACCATACAACATAATGCCTTCCTACATTCTTCTTGTTCAAATTTCCAAGTAACAACAGCTATGTCACCCTGACTACCCCCCGGGGCAGATTGAAAGACTAAAGTTGATTGTTTTTTATCAACAATATCAGGGCGCTTAGGACACTTAAGCATATGAGAAAGAAGTGTCGACGTACCGTCTTTGGTCTTAAATACATACTCAGTAAAGCAATAGTCACATTTTGCTTTTGCATTCCCTTCATAAGTAATAAATTCTGTAAAATGATCCCACACAACAGACCTTTTTCTTCTTTTTTGGATATATTTGATTGAGCTTCACTTGTTGCATTTGAATTAGAAGCCCCACTTTCACCCATGATCACCTTATCACTTTGTATATTTTCAGCCATGTATGAATCACTGCAACAACAAAAGAAAAGGAATGCGAATAAAGACATTGGTTATTAAAGACAGGTGGAACACACACAAGGAGCTGAAATGGCTATTGGACATATTGAATGAGAGCTTGGATAATTCCAAAATTAGTATAGATATAAATAAATTAGAGCAAGTAAAGACAGAAAAGTGTCAAAGTGTTGGAGAGATTTATCTAGCCTTAAGGTTATTGAGGTTTATATTACAACAAAATACAAATATTGTCATTTTTTCGCATTTTTCATAGAAATTAAAGTTATTGCAGAAAAAAAATTGAGGTTTACCTTATAATCTATTAGCACTAAAGTCCCCAACTCCTTGAAATAACTTATTTGTATCTCAAAAAAGTAAAAATCTACATTGAACCTAAATTATCTCGGTATTTTTTTTATTTTCCATCCGATGTTTAACTTGATATTTATTGCCTTCACATTTATTTCTTATAATGATTATCAGGTGAAAACATTATTTCGAGAGAGTACCTGGACATTTCCGACGACCGATAAGAAGAGTACCTGGAGAAGTAGAGAGACGAGATGGCGAGAGGAGGGAGACCGACGACTGCTGGAAGTAGACGACGACGAGCGGAGGCGGAAAGGATTGGTGGCTACTGGGTAGTGGGTACTGGGCTACTGGCTGGCGGCTGCTTTAAGTGTTAGGGTTTCAGACTTTCAGTTCTCTGTTCTCAGTCTCAACTTTCTGTCTTTCTCTAGAATGAGGAATAGGTAAGGTAATTAGGAATTAGAATATTAGATAATTAGTTTTGTGGTGGGGTGGAGACAGCACACACTACACTGTACAACACATACGGGTGGGGGTATTTGTTTAATTATTTTTGTAATTTGGTTATTAGTTTTTTATATTTAATATATTTAATTATATAAATAAAAATAAACTATATATATATATATATATATATATATATATATATATATATATATATACTTAACGGGTTAACGGATTACCCGTTAAGAAAATTGAATAATCCGCCCCCAATCCGATAAGCCGTTAATAAAAAATTTCAATCCGTTCCCCGTCCGTTAAGCCGTTAAGTCGTTACCATTAAGCCCTTAAGCTTCGGTTCAGTTCGGTTTTCGATTTCGGATCGGTTTTGAACACCCCTACTTGGGTGAGTTTCGAGTAATTTTCAAAATGCCTTAGACTTAAAAGATCAGATGTTGCAGGTTCAGGAAATATTGCAGGTCTCTGAACCCTCTTGCGCGGTCTGTGAGAAATTGCATGCGGCCCCGGAGGGGCCAGCGCGGTCTCCGTCGCCTTTGAGTGGTCCGCGGTTGTTGTTGTGCGACCGCGGTCGGCTTTGTGCAGTCCACATGGGGAAATGATCCGCAGGCCTTCAGGAAGCATGTGCAGTCGCGGTCCGCAAAGGGAGGTTTAGAGGGGTATAAATACACAGTGATTTTAGTTAATTTACATTTCTCAAAACCCCAAAATATAAGATGCGATTTTCCAAACAATGTTTCTTCTCCAAACGATTAGCAAGTGATTTCTAACTCATTTACTTTACTCCTTAACATCTTTTAACATGATTTTAACTTGTAATCAAAGATTTTCATGGGGAAACTGGGTGTTTTGGGTAGAACCTAGGTTTCTGAAAATTGGAGAGTTGGACCTCAATTTGAGGTTCGATTTCAAGACAAATCATATATATTTGGATTTGTGGGGGAATGGGTAATCGGGTTTTGGTCCGAACCTTGAGTTTTGACCATGTGGGCCCGGGGGCATTTTTGACCTTTTTGGATAAAACCTTGTAAAACTTATTTTTATGCATTTGGTTGATTATTTAGCATTTATTAATGTAATTAAGTAACTTGTGACTAGATTCTAGCGGATTGGTGGTAAAATCAAGAGGTAAAGCTATAATTGAGACTTTAGTGGTGTTCAAGGCATCGAGGTAAGTGTTTGGTCTAACCTTAGCTTGAGGGATTAGGAGTTGAGTATTATTTGGTATGTGCTAATGGTGAGTACAACGTACAGGCATGGTTACGAGTATCTATACGTTGGTGTCTAGCATGACCGTGAGTCTTATAATGTGAACTTCGTGATATTATTGAATAATCTATGCTTTAAAGTTGATTTCTATTTGTTGTGAAAATTAATGAAGTAATTGTGGTTCTTGAACATCAAGGAGCAATGGCTCAAGTTATATTATGAAATTGTGAAAGCAAGTGGGTTAATTGAACCCTTGGAGCGTTGGCTCAAGTTTTAATACGAATTGTGAAAGTTTATGAAATGATTGTACACTCTGGAGCATTGGGTCAAGTTTTAGAGTGAGCTATGAAATGAAAGCCAAAAAAAAAGAGAAAGAGGCATAGATTGTTCCCTTGCCGGGAAGTTGATATTTTTTTTTATTGTTCCCTTGCCGAAAAGTTAATATTATTGATTATTGCTTCCTTGCCGGGATTTAATTATTAAATTATTGTTCCCTTGCGGGGACTCTTATTTTTATCTTATCTATTCCCTCACCCCATTGTTTGTGATTGTTGTTTGGATGAGGAAGAGTGATAAAGCACGAAGGGCGATGCCGTGCGTTGTTATTTGTGAGAAAAGAGTGTAAAGCACGAAGGGTGATGTCGTGTGTGATTATGATGAGAATATGTAAAGCACGAAGGGTGATGCCGTGCCGCACGATGTACCATTCCGTGCCATGATATGAGTGTAATGCACGAAGGATCATTCCGTGCCATGATTATATGAGGTAAAAGCACTAAGGGTGATGTCGTGTACTGTTTTGGTGAGGATGACAGTAAAAGCACGAAGACTGGTGTCATGCAACTATTGATTTACTGATTTCATTGTATTCATGTTATAATGTTTCATTCCGTACCTGTTGCTTTTATTCAAACTGTTATCTCCCTCACAGCATATTTCCCCTCCCACATTGACTGGTTATTTCCTGTACTTCTTTTCTGCTATATATATATTTGAACTCCACGTATTTGCTGGACTAGTCCTAGCCTCGTCACTACTTCATCGAGGTTAGGCTAGACACTTACCAGCGCATGTGGTTGGTTGTGATGATACTATACTCTACACTGTGTGTAGATCCCAGAGCAGCTATCGGACATTAGTTAAAGGGCTTCCTTCAGTCTCGGAGACCCAAGGTAGACCTGCAGGCGTCCACAGGCCCTGACATCCCCCCTATATCCCATTTCCTGTTTCCTTATCTTCGTCCAGAAACAGTTTATGTATTTTTTTTTCAAACTTTGTATTTAGTTACTCTTAGACGGTGTGTGATACTGTGACACCAGATTTTGGGGTGTTAAGTTCAAAGATTGTAATAGACGCAGTTTGATTATATCATTGATGACTTCCGCTTTAGTTCATAAAAATTTCACTTTTATCTCATTGATGTTCTATGTGGATTTTTAAAAGGAGTAATATGAAAATGGATAGCAATTAAATAAGGTTTGGATTGCCTAGCTCGCATTAGTAGGCTCCATCACGACTTTCGAGGGTGGGCGATCCGGGCCGTGACAAAAATCTGTCTATATTGATCCTTAGTGAAGTAGGGTCCTACCTTTAATCCATCACATCTACTCCTTCCCTCATCCTGATGTGCTGATTTGTCATTCTCTAAGCCATCAATTGTCATGTTAGCTGCAATGGTTTCTTGTTTTTGAAATCAGTTGGACAGCCAACTAGCTTGTAGCAATATTTCTTAAAGTGCCCAGATTTGTTGCAATAATCATATTTCACAAACGGCTTCTTTCCTTTGTATTGTCCCCTGTTATTTTACACAGTTATTTGCCCTATACCTGTTTGCATAGAAGCATGATCTCCTCTGTTTGGCAAGGCTGGATATGTACTAGAATTTTGACTCTCATCTTCTATAATCAATGCATAAGCTTGGTTCAATGTTGGCTTCACAGTCTTCATTAGAATCTCACGTCTTGCTTGATCATATGTCTCATTGAGACCACTTAAAATTGCATTAGCCTTTGCTGCTGAATATGTTCAACATACTCCTTTAAATCATAAATATGCACCATTGCATCATACTCAGCCCACAATTCCTTTAATCTAGTGAAATATTCAGAGATTGAATCTGGTCCGTGCGAAATAGTAGCAATTTCTCTATGCAATCGAAATATTCTCACACGATTCACTTTGTCGAACCTTTCTCTCAAATCCTCCCATCAAATGTGCATTAGATGCGTAGACAATGTCGCTATGTAAATTCGAAGACACAATGTTCATGATCTAGGAAAGCAAGATTGCATTACATATTTTCCAATGCTCATACAATTCAAATTTGAACGAATCCTTTTTGTATGTCCCAAGCACTAACCCTAGTTTCCTCTTAGCTTGCAAAGCAATACGCATTGGATGACGCCATAGTCTATATTATTATGATCCTATGAGCTTTACAGGAATCAAAATCGAACTAGTAGTATCTGAGGGATGAACGAACAATGCATGTGTGTAACGATGTTTTCGGCCTCCGTTGACGATCATCTGTCATTGCTTCGTGAGGAAGACGACGATGAAATTTCAGCCAAATTGAATGAAATTTGCGTAACTACAGCTCTTCACTGCTTTGATACCATGTGAGCTTGATGAATCTGAGCTCAATTTACAGATTCATCCAAGCAATTTAAAATTAGGTTTGAGAGTAGAGAGATTGAGCTTATGAGAGAGGAGAGGAATTGCAGTAAAATGAAGTTTGTATTTTTATAATAGAGGAGTACAACTTTATATATAATTACACAAGAACTCAACTATGTACTAATTTTAACTCTAATTACTTAATTATTGGATCTCACAACTATAACCAACAAACTAACTCTTCTTCTCAACTAAAAAACTTGACTATAGCTCACAACAATACATGCAGATCTTCATATTATCAAGCTAATAATATTTGGAATTGCAACAATAACGGGAAGATAAATGGAATTCGTTTTGACTCATTGAACATATGGCAGAATGCTCTCTGTTCTTATTCAAATATTATCTTTCATTATTAAAAAATAATTAAGATATTCCTAACGATTTGGGGCTTTATCTAGTAGAGTATTTCACAACTGACGGATCGACGAAAGGATCGTCAGAGCCGTTGAAATCCGGCAATTATTGATGGCTCGAAAAGAAAGTTGAGCATTGTCTTCTTCACTTGAAGAGACTTATTTTCCTCTTTCCTGAGTACTCAAATATTTTCTTTTATCTCTTCTATTATTAGTATCCATAAAAGAGAAACCTCAAGAAAATCGAAAAAAATTTAATACAAACTTTACGATATACAAGTAGGGACGTTACTAATAAGCTTCACTTAATTCTTGTAATCTACAACAACTATATATCCAGTAAAATCCCATAAAGTGAGATTTGGGGAGGGTAATGTGTATGCAAACATTAAACCTATTTCGATAGGATAGAAAGGCTGTTTCCGATAGACCCTCAGCTCTTAATTCTTGTAATCTATAACTTTGAAATTAAATCGAAGTAAACAATAACATACAGAAGTCAAATCTGATTATAAACTTGATGATTTGTAAGCCATAAGTATTTTCTAATTAATTACTTCTCATGGTATGACTTTGAAAGCTGTATCTATTAATGATCTGGAGAAATACTACAGTAATTGAAGAACATTCAAAAAGAAAATTTTACATGTTTGGTCGTGAATAATAATATTTCACTTTTTCCAATAGCAGAGTTTGCAAATACTGGTTTAGTCCTCAGTTTAAATATATAGTCCAGTCTTGTTGCATAAGAAGAAACAAAAACAAAAAATATATACATAAGGTCAACCAGCAGACACATGAATTTTAATTAGTTTTCTTTAGCTGAAAAGAAATTTCTAATATGTTCCTATTGCGAACTCCTGATTGCGAACTCGTCATTCCGGAAGAGGGAGGAGCATTTGGTCACCTTCAAGAGTGCGGCGGCGAGGACTCAAATTGATTACATCCTCATCAGAAGGAGCGACAGGGGTTTGTGCAAGGATTGCAAGGTTATTCCGGGAGAGTCTCTTTCAACTCTTCATAGGCTCCTAGTGATGGATGTTGATCTCTGGGTGAAGAAGAAGAGGAGGGGCGCCCGGGGTCAACCGAGGATTAGATGGGGAGCTTTGTCTAAGGAGAAAGCTCAGGAGTTGGAAAGGAGGTTAGTGGAGGGCGGAGCTTGGAGAAGTTATGGGGAAGCGGACGCTATGTGGTCAGCGACAGCAAACTTGGTTCGGGGGGTAGCACGGGACGTGCTCGGGGTTTCTAAGGGATATTCAGGTAGTCATCAGGGTGATTGGTGGTGGAACGAGGTAGTCAAAGGAAAAGTGGAGGTGAAGAAGGCGGCGTTCGCTAGGTTGGCAGGGAGCTCAAACGAGGAGGAGCGGAGAGTGAACAGGTTGTTCTACAGGGAGGCGAGAAGAGAAGCTAAGATGGCAGTCACGGAAGCTAAAAACGCGGCGTTCGATCGCATGTATGAGGAACTAGGGGAGAGAGGTGGGGATAAGAAGTTATTCCGGCTGGCAAAAGCAAGGGAAAGGAAAGCTCGTGACCTAGACCAGGTCAGGTGTATCAAGGACGAGGATGGTAGAGTTCTGATGGGGGAATCGCAAATCAAACAGATGTGGCAGGCGTACTTCCGGGAACTTCTTAACGAGGAGGGGGATCGGAGCATAGAGCTAGGGGAGTTGGGGCATTCAGAGCGTCATAGAGACCTTGGGTACTGCAGGCGCATTAGGGTGGAGGAGGTCTTAGGGGCGTTGCGTAGGATGAGTAGGGGTCGAGCAACCGGGCCTGACGAGATCCCGGTGGAGTTTTGGAAGTGCATGGGTAAACCTGGAGGGGAGTGGCTCTCTAGGCTATTCAACGTGATCTTCAAGACTAAAAGGATGCCGGATGAGTGGCGGTGGAGTACAGTGGTGCCCTTGTACAAGAACAAAGGGGACATCCAGTGCTGCAACAGCTATAGGGGTATTAAACTGATGAGCCACACGATGAAGGTTTGGGAGAGGGTGATTGAGGCGCGAATGAGGGAGGCGACGAATATATCTAGGAACCAGTTCGGTTTCATGCCGGGCCGCTCCACCACTGAGGCTATTCACCTAGTCAGGCGGCTGGCGGAACAATTCAGGGATAAGAAGAAGGACCTGCATATGGTGCTTATCGACTTGGAGAAGGCGTATGACAAGGTCCCGAGGGAGGTGCTATGGAGGTGCTTGGAGGCGAAGAGTGTGCCAGAAGCCTATATCAGAGTTATCAAGGACATGTACGATGGGGCTAAGACTAGGGTGAGGATGGTGGGTGACGATTCAGACCATTTTTCTGTGGTAATGGGGCTCCATCAAGGATCAGCGCTGAGCCCCCTGTTGTTCGCCTTAGTGATAGATGCTCTAACCCGTCATATCCAAGGGGATGTGCCTTGGTGTATGCTCTTTGCTGATGATATAATATTGATAGACGAGACGAGCGCCGGTGTTAGTGAAAGGTTAGAGGTATGGAGACAGACCCTCGAGTCTAAAGGTTTCAAAATAAGCAGATCTAAGACAGAATATCTGGAGTGCAAGTTCAGCGACGAGCCGAGTGGGGTGGGCAGGGATATGATGCTTGGTTCTCAGGCCATCGCCAAGAGGGACAGTGTCCGATATCTTGGGTTTGTGATTCAGGGGAACGGAGAGATTGACGGGGACGTCACCCATCGGATAGGAGCAGGGTGGTCGAAGTGGAGGCTTGCTTCTGGGGTCCTGTGTGACAAGAAAATCCCGCACAAACTCAAGGGGAAATTCTACAGAGCCGTGGTTAGACCTGCGATGTTGTATGGGGCAGAGTGCTGGCCCGTGAAGAACTCCCATGTTCAGAGAATGAAGGTTGCTGAGATGAGGATGCTTAGGTGGATGTGTGGGCACACCAGGCTAGATAAGATTAAGAATGAAGTTATTCGACAGAAGGTAGAGGTGGCCCCGGTGGACGAGAAGATGCGGGAAGCGAGGCTGAGGTGGTTCGGGCATGTACGGAGGAGGGGTCCCGATGCCCCGGTGAGGAGCTGCGAGCGGCTGGAGATTGTTGGTGGTCGGCGGGGTAGAGGGAGGCCTAGGAAGCATTGGGGAGAGGTGATTAGGCAGGACATGACTAGAATGCAGGTTACCGAGGACTTGACCCTTGATAGGGGAGTCTGGAGGTCTAGGATCAAGGTTGCAGGCTAGGGGCTCTTAGAGTCCTTCGTTCGCCCCACCCGGGGTTGGGTGTGGGATAGTAGGGTTACCCGTAGATGACTAGTGTTTTAGCGTAGGTCCCCTCTTGGTTGGTAATATGATAGTTGTCGCTTGTTATTGTCGCATGCGACGGTATTTATGTTTCTTATGTTTACATAATCATTTACGTTATTTCTGCAGGATTACTTATGCTTTGTTTTGTTATTGTGTTTTGTCTTGCCTTGGTTCCTAACTTTATCTTTGTTTTCCAATGCAGCTTTTCATTCTGTCCTATGCGCCGAGGGTCGCTTGGAAGCAGCCTCTCTGCCCTTTTGGGTAGGGGTAAGGCTGTCTACATATTACCTTCCCCAGACCCCACCTGGTGGGAGTATACTGGGTAGTTGTTGTTGTTGTTGTTCCTAAGTAGCAACGTTTTCTAACAACTTGCTCCGAATTGTAAACATCTATGTTTGAATCTGCAGAACTACGTAAGATCTTTGTTCAATAAAAGTCAACTAGAATGGCCCTCTAATATTTATATTAGATTCTTGTTATTCCCAATGAAAAATTAAAAAATAGCCAGATTTATAAGTAGTCATTTAAAAATAGCCATAGTTTTAAAAGTAATCAAAATTTCGTTACTTTTCATGTAAAGATAAATCTAAACGAAAATACTGTTCAAAATCCAAAAAATACTCTAGTATAATATATTGGAGTTCCAACGAAGTATATTGGAACTCAAGTATAATCCAACAAAGTATACTGGAACTCCAGTATATTATATTGGAGTTCAAGTATAATATACTGGACTTCCAGCATATTATACTGGAGTTCAAGTATAATATATCCGTCCAGCATAATATATTGGAAGTTCATACACAAGTGCATCAATCCCCAGTATATTATGCTGGAACTTTCCGCGTTGCAGCAAAATAGTGGCTATTTTCAATGTCTTTACAAACGCTGACTATTTTAAAATGACCAGACTAGCCCGTGCTATTTTTACCTGTTTCATTGTCAAGCCCATGACACATATTTTCCGTTTCGGTCTAACAGACTTCACAAATTTGTCCCATGCACTACGCTATCTTAGAGCCCAAAATACACGTATAATGTGAACTTCTGTTCTGCTGTATATTAATATTTCACTTTGATATTTCCCTAAAATAATGTCGTATGCACAACCCATATAGATGCCCACCTAATTTCTTAAATTGAAAATAGCCGATGAATATATATATAATAATTTCTTCTTCGAAAGCTCGCCAGCGTAAAATCCTGTGATCAATCATTTACCTTCCTTGTCCTCATCCGTCTGCCCTCCGCCAGATTGCCATGTACGTACTAGTTCGGTTAGTTTGTCAATTTTGAAATATAGAGCCTTTTTAATTTTAATTTTAAAAAATCTTTATAGCTATCAAAAAGTTGTGGATGAAGTTTCTAGACATGTTGAATCCTTGTAATGTTGGGACACCTCTGACGTTGCTTTTCATCCCTGTAATGTTGGGACACCTCTGACGTTGCTTTCATCCCTTCTTAGCAGATAACCTTTGCCTTTATGGTAATCAATACATGTATAAAAAAACCTAAACATGAAAATACAAAGGCTGCCTAGTACAAAATTGACAGACCAAGATAGTATATATAGCAACTAGACATTGGATATTACACTAGAATCCAATATATTATAGGGCCATTCTTCTTGACTTTTATTAATTATTATACAAAGGTCTTAGGTAGTTTCTACATATTCAAACGTAGATGTTTACAATTCAGAGCAAGTAGTTCCAAGATCCAACATATTTTTTGTATGCAGCAACTTTTAGGAACATATCATAATTATATTTCTTTTCAACTAAAGGAAGCCAAACCTAATGTCTAATGATATTGAGTTTTTTGTTTTGTTTTCTTTGATTTGTTACATTAAGACTATGGAGTGTATTAATTTGTAATTTATTTTGCATGTGATGTGGTTTCTTTTCCAAGAACAATTTCTTGTTAATGTCAATTATTTCAATTCTTTGAAGTCATTTTGTATTGGACAAATTTGGTTCCTTATATTCTTATACTATCTACATACATCTTTAGTGAAAAAAAGTGGCCTAATTATGATTGACTTGAGTAAGGTCGGCCTCAGTTAGTAGACGGACCGAGTGACATGACTCACTGCGACGTCGTTTCGAGCTCTGACACTCATACACTGAAGCTACCAACCCTTGTACTTTTCTTTGATTATTTCGAGGAAGATCCCTTAATATATAAAGGGGACCTTCCCTTTGTAAAGACTCATGTGTATTTTGCTATCGGAAATATACAGCTCTCTCTATCTCTATACCTGACTCTCTATCTCTCTCTCTCTTGTGTAAAGCTTACTACTTGTCTTATTGTTCTTGTATCTCGAATTATTTACACTATAATCATATATCTCGGTTAAACTATACTCTCTAGTTCATATTACTCTTGATTCCGATTAACCCATATTAATTTTGATTGTTTTAGAGCTATTTAAGTACTTGCATAACTTTTTAGCCAAACACATGTATTTATCAGTTTATCACACCTTCACATTCAACGACAACAACAATACAAGAACTCTAGCGCGCAAATATATATATATATATATATATATATATATATATATATATATATATATATATATATATATATATATATATATATATATATATATATATATATATGAAAACATGAAGATTAAGTTGAAGACACGAAGAATATAGTGAGAGAAGAAGAGAGAGAAAGAGGATAGTTGAGAGAACACTCCAGAACCATCGAGAGAGTGTATTAGAAAATGAACCGACCCCCTACAAAATATATGTACACCCACATATATACATCACACAGCGGGTCGGGTCAGACGGCCCAATAATAAAATAAACTTGGGCTCAGATATCAGTCCACTATCAATAATCATCACAGCCCACTACAATATATACCATGTATACCATGAACATATAAAAAATATACAATTAATATACAGGCCTATTGTCACTTATGCTTTGGCTTGGAAGACATGTAATCTCTCATCTCAACACCCCCCCCCCCCAAGTTAGAGGGGGAAACCACCTGCAACTTGAACAGCAAAGGATGAAGCACAGTGCCAGGCAAAGGCTTGGTCAGAAGATCAGCAAGTTGACGAGTAGTAGGAACATGAAACAGTTGAATGGGGCCATTCTGCAGCTGATCCCGAACAAAATGACAGTCCACCTCGATGTGTTTGGTACGCTCATGGAAAACTGGATTGTTAGCAATATGGACAGCAGCCTGACTGTCACAAAACACAGAAAATGGAAGAGAAACAGAGACACCAAGATCAACTAATAAACGAGAAAGCCAAGATAATTTGGCAACAACTTTGCTAAGGGCTCGATATTCTGCCTCAGCAGAAGACAAGGAAACCACAGGTTGCTTCTTTGATTTCCAACTAATCAGGCAACCACCCAATAACACACAAAACCCAGTAGCAGATCTCCTTGTATCAGGGCAAGCAGCCCAGTCACTATCACAATAACCAACAACAGAGAAATCATCACTGGCAGAATAAAAGAGACCCATAGAAGAAGTGCCTTTGAGGTATCGCAAAACATGTAGGGCAGCAGTCATATGGGGAAGTCTGGGGCATTGTAGAAATTGACTCAGATGTTGAACAGCAAAACAAATGTCAGGCCTAGTATGAGTCAGAAATAACAGCTTACCAACAAGGCTCCTATACTTATCAGGAGAGGTTAAAAGGTCACCAGAATCAGCATGAAGTTTGACATTAATATCCAAAGGACAAACAACAGAGGAGACATTGGTATAGTCAAACTGATGCAACAAATCACAAACATATTTATACTGATTAAGGATCATACCACCAGGAACAACTGACATTTCTATGCCCAAAAATAATGCAAAGACCCTAGGTCTTTGATTTTAAACTGATCATCCAGAAACAGTTTCAGGGCAGTAAGTTCATCACTGTCATCCCCAGTAAGAATAATATCATCCACATAGACTGCCACAACCACAAGGGACCCAGGTTTACCTTTGATGAACAAAGAGTAGTCATTCAAAGAATGTTATGTACCCTCTGGAATAAAGAGCAGAAGACAATTTGGCATACCATTGTCTGGATGCTTGTCTCAGCCCATATAGGGATTTCTTGAGCTTACAAACCAGAGGAGAAGGAGGAGAAGAAGTAGAAGAAACAGAACCAGAAAGAGGAGCAGAAATTGTCAAACCTGGGGGAAGTTTCATATAAACTTCCTCATCCAAATCACCATGGAGAAAAGCATTATTAACATCAAGTTGAAACAGAGGACAGTGATTCTTGACAGCCACAGTAGTAAGACATTTCACAGTGGTCATCTTAATCACAGGAGAAAAGGTGTCAGTAAAATCAATCCCTTCAACTTGAGTATCACCCCTAATAACCAGCCTAGCTTTATTCCTTTCAACAGTACTATCAGCCTTGTATTTGATTTTGTAGACCCATTTACAGCCAATGGGTTTCTTACCAGGAGGAAGAGGAACAACATCCCAGGTATGGTTTGCTTCCAAAGCATCAAACTCCTGTCTCATGGCATCCTGCCATGCTGGAGCAGATGCAGCTTGAGAGTAATATAAAGGTTCAGATTCCAAATTAGAAGAAGAGGAGCCAGAAAAGGCATGGAGTTGGCAGACATAATCCTTAAGATAGGGAGGAGGATTATGCTGTCTAGTGGATTTTCTCGGAGCAGGAAGAGGTTGTGAAGAAGGTAAAACAGGAGGAGAGATATCATGATTGAAAGAAGGAAGGGGAGATGGATCAGCATCAGGAAAATCAGGAACAGGAGAATTAGATGTTGGATCAGATATAGGGGAAGGAGGAGAGGAAGCATGTATAGTAAAATTTGTGTCAGTGGAATGCTCAGCAGGAGGAATAAAAGGAAAGGATGAAGGAGAAGGGTGAGCAGAAGAAGGTTTATTATTAAAAGGAAAACAAGTTTCATGGAATATAACATCCCTGGAGACAAAACATTTCTTGGAAACCAGATCATACAGTTTATAACCCTTTTTGGCAAATGGGTAACCCAGAAAAACACAAGAGAGGGCTTTAGGCTTTAACTTATCCCTTTGAGGAATATGGACAGCAGCATAAGCAAGACACCCAAATGCCCTCAAATGAGAATAGGATGGAGCTTTCCCATACAAAATTTCATTAGGAGACTTACTGTGAAGTATTCTGGATGGTATTCTATTAAGGAGATAAGTAGCAGTCAACAGACAATCCCCCCAGAAAGACACAGGTAGGCCAGATTGAAAAAGTAAGGCTCTACAGGTTTCAAGAAAGGTTCTGTGCTTTCTTTCAACAACACCATTTTGTTGAGGTGAATGAGGGCAGGAGGTTTGATGAATAATCCCCTGACTACTAAAGAAAGATATACCCTCAATGCTGGATCCCAATTCTAAAGCATTGTCACTTCTAACAGTTTGAACCACAGTGTTAAACTGAGTTTTAACAAAACAGATGAAAGATTTAAGCAGGAAAAAAGCATTGCTTTTTAGAGCCCATTAAGTGTGTCCAGGTTGCCCTAGAGAAATCATCAACTATTGTAAGGAAATATCTATAACCAGAAGAAGTAGAAGTGTGGTAAGGTACCCAAGTATCCACATGTATCAATTGAAAAGGTTTAGTAGTACTGATACTGCTATCAGGAAAAGGGAGTCTGGTTTGTTTGGCCATAGGACAGACAGAACAAGGAAAAGGTTGTTTAGAAGCAAATGGAAAAGACAAACCAGAAATATGTCTCATATTTGCGAATGAAGTATGTGCTAGTCTTAAATGCCAAATGTAATTCATATCAGTGGTAACAACATTATTACGAATGGAACTATTTATAATTGGAGGCAAGGCAACATTTTTGCTATCAGACACATTGTCATCATTACAAAAATCAGACAAAGCACATACAGAAGTAGACGAAGAACCAGTAGAGGAAGAAGGGGAAGGTGGCACCCAAGACAGTTTGTATAGGCCAGCTTCCTCTTTACCAAGATCCAGAAGCCTCTTCAGATAAGGGTCCTGTATCATGTGAAGTAATTAGGAAGTTGGAGTAAACAAAACTATACAGTGCAATTGTTTTACCAACTTGTGGACAGAAATCAAGTTGTGTTTAAAGGAAGGAACCAGTAGCACATTGTGAAGAGTAAGGGATGAAGTTAATGCAAAAGAACCTGTACAAGTTACTTTCACTTTATAACCGTTAGGCAAAGTTACAAGATAAGGAACAGTCAAAGGTATGATGTTAAAAAGCAAGTTTTTATCATGTGTCATGTGATTAGATGCCCCTGAATCTATGATCCAGGTGACAGAACTAATGTGTGTAAGCATGCATAACTTGGAATCAGAAACAAGACTCTCAGTTAACATAGTACCAGCAAAATTAGCAGCACACATGGGAGGATGAGTCTGAGCACTGGAATCCCCTAACTGGGTCTGTTGCAGCAAGCTCATCAATTGATCATAATGTTGTCTGCTCAACCCTGGTATCACAGAACTTTGGCCATCTATGTTTGTAACAGGGTGTGGCTGCCAGGAGGATCCCCAAAAGGAACAGACATATTAGGATTCCCATGATTAACAGACACACTTTCCTCACCAGTGGAGACATGAGCAGCAGCAGATTTCCTTCCCTTGTTGTATTTGATATTTTGAGGAAACCCATGAATCTTATAGCACTTATCAATTAAGTGCCCAGATTTCTTACACTATCTGCAAAATAAGGGCCCTCTACTTTGCTCAAAATTAACTCTGGGTCTGAAAACATGGGGGCTAGGCACTGTGGCCTGATTAAACCCAACTGAGTCCTTATTTGTATTAGCATTAAAAGACATAGAGTCTGGACTGATTTGAGAAATAGATTGAACTTGTCTCTGTTTCTCATCATTAAGCACTATATTGTAAACAGTGTCAAGGGAAGGAAATGGCTGCATCATCAACAAGTTACTCCTAACCCCCATGTATGCTTCATTTAACCCCATAAGAAACTGGAATACCTTGTTTTCATCATCTTCCTGAATTATTCCATTTTTAGCAGCACGCACACATCTCTGCCCATGATTTGTGCACATTGTGCCCAACTCATCCCACAGGCCTTTGAGTTTATTAAAATATGAGGCTACATTTAAACAGCCTTGAGATGTGTGAGAGAGTTCCCTTTTTAATTCAAAATTTTTTGTCTTGTTAGGAGTATCATATCTTATCTCAATTTGGGACCATATACTCTGTGCAGTATCGGAATACTGCACATTATCAACAATCTGAGGAGATAGGGAAGCGGTCAACCAGGAAATGACCATGTTATTACATCTATCCCACAACCTCTGTTCAGCCACATTAGTGGTTGGTCGAGGACATGAGCCATTAACAAATTCGGTTTTGTTTTTAGTAGATAAGGCAACAATCATTTTCCTCATCCAACCTCCATAGCCACTGACTGAAAAAGGAGCGGACACAAGAGACATACCAGGAACGTCGGAGGAGTAAATTAGGAGGGGACTAGTGGAGTCCGTGGGGGAGGTATTAGTATTCGTATTATCATCCATGAATAATGAACAAACTTAACAACACAGAAATAGTTTCAATGAATAGACCACAATCAAACCAGAACTGGCATGCAACATATACAACACTCAGAACAGAGAAAGTGTTACCCTCCTTCTTTGCGACCGGAGAAGAACTGCCTTCAACCACCGAATGAAACTAAGTTCGGTCACCGAAAATTGCAGATAAATGGAAACTCACCAGAATCAAGTCACAAACGTCAGAAACTTACCCAAATTGTCTATTGACCGAAGGTAAAATCATCGGATAACATCAAAATCCCTGGTCCGAAAGTCGGAAAACCCTAGATTTTGAAGAACTCACCGGAATAAGACCAGAGATGTCGGAAAATCACCCAAAACATCTACTGATACATGATCGGAGCCTCAAACAGTCAGAAAAGTCTCGATTATCCGATTAACATTCATCGAAAAATATACGAACAGTATTTTTCTCAGATAACCGAAGAAAAACTTCAGCAAAAGCTTCAGCAAGTATCGATAACACATAACAGAGAAGGATAGGAAGATTTTCCGGCTCTGATACCATGAAAATATGAAGATTAAGCTGAAGAACACGAAGAATATAGTGAGAGAAGAAGAGAGAGAAAGAGGGTAGTTGAGAGAACACTCCAGAAGATCGAGAGAGTGTATTAGAAAATGAACCGACCCCCTACAAAATATCTGTACACCCACATATATACATCACACATCGGGTCGGGTCGGGTCAGAAGGCCCAATAATAAAATAAACTTGGGCTCAGATATCAGTCCACTATTAATAATCATCACAGCCCACTACAATATATACCATGTACACCTTGAACATACAATAAATATACAATGAATATACAGGCCTATGTCACTTATGCTTTGGCTTGGAAGCCATGTAATCTCTCATCTCAACAATATATATACATATATATACATACATACATACATATATATACATATATATACATACATACATACATATATATACATATATATACATACATACATATATATACATACATACATACATATATATACATATATATACATACATACATATATATATATATACATATATATACATATATATACATACATACATATATATATATATATATATATATATATATATATATATATATATATATATATATATATATATATATATATATATATATATATATATATATATATATATATATATATATATATATATATATATTTGCTTCTCTTAGACAACACTTTAATATAATTGTAGTTTTAGGCTTCTACTATCTGAAATTCACAAGATCTGAAATAAAGAAATATTAACTTATTTTATGTTATTTAAAAAAAAATTATATTGTTTTTACGAGCAATGAAACTAGCTAGTAGAGAGGGAGAAGGGAAAGGGGATTCGGGTGAAAAATTCATATGTATATGGTATATAGCATATTTTTCGAGAAGTGTTAAAGTTATATCCGCTGATGGTGTAAAAATATTTATACAATCATTTGACTTATATGATAATAATTACAAGTAATTATGTGTAATAAATATTATTTGATAACCTGATACAAATGGTAACTAATATATTATCACAAGGTAACTATAAGTATGTATTTACTTAAATTACTTTGGAAAATATAGATTACATCGTACAGAACAATTTGTGCAAGACTTTTCTGGCAAAATGGGGCAAAGAACTTGGACCAATGAAATGAATGATAAAGAAAAATTAACCCAAATATCCGTTTATCTAATTTCTAAATTAAAAATAGCTGGTGAATACATATTATATGTATGATTTTAAAAGTAGCTGGTGGATATATATTATATGTATGATGCATGTGCGATATATATGTACAACTGTGTTTAATCAATGTATAATCAGTAAAAACCGGCTAGAAAATAAATAGTAATTTTAAACTGGCTATTTGCGTAACAATCCCAAGTTAATTGGGCTGCTAATGTTTTGGTCTTAAATTAGAGAAGTGGGTTACATGACCAGTCAACATAAGTTTTAGTTTCTTTCAGTGTAGCACTCCTATAAGAATAAGATGAAGGAGCTTATACGATCGGAGGGGTTATTTTTTTGAGAAACAAGTTATCCTAGAATTAATTATATAAAAATTAATTATTTTTTATTGTTATTCCTCGTGTCAAATGAGCCCGAGAGTCATGCGTGGTTATGACATGAAAATATTTGTTAATGTGTAAAAATTGCACGAAGCGGCTTATTTGGTCACCCTCATTTAACTTATACCCAATTTTTAAAAACTTTTAACTTGTACCCACTTTTTAAACAACTTCAACTCCTTCTCCTCCTTCGTTTTCTTTTTCTTCTTCTTCTTCTTCTTCTTTTTTTTCCAGTTATTAGTTTTAGTTTAAAAGTTAACCCTTTTTCGAGTTTTAATTTTTATGTGGTAAATACAAGTATGAGATGTTCTTGGATCTGTACTTGTAGAAAGGAAGAATATCAAGTCTTCTTCCTCGGACGACACAAGAAAAGGCTTCGTAGAAAAGGAAGAACATGAATAAGAAAGGACTAAGGTCGTATATTTCTTTTGGTAACAAATCCTCTTCATTTAAGACTTCAGATAGATACTTTTCCCCGTAGAATTTTTAGAATCAGTAATTCTAACATAGCATTAAATGAACATGGCAAGCCAAGCAAACTAAGGTTTCAAGAACTGCGGGTGAGATGTCATCTACATAAAATAGAAACCCAAAGTTGAGGAAGAAGTCCTTTCTACAAGTACAGATCCAAGAAACTTCCCAGTTACAGAGCCAAGAAATTTTAGCTTTAGCATTGAAATTTTTCGGTTACAACACAAAACTCTAGCTTTAGAGCTAAAGTTTTTCGGTTACAATACAAAAGCTCTAGAGCTGAAGTTTCTCGGTTACAACATAAAGACTTCAGCTCTAGAGCTGAAGTTCGCTAGTTACAAAACAAAAACTTTAGCTCTAGAGCTGAACTTCAGGCCCGACTACTAGAATGCTGAAGTTTTGCGTGATTGCCTTTGCTACTTCAGTCCCGTGTGCTGAAGTTATGCGAAAAATCGGATACGCTTGTAATTGTTTTTTGCAAAGCGGGTACCAATTAAGATATGACATAAAAAACGGATATAGACGCATATTCCCATGTTAATGTGCTGGTTAAACCTTACATAATTTGCAAACTGAGGTTAAAACTTGTTAAAATATCATGATATAGCCAGTTTTTACACTGGTCAATGAAAAATAGTCTGCGTTTACCAAATCAATGAAAAATAGCCACTATTTTGTTGCACAATTACCGGTCCAGTATAATATACGGGAGTTCTGGTGCATTTGTGTACTAACTCCAGCATATTATACTGGACCGATATACTTTGCTAACTCCTGTAAAATTTACGGGAGACTAGAGCACCAGTACTCCAAACTCCAGTATATTATACTGAACAATTATACTGACTGGAACTCCCATAAAATTTACGGGAGTTCCAGCATAATCATGCTAGAACTCCCGTAATATTTATGGGCGTATTTTTCTGGATTTTAAATAGTGTTCCGCTCAAATTTAAAGTGACTAATTTCGATAACTTTTAAAATTTGACTATTTTTCAACGACCAGTAATAAATCTGATTTTTATAAAATTTCTCGCTTAAAACTTAAAATGCGGCCCAAAGAATGGCTACTGGTGCACTTCGCTCCACTAAAGCCCAACGGAAACCATTTAAAGCCCGACAGAGAAAGTCTTATCTATTTTTCACCAACTTAATAGGGGAATTGACACGTATAACAGTGTATTAGTATAATTGGTATTTTCGGCCTTAAATTTAGTTCGGCAAGAGAAGCCCAAAAAAATTGGTATTATATAGCCAATTTTAAAAAAAATATTTTTTTATTTATTTTCTCTTTATAATCCTCCCTCCCCTATAACCTACATAGTACCTAGTACGTATCTTTTCTTTTCCCGCCCTGTTTCTTTCCTTATATTTCTTCTTCTATTGTTCCTCTTTTTTTTTCTCATGGTTTAGTGAATATTATTACAAATTATGCAAAAAAAAAATTAATGTGATAAAAGGTAAAGTTGATCTCACATCAAAGAACATTAAAAGCAAAAACTAAGAGAAAAAAGGAAACAATAGAGTTCAATTTTGTTTTTCTTTTCTCTTTTTTTTGTTGGATTGAATGAGTGGTGTGATTGAATTGGTTGAAAACTTGAGCAAGAATAAAAAGTGATTTAGACTAGTTTTCAAGTAAAAAACCAGACCTAGGAATTTAACTGTGACATGTGTATATCATGTTATATATTATGTATATTAGTGTATATTATACACAGGTTTTATGATCGTCTGTGTATATCACATTGTATATCGTATATATAACACGGATTTTCTTGGATATACAAAGATATATATGGTATACATAAGAGATAACTTATATACATGGAGATGTACACGGGATGCAATGGGCGAAACACACGCGGAGTCATCTTAAAACTTGAATTTTCAATATGAAATATATTATACGTGTGTGTACAAATTAAAAAACTAGAAAAATAATTTAGAAAAACTTCCAAGATTTTTCGGATACTATTGAATGAAATGAAACATAATTGTCATGTCGAATATCTATTGCATATGATGAATTATCTATTGCATATGGTGAATCCGACCCTTTTAATACCGAAACTTCAAAATCAAAAGTCATCATCTATATTAAGAGATGAAGATTGACCACTGTAGCTTTAGATTTTGATTTCTTAGAGGTTGAATTTTTACCCTTCTTTCAAGTTGCAAAGAATGATGATATGCTAAAGGAAATTCTACAAAAGATTCTAAATGTAAAAAATTAGTAAGAGGAAACCTACTAGAGTAATTATCGGAGAAGAATAAAGAGATTTGGGGGATTGAAAAATATAGATTAAAATTTGAGGAAGATAGAGAACAAGAGATTAAAGAGGGAGGGGAGAGTGCTCTACGTTACTTTCGATTTTACATAAAAAAATTTGGCTATAAAATCCAATTAAATATATATAAAAAAGTTCTTAATGTTGAGTTACAGGGTGCCAATATCTAAAAGTAGGGCTTTTTATACCAATTCTCTTCATAAGTTGTTATACCATACCATTTCCAGCAAGTATATTTATATTCATTTTCAAATATTGTCTCAATCGTCAACTTTTTTCCCATTATATATAGAAGAAAATTCTTTTTTATTATCTGCTTTCGTTAAAGATATTTTAAAAATACAAAAAATTAGTTTATTTTTTATTTTTCTTCAATGCCCTATATCGAACGTGTAATAGTAAAGTTGCTTCATTGGAAAATTTTGACAATGTCATTACATAGTCAAATTGCGGTACGTCGGTCACAGCCTTTGAAAATCTAACCAATAAGTCAAAGTCAAATACATGTGTATACAACCACACATTGGCCCAACAAAAAAATTGTCCAATAGGCCCACAACTAATCTTTTTTTTTAGAAAAATAAATATATATCTTTCGGTAAAGGTGTCAATATAGGTAGATCAAGATAAGGTCAGCAGATATAATTCAGTTAGTATTTTAATCCTAGTATGACCAAAGTGTTAGGATGATTTGCACAAATAGAATATTTTAGAATCATCATTAATTTTCTGAAAAAAAAACACTCACGCTAGATATAATTTTAAAGCATGCTGGGCAGAATTTTTGCTACTTATCCTGATTATTTTTTGTTTAAGTTGTTATGTGGTTAATTAGGCTAATTCTTCTTTTTTGAAAGCAACTGTTGTCAAATAGCTGAAACGATATATATCTTTATCTGTAAGGATGCATGGTTATATATCCATTTAGAGTTTTGAGATAATATACAAAGGAGCATCATGTCATAAAGAATAATAACTTTTGCTTAAAACCGTCTATAACTTGAAAACTTGATCCCATCTTTTTATCAGTACATATATATATATGCCCACATTTCTTGTACTAAGATCAGCCACGGCAGCTAGATACTTTGATACTTTATACTAACCTTTTTTTCTTTTTCTTTTTAAGATTTCCATAGAGCAGAACAAATACCATCCTACAAACTCTGCATGATGGTAGATTGGTAGCCATCTTCCACAAAAATACTTTTTATATAATAACAATAATAAACTCGGTGTAATCCCACAAGTGGAATATGAGGAGGCTAAAATGTACGCAAATCTTATTCCTACTTGACGATAGATCTATGCTATTTTCAGTAAATTCTCGGCTCAAAAAAACATAAAAAAATAAGTAATAACAGCAAGCAGTAACAACATCATACAAGAAACAAAAATACGGATAGAAATAAGAAACAGAAACATAGTAAAAGAAAGCTAAGCATAAGAAAATACAAGGATAATACTAATACTACAAGTATGGAAAAGAAATATGCTTAACAACATACAAAAATATTTTTCATTAGGAACACAAATTCTGTGTTAGTTATTAGAAAATATTTCTTGTTAAAATGAGAAAAATAATTTTTCTGACTTATCGATAAGAGCCTATTCTTTTACACTTTTTTGAGAAAATATTTTCTATTAATTAAAAATAGGGATAATTTAACATAAATACAACTCACATACCTGACTTGCAACATAATAATCTAGATATCACTTTGTAAATCTATAGCCCAAAAATAATAGGTTAATTCCCGAAAAATAGCTTATTTCACACAATCAACTACTGTTATTGCTTCCTCTTTATACAACCAGTTGTTTTCATTCTCTTGATTTACTTTGATTATTAAGCATTTGATAAGAAATGCAAATAAGCCACAACGCAACTCAAAAATCCTATCCTGAATAATACATATTATCTGAAGGTAAGAAATTCAAACACCTTTATGTGCAATTGCTGACAGGATAAAAGAAAAATAAAAAATTGATAAATAAATTGTAGAATTCCTCCAACGCGTACAAATATGTTTCATATAGCACATACACGGAAAAAAAGGAAGAGAAGGAAGTGTCAAACTTCTGTAGAGACCTTTTACACACTAACAATGTATATATATCCTATTAAACTGAAAAATATATATTTATACAACAGTATACACAAATATACACATTTATATACAATTATACTATATTATATAGCTTGTATAAACATGTATAATAGTGTATAAGAGGTATCTGTATATTCATATATACAATTTACACTATTATACAATGTCGATACAATCCGCTACATAGTTATGATTTTTCAGAACATCAAACTTCAATATCTTTCAAAATTACCAGAATTTCAAACTTCAAAATCCTCCAAAATTAGTGGTTGTTTGTATGTGCAAATCAAGTTTGAGAGCTATTTATTTTCAGATCTGTGTGTATTTTCATGTTTTTTTCAAAAATCTTCTTCATTCTTCTGCTTGCCACCATGAACGATGGAGTCTTTCTTCGAGCCATTAATGGCAGAATTGCATGGGGGGTAAAGAAGGGGAAATAACGGGGGCTAGGTTAAGAGAGGATGAGGGATCTATGTGGGTTAGAGATAAAGAAGTGAGGCAGTGAGAGAGAAGGGAATGAAGAAAGACGAAAATAATAAAAACCAGTATGTCTTTAATAGTGGGCTAAAGACTGAAAAATTTCTTTCAAGTTATGTACATGAGTTATATAGGGTAAGAGCTTCAAATATGAGTCATTTTCTATTGGGCTAATATGCCTAGTGACATGGATTGTAATTCTTTCTAAAAAATATATAATTTCCATCATACTAAACATGCTAGGAATACTCCTAGTGATTACATTATTTTGGTGCACTGCTCAGATATACCAAAGACCCTCCCAAATTTTGTCCTTTCTCCTCCCCTATTCATGGCCTATATTCATAATTTCCTAGTCATAATAATCTTGAGGAAAGGAAAATGAAAAGAAAAAAAAATTAAGCTGCACCAAAGGACTGATATGGTATGAACTTTCCCCTCTTATGTAACATCAATGATGCTACTATACATATACACATTATTCTTTTGGAACCTGATTCTTAAAATGTGTTTCCCCCCTCAAATTGGAAGGGATTCTTTGGGTTTGTTTGGGTGCAGAATCATCTGTAGTTATATGACAACTCGTTCATATGCCATTATTCTTTTGTACATATAGAGGGAAAAAATACCAAGAATTATCTCTCCTCCCACCCCCACCCCCACCCCAACCCCCAACCACCAAATCCATCTATCCACTCATGCTTTTTTTCTGTTCTCTTATTTGCAAAAAATGGAGAAACTTTATTGATTTGATTGATTATTGCTGGTTGCTACTTATTCAAGGGAGTCAATTCCTCGAATAATCACTCAATTTAATGAAATTACCTAATAAAGTCATTTATTTTTACTTTGTTGTCACTCAAGTTTATAAATTTATCTTATAAAATAACGATGACTGAAGATCGCTTTAAAAATAACTTCTATGTAACGATCAACGTACCGTTGTTACTTTATAAGACAAAAGTATAAACATGAATGACTTTATTGGAATAAAACAAATATAAATGACTTTTCAAGACAATTTCATTAAATCGAGTGATCGTTTGAAAAATTGACTCCATTTATGGGTATGAAACAAAATTTTAATCTATATCTCCAGCTTTAAAAAATATGTGCATGTAACGATCCGGCCGGTCGTTTCATGAATTACAATCTCGTTCTTCCCATTTCTGCTTTTTTTATGTTGTTAAGCTGTATTTCATCATATCGTATTGGTTGTTCCGTGTTTGAAATGTAATTTGAAGGTCCGTGGTAGATTTAGGCTTGAATTGGCAAAATTGAAAATTTAGCATTTTCCAGTCGGCAATGAAAATCTTAATGTCGGGGTCGGAATGGAATTCCGAAAATTGGAGTATGTCTTTGTGTCATTTGTGACATTTGTGCAAAATTTCAGGTCATTCAGATGAGGTTTGATAGGTTTTCGGATCAGTTTCGGAATTCGGAAGTTTGAAAATCCTTAGGCTTGAATCCGAGAGTGATTTGGAGTTTTGATATTATTTTGAGTGTTCCAAGGATTGGTATGAGTTTGAATAATGATATGTGACTTGTTCGTATTTTTGGTCAAGGTCTCGGGGGCCTCGGGATGAATTCGGAAGGTTGTCAGAAAGCTTGGATTTTAAATTGAGCAGCTTCAGTCATATCCGCACCTGCGGGTTGGGAACGCCAGATGCGAGCTCCGCAGGAGCGGAAAAGAGGCGCAGGAGCGTGTAGGACCGCATGTGCGGTTTGGCAAACTGCATCTGCGATGCCGCAGAAGCGGTAAGGTGGCAGCAGATGCAAAGGCTATCAGAGTTAAGTGAAAACCGCAGAAGCGGACATTTTCTGCAGAAGCGGAAGCGCAGGTGTGCTTATAAGATCGCAGGTGCGGAATCCCTGGGGCAGAAAGTATATAAGCTCCCCTTTGTGAATTTTAGTCATTCTTCCATATTTTTGGCCGATTTTGGAGCTCCAAGCTGTGATTTCAATATGGAATTAAGGGTACTCAGAGATATAAGCTACTTAGGCTTTGTATCTTCTATTTATGGTGATTATTCCATTGTATAATCATGAAAATTGTGAAAAATATGGAGAAGAATTGGAGAATAGGACTTGAAATTGGAGAGTTTCAATTGGGTTTGAGGGGTCATTTGAGGTCCGATTTTGATAATTTTGGTATGTATAGACTCGTGAAAGGATAATGATTCTAGTAGCGTTATTTTTATTGGATTTCGAGAAGTGGGACTGGGGTCGACTTTAGCCAATTTCGGGATTTTGAGTTTAATTTGATAATTTTTGTGTGGACTTTGTTCCTTTAGCATGTATTGATGATAAGATTCTGATTTTGGATAGATTCAGGACGATTTGAGGTCGAGTCGAGAGGCAAGGGCATTGCGGAGTAAATCCTCGTCCGATTTGAGGTAAGTAACTCTTGTAAATCTGGACCTAAGGGTATGAAATCCTAGAATTTCGTACTGTGTTGATAAATAAGGTGATGCACATGCTAAGTGATGGGCGTGTGGGTTCCACCCGTAAGGATTGTGACTTGGTCCGTCCTGTGACAACTGCAGAGTTGCCTATTTTGATAAACTCTATATGATATCTACGTGTTTTAGAAATGAATACGTTAACTTGGGCTGAATCCCATGTTTGGAGCCTTGTGCCGAATTATTTGGACCCTCAAGGGTATTTTACTACTATCCTCAAACTATTTTGATTCCAAAGCAAATCCTCAGTCATGATTTTACCTGTTTATTATTTGATTCAATTTCACTACTCTACTTTCAAATATATGAAAACTGTTAGGCCCTAATTTTTTACTGAGATGCCCGAGTGGCTATGAGGTTGATGATTGAGAGAGTTCAAGGACCTAATGATGAGGATTATATATATTTATGGGTCGAGCTGCACACTGCAACAATATTTATATGTATATGGATCGGGATGCACGCCGCAGAGATATGTTGCATCGGGCTGCACGCCGCAGCGATATAGTGCTTGGGTTGTAGGAGCCCCTCCGGAGTCTGCACACCCCCACTGAGTGCAGTCAAATATATATATTATTATGAGATATCTATTGAGCGGGAATGCTGAGCGTGATAGCTGATTGATGAAAGTTGAGACACAAGCGACTGAGAGGCTTGCCTGAGGGGCTATATATATATATATATATATATATATATATATATATATATATATATATATATATATATATATATATATATATATATATATATATATATATATATATATATTCTTTGCCTGAGGGGCTTGTTTATGAAATTGTTGTTTTCCCTCTTCTTTTATATTGAGCTTCCATTGAAAAATGGTGAACAAATACTTTAAATAACTTTTATTGAAACTGGAGTTTTTACGAGATGATCGAAAATTGAACTACGGATTTGACTTTGTTATTTCTATCGAGATTCAATGTTAGACTTTGTATATGTTTTAGATACTCGTTACCGCACTAGGCCTTTATTTATTTTGGTTACTTACTGAGTTAGCGTACTCACGTTACTCCCTGCACCTTGAGTGCAGTTCCAGGTGCATGCTAGAGCAGCCGATTGAGAGCATCCAACAGCTTCTGAGTATTTTTCGGAGATAGCAAGGCAGTTCCACGGCGTCCGCAGCCCTGCCTTTCTCCTTCCTATCCTTAGTATTATCAATTTCAGTTTTATCTTGGATTGAGTAGACAGTATTGGACAGTATCTTAGTGGCTCATTACTAGTGACACCAGAATCGGACAGTGTGAATGTATTTGCGTACTTGTTTTTCCACGTATTTTGTTATGTTAAAATGAAAGACTTGTAATCATAATTGATTTGAAAATGAATTAACAAAAATCAGTTATGTTATTAGTGTTGAATCGACTGGCTTAGTACCGCAACAGGCGCCATCACAGTTGCGACGGTGCAAATTTACATCTAATGCTATTCTTGGAAAAATTGAAAGGAAGTCGACATATTCATAATCCCTTAAAGGTGAAAATGTGTTTATTAATCGACTATTGTTTAGTGGTAAGAGCTTAAGTATGTTTCTTTTTATGTTTCTCCATCTGAAATGAAAGGGTAAAATAAATTAATTTTTTATTGATATGCAGTTTAAGATATTTACATATTTATATAGTGAAGACACACTAGCAGAACACACACACACTATATATATTATATATGAAAAGGTGATCGTTTAATCTCGCCACCTCCAGCTTAACTTCTAATTATTAGTAAGGGGTGTACATGGATCGGGTTAGTTCGGTTTTTATCAAAATCAAATCAAATCAATTATATCGATTTGGATTGGATTGGATTGTACGGAATTCTTGGTTTCTCGGGTTTTTTTATTACATGAATATTATTTCAATCTTACTTCGTTATAGTTATAGATTAAGTTTTGATAAGTGAATATATATTTATTACAAATTTTAAAAATTGACAAACATATGCTTTATTAAAATATTCTTATGTGAGAATTTTTTTTAGTAACACATGATAGTTATTTTCTTAGTTATCTAACAAATAATTTTTTTGCTGATGTACACTTTCAAGGTTAATCGAATTTAATAATTAAGCATAAAATCAATAAAAACCCTATTTAATAATATGTTCTATTTAATTTTAAAATTATTGAACTACCATTTCAGATTCGGGAAAAGGTATACGAATTTAATGGATTTTGACATATGAATATGAAAGAACAAAGAGATTGACGCATTTCAATAACACTTGATAAGAAAGTGATGATATAACTCATTATTTGACGTAAATAAATATGGATGCACTTTATTGTTCTATTAAATATTACATTCCATGAGAAAATCTCACATATTTCTAAATATTTTCTAATGAAAAATCTATATAAAATCTTAAAAGTATTTATAAAAAATATATATTTATAAGTCGGGTTGATTCAATTTTTTTTTTACTCAATTTCAAACCAAATCAAGGCAAATAAATCAAAATTTTCAGTCGATCAGTGCGATTTTCTGATTCGGTTTGAACATCCCTAATCACTAGGTTTTCAATTGTCTAAATCGAGGAGTTAAGACGTGGGGGTCCTATATTTAACTTAGTACTATTATATATATTATCATTTGTCTAAATCAAATAAGTTAGGCAGGTGTCCTTTTTGTTACCTTAGAACTAAATATTGTCAATCAACCTATTAAGTATGGAGTGGATGCCTAAGTAGCCTATTGGAAAATTGATAAGCAAATTTTCGACTTAAAAGATAACTCAAGGTGGGCTTATATTTCTTTATACCATGATCCAATTAGGAAAAATGACGATTTATAACCCCTGTAAAAATATTACTGTAGCTGAAAAATGGTATAAATTTTGTATATTTTATATATATATATATATATATATATATATATATATATATATATATATATATATATATATATATATATATATATATATATATATATATATATATATATATATGTTATATATAAAAATTATATAATTTTATATACTTATTTAACTATCAAATATAGATAATTTTTGATGCGGGATAAAAATAATAATACTCCATTTAATTATGTACTAGCTACAGATTATAGACATCAATTCAGTTTTACTAATAAGTTAGTAGCTCCTTCAAGAAAGTACAACTAATAACATCATCACACGGGTATGGTGTCGTCTTTGGTGGGGCGAGCTTTTCCTTTAAAGTAAAAATTATCGGTGCGAATTCAGATTCATTAAGCCCCAAAACGGATGCCGAACGCTAGGTGAGGAAACGAAAAAAATAAATCATCATACCCTCGTCTTTTACATTCCCATTAAAAACCAAGATTCAAGCATTTTATGCCACATATTTTTAATTTCTTATATTAAGTTCCTAAATATATGGTATATTAGTTATCGACGTACAAGAATAAAACGATCTTCTTTAAAACTATTACTTCCGAAAAGTTTTAATTCCTTGCACCATATACTCCAGAATGTTGCATTTTATTATTCTTGTGTTGAAAGCTCAAGATATATTGTTGTGGCATTAATTAAAGTATTAAAAAATGTCCCCTTTTTTCTACACTAGCTAGCTAGCTAGCCAACCAAATAATGCATAATGTGATGAATCAAATACAGCTTTTAGTAACAAACAAAATCCAGCCTAACACTCTCAAATTCTTCATAATCTAGAAGAATAACATGCAATAATAATATTCTCGGCCCACAAGAAATTGAAGGAAATAACTCTAATAAATTAAATATCATATTCATCAAATCAACTATGTTCCAATATTATTAAATCAGTTTGAACTATTACTAAAACTAGAAAGTACCCCATGATTAATGCTAGTGGAATATGATTTGAGATTGTAAAATCAGAATCTAATCCCCGTACGAACTTTTTAAAAATTAATTTTCGTTTAGTTATATGCCAACAAGTTCATCAGTCAATTCATTCAATTACTAGGTACATTGTCTAATATTTTCTTAATCTCTGTTAGTTATTTCCTTACTTATTCCATTGTCTGTATTGGATTGTTAAAAAAATTATTCGACTGTAAAGTGTTAATTATTCGGCTGTCACTTATGTACCACTTCAAACAAGAAAACGAAATGTGATAGGTTTAAGGATATTTCATTTATATATAGTGATGGGTTAGAGTGATAGGCCAACTATGTTGTATGGAGTAGAGTGTTGGTCTGTCAAGAACTCTCTTGTCTGGAAGATAAAAGTAGATGAGATATGGATGTTAAGGTGGATGTGTGGGCATATCAGGTTGGATAAGATTAAAAATGAAGTTATTCAAGATAAAGTGGGAGTGACCCATGTGGAAGATAAGATGCGGGAGGCGAGGTTGAGATGGTTCGGGCATGTTAAGAGGAGAAGTATAGAAGCCCCATGCAGATGGTGCCAGAGGTTAACCTCAGTAGGAGGGTGTGGACATCGAAAATTAGGGTAGAAGGTTAGTAGGTGTTAACTTCCATAGCTATGGAAGCTGGAGATCAAGAAGAAGAGGGAATAGAAACTTCAGAAGACAATTGAAACAGAGAGAATAACAGATTCTGTTATTTGACTGAAATGTAATGTACAAATTTACTCTCCTTTTACTATTCTATTTATACAATTTACATACACTAACTAACTACTTGCTTAACCACTAATAATATTAATTACCTAGGCTAACTAGAGTTAGGTGGACTTGAGTAACACTCCCCTTCAAGCCGGTGTCTTAAACAAGTTCTATACTCCAAGTTTGCTTAGTAAGTAATCATGTTGAAGTTTTCCTAGACTTTTTGTGAGTAGATCATTCACCTGTTCTTTGGTTGAAACATGCTTAGTTCTCTGTATTCCATGTGTAATCATCTCTCTTACGAAGTGGCAATCAATATCTATATGTTTGGTTCGTTCATGGAAAATTGGATTGGTTGCTATTTGGATTGCAGCCTTGATGTCACACCTAAGCTTCACACGCAACTCCACATCCATTCCCAGCTCTTTGAATAGTCCAATAAGCCAAGTTATTTCAGTTGTACATGAAGCCATGCTTCTGAACTCAGCTTCAACTGAGCTTCTGGACATTGTCTCTTGTTTCTTTGACTTCCAAGAGATCAGTGCATCCCCAAACTTTACCAAATAACCCGTTATAGGCCTCTTGATTTGCAAAACATGCTCCCCAGTTTGAGTCACAATAAGCACTCAGCTTGTTGGTATTCTGTGCAGGCATCAACAACCCTAAACCTGGGGTTTCTTTTAGATATATTACTACTCTAAGTACTGCTTCCATATGAGATGCCTTTGGACAATCATATATTGACACGACACTTCTGCAACAAAGGCTAAGTCAGGTGTTGTCATGGTTAAGTACAAAAGTCTGCCCACTAGCCTTTGATATCCTTCTGGATCTTTGAATATTTTATCTTCATGCTTCTCATCACTTCTTATACACTTATCATATTCATCAGAAGTTAATTTCTGATTCAATTCAAGTGGAGTTCCCGTTGGTTTTGCTCCCCCAGCCCTGACTTAGAGATGAGTTCTAGAGCATACTTCATCTGACTCTTCACAATTCCTCCCTTGGACCTTGCAAACTCAATGCCTAGGAAGAATTTCAATTCACATAGATCCTTCATTTTGAACTGACTTTGTAGTTTTTTTCATGTTTGACTCAGTAGTGATTGGTTGTTGCATGTGATGAGTAGATCATGACATAAACTAATATCACTACTAGATCACTCCATGCTTTCCTTGTAAACAAGGAATAATCAAAGTGACTTTGTCATAATCCCATATGCAGCAGTGACTCTGTCAGCTTCTTGTTCCAATGTCTAGGTGCTTCTTTGAGACCATATAGGGATTTATGAAGTATGCAGACCTTCAAGGACTCCATCTGTCTGCTAAACCTCTCAGGAACATGCATATATACCTCTTCTAGTAAGTCCCCATTAAGGAAAGCATTATGGACATCCATTTGATAGATAGTCCATCGCTTAGCTGCAGCAAGTGCTACCATAGTCCTGACTGCATTTTGGCTACTAGAGAGAAGGTCTCGTTGTAGTCAAGGCCTTCTCTTTGACTATAGCCCTTGGAAACAAACGAGCCTTATATCTCTCCACCTCTCCTATGGCTTTATACTTAATATTAAAATCCACTTGCAGCTATTTGGTACCAGGTGACAAGTCAACAATACCTCAAGTATTGTTGTCTTTTAAAGAAGATACCTCCAGTTGTGTAGATTGTATCCACTTTGGGTCAGCAAAGGCTTCTCTGAATGTCTTTGGCTATGACAGTGCTGAATAAGCAGATAGTGCTTGCAGATACACTGGCTTAAGTTGTGCATAGGTGACATATGAGGATAAGGGATATGAGCAGGATTGTTTGGAGCCTTTGGTTACATAGTCTTATAAATATAGGGGAGGATTACTTGGTCTGGATAACCTTCGAGTACCCACTAGATAGGCTGTAGATGATGAAGGGACTTGCTCAAATACAACATGCTCAACATCTGCTGATGGAGGGACTTGTTCAGATACATCATGCTCAACTTATGCCTCTGATGCATCAGGAAAGTGTGCATGGGTCTCTATGGGAGGAGAAGAGATAGCATATGTCTCTAGTGAACAAGTAGAGGGATATGGGACATGTCTGTTCTCATTCTTATAGTGCACTGTATCAGGAGACATAAGTTCTAAGACTAGAAACATTGTAATTCCTGCTGCTTTCATGTGCTTGAAGGGAAAGAGATCCTCCTGAAACACTACATGCCTGCTGACCAAGAAATTATGGGAATGAAGATCATACAGTTTGTACCCCTTCTATGTAGTTGAATATCCGATGAACACTGTAGGAACATCTCTAAAGGAAAACTTGTCTACTATCTTAGGAGTAGCAGCATAGTATAGGCAGCCAAATACGTTCAGATGAGATAATGAAGGAGAATAAGAGTACAACATTTCAAATGGAGACATGTCAGCATTAACTCTTGAGGGTAGTCTGTTGATCAGGTAGACAGCTGCGGTGACACACTCTCCCTAGAACCGTAAAGGTATTGCAGCTTGAAATCTGAGCGACCTAGCCATGTTTAGGATAGCTCTGTGTCTCCTCTCAGCAATCCCAATTGTGGGGTGTAGACACGTGTGTTTTGATGATTAATCCCAAAATCAAACATGAGAGTTTTGACCTCATGGCTAAATAACTTACATCCATTTTCTATTCTTAGAGTCTTAACTAAACTAGAGAATTTATTCTTCAATTTGTTCATAAAAGTCTCTTAGGAAAACTATGGTATCAGACTTAGAAACAATTAGACAGATCTAAGTATTTCTAGTAACATCATCTACAATTGTAACAAATAACTTTCTTCAATCATATGTTGGTACCCTGTAGGGTCCCCAAACATCACAGTGTATTAATTCAAATAAAGCATTTGAAATAGTAGTACTCAATTGAAAAGGTAATTTTGTTTGTTTGGCCAAAGGTCACACTGTACAATGTGACTGATCACAAGGTTTCAGCTTACTGAGCAACTCATGCTTTCTAATCACCTCAACTGGAGCATGGCCAAATCTCATATGCCATAGTGAGCAATAATCAGAAACACAAGCGTTATTATTGTTGCTACTATTAGTTGTACCACAACTTTTATTGACTGCCTTAACTGCATTATTTGATGACTTACCAATACCCTTCACCTGACCACTGTAGAGATCCTAAATATACATAAGTCATGGAAGAATGCCACTAAACACTACAACTCCTTGGTAAGATTAGATACTGAAAGAAGATTGTATTTGAAATCAGGTGTATAAAGAACATCACTAATGTCCTTATTAGTAAACATAGATGAGTTCCCTCTGTGTGTGACTAGTGTTACATCTCATGTAGGTAAATGCACTTTGTTTCTATCTGACTCTGGAACAAGCTGACTAGATTTTAACAACTGCCACTACAAGAAACATGCTAATTACATGGAAATTTTACCTGGGGATTTTATTCGTAGATAATCCCTGCGAATTTTAATGGGAAACATAAAAAATCCTAAGTTTAAAATATTGAGTATCTATTATCCTTCCATTCTTACCATACTGAGATACCGAGGCAATTAGAGTACTTGATGCTGCAATCTTGCAAGAAGTGCCTTCATCTATGCCTTTGTTGAGCAATTGAACAATTTGTTGATATTGTTCCTGTGTGAGAAAGAGGTAGACTGTTGAATAGGTTTCTGATGCATTGTTGTGTTTGCTGATATGATTCATGTGTAAAGTAAGGAGTAGGTTGTTGAATAGGCTGTTGAGGTACTTAAAGGCTCTGTTGATTCTGCATTCCAAAAAGCATTTGAGGATTGTTGTTAGTGAACTTGCAGGCATCACCAGAGACATGATCTACTACTAGAAATGCATAGTTTGGATACTCTCCAGGACTACCTCCCTTCTTCTTAGACTTGACGTGTGAGGGGTAGTCAACTAACTTGTTACAGTTCTCCTTTGTATGTCCTTTGCAATGTCAGTATTCACACTGAGGGATCTTCTTCTGAGTCCTAGAATTTCCCCTTGCAGCTACTGTACCTCTGTTTCTAAACATTGCATTTCTTTCAGCAACTTGTATTAATTGTGTAAAATTCTACACTCCGCTGATCTCAAGATTGACAAGTAAAGAGTAGGCTTTATTCATATTAGGAACTAGAGACATCATCATAATCTGACTCCTAGATTGTGAGTAGGAATCATTCAGGCCCATAAGGAATTGTAGAAGTTTATGATATTCAAAGTAAACATCATACTTCTTAGATTCTGGACATGGACACCCAGGGCAAGGCATGAGTGCATCATTCATCCTATAAATCTCTGAGCTTTGAGAAGTAATCAACAACAGTCATAGTTCCACGAGTAAGAGTATGAATCTCTCTATGGAGATGAAATACTCTAGAGCCATTCACTTTGTCAACCCTTTCATTTAAATCTTCCCAAACCTTGTGAGCATTGGATGGATAAACAACTCTACTCAGCAATCCTTGTCGTACTGCATTCATTAACCAAGACAGAACTACTACACTCACCTTTTCCGTTGATCATGTAGTTCAGGTTCAAATTTAGGCTTAGGATACCATCCATCAACAAAACCTAATTTGTTGTACCTAACAAAGCAATTCACATAGATTATTCCATATAGCATAGTTGTCTGAGCTAGTCAATTAAAGAGACCTCAGAGAACTACCTGGAGTATTTGTAGGTTGCAGGTAGAGAGGATGATTGTGGCCGACTGTGGTGAATCTAGTCGCACTGGATGTTAGAGGGGCATTTGCAGGTAAGTGATTGTTATTTTCATCTGTAATTGCCATTTTCAGCTTCTTCAAGTTCAATTCAGCTCGATTTCGAGTGATTTCGAAGAAACCATAGCTTTAATCCTCTGTCACTTTGCGATAATCCAACACCGTATGGCTGAATTGAGGTGACGCAGAGATCAAACAAGCGGAAGACTGAGCTTAGATCGACGATGCAAGCTCTGATACCATGTTAACTTCCATGGCTATGGAAATTGGAGCTCAAGAAGAAGAGAGAGAAGAAGCTCTGAGAAGACAGTTAAAACAGAGAGAATAAGATTCTGTTATTTGACTAAAATGTACTGTACAAACTAACTCTCCTTTTACTATTCTATTTATACACATTACATACACTAGGTAGCTACTTGCTTAACCACTAATAACAGTAAATACCTATGTTAACTAGAGTTAGGTGGACTTGAGTACTCTCAACAGTAGGTAGTCGGGTGTTTCTCTCAGTCTTACTCAGTTTGCTAGTATTAGTATTAGTATGATATCCTTTTAATCATAGATTGCTATTACTACCTAGAGTTTAACTGCTTTCTTGGCTTCGGTCTTATTTTATCTTGTTGTTATTCCTACTTGTTGCCATTACTTTTATTCATCCGTTCTCCAGCCGAGGGTCTATCGAAAACACTCTCTGCCCGTTCAGGATAGTGGTAAAGTTGTGTACATCTTACCCTCCTTAGGTCCCACTTGTGAAAAATTACTGGATTTGTTATCGTAGTTGTTGTAGTTATCGTTCTATAGTTCTGCCTTTAATTATATAGTATTTGAACGTAAATACTAGTATTTGAGATGTATGGATTTTCCTATCGGAAATGGATCTGCATCAACTACGACTTAAATTACTGATCGTTCGAAAATCCTCACAACATAGATGAATTCCCTTTATCCACATCCTATGATCCCTCAAATTCAGAGATGGATCTTTTGCTATGAACAACCCTAGCCGTCCAGGAAAAAGAAAACCTATCCATTTCTCTTACTAATAAAAAGCATATTCTTCAACACCAATAATGGTATTATTATAGGCTAGCTTTAGGGTTTCACGTAGAGAATTAATAAAATTATGTGTTAATGGGCAAAACTAGCACCCCTTATGAGCAGGCCCTAAATTTTTTTAATAAATTATATTATAAGTGATTTGTATATAGAAATATTATTTTTGTACTATTGTTAATGGGTAAAGTTTAAACTTCATATTTAATGGTGATTGGTAATAGGCAATACATGAGTTAGAAGTCATATCAGTAAATAGGGAAGCTGAAAAGGAAAGCAAAATAAAGGCATATAATACGGCTTTATGCAGAATGGAAAGCTAATGAATCCATATATCGAATTGAATTGAGTTCTAAGTGAGATGGAGAAAGAATATAAGGCTATAAGAAGATGCTTATTAGCCTATTACATAGTACTATATAGTAGCTTTATGTATTATCACTTTAGAATTGTATCTTTCCAAAGTCTCCTAATGTCACTATCATGAATGTAGTCGTTTTTATGTTCTTATATTGTTTCACTTTTATGTTGAGTGATATGTTATTTTCATTCGATTTAATTTAGTTAGTGTGAAAGAAAAACAACTTCCCAAATTCCGGAAATTGTTTTCTTAGAGTAGTGAATTATGCTTCACTAGCCCAAGACTCACAACCACAATTGAAGAAGAACGAAGAAGAAAATATAGCTCCAAAAATACTAGAACTAAGAAAGTGGAAGACTTACTTGAATAACTTGGAGAATACTTTATTAACTCAAGAAGACTTGGGTTTTTTTTTGGATGATACAAATGTGGAGGAGGGGGTGGGTATATATAGGCTTTCCACCTCCTCAATGGACGATCATGATCTATTTAATCCTACGGTGGAGATTCATCTTCTAGAATACTCCACACTTTTCTTTCAAAATATCTAGATATTTTTATCACCTACACTAATCTAGAAATATCTCTTACAAATATCTCATAACTTTTATCTATAATATTCTACACTATTCTATAATTTTCCAAAAGTTACACTTTATAATTTTTTAACACTCCCCCTTAAAGTGAACTTTTGGAGACAAGTCCAAGCTCGCCACGGAGATCCTCGAATGGTCCTTTGGAAAGAGACTTTGTAAAGATGTCTGCAATGTTATCATTACTCCGAACCTCCAATGCTTCAATGGTACCATCTAGAACCTTCTCTCGGATGAAATGATGCGCAATCTCAATATGTTTTGTTCTTGCGTGACACACCGGATTAGTAGCCAACTTTATAGCGCTTTGATTGTCACCAAGAAGTTTTGTAGGCTTATGAATTGGTGAGAATACATCCCCAACAAGACGACGAAGCCACGTGCATTCCTGAGCAGCAAGAGTAGAAGCCTTGTATTCCGTTTCAGTAGTAGAGAGCGAGACCGAGTCTTGCTTTTTACTGCACCAAGAAACACATGCTGAACCACAGGAGAATACATAACCGGAAGTTGATCTTCTATCATCTAAGTCACCTCCTAGATCAGCATCAGTGAACCCAAGTAGTGAAAAATCAGCTCCTTCCTTGTAAAGAAGTCCCATGTCATGTGTTGAGTTCACGTATTTCAATATGCGCTTCTCCGCTTCAAAGTGAGGTTTCCGTGGCTCTTGCATATAGCGATTAACAAGTCCAACAGAAAATGAAATGTCTGGCCTTGTAATAGTCAAGTAGATCAAGCTACCAACAAGAGCCCGATAAGGGCGTGGATCTGGTAAAAGCTTTCATTCATCACGCCTAATTTTTATGTTAGGCTCAAGAGGAGTAGAGCAATGCTTACTTGTGTTTATTCCAAACCTGTCCACAAGCTTCCTCGCATAGCTTTCTTGTGAGAGAAATATTCCATCTTTCACATACTTCACTTCCAAACCAAGAAAGTGACTAAGCTCTCCCAAATCTTTCATTTCAAATATGATCGAGAGTTCAGCTCGCAGTTTTGCAACCTCCTGTTCGTTATTACCTGTAATAATCATATCATCCACATATAGTAGCACAATCATGTGGACCGTACCTTGCTTCTTCACGAACAGGCTAGAATCTGAGTCTGATGCAAGATAGCCACAAAATTGCAAGTATTCAGCAATCTTTCCGTACCATGCTCTGGGAGCTTGCTTGAGTCCATAAAGCGCTTTCTTCAGCTTGCATACATAGTCTGGATGAGTAGGAGAAATGTAGCCCAAAGGTTGTTCCATGTAGATCTCCTTATCAATCTCGCCATACAGGAAAGCATTCTTCACATCAAGCTGACATAGCTTCCACCCAAGTGATGCCGCCAAGGAGATCACAACTCGAACTGATGTCATCTTCGCCACTGGGCTAAAAGTCTCCTCATAGTCTTCTCCATAAACTTGAGAGAATCCTCGTGCAACCAGCCTTGCTTTATATCTATCAATGCTCCCATCTGCCTTCTTCTTTAGTTTATACACCCACTTGCAAGATACCGGCTTCACATCCTTGGGCTTTGGCACAAGATCCCAAGTTTCATTTTTCACAAGTGCGTGCATCTCCTCATTCATAGCTTCTTCCCATTCCTTAACACCTTTTGATTCATTATAGGAAGAAGGCTCATTTTCATAAATAGGACCGGCACTGAAGCAATGATAGATGCTTACCATGTTGCCATCTCGATAGCGAATAGGTTTGATGACTTGCCTTCCATATCGAGTTGTTCTTTGACCATTTGTCTCCTCCAGGTTGATATTTTCCCTTTGTTCATCAACGCGAGAAGTAACCTTGCTCCCCCTATCACCAGAATCTCTTGCTTCTGAAGATGACGTACTATTATACGTCATTGGTGATGATGGCAATGATGAAATATTGGAGCAAGGAGCTGAAGAAGTCACCGGAAGACTTACAGAAATCTCTTCATGTTCTATAGCTGGTGAAGGAGCATCTCCAGGAACACCACCGTGACTGTAGTAGGAAGAGATTTCATCAATACTACATCCCGAGATACTTTACACTTGCCTGTCTCGGGATCCATGCATTTCCAGCCTTTCTTCCTTTCATCATAACCGATGAAGATGCACTTCCTTGCCTTAGCATCTAGTTTAGTTCTTTGTGAATCTGGAATGTGGACGTAGCAGATCGATCTAAAGACCTTAAAGTCTTTCACATTTGGCTTCTCGTTGTAGAGCATTTCGTACGGGGACTTCATATTAATCGGACTGAGTGGTACCCGATTAATCACATATGCCGCACAAGCCATACCTTCGGCCCAAAGAACTTTGGGCAAATGTTTAGCATATAACCAGCTCTTACATGTCTCAGTAAGATGTCGAATCTTCCTCTCTGCAATGCCATTTTGCTGAGAAGTGTCTGCACATGTGAGCTGCCTTCGTATTCCCTGCCTCGAGCAGAATTGATTAAACTCCCGAGAAGTATATTCTCCCCCATTATTAGTCCTCAGCCGTTTTATCTTCCTAGGAAACTCACCTTCGACCTTCTCCTTGAACTCCAAAAATCTGGAAAATACTTCAGATTTTTGCACCACGAAATATACCCAAGTATATCGTGTGTAATCATCAACAAATACCACCATATAGCGATAACCAGAGAAGGTAGGTGTACGTGTAGGACCCATCACATCACTGTGAATGAGTTCTAGTGGTGCCTCGTATCTTGTTTGGGATCTATCAAATGGAAGACGATGCGCCTTACCATATTGACACCCTTCGCATAATGTTCCACTACAAAAAGTAGTAATATGAGGCAAACTATCAACCAAATTTTTGTTTACCATGACTTTTAACTTATCCATATTAAGGTGCCCCAGTCTAGCATGCCAAAGTGATGCATTATCATTCGTGCTCATCTTGTCAACATAAGATGTAGATGCTGACAAAACAAATAAATCTTTAACTCGCTTACCGGTGTGGACGACATCTCCTTCCACCTTAGTGATATTTCGGAAGAACTTCCCTCCATTTGGCTCGAACAGAACATAGTGCCCAGCATCCACAGCGTTAGCCACCGAGAAAAGATTCTTCCTCATCCCAGGTACATGATACACACTCTTCATAGTGATAGGATCTCTGCCATTGTTGAGAATGATTGTACCCTCCTTTTCTACCGGATAAACGGTATTATCCGCGGTGAGAATAGCTTCGTTACCTTCATGTTTCTAAAGAGATGTGAACTTTGAGTCATCTCCGGTAAGGTGATGGCCGCAACCAGAATCCACGATCCAGTCATCCTTGAAGTTGATGCTAGCGTAAGCATTTACCGAGGTAGTTTCCGTTGAGAAGCAACCACCCTAATTCTCTTCGGTTTGTTCTGCTTTATCAGCAACATTTCCTCCCTTTAGCTTCACCTTACAATTCTTCTTGATGTGTCCAGGCAAGTTACACCGATAGCATCGAACAGTGCTTCTTTTCCCGTTGGCACTCTTTGGTGGCTCTCCCCCTTCATCTTTTCTTCTCTCTCTTTCATTCTTCTTCTCTGTTCTATAGACTTTCTTCTTTCCAGAGAATAAGGCGTCACCTTGAAAGGATAAGGAGACTCCAGCCATTTGTTTTGCTAGAGACTCTTGAGAAGAGAGAAGATTCTCAAACTCAACAAGGGAGGGTTGATTAGCCCACCCATGAATAGAAATGACAAAAGGAATATATTCTTTGTTTAATCCTCGAATAATATTCCTTTTCATTCAAGCCTCCGAAATAGGTTCCTCCGGATCAAGAGCAGAAATTTCGGAACAAATATTTTTAATTTTTAAGAAAAATTCGGAGATTGAGAGCTCACCTTGAGTAGTTCGTGCCAACTCATTCTCTAAGTATTGCAGCCGAGCAACGTTCTTCTTGTTAAGCAATGCACTTAGAGTATCCCAAATCTGAGATGCAGACTTACACCCAACAATGTGATCAAATAGATCGTGAGAGATTGATCTCTTCAACTCGAATTCCGCCTTTGCGTTTGAAGTCCTCCACTTCTTTACGGCATCGGCATTAGTATCCGTGGGTGTAGGGGCAACCTTGTTGTCTCCACCAACAACCTCCCATAAATCTTCTCCAAGAAGATAAGATTCCATGCAAGCCTTCCCTACCTTGTATTGGATTGATTAAGCACCTCAATTCCAAGGCCGACAACTCTTCCACTTGAATCCATTTTTGGAACGCCAACGAACTTCTTCACCAAGAGTGACTTGACAAGATTTCAAGCTAACACCCTTGTAGCTCTGATACCATTTGAAGAAAAACAACTTCCCAAATTTCAGAAATTGCTTTCTTAGAGTAGTAAATTATGCTTCACTAGCCCAAGACTCACAACCACAATTGAAGAAGAACGAAGAATAAAATATAGCTCCAAATATACTAGAACTAAGAAAGTGGAAGACTTACTTGAATAACTTGGAGAATACTTTATTAATTCAAGAAGACTTGAGTTTTTTTTTTTTTGGATGATACAAATGTGGAGGAGGGGGTGGGTATCTATAGGCTTTCCACCTCCTCAATGGACGATCATGATCTATTTAATCCTACGGTGGAGATTCGTCTTCTAGAATACTCCACACTTTTCTTACAAAATATCTAGATATTTTTATCACCTACACTAATCTAGAAATATCTCTTACAAATATCTCATAACTTTTATCTATAATATTCTACACTATTCTATAATTTTCCAAAAGTTACACTTTATAATTTTAACAAGGCAAAATTCAGGGATTTCTTGCCTCCTCTCTTTATTATATATCTCAAGAGATAAAGGCATCAAAGAAATCATGCAACAATAAAGTGCTAACTAATTATTCATCCTTAACTAAATATCTTGGTTCCGATGAATTCGAATTCAATCGGTCGTCAACATATATACCAGATATCGAGTGAAAACCCAAAAAGAAAAAAAAATATCTCAAAAAAGTGGTGTCATAGTGATGTATACATTTTGTAAAGTTATTCGTTGGTCGTTATTCGATTATTACTTATTCACACATTTTCTGTCTGAAAATTATTCTTATTTCACACCCACATATGTGATTTATTATATGCTCACACGTCCTAAAAGATTATGTCTAACCTCTTTTCAAGCCGTATAACGTAGGCTGATGATTTATTTGATCAGGAGAGGAGGAATTGAACATGACATTTGCCTAACTTAATATTTGGGTGGAGCACAATTTGTATTCTTTTTTTTTCTAGCTACCAAAGTTGATGAGAATAACACAAAGGAAATAGGTGTACGTACGTCTCTTCCTTTGAAGTTTGACCCTTACTCTTAACTCATAACGTTTGTAATTTTGATAATATATGTATATCTATGCATGAAAGGGATATATAGAGTTGTCTATTGGCGTAGTCAAAAATTCTATTAAGAGTGTTCACATTTTAAATAAATCTAATAATTGTTTTGTCCATAAATGGTATATCAAATTTTTAAATCAAACTATGCAATATTTTGCTAAACAATAAAAAATTTAATAGAACTATAATTTTATAAATCAAAATAAAATAACAAAAAGACAACTTTAGAAATTTTACCAACAAAAGTAAGCATAAACTCATTGAAGAATTTTTTGTAGATCGAGACTTTTAAATTGTTACATTTATTTAAGAAATAAATTTTAATTAAAAATTACTTGTAAGATTAGTTGTTTATTTCTACCCAAATATTAAATTTTAAGAGTTATTTTATTAGAACCTTTTTTAGAATCAATTAGACCACACATTGTGGTTTTTTATTATAGTTTTGGCAAATAAAATGGGTAGAACTTTGAACTCGTGAACAATACATTATATATGCCTCACGTAATTGTGTTAATAGTGTTTAAAAAATAATATAACCATATAAAAAGTATTTAATTTATATACACAATTTTATTTTTTGGCAAATGATATACGCTTGATCACCCTTGGTACAGGATGGCTACGCCACTGGAGTTGTCAAAACGGATCGCCTTAGCCAAGTCCAATCCTAGTGGGTTATAGAATTAGTAGCAAAATGCTAGACCATTCCAGCCCTAAGCGGACCTCGACGGGGGCGGAATTAGCCCATCGAGTATGGGTTCGACGGAACTCAATTACTTTAGTCCAATCTATGTATTTGCATTAAAAAATCTATTGAATATATATAAATTATTAATTTAGAACACAGTAACTTAATAGTAAAACCTCGAACCCATAAATTTCAAATCCTGCTTTCGGCTTTAGGGCTCGGGTAGCATTTTAATTTTTCTTTTCTAAAAAATGGGTATCTAGTCAATTGGCACAGTGTTTGTGTTTTTATAGCGGCAAGTAATTCTTGTTGCGGTTTTTGTGCCATATACAACACAATCCTTCATTTTTTCACCTTCTAAAAAGATAAGACACAAGAACAATGATTAATATCACTACTAGAATTTCCCCTAAAAGCGACCAAATTTTAGAGACCAAAGTTAGTCTGTCAAGAAAATGAGATCAACATTAATCTCTAAATTAGAGAAAATAATATAATTATTTTATATACATTAGCGTTCAAGGTTAGTCTCTATTTGGTCTATAATTTCATCAAAATGTTGACCAGACTAAATAGATTTGGTTGGTCAAAAAAAATACTGAGATTAGAGACAAATGTTGGTCGCTATTGGGGACTCACTTATTAAAATTTAATAATTATAATATTATTTTAAAAAATTATAAAATATAAATAAATATAATTTAATATTAGCGACCAAAGTTGGTCGCTATTGTGGGACCCATTTATTAAATTTTAATAATTATAGTTTTATTTTAAAAAATTATAAAATATAAATAAATATAATTTAACATTATGGATCAAAGTTGGTCGCTAATTAAAGCGTAAGCAGATAAAGACCAACTTTGGTCACTAATATGGGACCCAATTATAAAATTTTAATAATTATATAATTATTTTATAAAAATATAAAATATAAATAAATATAATTCAAAGTTAGCGACCAAAATTGGTCGCTAATTAAAGGGTAAGCAGATAGAGACCAACTTTGGTCGCTAATATATGGGACCCAATAATAAAATTTTAATAATTATGTTATTATTTAAAAACAATTATAAAATATAAATAAATATAATTTAAAATTAGAGACCAAAGTTGGTCGCCAATTAAAGGATAGTAGATAGAGACCAACTTTGGTCCATAATATGGGACCTAATTATAAAATTTTAATAATTGTGTTATTATTTGAAAAAATTAAAAATTATAAATAAATTTAGAGACCAACTTTGGCCTCTATTATGGGACCTGTTTAACAATTATATTATTATGTTAAATATTATATTAAATATAAATAAATCAAATTTAAATTGAGCGACCAACTTTGGTCGCTAATTAGGTAAACTTTATTATGTAGAGATTATCTTTGGTCTCTAATATGGGACCTGTTTAATATAGCGCACACACACACACACACACACACACACACACACACACATATATATATATATATATATATATATATATATATATATATATATATATATATATATATATATATATATATATATATATATATATATATATACACACACACACACACACACACACACGCTTACGCTTTACTATGCATTGAGTATAAGTATTTTTGGTAATACTGTATCGAATATAGTTTATATATATATATATATATATATATATATATATATATATATATATATATATATATATATATATATATATAGTATACTTACGCTTTACCATGCACTGAGTATAAGTGTATTAGGTAATACTGTATCGAATATAGCTTTTATATATAATATATATACTTACGCTATACTATTGTCACGACCCAAACCCGGTCGTGATGGCGTCAAACACCTTGTTAGGCAAGCCCGACTATTTAAATACTCCCGTCCAAATCATTAACTCAAGTACCAAATTTAATATAAAATTCATTGTTTGATAACAGTAGAAATACTGCGGAAAACGTAAACAAGAGTAATAACAGCCCAAAGGATCCGGCGTCACAAGCCAAAGCCTCTAAATACAATAGAACATTATCCTATACAAAGGAAATCTAAATGCGGAAGTAAAAGATAGATAATAGGAAAATCAGGTCCTGCGGACACCAGCAGCTAGCTCGATATCTCTGGAACTTAACAAGGCAACAACAGATAATCTCAGCTAAGCCTCCGGGATCCCTGTATCTGCACACAAGGTGCAGGGATAGAGTGAGTACTCCAACTCAACGAGTAATGGCAATAAATAACAACTGAATGTAAGAAATTCGATAAGAACTCTATACAGTTCTAATATCAACAGTAAAGGCAGTAAATAAGGGCAAACAGGGAAGAGAAACTGATAAATACTTCTCTTTTCCATCCGACAAGTTTCTAACATTGTTGCAGCGCGCTGCCCGATCCACTATAATATATGTATAATATATTGTCGGCGCGCAGTTTCATCCAGTAAATATAGTCGACTGCGCTCACTGGGGTGTGTGCAGACTCCAGAGAGGCTTCTTCAGCCCAAGCACTATAATACTGCGGCGTGCGGTCCGATCCATATATTACTGCAGCGTGCAGCCCGATCCATATAATATATCACTGCGGCGTGCAGTCCGATTCAATACTTGTATATGTATATACTGCTGCGGTGCGCAGCACGATCCGATATATATATATATATCAAATAACCTCACTACGGGGTCCTTGACCCCTCTCAGTCAATATAGACTTGGTCTCTCGGGCCCACTCAGCTAAGACAGGGTATTCAATCCTAGGTATTGTTCATTTAGGGTGCAAGTTACTTCGTCCGGTTTATTTCATGATTTATAGCTAAGGACAGGACAAATAGTATGTGATCAATAGGTAAAGTGAGATCAATCAGCTCAACATGCTCCCTGGGAGTTCTACAGATCGGCACAAGGCCCTAAACATGGCAACTAGCCTAAAATATATGGGTACAAGCTCAGTCTCGGTCAAAAAGAGCAGTACGTCATCAATCGGGATAGTCCAAGTCCGAGTCCCCAGCAGAAACATCACCATGCTCATCACACGACGCGTGTTTCATTCCAACATAGCACCGCATAGTGCAAATACGGGGTTTCAAACCCTCAGTATATCATTCATAACCATTACTCACCTCAAACCGGCCAAAATCCTAGCTTGCCTTGCGCTTTCCTCGTAAATCGACCTCCTCGAGTGCAGAATCTGACCAAAATCTCAAGGATTATGTCAAAATAGGCTAATGGAACATAACCCAATTGAAAGAACTCGAAAAACACCCAAAAATACGAAGTTGGCAAAACTCGAGCCCCGGGCCCACTTCTCGAAAAATTATGAAATTTACATCATTGGATTCCTCGTCTCGCCTCGAGACTTACCTCCAATCACTTCCCGTCAAAATCCCCTTCAAAAACTCCTTGTGCCCCGCGGGCGAGGAAAAAATACGGGTGACATCACCTATCAACCGGAATTCGCCAAAATCAAACTTAGCGAATTCAAGACTAATTCTACACCGGATCTCCAAATTCAATTTCACTCCCAAGTCATAAATCACCACCCGAAACTAGTCGAATCGTCGAAAATCCATTCCGATCCCTATAACTTATAAGTCAATATTCGGTTGAATTTTCCAAACTAGCCTTCTCTTAAAGAGACCAATTATCTCAATTCCAACCCAACCCTGTCTGACTCACATCAAACTCTACAAACACATATAATGAAACATATAGAAGCATAAAACGAGAGAAACGGGGAGGTAACTCACGTAACAACGGGCCGGATCGTCACAACTATGCATTGAGTATAAGTGTATTAGGTAATACTGTATCGAATATAGCTTAATATATATATATATACACACACATACACACACACTCTTACGCTTTACCATGCATAAGTGTGTGTGTGTGTGTGTGTGTGTGTGTATGTGTATATATATATATATATATACACTTACGCTTTACTATGTACTGAGTATAAATGTAATAGGTAATACTGTATCGAATATAGTAAAAGTAATTTTATTATAAAAGTGTTAATGGCTTACAATTATATTATTTAGATAGTAAATACAAAAGTAATTTTTAATTTTGACCATTGTTGACCTGAAAAGAGACCAACTTTGATCGCTTATTATACATAAATTTAAATTAGCGACCAAAGCTGGTCGTTAAATTTAAATTAGATTTATTTATATTTTGTATATTATTTAAAATAATAATATAATTGTTAAACGTGTCCCATATTTATAACCAAAGTTGGTCTCTATTTTATAAGCGACCAACTTTCGTCGCTAATTTTGAATCATATTTATTTATAATTTTATAATTTTTTAAATAATAATATAATTATTAAAATTTTATAACTGAGTCTTATATTAGAGACCAAAGTTGGTCTCTAATTCTGTAAAAGAAAAGGCTTGTTTCTTTCCAGATGGTAAAATTATTCTTTTATCAAAATTCAAACTAACCCTCTCTTCCCATTAATCCATTCAAAATCACACGGACCACTTCTACTGAATCTTGTACCGTAGATGATATCAAAATCCAACGGTCCTCATTACAAATCCGAAAACCAAAGACAATAAATTCTACTATAAATACAACAAATATGCAAAATACACTCACCCACGTCTGCCTCTCTTACAATCAAGTGATAATATCAATTCTTTTCATAAATCACAACTTTGCACTTTCTCATTTTCAAATGGATGTGAAAAAAGTACGGAGCCAATTTTTTTGCATTAAATGATGAGTGTTTATTATATCTGCTTTTGTCATATTAAATTATTAATAACCTTATGCAATTAGTGAAGGGGAGCGTTTAAAAAGAAGAAAATGTTGTCCAAAATTCTTCTTTCAGTTTTTGCAAAAAAGTTTTTGAAAAAATTAAAATTTTAGAATTTTAGTTTAACCATCAGAATTTTTTTTTAATTTTTACAGAAGCTAAATTAGGTTAGTTAAAAAAAATCCGGTTTCTATTATGTTTTTTTAATGTAACTTGATAAAACGTCCAATTTCTTTAATCTCAATAAAATTTTATGTATTCAAAAAAATAATTTTTGGAAAAATAGCGACCAACTTAGTTGCTTTTATTTAAAAAATAAATTAAATTCTTGAATTTAGCGACCAACTTTGGTCGCTTGTTTTTTTTAAAAGTTAAAAATATTAATAAAAAAACGATCAACCTTCATCTCTATTTACCAGATTTTAAAATATAATATTTGTATTAGAGACCAAAGTTGGTCGCTAGTTTAATAAAATAAATAATAATTGTATAAAAAAGAGACCAACCTTGGTCTCTATTTTTCATATTTTAAAATATAATATTTGGATTAGAAACCAAAGTTGGTCGCTTACGAATGATTAATAATAAATAAATAAATGACGGATTTTATATTTAGAGACTAACTTTGGTCGCTAAATTTATATTATTAAATTAATAAAAAGACCAAAGTTGATCTATATAGTCAATACCCGGAATATTTGGTCCATTTAGCTTAGAGACCAAAGTTGGTCTCTAATTAGAGACCAACTTTGGTCCCTAAATAAAAGGGATCATCAAAGTTACCAGGCCATTTTGGTCACTTTTTGGTCTCTATTTGGCCTAAAAGGGACCAAGTTTGGTCTCTTTTTGTGGTCCCTTTTTCCTGGATTTCTAGTAGTGTATTTTCCGATTTTACAATAACTAAACAGAAAACAAATTAAATGAATAAACTGTAAAGTGAATAGATATATAAAATTCATTATTTAATATTCATTAATAACAAATATAAAATGAGAATGGATCCGGGAAGAAACAACAAATTCTAGTTTCAAGCTCAAGTAAAGAAACTCTTTAGTGATTTAAATTTTTTATTTTTTGGAAAAATTGAGTAATTGGGTTCATGGTCGACTTAAAAATCAGAACAAGTATAGGTGTCATTTTTAGGAGTTAAATTAACATTTGACCAAATTTGTGATTGTGATGCTATTCTCAAGCTTCTACTTTTAGTTATTTAGCTTAGTTGCTGTTTCATTTATACTTCCAGCTGAAGTGGTCCAATTGTTAAAAATGCACTATCTATGTCGTTTAATATAAATTGAAACTCAAGTATGATATAGACAATTTGATTTTTTAATAATAATTTATTTCAGACTTTAATTTTAATAATATTTAATATGTTAGAATGTTTCCAGTTTTTTTGAAATACCATACAGTATAATGTAGATAAAGTATATTAGGGGCTACGTTTATTCAATATTTGAGAGAATATTTTTTTTTCTTTTAACGATCTGAAAATTAATTAGATATTAAGAAATGTTAATATTAGACTTGGTCTAAAACAAAAGCAAAACATATTTGTGGAAAAGTGGGTCCTTTTGCCAGATAAAACCTCAAACTATCATGCATTAGATGTTATGTAAATAACATGCAAGTCACATGGGTAACCTCCTTTTCTTTATTTCCTTTCTTTTTCACTCCAAAACAAGAAATAATACCACTGCAACCAAAAGCCAAAAACAATCTAAAAGGGAAATAAAGAAGAACCAATAACCAACGAGGATTGTGATGTGTGATACTATTCTGTCACCCTTAATTAAAGATTTCGGGAGCCTTATATATAATTCTTTTGTTAGGTTTATATTTTATATGTGATTTTTCGACGCAAATCTAAATTTAATCGAGCTTTAATACGGATATGAAAAAACGAGTGAGAAATAAACAAATAAAAAGAACCAATAAGAAGTATCGAAAAGCAAAAACAATAATAATAATAATGTTATGAAATAATATAAGAACAAGAACAATAATACAAGAACAAGAACAATATAGAGAAAAGTAGAGAGATGAGTATTTTTATTGATACTTTGGGATGATTTACAATGGGAGAGAACCCCTTTATTTATAGGGAGGTGGTGACTTAGCCACCAAGTAGTAAACCCTAGGATCTCTCTAAATATGGACATTCACCTTAAATCGAATATTTTATAACACTCCCCCTTGAATGTCTATTCAATAATGTGCCTCGTTAAAACCTTAACTAAAACAAAACCCAATGGGAAAAAATTATAGAAAAGGAAAAAGAGTACACATGTTTGAATATGCGCCTATTGGTTGCCTCGTTAAAAACCTTGCAAGGAAAACCCAGTGGGACAAAATATTGTAAGGGAAAAAGAGTGCAACGCGCATTAACTCCCCCTGAAAAGAGCATCAATTCACATCCTTGAGCATTTGCATTCCAATCTTGTGCACCATCTTCAAAACGATCTTTTGTAGAGATTTGATAAATAAATCAGCCATATTGATTTGAATAAATATTCCGCACCTTGAAATTATCATTCTTGATAGATATGAACATCTTCATATAATGTCGTGGAATGACTCTTCAATATCTCCATAGAGGTATTCTCGATGCCATCATACTTATAGTTATAGCAAGATACATATGTACACAAGTTGCACTTAGGATGTGGTACTTCAGGACCAAGAATTGTATATGCTTCAAGCAACTTCAATCTTTCATGGATTGACATATAAGTTAAGTCATATAAGCCATATAATAGACTTTAGATGCATATCAAGTTTTCATGTCATGCTAAACAAATAAGATATCGAAAACTGATTACACATACCATTGACTTTATACTTTCAAGTATTTGAACTACATGTCTTTCATATGGAATCAATTCTGCTTGAATTGTATCTCTTCCATTTAGCCAATATTTTTGTTTGTATTCGACAAACTTTAAGATCCTCATCGATATTTAGCGCTATCATAGATGTCGTCGACGAACATTTTATATCGGTTTCAATAAATTTTCATAAAGACATAACATGGAGATCTCTTTATTCATATATTCAGGTACCTGAATCTCTCATGAGATTTTATGAAGTGTTATGTCATGTGATCTTCTAGATCACTTGCCTCCCCATTATGATCACTTTGATCATTTGCTCATCTTCTTTATTAAGAAGTTATTTTGAAACTGATTTGTCTATACGCTTTAAGCGTATCAAAGACTTTGTCCTTCTTGGACTTAATATGAGCATTTGCAGTGAGAATATAGTTACTTTCTTTGGGTCAGCAAATGCGTATAGCATGCTTTGCAATATGTTGCAATTGAATTATCCTTTTATGAACTTCAGGTTCATATTATGATATTCGAGGATCTATATATACAATGATAATTCATCCCATGTAACCTTTTCTCAAGTGTTTATCATGTCTCCCCCTCATGTTAGAAAAGCTAACTTGTTTCCTCAACTTTGAGAGTCCATCTTTGTGCATTATGGTGTTAATGAAAATATATACCGCACATCAATAATAATAAGATGAAATTATTTGGTTCCTGACCGTGAACCACTTGTGAGGGGAGAATATAATATACTCTCGTATACAACGTATATCAAATTGATATATATAACTTTGTTCTCATAAGAAACAGTTTAGCTATTAAGTGGAGGCACTCAATAATTATCTTGCTAAACCAACTATGATATAAACCAACTTATCAAGATGAACTATCTTGAATAGAAAATCTGGAAATTATGCTCGAAGTGATATTACTGAGCAATTTACCTCGCAAGCACCGGCCAGGCTACGGGTTAATAACAATCGCACATGTAACCATATCATAGATGCATCATATGCAGTATACATGGCAGGTGAATGAGCCCATATTCACCTTTGATATTTCCAAAATTTATGGGATTCAACCCGAACTCTTTAGTTGGTCAATTAATTAATGAGAACAAGTAATACAAGAGAATTCGTAAAGAACTTTCTAGTTCTTTAATTTTACCCATGTGAATTCTCTATTACTGCATATCATACTTAAAATGATATGGCTAACCCGAATGCCAACTGAATAAATTAACGATATTGATAAACTTCAAATTTACACCATGACATGTGCAATTATCAATAAACTTCAAGTTTATTATGATATGGGTTTTTATATCAATAAACGTCCACTTTATTGTGGTATTCTTGTGTAGTACAAACTGGAGAATAAAGCGGGTAGTTTTTCACATACAGATTATCCCGCTACAAGTTGTAGTAATAGAAGATATCAAATCTTTCATTTATTTATAGTCTCAATATAATCAATCGCTTTCGCATATACTTTGGAAACTGAATAAGTTTCTTTGAGACTTACTACAACACAATACCTTATTGGTAATCAATTATGTTTCTCCAACATAGTAATAATTGGCTCTTCTAGAGCTCTCAATTAATTTTGTACTACCACAAATTCATCAACATCCATGTGGTGAATATCTCTTTTAAAAAGAAAGTTATACCATTATGGTCATGTCAAAATTATATGCAAGATATGTTTCTTGCATTATTATTGTCCTTTGATAATCACATTGACAAATTATTTTGGCGTACAATAGGTATGTGACCAATGACTATTCATGCCATAACAATGACATTATTTTCATATATCATATCAAACCTCCTTCTAGGGGTGAGTGTGGTATATTCAATACGAATTTCATGTTCATATTCTTCCAATAATGAATATGTATTCGTGAATCAGATGTTGTCACACTCACTGCGGGGATATGTGATTTTGTTATCCTTTTCAAATCTGTAAATGCGTCTGGCATTCGATTTGCTATTCTTTGCAAATGGATAATATTTTGCACCTCTTTTTCACAAATAGAGGTATGTAGATCAAGATGAGATAATGATGCATTTTTCCACAAAATTTCCCATTTGGTTTCACCAACTTCTCCCCCTAATTTTTGGAAAAGTGTCTCATCGAATTGACAGTCTGCAAATCGTGCAGTGAACAAATCCCTGTCAATGTTTCGAGGTAGCGAATAATGGAGGGCGATTCAAACTCAACATATATTCCTAACCTTCTTTGCAGACCCATTTTGGTGCAATATGGCGGTGCTACAGGCACATATACTGTACATCCAAAAATTTTTAAGTGGGATATATTAGGTTCATGACCCAAAACTCATTGCAACGGGGAATATTTGTGATAATTCGTCGTTCTGAGACGAACTAGCATTGCTGCATGCAAAATGACGTGACCCCAAACCGAAGTGGGCAGCCTCGTTTTCATGAGTAAATGAGGAATTCAAGATTATTCTCATCTATTGTCTCAATATGATATCCATTTTGAATGATATCTTTAAAACTCAACAAGTTCCTTTTAGACTTGGAGGAGAACATTGCATTCTCTAAAATGTTGTTCCTTTAGGCAGAGTTATAGTTGCTCTTACTACTACCAAAAATTGTAGTAACATCTGCCTTACACATACTTATATGAGAGTAATATTTCTTCTCTTTGAATATCGTATGTGTGGTACATGAATCAATTAATCAAAAGAGATATACGAACATGAGAATAAACAAATTTAATCCGTTGCTTCATAATTAAACAATATTTTCAAAATCTGCTGAGGTTAGTCGATTAACTTAGTTAATAGTCGACTAACTTGGGAAGCAGTCATTAGGTTAGTCGACTAACTAAATCAGATAGTCGACTATCTTGCCTTGCGGAAAAGTCCAGTTTTAATGCGAAATATTAGTTAGTCGACTAACTAAGTTGATAGTCGGCTAACTTAGTAAACAGTCATCAGGTTAGTCGACTATCTAAATCAGATAGTCGACTAACTTAGCTTGCGGAAAAATCCAGTTTTAATGCGAAATATTAGATAATCGACTAACTGTTAGGTTAGTCGATTAACTCTACTGGAAAATAAAAATATCTTTGAAATTTAAGCATATTGAAACATTCTAAAGAACTAATACTAACATTATATCATAAGCTAACTAATACGAGCTGATACTAATGACTATTAGTTTATTCACTAACTAATACAAATAAGTAAAATAAAATCAAACAATTCCATCTTCCCTCATCACAGATCCATCACCAATTAAGTGGTCTATTTTCCCCTCAGGGTGCTCAAAGAAGTCTGCCACATCCAAGTGGGTGATGTCAAAATTATCGTCAGAGACAGAATTGGTTTCAGGGCATTTACCTTTTAGAGATAAAGCTCAACCAAATGTCTTGGTACACGGCAAATTTTCGCCCAGTGCCCTTTTCCACCGCAACGATAATAAATAGTTTATGAACTATTTGCTTTTGGATTCTCATCGCATCGTGCTTGTGGCAGAGTGACCAACTTCAGGTTGTCATATCTCTCCTTTAAGCCATTCCACAAGATAGGTGGATCTTTGACTGTGATATATTCAATTTTCAAACCTTCATAAAGGTGATGGCGCAAGAAAATCAAGGCCTTAGCACAGTTTCAAACCTTCATCAAGGTGATGGTGCAAGAAAATCAAGGCCTTAGCATAGTCTTGGGTGGATGCATTATTTCTGTCTTTAATGGCGTCTCCAAGACCCATTGCATCCAAATGGATTTCAGCATCCAACACCCATGTCATATAGTTCTTACCCGAAATTTCAAGGGCAACGAACTTTCTTTTCATAATGTCAGACATAAAACAAAATTACATCAAGAGCGTGTCCATACTTACGGGCTTTATTACAATTATCACATTCACTTCAGGGAATGGATCATAATCATCTGTATGTGCTATATACAATCTCATGTCAAATATTACTTTCATAAAGTGAAAGATTATTTTGAGAATCTTTATTATTCTCATTATCACAATGATGACGATTATAATTCCGTCTATTGCCACGTCCACATCCATTGATACCTTCACGGTAATAATTTTGTCTTCTTTCAGACTTATCACATACTGCTATCACATTCTCTAAACGGAATGAGAATGAAGCAAATTCAATGGGACGGATTTTCAATTCTTTGCCCACAATCATACATGAATTTAATCATGGCAAGACATAGAACTTTTACCACTTCACGTGGTTATAATTTCTTACAAACTCCATTAGAGTTATAATCAAACTTTGTTGTCTATGTTTGTATATGAAATCAAATCGTAGAATTTCAAGAATTTGAAAGGGAAAAGTAAATTACTTACCTTTAAGGTATACCAATAAATGTTGTAATATCAAATATACCTCTTGAGTTTCCATCCCGTTGCATTACTTTATGATGATACCATCTCTTCTATTTTTCCGTATATAAATTCTGGAAGAAGGAAGAAATCAAATTCAATTGGTTAGAGACTTGTGCTGATAACGTGTTATGAAATAATATAAGAACAAGAACAATAATACAAGAACAAGAACAATATAGAGAAAAGTAGAGAGAGGAGTATTCTTATTGATACTTTGGGATGATTTACAATGGGAGAGAACCCCTTTATTTATAGGGAGGTGGTGACTTAGCCACCAAGTAGTAAACCCTAGGATCTCTCTAAATATGAACATTCACCTTAAATAGAATATTTTATAACAAATAATTAGTTGTTTCTTAGTTGTACTACAAATACGACACATCTCACCAACAACATTGTTTTCACGAAGTCTTTATTCCATTTTTTAAATTTTTTTATTTTATTTGAAACAATATGAATCAGAATGATGGACTTTTGCAGTTTAGTGGCCTTTCTTTTTCCTCACTTCATATTCTTCCAATTTCTTTATGCTTCCTCGGAGGCTTGGAAAAGGAAAGGAATTAAATGGAAAACAAACTTAAATAAATTAATACATTGAAATAAGATTTGTGTGAAAAAGAAAGGGTAACCTTGAAGCAACTAAACAATAAGGAAGAAATGAGTTTTCATTCTTTTCTTATGTATTTTTTGGGAAAACTATACAGTATAGTCGCTCTTAAATATAATAGCCAGCGAAATATATATTTTTAATATATTAATACATAGTGTACATATTCTTTATATATAGGGCTAGCGATTACAATTATTTTTGTCCGACAAGACAAATGTGCAACTTGCCTTTTTTGGTTTCATTTGATTTTCCTTTTATATTTTAGACTTTTAACACATTTGGTCGTTAGACCAAAAATATTTAAAATTTCTAGCTAACATACATATATTATACACTACTTAAGTATAACATATACATCTTATGTTTATTTTTGTAAGTGGACAAATATTTAAATTAATTTCTCTTTACTTTATTGTTCTTTCTTTTCAAGGAAAATGAAAAGAGTTGCTTATAAGTTCTCTCTTTAGTCCTATTTACTTGTCACTTTAGCCGTTTGTTAAGTTTTCACTTTATATATATATATATATATATATATATATATATATATATATATATATATATATATATATATATATATATATATATATATATATATATATATATTGCGTTTTCGACGTCACATTATGTAAAATCTGCAATCGCAATAACAATAGTCTCCGTCATCTCAATTCAAGCGTCCTACTCTTTAACTATGAAATAATGTTCATCCATATTGCTAAATGTTTAGAAGATCAATTCGAAAGTATGAAACTATGACAGAATATATAATTTAATCTTTCATATTTTTCAAAAAAAGATATTTGTACAGTAGATTTCTCTTTTGCACATGGTTCCAAATGTTTTTGTTAACATGGTAATAAGTCAGATAGAAATGAAAGATATCAAACACAAATTAATAAGAAACATTAAACGGCCAAATTGACTTAAAAGAATTTATAGGTCAAACAACGAATCCAATATTATAGTCAAGCAAAAATATTAACGAAATCACGATGTAGTGGACTAGTAGTTAAATAGGTAATGATGGAATTAATGAGATCAAGATATTTTTTATTTTAATTCCCCATCAAGTTTTTTGTTTAGATCTTAATCTTCTCCCTACTAAGGGGTGTCCGTTTTCCTCAATTGGTGGTGTAAAAAAGAAATTAAAGTAAAACAACGTTGCTAAAGGAGGACAAGAAAAGCTTAATTACATAGTTCTAAATAAATGATTTATACGTATTAAGTAAATTTCTTAACTCAATTATAGAGTTTTGGCCAAAGTAATTAAATTTTGCCAAACACGTTGTTGGAATAAAACGGCTCAAAAATACTCTTAATATAATGTAATATTATTTGATTTGAATCAAGCCCGCATACTTCTCCCAATAACACCTCACACTATTTTTTATTTGTTCACACACTCAATAGATATAACAAACTCCAGTTCCGTCCCCCATCGTAGTAATAATAGTAGTAGTATAATTTGTTTTTTAAAATTAATATTAAAATATACAAAATAAATAAAACAATTAAAGTACTATGGTATTTGCGCATGGCAAAGTGTGCTGTGGTTAATTATATAATTTCTAGCGAGTTGCAATTAGTCCTTTCTCACTATCCAATAATGCTTCACATGACCACATGTCTTTATACAAATGGTGTACACGTGGAAGAATATTATTGGATAAAGAATGCCTCGATTCATGAGGGTTTTATAATTATTATAAGTGCTTAGTGCACGCCAGAATCTTATATCTTTTCTTAATTTTTTTTTTCTTTTTTCTTTTTTCTTCTTTCGTTGGGTGGATTTTAGGATAGTGGAGTTGCTTGGTTTTGAAGTTTGTTTTTATTATTGTGTTGTACATATTTATTTATATGTTGATGATCATTGTGTGCACGTGTCCATGTTTAGAATTATTATTTTTTCTTTTTATTTTACCAATCTATTTTCACAAGAAATTTTATAGATTATCATGTTCATGCCAAAAGCCAGATCCTCTCCCGCATGGTTCCTTTGATACTTCTTTTCTTAATATTTTATTTAAGAGTATAATAACTAAATAATCTAATCTTCTGTGTATCTCTGAGCCGCTTTGTCATTGAATAAAAAGCTATACTTATGGTATTTAAATTATTAAAATCATTATGAAATATTTGTACATTGTAGTAGATTAAATCATCTTTGAAAATAACGTACTAAAATTGCCTAAAAAGTGCAAAAAAAAAAAACAATTGTTTTACATCTCTATGGATCGTTAAGCGAATAGTCTTGTTTTGTTTTTTCTATGAATTATGCCAAAAATCACTACCTCATAAAGGCAAATGTTTGGCTGATTTTCTAGAAAACTTTGGTTGAATTGGAAATAAAAAGAAGAAGACAACATAGTCAGCTTAGTAAAGCACATCTAGTTCTAGATTAACTTTGGATTAAGTTAGTTAATCCCATCAGACTATGAATCGAACCTAACCAATAAATCAAAAACAGCTTAGCATGCATTTCAATAATTAAAAAAAAGGAACATAATCTAATACCATTTCTTAATATGAAGTATATTATATATACTAAAATATTAAAGAGTGCAGAGACGACCTTGTTCGACCTTCCATTTTGATTATTGACATCCATTTGTCCATCAACTCATTTTTATTCTCCCTTAATTTAGGAAAATATAAAAATTGATAACAATTATATTATTCACTTAGAATATGGATAATCAATTGGTAATCAATGGATAATTAATTAGTTTAGCTTTTAAATTTGTAAAGTCTCAATTTGAGGGTTCATCAAGTTTGGGAGACCAGGAATTCTCCCAAAAATGATCATATTTAAGAAGCCATCAATAATCATATTATCCGCCGGTTAACCCATTTTTTATCTGTATTAAATAAGGATTGAGTCGGATAATTTATCTGTTTTACATTACCTATTTTCGGTCTGTCCCATATTCGATCCAACCCGCCCGTTTGCCACCCCTAGTCACTATTAAAAAATAAGAATCAGCGACAGATAAATTTTGTAGCTAAACAGAAAAATTTGTCGCTACACGGATTAACAATAGAGTATTAAAAATTCTATTAGCTACGAGCGATTAGCAACAGATTAGTGACGAAGTTCGTGGCTAATTTTCGTTTTTTAGTTAGTCTAAAAAATACATCACTTCTTGGAATAGGAAACAACAATAGATAAAGGAAAGTGACTCCAAGGTACTTCAAACGGACAAACAGGTCTACTTCGAGTCTTCAAAGATGATCAGCTACTAAGCTCTCTTTTTGGTTCCGCTCGTACCCGAAATAGATCTGTCCAAAAGTATACAGAAGTAGAGTATGATTATAAAAGGTAATGTATACTCAAAGTATTAAGTCTAACCTTAACAAAGTAGTAGTGAAGTTTGGACAAGAATATTCACATAACTAACCTGTGCAATTCTTAAGTTTATACAATAACAAAGAAGCAAGAAACAACGTATAGAATATGCACAGGCAAGGCATAATCATGTTTTCTAAGATATTAAGTGTATTGGGAAAAATCGAATTTGTATATTAAAGTTGACGTGTCATAACACGTGGACTAGTCAAAGAGTTATAATTAGCTAACAGACGCGGGCGGCAATAGATACGAAGAAAAGTAGCAAAAGAGGCACGGGCAGTTATGCGAGTGACTCAGCACCCGAACTTATTCAAGTCATTTAAAGCTCAAGAATCGTGAAGAATCAAAGGAGTGAATCTGACAACATATGTGTGTCCAAATACATCGTTTAAAGGGTATTAAATGCCGAAGACATTAGAGAATATATATTTAATATATATGAATGTTTAACATAGCATTTAAAGCAATTAACTCTCATTATAGCAAAGGCATGACTCATATCCTCAAAATAGCTATAAAAAGGAGAAGACGAACAATTGTAGACGCAATATTATTGGAATATACTCTGATTTATTTGCTTTCTGATCATATTACTCTCAAAGTTCTTTCTTTATATTCTCTTTTGATTATCAGTAACTCGTGTTCTTCTAAATATATAGCTTTTACTAAAAATCTATTTTTTGGTTAAACAAATTGGTTCCGTTACCGAAAATCCGATAATCTATTTCCATCAACTATGGCAAACAACAATGATAACATTCAAGTAAACTAGGCGAATCAAAACCAACAGACTCAGGGAGATCTACAAAATATTAACCTGGTTCTTTCTCCACATGATTCTCCACGGCAATCTCGTAAAGGCTCTTCTGAGGGATCTCATGCAAATGGACAGGATCAATCTATAAATGTTGAAGGTGTAGATGAAGCTTCACAAAAAGTAATTGTTGCGCATGTCAATAAATCTATTCACGCTTTAGTTAATCAGTTACCAGTTGCACCACCCACACCTACACCCAATAACAACACATTGGAGAATCCTCGTTCTGCGCTTGTTAATTCAGAAAATGGAGGAACTCCCAGTGAATCACAGGAGGGAGAACCAAGTAATTCAGTAAATTCTCATTTGCAAAATTTAATACTAACCCTGCAGAAACAGCTCAAGGAGCAAAATGACCGCATAGAGAAAATACCCGAGGTTCCACCTGTAATCAAAAGGGTGGATATGGATAAGTATTCGAGCACTCTACTCATGTACGAAAGAGGGTCGATGCAAGAAGGGGAAGGAAGTGACAAGACAGACTACATAGGGCCCCCGCCCTCGAACGAACCGCACTCCATCGTATACGTCAGGAGTCCATTGATGAGAATAGGTCGAGATAAATGGAAAATGCTTCTAGAACTAGTTTTTGATAGGGTCTATCTTAGCGTTGTTGTTTGTGAGGTCTTGATCATTTACATGGACCCACTTTTCATTCCATTTGTGGGAATCCTGGAATCCAAGTGTTGCTCCCCTTCCAATCCCAAAGAAGTTGAGAATGCCTGACATCCCAAAATACGATGGAACAATAGACCCACAAGACAACGTGACCGCATTCACAACGGGTGTAAAAGGCAATGATTTGACCAAATAGGAGATCGAATCAGTATTAGTCAAAAAATTTGATGAAATACTCACCAAAGGGGCGCTAACATGGTATTCTCTTTTACCCAAAAATTCTATACTCTTTGCTGAGCTTGTAGATTCTTTCATCAAAGCACATTAGGGAGCTCAAAAGGTAGAAAAAATAATGGAGGATATCTTCAAAATCAAAAAAGGGGATTCTGAATTACTTCGAGATTTCGTAGATGGGTTTCAACGTGAAAGAATGACTTTACCACGCGCACCTGACAATTGGGCAGCTATAAATTTCACAAGTAATTTGAATGAAAAAAAGCTCGGAGGCCATGAGGAGACTCAAGGAAAGCCTTCGGGAATTCCCTACTACAACATGGAATGATATTTATAACAGGTACAACATGAAGCTGCGGATTGAGGAAGATACTGTTCCACGATTCCAAAAAGAGGAAAAAGTAGGTTCGAGATGTGCAGAAACTGAAAGGAGGTCCGAAAAAAATAGATACGAGCCTTACATGGGACCTGCGGGAAAGGACTCACGGTCAAGGCAAGATAACCAAAGGTACGATTGCAAATCTAAAAATAGTGAATCAGGTTCCTCATCAAGGTTTAGGAACGAGCAAAAAAATCATGAGTCACGAGATGATGACAGAAGTTTGAAGGCGAGATTTGGTGGTTATAATTTCAACGTCAGCAACTCCGAGCTCGTAGCTGTTTTGAGAAGCATGGGAAATAAGATCTGATGACCAAAAGAAATGAGGTCGAATCCAAACCGATGTAACCCTGATCATTGGTGCGAGTTTCATAATGACCACGGTCATAAAATTGTTGATTGCAAATTTTACAGAGTGGAGTTGACCTTTTGTTGAAACAAGGGTATCTTACTGAGTTATTCAGTGAAAAAGGCAAAAAAGCTTACATGAAAAATAGGCAGGTGCCCCTAAAACCACCATCTCCCAAAAGAACCGTCAACGTCATAAGCAGGGGGAGAAGATGTCAATAATGTGACATACACAGCATCCAATAAAGTCTTTAAGGTCACTATTACCCATAGGAAACGGGTACAACAAGTCTTAGAGGAAGAAAGTATTATATTTGATGATGCAGATGAAAATAACGTATTATCTCCACATAACGACGCACTGGTAATATCTTTACTTGTACATGATACTAATGTGAAAAGAGTTTTGATTGATCCAGGAAGTTCTGTGAATATTATCCTACTAAGGGTATTACATGAAATGCAAGCTGAAGATAAAATGATTCCAAAGACACATACCCTGTCTGGATTCGATAATTCCAGTGTAGTAACAAAATGAGAGTTAATACTAACAACTTTTGCAAAGGACGTTGTAAAAGAAACTAAATTCAAGTAGTAGATATGGAGATGACATACAACATGATCTTGGGGAGACCGTAGATCCACGAAATGGATGATGTCCCATCAACCCTACATCAAGTTATTAAATTCCCATCACCTTGGGGAATTTGCCAAATTCGTGGAGATCAGCATGCAGCCAAGAATATTAATTTTGTGGCAGATACAAGGGCGATAAGTGAAGAGAAATAACAATCATAGAAAGTAGTTGAGGATGTCACATCTCAAACCTCAACTAAATAGGGACGGACAAATATAGACTCAAGGCCTGACACAATTTAAGAGCCAGAAGAAAATGAAAATATTAAAACAACAATTGGAGAGTTGGAAGCGGTAATATTGTTTGAACAATGGCCTGAGGGGAAGGTTTAAGTGGGACAAAATCTGAACCCAGATACAAAAGGTATGATAATTGAATTCTTAAAAGCTAATGTGGATTGTTTTGCTTGGTCCCATGCTGATATGACAGGTATACCACCGGAGGTAATGACTCACAAGTTAAATGAATACCCATCGTACACACCGATCAAACAAAAGAATAGAAAGCAAGGAGCTTTCAAGAATAAGGTAATTCAAAATGACGTACAAAAATTATTAAAAATTGGGTCCATCCGCGAGGTAAAATATTCTAACTGGTTAGCTAATACTGTTGTGGTGCCTAAAAAGAATGGTAAGTGGCGAGTCTTTGTAGGTTATACAGACCATAATAAAGCCTATCCAAAAGTTTCTTTTCCTCTATTACACATAGATCAACTAATTCATGTCACTGCAGGGCATGAGCAATTAAGCGTTTTAGATGCATATTCAAGTTATAATCAAATCAAAATGGACCCTGAAGATAAGGAGAAACTTCTTTCATAACAGACAGGGGGACTTACTGTTAAAAGGTAATGCCCTTCGGTCTCAAGAATATTGGAGCAACCTATCAAAGGTTGGTCACCAAAATGTTCCAAGAGAATTTGGGAAAAATCATGGAGGTGTATATAGATGATATGCTTGTAGAAACTCAGCATTCTAGGGATCATATATCCCATTTATCTGATTCATTTCAAATTCTACGGAAATTTAACATGAAGTTGAACCCCGAAAAATGCGTGTTTGGGGTTGCATCAGGTAAGTTTTTGGGTTTTCTTATTTTTAACCGTGGTATTGAAGTGAATCCCGCACAGATTAAAGCAATAGAGGAAATCCCTGATGCGTTGTCAAGTAAAAAAAAAGTCCAAAGACTAATGGGGAGAATTGCAGCTTTGGGAAGATTCATCTCCAAATCATAATAGAAGTGTTTCAAATTCTTCTCAACTCTTAACAAGCAAGATCATTTTGAGTGGAATGAATAATGTCGACAAGCACTTAGGAATTTGAAAATATATTTATCAAACCCATCGTTACTTGCAATACCAAAGGCAGGAGAAAGGTTGCTTATTGATCTTACTGTTTCAGAAGTAGTGGTAAGTGTTGTTTTAGTTCGAGAGGACCAAGGTAAGCAATCCCCTATTTATTATGTTAGTAAATCTTTGTTAGATGTAGATATACAGTATCCACAATTGGAAAATTTCGCACTTGCTTTAATCATGGCGTCTAGGAAATTAAAACCATATTTTCAATGTCATCTCATTACTGTAGTAACTGCTTGCCCATTGCGTAATATACTACATAAACATGAATTATCGGGAAAGTTAGCTAAATGAGCTATTGAATTAAGTGAATAGGAAATCACTTACCAACCTAGAAATGCTATAAAATCGCAAGTATTAGCTGATTTCGTGGCTGATATTAGCCAAGGAATGCAAGTAGAAGCGGAAAAGGAGTTACAAGTTTTCAATGGTGCAAACCCAAGGACTTGGAATTTATTTACTGACGGTTCGTCCAACGTAAAAGGTGCAGGTCTAGGAATTGTTTTGGTACCACCTAGGGGTGAAACCATTAGACAAGGTTTTAAATGTCATTTTTTTAACTAACAATGAAGCAGGGTATGAAGCTGTGATTGCAGGTTAGGGGTTGGTACGAGAACTCGACATAACCAAGATTATAATCAAAAGTCATTCAGAACTTGTGGTTATCCAAATGTTGGGGACTTACAAAGCTAGGGAGGAAAGGATGCAACAATAGTTAGAAAAAGTACGAGAATTGATAAAGCAATTTCAGACTTGGAAAGTTGTACAAATACCAAGAGATGAAAATGTTAAAGCAGATGCTATAGCAAATCTCGCATTTGCGGCTGACGTGGCAAACAATGCAAACGCTTCAATTAAACATTTATTTCATCCCATTCTTGAACCTGATAAGAATGAGGTAAATTTCAATAATCTAACTTGGGATTGGAGGAACGAAATTATTGCTTTTTTTGTAGTATGGTATCGTTCCTGAAGATAAACGAAAAGCATATACACTTCAGAAAAAGGTTGCTCGATATTGTTTAAAACAAGGGAATCTTTGGTGGTCCTTTAGCAAGATGTCTCGAACCTTCACAAACGGAATATCTAATGAGATAAATACACGAAGGTCATTGCAGAAATCACGCAGGAGGAAGATCACTGGTAAGAACCTTAATTGGGGCAGGTTATTATTAGCCTAAAATGGAAGAAGAAGTAGAAAGTTTCGTGGCTAAATGTGATTAATGCCAAAGGTACGGTATCATCATGCATAGACCATCAGAGTTATTACATCCAGTCACATCACCATGGCCATTTATGAAATGGGGAATGGATATCGTGGGTCCATTTCCACTAGCTAGAGGACATGTAAAGTTTCCACTCGTACTTATTGATTATTTTACTAAATGGGTAGAGGCAGAAATATTTAAACAAGTACGAGAGAAAGAAGTTAAGGACTTCATTAGGCGAAACGTCATATGCCGATTCGGAGTACCAAAAGAGATCGTATGTGATAATGGCCCTTAATTTATTGGAGCTCAAATCACGAAATTTTATCAAAGTTGGAAAATCAAAAGGATCACGTCCACACCTTATCATCCCGTAGGTAATGGACAAGCAGAATCAATAAATAAGGTCATTATCAACAATTGGAAGAAGAGTTTGCAAGAGTCAAAAGGTAGCTGGCCTGAAGTGTTACCTGGGGTTTTATGGGCTTACCGTACAACTGCAAAAATGAGTACAGGAGAAACGCCATTTTCATTGGTTTATGGAGCTAAGGCTTTGATTCCAGTTGATGTAGGAGAACCAAGTACTCGGTTCACATAGGCGACAGAGGAATCAAATAATGATAAGATACGGGTCAATCTTGATTTACTCGAGGGTAGGAGAGAAGCTACACTAATAAGAATGGCTGCACAAAAACAAGTCATAGAACGGTATTACAACTTGAAAGCACGCCTCAGATTTTTCAAAATTGGAGACTTCGTGCTCAAATAGTTTTTTCAATTTACAAAAGCTGCTAACACGGGGAAATTAAGCCAAACTTGGGAAGGACCCTATAGAGTTCGTGATATTGCAGGAAAAGGAGCATATGAATTGGAGACAATGGACGGGAAAGTACTACCTTCGCACTGGGATGTTGTTCACTTAAAGAGATACTACTTCTAAGGAAATACCCACGGTCAGGTATCACCATGTTAAATTTTATTTTTGAATTGTTAAAATTTTACTAATGATTTTAGATAATAGGAAAAACGCTAACCCATACTAGATGATGAGTCACAACATGTAAGACAAAATGGAATAAACTAAAATTCCTGACCCAAGGTTACAATTATTCTGATGGAAATACAAACATATTAAGCAGTTCTCATCTATAATCGTACCCCCGAGTCCCGCATATTTTTCCTTTTCAGGAAAAGGACCAATAAGAGAAACTAACATGTACTCGAGGCTTCATACTTCAACGCTCAATCACTTGAAGGACTACATAATATACACAGGCACATGTATACAAGACAAAAAGATTGTGGAAATTAAGCCTAGAAGAAACAAGTGCGGAGTAAAAGCTATGAAGATATGACATTCATCTTAGTGTCTTTCCCATTAAAACAATAGAGAGCTACGGTATTTATCATAGTGTTATTTCACATGAGAACAACTGAGTCATCTCTAAAACCCCTTCTAATGTTCCAGCGCTAAGGGGATCCAATGTACCTCAAAACAGTTAGGGTAAAGAATATATAAATGGGTTATACGGAAAAACCATGTATCTATTGTTCTTTTTTTTTGCAAAAAACTATTACAAGAAAAATAGTTACGAGAAAACTATATATGTAATTCAAATACATGTAAAGTATTATTCAAAACTTGTCAAGGTTCAGAAATAAAAACTTGTCAAAGTTATTTCAAAAGAAACATATGTTTTCCTATTTCTTTCATCATATAATAACATCATTATGAAGTTGAGACATCTTCTTCATTAAGTGTCGAAATATAAAAGGGCTCTCTTTTATAGAACCCATGTTATTTAGTCATGAGATTAACTGAAGCATTCTCAAAGAACAAAAATGCAAACTATTCTCTAAGTCCTTGAAAACGAAAAGGCAAGAATAGAACAAATGGAAGTTTAACAAAAACTTCTTAAAACATTTAAAACTAAATACTAAGTATAAAACTTAGTCACATGCATGAAAATTGCCCCATAACAAGACTTGGGGACTTGAACTTCTAAAATCAAACCTTGAATAAAACTAAGCTCTGATTACCAATTTTACAAAAATAAAAAACAAAAATCAAATCCATTTCAAAAAACACTTATCACTGAGAAGTTTGAGGAAGAGAAATAGAGACATCAATAGCAATGGTTGCAACTTGAGCAGGAGCATCTACAGGAACGACTTCAGTTTGGCTTGCATTAATAGGCTCGTTGGGGGCAAGAAGAGTCGTGACACCTGCACTAGTTTCAACATTGACCGAAATTTCAGCCGTGGGAGCCTCACCTGTAGGAACTTCAACCCCGGGAGCTTTAGCCCCGGGAATTTCAACTTCAGGAGCTTCAACTGCGGGAGCCTCAATCACAGGATAAGGGAACTCTATCAGTTGTTGAGCTTTTTCAATGGTCTCCATAACTTTGGCCAACTCAGACTCCAAGTTGAAGTTCTCCTCTCTAGCCTCAACTAAGGCATCACGACGTGACTTCAGAAAAGCCCAAATCACATCAACGGCCAGTTTATCTTCAAGAAGCCCGTAATCTCTTTCCCAAGCAGCAATCTCATCTTTGAGTTCTTCATTTTCAGCCAAGGTTGAATCATAAGAGGCTTGAAGAGAGGCATGAGTACTCTCTAAGACACGAATCTTATCAGCGGAAATTCTCAAATCCACTTGTGTCTTAGTCAGACTCTGCACCAGACCTCCCGCATAAACTTTCTTTTGGTTCAGAAGTGATCTTAGCTCTCTAATTTCTTAACTGTCTTGGATAACTGTTCCAAAAAAGAGGATTCAAGATGTTCTTTTTCTTTCTCTGCCTGACTTGAAGAAGCATTAGCAATCACAAGCTCTGAGGGTAGTGCTCTAATCTGCTGTTCCTGGTTACTTTTGTTCTCTTGTAAATCTTATATAGTAATCTGTGCACTATCGAATTGCTCCTTCCAATTAGCCACTTTCAATTGAGAGTCACGAGCTATCTTATCTAAATCAAGAATAGACTTTTCGGAGTCACGTGCTACCTTCTCTAGTAGAGAAACTCTGATCATTAGCTATGTGCCAATAAGATTGGCCTGAAAATGATAAAGGAAGAAAATAAGAATTCTAGAAAAAGAAATTTTTGCAAAGTAAAGAAAGAAGGAAAATACCTTCAAAGTAACATGAACTATGTTATTCATCAAAGTTAAACAGCTATGGTTATTCATCTTTTTCTTTCTCAATAGGGCCAATCAAAGGCTCGAGCCAAACATCCACCTGACCAGACTTCCTCAAAAGACTGTTGTTGGCAGGAACTTTAATTGTCACACTTCTCATAGCAATGTTTCTACTTGTTGTACCCACTTCTGTATGATGGACAATAGAAGGGGGACAGCCAAAGGAGGAGCGGTAGAATAAAAACAGCAGAGGAAGGAATGGAAGCAGATGGAGCAGGTAAGGAAGGGATCAAAGGTGTTGGACAATACGCTTTACGCTAGAGGGGGGGTGAATAGCGTTTTTAAAAATATTAAGCGTTTTAGTGCGGAATTTAAAAACTTTGCAGAAATTAAAACAAGTGCAGTAGAATAAACTTACACAATGATGTATCCTGGTTGGCCACAAACGTGGTTAGTCCAGTCCCCGAGAGACTCTCTCGAGATTTCCACTAAACTTGTCAAGCTTACGGGTGCTTAACAAACCGTTACAGCTGAGGACACAAGCCTCACCTAGTTGCTCGGGGATCACAATCCCAAAGACTTCAATTGCTCGGGGATACCAATCCCAAAGACTTCAATTGCTCGGGGATAACAATCCCAAAGACTTCAACTGCTCGGGGATAACAATCCCAAAGACTTCAACTGCTCGGGGATAACAATCCCAAAGACTTCAACTGCTCGGGGATAACAATCCCAAAGACTTCAACCGAGGAATCACAAGTTCCTCAACAAACGAGAATCGCAATTCTCTTACAAACACAAAACACACTCACTTTACAAAGCACTCCTTAATGAGTAGATATGAGTAGAAATAATACGCTCAAGATCACAACAACTTAGCTCAATAGAATGGCTCTTCAAAAAGCTTTATGGATGAATGGAAAATGATGATCAATGTAAGAAAGCTTTTAGCAATGAAAATACTCAAAGTGTATATGTTGTTGTTGTGAAAACACTGAGTTGAAGCTGTATTTATAGGTGAAAAACTCAGTCTTACCATTGTCTAATTGCCAATTAAGGATTGCTGAAATTACTCAGTGACAATCGATTGTCAAGACTAAACAATCGATTGTTTGCCTATCAGATTAAAAATTCAATCCCAGATTTTACGTCAACAATCGATTACTACAAATCAATAATCGATTATTTATAACGTTAAGAAATCCTTTCCAATTTTTGGCATAAAACATCGATTGTCCGGAAATCAACAATCGATTATTTTAACAACGTTCAGAAAATCTTTTCCAGATTTTAAGCAAAACATCGATTGTTAAATATCAACAATCGATTACCTGAAGGTAATTGAAAATATATGACAACGGTCAGCTTCAACAGTCGATTATCAAATGGAATAATCGATTATTAATTAATTTCAAAACTCTCTGTCTCATATATAATCGATTATCAAAAGCCACAATCGATTATCATTTTATTTAAAATCACTGGGAGACATTTTTCTCATTCTAATCGATTACCATTAGTTCATAATCGATTTTTATGAGTTTTGAAAACTTTGCCTCAGTTAACAATCGATTATCATAAGTACACAATCGATTGTTATGCAGTTTGCAAAAACCTGATGTTAACTGACTTACTCACAATCGATTATCATTAATTCACAATCGATTGTCATGCAGTCTTGGCTTAGAGATACTCGATTATCATAAGTACATAATCGATTATCTTAGCCCAGATTTTTGAGGCATGCTTGGAAAACATTTTAACAAATATAAATATGCATAGTTTAAAATCATTTGACACTTAATTTAAATATGCATGATTTTGGAAAAATAATTTTAGTGGAGAAGCCATGTTATGAGCCAAGTTGAGGAATCAAGATCACAATTAATATTGACTCAATTATAACATTTCTAAACTTTGTCTTAAGCTTCTTGTAATGCATCCATTTTGTGCTTGTCCTTGAGTACTGCTATATATCGCTTTTTGCTTTGTTTGACATTCATCAAAACCTACAAAAGAACACACGTTTAGTATATTGCATTTGAAACGTGTTTCCAACAATTTCCCCCTTTTTGATAATGGCAAACATAAGCGGGATATATGCAATAATTATTTTGATAATCCAAGACAAGTGTAAAGTATGCAATTTGATGTTCCCCCTCAATTCATGTTCCCCCTCACTTTAAGCATGAATGAAGTTGAGAGTGATATAGCATACTTCTTGATATCCCGTTTCTTCCCCCTTTTGCCATTAGCAAAAATATATACAAAGGAAAAATATGCAAAAAAAAAAACATATGAAATAAACAAAAGTTTATTTATTGGAAAATAACATTACATGGGTGGAGCCAAACACAATAAAACGAACAACAACTAACCAACCAAGGAAAAAACAAATCAAAAACAACAATTTCACATCATCAAAAACAACAATTTCATCATTCATCACCCCCATCCCCTTCATCATCATTGGGCGGCGCTTGATATGGAAATGATCTGACACATCGATTACACGCCAGAACGGTAAAAAAAATTTGAAAAAGATAGTCGATTGTCAAACTTGGTAATCGATTGTTTTTCATATTTATGACCTGAAAGGAATCGATTGTAGAGCCAAAACGGTAACATAAGTTTAAAACAGATAATCGATTGTCAATATATAGTAATCGATTATTTCACTCACAGAGAGTTTGGATTTTGGCAAATAATCGATTGGCAGAACAAATAATCGGTTGTTTGGAAGGGGGATGCTAAAATGATGAGACTTAATTCTATCAAGCAATGTAAACATTCAACAAGATTTCATGACAAAAAAAATTGAATCAACAAATAATCGATTATTGATACTGATAATCGATTGTAAGCATAAATAATCGATTATGATCGATTTTTCTTGTATCAAGACAATTTATACTTTCCTCTTACCTTTTGGGGGATATCTGCAAAATAGAATTAAACATCTCCGACGCTCAAGTCAGTAATCTATAAATGAAATAATAACTTGAAAACTAGTGTAGTCGGGTGAAAAACGTGAACTCTTAAGAATTTTGTCCTAGGATGTTCTTAAGAGGGTTTAGGGTACTTACCTTCCCTTCGACTTTGCCAATTACCTGATTTTGAACATCCTCCGTTCATTTTGGTCTTTTGGCTCATTCTTCAATTTAAGAAGCTTCTTCCACAATTTTGCCTTTGTCTTCCTTGTATTTTGTCTTTTAAATTTTTCGAAAATACTTCCGATTTTGAAAAAAAATGCCTAAATCGACTTTTCCGTCTCTTCCTCCTTCTTTGTGCTTTAATTTAAGGAATTTTGAATTCGTCTCCCGTCAAGTGTTTGGAGTATCCACTACACTTGATTCCTTCAAGCACACCTGCAAAACAAATCAATGCTCTTTTGGTACCCATGCCATTTTGGGTCCTTGGGGGTTAGGCAAATAACGACCATAATAATATGAAGAATCTCTATGCTTTGTAAAACACATAGGTGCAATATGACCTATACTATTGCAGTAATGACATACTACGTTCGGGTTGTGTTGATGCCTAGGTTGAGCCAACAAAGTTCTAGGCGAATGAAAAAGATTAACACTAGACATATTGTTCCCGTTTCTAGTATAATATCTAGATGGTCTAAAGTCATTAGTGCTAGACTTGTTGAAGGACCTAGTGTCATGTCTAGGTGGTCTAAGCTCGTTCCTAGAGTTATTTCTTGGTTGCCGAAAATTACTATTTGTAGGCTTGTTTGCAAGAATCCTAGATTCGGATCTAGGTTGTCTAAAGATATTAGTTCTACCCTTATTTTCATACATTCTAGCATAATGTCTAGGTGGTCTAAAAGAATTTGTTCTAGGCTTGTTTAATACCTTAGAGTTATTTCTAGGTGGAGTAGTGAAGTTTTTGTTTTTATGCCGTTGATATTTCTTAGGCGTTTCTTTTTCAACAACTTTAGGAACTTCTTTACTACGTGTTTCTAATGTTTTCCTAAGTTCTGTGTTTTCTAGTTTTAAGGACTCACAAGCAGTACAAGTAGAGCATTTATCAACACAAGAGGCTTCATGCATAGTCTTGATGACTTGTCTAAGTTCTATACTATCATTTAACAAAAATTGATTTTCATTTGCAAGATTCTCGTTATCACGAGACAGATTTTCAACACCTTTTTGAGCTAAAGAAAGACGTTCTTCAAAGTCCTTGTCTTTTAAAAAGAGTTGTTTTTGAAAATCCTCTTCTTGTAAAGAAAGAGTTCTTTGTAAATCTTTAATAGTCTTAGAAGCATTTACCAACTCATCATGCAGTTTGTTATAAGCAATTTGTATATCGTTAGATGTACTTACCTCGTCTTTTTCGTCTGCCATGAGGCACTGACCAGTTGATTCATCGTTTGTGCTGACCGCTTTTTGAGGCGTGTTTTCGTGCAATTCCTCAAGTTTGTCCCACATTTCCTTAGCAGTTTTATAGTGGGAGATTTTTCGCCAAAGTTCCTGGTTCAAGGCGTTATGTAATATATTCATAGCTTTAGTGTTGTATTCACTTACCTTATCTTTCCCGACTTTTGTCGTCAGTTGATCACTGTGTTTAATAGCTTGCCATAGATACAAATCGTTTGCCATTGTAAAAACTTGCATCCGATATTTCCAGACTGAGTAGTCGTTTTCGTCTAATATTGGAGGCGACATGCTGCATTCTCCTTCACCTATTCCTGCAAAGAAATTTAGAGTAGAAGCCATGGATGGTTCTCTCAAACGGTTAAGTTTTTCAGAGAGTATGGCTCTGATACCAATTGTTGGACAATACGCTTTACGCTAGAGGGGGGGTGAATAGCGTTTTTAAAAATATTAAGCGTTTTAGTGCGGAATTTAAAAACTTTGCAGAAATTAAAACAAGTGCAGTAGAATAAACTTACACAATGATGTATCCTGGTTGGCCACAAACGTGGTTAGTCCAGTCCCCGAGAGACTCTCTCGAGATTTCCACTAAACTTGTCAAGCTTACGGGTGCTTAACAAACCGTTACAGCTGAGGACACAAGCCTCACCTAGTTGCTCGGGGATCACAATCCCAAAGACTTCAATTGCTCGGGGATACCAATCCCAAAGACTTCAATTGCTCGGGGATAACAATCCCAAAGACTTCAACTGCTCGGGGATAACAATCCCAAAGACTTCAACTGCTCGGGGATAACAATCCCAAAGACTTCAACTGCTCGGGGATAACAATCCCAAAGACTTCAACTGCTCGGGGATAACAATCCCAAAGACTTCAACCGAGGAATCACAAGTTCCTCAACAAACGAGAATCGCAATTCTCTTACAAACACAAAACACACTCACTTTACAAAGCACTCCTTAATGAGTAGATATGAGTAGAAATAGTACGCTCAAGATCACAACAACTTAGCTCAATAGAATGGCTCTTCAAAAAGCTTTATGGATGAATGGAAAATGATGATCAATGTAAGAAAGCTTTTAGCAATGAAAATACTCAAAGTGTATATGTTGTTGTTGTGAAAACACTGAGTTGAAGCTGTATTTATAGGTGAAAAACTCAGTCTTACCGTTGTCTAATTGCCAATTAAGGATTGCTGAAATTACTCAGTGACAATCGATTGTCAAGACTAAACAATCGATTGTTTGCCTATCAGATTAAAAATTCAATCCCAGATTTTACATCAACAATCGATTACTTCAAATCAATAATCGATTATTTATAACGTTAAGAAATCCTTTCCAATTTTTGGCATAAAACATCGATTGTCCGGAAATCAACAATCGATTATTTTAACAACGTTCAGAAAATCTTTTCCAGATTTTAAGCAAAACATCGATTGTTAAATATCAACAATCGATTACCTGAAGGTAATTGAAAATATATGACAACGGTCAGCTTCAACAGTCGATTATCAAATGGAATAATCGATTATTAATTAATTTCAAAACTCTCTGTCTCATATATAATCGATTATCAAAAGCCACAATCGATTATCATTTTATTTAAAATTACTGGGAGACATTTTTCTCATTCTAATCGATTACCATTAGTTCATAATCGATTTTTATGAGTTTTGAAAACTTTGCCTCAGTTAACAATCGATTATCATAAGTACACAATCGATTGTTATGCAGTTTGCAAAAACCTGATGTTAACTGACTTACTCACAATCGATTATCATTAATTCACAATCGATTGTCATGCAGTCTTGGCTTAGAGATACTCGATTATCATAAGTACATAATCGATTATCTTAGCCCAGATTTTTGAGGCATGCTTGGAAAACATTTTAACAAATGTAAATATGCATAGTTTAAAATCATTTGACACTTAATTTAAATATGCATGATTTTGGAAAAATAATTTTAGTGGAGAAGCCATGTTATGAGCCAAGTTGAGGAATCAAGATCACAATTAATATTGACTCAATTATAACATTTCTAAACTTTGTCTTGAGCTTCTTGTAATGCATCCATTTTGTGCTTGTCCTTGAGTACTGCTATATATCGCTTTTTGCTTTGTTTGACATTCATCAAAACCTACAAAAGAACACACGTTTAGTATATTGCATTTGAAACGTGTTTCCAACAAAAGGTACGGTAGAAGAAGGTAAATAAGGAATTGTAGATATGAGAGTTGAAGAGGAAGACATGGAAGTTCATCCAAAACAGGCCCTAACACACCACTCTCAAAGCCACTAACAAAAAGCTGGTTGATAGAGTCATGAGTATCACGAGGGGTAACATCGTCATCAGAGACGAGATGGACAGGCACGGTAAGAGAAACACGAGGTGAAAACTCAGCTTCATCATCAGATATGATGCGTCTCCTAGCTCTTGGCCTCGTCATCAAAAAGTCGCGCTTTCATCTTCCTCCTCAGAGTTATCATCTTCAGTGGTTTTTCTCATCACGAGAATATCCCGAGCTCTTCCTAAAGAGATTTGAGTTACTGAAGAGGAACGAGAGGCCGCAACTGCTTCATCAAAAATGCCTCGAATTGCAAATCTTGACAAAAAGAGGGATAAAAGTTAAGGCAATGAAAGAAAAATTTTACATACGGGAAAAATAAAAAAAAGAGACTCTTACCATGAGTTTTCACTTTCCAATCGTACTCTTTGGAAATATATTTCCAATACCTAGCCTCCATAGGCGCGATCTTCAACAGCTTATCTACCCAACAACGAAAATTGAGAATATTATCCACTACTCCCATGGTTGCTACAAAAAAGAAGAAGAAAATAAAATTAGATGAATTGTTAAATTTGAAAGAAAAGGGTACGAGAAGGGTAGAAGACTTACGTGCAAAATTCCACTTCTCAGGGAAGGGAATATTTTCCTTACTCACCAAACCAGTTGTGGGGACAGCAACAAATCGAGCGTACCAGTCACGATCTTTATCATCTTCTAGGCTCACCAAAACCCTTTTACTCCTAGCCACTAAGGTAAAAACACTGTTGCGAAAAAGTCTAGGGGAGTAGAGGTGAATTAAGTGAGGGAAGGTAAAATCAACATCTGCTAAATTGGCTAGATGTCTTAAACAGAAACGTCCCTCCATACCAACGGGCCGATTTGTACTAAGAAGACTTTGAAGAAATGACAGAAATCAAGGATCACTGGATTAATAGCTAGTTTAAAGCCAAGGGTAAAAGGATATGTATAAACAAATGAAAAACTAGTCATGTAGGAAGTGATTCTTTAATTCGGATTGGGAATTACGATGGGAAAATCACTACTCTAGTGGCAAACTTTACAGAGTGTAGGAGCAAGAACTTTTGTTATGAAAGTAGGGTAAGTGTAAGCACAGTCTAAGGCTGAAACTTAGCTCTAAAGAGATTGCCTATCGTGATGAAAAGATAAGTCGATAGAGACTATCTCTTCTACCAAAGACTCTTGTAATGGTTCATAGGATTCCTTACCCTTAGATGAGGATCTTTGAACAAAAGAACCCCTAGCTCTAGAAGAAGAACCAGAACTAGGAGAGGGCACTGCAGAACCACCACCACGGGTAGATCCTAAACTACGAAGTCTACAACCCCTTCTAGGTCTAACAGGGGCATTGGGAAGGTTGTCTAAGATGGGGACTCTCCTAGGGTTAGGGTTCGAAGAAGACATGACGAAGAAGAAGAAGAAGAAGAAGTAAACAGAGATTTGTGTAGTTCAAGTTTTTGAAGAAAGTTTTGTATGGTAAAAAGTAAAAGATAAAATTATATTTATACTGATAGGCAACCGTCAAAAGTAAAAAAAAACAGTAATGCAAGAGTCAAATAATGGTAACAGGTAATTCGTGAATAGTGGAGCCGTAAAAAGTCTTGAAATGAGGTGCAAACTACAGAATTAATAAGGAGATGACACGTGTAAAGAGCATCAAATAGAAGTGACTACTAAAGCGTCAATATTTTCATAGCATTAATGATGACAAAAATTCTCCTTTAATGAAGTCCACTTCCCAAATATTCAACTAAAGAATAAATGGAAAGTGGGGAACTATCTGTATTGGGATAAATCGAGTTTGTATATTAAAGCTGACGTGTCATGGCACATGGACTAGTCAAATAGTCAAAGAGTTATAATTAGCTAACAGACTCGGGCGGCAACAGATACGAAGAAAAGTAGCAAAAGAGGTACGGGCAGTTATGCGAGTGACTCAGCACCCGTACCTATTCAAGTAATTTAAAGCTCAAGGATCGTGAAGAATCAAATGAATGAATCTAACAGCATATATGGGTCCAAATACAGCGTTTAAAGAGTATTAAATGCCGAAGATGTTAGAGAATATGTATTTAATATATATGACTGTGTAACGTAGCATTTAAAGCTATTAGCTACTCATTATAGCCTCATTATAGCAAAGTCAAGGCTCATATCACCAAAATAGAAATAAAAAGGGGAAGAACGAATAGTTTTAGACACAATATTATTGGAGTATACCCTGATTTGCGTTTGCTTTTTGATCATATTACTCTCAAAGTTCTTTCTTTATATTCTCTCTTGATTATCAGTAACCCGTGTTCTTCTAAATTTATAGCTTTGACTAAAAATTTATTTTTTGGTTAAACAAATTAGTTCCATTACCGGAAATCTGATAATATATTTCCATCAACTATGGCAAACAACAATGATAACATTCAAGAAAACTAGGCGAATCAAAACCAACAAGCTCAGGGAGATCTACAAAATATTAACCTGGTTCTTTCTCCACATGATTCTCCACGGCAATCTCGTAAAGGCTCTCCTGAGGGATCTCATGCAAATGGATAGGATTAATCTATAAATGTTGAAGGTGTAGATGAAGCTTTACAAAAAGTAATTGTTGTACATGTCAATAAAGTTATTCAAGCTTTAGTTAATCAGTTACCAGTTGCACCACCCACACCTATAAATGTTCAAAGTTCTTTCTTTATATTCTATTTTGATTATCAGTAACCCGTAGTATTCTAAATTTATAGCTTTGACTAAAAATCTATTTTGATTACACATTAAGATCAATGCAAAAGCCAATACACCATAACGAGGGAATATGCATCAAATAGCATTATAGCATTACTATGAATGGGTCTATAACATCTATGCATAACAAAATCTTAAACTTTACAATAAATGATAATTCTCGTGCGTTAAAGCTCCTTATTCAAACTGTGTGTACATTACTACAAGAAAAACATGGGAGAGCGACTCATGAGGGACAGATTCATATATATATATATATATATATATATGTGTGTGTGTGTGTGTGTGTGTGTGTATATACACACACACGCTATATCCAAGCATAATAGCTCAACAATCAGGCATCAATAATTATCTCAATCCTACGAATAACTCACGTTCCATAATTATCTCAAACTGCACGAATCATTCACGTGCTATAATCGGCTCAACTGCACGGACCACTCTAGTGACATAAACTCAATCCATGTGAGAGATTAGTGTGCATGATACATTGCATGTATACCGTAGAGAACATGGGCGGAAGGAGAATGTTACGTATGATCCGAATGAACCCAATAGCTTTTGTTTAGATCTTGAATTTGTATTAAGGATTTGTATTAAGAAATCCATTAAATATATATAAATACTCAATTGCAAACTCAGTAACTAATGAGCTGTGAGTTCGATTGCAAATTCAGAACCCATAAACTTTAATTTCTGAATCCGCCTTTGATTGAGATGAACATGTATGGTCCAATGCATATGTATACGAGAGATCAATATGCATGGTGTGATGCATAGCATTATGTATGGCTACGACTGTACCTTATAATCCAAAATGAAAATCACTATCATGTCAATTAACATGTAAAAGAGGCCAAGACATGATTTCTGGTATGAATAAAATGCTCAAATAGTCATATAATAAACTATAATATGCCACAAGTAAAACTGTACCAAAGCAAGACATAAAAATTCCTAAAATCTGCCACAAGCATAAAACAACATTAATATTTGTATATATATATTCGTCACTTCACTTATACGTCATCCCAAATACTTAACAAGCAGTACATAATATAATTTAGAAAAAAAAATCTCAAATCGAGGTTAGCTAGGATATTTATCGCTAATCGAGGAATCTTCAAACACCACTTTACCTCACTCCAAATATTCACAATCTAGCCAAAGAGCATTCACCGATATCAAATAGCAATAGAAGTAATGAAAGAAAAATATAACTGGGCCATACTTGCTTCGTCTTTCACCCTTCTTTCCCAAGTATCGGTCCGCTAAATTACCTTTTTACCCTCAAAGATGCAACTTGTATCACATAGGGATGATTGAATGTCTTTTTGGCCACAGACCCATTTTGACAAAATTTGAATAAGCTTCCTACAAAGGGACACAGTACCTGAGACCGAGCCCTGTTAGGTCTAAATGACATGATGCAAATAAAATGACCTAAAGGCTGACCTACGTTTGGGGTTCACTAGACAAGGCAATTCGGGGCGGCACTTGGTCGATGGCGTGCTCTAGCTGTCTGCCCACTCCACGCTCTCACACCACCTCCCCCCTCCCTCTAAAGACATGAGTGACTCACAAAAAGACCGTTTACGTTCAAACGTACTCCGGAAGACTTGTTTCAGAAAGAAGATCCGGGGTTATGCATGATGACAATTTCTAATGCAGTAACACATAAAGGAAAGATTGTAAACATATAAGCAACTAGCAAATAATAAAACGACATAAACAAAATAAAAATCAAATAAAGCAAACAAAGCACATTAAATTCCCAACCAAACCTCCGAAAGAATCAACAAGATTAAGTACTAGCTCGAACCTGCAACTCCCCACAGAGTCGCCAGAGACACACAAAAGATTCCAAATTGGGAAAAGTGATTATAAAAGTTAAAAGATCGATTTAATCGTTGCACTGATTAACTTAATAAAAATACCCGAACTCGTTTATCGGTTTAAAGATTATATCCACGAAATTTTACATGTATACGACTCTTCTATTTTCATGATAATTGTTGACTTTGGGCTCGATCTGTTGACAAGTGGCTATACAAGTCAATGAAATGAATGCTTTCTAGTAAAGTTAATATAGTGGCGAGATTAATTAAATGTAATTTCCTAGTGCTTCTTCAGATAAAGTAGAATTAGTAGTTAATGAGATTTGTTATGAATTAAAAAAAAAGGTTATGATTAATTAATGAAAGTAGAATGGAAGCAAAAGCCGGCACCGGCGGACATTCTCACACCTGTAACCCTATTAATGTCTTTTCCCTTTATTAATTATCGGAAAAGAAAAGGAAAAAGTAATTATCCATAGAATTACAATGGTGGGTCCCACTCAAAAACTAGATAAAACATACTAAGATGGACGGTTTGGTAGTTTAGTTCAATTGAATAAGGTCTACCTAAAAATAATACTATTCTAGTTGCCCATTCACAAATTATAAATATATCATTCTAAAAAATGGAATCAAAGAACCAGCCAACTTATATAACTCCAAATTAGTGTTATAGATTAGATACTTATACTTTATTATATTATACTACAAATGAAAAAGAGAGCTAAGTGTGAAAACTAAAATTCATTAACTTATGTTAAACTGAAGTTTTCAATACTGAATTAAAGGTGTAACCTTAAATTTTCTGATTGCTATGATCGTACATACTCAAATAAAAATTATTAAGAATTTTTTATCCATAAATTAGTATAAATTTAGCAATAATAGAGTACAAAAAAATCATTTTGTAAGTTTTTAGATTTAAATTTCATCATTAAAGAGTATTTTATCTAAATTTATTAATTATTTACCTAAGTGAAAGCAAAGGCCAAAGGGGGGGGGGGGGGAGAACTCACGTGCGCCGACACGTGGTACTAGGAACGAGGGTGATGTTTGAGCGGATTCAAAAATCCAGGGGGCTTGGCACGTGTAAACTGACGAAATGGGGAACTTTGTCGTTGTGGAAAAGCCGCAATCACATGCGGCGCACGAGCGAATCCCCAAAAACACACACTTTTAATTCACCTTTATTCTCACACGTACTTAACTAAATCATTTTAACCTAATAGTTATAAATTTAAATAAAAATATATACTAATTTATTAATATTAAATGAAAAAATTATTAAGAATTAGTACATATTTGGAGTAATAATTAGAAAAGACATGTTAAGTGTAATTAATATTAAACAAAAAATATTTAAGACAGACGCTATATATTTATTTATTTAGGATAATTATTTTGATAGATAGTTTGATTTGGGAATCAAAAAAGTGAAAAACAATGGCATCAAGTCGTACACGATACTTATAAAATTAAGCATGCCACGCCATTCCTTAGCTAAGCTCTCCTAAGCCACTATTTGTCCCTTTCTCAACCCCCTCCCCTCACCCAATCTAATTTTTTTTTCTTTTTTTGGGCTCTTATTAGCTGAAGTCAACTAGAACTTACATTAAACGAGAGTATAGACCACCGAGAAATATAATGGAATAAATGAAATCTCTTGATTATTCGTTAAATATTTTAAATTAAATATATATTTAATGAGCACATGTGATTTCGAATTAGTTGGATTAATATGTATTAGAGTCGAATATCGGGCTTATGCCAAACAAGGGCGGATGTAGCCTTATCGCTAAAATCTACTAAAATCTTTACAAATATAACATTTGAATTTATAATTTTTATAATAAAATAAGTTCAATACTGAAAATTTTAAAAGTTGCGCCTATTAATTTTTTAAATCATAAATATACTCTAACGCGAAAGCAAAAAATAGAGGAAAAATAATTCTGCCTTGTCCACGTTCCAATACCTTTTCTTTACAAATTTTCAGTTTTTTTTTTTTAAATTTTAGGGGGGCCGTAAATACAGAAGAAAGAGAATGTTAAAGGGAAAAATAGATAGAATGATTTTGGTGAAATTGGAATATTGCAAATGAGTTAGTACAAGAGGAAATAGTATGCCACAATAATTATTTTTTTTTCGGCTGAATTTATTTAGTCATTTTGTATTTAACGGTTATTTAAAAGAAGGATGCATTATGATGTTCTTTCTACAAGTTAAAAAAGCTACAAGCATTCGAAATCGCAACAACCAATCACCATCATTTTGTTTAATTACTATTTGGATCTAAAATGATAAATCTTTTGGTATTCTACTCTGATTTTAGAGTATTATATGTTTTGCCTATAATGAGTTTAATCCTTAATTTAAAGCTTTTTTATGGGTGCATGAATTCCAAAAAACAATATTATATCTTTTCGAATAAATCCATATTATACAATGAAAAATAAATAGAAGGAAAGATTATAATCTTTGTATAAAAGAACACGTGAAAAAAATATGCAAAAGATGGATGATCATAGTCAAGCGATATTAATCTCGAATTAAGGTTGAACGACATGAATCGAGGTGTGAACTTGACCAATTAAAAAGAGAGGGTATTCATATAAAAAATTACAAAAGGTGGAATAGTCAAAAAGGAAATTTTATCTTATATAAGAGATATTCAAAATCTCATGAAATAGAAAATAAAAGAAGAAAAAAACCACTAACATTTGGCCAGATGTGATTATCTAACACATGGAAATGGACCACAAACAATTAGGGGAATAGAAAAGATGGCTTAGAACTATATTCATGACCCTACCATCACTTTCTATCTTTTGGTGTTTGGTCATTGGTAGAAGATCAACTTGAAGTTGGATAATGATCACTTTCACAATTAAGGGATTGTGACTCTAATCCAATATTTTTAGCTCTCATTTAAATCTAAAATTCCCCCATATCCTAATTTATTAAGTATTAATTAATTTATGAATAATTACTAGTAGTTATTATTGTCGGGTTCAGTATCATGAACAGCTGCCCTCCGGGGTAGGAGTAAGATCTGCATACATATTACCCTTCTCAGACCTTATTTGTCAAATTATACTAGATTGTTGTTGTTGTTCAGTATCATGAACAGTATATGAAGACAACGATTACATATAGTGTTTACTGTTCTCTTGAATTGGTACAGCAAAGTTCTAAATCCATCTTTCATCAGTATTAGCTTTTTGTTTAAAAAATAATAATAATAATAATAGTAAAATGCACTTTAAAATGCCGGTACCGTGGATGGTGTTCAAAGTTTTCAACAATATAATGTGAGAAATGGATAAAGGTTAAAGACTAATAAGGGGCAAAGTTAGGACTTTGAAAAGTTTTTCTTTTTATTATGGCTTAATTTGATTGGTGGGTAAGCGCCTAATAGTACAAAAAAACATGACCACATCAAACGGGTCAATTATAATAATGTTGGATGACCTAAATTTTTATTGGAATTGGGCAACTTAGCAACCTTTTTTTGTAATTGACCCTTGTTTGATAAAAACAATTGACCAAAATGCGGGGGGGGGGGGGGGGAGGGGGGGGAAGGGGGGGTCGGGGTTCTTCTTAAAAATTTTGTTTTTGAATTAATTAGCGGACATTCTAAGACCAAAAAGAGAAATAAGCAAAAGAATTCAGAAATAAAGGAAGAAAAAAAAAGAATTTAAAAGTTGCATGAGTTAACAAAGAGACAAAGATGATTAGTCTTCAAAATGACAATAGACAACAAAGTTTGATGCCGACCTTATCTTAATAAGTCTTCAACACAAATATTTTAAGTGTATATTTTAATCAAAGTTGAAATGATTATATTGGAGAATCTACGCACAGTTTTAAAGCATGTGAAATTTTTTAATCACTAATTCTAGTAGGAATTTTATTTGTCTAGTTTGATTTGTTTCTTTGCGGTCCACAAAATTCTTTGCTTAGAAAATTCATTTATCAATCAAATGAGTTAATGAAAATTGATTTCTGTTGCTACGTGCTACATTAAACAAATTAAATTAGGCAAAAAAATATAATTTTCTCAAATAGTTATGAACCAATGCATTTAAAAAGCAATTGGCATCGTTATCGTGGGATTAAATGATATATTACTCGCTTTATAGTCATGAAAAATAACATCTAAAATATTCTTTTTATATTTTAGGATTAAATGATATAATATAATATATGATTAATAATTAATAGATGTAATGACCTGACTGGTCGTTTTGAGTATCTGCACTTTATTCGGTATTTTGAGGGCTCGAGTATCTCTGCATGATGTATTATGACTTGTGTAAATTGTCGATGTTGGTTTTCAAGTTATCTGGAATCGATTTTGGAGAAGGAACTTCAAGATTTAAGTTCTAAATTAGAAGAATTGACCAAGTTTAACTTTTTAGCATTTGACCTCGTAATGGAGTTTCGTCAGTTCCATTACCTCTGTTAGGTGATTTTGGTCTTAGGAGCATGTCCGGATTATAATTTGGAGGTCCGTAGTTGAATTAGTCTAGAATTGGTAATAGTTGAATTTGGGAAGTTTGATTGGGAGTGAAATTTTTGCTATCGGGATCAAATTATGATTTTGCAAGTTGGAAAAAGTCTGTAATAGCAAATGTGATTTTTGTGTAAAATTTGAGGTCAATCGGAGGTGATTTGGTAGGTTTCGGCATCGATTCTAAAAGTTAAAGTTTTTAAGTTCATTGGTTTTGACTTGAGGTGTGATTTGTCGTTGCGAGGTTGTTATGCATGATTTAAAGCTTCGAGTATGGTTGTTTCGTCATATACAACTTGTCTGCAAAATTTGGCGTCATTTGGAGTTGATTTGATATGGTTCGGACGCTCGATTGCGATTCTAGAAGTTCTTGAAGTTTAGTTTGGTCTTCATGCGTTTTGGCGTCCGATTCGTGGTTTTAGAAGCTATTGTGATGATTTGAGCGCGCGAGCGAATTCATTTATATTTTTAGACTTATGTGCATATTTGGTTTAGAGCCCGAGGGCGGTGAGTTTCTTATTGGTTTCGAAATGATTTCTAATAATGTTTGATTGTTAGTGCTGGTATAATCGCATATGTGATGTTTTTGTCGCAAATGCGACAATCGCAATTGCGAAGTGTCCATTGCATCTGCGAAGCTTGGGCTGCTGGACAAAATTCGCATTTGCGATGAGCCCTGCTGCATTTGCGAGAGTTGGTCTTCGCATTTGCGAAGTTCTGGTCGCAAATGCAACCTTGACAGGAATCCTCCTGGTTCGCAATTGCGAACCCCATATCGCAAATGCGACATCTGCTACCTGTTAAGTGCTGAAAATTTAGAGTCTTAGCTTCATTTTCATGTATTTTGAACCCTAACTTCAATGAGAGGCGGTTTTTGTGAAGGAATTTTCTACCAAACCATTGTGTAAGTATCTTTAATCATTTCTCAACTATATTTCATGATTCTATATAAGATTGAGCATCAAATTCATGATAAATCTATGAAAAAATTTGGAGATTTTGTCAAAGTTCTGAAAAATGAAAATTAAGAATGGGACTCGGATTCAAAAATAAAATATACATTTGGACTCGTGAAGGCACGGGTAGTCAAGACCTGCTCTTCGACCCGGATTTTGACCGGACAGGCCCGTGTTTTGACTTTTGTTGACTTTCTAGAAATTGAATAAACATGACAACTTTATTAATTGAAATTATTTTCTTTTATGTTGTGTTATGTAATCAAGTTGCCGTTGGCTAGATTGAGTCGAGTGGAGGCGAATTTGTGAAGGAAAAGGCTAAGTTGAGTGTAGAGTTTGGCGAATCGATGTACGTGTTTTGCCTAACTTTATTGAGGGAATTTTCCCTCCTATTTGTAATTGTTTGCTACATGCGAGGGTGATACATATATGAGGTGACGAGCGTATATGTATGTGCCAAGGTTAATCATGCTCGGAAAGTGAATTATGTTACATTTATGTTTGTAGAATATTGTGACCTCCTGCTTCATGTCTTACTTGACTCTTAGATACCAAGAACATAGTATTAAATGATAGAAGTGAAGACTTAGCTTATTATAACTTGATCAAACTTGACGAAAATCTGAGAATATATTGATGTTGTCTAATTCAGTCATCTCTATACGAAATCATTACTATGGCCGTTATTCTTGAGATACTAGACTCTACTTGTGTTGTAGATCATTTGCGAGATTCATGGAAGTATTTGAATACTCCGGTTCTTGAGAGTTATTGAATTACTTGATTTGGAAACTTGTGATTGGGATTTGTTTGAAATATCCGTTAAAACACTCTCTTTGATGTCATGTATGCTTCCCACCTTGATTGCAATTGATATACATATGCTTGGTAAGGAAGAGTGTAAAGCACGAAGAGTCATGTCGTGCCATTATTTATACACTATCATGTGAGGGAGATTGTAAAGCACGAAGAGTGATGTCATGCCATATTATTTAGAGTAAAAGCACGAAGGATGATGTCGTGTCACATATTAAGAGTAAAAGCACGAAGAGTGATGTCGTGCCATATCATTAGAGAGTAAAAGCACGAAGGCTGATGCCGCACCATTTCATTTATATTGTTATGCTTGTATGTTATCGTGAGATCATGACTCGATGGGTGTTTCCATACAGGTGAGGATGAGGGACATGCATTATGTTTGATATCGGTCTTCCGTGTATTCGTTTATGTCTTACCTTTAACTATTATTGTCATAATTATAGATCTGATGTGGCATGTTGCTATCATTCTGTCATTGTTCTCTACCTCAATTTTTGTTGTATCACTCATACCTTCTACTTGTTTAACTTGCAAAGGTCATGCCTATTTCCTGCTTTTATAATTATGCTCATGTTGTATCTATTCTGTTGCGCTTTAGTATATGCCTTCCACTATGCTAGTTGTTGGCCCAAGTTCAGTTGAAGTTTGACAAATGAACTCAGGAAAGGACCTCGTCCATCTTGAGAGACACAATTATCCATAACCATTGCACATGGAAAGCACGTGAGGAAGATATGTATTGAAGATCACGCAGCAAATATCTTCTGAACTGAATCGAAAAGATTGCATTGAGTTCAAAGGAGGAAAATCTCCATATGATAAGAGAACACAATCCTAAGCTAGGATAAGGATTGGAGTTTGTATTGGTTAAGGATTAAAATCGATTAAGGATAAGCATTAGAGTATCGATCAAACTCTAACTACTAATCTATTAAATAACCAAGTTGTTCTCTTTTACAGAAAATGCACATACGCAGAAGTTAAGCATACTTGAGAGAAAAAAGAGCAAGTCTGATTTGCAAGCAATATATGTGAGATACAAGTGTGCACGTCTGAAGCTACATGAACTAAGATAGAAGAACCAGTTTCATCATTATCTTTATTTTAAGTCTAGTTCAATTGTAGTAGGTTTTCATATTGTACCTTTCAGCTTTCTTAAAAGCAATTGTATTAGGTACTCTGAGTATTCAAGTTAGAGTTAACTTGAAAGTGTCGCAACAGTTGAGGTTGTGTTCCACACTAGGATTAGAGTTAATCCTTAGGTTTACAAAGAGTTTTGTAAATGATGTTTTTGGCTCAGTGATTTTAGTGGAGTTTGGGAAAATCCTACTGAGTAGTAGGTCGTGGTTTTTTCACCTTTTGAGCCAGGTGTTTTTCACGTAAAAATCTCTATGCACTTTACTTTTAGTATTTATTATTTCGCAAACTGCTGTAGTTAAAACACTTAGAAGAACCTGGTTCTTCTACAGCGAAAATTAGGTACCACACAAATCACCCCCCACTTGTGTGGTATTGTCGTTTATAGCATCAATTGGTATCAGAGCGGGCTATCCTTGAAAAGGTTAACACCTTAGGAAAATATCAACACGAGTGCACCACCTGGGAATTGGGAAGGGCAATCCACTGCCAGGCCTCCTCTTTTCAATTGCCTCTACTACTCCTGGTGGAAAAACAGAATGAGGAACCATATCATGGGCGAATACTATGAGCTTTGGGATATCATCATTGATGGTCCTTTAGCCACAACAAAGAAGGCTCCTGAAGGATTGGATGTTCCAAAGACTGAAGCAGATTGTACTGCTGAAGACCTACAAAGTGGGAGAAAAATGCAAAAGCCATGAAATGGCTAGTGTGTGGACTTAGTCCTGATGAGTACAGCAGGATTCAAGGCTGTACAATTGCTAAGAAAATTTGGGACACTTTACAAGTGGCTCATGAAGGAACACCTCAGGTAGGTCAAGAGGAACACTACTATATTCTCAATATGAGAATATTACTATGTATGACGGAGAAACTATCCAATAGATGTATACTAAGTTTATTACACTGACAAACGAACTTGAGTCTCTTGGAAGGATTATCCTGGAAGAAGATAAGGTGGAGAAGATTCTAACTAGAGTTCTGCCAATCTCCTGGGAAAGCAAAATCACAACTATTCAGGCATCCAAAAACATTTCTACTTTAAAATTGGATGAACAGATTGGAAATCTTACTACCTATGAATTGAGAAGGCAGACAATGAAGATGGATGCTCTAAAGAAAGAAAGAAGTCTGGCCCTCAGAATCTCAAAAGGATCAAATCTTGAAGATGATGAAATGACTATGATAACCAGGGATTTCAAGAAGTATCTTATGAGAGGAAAGGGTCCTTCAAAAGGAACAACATTCAACAAACCTAGGGCTACTGAAAAACAAACCAATGAGGGGTGTTGCAAGTGTGGGAAGACTGATCACCGCATCAGAAACTGCCCTCAATGGGAGATTGAATGGAAGAAAGAAAGAGCAGATAGAAGAAACAAGAAGAAGGAACAGGTTCAACCAAGAAGGAACAAAGGATCAACTAAAGTTATGGTTGCTGCATGGGGAGAAACATCATATGAGGACTCAGAAAATGAAGCTGAAGATGAGCAAGCTCTTATGGCCGTTGCAGAATGAGAAGATGAACATGAGGTAAGTATTCTACATCCTAAAGAAAAGATTAAGTTCTTGTCTAAAGAAAAGTTGGCTGAGCTACTGTTGGACTTCATAGATGAGTCTGAAATAATAAACAGTGAGAAGGATGTTCTTTCTAGGGAATGTGTTATCCTAGAAGAAAAATGTTGGAGTTTAGGGCTGATGAGAGTGACAACACAAATACTGAATTGAAGAACCAGGTTCATCAACTTTAAAATAAGGTCCTAGAGCTTAGATCTGAAAATATTAAACTGAAATTAGGGATAGGAAAGAAAAGGATGATCAATCATTTCTCACTCTAGAAGAAAATCTAGGAAAAATGAAAGATGAATTGTACAAGAAAGATGAATTGATTAAAGTCCTAAAATAAGATTTAGGAAAGGTGAAGCATGAACTAGACAAAACATTCAAATGGAACAAAGCTTCTGATGCACTCTCCTGGCTGCAAGAAAATCATAGTAGCAATAAGAGAGGACTTGGATTTGGGACACAAGCTCCAAAATGGGATCCAAAAAACAAGTACCTCACACTTTCTGAGAATAAGATCTGCACACACTGTGGTACGACTGACCATTACAAAAACGAATGCAATGCAAAAAGAAAAAGCCAGTCAAAAGAACAAAGCATTTGTTCAAGAAAAACACAAACTGCCTGGTCGGGCAAAGAAAAATTTAATTCATCCTTTGCCCATAGAAAGGGACCCAAACTAGTTTGGGTTTCTATGACTAATCCATGATTTCTTTTTGTTGTTCCAAGTGAAGGGGAGTAGCCAAATATGGTACATGGATAGTGGCTGCTCAAAACATATGACTGGTAACAAGGACCAGTTCCTTTCACTTGAGAACTTAAAATGAGGTAATGTCTCCTTTGGAAATAGAATTAAAAAGTGAGATCATTGGAGTTGGAAAGGTAGGAAAGACAGACTCTCATTCAATTGAGAATGTCTATTTGATAGATATCTTAAAATATATCCTGATAAGTGTGTCACAACTGTGTGATAGAGGTAATCTTGTGGCTTTCACTTTCACAAAATATTTTGTGATTAGCCTTACTACTGACAAGATTATTTTGCAGGGAAGAATAGTTAATAATATTTACATTTTAGATATGTCAACTCTCTATGAAAATGAACTCACATGCTTAAGTGTGTTAATTAATAATCCCCTCCTTTGGCACAAAAGACTTGCCATGCCAGTCTAAATCAATTGAACAAATTAGTCTCCAAGGACTTGGTAATAGGGTTACCTAATATCAAGTTCAAGGAAGAAAAAGTTTGTGAGGCATGTTCAAGGGGGAAGCAGGTAAGGTCATCCTTCAAACCCAAGAAAATGGTAAGTACGTCCAAGACGTTGGAACTGGTTCATATGGATCTCTGTGGTCCAATGAGAGCCATGAGCAGAGGTGGTAAAAGATATGTAATGGTGCTTGTTGATGATTATTCTAGATTTACTTGGGTGTTGTTTCTAACCTCTAAAGATGAAGCATTTGAAATGTTCATTGCTTTTTTTAGAAAAACCCAGAAACAATTAGGCAATCTAACTTGCATCCATTAGGTATGATCATGGAACTGAATTTGAAAATGCAAAGTTTGCTGAATTTTGTTATGAAAATGGAATAGATCATAATTTCTCTGCCCCTAGGACCCCTCAGCAAAATGGGGTAGTTGAGAGGAAGAACAGGACCCTTGAGGATATGGAAAGGACCATGCTTCTTTCCAATGAACTACCTCATAGCTTCTGGGAAGAGGCTATAAACACTGCTTGTTATATAATAAATAGATGCATGACTAGACCTCTTGTAGAGAACTCCCTATGAGTTACTTAAAGGGAGAAAACCAAACATACCCCATCTTAGGGCTTTTGGTTGCAAGTGCTATGTGCACAATAATGGCAAAGACTCCCTAGGTAAGTTTGATCCCAGAATTTATGAGAGAGTATTCTTGGGATATTCTTCACATAACGAAGCATATAAATTGTTTAATAAAAGAACTCTGTATATTGAAGAAAGTGTACATGTTATATTTGATGAATCTAACACTCTTTCTGAGAGACAAGAACATGAAGATGAACCATCAGACTGGTGAGATAATTGACTGAAGCCACAACACAAGTCAAGGTGGCATAAAAGGAAGGAGCAGGTAATGGAACAGGTCCTTCCACCCAAGGCAACCTGACAGGGGGAACCAATCTGAGAGAAACTGAAAAAAATTCTCTGAAGGAACATGTACCTGAACCTGTTCCTCTGCAGAATAACAATGAAGGTGCATCTAGCAGGAACCAGCTGGTGGGGAAATCTTACAAGTACCTGAGTTCACATCCCATTGAGAACATCATCAATGATCCAACATCTGGAGTCAAGACTAGATCTCAACTGAAGAACCTATGTGCATTTGTTGCCTTTCTGTCTCTCATTGAACCTAAAAATGTGATAGAAGCTCTATAGGATGCAGATTGGGTCAATGTTATGCAAGATGAGCTCAATAAGTTTGAAAGAAGCCAAGTCTGGCATTTGGTTCCAAGACCCAAGGACAGGTTAGTCATTGGGACAAAGTGGGTCTTTAGGAACAAACTAGATGAAGATGGAACAATTACAAGAAACAATGCAAGGTTGGTGGTTCAAGGCGTAGTCAAGAGGAAGGCATTGATTATGATGAGACTTTTTCTCTAGTTGCTAGACTTGAAGCAATTAGACTCCTCATAGCCTTTGCAGCATATATGGAATTCACTCTTCATCAACTGGATGTCAAAAGTGCCTTCTTAAATAGCTATCTCAAATAAGAAGTGTTTGTGCAACAACCTCCAGGATTCGAAAGAAAAGAATTCCCTGATCATGTATACAAGCTAGATAAAGCCCTTTATGGTCTCAAGTAGGCCCTAAGAGCTTGGTATGAAAGATTGTCAAAATTCCTTCTGGAGCATGGGTACAAAAGAGGTCAAATTGACAGCACTTTGTTCCTAAGGGGAAAAGGTAAAGATCTTCTTTTTGTGCAAATATATGTTGATGACATAATATTTGGGGCCACTACAAATAGGTTAAGTAAGGACTTTGCTAAACTAATAGGAAGTAAGTTTGAAATGAGCATGATGGGTGAACTCAATTTTTTCTTAGGGCAACAGATTAAACAAAGTCCAGATGGAACTATGATCCATCAGCAAAAGTACACAAGGGAACTAATCAAGAAGTTTAAAATGGAAGAATCCAAAGAAATAGATACACCTATAGAAACTGCCACAAAACTAGATGTTGATGAACCAGATTCATCAGTTGATCAAAAGTTGTATAGGGGTATGATTGGTTCACTTTTGTATCTTACTGCCAGCAGACCTGACATTGTTTTCAGTGTAGGACTTTGTGCTCGTTTCCAGGCAAATCCAAAGGAGTCACATTTGACAGATGTCAAAAGAATATTGAGATACTTGAAAGGCACAACTGATCTGTGTCTCTGGTATTCCACAGGTAGTAATTTTGACTTAATTGGATATGTTGATGTTGACTATACAGGTTTCCTAGTGGATAGGAAGAGCACTTCAGGTATGGCACACTTCCTAGGGTCATGTCTTGTATAATGGGCTACCAAAAATCATTCAGTGGCTCTCTGTACTGCTGAATGTCAATATGTTGATGTTGCTTCATGTTGTGCTCAATTACTATGGATTAAGCAACAACTGGTAGAATTTGGAATGGAAGTGGGGTGCATACCAATATTTTGTGATAACACTAGTACAATTAGTAAGACAAAGAACCATGTTCAGCACAAAAAGACTAAGCACACAGATGTTAGGCACCACTTCTTAAGAGATAACTATGAGAAAGGGCTAATCTCCATTGAATTCTATGCTACTAATAAACAAATAGCTGACATTTTCACTAACGCACTGAGTAGAGCAAACCTTGAATGGAACATGTTAGAATTAGGGATGATTAAGATCACCTAAAAGGTCCAGTTCAGAATGCAAAAAAAAAAATTTTTTTTGGTTAGGAGTTCTTAATTTTGTGAATATTTGACAAATTCCTACTCAGTCTCATACTGTAAATAGTATACTCTTGTGACATGTGTCTATGTGATCCACCAATCTCTTACAAATATTCTATTTTGACATTTGAGGCATAATCAAGAGAAGTTTCAATTGAAGAACCTGGTTCATCAATGTATGCTCATGAGAAAGTTCAGGTATGTTCCAATACTTTTCACAATTAGAAAATTTTAATTACCAATTGTGAGCAAGAGTCCTAAATATACCAAACGTCCTAACAATTCTATTCGTTAGGCAAATTAAATCAGTTTAATTGAAACTAGAAGTCTAATGGAACCTTCTCCTAAATATTAGCAATCCTAATTAATCACTAAGGATGCCAGAACTCTAAATTGATTAGACTTTTACAAGACCTCTGAAAAAGCTACCATTTCTGAGTAATCATTACCCTCTTTAAAAGCACCCCAAATCACTCAATAACCGTCAATTCTTCACAAAAACCCATGATCATCCACTATCGTCTCCAAAATTCTCCAAAATTCCCTTAAGGTTTCTAGAAATTCTTCACCATGACAAATCCCCAAGACAATCCTGGAACTCCACCACACGTTTCACCTAATACCACCTCATCTTCTACACCACCAGTTGAAACCCCAAAACCTAGATTCTGTCGCCACAAAATGCTAGCAAGAAAAATTGTAGCTACTGGTTCTTTGAGGAAAGCTTTGAATGTAAAAACTACAATCCAGTCAAAAGAAAGAAGTCCCAACAAAGGAGACTAACTCCAGCTCTGAATCTTATGACTACATCTCTGCCAGTGAAGGAGATGAACCTGGTTTTTTTTTTCTGAAAATGCGAAAACTCAAGAAACCCAAGGAGAGGTAAACTCATTCTTTGTTTTTTCTTATGTAGCTCAGAGGGAAGAAAATAGATTTGTTCTGATAGGGGATGCTAGAGATGTAGGTGGGACTGATTTTGGGAAAATTTGGAAGAAAAAGAAGAAGGAGTTTTTAGCCATATGTGGGAGTGAGGAAGAGGGAGTCTCGAAGTCAGGGGGAAAGCGGATCAGGTGAGACTGATGAGGGTTTTGTTAACCTGAGTAAACAACAAGATGAACTTGGTTCATCTAGGGAAGATAGCTTGGTTGATTTACGGAAGAAAGTGGGGTCCAGCTATGACCCAAAGAAACACAAGGCTTCCTCACAAAGAACGCCTGCTGCGTCCAAACCAACCAAGAAAAGCAAACCTTCATCACTCAAGTCTACTCCTAGGATTAGAGCCACTAGCATTAGGGTTAGGGAGAGTGAAGAAGAGTTAAAGAAAGCTTTAGAAGAAAGTAAGAAAAGGAGGAAAGAGAAAGGGAAAGCAAAGATAGGTGAAAGTTCTGAGGCTGTGGTTGAAGAGGAAGAAGAAGAGATGGAGGTCCATCTTGAAAAGAGTGCTACTGTGGATGTTCCCACTACCAAATCAAAGGGAACCAGGACTTATGCCAAGAAGCCCTCCAAGCCAGTATCTGCTGAACCTGTTCTTGCCAAGAGAACTAGGTCAGCTGCAAAAGGAAAACAAGTGAAGAGAACTGAAGAAGAGGATGATGAGTGGAGTGAGGATGAAGAAGATAATTCAGAAAAGGAACAAGACAGATATGCCATGTTTGGCAAGAGAAAAATCTTGAAAGGAAGACTACTCAAAGACCTGGAGGAGCCATGCATGATGAGACTTGTGACTGCACTACAAGCACAGGGGTGGAAGGATATGGTCCTTCATATTGATGGTAAATTGGACAGGAAAGAACTTATAGAGTTCATGGCAAATGGCACAGTGAAAAATGGGCTGGTGACTAGCACAATGAAAGGTGTCAAAGTGAAGTTCAATGCTGCAAAGTTGGGCAATATTCTGGACATCCCTAGTAAGGGATATGATGACTATACAAGGCAAAGGTGGCCATGTCTGGATGGTTTGCCTACTGATATTCAGATCACTAGGATTTTCTGCGACACTACAACAGATGAAGAGGTACCTGAGGCCAGGGCAGTTCAAAAAAGTGAAATGAGGCCAGAACACAAAGTTCTCTTCGAGTTTGTCAACAAATTCCTTTTGCCTAGACAGGAAAGAAGGCATACAACAAATTATATGGATCTGGTTCTTATGCAATGCCTGAATGAAGGGAAGCATATGAACTGACCTGGCTTCATTGTGAAGCTGCTTGAGAGGGTGCTCAATGGCTCAAAATCTCATACCATTCCCTTTGGATTTATCTTGACAACTGTGCTTGAAAGATTGAATGTTCCCCTGAAGAAGTGGGAAATGGCTTCCAGCAAAGAGCATTTTGGCAGCAAGACTCTTCAAGCTTGTGATTATCTGCTCAGTACAGGCCCAGTTGAACCTGGTTCTTCTGTAAAGACTCTTGTGAACAACAAGGTCAGAGCCTTGGCTCAGGAGGTTGGGACAAAGGATGCTGAAATAGAAAGGCTTCATGCCAGAATTACTGAATTGGATGGAGAAAGGAATGGGTTGAGAGCTAAACTTGCTAAGGAGAAGGAGAAAAATGAAGGAATGCTCCAACAAATGCTCAATCTGCTACAAACCCAACCCTCCAGCTCTTCTAAGCCGTAGGTGTCCTGTCCTAGTGTGAACCAATCTAGACCCCCCTCAGTGACCCAGATTTGGGATATTATCTGTTTGTTTCCTTTTGATTTTGCTCATGGTTTGGTAATTCTATTTTTCTTTTTGTGGACTGTAATGTAGAAACACCACTAATCAATGAATGCAGCTTCCTTGCTTTTTGTTAATCCTGTTCTTAATAGTTAATTTTGATGAGGTGAGTTTTGATTAACTAAAGTATGTGTTCACTTGCAGTTGCCCCAGTGGCAATGAGTACTAATTAAATTTCTGGGATTCACATTAGTTATGCAACTTTTCGATGATGCCAAAAGGGGGAAGATATTATGCTTAAATTTATTATCTGAACAAGTGATGTTTATGACCTAATTTAAATCTGGCCCTTGGTGATAAGTTAAAAAATCTCTATGTGTTGATATTTCAGCTGAGTTTCACAGGTTCTCTGATCACTAAAAGCACAGAGTTTGTCATCATCAAAAACGGAGAATTTGTTGGCCCAAGTTTAGTTGAAGTTTTGAAGATTGACAAATGTACTCATCGAAGGACCTGGTCCATCTTGAGAGACATAGTTAGTCATGACCATTGCACATGGAAGGCACGTGAGGAAGATATGTATTGAAGATCATGCAACAAATATCTTCTGAACTAAACCAAAAATATTGCTTTGAGTTCTAAGGAAGACAGTCTCCTTATGATAAGAGAACACAATCCTAAGCTAGGATAAGGATTGAAGTTTGTATTGGTTAAGGATTCAAATCGACTAAGGATAAGCATTTGAGTCTCGATCAAACTCTAACTGCTAATCTATTAAGTAACCAAGTTGTTATTTTATCTTTTACAGAAAATGCACATACACAGAAGTTAAGCATATTTGAGAGCAAAAAGAGCAAGTCTGATTTACAAGCAATATATTAGATACAAATGTGCACGTCTGAAGCTACATGAACTAAGATAGAAGAACCAGTTTCATCATTACGTTTATTCTAAGTCTAGTTCAATTGTAGTAGGTTTTCATATTGTACCTTTCAGCTTTTATAGAAGCAATTGTATTAGGTACTCTGAGTATTCAAGTTAGAGTTAACTTGAAAGTGTCGCAACAGTTGAGGCTGTGTGCCACACTGGAATTAGAGTTAATCCTTAGGTTTACAAAGAGTTTTGTAAATATTATTTTTGGCTCAGTGATTTTAGTGGAGTTTGGGAAAATCCTACTGAGTAGTAGGTCGTAGTTTTTTCACCTTTTGAGCCAGGTATTTTCCACGTAAAAATCTTCGTGCACTTTACTTTCAATATTTATTATTTTGCAAACTGATGTAGTTAGAACACTTAGAAGAATCTGATTTTTCTAAAGCGAAAATTAGGTACCACACAAATCATCCCCTCTTATGTGGTATTATCGTTTGTAACATCACTAGTAATTCATGCACTTACTTGTTAACTTGAAAATGTCATGTGTTTCCTTCTTATTGGTTATATTTGTATTTAGGCTTCCCTTATGCTAGTTAATTGAAGTTGATATTCCTCATTTTCCAATTGTTGTTATTACTCACGTGCTTTCTGCTTAGTCTTTTATTGTTGCCCACATGTATATCATTGTCCATTGTTGCTATTTGTGTATTTTCTACTTTGCAATTTTTGTTATCGGTATTTCTATCATCTGGTTGGTTCTATCATATGTACATTTGGAAGGATGGGTTGAACGAACGAAGGGTGTTGTCGTGCTAATTGATTTGTCACATAAATTATTTATATATGGCGAGGAAGAGATAGAAGCACGAAGGATGTTACGTCCATTTGATTTGATATCTTGGATACACTTCTTATACCAGAAAATAAGGGCGTACATAGGTCGGGTTGGTTCGAATTTTACAATTATCAAACCAAACCAATTGTGTCGCATTATTAAATCTAAAGACCAAACTAAACCAATAAAACTCGGATTTTTCACTCTCGGTGTTTTTCAAATTTTCTCGGGTTTTCGGATTTTTTGGATTTTTTCCCGGTAAAATCTTCATAGAACAAAACATATAAACTGTACTCAAAATATTTCTTTAATCCTAGTAAGATACAACTATATAAAGTATTTTTTCAAGAAAATATACAAAATATGAGATGTGTCATGGAATTATGTTAAAATATTCAATAATAAAGACAATAACATTATGTAATATAAATATTGCTAATTAAAAAGTCATAATAAAAATAAACATAATCTAAAAATGTTAAGTCATGCTAAAATAAGTAGAAATAAGTAGACTAATAAGGGAGTATTAATTACATAACTAAACGCTAAAGAAAAAATAAAAATAGATTATGCATTTTTATCTGAATTATTGTAAAATAAAAAATAGATATTCAATATATTCATGTTCGTAGTATTGAATTGAATGTCTTTTATTGGCATTAGTATTGATTCAGTCAAATTGACTATTTATTTTTTTCTAGCCCATATACATAATTTATGCATTGATTATACATATTTATACACATATTGTACCTTAACTATGAATATATTATACATCCGCGGGCTACTTTTAGTTTAAGATATTAGAAGGTCGTCTACTAGGTTAATTCTTCTAAAAGAACACAATTAATAATGAAGATCTGAATAATTAAGATTTGAACTTTTTTTTTTTTTGGTAATTAAAATTTTTATTAATCACCAAAAGGATGCCTTACATAATCATAGGACAGTTTGATCTCAACTGCCTAGCAAAACTGGAACATGAAGTATCTATGCTACTCTAATTATTCAGCATTTATAACATGAAATGCTGAATATATGAACTAAGCCTAGGAGGAGCTCGAACATTACAGATATAGGCTAGACTACTTAGAAGTTTATCACAATTACAATAGATGTTTTCAAAGATTCTCGCATTTCTTTCTAACCATATACTATACAGCATTTCTGAGTGAGAGCTCGGACAGATTTCCCTTTAGACTGCATAATGATGCATTGACAGAATTGTATCCAATCTTGTCCAGTGAATTCATCAGTTCTCAGCCATTGCATTGTTTGATATCTCAACTGGGAAGCAAAGGAGCAATGCAAAAATATATGATCTCTAGTCTCCAACTCTTGTTGACACATAACACAGACACCTGACATGTTCAAATTCCATTGTAACAGTCTGTTTTTGGTGGGAAGTTGATCCTGCAGTAATAACCATAAGCTGAAGATAGCTTTAGGTCTAGCAGCATTTTGCATTACCAGATTCTTCCATGAAACTCTAGTTGATTCTCCAAGCAGCTGCAAATATACTTTCCTTATTGTGCAGTCAGTATCATCTAGCAGTTGATGCTGCTGTAGCAGTTTAACACCTTCCACAATTTTCCTTACCATCCAGCTAGCATTAGCTGGGATATTAAGGCTTTCTAACTGGTGCTGTTTGACATACACAGTGTGAATCCACTTCACCCACAGCAAGTCTTTTTTATGAGCTAAGTCCCAACCTAGTTTAGCTATTGCAGCTCTATTCCACTTTGAGATATTTGTTAAGTTTAGACCTCCAACAGATTTAGGCATACAAACTTTCTCCCAAGCCACATATGCTTTCTTTGTGACAGTAACAGACCCTGACCAAATATAAGTTCTGCATATAGTCTCCAGCAGCTTAGCAACTTTTGATGGCATGATAAACAATTGAGCCCAATAAGCTTGAACTCCAAAAATAACTGACTGAACTAACTGACATCTGCCTGCATATGACAAGTATCTTGCTGTCCAGGAAGTAATTCTTGCAGTAATCTTATCAACCAGAGGTTGCCATTGAGCAACTGATAACTTTTTGGTAGTTAAAGGGACTCCCAAATATTTGAAAGGAAGGTCCCCTTTAACATAGCCGAGAAGATCAAGAATTTGTTGTTGAATCTCCATTGACACCCCACCAAAATACACAACAATTTTGTGTAGATTAGCTTTAAGACCAGTAGCAGCAAGGAATTGAGCAAAGAGTAAGAACATGGAACTTACTGATTGAGGCTCCCCTTTAACAAATAATAACAAGTCATCTGCAAAACTCAAATGAGTGATTCCCAACTTCTTACAGCCTGGATGATATGTGAAGCTTTTAGTATGTTTTAATTCTGCCAACGATCTACTAAGATATTCCATTATAATAGCGAACAGGAAGGGAGATATTGGATCTCCTTGTCTCAATCCTTTAGCAGCTTGAAAAGGCTTTGTTGTTTCACCATTAACCACAACAGTATAGCTAACAGTTTGAACACATTCCATGATCCATCTAATAAATCTGCTAGGAAAATCCAGTTCTTCCATAATCTGTTGTAAACTGCACCATTCCACTGAATCATAAGCTTTTTGAAGATCAATCTTGATCATACATCTGGGAGAGATATGTGATCTGGAATACTGTTTTATTAGCTCATGAGCTAATATCACATTGTCTGCTACTCTTCTTCCTGGTATAAATCCAGCCTGAGAACTGCATATAATACTACTCATAACTTTTTGGAGTCTATTAGCCAAAAGCTTGGAAATAATCTTATACAAGACTGAGCAACAAGCTATTGGCCTAAACTCTTTCACTGTTTGAGGATTAGGTACCTTAGGCAGCAAAGTGAGAGTTGCACAATTAGTAGGTCTGTACATTTTGGAGGTATGAAAGAAATTCCTGACAGCTAAAATAACCTGGTTACCAATGATATGCCAGGATTGTTTGAAGAACATGGCATTGAAACTATCAATCCCTGGAGCTTTATCATTTCCAATACCCTTCAAGCTGTCAATTATCTCTATTTCAGTTATATCAGCTACAAGATCCATCCTTTGTAATCGAGATAATTTTGGTCAATTTCTCATATATATCTTATTCACTGCTGGAAGTGAGTTGGCTGTAGTTCCCATTAGAGCTTGATAGAAATCCCTAATCTCCTTCTTCAAATCTGCAGGATCATTTATCTTCAGGCCTCCTTCTGTGGAGAGTTCAATAATCTTCTTATGTTGGCTCCTCTCCTTCATGACTGCTGAAAAGTATTTATTGTTGGAATCCCCTAGTTTGATCCATTTAGCTCTTGACTTTTGCTGCATAACTGACTCTTCAATTAATGACCATTTCTCTAGCTGCTGTGCCATAGATTTTGCTCTTTGCTGAAGTGTGTCTGAGTAAGAGATATCCATTTGATGCTGCACTTCTTCCAGTTCTTTCCTGCTGCTTTCAATCTTCTGAGAAATATTCTTAAAATCTCTAATATTAAGAGATTTTAAGTGAGGTTTGAGAGACTTAAGATTATTCCATACTCCTTGAAGAGTATTCTGCTCCTTGCCATTCCAGTAATTTGAAAGAATAACATGAAATTCCTTGTGCTGGATCCAAACATTAAAGAATCTGAATGGTGTTTTCCTTGTAGCTGTGTCTGTTGTAAGAGTTAGTAACATAGGATTATGATCAGATATAAGGGGATGACCATATACAGTATGCACCTGGTTCCACTTCATCTGCCATTCAAAATTACCAAACACTCTATCCAATCTACTACATATTCTATCATTACCACTTTGTTGATTAGACCAGGTAAAAAAATTTCCCTCCCAAGGTAGCTCAACTAGTCCTGATTGCTGAATGCAATTATTAAAATCAACAAGGTCCCTTTGTTTCACTTGTTGGCAGGATTGTCTCTCTTTGCTGGATAGAATTGCATTAAAATCCCCTGCAATAATCCAAGGATCAGTAATACCAGCTGATAAGTTCAGGATAGAATTCCACAGCATCTTCCTCTGATCACAATCATTAAATCCATAAACTACTGAGAGCCAGCAGATAACACCACCAGTGATATATTGAATTTGACAATGAATGATCTGAGCCTCCTCAAGATATCCAGTAACCACTACTTTTGTAGGATCCCACAGAATCCAAATTCTCCCATTGATTGCACCACTATAATTAGTTATCATGTTCCAGTTAGGCAATAAAAAACTAGCTATTCTACTAGCATTGTGTTGTTTAACCTTAGTCTCTATTAGTCCTACCAGGTCAAACTTATTATTCCTAAAGTAATTTTGAGCTTCTTTTTGTTTAAACCTTTTATTTACACCTCTAATATTCCAAAAGATCCACTTCATTGAGTTTTACTTGTTCCCCCTTCATCCAGGGGGTGAACAACCCACCTAACTGACCCAACTTCAAATCTGTTAGACATAACAAGAGGAGATAAGGGAGGGAAATTGGTTATGTTAAAGACTGGAGAGTCTTGAACAACTTGTTTCTGTCTGTCCCCAACATCAGCTGTAGCTTTGGTGCTTGTCTCCTTAATTACCTCTTGACACTGGATGTGAGGCATCTGGTTGTTTTGGACTATTGTAACTGGTGCTTTCACTCTCCATTCTTGTGTCGCCTTACCTTTCTGTGTAGGTTGAGCAGCTTTAGTTAAGCAATTGTGTCCAACCTCCAAACATTTCTCACAGTACAAAGGTTTCCACTCATAAATCACATCATGTATGAAACTCTTTCCATTTGGATCTAAAATCTCTATTTCATTAGGTAACTTTTTTGACACATTTACCTCAATGAGCACACGAGCATAAGAGATTCTGGATTGTTTAGTAGTGCATTCATCAGCAAATATAGGTTTACCAAGGACACTGGCAATCCTACTTAAAGACTTGCTGCCCCAACAAGACATTGGTAAGTTAGGAAACATTAATCATAAAGGAATTTCTGAAGGGAAAGCTGCCTTGAAATCAAAATCCACAGACCATTGTTTCAAAATCATGGGTCTATTGGCAATAGTATATGGTCCTCCACACAGTATTTCCTTAGCATCTTCATTGGAACTGAATTTAACAATATAATAACCCTCATCATGATAAAACAGTTCAGGTTCAGGAACATGTGACCAATGGAGATTAATAAATCTCTTCATTCCATTATACCCAGGGCTATTACCTAACACAAATACAACCAAAGCACTTTTCCATTTCACTTCTTCCTCCTCCACTTCTTCCTTCACCAATTAACCAACTGGTTTGCCATTAACAAGCGTAGGGGGAATATATTCTAAGAACATACCATTTGCAGCAAGTCTGTTACTCTGGAAGAGACTAGTCCACTGTTTGGGTGGATCTAGTTTTGGACCTTCCTCTGTAACAGCCTTTGGTGGATCAGCTGGTGTTGATTGTTGCATGCAGATCTGGACTCCATTCTCCAGCTCCATCAAACCAGCAACTGACTTGATTGAAGGCTCTGTACTCTTCACATCTGCTATTGGAATCACTGAAACACCAGATGGTTGTGGATCTGTTGATATTTGAGGCAACGGAACAGTAACCACAGTAGGATTTAATGGAACAGTAGTACCTACCATCGGTACAGTAGTAACAGCATTTTGGAGTACTGTATTACTCGCATAGATTGGGACTAATTCCTTTCTTGGGCGACCTCTCCTCTTTGCCATAAAAACTTCTGCTAGGTTTACTTACCTTAGCAGATGCAATGGAGAAGAAGAAGATGATGAACAGTGTAGAAGATGAAGAGAAAAGTAGAGAGAAGACGGAGCTTCTCTCTCTAAGTCATTTTTTTACCTACGGAATTTTTCATAAGATTTAAACTTAAAAAATTAAACGCACTTAATGTCTGAGATCTAAATAATTATAATTCAATCCTCCATTAAATGCAAACGGATGAGGCCTAACCATCCTTATTCTTTTTCAAAGTTGAACTAGAGAAATACATATTAATGTAACGTGTGAGTCAACTAGAATTAAAAGAAAAAGATGATGCCTTAAATTGTTATGAAGCAAAATCTATTCTAAAGGATACTTGCATTAATTATTTCCGAATAGTATAAGTTACTTTTTGTCCTTGGTCAAAGTATATAATAATACTTTAACATGTCACTGGTCAAGAAAAATTAATAACAAACAAAATTTATTAAAGAAATTATTCTATTTGCATTCAATTGTATTTTCACTTCTCAAGAAAAATAACGATTTTTTTAATTACTGATAATACTCTTATTGCATTGAACCAATAGAGCTAAACTTAGCCTTTTATAACCAAACTGGGAAAGTTTTTTATAATAATTTTCGACATGTTAAATCAATAATTATTTACCATTACTTAAAGAAAATAACATTCTACTTGTCGAATCAAATAAATTTTATTTTTTCACATTCAAGAAAAATATTGACAAACAAAATTTATTATAGAATAACTATTATCGCATTAATTTTTTCCCGGAAGTTATCGTATTTCATCATTTGAATCAAACTTGATTTTTATCCTCTATAATTGTATTGAAAAAGAATATTCGATTGAAACGTGTGACATAAACAATATAAATGCTACAAAGATGAAATAATCCAATAAGATAATGTTATCACAATTTATTATTATAAAATCATGTGTTTTTATGTAAATGCCATGAAGCAGTGTTCAAAATATGACTTGGCGTTGGTTAGTGCTAACCCTAATTTTCCAAGCTATAAGTATTTGGGAAGTTAAATTAAAAGGTTGTTCTAATCTTTTTATGTCAAAATTTACCATGAGAAATTTTATTGAGAAAATGATGATATTTGTTAGCCATATATGGGAATTTGAGAAGGAATAAGATTGACATTAAAGTGTGAGGGAAAATACATTATATAAGGAAATAAACATTTAAAACCCGAAATGCAGAAAATATTTAGGGTTTATTCATCTCTTCTTCTTGCCAAAACAAAGGTTTTCCTAGTGGGATGTATGCTATATTTTTTATGTTGCGATATATACTATTAATCATGAGTTTGGTTTAGACATAGTATTTATTATGAAATAATTGTTTGTTCAGTTTTAATAAAATTTTAAATAGATCATATAATAGTCTGTGTCCTTTGCTTACATAGTAGATGATTTAGTGTATAGAGTTTAGCTTATACATGGAAGATTAAATCATCGGTTCTTATAAGTTTAAAGTTTGAGTTCACAATCTAATGATGGAATTGAACAAACCATCAGGAATGATTGTAGCACAAGATTAAATACAATTTATCTTGATTATTGGAATGATTTAATTCCAGCTTCTTGTTCTACTACATTTTCTATGTATTGAACGGACCAGGTAGAGATAAGTATTTTATACTGACTTAATAAAATAAACTCTCTAGCCATAAAATTTACTTATACTCTTAATCTTGATATAATTATTATTAGCTATGTATAATATTATTTTTTTAATTTATTAAAAGGCAAGATTCTTTCGTGGGTCAATATGCCTGGTAATTTGGATAATAATAATGTACATTGGCGAAGTAACAGTTAGTTGATGGAATCCATGTCTCGGTTTAGAGATTGATGATACACCTTTATGAAAGCTTATAAGTTTTCATGTGTAAACCCGGCCGGTGGATTTTGTATCCGTCACATGAAATAAGTTAAGTAAAAGTCTAAAGAAAATAATCAATAAATTAAATCGTCAGTAATTTAATTTAATTGATTCGTATCTGAATCTTAATATGGGGAGTTAAATAAGATTTAATGGATAAATTTCGAAATTGAATAAGGAGTGCAACTATGAAGTTTTAGTGGAATAATTCATAATTAATTATGGTAGATATTAATTTCGAAAATTATAAATTAATTCCACAATTGGAAGACTTGTTAATTAAATACCGTGGTCTCTACTGTGCCTAATTAATAGGAAATAAAGGAATCTTTTTTTTCTGGTGGAAAAGAAAATCCAACAGGTTTTGAAAAGAGTATTAACCCTTAAAATTTGTGCTATAAATACATAAGGTTTTCCACCTAGAAGGAGAGGTACATGGTGGCTGAAATTTTCAGCCAAGTTTTCCTAGAAATTTCTCCCACACGAAATTGCTATTTCCGGTTATTATTTGGGTAACATAGTAGAAGACCGTGGAGCGTTCGAGAATCACGATTGTGCGGGTGATGGAGTTCCATTAAGAAGTTATGGAACAGAAGGCTCACGTGGTAGAAGAGATATGTTCACGCTTCAAGAGGTAACCCGTGAAATCTCGTTTATGCTAGTTGTCCAGATTACATGTGATTTTGATACTGAGATTGCTTCTGCTGCTTATTATAGTCCATACTGCTCACGTGATACTGCTTATTAAACTGGGATCGTTTAGATGAGTTTTTTGGAGGTTTGACGGATTAAAATGTGATTTACATACGAAAGGTCATTCTTTCTATCATTTTATTTATGTCTAATCTGGAACATGATAACACATGTTGATTTGACATGAATTGATATATGATAAAAAAAATACAGGTCATATTTTAAATTCTTAAAAAAAATTTAAAATAATAATTTTCTAAATTTGGTCGCAACTTTTGAAGATTGTGACTTTAACGATCTCGAATTGATATGAAATTTGGTAGATTTATCATAAACAGTTCAATAAACAATAATCACTGCTATGCAGTGTAAAATATTAATTTTAGTATTTTAAGACTGTTTAAATGGGGTATTGAGCATTTTTTTTAAATTGTGGAACTTAATACTTAGAGAAAAGTTTGTGGTTGTGATAAAGTGGTGATAGGAATTAACTCCTATGGTCTTCATTTTTTATTTATAGTGAGATAGTAAATTTACGCGTTGACATTAGGTCTTCCCCCATATCGGATAAATTTATTATGAAATCACAGGATATAGTTACTAGTTATTGATAACCTATGTTACGCGTTGACTTTAGGTCTTCCTCCATTTCGGATAAATTTATTATAAGCCCACTAGGTGAAATACTAGTAATTGATATCGTTTACTTACTCTCCATCTGAGTATACATGTTGGGTCAATGGAACTAGAGCTATTAAAATAATGTTCACTTGACTTAAATTAACAGTATACTCTCCATCTGAGTTGAGTCTGTTTTAATTATTTGAGTGAATAATCTGGCATTGCATATGTATGTTGCATGAATAGTTCTTTTCCCATCGAAATTGCTATTCAAGATGCATGACATATATGTGTAGTGTGTTTGAATTTTCGTATTAAAAAGTTATATACAATTGACTGAAAATAACAGTATGCTCTCCATCTGAGTTGGTTCTATTTATTTTTGAATTGTATAATTCTTGTATTATATAATATACTTTGCATGAATGATTCTTTTCCCATCGAAATTTATTATTCCAGATGCATGTATGTATATAAATATTGAATGCAGTCTGAATTTTACTATTCAGTGTTTTGACTTATTATGATCTATTTAATGTTTTTATCTCAACTCCACAATGATTTTATGCAACTGATCGTATTACTTGTTAATTATTTTTTTAGTGATAAGGCATTAATTTTAAGGATGCAATATATGTACTTTTGTTAGAAGGAATTTAATTCCGGTTTCTGGGAAAAATAAGAGATGGATATTTGTTTTATTTTTCGAATAACTCTTGAGTTATTGAGCTTAATAAATTTCTTGTCTATTGTGGTACATGAATGCATGACCTTGTTAATGTATATTGATGTCTCTCCTGAAACAATATTAGTCTACCTCATAAAAGAATATGTTTTTCAAAATTGAGTAAAACTTATCTGTGCACTTTTGTCTAAGTCATATTAATCTGGATAGGATTTTAAGTTGGTCAAGGATGGACCTTAAGGTTCATTGAAAGTAGATGCACTACCAACTTGTGGATCCTATTTGGAAGAAAATTTGACTAAAAGATGTTTCCTTTTAAAAGGAAATAAAACTAGTGATAAGTTAGAATGAATCCTTTCTGATTTGTATGGTTGAATGAACATACTCGTAAGAGATAGATTTTGAGTATTTTGTGACGTTCATAAATGATTACTCAAAATATTAATATATTATTTAATGCACTGTAAGTCTTAATGAATTAATTAATTCAAGATTTTTAAGACTTGAAACGAAGAAGCATCAAAAAAATATATTAAGTTACTACAATTTGATTGTAGTGGCGAGCACATCTCTAAAAAGTTCTTTTGTTACATATCAGAATAAGGGAATACATCTCGATTGACTACACTGTAAACTCCATAATAGAGTGGTGTAGTAGAAAGAAAAAATAAGTCTCTTTTGGATATGGATATACTAATGACGCGTTATTGAAATTTGCCTTATTTGTTTTGGAATATTTCCTGGAAACTGCAAATTACATTCTGAATTTAGTTTCTTCTAAGTTAGTACCTGAGACATCTATAGAACTGTGGACTGAATGTAAGCTCGGTCTATGGCATGTTCAGATATAGGATTGTCCCACATATGTGCTGCAAGGAAAAGCAGATATGTATGTTAGACTAAGAATGGATAGGTGCATGTTTATCGAATATCCAAGAAAACGAATGGAGCTTTATTTTATTGTCCTAAAGAAAATAAGGCAATTGTTAAAACAATTGCATTTTTCTAGATAAGGACTGTTTAATAAAATATGTTCATAGAAGTAAACTATTTTTACAGGAACTGAGGAACTGGGCAAAGAAATAACTAGATGTTCAAGAACATCAAAACGTACACGTGAGAATTGACGTTCCATTGCGTTTAAATAGTAGAAGAACATTAATAGACATGATATGCCTTTATCGAGTGGGAATGATGTTTGAACATTAAGCACTACAGTAAGAAGTTACTAATATTTTAATGTCGTGAGGTAATGAAGGTAATATTAGTAGTACTTCATCGTAGTGGGAGAAAGCTAAATAAAATCATAGTTCCGTGTACATTCTTGGGATAGTTTCGGTAACTGGATCCCTGAAGAGTTTAATACCAAACTAGATAGTTACGACAAAGCACTACTGGACAAATATTGCATCAGATATAACTTGGCAAGATTCTTTAACAAAACCTTATTTGGTGAAGACTTTTAATAGTCATGTAAAAGAATGCCTGAGAAAGTTGTAGATGCGTGGTTATGAGTCTAATTGGGAGATTGTTGGGGCATATACTATTAACCATGCATTTAGATACAGTATATTCTAATAATTATTATGGTTAAAAGTCTAAGTGGGAGATTGTTGGGATATATACTATTAACCATGGCTTTGGTTTAGATATAGTATTTATTATGAAATAATTGTTTATTCAGTTTTAATAAAGTTTTAAATAGATCATATAATAGTCTGTGTCATTTGCTTATATAGTAGATGATTTAGTGTAGAGTTTAGCTTATACACGGAAGATTAAATCATCGGTTCTTATAAGTATAAAGTTTAAGTTCACAATCTAATGATGGAATTGGACAAACCATCAGGAATGATTGTAGCACAAGATTAAATATAATCTATCTTGATTATTTGAATGGTTTAATTCCAGCTTCTTGTGCTAGTACATTTTGTATGTATTGAACGGACCAGGTAGAGATAAGCATTTTATACTGACTTAATAAAATAAACTCTTTAGCCATTAATATACTATTAATCTTGATATAATTATTATTAGCTATGTATAATATTATTTTTTTGATTTATTAAAAGGCAAGATTCTTTCGTGGGTCTATATGCCTGGTAAATTGGATAATAATAATGTACATTGGCGAAGTAATAGTTAGTTGATGGAATCCATGTCTCGGTTTAGAGATTGATGATACACCTTTATGAAAGCTTATAAGTTTTTATGTCCCGGCCGATGGATTTTGTATCCGTCACATGAAATAAGTTAAGTGAAAGTCTAAAGAAAATAATCAATAAATTAAATCATCAGTAATTTAATTTAATTGATTTGTATCTGAATCTTAACATGGGGAGTTAAATAAGATTTAATGGATGAATTTCGAAATTGAATAAGGAGTGCAATTATGAATTTATAGTGGAATAATTCGTAATTAATTATGGTAGATATTAATTTCAAAAATTATAAATTAATTCCATAATTGGAAGCCTTGTTAATTAAATTGTGGTTCCTACTGTGCCTAAATAATAGGAAATAAAGAAATCATTTTTCTGGTGGAAAAGAAAATCCAACAGGTTTTGAAAGGGTCTTAACCCTTAAAACTTGTGCTATAAATACATAAGGTTTTCCACCTAGAAGGAGAGGTACATGGTGGCTGAAATTTTCAGCCAAGTTTTCCTAGAAATTTCGCCCACACGAAATTGCTATTTCCGCTTATTACTTGGGTAACACAGTAGAAGACCGTGGAACGTTCGAGGATCACGATTGTGGGGGTGACGGGGATTCCATTGAGAAGTTATGGAACAGAAGGCTCACGTGGTAGAAGAGATATGTTCACGCCTCAAGAGGTAACCCGTAAAATTTCATTTATGCTAGTTGTCTAGATTACATGTGATTTTGATACTGGAATTGCTTTCGCTGCTTATTATAATCCATCATTCTATCCCAGTAATTTCAGTTCTAGCATTTAAATGAAGAAATTGTAGGGTGTAATTTTAAATAAATCTTACGAATTGAATTAGTCTAGCCAATATGTTTTAGATACTAGATAATGAAATTAAAAAAATATTTTTTGTATTTTTTTTATCTTTTGCTAAATTTATACACTTTCATGCATAGAAACAAAACTCAATAAGAATTTTGCCGATTTATTCGGTTGGCAGCTACTAACCTGCGAGAGTTTCATTTTGTTAAATGCTAATTAACAACGAAATTGATTGAAAACGTAAAAACAACGTAATCCCGTTTATTCTTACTTTACTTCTCTTTCTCGAGCACAAACACGTCTCTCCATCGCTTTCTTGCGGTCACCGGTCACCTCTTTAACCCCCTTCTCCGCACCCTTAACTTTTATTATTAAAAAATACCCAGAAAGCAACCAGGGAAAAAAAGATACCAAAACCACGAGAATTAATTAAAAAAATAATAATTTGTTTTAAATTTTTGAATAAATCTCTGGATGTTTTTTGGTCTCTATTAAAATAAAAGAGAAATGAGTCAGGAATATGATGATTTTCTCTTGATTATTATGTATTTTATATACTTACGTAAAAAGAAAGACCATTTTTCTCTAGTTTGTATTCTTTTTAATTAATTACATTAGGGAAGGCGATGGACAAAAACGAAAACGATATTATTAATAAATTTGAACTTTCTACCTTAACTGCGGAAGGCAAATAACTCACGAAATGAGTTAATCTTCAATTCCTAATTTCACGTTTAAGGTAATTGATGTGATATTTTATTCACATCTTTTATTTATAGAAGAACTTCGAATATAATACTATTCTCTATATTACTAGACTACAACACTAATAGTTTTGTTTTACTTTCAAACCTATTAGAGATCAACTATATGAATCAACCCTAATTAAGTAAAATAGAAATACAAGATAAAACCAGTAAAAGTGATACCACTTGTAACAAAACATCTTAGTAGTCTAGTGGTTGTTTGCTTCAAGTATTATGTGAGAGGTTTTGGGTTTGACTTCCCTAGGATTCACAAAATATTTTTTGACTGTTACAATCCTTTTACTAGAAATAATGATGCCACTTATGAAAAATTCTGCGCACGCCACTCGAATCAACATTAACTACCTTGATCTATTTGAACATGTTCATTTTTGTAGTAAATAATTTTATATTCTTTTAATTTGTTTTATTCTATAAATTAAGTAAACATATTGTTTAGTTTTGATGTCTTGCTTATTTTTATTTTTATTTTTTGAATTTATATTTATATGATCTTAATTTAAAAGTGATAAAAAAAGAACATAAGAAAAAAGAGGTGAAGGAGCTAACCTCAACTAAGCTGTAAAGTGGGACCCACAACCTTCCTCCTCCACGCTTATCCTCCTTTCTTCTTCCACCTCTCTCTTTTGTCTTTTCTCTCTCACTTGTATTTTTTTGTATTTAATAATAAAATAAAAATCCATATACATAATACACACACACTACACACACAATTACACAAATCCAGCTGTCTATGTATAAATATGTAAACAACTAATCTGTGGAATGAAACATCCCCCCCTCCCCCCCCCCCCCCCTTCCCCCCATAAAAAAAACCCCTTTTTGTTTTTAATTTATTTTTTTGCAGAAAATCTATTTAAGTAGTTGAAATAAAATAGAGTTTTGGAGAGAGAGATGAGAAGAAGAGAGATAAAGTTGTCCTTCAAAGATTATGCCCCAAAGCATAAGCCAAGCCTTACTTTGATTTTCAGAGAGTATCCAAAGCCATAACTTCTTCTCTTCTTCTTCTTCCAAATAGAAAAAATAAAACAAAAAAATAAATAAGTAACTGCCCTTATACTAGTACAAACAGAAAAACAGAAAAGAAAGAAAGAAAAGAAAAAACTATAGAGATAGGAGAAAAAAAAACATAGTGGTAGAATTTTATTTACATACACAAGAAAAAAGATTGTTCTTTTTCAGTTCATTCATTCCAATCAGCTTCACTTTTCATCTTATCCAATCTGTAAGTTTTCTGTGCTATTTAACTATTTCTTTTTATTTTTAATTGTTTGAACTGTTTTATTTTTGTTGCAATTTATATGTGTTTTCCTGTTTTAAGCATTGAAATGAATGCGAGACTGAATTTTTAGTGAATTTGAGTAAAAGGGTGTTGTTTGATCTGAATTTAGGAGATCTGGGTGTGCTAAAGATAGCATCTTTAATGATTCTTGCATGCTTATTTGATTGAAAGTTTTGATTTTTTAGGGTGTATTCTTAAGTTTTTGATTATGGGTTTTTATCATTTGATTGGTTTCAAGGATCTGCTGACTTATTCAGTTATGTTATGTATTAAAAATTGAATCTTTGTAAGGAGTTATCTTGATCTGGATTATTGGTTTTTTCTACTTGAACCAATGAGCGGTCCATAGATGTTTTTGTGTGTGTGTGTGTGTGTGTGTGTGTGTGTGTGTGTGTGTGTGTGTGTGTGTGTTTTGCCTTGCTGACAAATCCCTGCATTTGCGTTATTGAGATTGTATTTATCCATAAAAAGACATTGGCGTTACTTGGATTTGTTTTAATTAGTGATCAGAACTGATGTTGAACAAAATACAGCTATAAATTTCTTTTTTCCCTGCTTTGGATGATTGAAAATTTCTCTTTTTGTAGTTTCTTAATTTACCCTGAATTTATGAGTTTTGATATTTTCTCTTTGGGGGAAGATTTGTTGTTCTTTATTAATTTTCTGCAGTGGATATCAGTCTTGTGAAGAAGAGCAGGGGGTAGATCCAGATCAGAGCAAGGCCGCGGAACTTGTGCTTCTATTGGTTTGAATCTGGACGACATGTTAGAAGACCGGTCTTGTTTGGTGTCAAGGGATTATCGGACAGAAAGTAACTGGGCGGCTTGCATGAGTTATCGCCTTGATAGGATTGAGGTCCAGCGTGGCAAAAGGCCATTGGAAAATGATGAGAGTGAACATGTGCAATGCAAGTTGCCAAAGCAGTCTGATGCTTTCAACCGAGTGGAAGGAGTGGCTCTATCCTTGGGCAATTCTTCAGCATCCCCTGACGAGCAAGCTGGCAATCAGCGTCATGCTGGGGATAATTCTGATTCGAGCTCGCTTATTCATGCCATTGGCCGTGACAACTCCATCAGTTGTCTCATTCGTTGCTCTAGGTCGGATTATGGCGCAATAGCATCTTTGAATAGTAGCTTTCGCTCATTAATTAGGAACGGTGAACTTTACAGATTGCGGCGACAAAATGGTATGGTTGAGCATTGGGTTTATTTCTCCTGCCAGCTCCTTGAATGGGAAGCTTTTGACCCTACTCGCCGCCGTTGGATGCATCTGCCAACTATGAATCCCAATGAGTGCTTTGTGTTCTCCGACAAGGAGTCATTGGCCGTAGGCACAGAGCTGCTTGTGTTTGGAAAGGAGGTATTGGCGCATGTCATTTATCGTTACAGCTTATTGACAAATTCGTGGTCATCTGGAATGCAGATGAATGCACCAAGATGTTTATTTGGTTCCGCCAGCCTCGGCGAAATTGCCATTCTAGCTGGTGGTTGTGACTCACAAGGCAGTATTCTTAGCTCAGCTGAACTTTACAATTCGGAAGCAGGAACATGGAAGACCTTGCCGAGCATGAACAAGCCACGTAAGATGTGTTCTGGGGTATTCATGGATAGAAAGTTTTATGTGATAGGAGGCATTGGAGGAGCTGAATCAAAGCTGTTGACATGTGGGGAGGAGTATGATCTGGAAACAGGAACATGGACTGAAATCCCGAACATGTCTCCTGTGCGTACAGCAAGGAACGATATGCCTGCTACATCTGAAGCACCTCCTTTGGTGGCAGTTGTAAATAATGAATTGTATGCTGCTGATTATGCTGACATGGAGGTGAGGAAGTATGACAAGCAAAACAAAGAATGGGTTACCATAGGACGACTGCCCGAAAGAGCAGCTTCAATGAACGGTTGGGGTTTGGCTTTTCGAGCATGTGGTGATAGGCTAATTGTAATTGGAGGGCCTAGGGCAATTGGTGAAGGATATATTGAAGTAAATTCGTGGGTACCGAGTGAAGGGCCTCAACAATGGAACTTGCTTGGCCGAAAGCGATCTGGTAGCTTTGTGTATAATTGTGCCGTCATGGGATGCTGAAGATATGGAATTTGGCAGCCCCCATGTGTTGTACTGTAGCGGCATTGGATGCCGATAGATACATCATTGGTTTCTGGGGCAACAGGATTCTTGCTAATGGGTAATTTATCCCAACTTCTTTTTTTTTTCTTTTCACAATCTCTTTTTTTAAAAATCTTTTTCAGAGTGGGGGAGCACAAACTTGGCTCAAGATTCAACAGCATAGTTTTCTACGGAAGGTCTTGAGTACAATTTTTCTTATGCTTTTCAACTTCTATCCAAAGTTCCTTTCAATTGAGTTGTCTTCTCCTATTTTCAGTAACATGATATTCCAAAGGTGGCCATCAAATAGCTAGAGATAGATGAAATAACATAAGGGAGCAATACAATGATAGATTTTGATTAGTGTTTGCTAAAGCTTCTCTAGGAAAGTCATAGAACTTGTTCTTTTTGGGTTTCGCGATCCTTAATTTCTTGACTTTGTCGAGGAGAGAAATAAGGTTCTGCAAGGTTGTTCTTTAGCATCTTGGCTTGTGTACTGAGTACATTTATTCTTGCAATTGATGGTCCACAAATTAAGCTTACTTTCAAGACAATTGGTAGCTTTGGAAATGAAGTACTTTGTTCCAACTTTCAGTTTCATACATGTTATCTTAGGAGATCTTTCCTTTATTGTGACAAGTTTCATACTCGCCTGTTTTTTATTTGTGAATACATGAAAAAACAAAGAAAAAAATGGTGTAGGCACTAATTATATGGTGCTTTGATATTAATATCAATTGTTATTTCTGCTTCTTTTTCTTTTTTCTTTGAGCTGGGGGTCCATCAGAAACAACCTCTCTACTCTCTACCTTCACAGGGTAAGTGTATGGTCTGCCGTCAGCGCACACTCTACCCCCAGACCCACTATGTGGAATTACATTAGGTTTTTGTTGTTGTTGTTGCTGTCGAGATGAGAAAGAAAATCAGAAGCTTATGGATGGTAAACCGGCTTTTAAGAGTTGTAAACTTTGACGCGAGATCATAATCTTAGTTGATGCATGGTATTCATGAGGTTTACCTGCTAGTTGTCCAGATTCATTCTTATGAGATTCCACTTTCATGTTTCTTAGTTATGCATCCCTTGTCGGGTATAATTTCCTTTCGTTTTCTCCCTTTTAGCCGTTACCTGAATTCGCGCAGTTTGAATGCGTGTACTTGAATCCTTTTATAGCCATTTATTACGCGATTGCACCTGTACAATCATTTAGCAATTGGTTACACTAGTGTCTTTTGCCAGTAATTACCTCTCTTGCTCTTATACAGTGTAGCTGAAAGCTTGAATTAATTCCTTTTTTGTACTTCTCTTCTGGCACATACTTTCCATGTTCCAAGAGAGGAAAGTATATCCTTTTTCGCATTTCCCTTTTCTGCTTGTCCTTTTAAGCTTATTTGTATACGGTCCTTGAGCCGAGGGTCTATCGGAAACAGTCTCTCTAATCCTCCGGAGTAGGGGTAAGGTCTGCGTACACACTACCTCCCCAGACCCCACTTGTGGGATTTCAATGGGTGGTTGTTGTTGTTGTATATATTCCAACTTTTCCTTTTCTGTAGTGTCAAATTGAATTTAGTACTCATTGGAGATAGACGTCTCTCTAATTTGAGACTTATTTTACTACATTACATATTCCGATAAGGAGGTGTACGCATCCTTACCTCTACCTGAAGTAGAGAGAGGTTTTCGGTAGACATTCGGCTCATTCCACACATAATCAAAGCAGAAAGGAAATAAAGTAGTGAAAAATTCATGAAAAAAAAACCAGTAACAATAGCAAGATAGCAACAAAACCAACGCATAAGCAACATTAGATAGTAGGAATAAGACCAATCGAAGAGAACACTACAACTACTAGTATGGAAAGTGCGTACGCTCTAAACCCGACTAGCCTTTTGCCTTAATTTTTGACCTTCTCAATCTCTTATCAAGGATCATGTCTTCGGTAAGCTGAAAATGTACCATGTTCATCCTAATCACTTCCTCCCGGTTCTTCTTCGATCTTTCTCTACTTCTCCTTAGACCCGTCATGTTCAACCTTTCATATCTCTTCACTGAGGCATTTCCCCTTTTTCTCTTCACATACCATCTCAGCCTCACCTCTCGCATCTTTTCCTCCACGGCCACTTTAACCGATCGCGTATATTTTCATTCCTGACATTGTCTCGCCTAGTATGCTTACACCAACCTCAATATCCTCATTTTCGCTACTTTCATCTTCTGGACTAAGGCTGTTGGGTGTAATGGTTCCGAACCGGAACCGGACCGGAACCCTGGCCCTGCCGGTTCTGCCGGTTCCGGCGGCCCGGTTTCGGCAGTTCCGGTTCCGGCGGTTCCAGGGGACCGTGACGGTTCGGTTCTATACTCGGGAACCGGCAGAACCGGACCCGCCAGAACCGGAACCGGCTCGCGGTTCTGGACCGATTCTGCCGGTTCCAAACAGTTCTGCCAGTTCACAACGGTCATTTTTCAAAAAGAAAATTTTTAAAAAAAAAATTATTTTAGCAACGGCTCTTTGCAAAAAGTAGCCGTTTGGAAGTTTAAAAAATAGCCATTTGACCCCCAAACTTTAATTTAACCCCAAAATTTATATAATTACACTATTTTCTATTTCTCAACTATAAATACCCCCTCATTCTTTCATTTTTATTCACCAATTCATCAATATCTCTCAATCTCTCTCAAGCTCTCTTTCAATCTTTCTAGTGCAAGTGCTTAATTTATTATTGCAAATTCGTGAAAAATTGTGAAGTTGTTGAATTGAAGTTTTCAAGTGTTCAAGTTCAACGATTTTCAATTTTCAAGAAGTTGTTCGTCAATCCGGTAAACTCCTTTCAACTCTTACGTGCTAATAGTAATTTTTTGGGTTTTTAGTTTGCTTAATTCTAATTATTATGGCATTTTCGTTGAAAAAAATGTTCGGTAAAGGAAAAGCTAAAACCGGTGAAAGTAGTGGCCAAAATACTACCCCTCCCCCGACTCCCCGACCTAGAAAAGATAAGTAAGTTGAAAGTAGTAGCCAACCTAGATGTCCTAATGAGCCCTTCGGAATCCTTGATAGTGATCACCCTTGTTTTCAATTTAGCGATATTGATTTTCTACATGATGTAGCAGTAGGTGATAGAATAGACGATGATATTATGAATGTTCTTTATCCTAATGCACCTATATTAGAGGAAAATGAGGATGATGATAATGATGATGAAACCCAAGCTCCAGTAGATTTAGATGATACACCTACTAGTCCTGCTCATAACTTAGGTAACGAACCGGCACTCCCACCTATACAAACTCCCACTTTTAGTAGACAACCTCCTAAACGTACAAAAACATCACTAGTTTGGCAATTTTTTATTCAACTAAGAGAACAAGATAAGGCTAAGTGTAAATCTTGTGGGAAATTACTTGTTCATAGGTATACTGGAGATCGAGGCACGAGTAGTTTAGTTAAGCATATAAAATTACACCCTAGCAATAAGGCTAAATTTTTGCAATTGAAAGCGCAACAAGAGGGGAGGACAAGTGTTGATTCTACAGTTAACCCAAGTACTGGTTCAAATCTAGTTCAACCAGGAATAAACACAGCCACCGGAGGTATGTTATATTACGATCCAAATAAGGATCGTGAAGAATTAGCGACAATGATTACTGTTATGTGTTTGCCTTATTCTTTTGCTTCTAATCCTGCATGGATTCATTATATTAGAAGAGTATTTAATCCTACGTATAAAGGTTGGCCTCGCGCAACAGTTAAGGCCGATATTTATAAGTACAAGCATGAATATAAACAATACTTGCGCTATTTATTTACTCATATAACTAATCGTATTTCTATTACAACTGATATTGGTAGAAGTGGAAATGATTGTGATTATCTAACCGTGACAAGTCATTGGATAGATGAAGACTGGACAATGCAAAAACACATAATTGCATATAGGATAATTGATTCACGGCATACGGGTATGTTTATAGCTAACACTGTTTCAGATATATGCAGATATTTTTGCTTTAGTGATAAAATAATGCCAATTTCTATGGATAACGGTTTTAGCAACAGTAGTGCAATAGGTATGCTAACAAGAACACTTAATCCTGCATTTACTAATATTTTCCATGTTAGATGTATTTGTCATATTTATCATTTAATTGTTGGTGATGGTATGCGAATATTAAACATAGAAATTGAAAAGGTTAAAATGGCTCTTAATTGGTTATTTTATTCAAACCGGAGAAGTAGACTTAGAGAATATTTTAAAAAGTGTGACGAATATGGCCTTAGAGAAAGAAAGGTTCCTAAACCTTGTCCGACTAGGTGGAATTACATGTACGAAAGTTTAGTAGTAGCGTATGAATATAGAAACCCAATTAACGCTACGTATAATTCTCGGGATTGTGGTGAGGAAGATGATGAAATGCTAACTACACAAGACTGGACTAACGTTAAAATTCTTTTAGACTTTTTAGAACATTTTCATGTGGCTACAAATGCTTTTTCTGGCCAATATTATCCGACTATTTCTAACTGTTTAGTTTATATTGCCGCACTTGCTAATTTGTTTGTTGATTTTAACGAGGGAGGGAACATTTATAAACTTGCAATAACTGAAATGAAAAAGAAGTTTAAAAAATATTTTTTTCCAATCCCTCCTATTTTTGGTGTGTCTGTTATGTTAAATCCAACTATGAAATTAGGAGGTCCTCACTTTTGGTATTCTACTATTTATCAATCTTTAGATCTTTCAGAAGTAGAAATTGCTACACTAGCTGATGCGAAAGCATCAATTAAAGTTAATGCTCAAACTGTTTATAATGCTTATAGACAGGCGCTAGAGCATGCTAGGCCTAATATTCCAACCCCTACTTCGTCTACATCACAATCGTCTAAAAGAGCTGCTGGTTTAACATCTCTTAAATCGTGGACGGATTTCATGGGTACTCAAGGTGATAATTTAGATAAAATTTCCCATCTAAATGAGCTTCAAGTTTATTTGTCACAGGGACTAGAAAAGGAGAATCCAGACGGCTCTTTCGACCTTTTGGAATGATGGAAGACAAGGGAAAAGCATTTTCCCGTTCTTGCAAGGATGGCTCGGGATGTTCTGTCGATTCAAGCGTCAACTGTTGCATCGGAGAGCGCTTTTAGTCAAGCAAGACTACAAATAGGTGATCACAGAGCGTCGATGTGGGACAGCTTGGAAAAATCAGTGCTTTTTTGAGATTGGATCCGCGCAGAAAGAAAGAACTTTGCCTAGCAGAATCACAGCCAGAAATAGATGAGGCGTATGAAGAAATGATAGCAGAACTTGCTCAGGAAGCAACTTCACCCGGAAGTGGCGATGAACAAGCTTCATTTCCACCACCGCCAACACAACCACCTCCCAATCTTGAAGGTTTTATGAGATTTGTTAGAAATAATGCATAAATTATGATGTAACTTGTACATTGGCACGTCTTCTTTTAGTTATTTTTCCTTTTAATGGTGGTATTAGTACCATGTTGTGCTCATTCCATTGGGGGAAGGAAGACTAAGAAAGATATGCCATTTTGGTCAATAAATATGCTCTTTATCATATCCTTGAATATCTTTTGTCTCAATATTTCTTTGTCTTTACTTTTATATCAATCCTTGAATATTTATATAACATACAATATATAACATACAACACAATATACTAATTACAACATTCTTTTATCAATATATACTACTTATATACAATTTATACTAATTACTAACTACAACACAATATACACTACTTATATACAATATATACTACTTAAATACAATATACTACTTATATACAAAATATACACTACTTATACACATTATATACTAATTACTAAACACAATATATACTATACTAATAACATAGTACACCATATAAAATATATTTTACAATATACTAATGACTACTATACAAGATATTGATTTTAAAAAAAAAAAAATTTCAGAACCGCCAGAATCGGAACCGCATGGTACCTGGAACCGTCACGGGCCGGTTCCACCTTCAGAACCGCCAGAACCGGAACCGCCAGAATCGTCAGAACCGAAATCGCCAGAACCGGAACCGCAGACCTAAATAAATCCAGAATCGGAACCGGATACATCCCTAATCTGGACAAACTTGTTACAATTCGCAACAGGGTGACTAGCTCGAATCCTGGCCCTTTTGGCTAGTTTGGGACTGTCATGAGGGACATGAGGGGTAAAAAGACCTGATCCAATCAAGACCTTTTTTTAAATGAGAAACTCCCTAGGTGTTAGACCCCTAACTTTTGTCATCGGGAGTGGGCACGGCATTGGCAAGGATTGTGGCGTGATGGCCTTGTCATTGGCATATGTGCGGGTGAAAACTATCATGCGGGTCGACGGGCTGGAATGGGCAAGCAAGGCCAAGACCTTGGGGCGGACAAGGTTTTCTTGGAAGGGCTTGACAAGGCAGCGTTCGGCAAAGTGGGGCGGCATGTCACGGCATGCGCGCCAAAGACAAAGGCATGACATTGGGTTGTGGCAGCTAAGTACGGGCTAAGCTAAGGCGAAGCGGAAATGCAGGTTGACGGCAAAGGCTTTCAATAGCTAGGAATAAGCTATTGGAAAGGAAATACAAACAATGGCACGAGGGAAATGAGGCAGACATGAGGGAAAGGAACATGGCAACGGACAAGGCAGGAAACTAGGGCCAAGGCAGTGTGCGCGGTGCATGGGCGCCGGGCAGTGTACGGGAAATATGATGGCAGCGGATGCGGCGGGCATTGGTATGGGACAATGTCCAATTGACTAAGGCATGGCACGGGCATCCTTGGGCGAAACGCAGCTGGTCAAGAATAGCACATGTGAAGCACATGGAAGCGGTTGGCGGAAGTTCCTTGTTTGTAGGCCATGATCTACCATGTTCCCCCATTATCCCCATTGTGTTGTATAGTGGCCCCAATTCGTGGGCATGATCCTAAGTAGTTGGGGATGTCAACTACAAATTAGGAACATGATGTTAGCTGATGGACAACATGGGTGTCATGGGCGGTTGAGCTAAAGGCCTATAAATAGGACCTTTAGGGCTAAGGCAGAACTTAGCAAGGTAATTGGCAAAGTAAGAACAAGTGAGTTCGGGAATTACTTGCTGGGAGACACGAGGGAAACGTGAGGGAGTTCTAAGTGTTTCAGGAAAAGGGGACTAGGGTTGTGTGACAATCTTAGTGTTTGGCAAAGAATTGACGGAGTCTTCTTAGCCAAAGAGTGGGCTGTGGGCGGAAATTTTTCATAGCAAGAGTGAGGGTCCTTTGTATTATTTTCCATATTAATATAAAGGTTGGGAAATTGTTCCCGTATATGCTTGTCTCATTTAAATTCTGTTTTGCTGCCTAAATTCGTCTAAGTGTCAACTTGTGAAAATCGCAAGTGTTTCAGAAGGCTGAGTCAGGCGGGGCTTGACTGCCGCGCGGAGGTGAACCTCGGCCAGGATTTAAGTGGCTAAAATCACCCCCGTGACAATTGGTATCAGAGCGCGGTTGAGGGCAGATCGTGTTGCAGCGGAGACACGACGTGCTGAACAGATTCGTGGCAGTGGCGAAACGATCAGTGGCAGATTACGTTGGAATTTTTGAAAACATGGCGGGTGGCACAAATGCGGAGCTGCGTCAAAGGGTTGAGCAGTTGGAAACACTGGTTGGGCAAGCTCTCGAGAATGATGATTCTTCTGTTCTTGTGAGAATGGCGCGGTTGAAGGCAGATTATGCGGCGAGGCACGAGACAACGCTGGCAGAAATGGCCTTGGTACGCCAAGAGAATGAAGAATTACGACGGGAGGTGGCTGATCATCGAAGGGCATTGCAAAATTCTGCCCCTAGAAATGATGAGCGCACTAAGTTGAGGATTCCGGAGCCGAAGCCTTATGGTGGTGCAAGAAGTGCCAAGGAACTGGAAAATTTCCTTTGGGACGTGGAGCAGTATTTCCAGGCTGCACGTATAGCCGATGCCGACAAGGTGGTGATCACACCAATGTACTTGACGGACGATGCAAAGGTGTGGTGGCGTACATGAAGTGCAGATGGAGAAGGTTCTGGACTTCCAAGAATTGAGACTTGGGAGTTAATGAAGAAGGAATTAAAATCCCAATTCCTTCCAACAAATTCATCGTGGATGGCACGCGATGGACTGCGTCACTTGAAGCAGAGTGGCACGGTGAGGGAATATGTCAAGGAGTTTTCGTCCTTGATGCTCAATGTAAGTAACATGGCAGAAGAAGACAAGCTGCATTACTTCATGAGCGGGTTGAAGAGTTGGGCGCAATTGGAGTTGAGAAGGCAAAATGTGCAAAGCCTCTCTACTGCCATTGCGGCTGCAGATGCGTTGGCAGACCTGAAAATAGGTGGGGAACCTATGGATACTTCGCTTTCAACGTCCGACGGAAGGAAGGACAAGGCAAGGGAAGGGAAGAGGAACGGGAAAGGCCAAGCATCTGGAGAACTTGTCCAGTTTGTGAGACCGGAAAATCACAAGGGCAAGGATCGAACGGGAAGTTCGGGGGCTGTTATATTTGCGGGGGACCACACTTGAAGAGGGACTGTCCGAGGCAGGCTAAGGTAAATGCGGTCTTAGCGGTAGAGAGGCAGGAACAAGTGGCGGGGGCAAATGGCACAGTGGCACATGTGGGCGCATTGACAGTAGGGGCGTGTCGGGACGACCCCTCGGAGTACGTCAACTAAGACAGTTCGACGAGGACGTCGACTTAAAAAGGTGCGGGTGGTTTGTTAGACCCCTAACTTTTGTCATGGGGCGTGGGCACCGCATTGGCAAGGATTGTGGTGTGATGGCCTTGTCATTGGCATATGTGCGGGTGAAAACTATCATGCGGGTCGACGGGCTGGAATGGGCAAGCAAGGCCAAGACCTTGGGGCGGACAAGGTTTGCTTGGAAGGGCTTGACAAGGCAGCGTTCGGCAAAGTGGGGCGGCATGGCACGGCATGCGCGCCAAAGACAAAGGCATGACATTGGGTTGTGGCAGCTAAGTACGGGCTAAGCTAAGGCGAAGCGAAAATGCGGGTTGACGGCAAAGGCTTTCAATAGCTAGGACTAAGCTATTGGAAAGGAAATACAAACAATGGCACGAGGGAAATGAGGCAGACATGAGGGAAAGGAACATGGCAACGGACAAGGCAGGAAACTAGGGCCAAGGCAGTGTGCGCGGTGTATGGGCGCCGGGCAGTGCGGGAAATATGATGGCAGAGTATGCGGCGGGCATTGGTATGAGACAATGTCCAATTGACTAAGGCATGGCACGGGCATCCTTGGGCGAAACGCAGCTGGTCAAGAATAGCACATGAGAAGCACATGGAAGCGGTTGGCGGAAGTTCCTTGTTTGTAGGCCATGATCTCCCATGTTCCCCCATTATCCCCATTGTGTTGTATAGTGGCCCCAATTCGTGGGCATGATCCTAAGTAGTTGGGGATGTCAACTACAAATTAGGAACATGATGTTAGCTGATGGACAACATGGGTGTCATGGGCGGTTGAGCTAAAGGCCTATAAATAGGACCTTTAGGGCTAAGGCAGAACTTAGCAAGGTAATCAGCAAAGTAAGAACAAGTGAGTTCGGGAATTACTTGCTGGGAAACAAGAGGGAAACGTGAGGGAGTTCTAAGTGTTTCAGGAAAAGGGGACTAGGGTTGTGTGACAATCTTAGTGTTTGGCAAAGAATTGACGGAGTCTTCTTAGCCAAAGAGTGGGCTGTGGGCGGAAATTTTTCATAGCAAGAGTGAGGGTCCTTTGTATTATTTTCCATATTAATATAAATGTTGGGAAATTGTTCCCGTATATGCTTGTCTCATTTAAATTCTGTTTTGCTGCCTAAATTCGTCTAAGTGTCAACTTGTGAAAATCGCAAGTGTTTCGGAAGGCTGAGTCAGGCGGGACTTGACTGCCGCGTGGAGGTGAACCTCGGCCAGGATTTAAGTGGCTAAAATCACCCCGTGACACTAGGTGAATTTGCAAGGATTGTTTTTCAGTTTTTGCAGTATTTGAACTATTTTTGCTAAAAAAGAATGTTTGCGTTTATCAAAGATTTCCAAACTCATGCTTTTAAATCTTTGGAAAACTGAATAACTCCTGAAAGTCGCTTTGAATATTGGAATGATTTAACCAAGACTAATCCATTTTAAAGGTATTCTTTAAGGCGACAACGACGACAATAATAATAATAATAATAATAATAATAATAATAATAATAATAATAATAATAATAATAATAATAATAATAATAATAATAATAATAATAATAATAATTTATTATTACGAAGACTAATAGGGTCATTTTTTATTCAGATAGAAAAGGGTAATTTCACCCATTTCCTCATTTATTTTGTCAATTTTACCAAAAACCTTTGCTTTGCGACTTCTCCTCTTCATAGACTCACCTCACATATTTTTGAAAGAATTTATAATTGGAAAAATGATACTATATAGACGCTAAAAAATTAATAGCCGGAAAATATAATATATATATATATATATTGTATTGTATGTTATATACAAAAGTTATATAAATTTTATCCAGTTTTTCGGCTAGCAAATATAAATAATTTCGAGCGCGGGGCTAAAATTGATAATACCCCATTTTAAATTTTGTATCTTTGGGCTTATACTTTTAACCCCATATAAGAAAGCAAAAAATCAGTTTGTCTTTTGTTTTAAGGGTAATTACATTTTTGACAGCTAAAAAATATATTATATGTTTTGTACATTAAGTATAAGTATACATAACCAATATACATATTTTGCAAACAAATTACAATATACTATACTTTTTGGGTGATCTTTAACTTTTAAACTCAAATTGCCACATGGGCATAATTTCAAGATCAAAGGTTAAAAATATTATTAATTGGGCAAACGAGGGTAACACTGGTTAAACTTCAAGTTATGCCTATGGGACAAAGGTGGGACAAAGATTCAAGACTAACAACTTTGACGAATATTTATATACTTCACCACATATTACATATTTGGGCCACTGTTTGTAATTATTTTAGGTAGTTGGACCAAAAAAAAAAAAAGCGCAATTAAGTTTAAGAAGAATTAATCCAAATAGCCGTTCATCTAACTACTTAAATTAAAAATAACTGGTAGAAGTATAATATATATATAATTTGTATATTATATATATAATCACTGTATAATCTATGTATATAACTATAAAAAGTAAAGAATGAATATCACCTGCTATTTGTGTAAGATCCCGATGATTAATGTGCATCTTATGCTTATGCTGTAAATATTGGATCGGTATAGAGGTCATTAAGGAAAAAAAGATGTGGCAGGGCCAGGACCCAAATCAAGCGAACGGGCAGAGTTCGACTATCTACACCGAATTGGGCTTTAGTGGTACACGGGCTAAACTGTTAATAGTGCCCCATTCAGTTAGGGCAAGTTACATATTGGGAACGGATTTTTACCTTCTTATATCATATATGAAACTTTATTATACTCAATATTTGAGAGTTGAGTTAATTACATTTCAATATACCAAATTACTATTTCAAATCAGGGATATAATTAAGGGTGCATTTATATTAGACATAATAATAGGACCGTATCTTCCCACTTCCCCCTCCCCCCACCCCATCCTCCCCACGTTTTACCTTTACCCTTCACTCCCGTATGTTTAGCGCCTGTTTTGAATTTCACCATTGACCCCAATTAAAAAGCTTTAAAGCTTTGAATTCAAATTTAAATTTTTAATTTTTTTTGATTGGATGTTGTTGTAAATAATTGAGAATATGTTTAAGAGTTTATATCTCAATTTTGCAGGGTTTTGGCTGAATTTTAGATTGAAACTCGAAAAAGAAGAAGGAGAAGAAGACATATATTTAGAAATTGTAGCCAATTTGTAGATAAATTGTAGACTGTTTTTTTGCAGAAGATTTTGTGAAAGCTTTAGTTGTTTTGGATTTGTGAAAATAGAAAATAATGCATCTACAATCAAAATACAAATAATCTACAATTTATCTACAAACTGGATACATTGAATTTTAATATCCCAATTCCCATTTCAATTGTAGCATAATTGGCATTTTCGACATAATTGCATTTTTGATGAATATTTGTAGAAGTTTAGTCATTTTTTATTTGTGAAAATAGAAAATAAAGCACCTACAATTAGAATACAAATAATCTGCAATTTATCTATAAAATATCTACAAACTGGGTACATTGAATTTTTATATCCAAATTTCCATCCAATTGTAGCATAATTGTGATTTTTGATATAATTGCATATTTTCAGAAGATTTGTAGAAGTTTTAGCTATTTTTTATTTGTGAAAATAGAAATTAAAGCACCTACAATCTGAAGATAAATAATCTACAATTTATCTATAATTTCTGGAAATATGTCTTAAAAATTTTAAAACTAAATAATAGGGTTCTTTCTATCAAAGAATCACATGCAAAAATTACATTCCACATTATTAAGCGTGATTAGCAACATTACATACAAGACGGAAAAAAATTTTATGGACGGGATAGCAAATAAGGTGATGAAATACAAAAATGTATACAATATTCTAAAAATCTAAACAAAAAATAAAATTTTTCAATGGGTATAGTTGAAATCCATTGAAAAAATATATATAAGTCAATATACAAAATTTGAGGAAGATTGGAGGTGATTTGGACTGGTTTTGTATCAAAATTCGTAATTAAATCGAGTTCAAAAAAGTCTTCTGCGACACATGTATCACGCATGTATCTCACATACGTGTATACACAGATGTACATGTGATGCTCAGTTGATACTAATATGATAAATATGTGATACACAAATGATATACAGTGTGATACACATATTTTTTTTTTCATGTTCAGCTTTTACTTCAAATTTTCAATTCAAACCACCTCAAAGCTTCACAAAATCATCCTCAAAATTGAGATTCAAGCTCCTTAAGTTGTGCCCAATCTATTCTAATAACACCCACTCAAAACAAAGCAAAAACTTAATATTTTTTTGGTATAAATTGCTAAATGGCTAATTTGGCTAATATTAGTAATATTTTATCAATTGGCCAATTTTTGTAATGAGCTGCTTATAAATGGACATAGCTGGTAATTTCCCTTACATATTTGTCTGGTTGGCCCAAAATAATTACACATTCCCTAGTTAATATGTAAAAATATACACTAATTATGTAAAAAAAAAAGGTATATTTTTTGTATATTATATATTAATATGCAAAAATTTATATTTTGCTGGCTATTATTTTTAGACCGGCTAAACTGTATAATTTTTGCATTCAATTACTCATGGCTCAAACAATATAATGTCTCATCTCTTCTTTTTATCTCCCTTTTTTGTCTATTTAATCTCTGTAACAGAAGCACAGTCAAACTTTCAGAAGATATTACACCAAAATTTATGCTTTTGGTTTGACGATAAATATTTTCCTGTATAATACTTTTATGATGAAGTTCTTTTCTGGTATTTGATAGCTGACATGAAAAGGAGAATCATTCCTTAACCTATGGACAGAAGTTCTTTTTAGAATCGCAACTCTTATTATTATTATTTAATTCAACTAATACATAGGTATTATTGTCAATCTTTAGTAATAAAAAAATATCATCAAACCACTTTCTTCGTATTTTTTCGCCATGTAGGATGTCACAATTTTGTACATAATCAAATAAAGAAATGATCCAAAGAATGTTTTCTCAAGGTAATACATTTTCCACGCAAAGCCATGAAAGATGGTTTCCGTCATGCTTCAGAGATATAAATAAATCACGTTTAAATTTATTTATATAATCCTTAATGTGAAACGTGGTAAACTTTGAGCACTTCTCAGGATAACCTTCCTATTATTTCTTAATGGCATCTATAGGCAATCTAGCGTGTAATAGTTCTATCATAAAAAAGGATACTTTGAAGGGAATTTTGGAGTGCCAAATTTTCTTGGCAGTGAGAGATGAGTTTCTGTTTACTCTAGTGGCCTTCCATATTGATTTACATGAGAATTTACTAGTTTCATTAGCCATTCAAATAGGATAATCCTTTCTATTAGGCTCAATGGTGATATTAAGGATATAATATACAAGGTGATCAAGGAGGATCTTTCTGAGTTTCTGTTTATTCTAGTGGCCTTCCATGCTGATTTGCATGAGAATTCACTGCTTTCTTTAGCCATCCAAATAGGATAATCCTCTTTATTAGGCTCTATGGTGATATTAAGGATATGATATACAAGGTGAGGAAATACTGGTGATACGCCGAGAGATACTGGGAATTCTACGAAGAAGTGCACCTGGACTATAGAGCTCCTCACTCACTAAAAAGAGAAGAGGCCTAGGAGGATCGATACACTTTGTTATCCATCCCATGGACAACTCCTTCTTCTTGCTTATTCTTTCGTTTGAGTGCTGCTTGAGTGAAGAATCCGGTTGACCACTTTCAACCAGACAAAATCATCTGATTGACCAGGCCTCCATAGGGAATGCAGATTCAGCAAAAACCGGTACCAAGATTGAGGAGGATCTTTCTGAGTTTCTGTTTACTCTAGTGGCCTTCCATGCTGATTTGCATGAGAATTCACTACTTTCATTAGCCATCCAAATAGGATAATCCTCTCTACTAGTCTCAATGGTGATATTAAGGATATGATATACAAGGTCATCAAGGAGGATCTTTCTGAGTTTTTGTTTATTCTAGTGGCCTTCCATGCTGATTTGCATGAGAATTCACTAATTTCATTGGCCATCCAAATAGGATAGTCCTCTATATTAGGCTCAATGGTGATATTAAGGATATGATATACAAGGTGATCAAGGAGGATCTTTCTGAGTTTCTGTTTATTCTAGTGGCCTTCCATGCTGATTTGCATGAGAATTCACTACTTTCATTAGCCATCCAAATAGGATAATCCTCTCTATTAGGCTCAATGGTGATATTAAGGATATGATATACAAGGTGATCAAGGAGGATCTTTCTGAGTTTCTGTTTATTCTAGTGGCCTTCCATGCTGATTTGCATGAGAATTCACTAATTTCATTTGCCATCCAAATAGGATAATCCTCTATATTAGGCTCAATGGTGATATTAAGGATATGATATACAAGGTGATCAAGGAGGATCTTTCTGAGTTTCTGTTTATTCTAGTGGCCTTCCATGCTGATTTGCATGAGAATTCACTACTTTCATTAGCCATCCAAATAGGATAATCCTCTCTATTAGGCTCAATGGTGATATTAAGGATATGATATACAAGGTGATCAAGGAGGATCTTTCTGAGTTTCTGTTTATTCTAGTGGCCTTCCATGCTGATTTGCATGAGAATTCACTACTTTCATTAGCCATCCAAATAGGATAATCCTCTCTATTAGGCTCAATGGTGATATTAAGGATATGATATACAAGGTGATCAAGGAGGATCTTTCTGAGTTTCTGTTTATTCTAGTGGCCTTCCATGCTGATTTGCATGAGAATTCACTACTTTCATTAGCCATCCAAATAGGATAATCCTCTCTATTAGGCTCAATGGTGATATTAAGGATATGATATACAAGGTGATCAAGGAGGATCTTTCTGAGTTTCTGTTTATTCTAGTGGCCTTCCATGCTGATTTGCATGAGAATTCACTACTTTCATTAGCCATCCAAATAGGATAATCCTCTCTATTAGGCTCAATGGTGATATTAAGGATATGATATACAAGGTGATCAAGGAGGATCTTTCTGAGTTTCTGTTTATTCTAGTGGCCTTCCATGCTGATTTGCATGAGAATTCACTACTTTCATTAGCCATCCAAATAGGATAATCCTCTCTATTAGGCTCAATGGTGATATTAAGGATATGATATACAAGGTGATCAAGGAGGATCTTTCTGAGTTTCTGTTTATTCTAGTGGCCTTCCATGCTGATTTGCATGAGAATTCACTACTTTCATTTGCCATCCAAATAGGATAATCCTCTCTATTAGGCTCAATGGTGATATTAAGGATATGATATACAAGGTGATCAAGGAGGATCTTTCTGAGTTTCTGTTTATTCTAGTGGCCTTCCATGCTGATTTGCATGAGAATTCACTACTTTCATTAGCCATCCAAATAGGATAATCCTCTCTATTAGGCTCAATGGTGATATTAAGGATATGATATACAAGGTGATCAAGGAGGATCTTTCTGAGTTTCTGTTTATTCTAGTGGCCTTCCATGCTGATTTGCATGAGAATTCACTACTTTCATTAGCCATCCAAATAGGATAATCCTCTCTATTAGGCTCAATGGTGATATTAAGGATATGATATACAAGGTGATCAAGGAGGATCTTTCTGAGTTTCTGTTTATTCTAGTGGCCTTCCATGCTGATTTGCATGAGAATTCACTACTTTCATTAGCCATCCAAATAGGATAATCCTCTCTATTAGGCTCAATGGTGATATTAAGGATATGATATACAAGGTGATCAAGGAGGATCTTTCTGAGTTTCTGTTTATTCTAGTGGCCTTCCATGCTGATTTGCATGAGAATTCACTACTTTCATTAGCCATCCAAATAGGATAATCCTCTCTATTAGGCTCAATGGTGATATTAAGGATATGATATACAAGGTGATCAAGGAGGATCTTTCTGAGTTTCTGTTTATTCTAGTGGCCTTCCATGCTGATTTGCATGAGAATTCACTACTTTCATTAGCCATCCAAATAGGATAATCCTCTCTATTAGGCTCAATGGTGATATTAAGGATATGATATACAAGGTGATCAAGGAGGATCTTTCTGAGTTTCTGTTAATTCTAGTGGCCTTCCATGCTGATTTGCATGAGAATTCACTACTTTCATTAGCCATCCAAATAGGATAATCCTATCTATTAGGCTCAATGGTGATATTAAGGATATGATATACAAGGTGATCAAGGAGGATCTTTCTGAGTTTCTATTTATTCTAGTGGCCTTCCTTGCTGACTTGCATGAGAATTCACTACTTTCATTAGCCATCCAAATAGGATAATCCTCTCTATTAGGCTCAATGGTGATATTAAGGATATAATGTACAAGGTGATCAAGGGGGATCTTTCTGAGTATCTGTTTATTCTAGTGTCCTTCTATGTTGATTTGCATGAGAATTCACGACTTTCATTAGCTTTCAAAATAGGATAATCCTCTCTATTAGGCTCAATGGTGATATTAAGGATATGATATATAAGGTAAACAAGGAGTATCTTTCTGAGTTTCTTTTTATTCTAGTGTCCTTCCATGCTGACTTGCACGAGAATTCACTACTTTCATTTTAGCCATCCAAATAGGATAATCCTCTCTGTTAGGCTCAATGGTGATAAAAAGGATATGATATACAAGGTGATCAAGGAGGATCTTTCTGAGTTTCTGTTTATTCTAGTGGCCTTCCATGCTGATTTGCATGAGAATTCACTACTTTCATTAGCCATCCAAATAGGATAATCCTCTCTATTAGGCTCAATGGTGATAATAAGGATATGATATATAAGGTGATCAAGAAGGATCTTTATGAGTTTCTGTTAATTCTAGTGGCCTTCCATGCTGACTTGCATGAGAATTCACTACTTTCATTAGCCATCCAAATAGGATAATCCTCTCTATTAGGCTCAATGGTGATATTAAGGATATGATATACAAGGTGATCAAGGAGGATCTTTCTGAGTTTCTGTTTATTCTAGTGGCCTTCCATGCTGATTTGCATGAGAATTCACTACTTTCATTAGCCATCCAAATAGGATAATCCTCTCTATTAGGCTCAATGGTGATATTAAGGATATGATATACAAGGTGATCAAGGAGGATCTTTCTGAGTTTCTGTTTATTCTAGTGGCCTTCCATGCTGATTTGCATGAGAATTCACTACTTTCATTAGCCATCCAAATAGGATAATCCTCTCTATTAGGCTCAATGGTGATATTAAGGATATGATATACAAGGTGATCAAGGAGGATCTTTCTGAGTTTCTATTTATTCTAGTGGCCTTCCATGCTGACTTGCATGAGAATTCACTACTTTCATTTGCCATCCAAATAGGATAATCCTCTCTATTATGCTCAATGGTGATATTAAGGATATGATATACAAGGTGATCAAGGAGGATCTTTGTGAGTTTCTGTTTATTCTAGTGGCCTTCCATGCTGATTTGCATGAGAATTCACTACTTTCATTAGCCATCCAAATAGGATAATCCTCTCTATTAGGCTCAATGGTGATATTAAGGATATGATATACAAGGTGATCAAGGAGGATCTTTCTGAGTTTCTGTTTATTCTAGTGGCCTTCCATGCTGATTTGCATGAGAATTCACTACTTTCATTGGCCATCCAAATAGGATAATCCTCTCTATTAGGCTCAATGGTGATATTAAGGATATGATATACAAGGTGATCAAGGAGGATCTTTCTGAGTTTCTGTTTATTCTAGTGGCCTTCCATGCTGATTTGCATGAGAATTCACTACTTTCATTGGCCATCCAAATAGGATAATCCTCTCTATTAGGCTCAATGGTGATATTAAGGATATGATATACAAGGTGATCAAGGAGGATCTTTCTGAGTTTCTGTTTATTCTAGTGGCCTTCCATGCTGATTTGCATGAGAATTCACTACTTTCATTAGCCATCCAAATAGGATAATCCTCTCTATTAGGCTCAATGGTGATATTAAGGATATGATATACAAGGTGATCAAGGAGGATCTTTCTGAGTTTCTGTTTATTCTAGTGGCTTTCCATGCTGATTTGCATGAGAATTCACTACTTTCATTAGCCATCCAAATAGGATAATCCTCTCTATTAGGCTCAATGGTGATATTAAGGATATGATATACAAAGTGATCAAGGAGGATCTTTCTGAGTTTCTATTTATTCTAGTGGCCTTCCATGCTGACTTGCATGAGAATTCACTACTTTCATTAGCCATCCAAATAGGATAATCCTCTCTATTAGGCTCAATGGTGATATTAAGGATATGATATACAAGGTAAACAAGGAGTATATTTCTGAGTTTCTTTTTATTCTAGTGTCCTTCCATGCTGACTTGCACGAGAATTCACTACTTTCATTTTAGCCATCCAAATAGGATAATCCTCTCTGTTAGGCTCAATGGTGATATAAAGGATATAATATACAAAGTGATCTAGGAGGATCTTTCTGAGTTTCTGTTTATTATAGTGGCCTTCCATGCTGATTTGCATGAGAATTCACTACTTTCATTAGCCTTCCAAATGGGATAATCCTCTCTATTAGGCTCAATGGTGATATTAAGGATATGATATACAAGGTAATCAAGGAGTATCTTTCTGAGTTTCTTTTTATTCTAGTGTCCTTCCATGCTGACTTGCACGAGAATTCACTACTTTCATTGGCCACCCAAATAGGATAATCCTCTCTATTAGGCTCAATGGTGATATTAAGGATATGATATACAAGGTGATCAAGGAGGATCTTTCTGAGTTTCTGTTTATTCTAGTGGCCTTCCATGCTGATTTGCATGAGAATTCACTACATTCATTAGCCATCCAAATAAGATAATTCCCTCTATTAGGCTCAATGGTGGTAATAAGGATATGATATACAAGGTGATCAAGGAGGATCTTTATGAGTTTCTGTTAATTCTAGTTACCTTCCATGCTGACTTGCATGAGAATTCACTACTTTCATTTGCCATCCAAATAGGATAATCCTCTCTATTAGGCTCAATGGTGATAATAAGGATATGATATACAAGGTGATCACGGAGGATCTTTTTGAGTTTCTGTTTATTCTAGTGGCCTTCCATGCTGATTTGCACGAGAATTAACTACTTTCATTAGCCATCCAAATAGGATAATCCTCTCTATTAGGCACAATGGTGATAATAAGGATATGATATATAAGGTGATCAAGGAGGATCTTTCTGAGTTTCTGTTAATTCTAGTGGCCTTCCATGCTGATTTGCATGAGAATTCACTACTTTCATTAGCCATCCAAATAGGATAATCCTCTCTATTAGGCTCAATGGTGATATTAAGGATATGATATACAAGGTGATCAAGGAGGATCTTTCTGAGTTTCTGTTTATTCTAGTGGCCTTCCATGCTGATTTGCATGAGAATTCACTACTTTCATTTGCCATCCAAATAGGATAATCCTCTCTATTATGCTCAATGGTGATATTAAGGATATGATATACAAGGTGATCAAGGAGGATCTTTGTGAGTTTCTGTTTATTCTAGTGGCCTTCCATGCTGATTTGCATGAGAATTCACTACTTTCATTAGCCATCCAAATAGGATAATCCTCTCTATTAGGCTCAATGGTGATATTAAGGATATGATATACAAGGTGATCAAGGAGGATCTTTCTGAGTTTCTGTATATTCTAGTGGCCTTCCATGCTGATTTGCATGAGAATTCACTACTTTCATTGGCCATCCAAATAGGATAATCCTCTCTATTGGGCTAAATGGTATTATTAAGGATATGATATACAAGGTTATCAAGGAGGATCTTTCTGAGTTTCTTTTTATTCTAGTGGCCTTCCATGCTGATTTGCATGAGAATTCACTACTTTCATTGGCCATCCAAATAGGATAATCCTCTTTATTAGGCTCAATGGTGATATTAAGGATATGATATTTAAGGTGATCAAGGAGGATCTTTCTGAGTTTCTGTTTATTCTAGTGGCCTTCCATGCCGATTTGCATGAGAATTCACTACTTTCAGTAGCCATCCAAATAGGATAATCCTCTCTATTAGGCTCAATGGTGATATTAAGGATATGATATACAAGCTGATCACGGAGGATCGTTCTGAGTTTCTGTTTATTCTAGTGGCTTTCCATGCTGATTTGCATGAGAGTTCTCTACTTTCATTAGCCATCCAAATAGGATAATCCTCTCTATTAGGCTCACTGATGATATTAAGGATATGATATACAAGGTGGTCAAGGAGGATCATTCTGAGTATCTATTTATTCTGGTGGCCTTCCATGCTGATTTGCATGAGAATTCACTACTTTCATTAGCCATCCAAATAGGATAATCCTCTCTATTATGCTCTATGGTGATATTAAGGATATGATATACAAGGTAATCAAGGAGTATCTTTTTGAGTTTCTTTTTATTCTAGTGTCCTTCCATGCTGACTTGCACGAGAATTCACTACTTTCATTAGCCATACAAATAGGATATCCTCTTTATTAGGCTCAATGGTGATATTAAGGATATAATATACAAGGTGATCAAGGAGGATCTTTCTGAGTTTCTATTTATTCTAGTGGCCTTCCATGCTGATTTGCATGAGAATTCACTACTTTCATTAGCCTTCCAAATGGGATAATCCTCTCTATTAGGCTCAATGGTGATATTAAGGATATGATAAACAAGGTAATCAAGGAGTATCTTTCTGAGTTTCTGTTTATTCTAGTGTCCTTCCATCTTGACTAGCACGAGAATTCACTACTTTCATTGGCCACCCAAATAGGATAATCCTGTCTATTAGGCTCAATGGTGATATTAAGGATATGATATTCAAGGTGATCAAGGAGGATCTTTCTGAGTTTCTGTTTATTCTAGTGGCCTTCCATGCTGATTTGCATGAGAATTCACTACTTTCATTTGACATCTAAATAGGATAATCCTCTCTATTATGCTTAATGGTGATATTAAGGATATGATATAAAAGGTGATCAAGGATGATCTTTGTGAGTTTATGTTTATTCTAGTGGCCTTCCATGCTGATTTGCATGAGAATTCACTACATTCATTATCCATCCAAATAGGATAATCCTCTCAATTATGCTCAATGGTGATATTAAGGATATGACATACAAGGTGATCAAGGAGGATCTTTTTTAGTTTCTGTTTATTCTAGTGGCCTTCCATGCTGATTTGCATGAGAATTCACTACTTTCATTAGCCATCCAAATAGGATAATCCTCTCTATTAGGCTCAATGGTGATGATAAGGATATGATATACAAGGTGATCAAGAAGGATCTTTATGAGTTTCAATTAATTCTAGTGGCCTTCCATGCTGACTTGCATGAGAATTCACTACTTTCATTAGCCATCCAAATAGGATAATCCTCTCTATTAAGCTCAATGGTGATATTAAGGATATGATATACAAGGTGATCAAGGAGGATCTTTTTGAGTTACTGTTTATTCTAGTAGCCTTCCATGCTGATTTGTATGAGAATTCACTACTTTCATTAGCCATGCAAATAGGATAACTATCTCTATTAGGCTCAATGGTGATAATAAGGATATGATATACAAGGTGATCAAGGAGGATCTTTCTGAGTTTCTGTTTATTCTAGTGGCCTTCCATGCTGATTTGCATGAGAATTCACTACTTTCATTAGCCATCCAAATAGGATAATCCTCTCTATTAGGCTCAATGGTGATATTAAGGATATGATATACAAGGTGATCAAGGAGGATCTTTCTGAGTTTCTGTTTATTCTAGTGGCCTTCCATGCTGATTTGCATGAGAATTCACTACTTTCATTTGCCATCCAAATAGGATAATCCTCTCTATTATGCTCAATGGTGATATTAAGGATATGATATACAAGGTGATCAAGGAGGATCTTTGTGAGTTTCTGTTTATTCTAGTGGCCTTCCATGCTGATTTGCATGAGAATTCACTACTTTCATTAGCCATCCAAATAGGATAATCCTCTCTATTAGGCTCAATGGTGATATTAAGGATATGATATACAAGGTGATCAAGGAGGATCTTTCTGAGTTTCTATTTATTCTAGTGGCCTTCCATGCTGACTTGCACGAGAATTCACTACTTTCATTGGCCACCCAAATAGGATATCCTCTCTATTAGACTCAATGGTGATGTTAAGGATATGATATACAAGGTAATCAAGGAGGATCTTTCTAAGTTTTTGTTTATTCTAGTGGCTTCCCATGCTTACTTGCATGAGAATTCAGTACTTTCATTAGCCATCCAAATAGGATAATCCTCTCTATTAGGCTCAATGGTGATATTAAGGATATGATATACAAGGTGATCAAGGAGGATCTTTCTGAGTTTATGTTTATTCTAGTGGCCTTCCATGCTGATTTTCATGAGAATTTACTACTTTCATTAGCCATCCAAATAGGATAATCCTTTCTATTAGGCTCAACGGTGATATTAAGGATATGATATGCAATGTGATCAAGGAGGATCTTTTTGAGTTTCTATTTATTCTTGTGAACTTCCATGCTGAATTGCATGAGAACTTACTACTTTCATTGGCCATCCAAATAGGATAATCCTCTTAATTGGGCTCAATGGTGATATTAAGGATATGCTATACAAGGTGATCAAGGAGGATCTTTCTGAGTTCTGTTTATTCTAGTGGCCTTCCATGCAGATTTGCATGAGAATTCACTACTTTCATCTGCCATCCAAATAGGATAATCCTCTCTATTATGCTCAATGGTGATATTAAGGATATGATATACAAGGAAATCAAGGAGGATCTTTGTGAGTTTATGTTTATTCTAGTGGCCTTCCATGCTGATTTGTATGAGAATTCACTTCTTTCATTAGCCATCCAAATAGGATAATCCTCTCTATTAGGATCGATGGTGATATTAAGGATATGATACACAAGATCATCAAGGAGGATCTTTCTGAGTTTCTGTATATTCTAGTGGCCTTCCATGCTGATTTGCATGAGAATTCACTACTTTCATTTGCCATCCAAATAGGATAATCCTCTCTATTAGGCTCAATGGTGATATTAAGGATATGATATACAAGGTGATCAAGGAGGATCTTTCTGAGTTTCTGTTTATTCTAGTGGCCTTCCATGCTGATTTGCATGAGAATTCACTACTTTCATTTGCCATCCAAATAGGATAATCCTCTCTATTAGGCTCAATGGTGATATTAAGGATATGATATACAAGGTGATCAAGGAGGATCTTTCTGAATTTCTGTTTATTCTAGTGGCCTTCCATGCTGATTTGCATGAGAATTCACTACTTTCATTAGCCATCCAAATAGGATAATCCTCTCTATTATGGTGATATTAGGATCGATGGTGATATTAAGGATATGATACACAAGATCATCAAGGAGGATCTTTCTGAGTTTCTTTTTATTCTAGTGTCCTTCCATGCTGACTTGCACGAGATATCACTACTTTCAATGGCCCAAATAGTATAATCCTCTCTATTAGGCTCAATGGTGATGCTAAGGATATGATATACAAGGTGATCAAGGAGGATCTTTCTGAGTTTCTGTTTTTTCTAGTGGCCTTCCATGCTGACTTGCTTGAGAATTCAGTACTTTCATTAGCCATCCAAATAGGATAATCCTCTCTATTAGGCTCAATGGTGATATAAACGATATAATATACAAGGTGATCAAGGAGGATCTTTCTGAGTTTATGTTTATTCTAGTTGCCTTCCATGCTGATTTGCATGAGAATTTACTACTTTCATTAGCCATCCAATTAGGATAATCCTCTCCATTAGGCTCAATGGTGATATTAAGGATATGATATGCAAGGTGATCAAGGAGGATCTTTTTGAGTTTCTGTTTTTCTTGTAAACTTCCATGCTGACTTGCATGAGAATTTACTACTTTCGTTGGCCATCCAAATAGGATAATCCTCTTTATTGGGCTCAATGGTGATATTAAGGATATGCTATACAAGGTAATCAAGGAGGATCTTTCTGAGTTTCTGTTTATTCTAGTGGCCTTCCATGCTGATTTGCATGACATTCACTACTTTCATTAGCCATCCAAATAGGATAATCCTATCTATTAGGCTCAATAGTGATATTATGGATATGATACACAAGGTGATCAAGGAGGATCTTTCTGAGATTCTGTTTTTTCTAGTGGCCTTCCATGATGACTTGCATGAGAATTCACTACTTTTATTAGCCATCCATATATGATAATCCTCGCTATTAGTCTCAATGTTGATATTAAGGATATAATATACAAGGTGATCAAGAAGGATCTTTCTGAGTTTCTGTTTATTCTAATGGCCTTACATGCTTACTTGCATGAGAATTCAGTACTTTCATTAGCAGTCCAAATAGGATAATCCTCTCTATTAGGCTCAATGGTGATATTAAGGATATGATATACAAAGTGATCTAGGAGGATCTTTCTGAGTTTATGTTTATTCTAGTGGCCTTCCATGCTGAATTGCATGAGAATTTACTACTTTTATTAGCCATCCAAATAGGATAATCCTCTCTATTAGGTTCAATGATGATATTAAGGATATGATATAGAAGGTAATCAAGGTGGATCTTTTTGAGTTTCTGTTTATTCTAGTCAACTTCCATGCTGACTTGCATGAGAATTCAATAATTTCATTAGGCATCCAATTAAGATAATCCTCTCTATTAGGCTCAGTGGTGATATTAAGGATATGATATACAAGGTGATCAAGGAGGATCTTTTTGAGTTTCGATTTATTCTATAGGCCTTCCATGCTGACTTGAATGAGAATTCACTACCTTCATTAGCCATCCAAATAGGATAATCCTCTCTATTAGGCTCAATGGTGATATTAAGGATATGATATACAAGGTGATCAAGGAGGATCTTTCTGAGTTTCTATTTAATCTAGTGGCCTTCCATGCTGATTTGCATGACAATTCACTACTTTTATTAGCCTTCCAAATAGGATAATCCTCTCTATTAGGCTCAATGGTGATATTAAGGATATGATATACAAGGTGATCAAGGAGGATCTTTCTGAGTTTCTGTTTATTCTAATGGCCTTCCATGCTGATTTGCATGAGAATTCACTACTTTCATTAGCCATCCAAATAGGATAATCCTCTCTATTAGGCTCAATGGTGATATTAAGGATATGATATACAAGGTGATCAAGGAGGATCTTTCTGAGTTTCTGTTTATTCTAGTGGCCTTCCATGCTGACTTGCATGAGAATTCACTACTTTCATTTGCCATCCAAATAGGATAATCCTCCCTATTAGGCTCAATGGTGATATTAAGGATATGATATACAAGGTGATCAAGGAGGATCTTTCTGTATTTCTGTTTATTCTAGTGGCCTTCCATGCTGATTTGCATGAGAATTCACTACTTTCATTAGCCTTCCAAATAGGATAATCCTCTCTATTAGGCTCAATGGTGATATTAAGGATATGATATACAAGGTGATCAAGGATGAGCTTTCTGAGTTTTTGTTTATTCTAGTGGCCTTCTATGGTGACTTGCATGAGAATTCACTACTTTCATTAGCCATCCAATTAGGATAATCCTCTCTATTAAGCTCAATGGTGATATTAAGGATATGATATACAAGGTGATCAAGGATGAGCTTTCTGAGTTTTTGTTTATTCTAGTGGCCTTCTATGGTGATTTGCATGAGAATTCACTACTTTCATTAGCCTTCCAAGTAGGATAATCCTCTCTATTAGGCTCAATGGTGATATAAAGGATATGATATACAAGGTGATCAAGGAGGATCTTTCTGAGTTTCTATTTATTCTACTGGCCTTCCATGCTGATTTGCATGAGAATTCACTACTTTCATTAGCCATCCAAATAGGATAATCCTCTCTATTAGGCTCAATGATGAAATTAAGGATATGATATACTAGGTGATCAAGGAGGATCTTTCTGAGTTTCTGTTGATTCTAGTGGCCTTCCATGCTGATTTGCATGAGAATTCGCTACTTTCATTAGCCATCCAAATAGGATAATCATCTCTATTAGGCTCAATGGTGATAATAAGGATATGATATACAAGGTGATCAAGAAGGATCTTTTTCCTGTTAATTCTAGTGGCCTTCCATGCTGACTTGCATGAGAATTCACAACTTTCATTAGCCATCCAAATAGGATAATCCTCTCTATTAGGCTCAATGGTGATATTAAGGATATCATATACAAGGTGATCAAGGAGGATCTTTCTGAGTTTCTGTTTATTCTACTGGCCTTCCATGCTGATTTGCATGACATTCACTACTTTCATTAGCCATCCAAATAGGATAATCCTATCTATTAGGCTCAATAGTGATATTAAGGATATGATGCACAAGGTGATCAAGGAGAATCTTTCTGAGTTTCTGTTTATTCTGGTGGCCTTCCATGCTGATTTGCATGAGAATTCACTACTTTCATTAGCCATCCAAATAGGATAATCCTCTCTATTAGGCTCAATGGTGATATTAAGGATATGATATTCAAGGTCATCAAGGAGGATCTTTCTGAGTTTCTGTATATTTTAGTGGCCTTCCATGCTGACTTGCATGAGAATTCACTACTTTCATTGGCCATCCAAATATGATAAGCCTCTCTATTAGGCTAAATGGTAATATTAAGGATATGATATACAAGGTTATCAAGGAGGATCTTTCTGAGTTTCTGTTTATTGTAGTGGCCTTCCATGCTGATTTGCATGAGAATTCACTACTTTCATTAGCCATCCAAATAGGATAATCCTCTTTATTAGGCTCAATTGTGATACTAAGGATATGATATACAAGGATGATCTTTCTAAGTTTCTGTTTATTCTAGTTGCCTTCCGTGCTGATTTGCATGAGAATTCACTACTTTCATTAGCCTTCCAAATAGGATAATCCTCTCTATTAGGCTCAATGGTGACATTAAGGATATGATATACTGTTAGAAACACGTTCTCAATGCAATATACTAAACGTGTACTCTTCTGTAGGTTTTGATGAATGACAAACGAAGCAAAAATTGATATATGACGGAATTCAAGTACAAGCGCACAATGGTTGCGAATAAGATTGAAGTTCAAGATATAGCTTTTAATTGTTATTGAGTTGTTCTAAATTGTAATCTCGATCCTATAACTTGACTCATAGTATGACCTCTCTCATAAAACTATTTTCCAAAATCATGCATATTTAATTCTGTGTCAAAAAGATTTTAAATCATGCATATTTACATTAGACAAAATGTTTTCTAAACATGCCTCAAAAATCTGGGCTAAAATAATCGATTATGTACTTATGATAATCGATTGTTTCTGAGCCAAGACTGCATGACAATCGATTATGAATTAATGGTAATCGATTGTGAGTAAGACAGTGAACATCAGGTTTTTCCAAATCTGCATGATAATCGATTGTGAACAAATGACAATCGATTGTTGTTGAGGTAAAGTTTTTCAATACTCAAAATAATCGATTATGAACTAATGGTGATCGATTGTGTTGAGTTGATGTCTTCCAGTGATTTTAAATTTAATTAAGTAATCGATTATGTCTTTAGATAATCGATTATCACTGAGACAGTAAGTTTTATGATTTTCAGAAAATAACAAGTAATCGATTGTTGCAAAGGACAATCGATTGTTGAAGCTGGCCGTTGTCAAATGATTTTCAAATACCATAAGGTAATCAATTATTGATTCTAGATAATCGATGTTCTGCTTAAAATCTGGAAATGATTTTTAGAACGTTGCTGAAGTAATCGATTATTGATTTTATATAATCGATGTTCTGCTTAAAATCTGGAAATGATTTTTAGAACGTTGCTGAAGTAATCGATTATTGATTTTATATAATCGATGTTTTGCTTAAAATCTGGAAATGATTTTTAGAACGTTGCTAAAGTTATCGATTATGAACTTAGTGTAATCAATTATCTGATTTTGAATATTGCCAGTAATCGATTATAGATTATGTATAATCGATTGTGAAGCGTTAAATCTGGGATTGATTTTTAAACTGACTGGCAGATAATCGATTGTTTGGTCTTAATAATCGATTATCACTGAGTAATTTCAGCAACTCTTAATTGGCAATTAGACAACGGTTGAACCAACTTTTTCAACTATAAATACAGCTTCATTTCAGTGTTTTAAAAAAAAAACAACAACATACACAAACTGATCATTACATTGCTATAAGCTTTCATTCAATTGTTCTTCATTTTCTACTCATTTCATAAAGCTTTTGAGAGCCATATTATTGCTTAAAGTTGTTGTGATCTTGAACATATTCTTTTACTCATATCTACTCAATAAGGAGTACTTTAGTTAAGTGAGTGTCCAAGTATTTGATATACTTGTAAGAGAATTGCGATTCTCTTGTTTCAAGGATCTTGCGGTTCCTTGGGTGAAGTCTTTGAGATTGCGATCTCCGAGCAACTGTTTGAGGCTTGTGTCCTCAAGTGTGTAACGGTTTGTTGAGCACCCTTAAGCTTAACAAGATAGTGAAAAATCTCGAGAGAGTCTCTCGGGGACTGGACTAACCACGTTGGTGGCCGACCAGTATACATCTTTGTGTAAGTTTATTTTTCTGCATTTATTTTACTTCCTGCAAAGTTTAAATTCCGCAAGAAAACGCTAAATTCTATTAATGCACTATTCACCCCTCCCCCTCTAGCGTAAAGCGTAGTTTCTAACAATTGGTATCAGAGCCCAACTCTCTGAAAACTTAACCGTTTGAGAGAACCATCCATGGCTTCTACTCTTGACTCTTTTGCAGGAATTGAAGAAGGACAATGCTCTACACGACCTCCTCTATTCAACGGCACAAACTACTCATACTGGAAGGAGAGGATGCAAATCTTTGTGCAATCAAATAGCTTTCATTTGTGGAAAGTATTCACCAATGGAAACCAAATCCCAACCAAGAAGGTGGAAGACGAATGGGTTCCAAAGACCGAAGAGGAATATACCGCGGAGGATATTCGTAAGGTTCAAAATAATGCCAAAGCTATAAATTTATTATATTGTGCTGTTAATGCTAACGACTACAGGAAGATATCATGTTGCAAAACAGCAAAAGAAATGTGGGATAAGCTTGAAGTGACATACGAAGGAACCGACCAGGTACGAGAAGCTAAAATTGATTTCTTAACTCACTCTTATGAACTATTCCACATGAAGGAAGGAGAGAAAGTAGACGAAATGTTTGAGCGATTCTCAATGATCGTGAATGATCTACACGCCCTCAAAAAGACGTTTACGGATAGAGAACTTGTCCGGAAGATCCTCAGAAGTCTCACTCCGGCATGGCGATCAAAGGCCGATGCAATCCAAGAATCCATTGGCATCAAAAATGTCACAATTGACGCATTAAGAGGTAATCTCAAAACCTATGAATCAACTATACTTAACCCGCTTGTTGATGATCAAAGAAGGCAAAGGATTGCTCTAAAGGCTAGCCAACCACAAATTGATGAGGAAGGTGACAACAAGTTTGGACTCGTTATCAAAAGGTTTCAAAAATTCATGCGCAAAGAGTATGAACGCAAGAACAAAAAGCAAGGCGATCAACTAAAATGCTATGAATGCGGAGAAACCGGGCACATAAAATCAAATTGCCCTAACATCAAAAAGGAGAAGAAACCCTTCAAAAAGCAACGTGCATACATCTCTTGGGGAGGAGATTCCGGAGATGAAGCAAGCGAAGAAGAAGACGATGAAGCAGCAAATTTATGTCTCATGGCTCAAGAAGACGGCAAAGACGAGGTAAGTCAAATCTCTTCTCAAAATTTCTTTACTCTTGATGAAATGAGAAATGCTTTTGATGAACTATATGCTAAATTTATCAAAGCTTCAAAAACTGTCAAAAGTGTTAAAGAAAGCGCTTCTCTAAAAGAAAAAGATTTTCAAACACAGCTTTCATTAAAAGAAAAAGAATTAGAAAAACTGGTTTTCGAAAATGAGAAGCTAAAAGAGGAAAACAAGTTTTATGGAAAAAGAAGTGCTGATAAACCTGAAGGTTCTACTAGAAACTGTTCTTCTTGTGTGCTTCTTAAGAATGAAGTAGCTAGACTTAAAGGCACATTAGATAAGTTTAATTCTTCGCATAAAAACTTGAATGATGTGCTTGTTAATCTAAAATCAACTAAACATGGAATAGGATTCAAGAATGAAGAAAAGGTTGGTGCTAAACCACAACAACCTAGAGCTCAACCTAGGACTAATAACCAAAATGCTTATCCTAGAAGTAGAAATCCTAGAAATAACTTGCATGTTAGACCAAATAGTGAAAATGCTAGAAGACCTAGAAATGATGCATATTTTAGGCCAAACCTTGAACAATTTAGAAGACCAAGAAATGACCCTCCACCTAGAAATAGATATTCTAGAAATGATGCATATTTTAGACAAACTTGTGAACCTCCTAGAGCTCATAATAGGAGAAACAATGGTGTTCAAAGTAGAGTAAGCAACCTTCATTCATCTAGTTACTATGTACCTAGAAAAATGCATAATCCCAACGTGACTTGTCATTATTGTAGACGTATTGGTCATATTGCTCCCACTTGCTTTACTCGTCATAGACATATAAATCAATTGCATCATTATAACATGCCTAACCCTCAAGGACCCAAGATGGCATGGGTACCTAAAGAACATTAATTTGTTTTGTAGGTGTGCTTGAAGGGATCAAGTGTACTATGGTACCTTGATAGTGGATGCTCCAAACACATGACGGGAGATGAATCCAAATTCCTTCAACTAGAGCACAAAGAAGAAGGAAGTGTCACATTTGGTGGTAATAATAAAGGAAAAATCATCGGCATTGGTTCGGTCGGTAAGGACGAAAACTCCTCTATTAAACATATACTACTTGTGAAAGGTTTGAAGCATAATCTCTTGAGCATAAACCAATTATGTGACAAGGGAAATCTTGCTCTATTTAATTCGGATGAATGTCTTGTATTTAGACGTAGTGATTTCAAGATCATACTTCGTGGTTTTAGAATTGATAATATCTATATGGTTGATCTTGCAAACTCCTCACCCGAATATGTTGATTGTTTAGTAAGCAAAGAGGATAACTCTTGGCTATGGCATCGTAGAGTAGCACACATGAACATGCATCTTTTGAACAAGCTTCTTTCTCAAAACTTAGTAGTTGGTCTTCCCAGTTTAAAGTTTGAAAATGATTCTATTTGCGATTCTTGTCAAAAAGGGAAGCAAACCAAAGCATCTTTTAAATCCAAGAATATTGTTTCAACGTCTAGACCTTTGCAATTACTTCACATGGATTTATTTGGTCCCTCTCGTATTGAAAGTCTTGGTAAAAATAAATATGTTTTTGTAATTGTTGATGACTTTTCTAGATTTACTTGGACTCTATTTCTTGCAAATAAAAGTGATGCTTTTCAAAATTTCAAGTATTTCCTTAAGCGTGTTCAAAACGAAAAGGAATCGACCGTCACTTCGATTAGAAGTGATCATGGGGGAGAGTTTGATCACAATCTCTTTGCGGATTTTTGTGACGAACTCGGAATCGAACACACCTTTTCCGCTCCACGGACACCACAACAAAATGGGGTGGTGGAAAGGAAAAATAGGTGTCTCGAAGAGATGGCTAGAACCATGCTCGACGAAGCTAAGATTCCCAAATACTTTTGGGCGGACGCCGTGAGTACCGCTTGCTATGTTTTAAATAGAGTAGCAATTCGGCCGATACTCATAAAAACCCCATATGAACTTTATAAGGGTAGAAAACCCAACATTTCTCATTTACGTGTTTTTGGTTGTAAATGTTTTGTTCATAATAATGGGAAGGACCAATTGGGTAAGTTTGATGCTAAATCGGATGAAGGTATTTTCATCGGTTATTCCTCACGTAGCAAAGCATATAGGATCTTTAACAAAAGAACCCAAATTGTGGAGGAATCCCCTCATGTTGTGATTTCCGAAGATAATACTCGCTTGGCGAGAAAGGAATCCGGTTTTGATCTTGCAGGTATCTTGGATAGCTTGAAAGATAAAATCCAAGAAGAACTTTCAAAGGAAAACAAAAATGAAATTGGGGAACAACCAACGGAAGAAGCGCCACAATTAGAAAAAGGAATAAATACGCCTAACGAGTGGAGAACGATCAAGGATCATCCTCTCGAACAGGTAATTGGCGATGTTGGAGAAAAGGTAAGTACCCGAAACTCTCTTAAGAACACTCTAGGACACAATTCTTAAGAGTTCACGGCATTACTTGTTAACACTAGTGTAATTTATTAATTTCGCTATAAATTACTAACTTGAGCGTCGGAGACGTTTAAATCTATTTTGCAGGTACCACCCCAAAGGTAGGGGGAATTATGAAGTTTTAGCACAAAATAATCGACTATTTCAAGCCACTAATCGATTATTTTCTGTGCAGTACATCGATTATCAGTATCAATAATCGATTGTTTATGACTGATTATTACTATTATGCATCTGTGTTTAATTTTTTACTTCCTAAATTGCATAATCGATTTCCGCCTCAGTCATTCAGCAATGCTTTCTACAACAATCGATTATTATTTCATACAATCGATTATTTGACAAATTCTGATATTCTCCAAGTTCACTGTATCAAATTAGTTCCCTAAATAATCGATTACCAAGAATTGACAATCGATTACTTCATATTAATTTTTTGTTACCGTTTGGCTCCTCAATCGATTCCTGTCAGGTCTTAAATGCTCCATAATCGATTACCAAAATTTAACAATCGATTATTTCATTCAAATTTTTTTCCGTTTGACTCAAGAATCGATTTGTCAGATTCAAAATCTCAATCAAACAGTAAATACAATCGATTATTTCAGTTCAATAATCGATTATCTAACGGTCAGTAATTTTAATTCTTACCATTTTCTGACTGCTCCTAAACCAAAATCTCAGCGAATGTCTCCATTCAATGCTTGATAATCCTTTCCTCTATAAATAGGCATCATAAGAGCTCACATTCACCCACTCAAGCACTATCTCTAGTATTCAAAAGCTAAATCTCTTCTATTTTCTTTGCCAAATTCCAGCAGTCTTTCTCCTAACATGTCTGGACGATCTTCAAAACGTTCCCGATCCAAACATGGCGCATCAGCCTCAACCGCCCCTCCTCCTTTAAATTTTCCATACCAAGACGGTTCCGTCTTGTTCTTTGAAACTGAAAATGAACTCACAAGGTTCCTATCAAAATTTGAGAAACGCACCATTCTTCCTCCTCGGTTCTCAAATAGTAAACTCCTTAAGCCTTTCACCCCTGCCGCAAATATGTTAAAGGAGTATCAACTATATGACTTCTTGCTTCTCACTCATCCTCACATAAACACAACTCTCGTTCAAGCTTTTTACTCAAACCTCCATAAAGATGAAGATGGCGAACTTGTCACCTCCATTAATGGGGTTCAAATTCTTCTCTCTGAAGAGAATCTCCACACCATTGCCCGCCTTCCAAATGAAGGTGAAGACCTTTACCGGTATATTGATAAGGCCGGGGCTCTCTTTGATGAAACCATCCTTCTCCACCAAGCCGGTATAACCTCCTATGATCCATCTATCTCTACCCGTCGTCCTACCATAACGGGAATGGATCCAAACTACCGGTTGATTCTTTACTTCATCACCCGAATCCTCAAGCCTAGACGGCACAATCACACCACCATCTCCCAGGAGGATACCAAACTTCTGCATGCCATTGTCACCGGAGCCAAAATAAATTGGTGTCGGCTCATCAAAATTCATATGCTCGATGCCATCGGTGATGACATGCCTCTTCCTTATGCCCTCCTCATTATGAACTTCCTTGAAGCATCCGGATTTGTCACGGAAAATGGTCCTCTCAAAAGGAGTACCAAAATTTGGGAAATCTCGGAGTCTTCTTTCCATCATGATGGTGATCATGCTCCAGCTCCTTCTTCAAGTCGTCCACCCCGTCGTGCTCGTTCGTCCCAAGAGCCTACTCTCCAAACCATATCCGACCAGCTTGCTCAACTCACTCATGAGATCCATGGATACTTTGATCATGTCAATTATCCATATGCAGCTCTCGTTCCTTTTGAAGCAGCGCCGGATAACGAGGCGGACAACGACGGAAATGAATAAATTTTTTTTTTTGTGTGGTTTTTGCTGATGTACCCTCTTTTTTTCCAATAAATAAACCTTGTTTATTTCATCTTTTTGCATCTTTCCTTACTATTTTTTTGCTAATGGCAAAAGGGGGAAGAAAACGGGATATCGGGTATGCACCACCTCTTAATTCATTGATTGCTTATAAGCTAAAATTGAGGGGGAACAAGAACAAAATTGCATAATTGTTACTTGTCTTGAATTGTCAATATCTTTTGCCTAAATTGCATATCCCGCTTAATGTTTGCCATTATCAAAAAGGGGGAAATTGTTAGAAACACGTTCTCAATGCAATATACTAAACGTGTACTCTTTTGTAGGTTTTGATGAATGACAAACGAAGCAAAAATTGATATATGACGGAATTCAAGTACAAGCGCACAATGGTTGCGAATAAGATTGAAGTTCAAGATATAGCTTTTAATTGTTATTGAGTTGTTCTAAATTGTAATCTCGATCCTATAACTTGACTCATAGTATGGCCTCTCTCATAAAACTATTTTCCAAAATCATGCATATTTAATTCTGTGTCAAAAAGATTTTAAATCATGCATATTTACATTAGACAAAATGTTTTCTAAACATGCCTCAAAAATCTGGGCTAAAATAATCGATCATGTACTTATGATAATCGATTGTTTCTGAGCCAAGACTGCATGACAATCGATTATGAATTAATGGTAATCGATTGTGAGTAAGACAGTGAACATCAGGTTTTTCCAAATCTGCATGATAATCGATTGTGAACAAATGACAATCGATTGTTGTTGAGGTAAAGTTTTTCAATACTCAAAATAATCGATTATGAACTAATGGTGATCGATTGTGTTGAGTTGATGTCTTCCAGTGATTTTAAATTTAATTAAGTAATCGATTATGTCTTTAGATAATCGATTATCACTGAGACAGTAAGTTTTATGATTTTCAGAAAGTAACAAGTAATCGATTGTTGCAAAGGACAATCGATTGTTGAAGCTGGCCGTTGTCAAATGATTTTCAAATACCATAAGGTAATCAATTATTGATTCTAGATAATCGATGTTCTGCTTAAAATTTGGAAATGATTTTTAGAACGTTGCTGAAGTAATCGATTATTGATTTTATATAATCGATGTTCTGCTTAAAATCTGGAAATGATTTTTAGAACGTTGCTGAAGTAATCGATTATTGATTTTATATAATCGATGTTTTGCTTAAAATCTGGAAATGATTTTTAGAACGTTGCTAAAGTTATCGATTATGAACTTAGTGTAATCAATTATCTGATTTTGAATATTGCCAGTAATCGATTATAGATTATGTATAATCGATTGTGAAGCGTTAAATCTGGGATTGATTTTTAAACTGACTGGCAGATAATCGATTGTTTGGTCTTAATAATCGATTATCACTGAGTAATTTCAGCAACTCTTAATTGGCAATTAGACAACGGTTGAACCAACTTTTTCAACTATAAATACAGCTTCATTTCAGTGTTTTAAAAAAAAAAAACAACATACACAAACTGATCATTACATTGCTATAAGCTTTCATTCAATTGTTCTTCATTTTCTACTCATTTCATAAAGCTTTTGAGAGCCATATTATTGCTTAAAGTTGTTGTGATCTTGAACATATTCTTTTACTCATATCTACTAATAAGGAGTACTTTAGTTAAGTGAGTGTCCAAGTATTTGATATACTTGTAAGAGAATTGCGATTCTCTTGTTTCAAGGAACTTGCGTTTCCTTGGGTGAAGTCTTTGAGATTGCGATCTCCGAGCAACTGTTTGAGGCTTGTGTCCTCAAGTGTGTAACGGTTTGTTGAGCACCCTTAAGCTTAACAAGATAGTGAAAAATCTCGAGAAAGTCTCTCGGGGACTGGACTAACCACGTTGGTGGCCAACCAGTATACATCTTTGTGTAAGTTTATTTTTCTGCATTTATTTTACTTCCTGCAAAGTTTAAATTCCGCAAGAAAACGCTAAACTCTATTAATACGCTATTCACCCCCCCCTCTAGCGTAAAGCGTAGTTTCTAACATATACAAGGTAATCAAGGAGTATCTTTCTGAGTTTCTTTTTATTCTAATGTCCTTCCATGCTGACTTGCACGAGAATTCACTACTTTCATTGGCCACCCAAATAGTATAATCCTCTCTATTAGGCTCAATGGTGATGATAAGGTGATGATAAGGATATGATATACAAGGTGATCAAGGAGGATCTTTCTGAGTTTCTGTTTATTCTAGTGGCCTTCCATGCTGACTTGCATGAGAATTCAGTACTTTGATTAGCCATCCAAATAGGATAATCCTCTCTATTAGGCTCAATGGCGATATTAAGGATATGATATACAAGGTGACCAAGGAGGATCTTTCTGAGTTTATGTTTATTCTAGTGGCCTTCCATGCTGATTTGCATGAGAATTCACTACTTTCATTAGCCATCCAAATTGGATAATCCTCTCTATTAGGCTCAATGGTGATATTAAGGATATGATATACAAGGTCATCAAGGAGGATCTTTCTGAGATTCTGTTTATTCTAGTGGCCTTCCATGATGACTTGCATGAGAATTCACTAATTTTATCAGCCATCCATATATGATAATCCTCTCTATTAGGCTCAATGGTGATATTAACGATATGCTATACAAGGTGATCAAGGAGGATCTTTCTGAGTTTCTGTTTATTCTAGTGGCCTTCCATGCTGACTTGCATGAGAATTCACAACTTTCATTTTCCATCCAAATAGGATAATCCTCCCTATTAGGCTCAATGGTGATATTAAGGATATGATATACAAGGTGATCAAGGAGGATCTTTCTGTATTTTTGTTTATTCTAGTGGCCTTCCATGCAGATTTGCATGAGAATTCACTACTTTCATTAGCCTTCCAAATAGGATAATCCTCTCTATTAGGCTCAATGGTGATATTAAGGATATGATATACAAGGTGATCAAGGAGGATCTTTCTGAGTTTATGTTTATTCTAGTGGCCTTCCATGCTAATTTGCATGAGAATTTACTACTTTTTATTAGCCATCCAAATAGGATAATCCTCTCTATTAGGTTCAATGGTGATATTAAGGATATGATATACAAGGTAATCAAGGCGGATCTTTTTGAGTTTCTGTTTATTCTAGTCAACTTGCATGCTGACTTGCATGAGAATTCAATACTTTCATTAGGCATCCAAATAAGATAATCCTCTATATTAGGCTCAGTGGTGATATTAAGGATATGATATACAAGGTGATCAAGGAGGATCTTTCTGAGTTTCAATTTATTCTATTGGCCTTCCATGCTGACTTGCATGAGAATTCACTACCTTCATTCGCCATCCAAATAGGATAATCCTCTCTATTAGGCTCAATGGTGATATTAAGGATATGATATACAAGGTGATCAAGGAGGATCTTTCTGAGTTTCTGTTTACTCTAGTGGCCTTCCATGCTGATTTGCATGAGAATTCACTACTTTCATTAGCCATCCAAATAGGATAATCCTCTCTACTAGTCTCAATGGTGATATTAAGGATATGATATACAAGGTCATCAAGGAGGATCTTTCTGAGTTTTTGTTTATTCTAGTGGCTTTCCATGCTGATTTGCATGAGAATTCACTAATTTCATTGGCCATCCAAATAAGATAGTCCTCTATATTAGGCTCAATGGTGATATTAACGATATGATATACAAGGTGATCAAGGAGGATCTTTCTGAGTTTCTGTTTATTCTAGTGGCCTTCCATGCTGACTTGCATGAGAATTCACTACTTTCATTTGCCATCCAAAGAGGATAATACTCCCTATTAGGCTCAATGGTGATATTAAGGATATGATATACAAGGTGATCAAGGAGGATCTTTCTGTATTTCTGTTTATTCTAGTGGCCTTCCATGCTGATTTGCATGAGAATTCACTACTTTCATTAGCCTTCCAAATAGGATAATCCTCTCTATTAGGCTCAATGGTGATATTAAGGATATGATATACAAGGTGATCAAGGATGAGCTTTCTGAGTTTTTGTTTATTCTAGTGGCCTTCTATGGTGACTTGCATGAGAATTCACTACTTTCATTAGCCATCCAAATAGGATAATCCTCTCTATTAAGCTCAATGGTAATATTAAGGATATGATATACAAGGTGATCAAGGATGAGCTTTCTGAGATTTTGTTTATTCTAGTGGCCTTCTATGGTGATTTGCATGAGAATTCACTACTTTCATCAGCCTTCCAAGTAGGATAATCCTCTCTATTAGGCTCAATGGTGATATTAAGGATATGATATACAAGGTGATCAAGGAGGATCTTTCTGAGTTTCTGTTTATTCTAGTGGCCTTCCATGCTGATTTGCATGAGAATTCACTACTTTCATTAGCCATCCAAATAGGATAATCCTCTCTATTAGGCTCAATGGTGATATTAAGGATATGATATACAAGGTGATCAAGGAGGATCTTTCTGAGTTTATGTTGATTCTAGTGGCCTTCCATGCTGATTTGCATGAGAATTCACTACTTTCATTAGCCATCCAAATAGGATATCCTCTCTATTAAGCTCAATGGTGATAATAAGGATATGATATACAAGGTGATTAAGAAGGATCTTTTTTCTATTAATTCTAGTGGCCTTCCATGCTGACTTGCATGAGAATTCACAACTTTCATTAGCCACCAAATAGGATAATCCTCTCTATTAGGCTCAATGGTGATATTAAGGATATGATATACAAGGTGATCAAGGAAGATTTTCTCAGTTTCTGTTTATTCTAGTGGCCTTCCATGCTGATTTGCATGACATTCACTACTTTCATTATCCATCCAAATAGGATAATCCTATCTATTAGGCTCAATAGTGATATTAAGGATATGATACACAAGGTGATCAAGGAGAATCTTTCTGAGTTTCTGTTTATTCTGGTGGCCTTCCATGCTGATTTGCATGAGAATTCACTACTTTCATTAGCCATCCAAATAGGATAATCCTCTCTATTAGGCTCAATGGTGATATTAAGGATATGATATACAAGATCATCAAGGAGGATCTTTCTGAGTTTATGTATATTCTAGTGGCCTTCCATGCTGATTTTAATGAGAATTCACTACTTTAATTGGCCATCCAAATAGGATAATCCTCTCTATTAGGCTAAATGGTAATATTAAGGATATGATATACAAGGTTATCAAAGAGGATCTTTCTGAGTTTCTGTTTATTCTAGTGGCCTTCCATGCTGATTTGCATGAGAATTCACTACTTTCATTAGCCATCCAAATAGGATAATCCTCTTTATTTGGCTCAATGGTGATACTAAGGATATGATATACAAGGTGACCAAGGAGGATCTTTCTAAGTTTATGTTTATTCTAGTGGCCTTCCATGCTTATTTGCATGAGAATTCACTACTTTCATTAGCCATCCAAATTGGATAATCCTCTCTATTAGGATCAATGGTTATATTAAGGATATGATATACAAGGTGATCAAGAAGGATCTTTCTGAGTTTCTTTTTATTCTAGTGGCTTCCATGCTGACTTGCATGAGAATTCACTACTTTCATTGGCCACCCAAATAGTATAATCCTCTCTATTAGGCTAAATGGTGATGTTAAGGATATGACATAATGGGTGATCAAGGAGGATCTTTCTGAGTTTCAGTTTATTCTAGTGGCCTTCCATGCTGACTTGCATGAGAATTCACTACTTTCATTTGCTATCCAAATAGGATAATCCTCCCTATTAGGCTCAATGGTGATATTAAGGATATGATATACAAGGTGATCAAGGAAGATTTTCTCAGTTTCTGTTTATTCTAGTGGCCCTCCATGCTGATTTGCATGACATTCACTACTTTCATTATCCATCCAAATAGGATAATCCTATCTATTAGGCTCAATAGTGATATTAAGGATATGATACACAAGGTGATCAAGGAGAATCTTTCTGAGTTTCTGTTTATTCTGGTGGCCTTCCATGCTGATTTGCATGAGAATTCACTACTTTCATTAGCCACCAAATAGGATAATCCTCTCTATTAGGCTCAATGGTGATATTAAGGATATGATATACAAGGTGATCAAGGAAGATTTTCTCAGTTTCTGTTTATTCTAGTGGCCTTCCATGCTGATTTGCATGACATTCACTACTTTCATTATCCATCCAAATAGGATAATCCTATCTATTAGGCTCAATAGTGATATTAAGGATATGATACACAAGGTGATCAAGGAGAATCTTTCTGAGTTTCTGTTTATTCTGGTGGCCTTCCATGCTGATTTGCATGAGAATTCACTACTTTCATTAGCCATCCAAATAGGATAATCCTCTCTATTAGGCTCAATGGTGATATTAAGGATATGATATACAAGATCATCAAGGAGGATCTTTCTGAGTTTATGTATATTCTAGTGGCCTTCCATGCTGATTTTAATGAGAATTCACTACTTTAATTGGCCATCCAAATAGGATAATCCTCTCTATTAGGCTAAATGGTAATATTAAGGATATGATATACAAGGTTATCAAAGAGGATCTTTCTGAGTTTCTGTTTATTCTAGTGGCCTTCCATGCTGATTTGCATGAGAATTCACTACTTTCATTAGCCATGCAAATAGGATAATCCTCTTTATTTGGCTCAATGGTGATACTAAGGATATGATATACAAGGTGACCAAGGAGGATCTTTCTAAGTTTATGTTTATTCTAGTGGCCTTCCATGCTGATTTGCATGAGAATTCACTACTTTCATTAGCCATCCAAATTGGATAATCCTCTCTATTAGGATCAATGGTTATATTAAGGATATGATATACAAGGTGATCAAGAAGGATCTTTCTGAGTTTCTTTTTATTCTAGTGGCCTTCCATGCTGACTTGCATGAGAATTCACTACTTTCATTGGCCACCCAAATAGTATAATCCTCTCTATTAGGCTAAATGGTGATGTTAAGGATATGACATAATGGGTGATCAAGGAGGATCTTTCTGAGTTTCAGTTTATTCTAGTGGCCTTCCATGCTGACTTGCATGAGAATTCAGTACTTTCATTAGCCATCCAAATAGGATAATCCTCTCTATTAGGCTCAATGGTGATATTAAGGATATGATATACAAGGTGACCAAGGAGGATCTTTCTGAGTTTATGTTTATTCTAGTGGCCTTCCATGCTGATTTGCATGAGAATTCACTACTTTCATTAGCCATCCAAATTGGATAATCCTCTCTATTAGGATCAATGGTTATATTAAGGATATGATATACAAGGTGATCAAGAAGGATCTTTCTGAGTTTCTTTTTATTCTAGTGGCCTTCCATACTGACTTGCATGAGTATTCACTACTTTCATTTGCTATCCAAATAGGATAATCCTCCCTATTAGGCTCAATGGTGATATTAAGGATATGATATACAAGGTGATCAAGGAGGATCTTTCTGTATTTCTGTTTATTCTAGTGGCCTTCCATGCTGATTTGCATGAGAATTCACTACTTTCATTAGCCTTCCAAACAGGATAATCCTCCCTATTAGGCTCAATGGTGATATTAAGGATATGATATACAAGGTGATCAAGGAGGGTCTTTCTGTATTTTTGTTTATTCTAGTGGCCTTCCATGCTGATTTGCATGAGAATTCACAACTTTCATTAGCCTTCCAAATAGGATAATCCTCTCTATTAGGCTCAATGGTGATATTAAGGATATGATATACAAGGTGATCAAGGAGGGTCTTTCTATGTTTCTGTTTATTCTAATCAACTTCCATGCTGACTTGCATGAGAATTCACTACTTTCATTAGGCATCCAAATAAGATAATCCTCTCTATTAGGCTCAGTGGTGATATTAAGGATATGATATACAAGGTGATCAAAGAGGATCTTTCTGAGTTTGAATTTATTCTATTTGCCTCCCATGCTGACTTGCATGAGAATTCACTACCTTTATTTGCAATCCAAATAGGACATTCCTCTCTATTAGGCTCAATGGTGATATTAAGGATATGATATACAAGGTGATCAGCGAGGATCTTTCTGAGTTTCTGTTTATTCTAATGGCCTTCCATGCTGATTTGCATGAGAATTCACTACTTTCATTAGCCATCCAAATAGGATAATTCTCGCTATTAGGCTCAATGGTGATATTAAGGATATGATATACGAGGTGATCAAGGAGGATCTTTTTGAGTTTCTGTTTATTCTAGTGGCCTTCCATGCTGACTTGCATGAGAATTCACTACTTTCATTTGCCATCCAAATAGGATAATCCTCCCTATTAGGCTCAATGGTGATATTAAGGATATGATATAGAAGGTGATCAAGCAGGATCTTTCTGTATTTCTGTTTATTCTAGTGGCCTTCCATGCTGGTTTGCATGAGAATTCACTACTTTCATTTGCCTTCCAAATAGGATAATCCTCTCTATTAGGCTCAATGGTGATATTAAGGATATGATATACAAGGTGATCAAGGAGGGTCTTTCTAAGTTTCTGTTCATTCTAGTGGCCATCTATGCTGACTTGCATGAGAATTCACTACTTTCATTAGCTATCAAAATAGGATAATCCTCTCTATTAAGCTCAATGGTGATATTAAGGATATGATATACAAGGTGATCAAGGATGAGCTTTCTGAGTTTTTGTTTATTTTAGTGGCCTTCTATGGTGATTTGCATGAAAATTCACTACTTTCATTTGCCTTCCAAGTAGGATAATCCTCTCTATTAGGTTCAATGCTGATATTAAGGATATGATATACAAGGTGATCAAGGAGGATCTTTCTGAGTTTCTATTTATTCTAATGGCCTTCCATGGTGATTTGCATGAGAATTCACTACTTTCATCAGCCATCCAAATAGGATAATCCTCTCTATTAGGATCAATGGTGATATTAAGGATATGATATACAAGGTGATCAAGGAGGATCTTTCTGAGTTTCTGTTTATTCTAGTGGCCTTCCATGCCTATTTGCATGAGAATTCACTACTTTCATTAGCCATCCAAATAGGATAATCATCTCTATTAGGCTCAATGGTGATTTTAAGGATATGATATACAAGGTGATCAAGGAGGATCTTTCTGAGTTTCTGTTTATTCTAGTGGCCTTCCATGCTGATTTGCATGAGAATTCACTACTTTCATTAGCCATCCAAATAGGACAATCTTCTCTATTAGGCTCAATGGTGATATTAAGGATATGATATACAAGGTGATCAAGGAGGATCTTTCTGAGTTTTTTCTTATTCTAGTGGCCTTCCATGCTTATTTGCATGAGAATTCACTACTTTCATTAGCCTTACAAATAGAATAATCCTCTCTATTATGCTCAATGGTGATATTAAGGATATGATATACAAGGTGATCAAGGAGGATCTTTCTGAGTTTTTGTTTATTCTGGTGGCCTTCCATGCTGATTTGCATGAGAATTCACTACTTTCATTAGCCATCCAAATCGGATAATCCTCTCTATTTGGCTCAATGGTGATATTAAGGATATGATATACAAGGTGATCAAGGAGGATCTTTCTGAGTTTCTGTTTATTCTAGTGGCCTTCCATGCTGATTTGCATGAGAATTCACTACTTTCATTAGCCATCCAAATAGGATAATCCTCTCTATTAGGCTCAATGGTGATATTAAGGATATGATATACAAGGTGATCAAGGAGGATCTTTCTGAGTTTATGTTGATTCTAGTGGCCTTCCATGCTGATTTGCATGAGAATTCACTACTTTCATTAGCCATCCAAATAGGATATCCTCTCTATTAGGCTCAATGGTGATAATAAGGATATGATATACAAGGTGATTAAGAAGGATCTTTTTTCTATTAATTCTAGTGGCCTTCCATGCTGACTTGCATGAGAATTCACAACTTTCATTAGCCACCAAATAGGATAATCCTCTCTATTAGGCTCAATGGTGATATTAAGGATATGATATACAAGGTGATCAAGGAAGATTTTCTCAGTTTCTGTTTATTCTAGTGGCCTTCCATGCTGATTTGCATGACATTCACTACTTTCATTATCCATCCAAATAGGATAATCCTATCTATTAGGCTCAATAGTGATATTAAGGATATGATACACAAGGTGATCAAGGAGAATCTTTCTGAGTTTCTGTTTATTCTGGTGGCCTTCCATGCTGATTTGCATGAGAATTCACTACTTTCATTAGCCATCCAAATAGGATAATCCTCTCTATTAGGCTCAATGGTGATATTAAGGATATGATATACAAGATCATCAAGGAGGATCTTTCTGAGTTTATGTATATTCTAACGGCCTTCCATGCTGATTTTAATGAGAATTCACTACTTTAATTGGCCATCCAAATAGGACAATCCTCTCTATTAGGCTAAATGGTAATATTAAGGATATGATATACAAGGTTATCAAAGAGGATCTTTCTGAGTTTCTGTTTATTCTAGTGGCCTTCCATGCTGATTTGCATGAGAATTCACTACTTTCATTAGCCATCCAAATAGGATAATCCTCTTTATTTGGCTCAATGGTGATACTAAGGATATGATATACAAGGTGACCAAGGAGGATCTTTCTGAGTTTATGTTTATTCTAGTGGCCTTCCATGCTGATTTGCATGAGAATTCACTACTTTCATTAGCCATCCAAATTGGATAATCCTCTCTATTAGGATCAATGGTTATATTAAGGATATGATATACAAGGTGATCAAGAAGGATCTTTCTGAGTTTCTTTTTATTCTAGTGGCCTTCCATGCTGACTTGCATGAGAATTCACTACTTTCATTGGCCACCCAAATAGTATAATCCTCTCTATTAGGCTAAATGGTGATGTTAAGGATATGACATAATGGGTGATCAAGGAGGATCTTTCTGAGTTTCAGTTTATTCTAGTGGCCTTCCATGCTGACTTGCATGAGAATTCAGTACTTTCATTAGCCATCCAAATAGGATAATCCTCTCTATTAGGCTCAATGGTGATATTAAGGATATGATATACAAGGTGACCAAGGAGGATCTTTCTGAGTTTATGTTTATTCTAGTGGCCTTCCATGCTGATTTGCATGAGAATTCACTACTTTCATTAGCCATCCAAATTGGATAATCCTCTCTATTAGGATCAATGGTTATATTAAGGATATGATATACAAGGTGATCAAGAAGGATCTTTCTGAGTTTCTTTTTATTCTAGTGGCCTTCCATACTGACTTGCATGAGTATTCACTACTTTCATTTGCTATCCAAATAGGATAATCCTCCCTATTAGGCTCAATGGTGATATTAAGGATATGATATACAAGGTGATCAAGGAGGATCTTTCTGTATTTCTGTTTATTCTAGTGGCCTTCCATGCTGATTTGCATGAGAATTCACTACTTTCATTAGCCTTCCAAACAGGATAATCCTCCCTATTAGGCTCAATGGTGATATTAAGGATATGATATACAAGGTGATCAAGGAGGGTCTTTCTGTATTTTTGTTTATTCTAGTGGCCTTCCATGCTGATTTGCATGAGAATTCACCACTTTCATTAGCCTTCCAAATAGGATAATCCTCTCTATTAGGCTCAATGGTGATATTAAGGATATGATATACAAGGTGATCAAGGAGGGTCTTTCTATGTTTCTGTTTATTCTAATCAACTTCCATGCTGACTTGCATGAGAATTCACTACTTTCATTAGGCATCCAAATAAGATAATCCTCTCTATTAGGCTGAGTGGTGATATTAAGGATATGATATACAAGGTGATCAAAGAGGATCTTTCTGAGTTTGAATTTATTCTATTTGCCTCCCATGCTGACTTGCATGAGAATTCACTACCTTTATTTGCAATCCAAATAGGACATTCCTCTCTATTAGGCTCAATGGTGATATTAAGGATATGATATACAAGGTGATCAGCGAGGATCTTTCTGAGTTTCTGTCTATTCTAATGGCCTTCCATGCTGATTTGCATGAGAATTCACTACTTTCATTAGCCATCCAAATAGGATAATTCTCGCTATTAGGCTCAATGGTGATATTAAGGATATGATATACGAGGTGATCAAGGAGGATCTTTTTGAGTTTCTGTTTATTCTAGTGGCCTTCCATGCTGACTTGCATGAGAATTCACTACTTTCATTTTCCATCCAAATAGGATAATCCTCCCTATTAGGCTCAATGGTGATATTAAGGATATGATATAGAAGGTGATCAAGCAGGATCTTTCTGTATTTCTGTTTATTCTAGTGGCCTTCCATGCTGGTTTGCATGAGAATTCACTACTTTCATTTGCCTTCCAAATAGGATAATCCTCTCTATTTGGCTCAATGGTGATATTAAGGATATGATATACAAGGTGATCAAGGAGGGTCTTTCTAAGTTTCTGTTCATTCTAGTGGCCATCTATGCTGACTTGCATGAGAATTCACTACTTTCATTAGCTATCAAAATAGGATAATCCTCTCTATTAAGCTCAATGGTGATATTAAGGATATGATATACAAGGTGATCAAGGATGAGCTTTCTGAGTTTTTGTTTATTTTAGTGGCCTTCTATGGTGATTTGCATGAAAATTCACTACTTTCATTTGCCTTCCAAGTAGGATAATCCTCTCTATTAGGCTCAATGCTGATATTAAGGATATGATATACAAGGTGATCAAGGAGGATCTTTCTGAGTTTCTATTTATTCTAATAGCCTTCCATGGTGATTTGCATGAGAATTCACTACTTTCATCAGCCATCCAAATAGGATAATCCTCTCTATTAGGATCAATGGTGATATTAAGGATATGATATACAAGGTGATCAAGGAGGATCTTTCTGAGTTTCTGTTTATTCTAGTGGCCTTCCATGCCTATTTGCATGAGAATTCACTACTTTCATTAGCCATCCAAATAGGATAATCATCTCTATTAGGCTCAATGGTGATTTTAAGGATATGATATACAAGGTGATCAAGGAGGATCTTTCTGAGTTTCTGTTTATTCTAGTGGCCTTCCATGCTGATTTGCATGAGAATTCACTACTTTCATTAGCCATCCAAATAGGACAATCTTCTCTATTAGGCTCAATGGTGATATTAAGGATATGATATACAAGGTGATCAAGGAGGATCTTTCTGAGTTTTTTCTTATTCTAGTGGCCTTCCATGCTTATTTGCATGAGAATTCACTACTTTCATTAGCCTTACAAATAGAATAATCCTCTCTATTATGCTCAATGGTGATATTAAGGATATGATATACAAGGTGATCAAGGAGGATCTTTCTGAGTTTTTGTTTATTCTGGTGGCCTTCCATGCTGATTTGCATGAGAATTCACTACTTTCATTAGCCATCCAAATCGGATAATCCTCTCTATTTGGCTCAATGGTGATATTAAGGATATGATATACAAGGTGATCAAGGAGGATCTTTCTGAGTTTCTGTTTATTCTAGTGGCCTTCCATGCTGATTTGCATGAGAATTCACTACTTTCATTAGCCATCCAAATAGGATAATCCTCTCTATTATGCTCAATGGTGATATCAAGGATATGATATACAAGGTGATCAAGGAGGATCTTTCTGAGTTCCTGCTCTTTCCACCTGTTAGACCTAATGAAGTGAGAAACTACAATCGTTTTGGATCTATAACCTTGTGGTACTTGTCTAGTAGAGGTTCAATCCCTAACCAGTTATCCCACCAAAAGGAAATGTTTCCATTAATCTTCTCCAGGTATGAGTTTCACGATTCGGATTTCTCACCTTCGGAAGTTATGATGGCGCTTACTTGTGAAAGTTAGACTAGCCGATAATTACAATGGTTACCACCATTTTTATTAATCACACAGAATCAGATATTAGCATAGTAAGATAATTAAGAAACGCGGAAGAGACATAGCAAACCAACAACCTGATACATAGCTACCCCAATAGACGGGTGTCACAGTCCACGAATGACAGATTTTAATATCAAACTTGGCAATACATCTATTGGCAACAACTGTTATTATTATTTTGCAGAAAAGGTACAGTTTTACATATCAACCCTAGAGTGAGTTGACAACTGCCCACTTAAGTGTTAGTGGGGAAATCCCTTTTAATTTGATGTCTAGAGGGTGGTTTTGGTACGATGAATAAATAAAAATAGTTCTAGGATAAAAATTTAGCACAATTTTATCCCTTATTTGATTATTAAATTTGGGATAATTATTTCAGGATTAAAATAGTATCAGAATAATTTATACCTATCAAAGGATGGAATAATAATTTCAGGACAAGTTATTTCAGGAAAAAATAATAAAATTTATAATCTTACGATTAATACAATATATCAAAAATCATTAAAAAATAATTAGAATAACTAATCAATATAACTAATCTTAACCTAACTTATCGTCTACCAAACGACCCCTTAGTATTCACTTACTTGTCCATCTTTTACTGAATTTTCATCTTTTAATAATTAAACACAAAGGGATTCTTATAAATTTCTCTTTTAGATTGTCTTCGTCAAGAACAATAAACACAAAAGCAATTTTTACTAAATAATATTACTATTCTTTTGAGCTTTTCCTATTATAGTGTGATCCCTATCTTATGTTATAGTGGGTATTTGGTAATGTTATCCTTAATTCTTGGACTAAAGCATCAACTCCTTTATATTAAAAATCCCCACACTCGAAACCACATAATCCTTTTCATAGACTGCCAAAAGAAAAACACCAACTCTTTCAGCCAGTAAAATCAATGATAAGAGCAAAGTTGACAATTGTTTAATTAATTACACGCCTATTTATAACATTTGATGCCTATTTATTTATAGCAAAGGTTAGTGCTTTTGTGATTTTGGGAAGATCTCAATAATTGGTATTTATCATTACTCTTTGAGCAGTCATTATGTTGCTCCATCTTTCCTTAACCAAATAATTGTCCACTATCAAAAAGAGATATAATAATAATAATAATAATAATAATAATAATAATAATAATAATAATAATAATAATAATAATAAAAGAAAAAAGCTATAATATTATTGTCTTTCGTTATCATTTTCATGATGGGGTAATGTTTGCGTACACTCTACTTTTCCAAAACTCCACTAATAAAATTTTACTGCATATGTAATTGTTATAATAAAAGACAAAACTGGAATTTGGTGTACGTTTTCAAGTATTTAAAATTCAGTATGAATTCAGATATCAAAATCTCATTGTTTCTGGATGAAAACTAAATATTATAGACTACATAAAAGTAATATTAGTTATAGATTCTTTTAATAATTGAAAATATAGAAATGTAATTAGAGAAAAACTATTTGATACTAAGAAGTTATAGCATTATATAAATGAAATAAATAGAATACTTTTTATTAAAATCCAAGCGGGAGAGAAGGAACCTTAAATATGTAGGGAAATGACATCGAAAAATAACAATTATAATACTGTAATAATATTATTTGCAAGCATACACACAAATTGGCTTGAGTCATGATAGGCACTGTTTTGAAAAACTATTTCAGCATGTAAAAAGTTTACCCAGGATTAAACAAGCCTATCTCTATTTGGAAGGATACAGGAATCAACAAAATTAAATATTGCAAACCCCATAATATAAAAGAGGGGAACAAAGAAATTAAGCTACTCAACTTTGAGAAGGAAAAACCACAAAAGAAAGCTTATGAAGACAAAAAGTTAGAAGGAAAGTAGAAAAAGGATTCTTGTCTTGCTAATGATGGTTTTTCTTGTCCAATGCACTTGGTGAGGGAAAAGAATGTGGCAAAGCCATTGCCACTTTTCAAAAGAAAATTGCCATTTATCTCTTCCTTTCTAGATGTCTTGCAACTTGGCTTTGTTTATTACACTTGTCAACAAGATACCTTAAAATATTGCCACAGTCCCCCACTATTTAAAGACCTTCAAAGAAAAAATTACTGAATTTGTATGATCCAAATGTAATTGGTTTGGTGTCTTCAGGACTATAAACCAAACTTAGACCAATAAAACTTAACTCATAGAATTAATAATATTTTTATGAACCAATAATTCTTTATTGTAAGTGAGAGATTTTATCAGTCATATTTTGACCCCCGATAATTTTATTGTTCAACGCGGTTTTGCGTCCAATAGGTCATGCGCGTGCCTGATTATTCATGAGAGCTCTAGAGACTAGGCCAAAATCTCATAGGAGCAGCTCACTCCACTCTCATATAGGTGAATTCATAAAGTGTATAGTGTTTTTAAATACACCATCCATAAGGACTATGAATTTCATTAAGAGATATAACTCAGCCTCTCAATTAGTAGCAGTCAAGCACTCTCTTTTAGTGCATCAGTGACAATATTGACTTGTTATTACCCATATGAACTTACTTCATGGGATCTCCAATCACATAGGTTGGGTTATCATATCTATTGATAAAATGTGGCTTTAACCCCATCTCTTTTGTGGTTTGAAGAATTAATTTTCTTCCCACGGGCTTAGTCAAAGGATCGGTCAAATTTTATCTCTGACTTCATATAATCAATGGAAATTATTCCATCTCTCAACAGTTGTTTTATGACATCATGTCTCAGTTTCATGTGTCTACTTTTACAATTATAAGAGTTATTCATTGCAATAGCTATTGCCGCTTGACAATCACAATGTATAGACACAGGAGGTAATACGTCTTTTATCAAAGGGATATTGCCTAAGACGTTTCTTAGCCACTCGGCCTCAGTACCAGCTAACTCCAGAGCTACAAACTCTGATTCCATAGTTGATCTAGCAATGATCGTCTGTTTAGCTAATTTACACGATATTGCACCACCACCAAGGGTGAATACATAACCATTAGTGGACTTTGTCTCATCTGAATCAGAGATCCAGTGTGCATCACTGTACCCTTCTAAAGTAGAAGGAAATCCACTATATAGAATACAATAATTCATGGTTCCTCTCAAATATTTTATTAGTCTATCTAATCCAGGCCAATGCTCTCTGTTGGGATTATGAGTATATCTACTCAGTCTACACACAACATAGGTTATATCAGGCCTTGAAATTTATTAAATGCATCAGACTCCCAATACTCTGAACATATTTAGACTGAGTAACTAGGTCACCATTATTTTTTTTCAACTGAGAGTTAGCATCAAAAGGAGTGCTCACTGGTGTGACATTAAAATATTCAAACTTCTTAAGAAGTCTCTCAACATAATGTTCTTGTGATGACATTATTCCATCTTCACTCCTTATAACTTTAACTTCCAATATTGTATTTACTTCACTCAGATCTTTCATATCAAAATTAGCAGACAGAAATAATTTTGCACTTTGTACAATAATTAAATTTGTACCAAATATAAGTATGTCGTCAATATATACACATATTATCACATAATCATTGTCTACCACTTTAGTATAAACACATTTATTCACCTCAATAGAAGAAAACATGTCTCTCAGTAAGACTTGTTCAAATTTCTCATACCACTACTTAGGAGCTTGTCTAAGAGCGTAAACAGATTTAATCAATTTACTAACTTTATTTTCTTGTACAGGATTGACACAGCCTTTTGGTTGAACCATATAAATTTCTTCTTCTAAATCATCATTCAAAAAAGCGGTTTTGACATCCATTTGGTGGATAAAAAGCTTACGGATTGAAGCTATTGCAATTAAAATTCGAATAGAAGAAATTCTAGCCACTAGTGCAAATGTATCAAAATAATCTATATTTTATTTTTGAGAAAAAAATCTTTTGCTACTAACCGAGCTTTATATTTATCTAAAGATCCATCAGGATTAAATTTTCTTTTGAAAATCCATTTACAACTAATAGGCTTTGCACCAGGAGGTAAGTCAGTTAAAATCCATGTATTATTTTTCATAATAGAATAGATTTCAACTTTTATTGCATCTTTCCAATATTCAGCATCTGAAGAAGATATATCTTCAAAATAATTTGATGGTTCATTATTGGCAAGAAAAGTTTGAATATCATTTCCATAAGAAAAATATTCTTTCCTAGGTCTTTTGCTCCTTTTCAGTACCTCTTTAGAGGTAATTTCATTATTTGTTTCAACAGGTGTATGAGAAACTTTTATCAGATAATGGATAAATATATTCAAAGAACTCAGCTTTCTTTGTCTCAATTATAGTATTGCGATCAAGGACACCACTTTTTAAAATAAGAAATCTATATGCAACACTATGTTCAGCATATCCAATTAGCATGAAATTAGCAGTTTTAGAACCTATTTTTTTCTTTTTAGGTTCAGGCAAAAGAACTTTAGCAAGGCACCCCCACACTTTTAAATATTTCAAGTTAGGTTTGTAACCCTTCCACAATTCATATGGAATTTTGTCTGTTCTTCTATGTTGTATTCTATTTTGTAAGTGACATGCAGATAAAATAGCTTCACCCCACAAATTATCAGGAGCATTAGAACTACTAACATAGAGTTCATCATCTCTTTCAATGTTCTATTTTTCTTTTAGCTACTCCATTTGACTCAGGTGAATAAGGCAGAGTTACTTCATGAATAATTTTATTATTTTCACAAATTTCATTTAAAGATAAATATTCTCCACATCTATCTTATCTAATTCTCTTGATTTTTTTTACTAAATTGATTTTCAACATCTGTTTTATAAGAAATAAAAGTATTAAAAGCATCGCCTTTATTTCTAAGTAAATACAAATTAGTATATCTAGAATAATCATTAATAAAAGTCACATAATATCTTTTACCACATCTAGTCATCGTCTTCTTGAAGTCACCTAAATTAGTGTGAATTAAAGAAAATAATTCAATTTCTCTATTTACGGAAAAATAGGTATTTCTAGTACTTAGCTTCAACACATATTTCACACTTGTCAATATTATTTGTGTCTAAATCAGATATTAATCCTAGCGACTACATTTTCTTTATATAAGCGATATTAACATGTCCTAGTCTAGCATGCCACAAAGAAATTGACTCAACCATATAAGCAGAAGAAGATGCATTTTTATTGTTAGTACCAGAAATATTAAGCACAAATAAGCCATGGTTACAATATTCATTGCCCACAAAAATATTATTTTTGGTCAATACAACCTCATTATTTTCAAATGAAACCTTCACTAACTTTTCCTAATAAACCCACAGAAATCAAATTGATTTGGATATTAGGAACATGCAATACATCACTCAATGCTAGAGTTTTACCAGATGTGAGTTGGAGAAGAATTTTTCTTTTCCCAAGAACACGAGTTGTTCTTGAGTTACCAAGATAAATAGTTTCTTCTCCTTCCTCAATTTGGGTGTAAAACAAAAATTTATTTTTGTCTCCACAAATGTGCCTAGTAGTACGAGAGTCTATCACCTAATTTCTCACATTGGCCACATTATTTATTTGGGATATGACCGCAATAATTATATTATCCTCTTTAATCAAATTTAATTTTGACTTAGCGAGATTATCATTTATCCCAATTCTTCTACCGCATTGAGGTGCATTTTTCTTGAAGGTTTTAATATTAGCATTGGATATGTAACCATGTCTGATTACATACCTTTATTTTAACATTAGTGCCTGCCAAGGTTGTGGATGCAATAACGTATTTGCAACACCATGAATATCTGGCAGGACAACTGGAACATTAGCAGCAGAGACATCACCAGAATTGGCAGCACTATCGAAAATTTTCGCAGTAGTAATACTTGTCATAGTTTCTTAGATTGTAGGAAAATGACACCAAAAAATAACAACTATACTACTGCAATAATATTATTTGTAAGCATACACACGAATTGGCTTGAGTCGTGCTAGGCACTGTCCTAAGAAACTATTTCAGCATGTGAAATATTTTTCCAGGATTAAACAAGCCTACCTCTATTTGGGAGGATACAGGAATCAGCAAAATTAAATATTATAATCCCAGCAATTTAAAAGAAAGGAACAAAGAAATTAAACTACTAAACTTTGAGAAGAAAAAACCACAAAAGAAAGCTTATGAAGACAAAAAGTTAGAAAGAAAGTAGAAAAATGATTTTTGTCTTGCTAATGATGATTTTTCTTGTCCAATTGAGAGCCTATTTATATGCAGATATGTATAAATGCACTTGCTGAAGGAAAAGAACGTGGCAAAGCAATTTGCCACTTTTCAAAAGCAAATTGACATTTATCTATTTCTTTCTAGAAGCCTAGCCACTTGACTTTGTTTAATACACTTATCGACAAGAGACTTTGAAATATTGCCACAAAATCATGTCAACATGGAATTAGGGAATTTTTAGGACTATAGAATAGAATAATGTTGTCATATGGCCAAGTCTAGGATTCTAATAATGCTTAACCCGAGAGTTCCTCTTTCCACTAATTAATTAAGTTTCAATTGTGTTTAATTTATTGAAAGCTACTTTATTTAGATGACCAAATATAATAAACTTAGATTATCTTGCATTTTTTGGGCATAAGTTAAGGAAATGTAATGGCATCAAACCTAAACTGTGCGAACTCTCTGACGTGGCTGATAATTTCAATCCACCTTCATTCCCTGTACTACCAATGCTGAAGTTTTTTTCTTTCATTCTCAAAAGTTAATGTATCTTCTATTAACATAGAAAATTTCACTGCTTCAAAAATTGAAAACGAAAAACAAAACAACTATGTTGATAAAAGTAATAAGACTTTACCACCAACTTTTGTGATGGGATGGAAATTATCCTCCATCTTTAATTGGAGATCACCGGTTCAATTCCTAAAAATGAAAAAATCATGATAGGAAATGCTTTTTTCTTTAACGGTTTATAAAATATAAATTCAGATTAGTCGGGATCTCAAAATATGTACCGCATTCCGGATAAAAAATCAATAACTCCATTTATGAACCCTACTAGTTTTCCTTTTACTTTAATTATTTTCTCTCAAAGCATTTTTTTTTTAGAGCAAACAGGAAATATATATAAAAATTTACGGAAATTTTAGTACATCATAGTCATATTTTGTATCACTTAGAACACTTAGATTTCCTAAGTTTGCTAATACATTGCAAGCATAGATACTCTCAAAGCATCTTTACTTGGCTTCATCGTGGAACTTTACTATTAGTAGCAGAAAAATTGAAAAGCTTTTCTTCACATGGGAAAAATAAAATTCCACAAAGCAGTATTGGTGAACTTTAACAACAACAACAACAATAACAACAACAATATATTCAATTTTTTTTTATACGTGAGTTGTGAGGAAAATAGTGTGTACGTAAAACTTATCACTACCTTATACAGCTGGAGAAGTTATTTTCAATAGACCTTCGACTACAAGTACAGTCACATCACTAAGAAAATTAAAATATAAAATAGTAGCGTCTTAGGAAAAGAAATAATAGACACCGAGATAGGAATTAACCGAAGCAAAATCAATATCATATAATATTAGGAATCCAAGAAAAAGGCATAAAAACAGTAATACTACAACTACCTGAATGGAAGGAAACTACGTTCTACTGATATTAATCTTCTATCCTAATCGTCAACCTCCACAATCTCCTAACAAGGGTCACATTCTCAGTCAGGTGAACATGCGCTATGTCTTGCCTAATCACCTCTCTCCAGTTCTTCTTTGGCATTTCTCTACCTCTTCTTAGGCCCACGATGTTCAACATTTCACACCTCATCCTCACATAGGCGTCTATGTATCTCCTTTTCACATGTTCGAACCATTTCATCCTTATTTTTCGAAGCTTATACTCCACCGGGCCACCCCTACCTTGTTCCGAATAAATTCATTTCTCACCCTATCTTTCCTAGTATGCCTACACATCTATCTCAAAATCCACATCTCCATTAATTTTAATTTCCGGACATGAGATTCTTGACTGGCCAACACCATGCCCCATACAGCATAATCCATCTAGCCACTACTCTTTAGAACTAACCTTTAAATCTTGGTAGTAAATTCTTATCATATAAGAAACCAGAAGCAAGCTTTTATTTCATCTGCCCTATCCCAATATAATATGTAACATTCTCGTCAATCTTTTCATTACTATGGATTACTGACCCAAAATATTTGAAACATTCAATCTTAAAGATAACTTGTGTATCAAGGCCCACTTTCACTTTATCTTAATGAGTTGCATCACTGAATATGCACTCCTTATATTCATACTTAGTCATGCTCAACCTAAGATCTTTTGATATCAAATTATGTCTTCAAACCTCAAGCGTAGTGCGTTAACTCTGCCTCGCATTTCATCAATCACTATTATGTCATCCGCAAATAATATGTACCATGGCACCTCCCTGAACTGTCACGACTCGAAATTTTTATCCTCAGGACCGTGATAGCGCCTAATATTTCACTGTTAGGCAAGTCAACGTTAGATGTAGTTATTAACCATTTTTAACAAGTTTCAAATACGATGTCAATAAAGGAAAAATCGAATAGTCTAACAAGATAAATAAACTAATATGTACCGAAATCCAAATACATATCTCAGAACTTGTGTCGCGAATATATGAGAGTCTAAGATACTACAAATAATGGGCTGAAATAAACATAACTGTCTGAATCAAATAAACAACTATTGGAAATAGAAGGTACTTCAGAGCTGCGGACACCGTGCAGCTATACCTCAAGTCTCCTTTGGGTAGCTCGATCCGAGCAAGTCTATGGTACGCCGCTAGGATCAACTCTGGTATCTGCACAAGAAGTGCAGAGTATAATATGAGTACAATTGATCCCATGTACTCTGTAAGTGTCGAACCTAACCTCGACAAAGTAGTGACCAAACTAAGTCGAATCACTTACATTAACTTGTATGCAACAGCAACAGCAACAACAACAACAACAACAACAACAACAAGAAAAATAAGAAGAAGAAGACATGAATAGAAGTAAAGGGGGTAACTTATATCAACGAACTCAAAATCAACTAGAAGAGAATCTCGAATAACCAGTCATATAACTCATCTCAACAACCGAAGCCAATCACAACAAATATAAATTTTATCAATACGTTGCAGCGTGCAACCCGATCCCATAATATAAACTTTAAATAATTCATTGCAGCGCACAACCCGATTTCACAATATAAACTTTAAACAATATGTTGCAGCGCGCAGTCCGATCCCATAATATAATCATCTGTCAACATCATAGTCCGTCCTTATTCCACATTTTCAATTTATTTTCCTTCCAATTTCCATTGCGGCATGCAACCCGCTCCCCGAACAAGTTCAGTTAACGATAATAACTCAATATTCAATATTTATGAGGAAATCATATGTCAAGAAAACAAGTGTACGAGCAATAGAGAATAATATGATAACCGAAGAGACTCGGAATACTCAAATGTCTCAGTTTTACCAGCTCAACAGTATCTACCATTTAACAATACATTCAAGTGAAGTACATCAATGAAGGCAACTTAATACGAAACTCTAAGGCAAACAAGGAATAAGACATTTTAGATATATAAGAGGAGCAAATAGAGACAAGTGGTAAATAAGTATGGAATTATTGAGGGGACGGACAATTTAATACAAGAATTACTAAATGGCAAGTAGCAATTATGGCATGGAAGTCAAATAAGTATGTATCACTTAAGGCATGAAACAAGATATACTATGAAGCACTAAAGATAAGAAAGCAAGTAATGTAACGGCACATATATATTCGTCACCTCACATATACATCTTTTCACATATAATTCACAAAATATGTAGTTCAAGGATCCCTAATCTCTTAAATCAAGGTTAGACCCAATACTTGCCTCACTCTGCAATCAACTGAAAGCTTAATCATGGCCTTGCCTTTTGAACAAACCTCCAAACCTACCAAATATAGCAAATTATTGACCAAACTATTCAATATAAGCTTTAGGAAATACCAAAGAATGAAAGAGGTTTAATTTACATCATTATTGAAAAAGTCAACAAAAGTCAACCCCGGGCTCGCTTGATCAAAATCGAAAATTGTACCCAAACCCGAATATCCATTCACCCCTAGCCCGATTGTGTAATTTTTTTCGAAATTTGACTTCAATTCGAGGTTTAAATCCCATATTTACAAAAATCTGTAATTCTATCTAAATTTCTAATTTTTTACCATAAAATCCTAGATTTGATGTTGAAAAGTCATGAAATGTAATGGGTAATTAAAAAAGTAGTAGATTAAAGTCACTTACCAATGTATTTAAGAAGAAATCTCTTGGAAAAGTCACCTCTAGGGTGTTTAGGGTTGAGAGTTTGAATAAAATGAGCTAATTCCCCTTTTCCCCCTCTTTCACCCAGATGCAGTGTCACGATCCCAACCCGGTCAAGATGGCTCCCAACACACTACTAGGAAAGCCCGACCATTTCCCATAATTAACCCAATTAATAAACAGAGGTAGATAAATAAAACAGTGAATCACTAGACCATTTAAGTCAATAATCAGGAAACACTGATGAAAATAATACTGATGAAAATACGGAAGTTTAACAAAATACAGAATATTGCCCAACCATGGATCCGGTGTCACGACCATGAGCCTCTAAATACAGAGTTTCCATTCTACTACAAGTCCTTCTAGAAACATAAATAAGGAAATCAAAGATAGGGATAAAGGGGAGAAGTCTAACGCTGCGAACGCCATGCAGCTACCTCGATGCTCCTGAAAGCTAACTCTGCTCGATCAAACTGGATCTACTCAGCATGAGAAGAACCTGGATCTGCACGGAAGGTGCATGGAGTAAAGTGAGTACTCCGACCCAGGGAGTAATAAACATAAATACAGTCTGAAAGTAAGAAATCTCAGAAAATGCACAAGGCAACCTATAACTAACAGTTCAGATAAATATCGGTGTAAACAATAAAGCAATAATACAGTTAAGTAAATAATGCATGAAGAGATGTAACACATATAATGGTACACTCTAGTACCCGCTGTGGCGTGTACCCCTCTCCACTTATTTATCGTCGACGGCGCTCACTAGGGTTGTGTACAGACTCCGGATAGCTCCTACAGCACAAGCGAAATATCAGCCATCTCGTGGCATCAAATAGGCTCTCGCCTCAATATCAATATAGCACTGCTGTGGCGCGCAACTCAATCCAAATCATAGGAAAAACGTGTTCACTATCGGGTCCTCAGCCCATCTCAGTCAAATAAATCCACAGCCGCTCGGGCATAACATCCTGTAGGTATCTCCGCCCTCATATTCTTTTCATTTATGATTCATGTTAAAAAATACAGTTCTTATCATATTTTTAATAGTTGAAAACATGACTGAGAGTATAGTTTATGCAAACAAGTGAGGAAAACAAATTAAGATCCCCTAAGGATTTTACAGTTCGGCACATGGCCCCAAACATGGCAATAAGCCCAATTCACAGTAATAAAGTATGCGTATCAATCGCCAATATAGTAGAAATAACACTCGGGATGGACCAAGTCACAATCCCCAATAGTCAAGAACCCAGAACTCACCATGGAATACGTGTCACGCCTCAATATACTGTTACGATGTGAAAGTCCAGGGTTTCAAACCCTCAGAACAACATTTACATCAATTACTCACCTCTAGCCGGCCAAAGACTAGCTCGTAATGCCCTTTCCTCCCGTATCAACCTCCTCGCGCGTTGAGTCTGGCCAAAACCACAATGAATACGTTACAATAGTCTAAGGGAATATAACACAATTGAAAAGACTCGAAAAATATCGAAAATTACGAAATTTTCAAAACCTGAGCCCCGGGCCCACTTCTCGAAAGTCAGAAATTTTTATACTGAAATGCTCCTTATCTCACCACGAGTCTATACATATCAAATTTACAAGAATCGAGGTCCATTTGACCCCTCAAATCCCTAGTTAAAACTCTCTTAAGTTTCAAGCCCTATCCTCCATTTTTAACCTTTAATTCCTTGGGTTTTCAGTGTTAATCCACACCATAATAACATATTCTAAGTCCAAGAATCCATACCTAATGAAAGCCTTTGAAACCCTCTTCAAATTGCCCAAAACCCTTTTAGTCTGAAGTGGAAATGTTGTGTTCTTTTATAAATTCACAAAGGTCAAATTAAATGCTTCTGCCCAGTCCTTTTCGTTTATACGACCAAAATACTGCTTCTGCGGTTACCGCTTTTGCGGTCTTCCCACCGCTTCTGCGGTTTCCCTTAAGTTTCCCAGGACCACTTCTGCGGCGACCGCCTATGCGGATCCTTGTCCGCTTTTGCAGAACATGCCCAAGCCTTAGAATACCGCACCTGCAACCTCCCCCACCGCTTCTGCGGAACCCCCTCTGCAATCCCATTTCCGCATATGCAAAATACTAGGTACCAGCTATATCAGCAATCTCCCAAGTCCAATTTCACCCTGTTGGCCATCCGAAAACACCCCGAGGCCCCCGGGACCCCAACCAAAGGTATAAACACACCCTAAAACATCATTCGGATTTGTTCCAATCACAAAAACACATCCAACAACACAAAAATACCTATTCACGATAGACTCAAGTCCAAGTTCAACAAAAACTTCTGAAACTCGCATTCCATCAAAAACCAGACCTAAAGACCTCCGAATCAACTGAAATTTTTCACACACCTCCAATATCACCTAATGAACGTACTGAAACTCTTGGAAGTCCATTCCGACCCTCGAATAAAAATCTCGCCTACCAACCGGATTTCGCCAAAATCCTAACTTCGCCAAAATAGGCTAACTTCTACACCGAACCTCCAAAATCACTTCTGATTGTGCTCCTAAACTTCAAATCATCCCCCAAAGCTAACCAAATCATCGAAAATCACATCCGAATCCTCTAACTAACAAGTCAACTTCCGGTTGACTTTTCCAAACTAACTTTTCCTTAAAGAGACTAATTATCTCATTTCCTACCAAATTCAATCCGAACCGACTCAAACTCATCAAACACATATAATGAAACATGAAGAAGAAATAAACAGGGAAAATGGGGCGGAAACACATGAGACAACGGGTCGGGTCGTCAAATCCTCACCAACTAAAAAATACGCTCGTCCTCGAGCGAGTCAAGAAGCATATTTGAAGTCTCAAATAGGTGAGGGTATCTGCTCTGCATCTCCTACTCGGTCTCCCAAGTAGCCTCCTCCACAGGCCGACCTCTCCATTGTACCTTCACCAAAGCTATATTCTTTGACCTCAATTTCCAAACCCGACGACCCAAAATAGCTATTGGCTCCACATCATAGGTCAAATCATCATCCAAGACATGAGACAGGTCCCCAGTATACTTCCGGAGCATGGACACATGAAACACTAGATGCACATTCGATAAGTTGGATGGTAAAGCAAGCTTGTAAGCCACCTCTCCAATCCTCCTAAGCACCTCAAAAGGTCTGATGAACCACGGACTCAGCTTCCCTTTCTTCCCAAACCTCATAACACCCTTCATGGGCGAAACCTTCAGCAAAACCTTCTCACCCTCCATATAAGACACATCTCGGACCATCTTGTCCATATAACTCTTCTGGCGCGACTAAGCTATGCGAAGTCTCTCCTGAATCACCTTCAATTTCTCTAAGGCATCCTGGACCAAATCTTTCAACCTAGCCTCGCCGAGCTCAAACCAACCGACCAGAGATCTACACCGTATCCCATATAAGGCCTCATACGGCGCCATCTGAATGCTAGTCTGATAAATGTTGTTGTAGGCAAGCTCTGCAAGAAGTAGAAACTCATCCCAAGAACCTCCGAAATCAATCACACAGGTACGCAATATGGTTCTAATATCTGAATTGTACGGTCGGACTGCCCGTCCATTTGAGGATGAAACGATGTGCTCAGCTCTACCTGTGTACCCAACTTTCGGTGAAAAATCCTCCAAAACTGGGAAGTAAACTGAGTGCCTCTATCCGAGATAATGGAAACTGGAACCCCATGCAGCCGAACAATCTCCCGAATAAAGATCCCTGCCAGCCACTCTGAAGAATAAGTAGTACATACCGGAATGAAATGCGCGGACTTGGTAAGGCGATCCACAATCACCAAAATCGAATCAAACTTCTTCGAGGTCCAAGGGAGGCCACTCAAAAAGTCCATAGTGACTATCTCCCCCTTCCACTCGGGAATATCTATCCGCTGAAGTAGACCACCCGGTCTCTGATGGTCGTATTTCACCTGCTAACAATTGAGACACCGAGCTACATAACCCACAATATCTTTCTTCATTCTCCTCCACCAGTAGTGTTGTCTCAAGTCATGATATATCTTCGCGGCACCCGGATGGATGGAATACCGCAAGCTGTGGGCCTCCTCAAGAATCAAATCTCTAAGCCCATCCACATTAGGCACACAAATCCGGCCCTGCATCCTCTTTACACCATCATCACCTATAGTCACATCTCTAGCATCTCTGTGCTGAACTCTGTCCTTGAGGATAAGCAAATGCGGATCATCATATTGGTGCTCGCTGATGCAATCATATAAAGAAGACCGAGAAACCATGCAAGCCAATACTCGAATGGGCTCTGAAATGTCTAATCTCACAAACCGATTGGCCAAAGCCTAAACATCAACTGCAAAGGGCCTCTCCTCAACTAGAATATACGCCAAACTCCCCATACTAAGTGCCTTTCGGCTCAAAGCATAGGCCACTTCATTTGCCTTTCCCATATGATAGAAAATGGTAATATCATAATATTTTAGCAACTCAAGCCACCTCCGCTGCCTCAAATTAAGATCCTTTTACTTGAACAAATGTTGAAGACTACAATGATCAGTGAATACCTCACAAGATACTCCATATAAATAATGCCTCCAAATCTTCAATGCATGAACTATGGCATCCAACTCTAAATCGTGGACAGGGTAGTTCTTCTCATGGGGCTTCAACTGACGAGAATAATAAGCAATCACTCTACCCTGCTGCATCAACATACAGCCAATCCCGACTCTCGAAGCACAACAATAAATGGTGTAAGAATCTGAAGCAGATGGCAAGACTAATACTGGAGTTGTGGTCAAAGCTGTCTTAAGCTTCTGAAAGCTCTCCCCGCACTCGTCCGACCATACAAACGAAGCACCCTTCTGCGTCAACTTGGTCAAGGGCGAGGCGATAGATGAGAAACCCTAAATGAATCGGCGATAATAACCCGCCAAACTGAGGAAACTACGAATCTCTATGGCTGAGGACGGTCTAGGCCAACTATGAACCGCATCTATCTTCTTTGGATCCACCTGAATACAATCGCTGGGCACCACGTGCCACAGGAAAGCCACTAACCCAAACCAAAACTCACACTTGGAGAACTTTGCATACAGTTTCTCCTCCCGCAATCTCTGCAATACCACTCGCAAATGCTCTGCGTGCTCCTCCTGGCTATGCGAGTATACCAGAATATCATTAATGAATACAATAACAACCGAATCTAGATACGACTGATATACATTGTTCATCAGATGCACGAACACTACTGGGGCATTTGTCTGCCCGAAGTACATAACTAGAAACTAATAGTGACCATATCTAGTCCTGAAAATATCATAAACATATCTGAATCCTTGATCTTCAACATGTGATAACCCGAACGGAGATCAATCTTAGAAAACACCCTCGCTCTCTGAAGCTGGTCGAATAAATCATCGATGCGAGGCAGGGGATACTTGTTCTTCACTGTTACTTTGTTCAATTGCTTGTATTCAATGCACATTCTCATGGTTCCATCTTTATTCTTCACAAATAGAACAGGTGCACCCCACGGTGACACATTCGGCCGAATAAACCCCTTTTCTAGAAGTTCCTGGAGTTGCTCCTTTAATTCTTTCAACTCCGTTGGTGCCATGCGATACAACGGAATGGAAATGGGCTTGGTGCCCGGCACCAGGTCAATACCAAAATCAATGTCCCTATTCGGAGGCATATCCGGCAGGTCAGCAGGAATATATCAGGAAAATCCCTCACAACGGGAACATAATCAATACTAGGAGTCTCAGCTCCAACATCTCGCACAAAGGCTAAATATGATAGAAAACCCTTCCCAACCATACGCTGGGCTTTCATGAAGGATATAACCTTACTAGAAACATAGTCAGTCATACCACGCCACTCGATCCTCGGAACACCCGGCATAGCCAAGGTGAATGTCTTTGCATAACAGTCCAGAATAGCATGACATAGAGATAACCAATCTATGCCCAGAATAACATCGAAGTCTACCATGCTCAAAAGCAATAAATCAACTCGAGTCTCCAGACCCCCAATAGTAACAAGACTGGACCAATACACATGGTCCACAATAATAGCATCGCCCACCGGGGGTGCACAGGTAATGTAAGACACCCTCGGGTCGTACCCAAATGATGAGAAAAATATGATGACACATAAGAATAGGTAGAACCAGGATCAAATAAGATAGAGGCATCTCTGTGACAGACTGAAATAATACTTGTCATAATAGCATCTGATGCAAGGGCATTTGTCCTGCCTGGGATGGCATAAAATTGAGCCTGGCCATTGCCGCCTGATCGGCCTCCGCCTCTAGGGGGACCCCTGGCTGTCTGGCCTCCACCCCTCTCTGACAGGGCTGGTTCTAAAGAAATCGGAGCAGAAGATGAGGGCTGACCCCTCTGCTGAGACTGCTACCATGGCGTCGAGGACACTGCCTCCTCATATGACCAAGCTCACCACACTCGTAGCAACTACCAGGTGCTGGAGAAGGGGACTGAAGGGAACCCCTCGCACCTGAATGACCAGTCGATGCGCTCTACACAGAAGAACCCAGAGCTTTTCGGGCCAGCACATTTCTAGCACTAACATGGGCTTTAGTGAAAGATTTTACGTGCATCTCGAAAGAATCTATGCAATGCTCGGGTAAAAGAGAATACCACATTAAGGCTCCCTTCGTGGGAGTCTCTCCAAATTTCTTTAGCAAAACTGATTCAATCTCATGGGGGCCAAATTGTTCCCCTTTACCACCATTGTATAGGTGGTGATATGCTCCTGAGGATCCGAAGTCCCATCCTATTTCGGCACGTCTAGTATTCTAAATAGATTCGGGATCAATTCTGCTACCGCGCTTGGTTTGTACGGCAACTGAGTGTACTTTTTTTAGTATGGCTTTTCTAGCACTAGTGATGCGCCCGGGATTTGGTTCATACGGGTGTTCACTTACCTCATAAACCGTAAGAGTTCATTTTTTGAAGGGATCGCTCTCGTTATTGTGTCCGAAATCATTTCTCCCGGTCCCATCGAAGTCGACCTCGCACCTCGGGGTCTTATTGTTGACCCTTTGCGTTGTTGGATTTGCGGGATCAAGGAACTAGACCTCGTCCATTCGCATTATTGGAAACACCCAATAACACATGCTTCAGTTCCATCATAACCTTATCCTGCCGTGTGAGATGGCCTAAAATGGCCTTATGTTGCTCCTACAACACCGTTACCGCTTCGACGACGTGCTCTTCTTCAGCATCATCAGGAATCGCCTCTCGAAAATGTCATGAGTACTGCATGTCGTGGATCGGAGTGGCCTCATTCCTCTGACTATGGGTATCATTGATTGAATCCTCATGCCGAGGCTGATTTCCTTGGGCCACGAGGTTGTGTGTGTTGTTAATACCATTATCTACCACTTTTTATGATTTTTTTGCTAATAATAAATAATTAAACACGTTAGTAAAAGAGCCAAGGACCAACTTAAATATCCAACTGTCTAAGCCCCCATGGTGGGGGCCAAATTGTTTACTCGTAAAGCGGTGCAGTTGAATTTATACGTAGTTTATATCCAAGTTAATTAATTTGATCCTGAAATAATAGATGAATTAGGAAAAAATATGATACTTAGCCTTGAGATGGTGATAAAATACCAAAAATAGTAGTTCTAGGAGTAGGGCTTCCGGGCACAACAACAACGATATCAGTAAACAAGAAGATTAAAATTATATTGAGCTTTCACTAGAATGTAGCGTGTATTTGCCAAAAACTTCGTGCCCCTTACAATGATAATAGAGCTCACTATTTATAACTGCACCTAGGAAACAAGGTCGTGGGATCAAACCCCTCTTTAATATCAATTATGATGGCCATCCAAGAATGTGTAACGGTAGGTAGTGAATGGCATATTCCTTGTAACGGGTTGTGTACTTAATGCTATAGAATATTCCTCATTAAACATTACCGGATGGCGAGCATTTATTTCATTTTTGTAAGTATAATTCTCTCCGATAACAGACGAAATTGTTATCTTCGAATTCAACTATCTTCTGTCTTCGGCTTCACGTATCACTTCCTCATGCGATCATTTAATATAAACATATTTTACCCTATACATACGTAAATACCTCTTATACTTGTCCGATTTTTCTAACTTTACACTTAAACTTTGCCAATGTCTTATTATCGATCTTTGTAGATTTAACAATATGGGATAATACATAAATACCTCTCATATTCATCTCATTTTTCTAACTGCACACTTAGATTTTACGAGGATCTAATCATATTACCTCTAATTGTTCCAAATGGAACAAGTATGAGGAGATATTTTTATGTATGGTAACATCATCGAAATGCTCAAACTCGGTACATACAACCGACACCCGTTAAAAATGGTCCACTTGCCAATTAGGTGAGAGACAAGGCATCCTGTAATAAACTTATAATAGAATTTTCTTTTAACTATTGATTCCAGATCACCATCACATGATTAATTGGTTATTAATTGTACTGTACGATGTTATCATGATGAAAGCAACCCTCCCAAAAAGAAAAAAATATCAGAAAGAAAAAACTTGTTGGTATAATGGTAAGGAGATCTCAAAGGGGAAAATGAGAACATGTAAGTTCTAATTGTCACAAGTGTTATGATGCATATGTGTTACCAAACCTTAATCAGTGGCTGATCTATTGTATAGACTAAATTCAAACGTTAACCAATTTAAAATTCTGAATCCATTTTTATATACGAAATATGTTGGGACTACACCAAATGAAATATCTTTGATATAATAAAGAACATTATTAGAGTCATGAGTCAAATACAAATGGTGTTGAAGCGAGAGGAGAAAAACACAACTCTCTTGTGTTTTCAAATTCAAATTGTTATGCTCGATTAAAAGTTATTCCTAACACCAACAAGCAGAGGCGGACCTATCCTTTCATAAGAGTTATCGGCCCTCGATAATTTCGACAAAAATATATTTTTATAAGTGTATATATATATATTAAATAACAAATATATATTTTTATTGATGCCTTACAATTCAATTCTTAGGCAGATGTATTAGTCGATTTTTGGGCACAACTTAACTTTTAGTGTGATGTTTGAATTTGATTCCGATTTTAGCATTTTCTCAAAGTTTTATTCGACAGCGGTGCCCCTACAACTTTTAAATCTTGGGTCCACCTCAACCCAAGAAAGATTGTAATAATTTACTATATAATTTTTCATTCTAACTAAAGGTCTTGGGTTCAAGTCATAAATATAGAGTTGTCTTTATTAGAGTGGTACACCCCCAAATATCATACTTTTTAAGACAAATTCAAATTTCAAGCCCTAATATAAATATCAGTGGACAAATAATTTATTCCTAATACATAGACCTTGAGCAATTAAAGGGTGGAAAATTAGGTTCACTTACCACGTGCATGGCATATAGTGATGGCCATAATGGCCCCTCTTTGGTGCCTGTGAATTCATCATTTTAGGTCATAAGCACATGGCCAATTAGTTGTACTTTGTACCATCTCACATCCTTTTATTGGAAAGCTTTTGATGATGTTTTCTTTAATCGGTTAAGGGTCAAATATATTCTTGTACTATTTAAAATAGGTTATATTTATCCTCCGTTTGAATTCTTTAACAAATATGTCCACATCGTTATACATTAGGGCCATATATATCCCTCAGCCGTTAAAACTTGTTTCCATATATTTTTAGTACGGTTAAGGGTCAAATATATCCTTGTACTATTAAAAATAGGCCATATTTATCCTCTGTTTGAATTAAACCCGCCCGACCCAATTGCTAATCCTAGACCCGCCCCACTTCGATTAAGTTCGTTTTTTTTTTAATTAAAATTAAAACCAAACCAAATTTGGTCGGTTTTTAAATTTAAAAACCAAAATCAAACCAAACAAAAAAATATCAATTTTTTGGTTGATTTAATTTAGTTTTCGGTCTAATTTGGATTTTCGAACTTTTATGAACACCTTTGCCTGCTGCCAATCGTCTTTCTTCAAAATTACTCACTGTTGAGCGGGGAAGATAACGGGGATTGCCTTTGGAAAGATTTGATTTAAGCTCATACCTTTACGCAAAAGCTTTAACGCTCAATTAACAGTACAGTAAACATAAGTATTAAATATGTTTTTGACGCAATTACTATTTAAAGAGTTAAAATAATTTTTCTTTGTTAATATTCTACAGATATCTTTATAAAAAATTTAGATGATTAGTTACTGTAACGTAAAGTATTTTTTACTTCACTTTTAAATATGTAAACTCTATTTTATAAAATTTGAAAAGTTTGTATCCAAATTTACACTAACAATTAATTTGAACAGAGAAAGTATTATATTACATACCTTGTCGACCCAGAAAGAAGAAACAAAAGAAATCTAATAGATAAGTTCAAGCCTATGGGTATTTAGTTAAGAAAATAACGGAGATATCATAGAAAAATTTCATTTTATCCCATCTATTTCTTGCACACAAGTTCTCATATCGATCAAATTTAGTGTATTAATTAAAAAACGAACTTAATCGAAGTGGGGCGGGTTTAGGATTAGCAATTGAGTCGGGCGGGTTTAATTCAAACGGAGGATAAATATGGCCTATTTTTAATAGTACAAGGATATATTTGACCCTTAACCGTACTAAAAATATATGGAAACAAGTTTTAACGGCTGAGGGATATATATGGCCCTAATGTATAACGGTGGAGATATATTTGTTAAAAAATTCAAACGGAGGATAAATATGACCTATTTTGAATAGTACAAGGATATATTTGACCCTTAATCGTTCTTTAATTAGATCAACATTATTTTTTGGATCTTGTACTCTCTCATAATTATTGTCGTTGTACATATAACCTTAAATCAAGGGAATAGATCCAGGTTGTTTTCGCTATTAAGGGCTAATTAATCCCTTCATGTGGTGTTTCAGATACTATATAGTTCACAGATCCATAATATATTAGTTCATGTAGGATTCCTGCTTTGAATCACAGACATGAATGTACAAATTTGGTTTTGTATTTTATGTATCTGGAATCCTTTATTTTCACTTAACAAAAGGTACTATAGAAAAGTCCAATTGTCCGACTGAATAATTGGTTGAACTCCTTATATTAGTATTTAAATTATGAAGTCTTAAGAAATAAATTAGATGGTTCAAGACGAAACCCAAATGTTTAATTACTTCATCCATTTCAAATTAGACGAGATACTATTTTTTTTGTTCCAAAATAAATAATATATTCCTAAATTTGGAAATAATTCAATTTTAAATTTTTCATTTTACTCACTTTATCCTTAATGAGAAGCTTTTATAACCACATAAATGACATTGTCTCATAAAGCTTTTACCTCTTAAGCATTAGTGTGCCTTTAGTTGCAGCCTGTCTTTCTCTAGCTTGGTCTGTTGCCTTGTGTGTTAGTGATTTTTCCTAAGTCTGTTATAGGCATAGTGGTTGTGGTCTGCGATGGTCGAGTGAGTTCATGTCCTGGGGGGAGGGGGGGTCGTAGGTGGGGCGAGAGGTAGGGCAGGGGTTAGGGGTTGGGTTGGGAGACGAGGGAGGTGAAGGGGACAGGGGTGTCTATAGGGTAAGAATTGGGTCATGGGATGTGGGTACACTGACGAGTAAGTCTATAGAGTTGGCGAAGATTCTCCAGAAAAGGAGGGTCAATATAGCGTGTGTCTAAGAGACAAGGTGGGTAGGGTCGAGGGCGAAGGATGCAGATGGGTATAAAATTTGGTACTCAGTAGTCCAGAGAGGTATGAATGAAGTGGGTATCTTGGAAGATATGGAACTTAGAGAGTCTGTAGTTGAGGTTAGACAAGTAAAGAGATTGATGGTTATTAAGTTGGTGGTTAGAGAGTACACCCTGAACGATGTTAGTGCTTATGCGCCACATGCAGGCCTAAATGAAGAGGTTAAACTAGGGGTGTGCATTCGAATCGGTTTATCGATAAATCGAATCGATTATTTGTTATCGGTTTATCGATTTCGATTTCGATTTCAAAACTTTTGTCGATTTATCGATTTCGATTTTGTCCTCTTCGATTATCGGTTTATCGATAGGTGCAAAGAGCCTAAGCGGTCAAGCTAAACCGATAAGCTACAGTAAAAAAATTTTAATTTTTTTTAAAAAATTTTAGCTCTATTATTTCCTCTACTACATTTAAGGAATAATCATATTTAAAGCTCAAAGGAATGAAATTCAAATTAATGAAAAACAGAATTAGCCATGATGATGTATTTTGATTTTTTACTTTTTTATACAGTTGGAGTGTTGGTGGATTACATTTGAACCCTTACTTTAGTTTCGTTGCATATTCTTGTTGACACAATTTTTACGTTATAAACGGTGCTCTTCTAATTTTAGCTTCTTTTTTTCCATGTTAGTTAGGTGTGATTGTAGCGATATACTTTCCGTAAAACCCATTAAATTTTCTTATTGGTGTAATTAATAATCGAATTGATAATCTGCAAAAATCGATTTAAACCTTATTAAAACGATAACGATAAGCATATGAACAAATCGATAATCGATAAGTAATTATCGATAAAGGTCAAAATCGAACCGATAAATCGAATACATACCTCTAGGTTAAACAACGCTTCTAGGAGGGGTTAGATGAGATTGTGCGCCAGGTTCCGCCAACATAGAAGCTATTCATAGGAGGAGATTTCAATGGTCATATTTGGGCGACCGCATGTGGTTATGGCGAGGTGCATGGAGGCTTTGTTTTTGGGGAGAGGAACGGAGGAGGTACAGCAGATTGCATACGGTAGTCTACGAGAGAGGTGTCCGGGGTATCGACCGGTGTCTATGGTGGGCACAAAGGAGACTGGTGGTAGAATGAAGTGGTCCAAGGAAAAGTGGAAGTGAAGAAGGCGGCACACCTGAAGTTAGTTGGGAGGATAGGTGAGGAGGAGAGGTGAGCGTGCATGGAAAGATATAAGGTAGCTAGGAAGGAAGCTAAAATGTCGTTCATGGAGGCTAAGGCTGTGGCTTATTGTCGCAAGTATGAGGAACTGGAGGAAAAAGGCGGGGAGAAAAAGTTATTCCGGCTGGCCAAGTTGAGAGAGATGAAGTCTCTAGATTCGGACCAGGTGAGATGCATCAAGGATGAAGATGGTAGAGTACTGGTGGAAGATGCCCAAATTAAGAAGAGATGGAAAACTTACTTTTATAAACTTCTGAATGAAAAACGGGATCGTGATATTGTGCTAGGTAAATTGTTGTATTCCGAAAGTCACCGTGACATCCAGCACTGTCGTGGGGGATATGCGTAAGATGAGTAGGGGCAGAGCGACCGGGCTAGACAAGATTCCAGTGGAATTTTGGAAGTGTGTAAGAAGAGCAGAAGTTGAGTGGTTGACTGAGTTGTTTAGTGTTATTTTTAAGGCCAAGAGGATACCAGATGAGTGGAGGTGGAGTACGGTGGTTCCATTGTATAAGAACAAAGGTGATATCAAGAATTGCAACAATTATTGCGGTAGCAAATTACTGAGTCATACCATGAAAGTATGGGAGAGGGTGGTTGAAGCGAAGGTGAGGTTGACAACGTCTGCATCCGACAACCATTTCGGTTTCATGCCGGGCCGTTCCACCACAGAAGCTATACACCTTGTTAGGAGGTTGGTGGAACTGTACAGAGAGAGAAAGAATGATCTACACATAATGTTTATTGACCTAAAGAAGTTCTCTGGAGATGCTTCGAGGCAAAAAGTGTGTCCGTTCTTTATATTATGGCAATTAAGGATATGTATGATGGGACTAAGACTCAGGTTAGGATAGTAGGAGGCGACTCTGAGTATTTTCTGAATGAAATGGGGCTACACCAAGGATCTGGGCTCAGTCCATTCTTATTTGCTTGGTGATGGATGCGATAACAAACCATATTCAAGGGGGGTGTCATGGTGCATGTTATTCACCGATGGCATAGTTCTAATTGATGAGTCACGAGTCGGTGTTAAAGAGATATTGGAAGTTTGGAGACACACTCTTGAGTCTAAGGGTTTCAAGCTAAGCAAAACAAATACAGAATACCTCGAGTGTAAGTTCAGTGCTGAGCTGAGAAATTGGACGTCGATGTGAGGCTTGAGTCACAAGTTATCCCAAGTAAAGGAAGCTTCAAGTACCTTGGTTCGGTTATCCACGGGGGTGGGGAGATCGACGAGGATGTCACACACCGTATTGGGGTAGGATGGATAAAGTGGAGGTTAGCATCTAGAGTCTTGTGTGACTAGAGAGTACCAACGATACTCAAAGGCAAGTTCTACAAAGCGGTGGTTAGACCGGCCATGATGTATGGGGCTGAGTGTTGTCCTATTAAGAACTCGCATATCCAAAAGATGAAAGTAGAAAAGAAGAGGATGTTGAGGGTGGATGTGCGGACACACTAGGATGGACAAAATTAGGAATGATGATATTCAGGTGAACGTGCACGTGGCTCCCATTGAGGACAAGATGCGGGAAGCGAGGCTCGGATGGTTCGGGCATGTACAAAGGAGAAGCCCAGATGCTCCAATAAGGAGGTGTGAGCGGCTGGTTGTGGAAGGTACGAGAAGAGGTTGAGGGCGGCCTAAGAAGCATTGGAAGAGGTAATTAGGCAGGATAAAGCGAGACTTCATATTTTCGAGGACATGACACTTGATAGGACGTTCTGGAGGTCGAGTGTTACGGTTGTCGGTTAGGAGGTAGTTGAATCTTGCATTACTTTGTACCTTTGGGAGCCTAGTCTGGTAGGGTTTTGTCTAAGAGAGCTAGGGCAATGTCGTGTCTTACTATTTTCTTTTTCGACGTTGGATCCATTTACTAACCACCGTTTTAGCTTTGCTTTTTTCTTCTGCATTTTATGTTCCTATTTTTCCTATGATCTCCGTGATGAATCTAATATCTTCTCCTTTTGTCTTCCTTTTATTATTTTGAGCCGATGGTCTTTCGAAAACAACATCTCTACCTCTTCGGAATAGGGATAAAATCTGCGTACACACTACCCTCCCCAGACCCCACTCATGAAATTTTACTGGGTTGTTGTTGTTGTTGTTATAAATTTCAAAAAGAAAAAAAAAATTTAAACTCTGTGCAGAGTCAAACTACCTCATCTAAATTAAAAGGAAACGAGTATATTTTTGGAATCCCGGCCAGACGAATACAAAATTTTTACTAAAGAAAATCAAAATATAAAAAAGTAAATACAAGAAATAATTAAGGGGAATCAACTTACAACATATGTAGAGGGGGATATCCTATAGGATAAGGGATCACCGACACACAAAAACTTAAGCAAAAAATCCATGTATACTTACAAAAGTTTTCAAGAATAGTCAGATATTAGTAAAGACTCAATCCCCGTATCAATCTTTATGAGTATTGATAAATTTATATTGAATATCATGGTGCCCTGATTACCGAATTTCGGTCCACCGCAGAGTATATAGTCATATATATTTTTCGCTTAGCTACATCGTATAACTTTTCAATAAAGAAGCAACTGGCCTCAATTAATCCGAATTCGCACTACATAAGTCTCTTTAAGAAAAAGCGCTCCTTATAAACTATGTTCTCATTCAAATCATTTTACCAAGAGAAAAGCAATGAAAGAATAGTCGGTACATGATATAGACATATCACATATGGTAGTTGAAAGCCCTATGAACAAAACGATAGTTTAAATGATGAATTGTTTTTGAGGGCTAACCTCTAACAAATATATCTTTTTCTTTGTCTTTGGTTAAAGGCAAAATTAGAATTTAAAGTTTACGGATTCATGATTCTAGATTTTTTAAGTTAATGAATTTTAAATTAATAATTTATATATATTCGACAAATTTTTTAAAACAAATATAAAAGTTGATTTAAAGATGCTGAATTTGATCGAATCCGCAACCAAAAGCTAACTCTCATGCGGCTCTAATCATGTATCATATGGTAGATCATTTTATGCAAACATTTGATTTTCTTGAAATTGTGATAAAAGCTTTTTCTTTCTAAATTTCTGCCTTTTCTTTTTCTAATTTTGGTAGAAGTTAGAGAACAGCCTTCCAGTCCCGCCAGGGACATCCGATAAAATTAGAACGATACAGAAAATAACCTTTCACGTATATAATTTGCCGTTGGATCTATATTTATTTTGACAAAGAAGCAAAGAGTGCATGAACCAACGCATCTAGACACATAAATGAAACTAATTTCACTCTCAATGCACTTCCCAATTATATATTTTTTTTAATAAATCTTGATTAATAGCACCTGTCCCCAAATAATTCACTCTCTTGTCTCCTAAACAAGAAAATAATAAAATATAACACGAAAAACCACTTAAAGAAGAAAAAATAAATAAGTGATCCGGCATGGCAAAGTGGTCATTCGATATATTTAATTCGTTAATACTTCTATAACCTGCAGTTGTTTACATGTGACATTAAAACAATTAGGTCAAATAAACAAAACAAAAAAATTAAATTATATACGAGTTCTATGACCGACAGATTACAAAAATCATTTCTCATTATCTAAATGCATGTCATGAAATCTTAAGTTGCCAATATAGAACTATTAAATCTTTTTTTTAATTACCATATTTATGCCTAACTGATAGCTACTAAAGTTTGTAAAACGACTAGATAATATATCGATACTTTCGAGGTTTTAGGACTAATAGTTTGATTTACTTGGAAGCAGAGTAAACTTAAATTTACGATCAGAGATGTATTCAAGATTTGAAAATTATAAATTCTAAATTTTTGATCGAATTGATAATTTAATGATTTTATAATTTAATATTTATAAATATTTAATAAATTCTAATACAATTATATAATTTAAGCAAAAATTATTGGGTTAGTCCGAACCAAACTTAATACTCTACCTCTACCCCGCCTACACGTACTTATTACGTGGGTAAGAATTTATTTTTGCATTATTTTTATCGAAAGAAAGCTTTACCCACGCATTAACCTAATTAAAAATTATAAAAACAATTGGAGTTGTTAGATCGATGTTTAGAACTCATCGGAAAGCGCTTCGATGTAGTCAAATAGTCCTCTAATTATTTTATTATTAATAATAAGATTTCATTGGATGGCTTCAAAGTTATTTTCTTTACCTATATTTATACATTAAATTACAATTTTTTTGTTGCTCCAAAGTTTCTTTGGCACTTTATGATTGTCTTTGATTCAATCATCTCTTTTTTTAGTATATAAATTTCGGTACATGCTTCAAAGTTTAAGCAACTACTACAATTTTATTTAGCAAAAAAAAACTACAATTTTGATGACTCACGAGACCTTTGTTTTTTTGGTGTTCGGTATTTATATATTAGCGTCTTAAACTAATCTGATTTATCGCACAAAGTCTTTTTTAGAGAAATATTTTTTATTAAATTTTTTAAATTCTAAATTTTATAAACGAGATCTTTAATTCCGAGTTGACGGATACTGAATACCAATTCATTCCAGCAACATCCCTTATTGATAATCTTAGGTGGCATCAAATGAGTCAAACAAGCTTCCAACAACAACAACAACAATTACCCAGTATAATCTCACAAAGTGAGGTCTGGAAAGGGTAATATGTAGACGGGCCTTACCCCTACCTGAAAGGGCAGGAAGACTGTTTCCAATCGACCATCGGCTCAGTGAAGGAAAGGAAAAACAAAAACAAAAACAAAAACATAAACAAAGGAGGATTAGTAACTCCATCAGAAATAGTGTAAATAATTATCTAAACATAAGAACCATAAATGAAATAGCATGCAATAATATCAAACAGTAACTACCATAAATAACTATCATAAGGAAGACACAATCCAATACACAAATCATCTATGGATAGCCCTGTCAAGCCTCACCCAACCCCGGGTGAGGAGTACGAAAAACTCTAGGAGCCCCTTTCTTATAACCCTAATACTAGACCTCCAGACTTTCCTATCAAGTGCCATGTCCTCGGAATCAAACAAGCTTCCCTTATGTCTTATTTAGAAAATGGAATTCCTCAACAACAACAAAAAAAAAAAAATAGAATTAGAAATTAGAATAAAGTGCTCCATACGGTTGTAGCAATATAATACCTCTACCTCTGAAATTGATTTTCTTCTGTCAGTCGCCTGTTTCTATAAATGCAACAAACATGTTTGGCCAAATTTCTAAAATTTACTTATTTTGAAAGTATTTTTTTGAAAAATACTTTTGATAAAAATTAATATGTATTTGGCTAGTAAATTTAAAAAATATTTTAAGCAACAATAATATTTTTCCAAGCTTTTAAAAAGTATTTTTAAATATATTTTTCTCAAAAAAAAATTAAAAGTGCTTAGTTATGGGAAGAAACTAATTTTTCTACTTCTCAAAAATTAAAAAATATTTTTACTTCTACTCAAAAGTTTTTTTTTTTCATCAAAAAGTTGGACCAAACATCTTAATTTAAATATAAAAAATGCACTTTTGGCCAATAAAAAATTTGCCCAAACCGGCTATAAATATTTGGTGTCAGATATCTAAAAACAAAATTAAAATAGAGAAATTTATTTTTAGTTTCTCATCTAATGTCTGCCATCTGTATTTTGGTATAATTAATCATGATGTGTGGATTGCTTCCTACTATAAATTTTTCTATTATAAATTTAACAAAAATCGTTATTATTTTCACGAAAGTCAACTAACTATACTACTAAAATTTTACTACAAGAACCACCCGAACTCATAGGTAGATCCATAATTTAAATTTTATAAATTATATATTTATAAAATTATTGACATTAAACTCATTATATTTTTAAAGTTATGAGTTTATCTTTATTATTTTTGTAAATTCAATAAATTTTTATTTTGTTATGAAATAATATAAAAGACAAGAACAATAATGCAAGAATAAGAGCAAATAGAGAGAAGAGTAGAGAGAGTTCTTCTTATTGATACTTAGAGAATGTTAGGAGTGATTTACAATGGTAGAGGGCACCTCTATTTATAGGGAGGAGGATGATTTAGCTACCAAGAATAGAACTCTAGAATCTCTCTAATTAAAGACATTCACCTTAACTAGAAGTGTATTTATAACACTCCCCCTTGAATGTCTATTCAATGATGTGCCTCGTTAAAACCTTAAAACAAAACCCAATGGGAAAAATTAAAGTAAGGAAAAAGAGTACACATGTTTGAATATGCGCCTATTGGTTGCCTCGTTAAAAACCTCGCAAGGAAAACCCAGTGGGACAAAACCTTGTAAGGGAAAAAGAGTGCAACGCGCATTAACTCCCCCTGATAAGAACATCAATTTATGTCCTTAAGTCTTCGCATCCCGATCTTGTGAACTAGCTTCTTGAAGGTTGACTTTGGTAGAGATTTTGTGAACAAATCAGCCATATTGTCGCTTGAACGAATCTGTTGAACATTGATATCACCATTCTTTTGAAGATCATGTGTGAAGAATAACTTTGGTGAAATATGCTTCGTTCTATCTCCTTTTATGAATCCTCCCTTCAATTGAGCTATACATGCTGCATTGTCTTCATACAAAGTTGTGGGTAGTTTATCACACTTCAAACCACATTTGTCTTGGATATGATGTATTATAGACCTCAACCACACACACTCCCGACTTGCTTCATGAATAGCAATTATCTCGGCATGATTAGATGAAGTAGCCACAATTGATTGCTTAGTCGATCGCCAAGATATGGCGGTTTCTCCACAGGTAAACACATAACCCGTTTGAGATCGAGCCTTGTGTGGGTCGGACAAATATCCAGCATCAGCATAGCCAACAAGATCCGGGCTGCAATTCTTGCCATAAAATAAGCCCATATCAGTAGTTCCCTTTAGGTACCGCAATATGTGTTTGATCCCATTCCAATGTCTCCTCGTAGGAGCCGAGCTAAATCTTGCTAAGACATTAACTGAAAAGGATATGTCAGGTCTTGTAGTATTTGCAAGATACATTAGTGCGCCAATTGCGCTAAGATATGGTACTTCAGGACCAAGTAGCTCTTCATTCCTTTCTTGTGGTCGGAATGGATCTTTGTTCACATCAAGTGATCGAACAACCATCGGTGTACTTAAAGGATGTGCTTCATCCATGTAAAACCGTTTCAGTACCTTTTCTGTATAGGTAGATTGATGAACAAAAATTCCGTTTGCCAAATATTCAATTTGCAAACCAAGACATAGTTTAGTCTTTCCGAGATCTTTCATCTCGAATTCATCCTTTAGATAATCAATTGCCTTTTGGAGTTCTATAGGGGTTCCAATAAGGTTTATGTCATCGACATATACGGCAAGTACAACAAATTCCGATGTTGTTTTCTTTATAAAAACACACGGGCAAATGGCGTCATTTATATAGCCTTCTTTTAACAAGTACTCACTAAGACGATTATACCACATTCGTCCTGATTGCTTTAGACCATACAAGGATCTTTGCAATTTAATTGAGAACATTTCCCGAGATTTTGAATTATGCGCGTTTGGCATCTTGAGCCCATCGGGAATTTTCATGTATATCTCATTATCAAGTGAGCCATAAAGATAGGCAGTAACTACATCCATTAAGTGCATGTCAAGCTTTTCATGGACAGCAAAACTTATGAGATAACGAAAGGTTATCGCATCCATTACAGGCGAATATGTCTCTTCATAATCGACAACAGGCCTTTGAGAAAAACCTTGTGCAACAAGGCGTGCCTTATATCTTTGTACCTCGTTTTTCTCATTTCTTTTGCGTACAAAGACCCATTTATAGCCGACAGGCTTAACACCATTAGGTGTTTCAACTATAGGGCCAAAAACTTCACGTTTTGCCAGCGAATTCAATTCTGATTGAATTGCTTCTTGCCACTTTGGCCAATCCTGTCTTTTTCGACATTCTTCAACAGATTGAGGTTCGAGATCCTCACATTCTTGCATAATGCTAGATGCTACATTATAAGCAAAGACATTATCCACCACAATATCCACTCGATTAATATTTGCCTCAATATTAGTTGAATTTAGGGATAGTTCCGTATTTTCCAGAGTCTCGGGCTCAATGGATTCTTCATGAATCTCAGAATTTGTTAAATCATGAGATTCTTTCGTGGTGTCATTTTGATCGTTCTTTTTCCTCTTTCTAGGATTTCGATCTTTGGAACCTAATGGTCTGCCACGCTTCAGGCGTGCATTTGACTCATTGGATATGACACTAGATGATTGTCCAACAGGGACATCAATACGGATTGGAACATTTTCCGCGGGAATGTGGGATTTCGTTATCCTCTTCAAGTCCGTAAATGCATCAGGCATTTGATTTGCTATTCTTTGCAAATGGATAATCTTTTGTACCTCTCTTTCACAAATAGAGGTATGTGGATCAAGATGAGATAATGATGCATTTTTCCACAAAATTTCCCGTTTGGTTTCACCAACTTCTCCCCCTAATTTTGGGAAAAGTGTCTCATCAAATCGACAGTCTGCAAATTGTGCAGTAAACAAGTCGCCTGTCAATGTTTCGAGGTAGCGAATGATGGAGGGCGATTCAAACCCAACATATATTCCTAACCTTCTTTGCGGACCCATTTTGGTGCGGGATGGCGGTGCTATAGGCACATATACTACGCATCAAAAAATTCTTAAATGGGATATATTGGGTTCATGACCCAAAACCAATTGCAACGGGGAATACTTGTGGTAATTCGTCGGTCTGAGACGAATTAGCATTGCTGCATGTAAGATGGCGTGACCCCATACCGAAGTGGGCAGCCTCGTTCTCATAAGCAATGGCCTTGCAATCAACTGCAGGCGTTTAATTAACGATTCTGCAAGACCGTTTTGAGTGTGAACATGAGCTACAGAATGTTCAACTTTTATCCCGATTGATAAGCAATAATCATTAAATGCTTGGGATGTAAACTTAGCAGCATTATCCAGTCTAATGGACTTGATTGGATTATCTGGAAATTGTGCTCGTAGTCGAATTATTTGTGCCATTAATTTCGCAAACGCAAGGTTGCGTGATGACAACAGGCACACATGAGACCATCTACAGGATGCGTCTATCAAGACCATGAAATACCTAAACGACCCACTAGGTGGGTGAATACGTCCACAAATGTCCCCTTGTATACGTTCCAGAAACATGGGTGACTCAGTCCCAACCTTTGTTGGTGATGGCCTGATAATCAACTTGCCTTGATAACACGAAGTGCAAGGATATTCATTATTCGAAAGAATTTTGAAATTCTTTAACGGATGCCCATATGAGCTTTCTATAATCCGTCTCATCATGACCGATCCTGGGTGTCCCAATCGATCATGCCAAAGTACAAAGGTATTGGAATCAGTAACCCTTTGGTTTACTGTTGAATGTGCCTCAATTGCACTAATTCTTGTCCAATACAGGCCACAAGATAAAGACGGGAATTTCTCAATAACCCTCTTTTGGCCGGAGACATTCTTTGTGATGACGAGATATTCAAGATTATCTTCATCCATTGTCTCAATATGATAGCCATTCCGGCGTACATCTTTAAAACTCAACAAGTTTCTCTTAGACTTGGAGGAGAACATTGCATTCTCTATGATTAACGTCGTGCCTTTGGGCAGAGTTACAATTTCTCTTCCGGAGCCTTCAATCAATTTACTACTTCCAGAGATTGTAGTAACGTTTGCCTTACACATATTTAGTTGAGAGAAATATTTCCTTTCTTTGAGTATTGTATGTGTAGTACATGAATCAACTAGGCAAATACTTTTAAAGTTGGACGTTGATCCAAGTTCGCTTTGTGAGATATCCATATTTGCTATCCCATAGTTTGACATACAAAAGAGATACACGAACATAAGAATAAACAAGTTCAATTCGTTTGTGTCACATAATATTTTCAAAATCTGCTGCTAACAGTTGACTAACAAAATCAGATATGTTATCCATAATTGATTACTTTGCAGTTTGAAAATTTCAGTTTAAACATTTTCTTCAAACAATCGATTGTTAAACACAAACAATCGATTGTTGAACATTGACAATCGATTGTTAAACACACACAATCGATTATTTGCTATTTTGAAAAACTTCAGATCACACTGTCTTAAGACAATCGATTGTTAAATATAGACAATCGATTGTTGGCTATTTTAAAAAATTCCAGAGCACACTGTCTTAAGACAATCGATTGTTATGCATAGACAATCGATTGTTGACTATTTTGAAAAATTCCAGATTACACTGTCTTAACGACAATCGATTGTTAGACATAGACAATCGATTGTGGATGATTTTTGAAAAATTCCAGATTACACTGTTTTAAAGACAATCGATTGTTAAACATAGACAATCGATTGTTGACTGTTTTTGAAAAATTCCAGAACACACTGTTTTAAAGACAATCGATTGTTAATCATCGACAATCGATTGTTGACTGTTTTTGTAAAATTCCAGATCACACTGTTTTAAAGACAATCGATTGTTGATCATTGACAATCGATTGTTTTGCAGTTTTTATGCGAAATATGAGATAACCGACTAGTTTTTCAGGTTAGTCGATTACCTCTACTGGAAAGTAAAAATATTATTGATATTTGAGCATATTGATACATTCTAAAGAACTAATACTAACATTATATCATGAACTAACTAATACGAGCTAATACTAATGGCTATTAGTTTATTCATTCACTAATACAAACAAGTAAAATAAAATCAAATAGCTCCATCTTCTTTCATCACTGATCCATCACCGATTAGGTGGTCTATCTTCCCCTCGGGTTGCTCAAAGAAGTCTGCCACATCCAAGTGGGTGATGTCAAAGTTGTCGTCAGAGACAAAATTTGTTTCAGGGCGTTTACTCTTTCGAGATGCTTGATAAAGGTCAACCAAATGTCATGGTATACGGCAAGCCTTTGACCAGTGCCCGTTTCCACCGCAACGATAATGTATAGTTTATATGTATAGTTTATAAACTATTTGCTTTTGGATTCTTATCGTATCGTGCTTGTGGCAGAGTGACCAACTTCAGGTTGTCATATCTCTCCTTTAAGTCGTTCCACAAGATGAGTGGATCCTTGACGGTGAAATATTCAATCTTCAAACCTTCATCAAGGTGATGGCGCAAGAAAATCAAGGCCTTCGCACATTCTTGGGTGGATGCTTTTTCTCTATCTTTGATGGTGTCTCCGAGACCCATAGCATCTAAGTGGATTTCAGCATCCAACACCCATGTCATATAGTTCTTGCCCGAAATTTCAAGGGCAACGAACTTTCTTTTCGTAATGTCAGACATAATCGAAAATTAAATTAGGAAGAGGGAAATACCTTAGATTTTTCGAGAATGGTTCTTGAGACGGTAGAGTCTCGTGCTGATAACGTGTTATGAAATAATATAAAAGACAAGAACAATAATGCAAGAACAAGAGCAAATAGAGAGAAGAGTAGAGAGAGTTCTTCTTATTGATACTTAGAGAATGTTAGGAGTGATTTACAATGGTAGAGGGCACCTCTATTTATAGGGAGGAGGATGATTTAGCTACCAAGAATAGAACTCTAGAATCTCTCTAATTAAAGACATTCACCTTAAATAGAAGTGTATTTATAACATATTTATAAATTATACTTCGTATCAGAAATTATGGATTCACACATTACTTTTTTTACGACATCCGCCACTGTCCGAACTCGTGGTCTTGGGGAATATACACGTGTCTCACCAAATTACCAATTGAGCTAACATCTCTTATCGTTATCATGGATATTCACTAAATATTTTCCCATCACAAAAAATATAATTTATTTTATTTGTCAATTCAACAATAATTTTTATGGGGTCGAAATGAGAGTGACTCAAAGTTCAATTGCCCCGTCTTCAAGTTACAATAATTTTGCATGACCAAAGAAAAGATGAAATATTAAGAACGAGAATAGTTTTCCAACACATCTTGAATATATGGTTATTGACTTGAAAATTATTGAAGACTAAGTTTTTTTGGGGTCAAATTATTACTTTTTCTCAACTCAAAATGTTGAAATTCTAAGAATGAAGAATTCTTCTACTTTTCTTTGACATAACAAACAATATCCTAGCTAATTTAATATGTTCCTTCTACTTTTCTTGATAGTACATCATGCTTGACTCGGAAAATGTTAGTCCAATTTATATAAAAGTATTATTCTCTCGGATTTATTTTATGTAACGTAATTGATTCAAACACTTTAAAAAAAATAAGATTAAAAATTAAGCTTGTGATCTTAAATATATCATTTATTTCGTGCATTTCTCATATTTTTAAAATTGTAATTCTGAACATATTATAACAATTGTGTGATTATATAAAAAATACACTAAGATTAAATAAAACATTAAATTAAATTATATTCACATATAGAAACATATCATACTTTTCTTAACGAACTAATAAGAAAATAGCATCGCCTAAATTGAAGTGGAATTAGTATTTGAGAAAGACAAATTACTTTTTGACCACATTTTTTTCATATAATTTAAAATTTAACACATAATAGATGTTTTAGTTTGGGCCCATTTGGCCATATTTTATTTTTTAAAAAATTTTTTCAAAATGACTACTTGACCGTCAAAATTTTAAATTTCATTTGAGGTTGAATTTTAGAATTTTTTAAATATTTTAGAAATTGTCAAAAACCTATTTTTTAAAAATTTACTTCAAATTATTCACAAAAATTTAAAAACAGTTCCAAATTGCATTCTTGTCCAAACACAACTCTAATTATTAAATACTATTTGCACTTAATCTTTTTATATTTTTCTTTTTTACTTGTTTCAGAATTTCACAGTTCTTATGTCCAAAAGCTCACTTAGATTTTAATCATGTAAATCTTGGGGGATTTGTAGCCGTACCCCACAATTATGCCACCTTTTAACATATACTCTATTTTTAAAAAATATTAATTTGATAGCCAGCTGGCATAAAATCCGTAATAACATGACAATTGTACCCATGATAAAAGATATAAAACCTGCACCACGCATTAATCACGTGATCTACCACCTCAATCGTGAAAAAGATCTCCTTCTCTCCTTTCATGAGCATTATCAAAAAATTAAAAATTTGTCCAAATTCATCTTCAGAATCACACTTGCGTGAAGTTAATTCACATTGAAGCTAAAATTTCATGCTAATGTAGCATGAAATTGTTTCATGTTGAAGCTAAAACTTCATGCTAATATAGCATGAAGTTGTTTCACATTTAAGCTAAAAATTCATGCTAATGCATGTTGCAGTTATTTATCCTGCAGTCTATAGTTTTGTCATGAGTTTTATCTGAAACGTCTGTCTAAACATGCTGAAGTTATTTAATTCATTTGCTAAACATACTTAAGTTTTTAGTTCATTTGCTAAAATGTCAGACTAAACATGCTTAAGTTTTTTGGTTCATTTGCTAAAACTTCAGACTAAATATGCTTAAGTTTTTTAGTTCATCTGCTAAAACTTCAGACTGGACATGCTTAAGTTTTTGTCTTGCAGTATATAATGTTCTAATGAGTTTTTGGTAATGCATACTGAAGTTATTTAGATTTAGTTCATTTGCTAAAACTTCAGGCTAAACATGCTGAAGTTATTTAGTTCGTTTGCTAAAACTTTAGATTAAACATTCTTAAGCTTTTTAGTTTGTTTGCTAAAACATCACACTAGACATGCTTAAGTTTTTATCTTGGAATATGTAATTTTCTAAAGAGTTTTTGCTAATGCATGCTGAAGTTATTTAGTTCATTTGCTAAAACTTCATACCAAAATATGCTGAAGTTTGTTAACGCAGTCTATAGTTTTGTACTGAGTTTTAATCTGAAACTTCAGTCTAAACAAGCTAAAGTTTTTTAGTTCATTTGCTAAAACTTCAACTTAAACATGCATAAGTTTTGTCCTACAGTTTGTCAATAGGATTTTTATTAAAAAGGGCAAAACCATCTTTTTAAAATACATTTAATAAAAAATGAATACTAATGCAAATGAAAAAATAAAACGGGTATAAGTTGAAGGGGCAACTAAATAGGCACCCATGCATTTTTTACGTAAATATTAATATAAATAATGAAAAGTGATGTCTAAATGAAAATTGACAATAAAAATTTTAGTTTCGTATTCTAAAACCTTTTTATTCTTTTAAAGCACATAAAATAAGTAGTAGGTCATTTCAAACATTTTTGTAAATATGTAAACAATTATATGTAACAAAATAAATTAGAAATGGTCATATGAATTTATCATGTCTGATAAAGGTGACAAGACGAGAAGAGGGTCCTATACCTGCTACAACTGTCTAATTAACTTTACCTCACTATCCCCCGCCACCCCAAGAGGATGGCAAGGTTTTTAACGCATAGTTCTTAAACGTTGTTAACTCGTTTGGTGAAAATGTAAAAATTAGTTTATTTTAAAAAGTATTTTTTAAAAAAATAATTTTTTCAAAAGTATTTTTGGTAAGAAATAATTTATATTTGGCTAATTAATTTAAAAAATACTTTTGAGCAACAATTAGTATTTGACCACGCTTTAAAAAATTACTTTTAAGTATATTTTTCTCAAAATTTTTTTTCAAAAAAGTGCTTTTTGAGAGAAACTAATTTTTTTGCTTATCCAATACTGATTCATTTTCTTCTCAAAAGCACTTTTTTTCCTTCCAAAAGCTTGGCCAAAATTTTAATTTTTGGTAAAAAATACTTTTGGCTAAAAGAAAAAAGCACTTTTAACCAAAAAGAAACTTGACCAAACAGACTATTAATTTATACTGACATAAATAGTACAGTATATTTTATATCTTTAATCATAAATTTTGGATTTGATAAGTGATACTGTATTACTCAATAAAAACACTTTTTTCAATGAATTTTACGGGAGTCCCAATTCACCGATACGGACATCCAGTGGTGGAGTCACCTTCTATAAAGGGCAATCTGTTACAGAAAAAATAACGTGTCGGTCGGTAAAAATAATTATATATATATATATATATATATATATATATATATATATATATATGCTAACTCTTTCTAAAAAAATTTATGTTATTTTTATATATTTCGATATTCTTTAACAAAAATTCTGGCGTCATTTGAAATATTGAATGAAAAAATGCACACATTTCTTTCTTCCTTTTTAATATCTCCTTACAAAATAAAATATCAAAATTAAAATCAATCTATCTCCCATGTTGTCGCTTACCTCAATGATTCAGCCTGCAGCCTGGTTTCTAGATCCACGTACGTCGGCGAAGAAAATAGACTCCACAAAACAAAATATCATCGTGACCCTCCATAGCCTTTCTAATACCGACTTCAACCGAGCCCCTAACTTTTTATTGCGGTATGAATTTATATATATAAATTTATTAAAATTATAATAAATAGTATATAGGAACCCCTAATTTTTAAAAAATACAATCAGTCAATAATAAAATTTTAATGGCTGAAATTATAAAGTTTGAATCCCCAATCTGCTTCTATCCATATGGAACCCTCAAGATTCATACTATATTTTGCAAGCTAGAAAAATCAGTTTATTTTAAAAAGTATTTTCTTAAAAATATTTTTTAAAAAGAGATATTTTTTAGAGAAAAATAATTTATATTTAATTAATTAATTTAAAAAATACTTTTAAATGGAGTAATTTATATTTAATCAATCTTTTTAAAAATATTTTTAATTGTCAAAATTACAAATAAGAAAATAATAAGATTACTTAATAGTTAATGTTATAATATAAATAGATAAAGATATATTCTTAGTAAGCTAAAATTACGTTACTATTCATTTCTTCCCGATACTTCTTTAAGTCTATTTCTCTATAAACTAAAAATATCAAAATTGTTATGAAATAGAAGATTCTTACACTTCTATTTAAGGTGAATGTCTTTAATGTATTTAATTAGAGAGATTTTAGAGTCCTATTATTGGTAGCAAGATCTTCCTCCTCCCTATAAATAGAGGTGCTCTCTACCATTGTAATACACCCCTCTCAACACAATAAGAAGAACTCTCTCTACTCTTCTCTCTATTGCTATTGTTCTTGTTCTATTGTTCTTGTCTTTTGCTTTAGTTTATAACACGTTATCAGCACGAGACTCTACCGTCTCAAGTACCATTCTCGAAAATCCAAGGTATTTTCCCTCTTCCTAATTTAATTTTCGAGTATGTCTGACATTATGAAAAGAAAGTTCGTTGCCCTTGAAATTTCGGGCAAGAACTATATGACATGGGTGTTGGATGCTGAAATCCACCTAGATGCTATGGGTCTCGGAGACACCCTCAAAGATAAAGAAAAAGCATCCACCCAAGATTGTGCGAATGCCTTGATTTTCTTGCGCCACCACCTTGACGAAGGTTTGAAGATTGAATATCTCACCGTCAAGGATCCACTCGTTTTGTGGAACAGCTTAAAGGAGAGATATGACAACCTGAAGTTGGTCACTCTGCCACAAGCACGATATGATTGGGCCCATCTGAGGCTACAGGACTTTAAGTCCGTTTCTGAATATAATTCTGCTATGTTCAGAATTACTTCTAAACTGAAGCTATGTGGAGATAACATCTCCGATTACGATATGCTTGAGAAAACGTTTACAACGTTTCATGCCTCCAATATGGTACTGCAGCAACAGTACCGAGAGAAAGGCTTTACGAAGTACTCTGAACTGATTTCTCTCTTACTAGTGGCTGAGCGAAATAATGAACTGCTCATGAGAAATCACGAAAATAGACCAACTGGGTCTACACCACTGCCTGAAGCAGATATGGTGCACTCTCATTATGCCAAACATAAAAGGGACCATGGTCATGGTCATAGACGGGGTCAAAGCCAAGGACGTGGACAAGGAAGAAATTCCAAAGAAGTCCGTCACCCCACAAAGAGAGATAACCACCGAAAGCAGAAACGGGATCCCGAAGATCCTAAGGCAAATAGTTCAGAAACTATATGTTATCGTTGCGGTGGAAACGGGCACTGGTCTAAGACTTGCCGAATACCAAGACACTTGGTTGACCTTTATCAAGCATCTCGAAAGAGAAAACGCCCTGAAACAAATTTTGTCTCTAATGACAACTTTGACTTCACCCACCTGGATGTGGCAGACTTCTTTGAGCAACCCGAGGGAAAGATAGACCACCTAATCGGTGATGGAACCATGATGAAAGAAGATGGAGCTGTTTGATTCTACTTGTATTAGTCAATGAATAAATTAATAGTCATTAGCATTAGCTCGTATTAGTTAATTCATGATATGATGTTAGTATTAGCCCTTTAGAATATTTCAATATGCTCAAATATTTTTATTGTACAGTTGAGGTAATCGACTAACCTAAAAACTAGTCGATCGTCTAATATTTAGCAATAAAACGAACTTTTTTCCGCCAGGCCAGATATTCGAATATCAGAGTCTGATATTCGAATATCTGGGCCAGATATTCGAATATCAGAATTCCTATATTCGAATATCTGGCAAGATATTAGAATATGTGCTTAAATATTCGAATATCTAATATTTTTCGCATTAAAGTATTATTTTTTCCGCAAGGCATTATATTCGAATATTAGAATACAATATTCGAATATCCTAAATAACTGCTTCCCAAAACGCTGTTTAAACGCGAAACAAAAGAATTGAAGTTGTTTATACTTATATTTATGTATTTTTTTTTGTATGTTAAACTATGGGATAGCAAATATGGATATCTCACAAAGCGAACTTGGACCAACGTCCAATTGTAAAAGTATTTGCCTAGTTGATTCATGTACTACACATACAATACTCAAAGAAAAGAAGAGTAATTGTGTAAGGCAAACATTACTACAATCTATGGAAGTAGTAAATTGATTGAAGGCTCCGGAAGAGCAATTGTAACTCTGCCCAAAGGCATGACGTTAATCATAGAGAATGCAATGTTCTCCTCCAAGTCTAAGAAGGACTTGTTGAGTTTTAATGATATCAATCAAAGTGTTCTCCTCCAAGTCTAAAAGGAACTTGTTGAGTTTTAAAGATATCATTCAAAATGGATATCATATTGAGACAATAGATGAGAATAATCTTGAATTCTTCATGAAAACGAGGCTGCCCATTTCGGTTTGGGTTCACGCCATTTTGAATGCAACAATGCTAGTTTGTCGGCTGCCCGCTTCGACTTGGGTTCACGCCATTTTGCATGCAACAATACTAGTTTGTCGGCTGCCCACTTCGCTTTGGGGTCACGCCATTTTGCATGAAGCAATGCTAGTTCGTCGGCTGCCCACTTCGGTTTGGGGTCACGCCATGTTGCATGCAGCAATGCTAGTTCGTCTCTGACTGACGAATTGACACAAATATTCCCTATTGCAATTGGTTTTGGGTCATGAACCCAATATATCCCATTTAAGAAGCTTTGGATGCGCAGTATAGGTGCCTGTAGCACCGCTATCCCGCACCAAAATGGGTTTGCAAAGAAGGTTAGGAATATATGTTGAGTATGAATCGTCCTCCATTATTCGCTACCTCGAAACATTGACAGGAGATTTGTTCACTGCACTATTTGCAGACTGTCAATTTGATGAGACACTTTTCCCAAAATTAGGGGGAGAAGTCGGTGAAACCAAATGGGAAATTTTGTGGAAAAATGTATCATTATCTCATCTTGATCCACATACCTCTATTTGAAAGAAAGAGGTACAAAAGATTATCCATTTGCAAAGAATAGCAAATCAAATGCCTGACGCATTTACGGACTTGAAGAGGATAACGAAATCCCACATTCACGCGGAAAATGTTCCGATCCGTATTGAAGTCCCTATTGGACAAATATCTAGTGTCATATCCAATGAGTCAAATGCACGCCAGAAGCGTGGCAGACCATTAGGTTCCAAAGACCGAAATCCTAGAAAGAGGAAAAAGAACGATCTAAATGACACTATGAAAGAATCACATGAGGACGCTCATGATTTGATTAATTCCGAGATTCACGAAGAATCTATTGAGCCTGAGACTCTTGAAAATACGGAATGCAAGAATGTGAGGATCTCGAACCTCAGTCTGTGGTAGTACAAAATTAATTGAGAGCTCTCGAAGAGCCAATTATTACTATGTTGGAGAAACACAATTGAGTATTGTGCTGTAGTAAGTCTCAAAGAAACTTATTCAGTTTCCAAAGTACACGCGAAAGCGATTGATTATATTGAGACTATAAATAAAGGAAGGCTTTGATTCTCCTATTACTACAACTTGTAGCGGGGTAATTTGTATATGAAAAGCTACCCGCTTTGTTCTCCAGTTTGTACTACACAAACGAAAGAATGCCACAATAAAGTGGATATCTATTGGTATAAAACCCATGTCATAATAAACCCGAAGTTTATTGATAAGTGCACATGTCATGGTGTAAATTTGAAGTTTACCAATATTGATAATTTATTCAGTTGACATTCGTGTTAGCCATCTCATTTGAAGTATGATGTGCAAATTCACATAGGTGAATATCAAAGAACTAGAAGTTCTTGTTCTCAGTAATGAACTGACCAACTAAAGAGTTCGGGTTGAAGCCCCTAAATTCTGGAAATATCAAAGGTGAATATGGGCCCATTCACCCGCCATGTATACCACATATGATGCATCTATGGAATGGTTACATGCGCAATTGTTATTAACCCGCAGCCTGGCCGTGCTTGCGAGGTAAAACGCTCAGTAATCTAACTTCGAGCATAGTTTCCAGATTCTCTACTCAAGACAGTTAATCTTGATAAGTTGGTTTATATCAAAGTTGGTTTAGCAAGATAATTATTGAGTGCTTCCACTTAATAGCTAAAATGTTCCTTATGAGAACGAAGTTGTATATATCAGTTTGATATAAGTTGTATACAAGAGTATATTCTCCCCTCAAAAGTGGTTCAGGGTCAGGAACCAAAATAATTTCATCTTATATTAAGGTGCTGTGTATATTAACATAATGCACAAAGATGATTTTCCAAAGTTGAGGAAACATGTTAGCTTTACTAACATGAGGGGGAGACATGATAAACACTTGAGAAAGTGTTACATGGGATGAATTTTCATTTGTATATGTATATCCCCGAATATCATGATATGAACCTGAAGTTCATAAAAGGGATAATTCAAATTGCAACATATGGCAAAGCATGCTTTACGCATTTACTGACCCAAAGAAAGTAACTAAATGGAAGAGATACAATTCAAGAAGAATTGATTCCATATGAAAGACATGTAGTTTTGAACCTATAGTTCAAATGCTTGAAAGATAAAAGTCAAAGGTATGTATAGTCAATTTTCGATATCTTGTTTGTTTAGCATGACATGAAACTTTGATATGCAGCTAAAGTCTATTATGTGACTTACATGACTTAACTTGAAAGATTTAAGTTGCTTGAAGCATATGCAATTCTTGGTCCTGAAGTACCGCATCCTAAGTACAATTTGTGTACATATGAATCTTGCCATAACTATAAGCATGATGGATTTGAGAATGCATCTATGGAGATATTGAAGAGCTATTCCACGACATTATATGAAGATGTTTATATCTATCAAGAATGATGATTTCAAGGTGCGGAATATTTATTCAAGTCAATATGGTTGATTTATTCATCAAGCATCTACCAAAGATCGTTTTGAAGATGATGCACAAGATTGGAATACAAATGCTCAAGGATATAAATCGATGTACTCATTAGGGGGAGTCAATGCGCGTTGCACTCTTTTTCCCTTACAAGGTTTTGTCCCACTGGGTTTTCCTTGCAAGGTTTTTAACGAGGCAACCAATAGGCGCATATTCAAACATGTGTACTCTTTTTCCTTACTTTAATTTTTCCCATTGGGTTTTGGTTTTAAGGTTTTATGAGGCACATCATTGAATAGACATTCAAGGGGGAGTGTTATGAAATAGAAGATTCTTACACTTCTATTTAAGGTGAATGTCTTTAATGTATTTAATTAGAGAGATTTTAGAGTCCTATTATTGGTAGCAAGATCTTCCTCCTCCCTATAAATAGAGGTGCTCTCTACCATTGTAATACACCCCTCTCAACACAATAAGAAGAACTCTCTCTACTCTTCTCTCTATTGCTATTGTTCTTGTTCTATTGTTCTTGTCTTTTGCTTTAGTTTATAACAAAAATCAAATTTTCTCCCATTTTTGTCTATTACCTCGATGATTCTGGCTGCAGCCTGGTTTCTAGATCCACGTACGTCGGCAAAACAAGTTGACATGATCCTCCATATTGAACCCTCACCACTCGTTTTTTCTTTGTAAATCTAATACAACATGTTTAGTTTGATCCCAACAAAAAAAGTATGAAATAAATAATTTATACATAGATCTTATCGTTACTTAATGTAAATTAATAATAAACCTAATTATAAACCTAATTGAATAATAAAGGAAATTTTCGGAGCAATAATAAAATTAGTTTTGAGGTTGAGTCGTAAAAGCAACGACTCATACTTGTATTATAGCCTAAAACCAAAACATATTAAAAATACTTAATTCTTTTTTGTAAATCTATATAATAGTGAGATACAAAACAAACTCCTAGGACTTTGGCCTAGTGATAATTGTATAATACGTGATGTGTGAATTAGATATACGTCACAATTTGGAACGATGTCGTAAACGAAAATATGATATTAATTAAGTGAAAGAAGGTACAAGGGGCACGACGATAATATGTCGACTTTCGAACCGCGTGCCGTAGGGATTTTCATGGTTCGATTTGGATCGATTTTTCCCTAAAAAGAAATCAAACCAAGTAAGTCGGTTTTCCAATATTAGAATCAAACCAAATCAATTAAGATGATTTTTTATCGATGATCGGTTTATGTTGAATTTTATAGGTTTTTCGTTTTTTCGGTTTTTTTGTTAAATATGAGACATACACAACCAAACACATATTCCGACGATTATATTTTCAACGTAACTGTGATGGCTCGGCCAGTCGTCTCCTGAATTACCGCTCTATTTTTCCCATTTTTGCTTCTTTATTCTTCGTTATCCGTGCTTTATGTGGCCGAGTTAATTGGTTTGCATTTGGAGTAGTTCTGATAAGAAATGAGAGACTTTAGTCTCTTTCAAGAAGGCTTAAGTTGAAAAAGTCAACCAGACGTGGACTTATGAGTTAGAGGGCTCGGACGATATTCCGATGGTTCGGTTAGCTTCGGGAGGTGATTTGTGACTTAGGAGTGTGATCGGAAGTGGTTTCGGAGGTCCGGTGTAGAATTAGGCTTGAACTGACGAAGTTAGTATTTTGATGATTTTCGGTTGATAGGTGAAATATTGATTCGGGGGTCGGAATGGAATTCCCAGAGTTGTTATAGCTTCGTTATGTGATTTGGGATGTGTGTGCAAAATTTCAGGTCATTTGGACGTGGTTTGGTTGATTTTGATCAAAAGCGTGTCGAAAGTTTTTGGAAAACTTAGGCTTGAATTCGATGTAAATTGATGGTTTTGGTGTGGTTTGAGGTATTTTGATGATTGGAATGGGTTTGCATGAGGTTTTAGGATGTGTTGGTGCTTTTGGTTGAGGTCCTGGAGGTCTCAGTGTGATTTCAGATGGCTAACGGGGAGTTTTGAGTCTTGGAATAATTGTAGAAATTGCAACATCAGTTGAGAGGATTTTTGGTCATCGCAATCGCGTAAGTGCAGTCGGGATAACATAAAGGGATTTTGGCATGGCTTGAGATTTTTATTCGTATACGCGTTTTGGGCTTCGCGTTCGCGGAGTGTGAACTGCTTTTGTTTCACGTTCGCAGGGGATAGTTCGCGTTCGCATATAAGGATTTTGGAAGGCGGGCGTTTTGCTTTTCGTGTTCAAGGTTGAGGGTCTGCGTTCGCGAAAGGTAGTGATCTGGTGCTTCGCGTTCGTGGGTGTGGTGCCGCATTTGCGAAGGTTTATTTTTGGGTCAAGAATAGTTGTGCATAGCGAACACGTGGGTTGGACTGCGTTCGCGAATAAGGGATTCCAAAACAGAATAACGAAGTTTTTAATCATTTCATCCGCGACTTTAACCCATATTTCCTCCATAGCTGTGTATTTTGGGAGCTTTTTGAGAGAAATTGAAGAGGGATTCAAGGAGAATTCATTGGAGTTAAGTTCTATGAACCAAAAACGTGATTATATTGAGAAACTAACCTAGAAATTCATAGAAATTTAACTAAAAATGGAAGAACTAGGGCTTGAGATTTTGAGGTTTTAAATTGGGATTTGAGGCCATTTGAGATCGGATTTGAGAATTTTTGATATGCGTGAACTCGTGGCGGTATAAGGAATCCGATGATGTTAAAATTTCTGAGTTTCGAGAAGTGATCTCAAAGCCCGGGTTTGCTAATTTTGAGATTTTTGATATTTTTCGATTGTTTTCCTCTTGGGTTTTATTCCCTTAGCATATTGTGACGTATTCATTTTGGTTTTGGTTAGATTCAACACACGAGAATGCCGATTTGGGAGGCAAGGTCATAGCGAGCTAGAGCTTTAGCCGGTTTGAGGTGAGTAATGATTGTAAATGATGTCCTGAGGGTTTGAAATCCTTAATTTATATAGCGTAGTGCTATTTTGAGTTGAGACACACGCTGTATGATGAGCGTAGGGTCCATTACTACTGGGGATTGGGACTTGGTCCATCCCGATTGATGGTTTTATCGCGTTCTTGACTGAAACTTGTTATTATCACGATAATTTGGGCTAGTTGCCATGTTTGGGGCCTTGTGCCGACCCGTAGAACCCTTAGGTGGATTTTGACTGATTTACCTCACTCTATTTGTTAAAAATCATATCCTTAGTCATGTTTCTATCTGTTTAAAACTATTTGAACTGGGTTTATCCTTTTAATTCTAAATGAAAGAAATATGTGGGTCGAGATCCATACTTTTTATTATTGTGCCCCAAAGGCTGTGAGTATAATGACTGAGAGCAGTTGGGACCCCAACAGTAAGGATGTTATACATGTTATGGATCGGGCTACACGACGCGGCAAATGCTTATATGGATCGGGCTACACGCCGCAGTAAATATTTATGTAGATCGAACTGCACACCGCAGCAATATAGCGCTTGGGCTGTAGGAGCCCCTCCCAGAGTCTGCACACCCCCAGTGAGCGCAGTCGTCTGGATCGGAATGTGCGCCACAACGATGTATGGATCAGGATGTACGCGCATCGGTTATTTTAATTTCGATTATCGTGAGAGATATATAGATTGAGTGCTGAGGATAAGTACTACTTAATGAATAGTATGCCAGAGGGGCAGATTTATACTTATTAAATACCTAATAAGCTACCTGTTTTACCTGATCTAAAGAGATTTCACTTGACTTCTTCACTATTTTGCTGTTGTAAGTTGATTTACTGCTTTGACATGGAACTGCCTATAGCCTTTACGTGTTTTCGTACTGTCACTTATTATTTATGATTATTACTCACTGGGTTTTGAGTACTCACATTACTCCCTGCACCTTGGGTGCAGATTCAGGTGTTCCCGAGGCATAGTGAGAGTTCTCCTGCTGTTCATCATTCACCGGAGTCATCAAGGTAGCTGCATGGCGTCTACAGACCCGATTTCTCCTTCTATCCTTTACTTTTCAGCATTCGTAGATTATTTCTGTACTAGGCTGTTTAAAATTTGTAATAGAGGCTCTTGACTTGTGGCACCAGATCGGTGGGCTATGTAGTGATATTATTATGACTTACGCACATTTAATCTACTGCTTTCAGAATTTTGTTTATACTGAATTTGTATTTTAATCATGTTAATTGGTAAGGGATTGTGATTTATATTTGGTCGGGCTTGCCTAGCAATGTGTTGGGCGCCAACATGACCGGGTATTGGGGTCGTGACAGTAACACTATCAAATCAATTACCCTTTGAGAAATATATTATTACCAAGATATATTGATGATAATTGAATCAAATAGTGATATAATTCAAAAATAGATTATTCCTTTACATAAAATTTATACTTAGCAAAAGAAAACTACCAATCAAACTAGAATGTAAAGGCAAAGAATTGTACTAAAGGTGCAAACGATTACTTCCTCCGGTTCACAATAAGTGACCAATTTTCTTTTAGCATGCCCATTAAGAAAATACAAAATCATATACAAAAATATCTAGTATGACTAAACTATCTTTATTAAATAGTGGTGTCACGACCCTAAACCCAAATCGGTCATGATGGCGCCTCTCGTGAAGACAAGGCCAACCGACTCACTTCCAATTCACTTTAAGCAATTAAAATAATAACTAGTAAGTCTTTAATCAGAAATAAAATCCCAAAATAAGCATTTAACAGTATAATTTACGAAAATAAAAGCCAACGCAACTCGACGTCGGGGTGTCACAAGTCGTGAGCATAAAAAATAATACTACCAGTCTAAAAGTCTACTCCACTACTAAATAACTAAATCAGAAAAGAAATAAGATAGAGGGAGGTTGCACTGGACTGAGAATCTCCAAGCAGCTACCTAGTAAACCTCTGAAGATCTGTTGGAACTGTAAACCCCCAGTAGCAGGACCTGCAACGCCCAAATCTACACATAGAGGTGCAGGAAGTAAAGTGAGTACTTTCAACTCAGGGGGGTAATATGAATAAATGAAGACTGAACGATATAAAATCATGTTAAACACAACATTTAGGTATTAGAGGAATAACAAAATCAGTAACATAATTTAACAATGAAATCTCATAAAACACATTTTTAAGAAGTCAACAATATATAGGAAAAAAACTAGGAATGGTAAACACATAAGAACTGCCCCTCGGACATAATAACATCAAATTAGCCCATCGGGCAATATCACAGAACAATACCACCCCCTCGGGCTATATCTCATATCACAATGGGTACCCGCACTCATTGGGGGTGTGCAGACTCTTGGAGTGGCCCCTTACGGTCCAAACTCAATATCAAGCCATCTCGTCGCATCATAAACAAGCTCTAGGCCTCATATCAATATCAAGATACCTCGTGGCGTACAATCTCAGACCCCCGGCCTCATTATCATAATTACTGTATCACTGCTGCGGCGTGCAGCCTGACCCAAAATTATCCTCACATTAGAGGCCATCGGCCTTACTTAGTCAGAATCTCATAAGCCCTTCGGAAAATAGTAAAAATATGTAGCTCAGCTCAAAATATCGTTTAAGGTTTCTAAAACAGATAAACATAGTTGAGTTTTCAAAACATTGAAAGATCTGGCATGACTGAGCACAAATATGAAATCAAACAGTGAGGAGAATATCATTAAAGATCCCCTAAGGGTTCAAACAGTTGGTACAAACCGAAACACGGTATTTATCCCAAAGTATAATAATATGAAACAATTAGCTACCAAATATACAAAAAAATAGTCATTCAGGATGGACTAAGTCACAATCCCAGACGGTGCACGACCCCACGCTCGTCATCTAGCATGTGTGTTACCTCATCACAGCCGAACATTGTGTAATCCTGAGTTTCACACTCTCAGAACAGAATTTAAAATCATTACTCACCTCGAACTAGCCCGAAAAGCTACTCTGCAACACGCTTTCCTTTCGAACCACTTCTGAATGCTCCAAATCTATTAAGTTCAGATTTTTATCATCAAATTATACTAAACGAATGAATTCCAATTGAAAATATCGATTTTAAGCACAAAATCCAAAATAAGTCAAAAATCGACCCTCGAGCCCGCATTCCAGAACTGGGAAAACTTTATACCAAAATATTCTTCATCATCTCATGAGTCTGTACATATAAAGAACTAGAAAGTCAGAGTTCGTTTGACCCCTAAAATCATCCCTAGAAGGTCTCATAATCTCAAGCCCTAATTCAACCTTTTTCTACTGATTTTAATGAATAAAACACTGATATTTTGTTCCTTAATCACAAATAATCGTGTTTAAGGGTCCAAATACTTACCTCAATGAAGAACAATAATTTCATCTCTTCAAAATCGCCTCAAAGCCCCTTTGCCATTCAAAAATGGTGTAAAAGGGTTTAATGGTCACGGAGGGTTTATTTATATATTTCTCACGCGTTTACTGTTCACCCGATTACTGTTCACCCGAGTTACTGTTCATGCTGCTATGAAAAAGAATGCAGGAGCTTTTCTTCTTCTAAAATGATCCGTTAACCTTTCGAGATCCATCCGAGGCTCTCGAAAATCTAAAAAATATACCAACACGTCGCATAACATCATTCAAACTTATTCAAGCCTTTGAAACACCAAAAACTACATCAAAACACTAAAATCACATCAACTTCAAGCCTATGAACTTTGAAATTCCTAAATTCCACCAACGACGCCGAAACTATCCAAAACAACTCCGATTGACCTAAAATTTTGTAGACATATCCAAAATGACATTACGAACCTATTCCAACTGTTGGAATTCCATTCTGAACCCCATATCTTACCGACGAAAAATCGCCAGAAACTAACTTTCGCCAACTCAAGCCTAATTCTACACCAGACGTCACAAAAATATTTTGGACACACTCCTAAGTTCCGAATCACCTAATGAAGCTATCCGAAACGTAAAATCCATATTTCAATGTCGTTTACCATTAAGTCAACTCTTGGTTGCCTTTTCTAACTCTAAAGCTACTTTTAGAGCTAAGTGTCTCAAACCTTACCAAAATCACTTCGGATTCGATCTAACCAACCCCATACCACATACCACGGATAAACAAAGCATAAAGAAGCAGAAATGGGGAAAAACGCAGCGGTAACTCATGAGACGATTGGTCGGGTTGTCATATCATTTGTTCGTCTTCGAATGGTCAAGAAATATACCCGAAGCCTCAAACAAGTGAGGATATCTGCTACGTATCTCCCTCTCGGTCTCACAGGTAGACTCCTCCACGAGCCGACCTCTCCACTGCACTTTCACTGAAGCTATATCCTTTGACCTCAACTTTCGAACATGACACTCTAAAATAGTTGTTGGCTCCACATCATAAGTCAAGTCACTATCCATCTCAACCATGCTGAAATCTAGAACATGAGACAGATCCCCGATATACTTTCGGAGCATAGAAACACGAAATACCGGATGCACACTCGACAAGCTGGGTGGCAAAGCAAGCTCATAAGCCACCTCCCAAATCCTCCTAAGCACTTCGAAAGGCCCAATGAACTGAGGACTCAATTTACCCTTCTTCCCAAATTTCATAACACCCTTATTGGGTGAAACCTTCAACAGAACCTTCTCACTAACCATGTAGGACACATCCTGAACCTTCCTGTCAGCATAACTCTTTTGTCTCGATTGCGCTGTACAAAGCCTTTCCTGAATCACCTTCACCTTGTCTAAAGCATCCTGCACCAAGTCTGTCCCCAATAGCCTAGCCTCACCGGTCTCGAACCAACCAACTGGAGATCTATATCGTCTCCCATACAAAGCCTCATATGGAGCTATCTGAATACTCGACCGGTAGTTGTTGTTATAAGCAAACTCTGCGAGAGGTAGAAACTGATCCCATGAACCTCCGAAATCAATGACATAAGCACGAAACATGTCATCCAATATTTGAATAGTGCGCTCAGATTGCCCGTCCGTCTGAGGGTGAAAAGTTATGTGTAGCTCAACCTGAGTTCCCAACTCTCGCTGCACAGACTTCTAAAACTGCAAAGTGAACTGAGTGCCCCTATCTAAAATGATGGAAACTAGGAAACCATGCAACCGAACAATCTACCAAATATAGATCTCTGCCAATCGCTCTGAAGAATAGGTAGTACACACAGGAATGAAGTGCACAGACTTGGTCAGCCGATCCACAATCACCCAAATAGCATCGAGTTTCCTCAAAGTCCGTAGAAGTCCAAATACAAATTCCATAGTGATCCTCTCCTACTTCTACTATGGAATATCCATCCGCTGAAGCAAGCCACCTGGTCTTTGATGCTCATATTTCACCTGCTTACAATTGAGACACCGAGCTACAAATTCCACAATGTCTTTCTTCATTTTTCTCCACCAATAGTGTTGCCTCAAATCCTAATACATCTTCACGGCACCCCGAATGAATGGAATACCACGAGCTATGGGCCTCCTCTAAAATCAACTCCTGAAGCACATCTACATTGGGCACACAAATCCAGCCCTGCATCCTCAACACCCCATCATCGCCAAAGGTCACATCTCTATATCATCGTGCTAAACTCTGTCCTTAAAGATAAGCAAATAAGGATCATCATACTGGCACTCCCTGATCCGATCATATAAGGAAGATCGAGAAACCACACAAGCCAACACTCAACTGGGCTCCATAATATCCAACCTCACGAACCGATTGGCCAAGTCCTGAACATCAACTGCAATAGGTCTCTCCCCAACTGGAATATATACCAGACTCCCCATACTCACCGTCTTTTGGTTCAGAGCGTCAGCCACCACATTGGCCTTCCCCGGATGATACAATATAGTGATATCATAATCCTTAGGTATCTTCAACCACCTCTGCTGCCTCAAATTGAGATCCTTCTATTTGAACAAGTGATGGAGAGTGCGATGATCAGTAAACACCTCACAAGACACACCATACAAGTAATGCCTCCAAATCTTTAATGCGTGAACTATGACAGCCAACTCCAAATCATTAATGGGGTAGTTCTTCTCATGGGTCTTCAACTAACGAGAAGCATAAGCAATAACTCTATCCTCCTGTATCAATACACAACCACTACCGACCCTCGAAGCATCATAATACACGGTATATGAACTTGAAGCTGACGACAAAACTAACATTGGAGCTTGGTCAAAGCTGTCTTGAGCTTCTGAAAGCTTTCCTCACTCTCGTCCGACCATACATATAAAACACCTTCTAAGTCAACTTGGTCAAGGGCGATGCGATAAATAAGAATCCCTGAACAAACCGACAATAATAACTCGCCAACCAAGAAAGCTGCGAATCTTTGTGGAGGAGAATGGTCTGGGCCAACTCTGAACCGCCTCTATTTTCTTTGGATCAACCTGAATACCCTCACTCGACAACACATGTCCCAAGAATGCCACTAAACCGTGCCAAAACTCACACTTGGAGAACTTTGCATAAAGCTTCTCCTCCCTCAATCTCTACAATACAACCCTCAAATGCTCCGCGTGCTCCTCCTGACTACACAAATATACTAGAATATTACCAATGAAGACTATGACAAACTAGTCCAGACAAGGCCGGAACATGCTATTCACCAAATGCATGAACGCTGCTAGGGCATTAGTCATCCCAAAAGACATCCCCAATAACTCATAATGATTGAATCTGGTCTTGAAAGCTATCTTGAGAATATCTGAGTCCTAATCTTCAACTAGTGATAAACAGAGATCAATCTTGGAGAACACTCTCGCTCCCTGAAGCTGGTCGAATAAATCATCAATGCGAGGAAAAGAGTACTTGTTCTTAACTGTTACCTTGTTCAATTGCCTATAATCAATGCACATTCTCATAGTTCCATCCTTCTTCTTCACAAATAGAACCAGTGAACCCCAAAGTGACACACTAGGCCGAATGAAACCCTTACCAAGGAGTTCCTAAAGTTGCTCCTTTAACTCCTTCAGCTCCGATGGTGCCATATGGCCCGGTACCAGGTCAATACCAAAATCAATGTCCTTGTTCAGTGGCATGCCCGGTAGGTCTGCAGGGAACACATCAGGAAAATCCTTCAAAATTGGAACATAATCAATACTGGAAGTCTCAGCCCCGACATCCCTCACAAAGGCTAGATACGAAAGACATCCCTTCCCAATCATATGATGGGCTTTCGAGAAGGAGATTACCCTACTGGGAATATAATCACTCAAGCCTCGGCACTCGATCCGTGGCACCCAGTATAGCCAATGTGACTGTCTTGGCATGATAGTCCAGAATAGCACGACACAAAGATAACCAATCCATGAACAAAATGACATCAAATCCACCATACACAATAATAACAAATCTACATGGGTCTCTAGACTCCCAATAGTCACAACCCACGGTCTACAACAACAGTACCGCCCACCGGGGTAGATACATGAACAGAAGAAAACAAAGACTCATAGGGCATACCTAAATAATGAGTAAAGTATGATGACATATAATAAAAGGTGTAATCGGGATCAAATAAAACAGAGGCATATCTGTGGCAGACTAAAACAATACCTGTAATGAAAGTATATAAAGAAATAACATCGGTTCTAGCTGAAAGTGTATAGAAACAGGACTGACCGCCACCTGATCGGCCTCCACCTCTAGGGCGACCTCTATCTGACTGACCTCCATCCCTAGCTGGTTGGGCAGGTAGTGATGAAGCAAATGGCGCTGAAGCCGATGACTGACCCCACTACTGAGATGAATTTGTGAGACGATGAGGGTACTACCTCCACATATGACCTATATCGTCGCACTCATAACAACTCCCAGGTGCTGGAGAAGGGGACTTAAGGGAACCGCTCGCATCGAAGTGACTAGCAGATGCACCTGGCATAGAGGAGCCCTGAATTAATGCAGCACAGGAAGAACTTTAAGCTTGAAGGGCACTAATTGATGATCGGCCCTATTGATAACTGTGATAACCATGACCCGACGACGCCCATGATAGCCTGGGCGAACTGGCTGAGACTGCCTGAATGAACGACATCTACCATGCTGAGACTGACCTCTCGATGGAGCAACACTATAACTACCATATCCTCGTGGCCTCTTGGTCTCCCTCTCATCTCGGTCCTTGCAACAAACAGACTGAATATCATGGGAAATATCCACAACCTTCTCGAACGTAGCACCATTTACCCTCTCTCTAGTCATAAGAATATGAAGCTGGTAAGTGAGGCTATCCACAAACCTCCTAATCCTCTGTCTATATGTCGGGACCAACCAAATTGCATGACGAGATAACTCAAAGAACCTCATCTGGTACCGCGTCATTGTCATATCTCCCTCAAGCAACCACTCAATCTCCCTACGCAACTGGTTTCTGCGAGATTGCGACACATACTTCTCTACAAAGAGAACAGAGAACTGTTTCCAAGTAAGTGGTGCTGCACCAATAGTCCTACATCTCTCAACTACCTCCTACCAAGTGAAGGCAACTCAAAAAAACTGATAGTTAGTGAAAACGACCCTGCTGGTCTCCAGAATATCTGTATCACGACCCGGATTTCCCACCATCGGGAGTCGTGATGGTGCCTACTAATAGGAGCTAGGCAAGCCAAATATCAAATACTTATTTAGTGAACACCAAAAATATTAACAACATTAAAATATTTAACAATAAAGCGGAAGTCTCAAATATAATTTATTGAAAGGAATGCGAAAGTTTAGCAAATCTTCTACCCAAGACTGGTATCACTACTCACGGACTACTACAGAATACTACAAACAAAGCCTGGAAAAGAAATAATAGTGTTTGTCTAATACAAGATGAAAAAACAAAAAATAAGGAAAGGGACTTCGGCCTGCGAACGCCAGCTAGGCTACCTCGAGAGTCCCTGGACTGAAGATAGCTTCCAGAAATGTCCGTAAGCTACGTTCTGATCTGTGCACAAAAATATACAGAGTGTAGCATCAGCACAACCGACCCCATGTACTGGTAAGTGCCTGGCATAACCCCGGAGAAGTGTGACGAGGCTAGATAGGACCTACCATGAATAACATTTGCAGTTACATATGCAATATGGGGAAAATATACAGAATTTAAACAGCTAATAGGGAGGAGGCATGCTATGGGGTGTAACAATTCAGATACAGGATCAATGAACAAAGAGATGGAACTGTACAATAACATCAACTAAAGAGAACAGGTAAATCACCACTGCATGGCACCAACCTTCGTGCTTTTACTCTCATTCTCACCAAAACAGTCAAATAAAGTGCACGACATTAACCTTTGTGCTTTTCCTCACATAACTCTCATATCAAGGCACAGAATGACCCTTCGTGCTCAATTATTCAAACCATGGCACGGAATAACCCGTCGTGCATAATTATCAAAACATGGCACGAAATGACCCTTCGTGCATAATTATCAAAACATGGCACGGAATGACCCTTCGTGCATAATCACTATTCCTCACCCAATCACAGTCACAACCAATTAGAGGGAGGGGATAAAACAACAATATTAAACATCCCAGCAAGGGAGAACAATTCAACAAATAAGTCCCGGCAAGGGAATAATACAACACTTTCTCTTTTAACTCATTTCCTTCTCAGCTAACACTTTATATGGAATTATCAATTAAATAAGACAATAGTGTCACATCTTTCAAATTAAAAGCAATTACGACTCACAGTCATGCAAGACTCCGGTGCATAGATAGCTGTCACCATGCCAATACACCGTACTCCACGTTTCGCACATAGCAATTAACATCCTAATCATATTCCCTCGAGCCAGAGTTAGATCAAACACTTACCTCGGTCCAAAAATAGCAATCAAGTCTCTAACACTACCTTTTCTCTAAAATCCAACTTCGAAACATGATATCTAGGCACAATTTAGTTCAATTTTATCAATAATGGCTCAAAGGCACAATTCCATAGCCTAAAAATGAATTTCCTGTCATTCATTAAAAAAATACTAAAATCCGACCCCGGGCCCACATGGTCCAAACTTGAGGCTTGGACAAAAATCCGTTCATCCACAACCCCACGAGTTCAAATATGTAATTAGTTTCAAGATTCGACCCCAAATTGAGGTTGAATCACCCAAAATCCCAAAAGCCCTAGTTCTACCCAAATCCCCCAATTTCTACTTTGATTTCATATTTTAGGGTTAGAAACTTAGTAATTAGATGAAGGAATTAAGAGGAAATGAGGTTAAGATCACTTAGCCAAAAAGCAATGGAGAAGGGAAGCTTGGAATTCACCTATGGAAATGAGGTTAAGATCACTTACCCGAAGTTAGAAATTCTATTTTTTAATAAAATCACTAAAGGAAAAATACTCTATACGAACGCAGGGGCTGGGTCGCGTTCGCGAATAAGGTTGGCCAGGTACACTATGCGAACGCGAAGGACCTATGCGAACCCATAGAGGAAAACTGGGGGGGTCCAGGTTTTTTGTACGCGTTCGCGAAGAAGTTTGTGCGAACGCGTAGAAGGAAGTTTCTGGGGGCATACTCTGTGCTATGCAAACGCGTATGAGGCCACGTGACGCGATGAATGAGCGAGTCATACCTATGCGAAACACGAAGGGGAGTTGCGTTCGCATAGAGCAAGATCTGTTCTGCAACAACTGAGAATTTCTGATGCATTTTCTAAGTGTAAAATCACCTCGAACCACTTTCAAATCACTCCCGAGCTCTCAGTGCTCCCAATCAAACACACACCTTAACTCAATAACATCCTACGAACTTAGTCAAGCAATCAAATTGCCAAAATAACATCAAAATCAATGAATTAAACCCCAAAATCATCATTTTTCATTTCAAAGTTCATAAACCTCTAACTTTAGATATTTAGGTCCGAAACATGTCAAACGACGTCCCTTTTAAACGAAACTTCACAAGTAGTGCTTAGCACATATTTAAGACTTGTGCCAGGCATCGGAACCAAAATATGATCCCGATACCTATATTTTCTAACTCATTTTGTTTTCAAAATTTCATATCATTTTTAGAAAAATAATTTCTTTCAAAAATTCCATACTCGGGCTTGGAACCTCGAATCTTGATTCTGGGAATACGCCTGAGTTCCATATTTTTCTACGGACCTCCCGGGACCATCACATCACGAGTCTGGGTCCGTTTACCCAAAATGTTGACCAAAGTCAACTATTTCGATATTAATATCGAAATTCTTCAAATTTTCCACATAATTCACATATTTTAACATAGAAATTTTACCGGCTTCGCGCATGGAATGCGCACGTAAATTGAGGCAACTAAACACGAGGTTTTCAAGGCCTTGGAAGCACGGAAGATGGAGAATTACGGTGATTACCCTTTGGGTCGTCACATCCTCCACCTCTAAAACAATCGTTCGTCCTCGAACGAACAAAAGAAAGAAGTAGCTGAGTCGGGGAATAGATGAGGATAACGGCTCCGCATATAAGACTCGAACTCCCAGGTCGATGCCTCAGGAGGGTGACCTCTCCACTGAACACGCACTGAAGGAAAACTCGTCGACCTCAACCGTCGAACCTGCCGGTCTAAAATAGCCACCGGCTCCTCCTCATATGACAGATCCTTGTCCAATTGGACAGTGCTGAAATCTAACACGTGGGCTGGATCGCCGTGATACCTCCGAAGCATGGATACATGAAAAACTAAATGCAGGTGTGACAATCTAGGCAGCAAGGCAAGTCTATAGGCCACCTCTCCCACTCGCTCGAGAATCTCAAATGGGCCAATGAACCTAGGGCTACACTTTCCCTTATTCTCGAATCTCATCACGCCCTTCATAGGTGATACACGGAGCAATACTCGCTCACCAACCATGAAAGCTATATCTCTGGCCTTGTGGTCTGCATAACTCTTCTGCCGGACTGAGCCGACCGAAATCTGTCCTGAATGATCTTGTCCTTATCTAAGGCCTCCCGAACTAGATTTGTACCCAATAACCGTGCCTCTCCCGGCTCAATCTATCCGACTGGGGACCGACAACGGCTCATACGGAGTCATCTGAATGCTTGACTGGTAGATGTTGTTGTAGGAAAAATCTGCTAAAGGAAAGAACTGGTCCCACGAGCCTCAAAAATCAATAACGCAGGCTCGGAGCATATCCTCAAGAATCTAAATAGTCCTCTCGGACTAACCATTTTTCTGGGGATGAAATGATGTACTCAACTGAACCTAGGTGCCCAACTCCTGCTGTACCGCTCTCCAGAAATGCGAGGTAAATTGCGAACCCCGATCTGAAATGATAGATATCGGTACCCCATGAAGGCGAACTATCTCTCTAATATAAATCTCAGCAAATCTATCGGACGAATAGGTGGTGGCAACTGGAATAAAATGCGCTGACATGGTCAGCCTTTCAACAATAACCCATATAGCATCAAACTTCTTCCGAGTCATCGGAAGGCCAGAAACGAAATCCATCGTAATCCTCTCCCACTTCCACTTGGGAAGCTCAATCCTCTGAAATAAACCACCAGGCCTCTGATGATCATACTTAACGTGCTGGCAGTTCATATAACGAGCCACATATGCAACAATGTCTTTCTTCATTTTGCTCCACCAACAATGCCGCCTCAAATCGTGATACATCTTCACGGCGCCCGAATGAATAGAATACAGAAAACTATGGGCCTCCGCTAAGATCAACTCCCGAATACCATCAACATTAGGCACAGAAACTCGCACTTTCAATCTCAATAACCATCATCTCTCAAGGTCATTTTCTTGGCACCTCCGTGCTGAACCGTGTATCTCAGGACACATAAATGGGGATCATCAAATTGCTGCTCACGGATACGCTCCATCAACGACCAACGAGCAATCGTGCAAGCTAACACCCTATTAGGATCATAAATATCCAACCTCACAAATCGATTGGCCAAGGCCTTAACATTTAAAGCAAGCGATCTCTAGTTGACCGGAATATAGGCAAGACTACCCATGCTGGCGGACTTCCTACTCAATGCATCGGCCACCACATTGGCCTTCCCCGGGTGGTATAAGATAGAAACATCATAGCCTTTCAATAACTCCAACCACCTCCTCTGCCTCAAATTCAACTCTTTCTGTTTGAACAAGTACTGAAGGCTCTTGTGATCCGTGTACACCTCACACGTCACACCATATAAATAATGCCTCCAAATCTTCAAGGCATGAATAATGGCTGCCAACTCTAGGTCATGAACGGGATAATTCTTCTCGTGTATATTCAACTGCCTTGAAACATATGCTATGACTCTGCCATTCTGCATCAACACTGCACCAAGCCCAATACGGGACGCATAACAATAGAAGGTATAAGGCCCTGATCCTGCGGGTAAAACTAATACTGTTTTCGTAGTTAGAGCTATTTTGAGGTTTTGGAAGCTCGCCTCACACTCATATGATCACCTGAACTGGGCACCCTTCTGGGTCAATCTAGTCATCAGGGTTGCAATATATGAAAACCGCTCCACGAACCGTCGGTAGTAACCTGCTAATACCAAGAAACTCCGGATCTCTATAGCTGGCGCTGGACGAGCCAGTTCTTGAATGCCTCAATCGTCTTCGGGTCCACCTGAGTACCCTCTATTGAAACAATGTGACCCAGGAATTCAACATAACTCAACCAAAACTCGTACTTCGAGAACTTGGCGTATAACTGACTATCTTTCAGAGTCTTAAGTACCACTATGAGGTGTTGATCATGCTCCTCCTGGTTGCGAGAGTATATCAGAATGTTGTCAATGAATACAATCATGAATAAATCCAAATACGGTCTGAACACTCTGTTTATCAACTCCATAAATGCTACCGGGGCATTGGTCAACCCAAATGACATGACCAAAAACTCATAATGCCCATACCGAGTGCGAAATGCTGTCTTAGGGACATCAGACGCCCCAATCCTCAGCTGATGATAACCAAATCTCAAATCAATCTTCGAGAACACCTAGCCCTGAAGCTGGACGAATAAATCGTCAATCCTCAGCAGTGGATACTTGTTCTTTACCGTCACCTTGTTTATTTGACGGTAATCAATGCACATTCTCATCGACCCATCCTTTTTCTTCACAAATAACATTGGCGCACCCTAAGGCGATACACTGGGTCTAATGAAACCCTTATCAAGCAAATCCTAAAGCTTCTCCTTTAGATCCTTCAACTCTGGAAAGGCCATGCGATACGGATAAATGGAAATAGGCTGAGTACCCAGAGCCAGATCAATACAATAATCAATATCCCTATCAGGCGGCGTACCCGAAAAGTCTAAAGGGAAAAGCTCGGGGAACTCCCGAACAATAGGAACAGAGTCAATAGATGGAACCTCTGCGCTGGAGTCACGAATATACGCCAGATATTCTAGACACCCCTTCTAGACCATGCGTCGAGCCTTGACATATGAAATAACACTGCATGTGGCATGACCTGAGGTCCCTCTCCACTCAAGTCGGGGAAAATTTGGTAAATCCAAGGTCACGGTCTTGGCGTGACAATCCAAAATAGCATGATATAGGGGACAACCAATCCATCCCCAATAAAAATTCGAAGTCCACCATATCTAAGATTAATAAGTCGACACGGGTCTCAAGACCCTCAAATACTACCACACATGAACGATGCACTCGGTCGACCATAATAGAATCACTGGCATAGACACATATACACGAAGGCCCAAGGTCACACTAGGCACAACCAAATAGGGTGCAAAGTAGGACGACACATATGAATAAGTAGATCTAGGATCAAATACATAGAAGCATCCCTATCACAGACCAGAATATTACCTGTAATGATAACATTTGAAGACTCAGCCTCTGGCCTGGCTGGCAAAGCATAACACTGGGGCTGGGCCTTACCTCCCTGAACTATGTCTCTAGGACGATCGGCTACTGGCTGGCCCCTGCCTCTGGCGGTCCAATCTCTACCTCTACGATCTCTCCATCCACCCCTATGATCCCTACCCCCGCCTCTAGTTTGCTGGGCAAGTTGTGGATCACCTGGTGCCTGAATCATGGGGTGAGGACTCTGCTGCTGAGAACTACTCGAGGTTAGAGGGCAAAAACTGACAATGTCACTTGGGTCACCATAACTATAACATGCCCTCGGTTGCTGAGACTGCTGGCCCTGCTGACTTGTATGTCCTCCCCTGAAGCTCTAAAGTGGCGGTGCTCTGATGGGGGCTGGTGGTGCATTGAAGGACTGCTGATCCGAATAATACTGTTGAGAACCCCCACCGCCTAGAGTACAATGAGAAACCTAAAGTGCTGTCTGAAAGGGCCTCTGAGGGTGGCCTCTACCATATGAATCCCTACCTCTAGATGAGGTACCATTGAACCTACCAGAATGGCGAGGCCTCTTATCTGACACCTGACCACCTCCTCGTGCAAGTGCCATATCTATCCGGTGGGCCGCATTGGCCCCCTCCTAAAAAGACATATCACTACCGGCTCACATAGCCATCTGAAGCCAGATCGGCTGAATCAACCCATCAATAAATCTCTGCACCCTCTCCCTCTCATTGGGGAGTATAACAATAGCATGGCGTGCCAAATCAATCAAACCAGTCTTATACTGTGTGACTGTCATAGTACCCTGATGAAGACGCTCAAACTACCTGCGTAGGGCATCTCGCTCAGTCATCGGGAGAAACTTCTCCAAGAACAACTCTACAAACTGATCCCAAGTCAATAATGGCGACCTTGCTGCCTAGATAAACAATAGTCAATCCACCAAATCTTGGCGGATCTTGCAAGCCGAAAAGTGATGAAGTCGACCCCATTGGTCTCCACAATACCCACAGTCCTTAGAACCTCATGGCAGCTGAAAAAGATGTCCTATGGGTCCTCTGTAGAAGCACCGCTGAAGGTGGTGGTGAAGAGCTTGGTAGACCTATCAATCCTCCACAAAGCATCCGGGGACATCGCCGCACCATCGTAGATCTGAGCTGGAATAGCCGGTTGGGCTACCACAACTGGTTGAACTGCTGGAACCTGAGGCTGAGGAGCTGGCTGCTCCGGAGTATGCGTATCGGGAGTCTGAACTCCTCCCCTAGCCTGACATGTGGCTAGTGCTACGGGATGCAAACCCACTCTAGAGACGCTCTCCATAAAGCCTACTAGTCCGACCAAGGCGTCCTGGAATACAGAGTAGCTATGAAACCCTCTTGGACATGAGCTGGTCCCACCGGAGATGCTGGTGTTGGAACCTCCTCATCATAGTCAACATGAGGCTCCACCTCTAGGCTGCTCGGTGCTGAGCTCTGCCCCGGCCTCGACCTCTGGCACAGACTCTCACTCTGCCCATGATAGGAGCTGCTGTTGGGGGCTCGGGGTGCTGCGCAGTAGAAGAGGAAGCACGAATTCTCGCCATCTCCAAAAGAATAGAGTAGAATGACAATCAGTATTTGAGAAACGGAATCACACGACAAGAATGAACAAAGTGAAAATTTTCCTAACTCTGTAGCCCCTAGGGGATAAATATAGACGTCTCCGTACCGATTCCTCAGATTCTACCGAGTTTGTTCGTGAGTTGTGAGACCTATGTAACCTAATGCTCTGATACCAACTTTCCACGACCTGGATTTCCCACCATGGGGAGTCGTGATGGCGTCTACTAATAGGAGCTAGGCAAGCCAAATACCAAATACTTCTTTAGCGAACACCAACAATATTAACAACATTAAAACATTTAATAATAAAGCGAATGTCTGAAATATAATATACTGAAAGGAATACGGAGGTTTAACAAATCCTCTACCCAAGACTGGTGTCACTACCCACCGACTCTTACAGAATACTAAAAACAGAATCTGGAAAAGAAAGACATAGTGTTTGTCTGATACAAGATGAACAAACAAAAAATAAAGATAGGGACTTCGGCCTGCGAACGCCAGCTAGGTTACCTCGAGAGTCCCTAGACTGAAGATAGCTCCAAGAAATCCTACTGCTGCAGTTCGTAAGTTGCGTCCTGATCAGTGCACAAAAATGCACAAAGTGTAGCATCAACACAACCGACCCGATATGTTGATAAGTGTCTGGCCTAACCCCGGCAAAGTAGTGACGAGGCTAGACAGGACCTACCACAAATAACCTACGCAGATACATATGCAATACCGGGAAAAATATACAGTATTTAAATAGCTAATAGGGAGGGGGCATGCCATGGGGTGTAACAATTCAGCTATAGGATCAACAAACAAAGAGATGGAACTGTACAATAACATCAACTAAAGAGAATAGGTAAATCAACAATTGCACGGCACCAACCTTCGTGCTTTTACTCTCATTCTCACCAAAACAGTCAAATAAAGTGCACAACATTACCCTTCATGTTTTCCTCACATAACTCTCATATCAAGGCACGGAAAGATCCTCCGTGCTCAATTATTCAAAACATGGCACGGAATGACCCTTCGTGCATAATTATTAAAACATGGCACGGAATGACCCTTCTTGCATAATTATCAAAACATGGCATAGAATGACCCTTCGTGCATAATCGCTCTTCCTCGCCCAATCAACAATCATAACAAATCGGGGGAGGGGATAAACAACAATAATAAACATCCCGGTAAGGGATAGCAATTTAACAAATAAGTCCCGACAAGGGAATAATACAACACTTTCTCTTTTAACTCATTTCCTTCTCAACTAACACTTTATATGGAATTATCAATTAAACAAGACAGTAGTGTCACATCTTTTGATTTGAAAGCAATTACGACTCACGGTCATGCTAGACTTCGGTGCATAGATAACCGTCACCATGCCTATACATCGTACTCCATATTTAGCACATAGCAATTAACATCCTAATCCTATTCCCTGGAGCTAGAGTTAGATCAAACACTTACCTCGGTCCGAAAATAGCAATCAAGTCTCTAACACCACCTTTCCTCTAGAATACAACTTCGAAACAATGATATCTAGGCACAATTTAGTACAATATTATCAATAATGGCTCAAAGACACAATTCCATAGCCAAGAAATGAATTTCCTATCATTCTTCCAAAAATACCAAAATTCGACCCCCGGCACACATGGTCCAAACTCGAGGCTCGGACCAAAATCCGTTCACCCACAACCCCACGAGTTCAAATATGTAATTTGTTTCAAGATTCGACTCCTAATTGAGGTTGAATCACCCAAAATCCCAAAAGCCCTAGTTCTACCCAAATCACCCAATTTCTACTTTGATTTCATGTTGTAGGGCTAAAAACTTAGTAATTACATGAAGTAATTAAGAGGAAATGAGGTTAAGATCACTTACCCAAAGAGCTATGGAGAAGGGAAGCTTGGAATTCGCCTATGGAGGGTGAAGGAGGAGAGCCCGTGTGAAAAAGTGATGAAATCCCGAAGATAGAAGTTCTATTTTTTAATAAAATCACTGAAGGAAAAATACTCAATGCGAACGCGGGGGCCGGGTCGCGTTCGCGTTCGCGAATAAGGTTGGCCAGGTACACTATGCGAACGTGAAGGACCTGTGCGAACGCATATAGGAAGACTGGGGGATCCAGGTTTGTTGTACACGTTCGCGAAGGAGGGTGTGCGAATGCATAGAAGGAAATTTCTGGGGCCTACTCTGTGCTATGCGAACGCGTCTGAGGCCACACGAATGGGATGAAGGAGCGAGTCATACCTATGCGAACACGAATGGGGGTTGTGTTCGCATAGAGCAAGATCTGGTCTGCAACAACTGAGAATTTCTGATGCATTTTCTAAGTGTAAAATCACCCTGAACCACCTCCAAATGGCTCCCGAGCCCAAGGGACTCCCAACCAAACACACACCCTAACTCACTAACATCCTACAAACTTAGTCGAGCGATCAAACTGCAAAAATAAAATCAAAATTGATGAATATAAACCCCAAAATCATTATTTTTAATTTCAAAATTCACAAACCTCTAACTTTAGATATTTAGGTCTGAAACATGTCAAACGACGCCCGTTTTCAACCAAACTTCACAGGTAGTGCTTAACACCTATTTAATACTTATACTGGGCGTCGAACCAACATACGAGCCCGATACCTACATTTTTTAACTCATTTTCTTTTCAAAATTACATATCATTTATAGAAAAATAAATTTCTTTCAAAAATTTCATACTCGGGCTTGGGACCTCAGATTTTGATTCTGGGAATACGCCCTAGTCCCATATTTTTCTAGACCTCCCGGGACCGTCACATCATGGGTATGGGTTCGTTTACCCAAAATGTTTACCAAAGTCAACTATATCAATATTAATATCTAAATTCTTCAAATTTTTCACAGAATTCATATATTTTGACATAGAAATTTTTCCGACTTCACGCCCGGACTGCACACGCAAATTGAGGCAACTAAAAGCAAGGTTTTCAAGGCTTAGGAAGTACATAAAAAGGAATAATTACGGTAATGACCCTATTAATCGTTACGATTTGTTGTACGAAGCGTCATCTGACATTTATCTAAAAAACCTTGGGCATCCTCGCCCTCTACACCACTGAAGGTCAGAGGCTGAAGTTTACCAAACCTCTCCAACCAGCGCTACTCGTCCTCTGGAAAAGCAGGAACTACATAATCCTGAGCATCTACAACCTGCTGGGCTAGATGTGCGTCCAGTGTCTGCACTCCCTGAACCACCGGATCGGGTGTACGGGCGACAAGAGTCTGAGAGCCTCTCCCTGCCTAAGAAGTGGTTGCGTCAGTAGAAATTGTGATCGCCTGAGCAAGACTCGCATATACGGTCAATATATGGGCCAAAGTCTCCTAAAGACTCAGAATCGTAATGGGCACAACTGGTGCCTGAGCGAGTGCTGCTGGAGCATCCACAGCTGGGACCTGATCTTGAACTGGGGCGATTGGGTGATCTACAGCTGCTGCCCCAGCTGCTGTGTGGGATGCACCTCTGCCCCTACCATGGCCTCGACCTCTAGTGGCTCCAAGTGGTGGTATTGGTGGTCGTACATCCTGACCAGTAGCGTGTTTCCTCTCCATCTGTGAGAGAATAGAATAATAGAAGTTTAGTTCTCGGATCAACAAATTCGCACGACCAGAATTTCAGTAATATGGAATTTTTCCTAAGGGTACTGCAGCCTCTTGAGGATAAATACAGACGTCTCTGTACCAATCCGCGAGACTCTACTAAAATTGCTCATGACTTGTGAGACCAATGTAACCTAGGCTTTGATACCAACTTCTAACAACCTAAACCCAACCCGGTCATGATGGCGCCTCTCGTGAAGACAAGACCAGCCGACTCACTTCCAATTCATTTTAAGCAATTAAAATAATAACTACTAAGTCTTTAATCAAAATTAAATACCAAAATAAGCAATTAACAGTATAATTTACGGAAATAAAAGCCAACACAGCCCGACATCGGGGTGACACCAGTAATGAGAATCTAAAATAATACTACCAGTCTGAAAGTCTACTCCACTACTAAATAACTGAATCAGAAAAGAAATAAGATAGAGGGAGGTTGCACTAGGCTACGAATCGCCAAGCAACTACTTCGTAAACCTCCGAAGATCTGTTGGAACTGTCAATCCGCAGTTGCAGGACCTGTAGCGCCCGAATCTGCACATAGAGGTGTAAGGAGTAAAGTGAGTACTTCCAACTCAGTGAGCAATAAGAACAAATGAATACTGAATGATATAAAATCACGTTAAACACAATATTTAGCTATCGGAGGCATAACAAAATCAGTAACACAATTTTATAATGAAATCTCATAAAAACACCCTTTTAAGCAGTCAACAATAGATAGGAAAAACAACTAGGAATGGTAAACACATAAGAACTGCCCCTCGGGCATAATAACATCAAATTATCCCCTCGAGCAAAATCACAAAACAATGCCAGCCCCTCCGGCTATATCTCATGTCACAATGGGTACCCGCGCTCACTGGGGGTGTGCAGACTTCTGGAGGGGCCCCTTACGGCCCAAGCGCAATATCAATCCATCTCGTTGCAGCATAAATAGGCTTTCGGCCTCATATTAATATCAAGCCACCTTGTGGCATACAATCTCAGGCCCTCGGCCTCATTATCATAATTAGTGTATCACTGTTGCGGCGTGTAAGCCGATCCAAAAGTATCCTCACAATACATGCTCTTGGTCATACTCAGTCAGAATCTCAGAAGCCCTTCGGGAAATAGTAAAAATATGCAGCTCAGCTCAAAATATCTTTAAAACATTATTTAAGGTTTCTAAAATAGATTAACATAGCTGAGTTTTAAAAATATTGAAATATCTGGCATGACTAAGAACAAGTATGAAATCAAACAGTGAGGAAAATATCATTAACGATCCCTAAGGGTTCAAACAGTTGGCACGAAGCCAAATATGATATTTAGCCCAAAGTATAATAATATCAAACAATTAATTACCAAATATACAGAAAATAGTCATTCAGGATGGACTAAGTCACAATCCCCAATGGTGTACGACCCCACGCTATTAATATGGCGTGTGCGTCACCTCAACATAGCCGAACGTTGTGTAATTTGGGGTTTCATACCCTCAGAACAGCATTTAAAATCATTACTCACCTCAAACTAACATTTCCTCTCGAACTAACTTTCGAGTGCTCCAAATCTACTAAGGTCAGATTTTTATCATCAAATTATGCTAAACGAAGGAATTCCAATTGAAAAATATCGATTTTAAGCACAAAACCAGAACTCAGTCAAAAACCTAGCCCCGGTCTCACGTCCCAGAATTGAACAAACTTTATACCAAAATTTTCTTCATTATCTCACGAGTCCGTACATATAAAGAACTCAACAGTTGGAGCTCGTTTGACCCCTCAAATCATCCCTAGAAGGTCTCATAATCTCAAGGCCTAACTCCACCTTTTTTTACTGATTTTCTTGAATTAAAAACTAATTTTGTTCCATAATAATAAATAATCAAGTTTTAGTGTCCAAAATCCTTACCTCAATGAAGAACAATGATTTTTTTCTTTTCAAAATCGCCTCAAAGCTCTTTTCCCGTTAAAAATGGTGTAAAATGGTTTAATGGTCGCGGAAGGTTTATTAAATACTGCTCACGCGTTTTACTGTTAACCCGAGTACTGTTCACCCGAGTTACTGTTCACCCGAGTTACTGTTCACACGAGTGATGTTCACCCGAGTTACTGTTTATCCGAGTTACTGTTCATACTGCTCTGAAAAAAATTCAACAGCTTTTCTTCTAGTCTAAATTGATGAGTTAACCTTTCGAGATCCACCCGAGGCCTTAGAAGATCTCAACAAATATACCAACGCGTCCCATAACATCATTTAAACATCGGCGAGTCTTCGAAAAACCAAAAATAATGTCAAAACAGCAAAATCACATCAAATTCAAGCCTATGAACATTGAAATTCCTAAATTCCACCAACGACGCCGAAACTATCTAAAACAACTTCGATTGACATGAAATTTTGCAGACATATCCAAAATGACATTACCAACCTGTTCCAACAGTTCGAATTTCATTCCGACCCCGATAGCCTATTTTCCACTGCCGACCAAAAATCGCCAAAAAACTAACTTTCGCCAATTCAAGCCTAATTCTATACCGGACATCACAAAAATATTCCGTACACACTACTAAGTCCCAAATTACCTAACGAAGCTATCCGAATGATAAAATCCGCATTCCGATGTCATTTACCAAAAAGTCAACTCTCGGTTGACGTTTCTAACTCTAAAGCTACTTTTAGAGACTAAGTGTCTCAAACCTTTTCAAAATCATTCCGGATTCGATCCGACCAACCCGATACCACATAACACGGATAAATAAAGCATAAAGAAGCATAAATGGAAAAAAACGGAGCGGTGACTCATGAGACGACTGTGCGGGTTATAGTGAGGGGTAATAAAATATTTTTGGATATTCATGTAAGAGTAAAAGAGTAAAACAAGTTGATTTTTTTTATTACCTCACTGGACACTTATTTTGAACCAAAATAAAAAAGTAAATTGGTCACTTATTGTGAACCAGCGGGAGTAACATATATCATAAAATTTTTGAAACTTAGTACATACACACACACACACACACACACACACACACACACACACACACACACACATATATATATATATATATATATATATATATATATATATATATATAATAATAAATTTGAAATAGCTATTTTCAGGGTCGGTTTGGTTTAGTTTTTTCGGTTATTTTTTGATTAAATTCAAATTCAAAAGCAAATCAAACCAAACCAAAAGGTACCCATTTTTTTATCGGTTTGGTTCGATTTTAGATTTTTATGAGCACTCCTAATGTGCCCAATTACATTTGGAGATTTCTTTTAAAAAGAAGAAAAAAAAATAATTGCTTTCTAATGGATGAATCAATAAATTATGGTGAAAAGAAATAGTCAATTCAAAGAAACTGAGTTAAAATTACAAAGTAACATCATTAGAAACATAAATAATATGAGTGTACATAGAGGGAAAAAAATTACATTTGGTGACGTTCATATTTTATTAAATGAGAGAGAAATTTACCGTTATTAATTATCACTCAACTATATAACTATAATTAAAACTTTTAAAATATTTTATTAATAATAATTACATAAAATATATATGACACATAGTACTTAAAATTGGAGCCCTTAATATTTTGGAGCTCAAGGCATGAATTCGTTGTCTTACCTTTTTTTTTTTTGGTTTTTCATCTAGTATTCAGTTTCATAATATTCGTACCGAAAAATTTCATTTTAAAAATAAAAAATTCTATAATAAAAGTAATTCCATACCTAAAAATTCAAACCTAAAATCTTTTATTAAATATAAAAGAATACTTATCATTCTACCCTAAACTCCCCGTTGGTCGTTTGCACCCTTAGACCGCCCAGGATACGATATTTTCCTAAACGTGAATTACCTTGTAGAGAGAGCTGCCTCTAATTGAATAACAAAGGAAAGATGCTACTGCAATAAAAGACTCGTAGGCTCTTGTACTTTTGTACGTATGGAGATTGGTGAAGTCTTTATGTTTCTTTTTTTCTTTTACTTACCTTGGAACACGAGAACACAAAAGAAAAAGAAAAAAATAAAAAATTATGTATTGATTGATTCCATATCTTCTGTCGGGGACTGCTTTTTAATCAGTCTTGTAGTCTATTTTCTGTATTTATTTCTTTCTTTTTCCAACGAAAGTTAGTTGGCATGCTGAGTTTCTGTCAATTGTCATGCATGTCGCAAAGAGGCGAATTCATTATTAATTTTATTAGTTTAATTAGATTTTTAGTGTTAAATTTATTTTATTTTTAAAATTAAGTATTCAATAAATTTGTTTTGTTCAAAATTCTCATATACTTTATGAGTATAAATCAATTAAAATAAATGGAGGGCCAATCATAACAGATTGTAATAAATCATAAAACAAAACGAAAAATGTAAGAGACAAATGTTATAAGTTAAGGAGGGGGTGGAGATCTTTTATTGATAGTATTGACTTGGTCTGCCTCTCCATGGAGAGGTTCATAGCCTTACAATCATGTTCTCTCTTTTCTTGAGAGTAGTGATGAAGAAGAAGCAGCCCCCTTTAAGGGTTCTTTCTCTTAGTATTTATAGCCATAAGTCTTGCCAGCTGGCGATGGACGGCCTTGGCTGCGTCGAGGGGACGTCCGCGAACAATGAACAGGCCATGTCCTTGTTAATTAGGTCGGGTAATCTCGGAATGCATCCGTCAGTGAACAATTATACCTTTTATTAGCCCAAACGAGTTTAAGAGCTAATTAGGATCATGAGTGTAGTTTTGGCTCATACAGATAGTCCCTCCGCTTATCGAGGTCGTGCTTGGTCGAGCTCGGTAAGCGGACTACGCCGGCTAAATCTCGAAAGGCTCGAAGTTGAGGGCCTAATATTACTTTGGCTTTGGTCGTGATCGAAGACGACCGCATCTATTTGAGCTGCAAACATCACTTTGTAGAAGTTGTCGGCCGTTTACTCTGCAGGGATAGTCCTTTATTACAATGGAGCTGATGTTAGATGAATTAACATTCGACGACCGTAGTCGCAGTCCTTTGATTGGTTTCTATATAAGCGGTTGTCCACGGTCGTTCGTATATCTGAAACGGTCGTAGTCGTCTATCTGCATGTATCTTTCTTTTGGTAGGAGAGCGCGATCACCTTATTTTTAAGAGACGACGATAGCTAGTCGCTACTTTAAGAGGGCCGTAGCCGTCCTTACTTGGAGGATGGCATAGCCGTTTCGTATTCAGGAGACGGCCGTGGCCGTTGTTACTTCAGAGATAGATGCGATCAACATTACTTTCGGAGACATCCGTAGCCAGCATTAATTTGAAGATGGTTGTAGCCACTATTGATTTAGGGACAGCCGTGGCCAATTACATATGTTTATGGCAGATATGATTATGCTTGCTGCGAATAAGGAAGGCGGCATATGCTTAGCGGCGCATGGGGCGTGGTTTTGGGTGTCTTAGGACAGTTACAACCGTTTCAAGGGTGACGTGCCGATTGAGTTGAGTGGTCGTTCCATGGTATATGTCATAATGATGCCCGTTACTGTAGACCCGAACCGTTTCGCGGTTGGTCAGGCAGTTAATGATGCCTTAGGGATTCGTGAAAGCCATTTATGTTTTGTCTATAAATAAGGGATTGTATCATTCAGTTCTTACTTTTCCGATATTTGCTTCAGTGAAATTTTTTAAGAGACAACTCTTCGTATTCTCAGATTGCTTTATCTTCTGCTCCTTGTTACTTCATTCTTCGTCATTTATTGTTAGATCTTCATCTCCTCTTGCTTTTCCGGTGAACTTTTCTCACTTCCTTTTAATATATTGACAATTGCAAATAGTTCTCGTTCCGATATTGCTCCGGTGGTGGTTCCAGCGGCTGAGGGTCCATCTACGATGGGGAGAACCATCGATTCGGCGAATATTGACAGGCCCCCGTCGGTGACCGGCATTATTTCTCTGCCCGGCGGTCCGGTGACTGATTTCTCTGACTTTGAAGGAGAGGACCAAGTGGACGAGGCCCCATTGATAGGGGAGGTAGGCATCGCCCAACTGAGGGATCAATGCGACATCCCTCATTTCACTAACATCATCCTCGCTTTGAGCGGGGAGAGGGTTCATGTCGACCAGCGAGGGTATTGTGTTTTCTACGCTTACCCTTTCAAGCTAGGATTTAAACTCCCTCTTCCAATGTTAGTGGTGGACTTCTGCCGCTACTATAGGGTATGCCCTGGTCAGCTCATCCCTTCCTGGTACAAGTTGTTGGCGATGTTGATAAAATATACGGAGTTAGCACAGAGGGAGATTACTCTTGGGCATGTATTAACTCTCTACGCCCCCCCCCCCCAGAGGGTGCGAGGCACCATGATTCGATTGGTCCCTCGTGGGGCCAACGGCTTAACTGCGGAACTTGATGACGAGGTCGATACCCGTCCTTATGAGCACTTTTTCTACATTAGGACCGAGCACCTTCTGGCTTGTGCTACTGACTTTCCGGAGGAATGGAACCATGCACGTAAGTTTCTTTTACGTTGGTCTTAATTTCTTTTGGTTAAATGTCCTGTTTTGTGTTCGTGTGTACTGATCTTCCTATTGTACCGTAGCCGTAGGTGCACCGCCGACACCATTTTCTGGCATCCGTGAGTCGGTCGAGGCCGTGCTTCCTGTTACAGCAGAAATTCGCACGTGGGCATCTTTCTGGGAGGCCATGGCCATAGGCCGGCCGCTGGTAAGAATCTGACTTGCTGTGTTGTTCTTCTTTCATGGTTCTTAGATTCTTTTCCCTGACCCTTCTTCCTTTGTTGGTTAGGACGACCACATTGCAGGAGGACTCTTCAGCTTGCTTTCTGTAGGCCGCGGGCGACTGCCCGATTGGTTGCGATGCCAGTGCCTCGCCCAGTTCCGAGGGCGACTTCGATTGAATCCTCAGCTGCTCACTCTCTAGCGCGGTACGTGCACCGAGTTGAGGAATCTTTAGGGGCCGTGTGTTCTAGGGTAGAGTTGCCACCGAATGAAGATGAGGAAGAAGAGAGAGGCCGCTTGTTCGGTGTAGGGTGGCGTTCACCCCGGTCCTTCCGGTGGTGATTAGTGTGGATTCTCCGCCATCGGACGCGAAGGGGAATACAGCGGATCCTGCCCCAGAGGGTGAGCATTTAGTGGGGGTTCCCGGTTGGCTTAGGCCAAGGTAACAAAGTCTCTTCGGCGATTCAAATTTCAGCTCCTGTTGCTGAGAGAGAGGGTAGTTCCTCAGCAACAGTTTTGGTGGAAGAAACATGCGACAACATTTTGGCGAGTGTGGGTGCTTCAACCTCCCGAGAAACGGAGGCCTCGATTTCCTGGGCGACGGAAGGAGTGGGCGCCTCAGGAGAGGGGGATGATTTTGAGTCCAATTTGGACCCTGAGGACGTCCGCCTGTTCCAAGAGGGTTATACTCGCCCAGCGGTACAGGCTGAAGGGGATTATCGCTATGTCGAGATTCCTAATGAGCCGAATCTTCTTCTTGAAGAGGAGAATCTAGTGACGATGTTCGAGGTTATGTGCTCGGAGGTGGAGAGCACGTCCTTGAGGGGCATCTCAGATGTTGGGTTGATGGGCGAGGTGGCGGCTCTGGGTATAAAGGTACGTGTGGAGCCTTGGTCTATTTCTTTTCTTAGTACATCTTCTTGTATTAACTATTGTTTTGTTTGCTGTAGTCGTTCTTATTGGAGATGGAAAGCATCCGTCGAGCCAAAGTTCGCTCGGTAGTCTTTGTGCAGTTGTTGGAGAAGTACCGTCATTACCGGGACAATTGCCGTGATTTACGTGAACGCTTAAGGAACGACCCGTGGAACCGAGAGCTGGTAGAAGAGCTGGTGAGGAGTGAACCTTCATATGCAGCAGACCCTTAATAGGGTAAACGTTCTCGAGGGGCAGCTCCGTCAAAGAGATGAGGAAATAGACGCTGAGAGGAGGGTGGCCACTGAGAGAGATCACCAAAATCAAGCTACGGCGGTAGAGGCCGCTAAGGTTTTGACTAGGCAGGTGGCTACTTTGGAGGCGGAGACTGCGGCCTTGAGGAAGTAGGCGAAGGACGCGCATGCGACTAGCCGCGCCCAGGAAAGAGAACGTGGACTGGAGAAAGCTGCGACTACTTTCCAAGAGAGGGCGTTGGAGGGGTGCATTGCTTCCTGTGAGCATGATTCCCATGCTGCGGTGGACCCGACGCGGCCTTGGAGGCCAAGAACCAGCGCTTGAGGGACCAGGCTGCTTCTTTAGGTCCTGCTCGCGAACTTTTGACATACGCCTAGGCCCAGCTCGATGTGTATAGGAGGTTGTGGGAAGTCGGCACTGTGCCTGAGGCCACCTAAGAGGAAGCCCGCTTGAAGGCTCGCGATGCTCGACTCGACTACAGTTTTGACCCTTCTATGCCCAGGGTTGATGATGTCGCTGAGGGTGCTGATAATGTTGAAGGTGGCGCTGGTGGAGCCGAGTGATCGAAGGAAAAGTTTTTAATATATATTTTTTTAGTTTTCGTTCTCTTTTTTCTCTTTTCTTTTTTGTTGCCATTTGGCCTTTTTTTTTGCCGGCCCTGGGCCATTGTAACTGGGGGTAACCCTTTTGTGAATGCATGCGATTTTCTTCCTTTCTGTTTGTTTTGTATCCATTTCGTACGTTTCTAGATATATTTTTTTTAACTCGTTAGAGGGGGCATTGCCTTAGAGTTTTTCTGGTGAGTATGCTAATGGTCTTGACCGGTTAGGTGGTTTCGACCATTGTCGAATTGGTTCCTCGACTTAAGAGGAAACTGGTGTAGATGGCTTTGGCCATAGATAGATGCTTTTGGTCATCGCCCTCTTCCACTTGGTGGCAGCGGGTTGTATCCATGTTTGGGAGGTGGCGGCACATAGCCTTAGTCCCAGTTCGGGCTTAGTTTGACTACTGGTCGTGGTGATTAAAGGCACAGCCTTGTGGTTCAACTTGGGGCCGAACTTTGTGTGGGCCAAAACTTTAGATTAAGTTAGTCGTACTTACTTGAATGGTGGGGGCGTTTGGCCCGAGCTGAGTTTAACCGTGGTTGGACATTTGGGATCGTTCGGCCTCGTCTGATCGCGGCCTGACTTGTAGCTGCAGAGACGCATGCTCTCGGCCTTGATTCGACTGTGGTCGAGCTTGTGACTCTTGCAATGGAGGCGTGTAGTTGAACCTTTTGTACTTCTTAATGGCGAAGGCACTTGGCCTAAGTCCGAGTTCAACTCGTAGTTGAATTTTGGGTGAGGGCACGTAGCCTGAGTTATTGTTCAATCGTAGTTGAATTTTGGGCAAGGGCACGTAGCCTGAGTTGTTGTTCAATCGTAGTTGAACCTTTTGTATTTCTTAATGGCAAAGGCACTTGGTCTGAGTCCCAGTTCAACTCGTAGTTGAATTTTGGGTGAGGGCACGTGGCCTGAGTTGTTGTTTAGCCGTAGTTGAGCCTTTTATATTTCTTGATAGTGAAGGCACTTAGCCTGAGTCCTAGTTCAACTCGTAGTTGAATTTTTGGGCGAGGGCACGTAGCCTGAGTCTCAGTTCAACTCATAGTTAAATATTTGGGCGAGGGCACGTAGCCCGAGTTGTTGTTCAACCGTAGTTGAACCTTTTGTATTTCTTAATGGTGAAGTCACTTGGCCCGAGTCACAGTTCAACTAGTAGTTGAATTTTGGGTGAGGGAACGTAGCCTGAGTTGTTGTTCAACCGTAGTTAAACCTTTTGTATTTCTTAATGGCGAAGGCACTTGGCCTGAGTGGCAGTTCAACTCGTAGTTAAATTTTGGGTGAGGGCACGTAGCTTGAGTTGTTATTCAACCGTAGTTGAACCTTTTGTATTTCTTGATGGTGAAGGCACTTAGCCTGAGTCTCAGTTCAACCCGTAGTTGAACTTTTGTTCTCCCGCATAGCTCGCTTCGTGTTGGGCGTTGGGATTTGATTCTGGTTTAGGATCTTACATGACTCATGCTTGAAGTCTTCTTGACTGGTTCACATAGGTTACCCCTTTATAGATCTCGGTTCGATATGCTTTTGTGCTTTAATCCTTTTTGGCAGGACTCCGTGTAAAAGAGGGGTGGGGTACCTTATACGTATGTTTTCGTAGGGATGGGGGATCTACTTCTTCTTCTTCTTCTTCTTCCTCTTGCTCGGGGACGCGGGATGTGGAAGCAAGCTCGTGTCGGGCTTTTGAATCCCTTCTATTCGGCCTGCCGCTCAGGCTTGTCCGAGCTGGGTTGTTTTCTTTCCTTTTTGGTCTAAGGATAAACTACGGGATTCTGCTAGGAAATCCCTACAGACGGCGCCAAATTATTTAGCTCAAAGTTCTCAAAATACTTTATGAGCATAGATCAATTAAAATAAATGGAGGGCCAATCATAGCAGATCCTAATAAATCATAAAACCAACGGAAAATGTAAGAGACAAATGTTATAAATTAAGGAGGGGGTAGTGGAGATCTTTTATTGCAATTTATTTGGTCTGGCTCTCCATGGAGAGGTTCAGAGCCTTAGAATCGTGTTCTCTCTTTTCTTGAGAGTAGTGATGAAGAAGAAGCCCCCATTTTAGGGCTCTTTCTCTTAGTATTTATAGCCATGAGTCTTGCCAGCTGGCGATGGACGGCCATGGCTGTGTCGAGGAGACGTCCGTGAACAATGAGCAGGCCATGAACTCGTTAATTAGGTCGGATAATCTCGGAATGCATCCGTTAGTGAACAATTATACCTTTTATTAGCCCAAACGAGTCTAAGAGCTAATTAGACGTGCTAATTATCATGAGTTTAATTTTGGCCCATACAAAATTATAATAATTTTGACAAAGTATTTCTTTGTTCTTTTTTTTAGAGATATTTTAGGTTATATTGGAAGCTAATAACCAAACAAAAGGAAAAATATTATATAATAGAATACTTAAAGCAAAACGAAGATGAACTCTTCATTAACCCTAGAGGTGTCAATGATTAGATTCGGTCAGTTATTTTATAAAATTTATATCATACTAATTTTTTAATTATTTTATTATCTATAATTAAAATAAGACTTTTGGAAAACCATCCCAATTATATCGATTCCTCTTCAATATTTGTCAAAGTCACTAGCAGAAGTAGGATACAATTACATACATATTTTTATAGGGCTTAGCAAAATTTTTTAGACATTTATATTGCTTTAAAGGTGATGAATTAAGAAAACATGAAAGATGGATAGATAGTAGATCCATTAAGTACATCAGCATAAAAGAAACTAAGTAAAGACAAATAAAATATAAATCACACGAGTAGAAATATATTAACCAAACAGGGACTAACGAATAAACTCTATAGAAGATTAAATATTTTACAAAATAAATCTAAATCATACAAAAGGAAATATATTCAATACATTATATTTTGTTCCTCATCATCACTAGAATATCTTGTGTCTTGCTAGAGAATATGCTGAAATTAATTTATTTTGAATAGGAGTAGCATAATATGATTAGGAATTAGGATTTTATGTTTAACAACTTATTAGCTTGTAACGGCTTTTATAAATCCAAAACCCAAGGAAAAATTTAATATTTTATTATTTTAAACTTAATATATAAACATATTTTATATATAAATTTATTCGATATAATTCAATATTTTTAGATTTATTTTTATGAAATAAAAAACTTATCTTAGTTATTAATATGGTTATAAATTTGTGTAGAAATCTAGAATTTTATTTAAAAAACTTAAAAATAGATTTGATACGGTACAATACAATCGATTTTCAAAATCCATGGACACCTTAAAACCTTTTAACTCGCTGTACTTGTCTCTTTGGTGTACTTTGTGTCGCGTACGCGCCGTAGGAATCTTTTAATCAAAGATGATTTATAAAATACCTAATGTATTTTTAAAGAGATAATATAATAGGAGAAAAAGACAAATTGGGTTCAACCCCTTTATAGATCTCGGTTTGAGATGTTTTTGTGCTTTAATCCTTTTAGGTAGGACTCCGTGTAAAAGACGGGTGAGGTACCTTATACGTATTTTTTCGTAGAGATGGGGGATCTACTTCTTCTTATTCTTCTTCCCCTTGCTCGGAGACGCGGGATGTGGAAGCAAGCTCGTGTCGAGGCTTTTGAATCCCTTCTATCCGGCGTGCCGCTCAGGCTTGTCCGAGCTGGGTTGTTTTCTTTCCTTTTTGGTCGAAGGATAAACTACGCGATTCTGCTATGAAATCCCCACAGACGGCGCCAAATTGTTTAGCTCAAAGTTCTCATATACTTTATGAGCATAAATCAATAAAAATAAATGGATGGTCAATCATAGCAGATCGTAATAAATTATAAAACCACAGAAAAATGTAAGAGACAAATGTTATAAGTTGGGGGGGGGGGGGAGGGGAGGGGAGGGAGTGGAGATCTTTTATTGATAGTATTGATTTGGTCTGTCTCTCCATGGAGAGGTTCAGAGCCTTACAATCGTGTTTTCTCTTTTCTTGAGAGTAGTGATAAAGAAGAAGCCCTCCTTTTAGGGTTCTTTCTCTTAGTATTTATAGCCACGAGTCTTGCCAGCTGGCGATGGACGACCGTGGCTGCGTCAAGGGGACGTCCGCGAACAATGAGCATGCCATGACCTCGATAATTAGGTCGGGTAATCTCGGAATACATCCGCTAGTGAATAATTATACCTTTTATTAGCCCAAACGAGTTTAAAAACTAATTAGACATGCTAATTATCATGAGTCTAATTTTGGCCCATACAGAATTATAATAATTTTGACAAAGTATTTTTTTCTTCTTCTTTTTTTTATAGATATTTTAGGGCAAAAGAGAAAATATTCTATAATAGAATACTTAAAGCAAAACGAAGATGAACTCTTCATTAATCCTAGAGGTGTCAATGATTAAATTCAGTCAGTTATTTTATAAAATTTATATCATATTAATTTTTTAATTATTTTATTATCTATAATCAAAATAAGACTTTTGGAAAACCATCCCAATTATATCGATTTCTCTTCAATATTAGTACTGTCAGTTAATTTTGATATTTTTTAAGTACCGTATAAAAGTCACTAGTAGAAGTAGAATATAATAATAGACTTGTTTTTATAGGACTTAGCAAAATTTTCTAGACATTTATATTGTTTTAAAGGTGATGAATTAAGAAAACATGAAAGATGAATAGATAGTAGATCCATTAACTACATCAGCATAAAAGAAACTAAGTAAAGACAAACAAAATACAAATCACACGAGTAGAAATATACTAACCAAACAGGGACAAAAGAATAAATTCTATAGAAGATTAAATATTTTTAAAAACAAATCTAAATCATACAAAAGGAAACATATTCAATACATTGTAGTTTATTCCTCATCATCGCTAGAATATTTTATGTCTTGCTAGAGAATATACTAAAATTAATTTAGTTTGAGTAGGAGTAGCATTATATGATTACGAGTTAGAATTTTAAGTTTAATAACTTATTAGCTTGTAACCGCTTTTATAAATCCAAAACCCAAGGAAAAATTTAATACTTTATTATTTTTAATCTTAATATATAAACATATTTTATATGTAAAATTTATTCGGTATAATACAGTATTTTTAAATTTATTTTTATAAAATAAAAAACTTATCTTAATTATTAATATGGTTATAAATTTGTGTAGAAATCTAGAATTTTATTTAAAAATAGATTTAATACGGTACAATACAATCGGTTTCAAAATCCATGGACACCTTAAACCTTTTAACTCGCTGTACTTGTCTCTTTGGTGTACTTTGTGTCGCGTACGTGCCGTAGGAATCTTTTAATCAAAGCTGATTTATAAAATACCTAATGTATTTTTAAAGAGATAATATAATAGGAGAAAAGACAAATTGGGTTAAACCATTTCTCGATTTTTTTAATGCTAAAAAAGAAGCAGACAACAACTATAGCCACTAGGCAATACTCGTGAGGTTATTGCTCACAAAAGCCAACTCTTTTAACTTTTTCTATCACTCTTTGCTTTTGTTAGGCATCCTTACAAACAACCCTACTCTCTCCATATCCTTTCATTGTCATCGTAATTTACATGTATAGAATGTTTACGGTAAAATACATTAATTTATCATAGTTAAATCAAATATTATAAAAATATACAATCATAACAAACTCCGTAATTTCTTACAAGTCCGCAGCCTTACTTCTATTCCTGAAAGGACAAAAAGCATATTTCCAATAAATCTTCGGCAAGAGAACAACTGAAAAAGAAAAAATAATTACAACAAGTAAAAATAACAACATAATATAAATAATATTATAAGCGATTATTCTTCTCATATTAATATGTTTTATGAAAATTATATTTCAAAATATTAGTCAAAGTTTATGTAGTTTAAATTTGAAAAGCAAAAATATTCACATAAATGTTTATGTGTATTACATGTATTTATTAATTTAGTAAAGTATTAGTATTAGGTGCCGGTAATTTTTTAGAGGTTTCACTTTTAGGTTTCGCTTTTCTTTCACTATTAGGTGCGGATTTGACAGAAACAAGTCATATTTAATATTAAATTTAATAACTAATACTAATTATGAATTTCATAACATTTTCAAAATTATAAATTTTAAATCTTGAGTTCTCTCCGCCAAAAATCATACGAATTCATACGAATTATGAGTTTCATAAAATCATATAAATTACATGATGTAAATTTCAATAGTGTTGGGTGTAGTGCGGGACGCCAAAAGAATGTTACTAAAAAAGTTTAATCCTGTTATGAAATAGAAGATTCTTACACTTCTATTTAAGGTGAATGTCTTTAATGTACTTAATTAGAGAGATTTTAGAGTCCTATTATTGGTAGCAAGATCTTCCTCCTCCCTATAAATAGAGGTGCTCTCTACCATTGTAATTCACCCCTCTCAACTCAATAAGAAGAACTCTCTCTACTCTTCTCTCTATTGCTATTGTTCTTGTTCTATTGTTCTTGTCTTTTGCTTTAGTTTATAACACGTTATCAGCACGAGACTCTACCATCTCAAGTATCATTCTCGAAAATCCAAGGTATTTTCCCTCTTCCTAATTTAATTTTCGAGTATGTCTGACATTATGAAAAGAAAGTTCGTTGCCCTTGAAATTTCGGGCAAGAACTATATGACATGGGTGTTGGATGCTGAAATCCACCTAGATGCTATGGGTCTCGGAGACACCCTCAAAGATAAAGAAAAAGCATCCACCCAAGATTGTGCGAAGGCCTTGATTTTCTTGCGCCACCACCTTGACGAAGGTTTGAAGATTGAATATCTCACCGTCAAGGATCCACTCGTTTTGTGGAACAGCTTAAAGGAGAGATATGACAACCTGAAGTTGGTCACTCTGCCACAAGCACGATATGATTGGGCCCATCTGAGGCTACAGGACTTTAAGTCCGTTTCTGAATATAATTCTGCTATGTTTAGAATTACTTCTAAACTGAAGCTATGTGGAGATAACATCTCTGATTACGATATGCTTGAGAAAACGTTTACAACGTTTCATGCCTCCAATATGGTACTGCAGCAACAGTACCGAGAGAAAGGCTTTACGAAGTACTCTGAACTGATTTCTCTCTTACTAGTGGCTGAGCGAAATAATGATCTGCTCATGAGAAATCACGAAAATAGACCAACTGGGTCTACACCACTGCCTGAAGCAGATATGGTGCACTCGCATTATGCCAAACATAAAAGGGACCATGATCATGGTCATAAACGGGGTCAAAGCCAAGGACGTGGACAAGGAAGAAATTCCAAAGAAGTCCGTCACCCCCCAAAGAGAGATAACCACCGAAAGCAGAAACGGGGTCCAGAAGATCCTAAGGCAAATAGTTCAGAAACTATATGTTATCGTTGCGGTGGAAATGGGCACTGGTCTCGGACTTGCCGTATACCAAGACACTTGGTTGACCTTTATCAAGCATCTCGAAAGAGAAAAGGCCCTGAAACAAATTTGTCTATGACGACAATGAGGATATCACCCACCTGGATGTGGCAGACTTCTTTGAGCAACCCGAGGGAAAGATAGACCACCTAATCGGTGATGGAACCATGATGAAAGAAGATAGAGCTGTTTGATTCTACTTGTATTAGTCAATGAATAAATTAATAGTCATTAGCATTAGCTCGTATTAGTTAATTCATGATATGATGTTAGTATTAGCCCTTTAGAATGTTTCAATATGCTCAAATATTTTTATTGTACAGTAGAGGTAATCGACTAACCTAAAAACTAGTCGATCGTCTAATATTTAGCAATAAAACGAACTTTTTTCCGCCGGGCCAGATATTCGAATATCAGAGTCTGATATTCGAATATCTGGGCCAGATATTCGAATATCAGAATTCCTATATTCGAATATCTGGCAAGATATTAGAATATGTGCTTAAATATTCGAATATCTAATATTTTTCGCATTAAAGTATTATTTTTTCCGCAAGGCATTATATTCGAATATTAGAATACAATATTCGAATATCCTGAATAACTGCTTCCCAAAACGCTGTTTAAACGCGAAACAAAAGAATTGAAGTTGTTTATACTTATATTTATGTATTTTTTTTTGTATGTCAAACTATGGGAAAGCAAAATGGATATCTCACAAAGCGAACTTGGATCAACATCCAACTGTAAAAGTATTTGCCTAGTTGATTCATGTACTACACATACAATACTCAAAGAAAGGAAGTATTTCTCTCAACTGAATATGTGTAAGGCAAACATTACTACAATCTCTGGAAGTAGTAAATTGATTGAAGGCTCCGGAAGAGCTATAGTAACTCTGCCCAAGGGCACGATGTTAATCATAGAGAACGCAATGTTCTCCTCCAAGTCTATGAGAAACTTGTTGAGCTTTAAAGATGTACGCCGGAATGGCTACAATATTGAGACAATGGATGAAGATAATCTTGAATATCTCGTCCTCACTTCAAAGAATGTCTCCGGCCAAAAGAGGGTTATTGAGAAATTCCCGTCTTTATCTTGTGGCCTGTATTGGACAAGAATTAGTGCAATTGAGGCACATTCAACAGTAAATCTAAAGAATACTGAGTCCAATACATTTGTACTTTGGCATGATCGACTGGGTCACCCAGGATCAACCATGATGAGACGGATTATAGAAAGCTCATATGGGCATCCGTTAAAGAATTTCAAAATTCTTTCAAGTAATGAATATCCTTGCACTTCGTGTTATCAAGGCAAGCTGATTATCAGACCATCCCCAACAAAGGTTGGGACTGAGTCACCCCAGTTTCTGGAACGTATACAAGGGGACATTTGTGGACCTATTCACCCACCTAGTGGGTAGTTTAGGTATTTCATGGTCTTGATAGACGTATCCTGTAGATGGTCTAATGTGTGCTTGTTGCCATCACGCAACCTTGCGTTTGCAAAGTTAATGGATAATAGATGAGAATAATCTTGAATTCTTCATGAAAACGAGGCTGCCCATTTCGGTTTGGGTTCACGCCATTTCGCATGCAGCAATGCTAGTTCGTCTCTGACTGACGAATTATCACAAATATTCCCTATTGCAATTGGTTTTGGGTCATGAACCCAATATATCCCATTTAAGAAGCTTTGGATGCGCAGTATAGGTGCCTGTAGCACCGCTATCCCGCACCAAAATGGGTTTGCAAAGAAGGTTAGGAATATATGTTGAGTATGAATCGTCCTCCATTATTCGCTACCTCGAAACATTGACAGGAGATTTGTTCACTGCACTATTTGCAGACTGTCAATTTGATGAGAATCTTTTCCCAAAATTAGGGGGAGAAGTCGGTGAAACCAAATGGGAAATTTTGTGGAAAAATGTATCATTATCTCATCTTGATCCACATACCTCTATTTGAAAGAAAGAGGTACAAAAGATTATCCATTTGCAAAGAATAGCAAATCAAATGCCTGACGCATTTACGGACTTGAAGAGGATAACGAAATCCCACATTCACGCGGAAAATGTTCCGATCCGTATTGAAGTCCCTATTGGACAAATATCTAGTGTCATATCCAATGAGTCAAATGCACGCCAGAAGCGTGGCAGACCATTAGGTTCCAAAGATCGAAATCCTAGAAAGAGGAAAAAGAACGATCTAAATGACACTATGAAAGAATCACATGAGGACGCTCATGATTTGATTAATTCCGAGATTCACAAAGAATCTATTGAGCCTGAGACTCTTGAAAATACGGAATGCAAGAATGTGAGGATCTCGAACCTCAGTCTGTGGTAGTACAAAATTAATTGAGAGCTCTCGAAGAGCCAATTATTACTATGTTGGAGAAACACAATTGAGTATTGTGCTGTAGTAAGTCTCAAAGAAACTTATCCAGTTTCCAAAAGTACACGCGAAGGCGATTGATGATATTGAGACTATAATAAAGGAAGGCTTTGATTCTCCTATTACTACAACTTGTAGCGGGGTAATTTGTATATGAAAAGCTACCCGCTTTGTTCTCCAGTTTGTACTACACAAACGAAAGAATGCCACAATAAAGTGGATATCTATTGGTATAAAACCCATGTCATAATAAACCCGAAGTTTATTGATAAGTGCACATGTCATGGTGTAAATTTGAAGGTTACCAATATTGATAATTTATTCAGTTGACATTCGTGTTAGCCATCTCATTTGAAGTATGATGTGCAAATTCACATAGGTGAATATCAAAGAACTAGAAGTTCTTGTTCTCAGTAATGAACTGACCAACTAAAGAGTTCGGGTTGAAGCCCCTTGATTCTGGAAATATCAAAGGTGAATATGGGCCCATTCACCTGCCATGTATACCACATATGATGCATCTATGATATGGTTACATGCGCCATTGTTATTAACCCGTAGCCTGGCAGTGCTTGCGAGGTAAATCGCTCAGTAATCTAACTTCGAGCATAGTTTCCAGATTCTCTACTCAAGACAGTTCATCTTGATAAGTTGGTTTATATTAAAGTTGGTTTAGCAAGATAATTATTGAGTGCTTCCACTTAATAGCTAAACTGTTCCTTATGAGAACGAAGTTGTATATATCAGTTTGATATAAGTTGTATACAAGAGTATATTCTCCCCTCAAAAGTGGTTCAAGGTCAGGAACCAAATAATTTCATCTTATATTAAGGTGCTGTGTATATTGACATAATGCACAAAGATGATTTCCCAAAGTTGAGGAAACATGTTAGCTTTACTAACATGAGGGGGAGACATGATAAACACTTGAGAAAGTGTTACATGGGATGAATTTTCATTTGTATATGTATATCCCCGAATATCATGATATGAACCTGTAGTTCATAAAAAGGGAAATGCAATTGCAACATATTGCAAAGCATGCTATACGCATTTGCTGACTCAAAGAAAGTAACTAAATGGAAGAGATACAATTCAAGAAGAATTGATTCCATATGAAAGACATGTAGTTTTGAACCTATAGTTCAAATGCTTGAAAGATAAAAGTCAAAGGTATGTATAGTCAGTTTTCGATATCTTATTTGTTTAGTATCACTAATGAAAGTTTGATATCCAGCTAAAGTCTATTATGTGACTTATATGACTTAACTTGAAAGATTCAAGTTGCTTGAAGCATATGCAATTCGTGGTCCTGAAGTACCACATCCTAAGTACAATTTGTGTACATATGTATCTTGCTATAACTATAAGCATGATGGCATTGAGAATGCATCTATGGAGATATTGAAGAGCTATTCCACGACATTATATGAAGATGTTCATATCTATCAAGAATGATGATTTCAAGGTGCGGAATATTTATTCAAGTCAATATGGTTGATTTATTCATCAAGCATCTACCAAAGATCGTTTTGAAGATGATGCACAAGATTGGAATGCAAATGCTCAAGGATATAAATCGATGTACTCATTAGGGGGAGTCAATGCGCGTTGCACTCTTTTTCCCTTACAAGGTTTTGTCCCACTGGGTTTTCCTTGCAAGGTTTTTAACGAGGCAACCAATAGGCGCATATTCAAACATGTGTACTCTTTTTCCTTACTTTAATTTTTCCCATTGGGTTTTGGTTTTAAGGTTTTATGAGACACATCATTGAATAGACATTCAAGGGGGAGTGTTATGAAATAGAAGATTCTTACACTTCTATTTAAGGTGAATGTCTTTAATGTACTTAATTAGAGAGATTTTAGAGTCCTATTATTGGTAGCAAGATCTTCTCCTCACTATAAATAGAGGTGCTCTCTACCATTGTAATTCACCCCTCTCAACTCAATAAGAAGAACTCTCTCTACTCTTCTCTCTATTGCTATTGTTCTTGTTCTATTGTTCTTGTCTTTTGCTTTAGTTTATAACAAATCCAATTGAATCAGTTGATTATATTGCGTTAGTCTACCGCTGGCCCCCACTTTTCTTGGTCCTGCCAATATTTTATTTTTCTCAAAAAATAAAAATAAAAGTATTTTCTATCTGTCAGAAGTCTGAATATCTATCTCATCACCTTTGAATAATTATAACAAAGTAAATATTATTAAACTATTGTCACTTTTCTCTCATTTCACCCATTTTGACCGCCACTCCACTTATTCCTTCCCTCTATATAATCCCTTCCATACCCCCTTCTCTCTCCTCATCCCTTCACGTTTCTCTCTCTTTAATTTCTCCATTTTCATTGCTTTTTCAAAGTCTCTCAGTTTTACATTTTTTTTAAAAATGGCTGAGTCGACTCAACCAATTAAACGTTCAAGAGAAGAAGAATCCCAAGATATACAAGAAAATTTCTGTGAAGATAATAATACAAAGCGCCATAAATCATCTTATAATGATATCCTCTCCATTCTCGAAGAGGAAGAATACGGGTTTGATTCCGACCCGGTTTATGGGTCCGACATATTTACCACCCTTCAACAAGAACTTCTCCCAAATGACGGGTTTGAGTCCGACCCGGTTTCTGTCGGGTCGGATATTTCTTCTAAAGCAGATGAAGTAGAAGATGATAGAAGTAGTGTTATTAGACACCTTCTAGAAGCTTCTGATGATGAACTAGGTATTCCCATTGGAGATGGAACCAACGGTGGAGATTTAACGTTTGCTGAAGAAAATGAAACCAACGGTGGTGATTTTCCGTTTGCTATATCTGATGGTTTATTATGGGAGTTTGAAGATGAAGCTGCTAACTATTATTCTTTCTTACAGTCCGAACTTTTTATGTAGGTTCTTTTTTAGGGTTAGGTTAGAAATACTGAGGAGAGGGAATATGGAAAAACAGGAAAATGTTTGGGGGTATAAAGTGAAAAAAGAAGGAAGATGTGGGTGAAAAAGAAAAGTTGGAAGAGGTTTTTAGTTTCTCTAATTTTGCCCCAGTTAGCTCATCTATTGTATATTTCCCAAAGTACCCCTTCTCGGGTTAGAATATAACTTAGCAAAATGTAGAAGGTAAAAAAATGATTCGTTAATAGTTATATGGAAGGTGTCTTTCCATTTATGCCCTTGACATTTTTAAACCGACATTTCCAGCAATTTTAATTACTTCTTCCATCTTATTTTATGTGAGTATATCGAGTTGGAAAAGATAGAAACCTTTTTTTTTCTTTCTTTTAATTAAAGGCTTGTATTAATACCCCCGGTACATAATTAGTGATCAATTTATTTTGGGCATGCTCATTGCAAAAATACTAAATTCTAAACAAAATGTTAGTGTGATTAAATTATACTTAATTAAATATTGTAACATAGTTATAGTAACACTTACTTTTCTTCTCAAGAGGAATAAATGACATTTTATGGATGCGTATATAATGATAATTTTAAAAATAAATTGAATTTTTTCTTAATATATAAATGGGCATTTATTTTGAACCAAAATAAAAAAGTAAATTAATAACTTATTTTGGACAGGAGGAATTACTAAAAAACTAAACTCAGCAAGCCATACTTATAACCTGTTTGGTCATCCCCACAACAACAAATCCAGTATTTTTTTAAGGTCTGGGAAGGTAAGATGTACGCAGTCTTACCCCTAACTCGTAAGATCATAGAGGCTGTTTTCGAAAGACTCTTGGCTAGAGAACGACCAAAAAAAAGTAATTGCACGATGAAATAAGATTGAATTCAAGAATGCACTCAAATTTTAGGTAGTAATAGCCATTTATGAATAAAAAAAATTCTATTAACCCTAATGCTAGCGAACTAAGTAAGACAAAAGAGAAACGCTCGACAACCTACTAACCTTCTACCCTAATTTTAGACCTCCACACCCTCCTGTCTAAGGCCATGTTCTCAGTCAGCTCTAACTGCGTCATGTCTCGCCTAATAACCTCTTCCCAAGACTTCTTAGGCCTACCTATGCCCCTCCTGTTGCCTGCCAAGGCTAACCGCTCGCACCTTCTAACTAAGGCTTCTATACGTCTCCTCTTGACATGCTCGAACCATCTCAATCTTGCCTCCTGCATCTTATAACCAGCTTGGTCAAGCTTTTAAAATCAATTTATTTTGAAAAGTAATTTTTCAAAAATACTTTTCAAAAAAATATTATTAGTAAAAAGTAGTTTGTATTTGATTAATCAATTTGAACAATATTTCTTAGCAGTAATTAGTATTTTTTGTAAAAATGTTTAAATATTTTTTCTCCAAAGTCTTTTTTATGGGAAAATCCTTTTTTTTTTGCTTTTCAAAAATTATTTCTAAATTTACTTCATCTCAAAATCAAATTTTTCCTTATATAAGCTATATTAAATACCACAATTTTAGAAAATAATATTTTTAGGCAAAAACAAGCTTGGCAATACAGGCTATTAAAGAAATAGAAACACTTTTGATAGTATAGTAGTATTTTTAAAAATTTTCATCTTAGATATATTTTTTTATCGTAATTAACAGCTCATTAAAAATAAAATGATTCAAAATAGTATTTGTGTTATGAAATAATATAAAAGACAAGAACAATAACTCAAGAACAAGAACAATATAGAGAGAGAATAGGGAGAGAGAGAAGTATTCTTATTAATACTTGGGGTGTTTTACAATGGTAGAGAGCACCTCTATTTATAGGGAGGAGAATGACTTAGCTTCAAGCTAAAACTCTTAGACATTCACTCTAAATAGACTTCTATTTTATAACACTCCCCCTTGAATGTCTATTCAATAATGTGCCTCATAAAACCTTAAAACCAAAACCCAATGGGAAAAATTAAAGAAAGGAAAAAGAGTACACATGTTTGAATATGCGCCTATTGGTTGCCTCGTTAAAAACCTTGCAAGGAAAACCCAGTGGGAAAAAACCTTGTAAGGGAAAAAGAGTGCAACGCGCATTGACTCCCCCTAATGAGTACATCAATTTATATCCTTGAGCATTTGCATTCCAATCTTGTGCATCATCTTCAAAACGATCTTTGATAGAGATTTGATAAATAAATCAACCATATTGACTTAAATAAATATTCCGCACCTTGAAATCATCATTCTTGATAGATATGAACATCTTCATATAATGTCGTGGAATAACTCTTCAATATCTCCATAGATGCATTCTTAATGCCATCATGCTTATAGTTATAGCAAGATTCATATGTACACAAATTGTACTAAGGATGTGGTACTTCAGGACCAAGAATTGCATATGCTTCAAGCAACTTAAATCTTTCAAGTTAAGTCATATAAGCCATATAATAGACTTTAGATGCATATCAAGTTTTCCATGTCATGCTAAACAAATAAGATATTGAAAACTGATTATACATACCTTTGACTTTATACTTTCAAGCATTTGAACTATAGGTTCAAAACTACATGTCTTTCATATGGAATCAATTCTTCTTGAATTGTATCTCTTCCATTTAGTTACTTTCTTTGGGTCAGTAAATGCGTATAGCATGCTTTGCAATATGTTGCAATTGAATTATCCTTTTTATGAACTTTAGGTTCATATCATGATATTCGGGGATATACATATACAAATGATAATTCATCCCATGTAACCTTTTCTCAAGTGTTTATCATGTCTCCCCCTCATGTTAGTAAAGCTAACTTGTTTCCTCAACTTTGGGAAATCATCTTTGTGCATTATCATGTCAATATACACGGCACATTAATAATAAGATGAAATTATTTGGTTCCTGACCTTGAACCACTTGTGAGGGGAGAATATACTCTCGTATACAACTTATATCAAACTGATATATATAGCTTTGTTCTCATAAGAAACAGTTTAGCTATTAAGTGGAAGCACTCAATAATTATCTTGCTAAACCAACTTTGATATAAACCAACTTATCAAGATGAACTATCTTGAGTAGAGAATCTGGAAATTATGCTCGAAGTTAGATTACTGAGCAATTTACCTCGCAAGCACCGGCCAGGCTGCGGGTTAATAACAATTGCGCATGTAACCATTTCATAGATGCATCATATGTGGTATACATGGCAGGTGAATGGGCCCATATTCACCTTTGATATTTCCAGAATTTAGGGGCTTCAACCCGAACTCTTTAGTTGGTCAGTTCATTAATGAGAACAAGTGATACAAGAGAATTCGTAAAGAACTTTCTAGTTCTTTAATATTCACCTATGTGAATTTGCACATCATGCTTAAAATGAGATGGCTAACACGAATGTCAACTGAATAAATTATCAATATTGGTAAACTTCAAATTTACACCATGACATGTGCACTTATCAATAAACTTCGGGTTTATTATGACATGGGTTTTTATACCAATAGATATCCACTTTATTGTGGCATTCTTTCTTTTGTGTAGTACAAACTGGAGAACAAAGCGGGTAGCTTTTCATATGCAAATTACCCCGCTACAAGTTGTAGTAATAGGAGATATCAAAGCCTTCCTTTATTTATAGTCTCAATATAATCAATCGCTTTCGCGTGTACTTTGGAAACTGAATAAGTTTCTTTGAGACTTACTACAGCACAATACTCAATTGTGTTTCTCCAACATAGTAATAATTAGCTCTTCTAGAGCTCTCAATTAATTTTGTACTACCACAAATTCATCAACATTCATGTGGTGAATATCTTTCTTAAAGAGAAAGTTATACCATTATGGTCATGTCAAACTTATATGCAAGATATGTTTCTTGCATTATCGTTGTCCTTTAATAGTCATATTTCCAAAATACTTTGGTGTACAATAGGTACGTGACCAACGATCATTCATGCCATATATCATCTCAAACCTCCTTCTAGGGGTGAGTGTGGTATCATCTCAAACCTCCATCTTGGGGTGAGGGTGGTATATTCAATACCAATTTCGTGTTCATATTCTTCCAATATTGAATATGTATTTGTGAATCACATTCACTTCGAGGATATGTGATTTTGTTATCCTTTTCAAATCTATAAATGTTTCAGGCATTTGATTTGCTATTCTTTGCAAATGGATAATCTTTTGTGCCTCTTTCTTTCAAATAGAGGTATGTGGATCAAGATGAGATAATGATGCATTTTTCCACAAAATTTCCCGTTTGGTTTCACCAACTTCTCCCCCTAATTTTGGGAAAAGTGTCTCATCAAATTGACAGTCTGCAAATAGTGCAGTGAACAAATCTCCTGTCAATATTTCGAGGTAGCGAATAATGGAGGACGATTCAAACTCAACATATATTCCTAACCTCCTTTGCAAACCCATTTTGGTGCGGGATGGCGGTGCTACAGGCACATATACTGCGCATCCAAAGCTTCTTAAATGGGATATATTGGGTTCATGACCCAAAACCAATTGCAATGGGGAATATTTGTGTCAATTCGTCAATCAGAGACGAACTAGCATTGCTGCATGCAACATGGCGTGACCCTAATCCGAAGCGGGCAGCCGACAAACTAGCATTGTTGCATGCAAAATGGCGTGACCCCAAGCCGAAGCGGGCAGCCGACAAATTAGCATTGCTTTATGCGAAATGGCGTGACCCCAAGCCGAAGCGGGCAGCCGACAAACTAGTATTGCTGCATGCAAAATGGCGTGAACCCAAATCGAAATGGGCAGCCTCATTTTCATGAAGAATTCAAGATTATTCTCATCTATTGTCTCAATATGATATCCATTTTGAATGATATCTTTAAAACTCAACAAGTTCCTTTTAGACTTGGAGGAGAACATTGCATTCTCTAAGATAGATTCTCAAAACTCAACAAGTTCCTTTTAAACTTGGAGGAGAACATTTTGATTGATATCATTAAAACTCAACAAGTTCTTCTTAGACTTGGAGGAGAACATTTCTCAATGATTAACGTCATGCCTTTGGGCAGAGTTACATTTGCTCTTCCGGAGCCTTCAATCAATTTACTTCCCATGGTTTGGCATACAAAAGGAATACACAAACATAAGAATAAACAAGTTCAATTCGTTTGTGTCACATAATATTTTCAAAATCTGCTGCTAACAGTTGACTAACAAAATCAGATATGTTATCCATAATCAATTACTTTGCAGTTTGAAAATTTCAGCGTTTTTCATAAGACAATCGATTATTAAACACACACAATCGATTGTTTGAACATAGACAATCGATTGTTAAACACACACAATCGATTATTTGTTATTTTTGAAAAACCAGATCACACTGTCTTAAGACAATCGATTGTTAGACAAAGACAATCGATTGTGGATAAGACCTCGCTCGAAATACCTTACATTCGACCTCACTCGAATTATTTGATTTTCGACTAAATCAAACTTCGATTAATTGATACTCGACCTTAAGTCAGTCTATGTTCGACTTAACCAATATCAAACATATACAAACAACTGAAAAATTAGGGGCTTACCCACATAGAAAAAAACAAGGGGAGGAAAAGAGAATGGGAATCCAGAAATACATAACAAAAAGGGAATTGTTCTATTTGTATTATCATATTACAATACGTTTTAGAAAGGGCTCTAGGACGCCTCACAAAAATAGCAAAAAAAAAAAAAAACTAAGTGCAACAACTTCACTGCACATCATCCCCATTGGTGTATTCATCATCATACCAAGGATCAGAGGCAAGCTTGTCTACGGCATCATCATCCTCATCCCCGCCAAGCATACAAGGGTTGTAACCACAAGTTTCATGGGCTGCACGTGCCTTGACATGGACTCCCTCAAGCTCCGCTTCGGAAACTTTCCCGGCAGGCTTCAGAGATTTGTACACGTCAAGTTGAGCCTCGGCATGGACCCATATCTCATAATTTCCGCGACGCACCGGGATCAGCAGAAGAATGAGATGTTGACGGTTATGATTGCCATCGAGTCTCCTCGGCCCTCAAGATAACGACTTGCTCGTTTAACCCAGACAAAACGTTGATAACCCAGTCTCCTCGGCTCTTAAGATAACACTTTTGATGGTAAACGACAATAAGTCAAATGTTAGAAATAACACTTACTGTACGGGATCTTGGGCCCAAAACATTTGTGAAAGGATGCTCAATCGCGAATTCCCACAGTATGGCGTAAGACTTAAGCCACCCAATTTTCAATATCGAAGATGGGAGAAGGTGCATGTCTCTCTGCTGAAAGCAAGGAAGCTGTGAGTATATCGAAAATATAAGAATAAAAGAAAACAATGAGCATAAGACAAAGATATTTACGATTATAGTTCCATTTCTTAGGGAACCTGGTCGAGTCCACCACCAGGTGCTTAGTCCCGATGAAGAAGTACTTATGCCAGAACCGTTGGTTCATCTTATCAACCATCCCGGTCACTAACCCTTTAATCCCACGATGTTGTTGGTGTATCAATGTACCTCTATAAACCAGATGTAGCAGGTGGCAAATGTTGACCTCACATCCGGCCAACTCTGCGTACTTCGCCAGCATCAGAAAAACCTTGTACAAATAAGGGGAGAGTTGCGCCGAGATTATAAAATCAGCTAAACTTCTCCGCTAATGGGGGAGAACAAGAGAATAACTGATTAGGAACGGATAAACGTAGAAGGACAATGTCCTGGTCGGTGAACCTCTACGATCTCGCCCCCGGCTAGAACAATTTCAAAATGAGGAGGAATGCGATATTTAGATCGAATGTCGATTATTTGTGGAGGTCCCGTCTCAAAAAGCTTCTGAGCAGGAGCATGTTCCTTTGGGAAGTCATGTCTGACCAAAGGGTTCTTGGGGACCACTTCCTCCACGGTGGGGAAGCTTTCCTCATCTTCAACCATGAATTCCTCACCGCCGGGAGGAAGAGCCACCGATAATGGAGTGGCATCAGAAACTCCGTCATGAATATGAGGGAATTTTGACATAATTACATAGTAAAATGAATGCAACAAAGCCTGAAGAAGGAGATAACAACTAGGTAAGAAGTCAAGAACTGGAATCAAATAGGTTGCAAGAGATCGAAAGTAGAGATCAGAGAAGAACGTTAGAGAGGGAAAACACGCATGCGAAATGAGAAGTGATGAAAACTTTCAAAAATTAGCCCCCCTCTATCTATTTATAGGGTTGGGTGATACTTCTTAATGGTTGAAGGCCAGATCTACTCATCTAGGACGTGTAAGATCATGCACTCAACAAGTAGAGAGACTAACTGTATTGGTCTAAATTTGGGCATTTTGATAACTGCAAACGAACATGGTCGAGGATAGAGCCGACCACGACACTATGGCGAGGAGTCGTCTTATGAAAGATCATTGCCGAGGTCAAGCAAATGAAGGAAGGAAGCAACAATAGGATAGTTTAGAAATAGATATAAGGTATAGTTTAGAAATAGATATAAGGTATATTACATTGGATATTCTTTATGTTGTACTTTTTAGGGTTTCTTGAGAATAACCCTTATAAATAGGAAGGGATAAAGAACAAAATGGGCATCTTCACTTTTTGATAAGAGCACATTGTAAATGGTTGACTATAAGGAATATACAAAAGTTGTCTTGTTCACTGACGATAGTGCTTAATATATGTTATTCCATCTACGCTTGTAAGATCCAAGGATTCCTTATCCATCTTCACTTCTCATCCTTCCACGTTGCTGTCAGGTGGAAGAATCATCCATGTCACATAATATTTGGGCGATAAATTCCCTCTTATTACATTTATTGATATTGTCTACATTTATTATATGTTCTTATTATTACATTCATTGACAATCATTGAGCGATCACATCCGTTATTCATTATTCTCAAACATTATCCGCAACGCTACTATCCTTCAATATTAAATCTCGAATTTATTATATTTAACAAAAATTCATCCTTTATTTTATCATTAATTAGTTTAACAAAAAGCTTGGCACTTATTGGTCAAACAACGAATAATGATGAGGTCTCCAATTAAGGAAACAATGCTGTGGTAATAGGTTGAAAAGAAAATTGCTAGTTAGAGGAAAGGAAGAGCGGTAGTTTCACATACTGATGATAAAGCTCTAGTTGAACAACACGAAGTAGTAGTTAATTAACAGGAAAAATCCAAAGGCTCTAATTAAACAGCAGCTGTACGACTCAAGATGTCAATAAATTCGAAAACGGACAATATGATTATAGTTATGAATTTTGACGCTACCTTAATGCCTAGTGATTGTATTCAAAGAGTTGCCTTAAAGAGCAAATAACGTGCCTAGAAAAGAATTAGGGGCCTCACGAGCGTAGATATATACAAAGTTTGCCTTAGTTATTATCATAGCATTTGGGTGTGGTGTTTATTTTCGGAAGAATATGAGAAACACTTGGCTTATCATGTCGATATACTGTGTGTAAATAATACACTTGAAATATAGTTGAAGTATTCAGATAAAATAAAGCGAGAAGTTTTATTTTGTGTCTCGTATAACTTACATTAATTGTGTGAAAATTTCTTTCGTCTCATAAATTTGTACATTCCAATTTTACACTTTTGGGTCAATAAAATTATGAAAAAAAGTTAGCTCATATAACTAGTGTCACTCTATGGGTCTATTTACTCCATCTTTATCACGTGGTCCCCGTTTTTGCTGTAGGGTGGGGTCTGCTTGTACACGTGGATAGGCTGACGTCGCTATATGTTGTCTGCCATGTCCATACATGCTTCAATTCTCTGGGGATAGTATAGTATTGGCAGGACACGCTTAAATTATCAACGAAAGTTCATTTGAACACCTCAATTAAGATATTTTTTACTAAAATATTTTTATTATACTTTTATTACACCAATTTAACACGTCCAACCGGTTTAACACGTCCGATCTTTAGGGAAAATGTTGTTAATAATTACATCCACCTTTATATTATTGATAAAAATAATCATATTGATAAAATAACCCTATTGTCTTAGTTGTCTTAGTACACTATAAATGTTGGATGTGTTAAACTAGTGCAGTAAAAGTATAATAAAAGTATTTCGGTGAAAAATATCTTAGTTGAGGTATTCAAGTAAACTTTCGTTAATAGTTTAAGTGTTTATCTATGTATTCTGCATATAATATTTTTCTCAATCAAACGTGAGATAAATTTATTTTAAATTTAATTTTAAAATTAGTTATTTTTTACCATACGAGCTCTACTAGTTTTTCAAAAGGCATTCTTTGGATTCCGGAGCAAGCCTCTCGGGTTAAGGCATATAGAAAACGCTCCAACATATACTGACGAGCACACGTATTTTTAAGAGACGTAAATTCTAACTTTTCGGACTTTTGCTTAGCCGTAAGTTTCAATATTTCATCATTTCTTTAAGATTCCAACCAAAAAACCACTCTTTTCTTCCATCTTGCACTGCACCATGTCCCCAAATATTAACCAAAACACAATTCCTCCTAAACCACCAGACTTAAATGCCAAACAAACACTAATGAAAACAGATTCCTCTTCCTTCAAGGACAAACTAATGGCACATAAACTCGATAATAACATATCAATTCAATCACCACTTCACACCAAATCCCCATGGAAACTAATTTAACTCCGGATAACGAGGATATTCAATTTTATGCTCCACATAATGATACATACACTGTGCAATTACAAAGGAAGATAAAATAAGAATTTATTACCCGTGGAGATTCTCCCTCATAATTAAACAAAAAGGAAAAAGAATTCTCCATGATGTTTTGAAAAAAATACAAATTAAACTTTGGAAACCTTCTGAATCATTTTCACTAATCGATCTAGGGGAAGATTAGTACATTGTTCTTTTCAATAAAGAGGAGAACATGGTTAACTCCCTACAAAATGGACCATTATTTATATTTGGACACTTCCTCACTGTGCAACGCTGGGAGCCAAAGTTTGTAGCAGCACAAGCAAAACAATCTTTCACCGCTATATGGATAAGGCTTTCTCAACTCCCTACCGAATTTTACGATGAAAAAATATTTAAAAAAGTGAGAAGCGCAATAGGCATACTTCTAAAAGTAGATTACCGTTGCTCAGCAACCCCAAGAGGTCGCTATGCACGATTATGTGTTGAGCTACCACTCAACAAGCTGGTGAAACCATTTGTCTTCATAGTTCTCATAAACACCAAATTCTATTTGAAGGTGAGAACTTACTATGCAGAAACTGTGGCCACCTTGGCCACTCTACAAGATAGTGTAATCTGTTGAGACACAACTTTACATAAGATGCATCATCAAGGAACAACAATAACAACCAACCAAATCTAGTATACGAGGAAAAGGAGAAGGATGGAAGACTATTTCTTTCAACAAGGGGAAGAAGAAAGAATCATCAAAAGCCTCAACAAAGATAATAGAGAACACTCATGTGATAGTATATCGATGCCAACACTAGTAAGTACATTGACCTCCCAAAAATTTGCTTATAGAAATAAACACCCCCCAAACTAAGGCGGTAAATAGGGCGGTTCCGGATCGGAACCGGAACGGAACCGCGGCCTTGGCGGTTCTGTCGGTTCCGGCGGTTCCCGGAAACCGTGGCGGGGCGGTTCTACCCGTTGGAATCGCCAGAACCGGAACCGGAACCGGACCGGTTCTGGCAGTTCCAAACGGTTCCGGTGGTTCTGTAACGGTAAGTTTTGTAAAAAATTTTTTTAAAAAAAAAAATAATTTCCAAACGGCTCTTTTTCAAAAGTAGCCGTTTGGAAGTTTAAAAAATAGTCATTTGGCCCCCAAACTTTAATTTAACCCCAAACTTTATATTATTACACTATTTCCATTTCTCAACTATAAATACACCCTCATTCTTTCATTTTTATTCACCAATTCATCAATATCTCTCAATCTCTCTCAAGCTCTCTTTCAATATTTCTAGTGCAAGTGCTTAATTTATTGTTGCAAATTCGTGAAACATTGTGAAGTTGTTGAATTGAAGTTTTCAAGTGTTCAATTTCAACGATTTTCAATTTTCAAGAAGTTGTTCGTCAATCCGGTAAACTCGTTTCAACTCTTACGTGCTAAGAATATTTTTGTGTGTTGTTAGTTTGCTTAATTATAATTATTATGGCATTTTCGTTGAAAAATATGTTCGGTGAAGGAAAAGCTAAAACCGGTGAAAGTAGTGGCCAAAATACTACCCCTCCCTCGGTTGATGACAATCTCAACATAAAACCGAAAGTTGAATTCTTTCCTGGTAATAAATTGGTGGAGGGAACATCTCTAGAGATTTTGGAGAAAGAAGGTACAAAGGACAACGTCACACCATCTTTGCAACACCATGCTGATGGCTTGGAAAAAGGTGCAAATGCTGCTCAGGAAAAGCAAAAGACTAAGGCGACTAAGAAGAAATAGTTCAAATTCTGGTGTGCAACATGCAAAGTAGGGGCTTTGTTTGAGAAATCAATGGAGGCACACAGGATAGGGAAGAAGCATATGGCTCGGCTCTAGGAACTCAATGACCGGGCCATTGCTACTTCAACCGCTAAGGTTGAGAGCACTCCAACTGTTAATGAAACGCCAAAAGATGTCGAAAAAACTAAAGTGGCCAATGATGTGGGTGCAACTGTCAATAGAATTAACCCCAAGGAACAAGAAGAAGCGTTCACCACAGGGGATAACTGAGTTAAGTCATGTTCAGTATCTTCCAATCCCTCACCACCGCCAACACAACCACCTCCAAACCTTGAAGGTTTTATGAGATTTGTTAGAAATAATGCATAAATTATGATGTAACTTGTACATTGGCATGTCTTCTTTTAGTTATTTTTCCTTTTAATGGTGGTATTAGTACCATGTTGTGCTCATTCCATTGGGGAAGGAAGACTAAGAAAGATATGCCATTTTGGTCAATAAATATGCTCTTTATCATATCCTTGAATATCTTTTGTCTCAATATTTCTTTGTCTTTACTTCTATATCAATCCTTGAATATTTATATAACATACAATATATAACATACAACACAATATACTAATGACAACATTCGTTTATCAATATATACTACTTATATACAATTTATACTAATTACTAACTACAACACAATATACACTACTTATATACAATATATACTACTTAAATACAATATATACTACTTATATACAAAATATACACTACTTATACACAATATATACTAATTACCAAACACAATATATACTGTACTAATAACATAGTACACCATATAAAATATATTCTACAATATACTAATGACTACTATGCAAGATATTGATTTAAAAAAAAAAATTTCATAACCGCCGGGAACCGTCGGAACCGCCAGAACCGCCGGAACCGGAACTTCCAAAACCGGAACCGGATGGTACCCGGAACCGGATGATACCCGGAACCGGATGGTAACGGTTCCGGGTCCGGAACCGCCAGAACCGAAACCGCCAGAACCGGAACCGCAGACCCATATAAACTCAGAACCGGAACCGGATACAGCCTTACCCCAAACATGGCTGCAACTCTGTTGAATTTTGAGGATCTTCCCAATAGAAAGTAAAAACCAAAAACTACTTTTCCCCACTAGAAGAAGCAGACATGGATTTGGACAATACAACTTACAACTTCAATAATTTCTTTAACAAAAATAATATTTTTAATAATAAAAAAATGAACACCCTACACTAATGGACTTTCTAGCTCCCCCCACCATATCAGGAGCCCACCTCATCCCTCCACCAATCTTCTTGCATGCAATCTACTCATGATTTGCTTAAAACCAAAAATCTCTCCAATATCAATCCCAATGAATCACTTTTACCCTTAAGAAACATGGAACAATCATCTACCCTATAAAATGACTCTCTGCATATTTTTACTTATTTAAAACACATGGCAACCACACAACTCTACCCAACAAATGGCCAACATAACCTTACACATATCCTAGAACCAATCCCCTCCCTTTTTTATTAAAACTGTTACGCTAACCCATTCCAATAATATGTAACTAGACCCTCTAATCATTGAAAACCTAGAAGTTGTTTTGCAAGCTTGTAAGATCAATACTTTATCTTCTATAAAACTCCCCACAACCAATAACAATGATAATGATCCTCATCTTATGAGAAGGCGTTACCGACTGATACACCTACAGAGAATAAACCACCCACAGATGATGGCAAATACTTCACCACCACAAAATCCAAACCTCCAACGAAGGATTCTTATCCAACCCCAACTATTACAGAATCACCAACCCTTATCATGGGTGGAGATGGGTCTGGTGGGACATTCCATCTCTTTCAACATCATGTTGGAGGTCAAGGAAACAGTGATTGTGCTACAATCTTGCCCAACTAATTTCAGAGGGTGTTCTTCTAGAAAAGAATAATTACATAAATTAAATTTGGATAAACAATGTACTTTATCCAATTGCTCCAAATATGCCTGCCAATATCACTCAAGTCATGAGGGAGTGGTGGGTGGGAATGGAATCTTCCACCTTATTTTGTCCCAATCCAGAACACAATTCTACTTATGGAGTTACCATACTTCACCCAGAAGTGGTTACAACATCAACCGCATATTCACTCCTTGGAATGCACATGCAGACCTACCTCAAACTTTCCATGCACATAACACACACCACATGCACAACCAAGGTCCTCCACAGCCACCCGTACATCAAAATCCAGTGAAATTGGATCAACCAATGGAGGAAGAGGTGGATCATGTCAATTTAAAACCAGAAAACATAATAAGAGATTCAAACCTAGATGAAATAAAGGTGTTTTTATTCATGGAGAACACGAGTAGAGGCAGATTATTTACTGTTTGATGGCACTTTACAAGTGCACAATGGATATAAGGCCTCCAGCAGACCCAACTGTGGGTCAGCAAGCAATGATTCTAGTCCCCTTTCAGAGGAGGAACCCAATGCTCGCACCAAGGGTGAAGGAGAATGGAGACATACACATCCAAAATCTCAATATTAATAGAGCCATTACCTTCATAATATGAAATATTCGTGGAGGAAACAATGAAGACTTTAGGCTAAATTTTACAGAATTGGTTGATACTCACCACCCCAGCATAGTCACCCTTCTGGAGACCAAATTGGACAACCAACTTCCTCTTCCTAATCCTTTTGGTTCTCAGATATGAGAGAAATTCCTGCAGATGGGCAATCAGGTGGTATGGTGATCCTGTGGGATCACACTATTGTTAATGTTCACAGTTTTGTGCGTTAGGAGATAAGTGCCACAACTGAGATAATTTTTACTAATAAATCTTAGTTATTTACCTATATTTATGCTAGTACAAATAAAACGTAAAGAAATAAAATATGGAAAATCTCATAGACCAACATATATCCTACACAAGTCTGTGGTTTGTGGGAGGGAATTTTAATAACATCCTAAGTGAAAATGAAAAAATTGGTGGCAGAATTATTAATAAAAAACGTACTAAGCTACCGTGGGATTGTATTAATAATTGCAACCTCATAGACCTAGGGTTTAAAGGTTGCAAATTCACCTGGTCCAATCTTAGAAAGAAAAATAATGCCCTGATCATGGAAAGACTTACAAAGTCTTTGCCAATGAGGAATGGATTATCCTATTCCCTAAGGCCACTATAACGCATCTACCTAAAACACATTCAGACCATAATCCTTTCCTAATAAAAACAATACAAAAAAAAAAAAATACTGTACTGGCCTAAGACCATTTAGGCTAGAAACATATTGGTGTATGCATCCCCAACTCATCAATCTTGTAAAAGATAGCTGGAAAGATACTACCTACACTCAGGCTTCAAACAATTTCCTTGTTAATATTAAAGTGTGGAAACATAATTATTTTGGAGATGTCTTTAGAAATAAAAATAAAATCTTAGCTAGACTAAAACGAATCCAAAACTCTTCAAATTATACTAGTAGTCATTCCTTCAACAATTAGAAAACAACCTCCAAATTGAATACAACAATATCCTAAAAATCGAAGATGACTATATGCTCTAAAGGAATTCTTTGGCAGCCAAGCCATAATCCTACTTTTTATATATGGGATACTCGTTGAATTCCAAATTCCCCTTGTTAAGAAATTGCATTGAGGGTCCCCTCCGATAATATGAGAACAACCTTCAATTTAAGAATATCTACCACAATGGTAAATGTTCTTTTTCAAGAATTTTCTTCCAACTGCGTCTACAGTGGTAAATAATATTAAGGCATCCCTCAACCCCTTAAACATAAGAATTTGATAAATCTCTTTGGAGCCTTAATAACAATGGGTACTTCACCACCAAAAGTTGCAACCAATTAATCAATAAAACCAACCAGTGGTTCATGACTTCGACTGAATATGAAAGTTACACTGCCCTAATAAAATAAAATTCTTTATTTGACAATGTCTCTATGTTAGAATCCCTAGTCTTCAGTATATTCATCATATTGATATTAATATTGATCCACAATGTATTATATGCCGTAGAGATGAAGAAAATATTACACACATTTTCCTAACATGCCCTAAAGTTGAATATATTTAGAAATCTTTAGGCATCAACGTCCAAAATAGCATTGGATATAACCATTGGCTAATCAATTTAAAAGAATTGAACATCATAATTAAGTCCCCAACAATTGAATGTTGTAGTTGATTTCCTTTCCTCTTATGGGGGATCTGAACTAAGAGGAACAAAAACAATTACAACAACACCAACTTCCCTCCAATCCTGAAAACTTTGATGGGTCAAGCCAGAGAATTCAGTTTTCTAAACACAAAGGATGGCCCACCTCAATAAAAAATGACTGTTAATATTACTTGGCATACACCTCAAAAATATTTGTATAAAATACACACTGATGATGCATACAAAATTGGTGTACAAATATCAGGTTTAAAGGTGGCGTTATCAGAAATCACATGGGTAAGTGGATCATTGGCTTCCAAATGCAACATACGACAATTTCTCCAATTCATATGGAGTTACAAGCAATTCATGAGGGTCTCCAAATTGCACAAAAATTCCAACTATTTTCCCTTGAAGTGGAGACTGGCTCAACTGAAGTGATCAATGCAATACAGCAGGGCATTTAGTTTATTCTAATCTTGTTTATGCATACATATCATTAATGCACCACCAGAAGGTCATCTTGCTTCGATAACTTCCGTGAAGGCAACCAAGTGGTGCATCTCCTTGAAAAGACGTCACCAAAGAAAACTACAAGCAGCTTTCTCCTTACAATCCAAAACTCCATGCAATACCTCCTCTTTTTGTGAAGCAACAAGAACAATGCCTGTCTTTTTGTAAAAGCTTTAACAACTGATATTTGTAATGTGCTTAAAACTTTCGGCAATCAAAATATTGCATGTGACAATCCACCAATATATGATTATTTTTCTACTATTTGTAACAAACTGACGTTCTCTAGTTTTTATAATATATGTCCTGTTATTATCAAAAAAAGGTTTCAATATTTCAATTGTAAGATAATCCGAGAAAACTTGTTAAAATTGAAGGCAATTTATTTTTAATTTTTAAATATTCAAAAGCTAACTCATTATAAAAAATGCTTGCCCAATGTTAGTCAAGAAAAAAGAATTTTCAGAGGCCTCCAAGTTCATTGTCGTTGGATATTTTATTATGAATTTTATTTGCCCAATTTTTAAATATTCAACAACAATGATAGCTAGTAAGCAAGAAGATAAAATTATATCGAGCTTTGAACAGAGTATAACATATATTTGCTAGTAAATTCATGTCCTTCATAATGATAATGGAGGTCACTATTTATCGCTGCACCTAGAGAACAAGGACATAGGATCAAACTACTCTTGAATATCTATTATGAAGGTCATTGAAGAATTTGTAATAGCGGGTAGTGAGTACATATTTGTTGTAACGAACCATGTACTTAATGCTACAAAATATTCCTCATTAAATGTTACCGGGTAATAGAAATTTATTTCATCTTTGTGATATAATTCTCTCCGGTAACAAAGGGGATCGTTACATTCAGATTCAACTATATTCTGTCTTCGGCCCATGTGTCACTTCCTCATGCAATCATTGAATATCAACATATTTTACCCTATACAGATAGCCCCTCAGCTTTTTCGTGGCATAACTTTGTGTCACTGGTAAGTTAGTATAAATATCTTTTTGGCGAGAAATTCACTGACCCCCCTCTGAAAATTTTCTGACGGTTGATTAGACGCACATTTCTCCACATTTAGTGCCCCGAACATACGTCATCCAATTATTTAGCATCACTTTTGCCAGTTATTGAGTTAATTATGGGCATATTTTAGCCGCCTAATCTTTCGCTTATACGCATCAAAATTCTTCAATTACACTTTATAATTCTTCAAACTTTCTCAAACACTCTTCATTCAACTCGTACTTTGTCTTCAACCTTTCTTTAACCTTTTTCCTAAGAGAAAAGATTTTCTTTCTTTCCTAATACAGAATGACTTCTTCTTCTAAGAACCGTAGTTCCTCAAGGAACAAATGAAAAGCTGATGAGGCTCATCCTCCTACGGTGATCACCATCATCCCCATAAGGTGTTGTCACAACTTAAGAATTTGGAGTGAAATTTCCTTCTGTTAACCCTCGTACATGGGCCGTTGGCAAATACCCTGAATTTATCCATCCTTCCAGCATTCCTTCTATGAAGGAAGACTGTTCTTTCCAAGACCTAGATATTATCGCTCATGATCTGGCAGAGTGGTAACCTATAGGAGATTTTCTTTAATGGGAGAGCTTGACTCCATGTTTGTGGAGTTGTACCTCCACTACTAGGTGTGTTTGGGGCAAGTAAGCCCTTCAATGTGGTAGACAATCGCTTGTCTTTGGCGCCTGTGTGAGGAGACGGGAGAGAAGATATCCCTAGCTCGAGTGATGAACCTCTATTCCCCCAAGATCTTCCGCGGGGGAATCATAAAGTTCAGCAAACGTAGCCACTATGCTCTACTATCTAGCTGGATGATGACAACAACAGTTGGTGGATGGAATGGTTTGTTGCTGTCGCCACTAATGATATCATTCCGGCAACAACTTCATCCTTTCCTGAATCATAGAACCACACTTGTAAGTTCCTCGTTTAACCTTTCTTTCAGTAAATACCATCTCACATCATTATTGACCCTACTTCTTTTGCCTATTTTATCAACTTGATAGGTACCACCTAGGGTTGAAGGCTTGGACCAGTGGGTCCAAAAATTCTAAGACGTCACTACGCCCGAGACTTGAATGTAGAAATAACTGCCCTTAAATATGTGCAGATGACCAAACATTGTGGTAAATAGGACTCATCTCGTCTTTGTTTTTTGTGTAAGGAAGTTGATTAATCCTTTCTTTTTTTAAAATTGAATCAAGTCTACCTACCAGATTCGGTTGTCATCCCAAAAGAGGATGTTTTAGCTAATCCGGCTGATAGGGCGAGGTTGCTTCATGAGGCATTTACTGGAACATGCATCTCCGAGCCTGCTTTGGGTGCAAGTGTTTCCTTTCGGAGTCCCTGATTGGAGATTAAGCAAGCAAAAAAGAAACGTTACTCTGCGATCGGTGAAAAAATAAAAGGGCAAGAGTGTCTCGCCCGAATCGTCTTATGATACCGTGGTGTCGAGCACCACGCTCGAGCCGGCCATAGATACCGTGGTAATTGCTTATGATGGAGAATCAAGTGATGAGGGGGATTCTCTACATAGAAGACGATGACCTTCATCAACTCAACATAATGCTCAATCTATTGAGTTAGTTATACCAATCGAGGACGATGCCTCGATGCTCTGGGGGGAGTTTGAGATGGTAGAAAATGCCATCTTCCATTTTCGGATCCCAATTGATGCGCCTGGTACCGTGTGGCTGAGTACCGGGTCCCTGCTATCTTCGGTTGACAAGCAACCAACAACCAGCACTGCGTTTATCACAGTTGTATCTCACCCTACAACACTAAGCGGGACCAAACTGCTGCTCGCCTCTTATATGGAAGCTAAATCTGTTGAGGTTGTTGTGTTGGTGTCTCATTTGTAGCAAAGGGAGAAAGAAGTAGATACCATTAAGGGTTCAACTTATAGAGGCTAGGGCCACATGGGTTGAAGTCCGTAGTGTTTTTCTTGTTGCATCCGATTGCGAGGCTGCCTCCGTTGAAAGATTAAATAATTTTGAAGCAGCCTTCAACTCTAAAACCAAAGAGCTTGATGTTGCCAAGGTGAAGTATGCCGAATGGAGGAGAAGAATAAGAAGACCATTGAGCATAATAGACTTTTGAGGTCTACAGGTCCGTGGCGTCAATTTCAGCCTCCAGTCTGTTAGATTCGTGTGGGGAAACCTTTATGCCGAGGTTTACCAACTGAAAGAAGAACTCAAGCGACGAGTGGCTTCCCTCATTGTTGAAAAAACATAATGTTATGTAAAACAAGAGGAGAGAAACTTTGTAAGAGGCTAAAGCGAGTGTTATTGAATTTGATGCTGAAATTGCTAAAGCCCTTGAGCTGGAGTTAGCTGCAAAAAGAGTCTACCGGCCGAGTCCGATGCTACTAGTACTTCTGGCTCTGGTTCTAAGTTCTAAGGAACTGAAAAAGAAGTGGAAGGTGATGACGTTGAAGGCCAAAATGATGAGCCGGCGGCGGATCCATCTAATTCTCCTGGGGGTGCATATGTTTCTCTTCCTCCGGGTCACGAAGATGCAGTAGCTTAGTCTTTTGTTTTCTTTTCATATTTTTTCACTCGCGCTACTTGGCACGTTTATCGTAAATAATAATATTTTTCTTTCATGTAAGTTTTCTTTCCGCGTACTTTGGTTTAAATATTTGTGTAAGTTTTTTTTTCTGATCAAACTGTCATTTTCATTGATTTCAAAAGATATGTACAATCATTCCTATGGTAGTAGTATGGACATTCTACTACTCATTTACATGTAATGCGAAACTAAGTAATCTCATATAGACAAATCTAACATATAGCTATTCATCTAAGCTAAGGATAGCAATTGAGTTGTCGTAGCACTTCCTGCCATTTTTTACATTTTCTGCTTCTTGTATGAATCAACACTGCCACCTCCTTACAGAATTGATCTTCAGTAAAAGGTTTGTTCTCAAATCAAATAGAGTTCCTGTTTCTCCATATCAATGCAACAGTAGTGACAAAGGCTGTAGCAGTAATTGCCTTGTGCCAGTTTTTGCTTCGAGCCTTGCTGCATATCCACTGTATCTCAGCCTCCCAAGTACTAACTGCTCACTGGTAACCCATCCAATAGCAAATTCTGAGCCATAATCTGTTTGTGACGGGGCAAGCAAAAAAAAGGTGTTCAAAACTTTCATCTTGTTGTTTGCAGAAAGCACATTCAGAAGGAGTATCAACTCCAAATCTGCGTAGTCTGTCAATGGTAGGTAGTGTGTGTTGAGCTGCTAACCATACTGTAAACTTGTGTCTTGGTTGTACATTGACAGTCAACATCAGATTCCTCCAATCAACTTTACTGTAACTAGGGAGCATAACAAGGTATAGCTTGTGAATTTGGAACTTGTCCAGTTTGCATAGTGACTGCAGTCTGTTGTAGAGGTTTCCTTGCATCTGTTTGTTCTCCATAACATCAGTTCTGCAATCCAGTATCTTCCTAACAATCCAAGAGGCATTTTTTGGCAAAGGTGCAATGCTAAGATCTTTCTATCTTATGTAATAGCATCGAAGCCACTTTATCAAGAGGCAATCTTTTTTCCTGGCTAGATCCCAAAGAAGTTTGGTTATTGCTGCCTTATTCAAGATAGCCATGTCTAATGATGTTCAGACCCCCAGCAGATATATGTTTACAGATTTTATCCCATGCAACCAAAGCTCTTTTAGATATAGAAGCATTACCTGTCCATAGGAAGGACCTGCAGATTGCCTCAATAACCTTCAGCACCTTCTTTGGCATTATAAAAATCCGTGCCCAATATGTCTGGATGCCAAATAACACAGCTTTTATCAATTGGTATTTCCCTGCATAAGATAGCAATTTGGCAGACCAGCATGTGACTCTAGCAGTTATTTTCTCAATCAGTGGAGAATATTGATGTATAGCAAGTTTCTTTGAACTGAGAGGGATCCCAAGATACTTAAAAGGAAGCTGTCCCACACTGAACCCCAACTGCTCTGTAAGTTCCTCTCTAACATATTGTTGAACCCCAGCCAAATAGATAGCACTTTTGTTGCTTGCTTTCAAGCCAGAGGCTTCAGAAAACTTTTGAAATGCCTCTTGCAATATCTGAATGGAAATCTTATCAGCTCGGCAAAACATGAGAAGATCATCAGCAAAGAAAATATGCACACAGTTTAGTTTTCTGCATTTAGGATGGAAATTGAAGTCTCCATTTCTGTGTAGCTGTTGCAGAATCCTGTTGAGGTACTCCATTGCAAGAGCAAACAAATAGGGAGACATGGGATCCCCTTGCCTAATCCCGCTCCTTGCATTAAAAGGTTTAGTGAAACCTCCATTTAGCATCAAGGAGTATGAAACAGTAGATAAACATGCCATTATCCAGTTGAGGAATTTTGCAGGAAACCCAATATCAATAAGAACTTGCTTAAGGAAGCCCCACTCTAAAGTATCATAGGCCTTCCTTAAGTCCACTTTAAGGACACATCTAGGAGAAACATCTCTTCTTGTATATCCCTTAAAGATTTCATGACTGAGCAATATATTATCAACGATGCTCCTTCCTTCAATAAATGCTGATTGAGCCTGGCCAACTATGCTGCCAATAACAGTCTTCATCCTCTTTGTAATAAGCTTGGAGATGATTTTGTACACAGTGGTACAACAGGCAATATGTCTATAGTCTTTGATAGTTGTAGGATTATTACTTTTAGGCACAAGTGCAATTGCTGTAGTATTTATCATGCTAGGCATATTGCATGTAGTAAAGAATTCCAAGGTAGCAGCAACTATATCCTCTTGTACTATCTCCCAATTGCTTGTGAAAAACTCTACAGGAAAGCCATCCACACCTGGGGCTTTATCCTTTGGCATCTCCTTTATAGCTTCTATTATCTCTTCCACTGTGACTTCTTGAATTAATTCTCTCTGTTGTACTGCAGTGAGGCAAGGACCTTCTTTCATAACAGTAGTGTTGATACAAGGAAGTTCATCAGCACACTCTCCCATCAATGATTTGAACACTTGGATAAACTCCTATTCTACATCTACTGGATCTGTCAGTTTTTCACCTAGATCAGTATATATAGAACTAATATTATTCTGGCTAGTTCTGATCTTCCAATGAGCATGAAAATACTTTGTGTTAGCATCTCCACACTCAATCCAGGTGGCTTTGGATTTCTGTCTCAGAATCTGTTCCTCCACCTTACTCCATTTCTCAATTTCAGACAGTGCATTTTTCTCAGCATTGAACAAATTCTGTGCAAATGGACTGTATTGCATATGGCTCTGTACAATATCCAATGTTTCTTTAGCTTGAACAAGCTTCTGTTTATAGGAAGCCATCTGTCTATTTATGCCTTTCAGTTGCTGCTTCAAAACTTTCAGTTTATTCCATACCTTTTGCATAGGTGGTCCTTCACATTTTTGTGCCCAAGCATGTTCCAGAATGGGCTTGAACTGAGGATCCTCCATAACTGCAATGTAGAATCTGAAAGGCTTGGGGTGTAACAGCCTTTGACTGCCAAACTTGATAAGTATAGGAGAGTGGTCAGATACAGAAGGGTTCGTGTATTCAGCCTCAAGATGCCCATATTGTTGTACCCATTGGAAGTTACCAAGTGCCCAGTCAATTTAACTATATACTCTAGTATTAGCATCCTGCTTGTTAGACCAGGTGTAATACCATCCTTTGGCTCTGAGGGGAGTAAGTTGAAGAACATCTACAGTTTCTTTGAAATCCTTGATTTCAGTATAAGTGACAGGAGATCCAATTCTGTCTTCAAAGTTCAAAACAGTATTGAAATCCCCACTAAGTAACTAAGGGTCCTGGTTGGGAATGCTTTCTGCCTTTAAATCACACCATAACTTTTCCCTATTGCCTGCAGTATTATGAGCATAGACTTTAGTCAAATGAAATCTGATTGAAACTTGAGCATCCTCCACCATACATTGTATGAACTGATCAGTTACAATAGAGACAGTGACTTGAATATGAGGTTTTCATAGTAACCAAATCCTGCCATTGACAGCCTTGGTATAATTGCATTGAACCTTCCATCCATTAGCAAGCTTTGCCAGTATTCTTTTAGCTTTATGTTCCTTAACTCTAGTTTCAAGGATTCCTATAATATATACTTTATTTACAGACAGAAAGCTTTTTAATTCCTCCTGTTTGTGGGCTTGATTCAGCCCTCTAATGTTCCAAGTAGTAACAATCATGAAGTATTAGACATAATACTCCAAGAAGGTCCTGGATCCACCTGTTGCCCTCTTCTGCCATCATCCATAATGACTGCAGTAGCCTTCCCTTTATCTGCATTTGCATTCATAACCTCAATGATACCAGAAGGGGTTCCTGTAGCTGCTGAGGTTCTGCCATGGTCATCTAACTCCTGCTGAGGCACAGTATTATTCACCATCTTCACAGCATCAGAATGTTGTTGATGTCCATTTGTGCTATCCTCCATTTGCATAGTTTCAATAACTTGAGCTGGAATAGGACCTGTGTCATCTGCTACAGCCTTGGGTATCCACTCCTGCTTAGGATTCTGCCTTGGTCTCCTAGTTCTTTGCCTTCTTCCCTTTACCTGTTCATCCCTGTCCAACTCTGCATCATTTGTGGTATTGTGCCAGCAATCAAGCGCATCATGTCCAAACTTTAAGCATTGATTGCAAAAGATTGGTGTCCAATCATACTCTATTTGCTGCACTTTCATACCATATGGAGTGTCAATCTCAATCTGGTCAGGCAAGGAATAAGCAGCATCACTACTAAAACTCTTGCAAAGGATATATTCTCATAGTGTGCCGTGAATTTATCTGTGTATAGTGGTTTGCCCACTGCATTGGCCAATTTGCTCAAGACATCCACTGACCAATAACCCACTGGAAGGCCTGTGAACCTGATCCATATAGGTACAGTACTAAACACATCATTTTGAAAGGAGAAATCAATCTCCCATGGTTTCAGCACCATAGGCTTGTTTCTGTACGAGTATGGTCCAGATTGCATAACCATCTCTTTATCCTCTTTGCTATTGAATCTAAATATACAATATCCTTCAGCATGCAACAGGATCTGAGGTTTGGATACAAAGTTCCAAACATGCATCACAAAGTTCTCCATCGATTTAGCATTAGGATTATCACCTATAACATATCCTATTAAAGCATTCGCCCTGTAATCTACCTGAGATTGTAGATCCTCCACACTGATTTTAACCACTTTCTATCCATCTCTTTCAATCGGGGGAACAAATGAAAGAGATTTACCCATTTGTGCATTCCTATTCCCTCTGATAACTTCAGCAGCATTTTGTACTGATTTTGCAGGCTCAATTACTTCAGAAAATTGTAATCTCCTCGCAGTTGAGTTAATCATCTCTTCATTTACCATCGGAGGTGTATTGACAGCTTCCTCCACCTCTGCATGCATAGTCACTGGCGATTGGTACTTCTGTGCAAGGAAGTTACCAAAAGTCAGGGGCTCCAATGTCTTAGCAACACCGTGAGCAGGGTTGACAAGTTGAGGAGGTGCTATTTGTGTAAGTTTTATTCTCCCAACTTTCTTTGTTTAAGTGTTTGCGCAAGTTTATGTTTTACGTCTGATTGTGCAAAACTTTGGTTTGCCTCGTTTGTGCAACTTTACTTTTTGTGACTAATTATGCAAAGCTTTGGATGTATTTTTCCCCAAAAGCAATTAGATTCCAGACATAAGTTCTTCCGAAAGCAACCCTTTAATGTGAAGGTTTTCATAAGAGAGGGTCCTCTTATATATATGGCGCTCTTGAAGACGACGTCTCTCCTATGCTCGATTTGACCATTGTTCGGTACGCCCATAATACTCCATTTAGTTCCTCGGGCTATTTTCCTTTAGCTGCCTCCAATCCTTTTTTGAGATTTCATATAATCACTTTGTTGGCTGATTCCATTTGACTATTTATGCTCGGATTATAAGGTGAAGAAGTTATCCTTTTGATTTTCAAGTCTTTAAGGAACTTTGTGACCTTTGCGCCTATAAACTTTGGCACATTGTCGCAAGCAAATTCTTTTGGTATCCCAAATCTGTAAATTATATTCTCCGACAAGAAATCCACCACTTCACATTCACATATCTACTGATAATGACATGCTTCAACCCACTTAAAAAAATAGTTACTTCATGAATGACCATGGAGACAAAATTGAGTGTGATGGTTAAGTTGGTTAATGTACCAACGATGCGTAGCATTGACACTTACCACATTTATTAACAAAATCTTTAGCATCGTGTTCTATTCGGGGCCAATAGTAGCCTACGCTTATTAATTTTAGCACTAAGGAATCTGCGCCCAAATGATTTCCATAGATCCCTTAGTGGACTTCTCATATGACATACTTTGCTTCAAATTTTCCCAAGCACTGGTCCAACGTGCCTTGGAAAAATTTCATGATTGGCCTCTTTTGAGCTATATTGTGTTGCTTTAGCGCATAGTTCCCGGATGCCTTGGGATCTTCAGGCAACTTTCCGTGCTCGAGATGACCAATAATTTCATTCCTCCAGTCCCAGACCAAATTAGTCATGTTTAACTTGTAGTATCTATCTATGTCTAAAACCGAGTGCATAAGCTATACGATCGTACTGGAGTACGATCCCTTCATTTACGTTATTGAATCAAGGTTAGCTAATTTGTCCGCTTCTATGTTTTCTTCCCTCGGGATATGCATAATTTACCACTTCAGAATCGAGCAAGTAGAGCCTGAACCTTTACTATGTATTGCTGCACGCGCTCCTCTTTGGCTTCAAAGATCCTGTAGACCTGATTTATCACCAGCTGGGAGTCACATTTGATTTCTATGGCCTCAGAATCTAGTTCTCAGTCAAATTTGAGTCCTGCAACTGAAGCTTTATACTCCGCTTCATTGTTAGTCAAAGGTATCGTTCTTGTGGCCTGCCTTAGGGTTTCTCCCGAAGGCATGTTTAATACTATGCCGATAATGGACATTTTTATGTTGGAACCTCAGTCCATAAATAAGGTCCAAATTCCCGATGTCTATTCTGAAACCATGACTTCTTCATTAGTTTCCAAAGGTAGCAATCCAAGACTGAAATTGGCCACAAAGTTGGCCAAAACTTGTGACTTAATTGCAGTCCTAAGTTTATATTCTATGTCAAATTCACTCACTTAGAAGATCTATTTGGACAACCTACCTGAAAGTTGGAGTTTATGAAGGATATTCCGCAAAGGAAAGGTGGTCACCGCAGATATCAAGTGACATTGGAAATAAGGCCTTAGTTTCCGAGTGGAGACTACGAGGGTTAATGCCAGCTTCTCCAAATATGGCTAACGAGTTTCTGCTCATGTTAAAATTCTACTAAAATAATAAATGGGAGATTGAGTACCTTCGTCCTCATGAACTAAAACGGTACTTACCACTACCTCTAAGACCGCTAAGTAAATTAACAACTTTTTTCCTTCCTCCGGCTTTGATAACAATGGAGGACTTAACAAGTACCTTTTCAAATCCCTCAAAGCTTGTTGACATTCTGGGGTCCATCCGAAGTTTTTCTTTTTCTTGAGCAACGAAAAGAAATGATGGTATTTCTCGGAGGAACAGGAAATGAACCTGCTCAAAGCGGCCAATCTCCTCGTGATCCTTTAAACCTCTTTTACGGTTGACAGTTGGTCCAGGATGTCTTCGCTGGCTTTGATTTTATCAGGAACCCCAGAAACTTACCAAAGTTGTCCCCGAACTCACATTTCTCAGGGTAAAGCTTCATGTTATGCTTCCTTGAGATATCAAAAATTTCTTGCAAGTGTTTAATATGATCACATCTTGGATTGAACCGATATAAAGAAGGATAGTTACCTCTTCTTTGAAGAATTTGTTTCTAGCCTCGGCAAAAGGACATTTTTTCTATCTTACGGGAGGGATTCTAGGATCCATGCTCAGCTTCTGTACGGCTACTTCCGGTGGGATACCTATCTTATTTGTATGCGACCATACAAAATAATTAACGTTAAATTTTAGAAATTTAACAAATTCGACCTTAGTTTGGGGTGCATCCCTGTCGCCGAGTGGAATATCCTTTCTAGGAACTTCTCGAATAATGCAACTTGTTCAAGCTCTTTCGCTATGGACTTTGTTGCATATGTCTCTTTTGGTACCTAGAAATACCTTGGTACTTGATACGATTCCGGGGTCTCTTCCCTATGGTCGATCTCGATTGGCTTGGGAGCAGGCGCACGGTTCCTACAATGACTATGCTGCATGTCCTTTCCCTTTGCTACTCGAGACCGAAATTGCATTGATTAACCTTGCGTCGGTTGGTCACCTCTTATTTATTTAATTCCCTCAAGAGTTGGGATTTTTAGCATCCGGTGATATGTCTATGGCACATCTTTCATCTCGTGTAACCATGGTCTTCCCAGGATAATGTTGTAGCCCATATCGCCATCCACTACCTCGAAAAGGATCGTCTTCATCACCCATTCAGCAATCGTGGGTAGCAGAATCTCTCCTCGGGTTGTCACACTTACTAGGTTGAACCCGACGAGGAGTTTTGTGGCCGGAATTATGCTTCTGGTATGTTTGGCTTACTTTAATACCCTACATTTTATGATATTGACCGAACTCCCTAGATCAACCAGAATATGTTTAATTGTAAAATCTAATTCATTTGGAGAGAATAACAGTGAATCATTGTGCAGTAGCAACAATCCATCTGCGTCCTCCTTCGTGAAAGTGATCTCGTCTTCAGCAACTTCGCGGAGTCTCTTGGTGTGGGTTACTGATACCTTCGTCTTTTTCGCTGCTAAGAATGTTAATGTTGTTGCCCCAGAAAATTATGTTGATCGTTAGGCGCGGGGGATCCTCTCATAATTTTGAGGGCTAAGTATTTTCATACTTGAAACCGTAATTTTTTTTAGCCTGGTCACTTGAGAATTCCCTGAGATGTTCATTTTTCAGCAGTATGAGCTTCTTCATGCAGATGCTGGCAGTCCCTTGTTCGGTGATTGTGCGTCCTATGGTATTCACACCATAAATTAGGATCTATTGCTGGGATCAGATCTTATCGGCGTCAGGAACTATGCTTCTTTAATGTTCCTTATGGCAGAAACCAACTCTACAACAATAACGTTGAAGTTGTATTATGAAAGTCTAGGGTAGTAAGGATTTTGAGAACCTGATATTTCCTTGTCCAATAATGATCGGTTATTCTGGCTGCGATCAGTTCTTCTATCGAACCTATCTTCCATCTAGGAGCCTCTGTTGCGTCCTTTGGCTCATTCATAGGGCAAGAACCGGCTTCTCGAAGACCATCTATTTGTGTCAAAATCTCATTTTTTGATTTCTCTTTATTCTTCTCCCGACCTTTAGCCGATGCGGGTAAACCCTACTAATCATCATCGATCCTTATATTTGACTCGTATCAGTTGTGAACATCCGCCCAAGTTGTCACTTGAAACTCGAGAAAGCTATCTTTCAACTTCCGGGAAGCATCAGAACTGCTCAGATTCAATCCCTTGGTGAATGCTTCAGCCGCCCATTCATCCAGAACGGCCGGGAACAACATCCTTTCCTTTTGGAACTGGGTTTCTAGTTCCCGCGGAAACCCAGACTCTCCTTGTGCAATCCTAAATATATCGACCTTTAGGGTCTGCACCTTTTCGACCCTAGTATGGGCCATAATAAAAGAATCCATGAGTATCAGGAAGGAGTCTATGGAATCCACGAGATCCTCGGAGGAGTCTATGGAGTCTCTCCGAATTTCTTCAGCAAAACTCTCACGATCTCATGAGAGCCAAATCGCTCCCCTTTACTACCATTGTATATGTGGTAATATGCTCTTGAGGATCTAAAGTTCCATCATAATTCGGCACGTCTGACATTTTAAACTGCTTCGGGATTAATTTTGGTGACGCGCTTGGTTTGTACGGCAATTGAGTTTACTACTTTGAGTCCAGCCCTTTCAGCATTGGAGGTGCACCCGAGATTTGGTCCATGCAGGCGTTCACTTCCCTCATAAAACGTAAGAGTTTGTTTTTGAAGGGATCGCTCTTGTTGTTGTGATCAGAACAATTTCCCCTGGCACCATCGAAGCCAACCTCGCCCGTCGGGGTGTTGCTGTCAAATCTTTGCATTGTTTGATTTATAGGAGCATCAAGAGGAACTGGACCTTTTCCATTCGCATTAGAGGAAGTACCCGATAACGCATGCTTTAGTTCCATCATAACCTTATCGTTCCATGTGAGTTGACCTAAAATGGCCTCCTGTTGCTCCTGCAACACCCTTACCGCTTCAACGACGTACTCTTCTTTAGCATCATCAGGAGTCGCATCTAGAACATGTTGCAGGTACCACCTGTCAGGGACCGGAGTGGCCTCTTCCCCCTCATTGTGGGTATCACTAATTGAATCCTTGTGCCGAGACTTATTTCCTTGGGCCATAAGATTGTATGTGTTGTTAGCACCATTATCTGTCATTTTCTAATTGTTTTTTGCTAAGATCAAATAATCAAACACGTTAATAAAAGAGCAAGAACCAACTTAATTACATAACTGTCTAAGTCCCATGGTGGACGCCAAATTATTTATCCATAAAGAGGTTACAGTTGAATTTATACGTGATTTATAGACAAATGAATTAATTTGATCCTGAAATAATATATGAATTAGATAAAAATATGACATTTAGCCTTGAGATAAAGATATTATAGCAGGAATAGCAATTACGCAAGCATGGCTTTCGGGTATAACAACAATGATGGTCATTATAAAATATATAACGGTAGGTAGTGAATGTCATATTCGTTGTAACAGGCCATATACTTAATGCTATAGAATATTCCTATTTAAATGCTATCGGGTGGCAAGCATTTATTTAATCTTTGTGAGTATAATTCTCTACGGTAATAAACGAGATCATTGCCTTCAGATTCAACTATCTTCTGTCTTCGGTTCCATGTGTCAGTTCCTTATGCGATTTAATATAAACATATTTTACTTACAATTAGCAAGAGTTTACAAATAGTCATGTAAAAGATTGATAATCTTTTTTGAAAAATTTTACATTTGATCCCTCAATTATATATGAGTAAAAATTATATATAATTACAACTCACACCACAACTTTGCAATCTATATAGTTCAAAGATAATAGATCTAGGTCCGAAAAATACATCATTTTTTTTTGTTTGAATTGATTCTCCGGATCTTCTACTGCAAATATTGTGTAATTTTTTATGCTTTGCGCATAACCAACTTAAATCAATCATATGCATTCCTATAACAACAATAAAAATGCAAATCAGCCACAATACGATTGAAGAAGATCCGAATTTTTTTCTTTTCCAAATTCCAAATAGCGAAAAACAAGAATAAAGTTGATAGAATTTGCTGCTACAATTCATGGTTTGACAGAAAAATCAATAAGAAAATCAACTTTATTCATAATTTATTTGAGAAAAAGTAAGAAAAATACCAAAACATTTAATTTCAACTTTAACTGTACATATGCAATACATATATAATGAAGTATAAGTTTATATAAACTGGTATATCAAATGTATAACAATATTTCACCAACAGGAATAAGCAAAAGGAATGTTAATGAAAAATGCAGACAATACGAACTAAAAGCAAAAAATAAAAATCACTCTAAAATGGACACAAAACAAAAGCAAAAGGAAAAACATTAAAACAGAAAACTTAAAAGCATGCAACAATAGTGAAAGAGGAACTTACTTCAAAAGGATTAGTGCACCAAAGTTGAACATAAACCACGAACAAAACGAGCAATATTGATAATAGTTTTTACACACTAAGTATACAACAGTATACTTGTATGGTCAGAATCCGACCCCATAATAATTAATGAGATTAATTCCATCTTAAGCTAATTCTTGATTGATAACAGGTATGACCACTTATCAATCATGATACCGATAGTCACCGGGCTCGATCAACAAGGCTACGTCCCATCCGGCATCATAAGGACGCAACCTCAACGTGGTCACAACCAATTATCGCCAGCTCATAAAGCTTACAACTATAAATACTAAGAGAAGGAACCCTAAAAGGGGGCTGCTTCTTCTTCTTCATCACTGTTCCCAAGAAAAGGGGAACACCATTGCAAGGCTCTGAACTTCTCCATGGAGAGGCAGACCAAACACTTGCTTTTTCGTTTCTTTCATTTGGTCCCTTGATTTATTACGATATGCTATGACTGACCTATGATTTATTTTGATTATTTTATGCTTGTAAAGTGTATGATAACTTTGAGCTAAACAATTTGGCGCCTTCTATGGAGATTTCATAGCAGAATCGCGTAGTTCTTCCCTGGACCAAAAGGAACGAAACACCGGAATGGGAAAGCAACCCAACTCAAATGAGCCAAAGCAACACATTGGATAAGGGGAACCCAAAGGCTTCGACAAGAACCTGAACCCCTAACCCCTCCATTCTCGAATAAGTGCTAGAAGAGGAAAAAGATGTAAGCTCCCCCCCCCCAGGGAGAACACATGTAAGGTACCCCCGAATCCCTGATACAGGATCCTGCCAGAAAATGGCGCAGAGACATCTCAAACTAAGAACCATCACGGGGTAACCCGCTCACCTTAGTCGAGAAGACATCGCATAAATTGTGCAAAACCGATCTCCAACACCCCAGACCCATGATAATGGGTCGTGTAGAAGAAGTAAAGTCAACAAAAAGTTCAACTACGGTTGAACCAGGACTCAGGCTACGTGCCTTCTCCATCAAAAATTACAAGTTCAACTAAAAGTTGAACTGGGACTCAGGCTATGCGCCTGCGCCGACAAAAATTACAAGTTTAACTACAAGTTAAACTGGGACTCAGGCTATGTGCCTTTGCCATAAAAAATTATAAGTTCAACTGCAAGTTGAACTGGGACTCAAGCTATGCGCCTTTGCCATCAAAACTTACAAGTTCAACTACAAGTTGAACTGGGACTCAGGTTATGCGCCTTCGCCAACAAAAATTACAAGTTCAACTTCAAGTTGAACTGGGACTCAGGCTATGTGCCTTAGCCAACAAAAATTACAAGTTCAACTACGGTTAAACCAGGACTCAAGTTACATGCTTTCGCCATTCAAAATTACATGTTCCACTACGATTGTACCAGGACTCAAGCTACGTGCCTTTGCATAAATAATTACAAGTTTAACTACAAGCCGAACTAGGACTCAGGTTTTGTGCCTTCGCCAGTGAAAATTAAAAGTTCAACTATGGTTGAACTAGGACTTAGGCTACTTGCCATCTCCATACAAAATTACAAGTTCAACTACAAGTTGAACTGGCACTCAAGCTATGTGCCTTCGCCCACAAAAATTACAAGTTCAACTACGGTTGAACCAGGACTCAGGCTACGTACCTTCGCCATCAAAAATTACAAGTTCATACTATAAGTTGAACTGGGACTCAGGCTATGCGCCTTCGCCAACAGAAATTACAAGTTCAACTATAAGTTGAACTAGGATTCAAGCTTTGTGCCTTCGCCAACAAAAATTAAAAGTTCAACTACGGTTGAACCAGGACTGAGGCTACGTGCCTTCGCCATAAAAAATTACAAGTTCAACTACAAGTTGAACTGAGATTCAGGCTATGTGCCTTCGCCAACAAAAAATTACAAGTTCAACCACGGTTGAACCAGGACTTAGGCTACGTGCCTTCGCCATCAAAAATTACAAGTTCAACTACGGTTGAACGGGGACTTAGGCTACGTGCCTTTGCCATCAAAAATTACAAGTTGAACTGGGACTCAGGCTATGTGCCTTCGCCAACAAAAATTACAAGTTCGACCACGGTTGAACCAGGACTCAGGCTACGTACTTTTGCCATAAAAAATTACAAGTTCAACTACAAGTTGAACCGGGACTCAGGTTACGTGCCTTTGCCATAAAAAATTAAAAGTTCAACTACGGTTCAACCAAGACTCAGGAAACACACCTTCACCAACAAATCCAACAAGTTCGACCTCGCTCGAGCCATGAGGTTAGATGCCTCTAATGACTCAGTCCTAACTCCTTCCTCATTCAACTTGGCAAAACCCGGCCTACAACAAATAGGGGGCGCATGTCAAGCACCCTCTTCATTCAATTAAGTATCCCAACTCGAACTACGATTGGGGCCACGTAAAGTTCGGCCCCGGTTAAACAACAAATCCGCATTTTTACCATCATGACCGGTAGTTCGATCGCGCCCGAATTGGGACTCAGGCTAAGTGCTGCTATCACCAAATAAAGGCTATAACTCACCCACACCGAGTCGAAGAAGCAAGACCATTAACAACAAAAAATTAACATGCCTACCAGAGTCGTACTCTAAGTCAAATCACCCCTTGAGCACATACAATAGAAAAATCTAAAGGAAAAGAAGGGAAGACACAAAATAAGCACAAGACAGCAATGAAAAAAAGTAACTTATATATATTTACAAAGTCATGTGCGGGCAACGCCTGCTAACACTTGGCCAGGGCCGATCAGTACGAAGAAAAGGAAAAGAAAAATCTTAATATATCCAAATGCCAAAAGGCAAAAAACAATACATCAAATCTTTTCACTCGGCGCCACCCACACCACCATCAGCACCATCATCAACCCCCGACGTTGCTGGGTCAAAAACACAGTTGGTTTGGGCCTCACAAGCCTTCTCACGTGCTTCCTCGAAAGCAGCCTCAGTCATGATACCGGCCTCCCACAAGTTCTGATATACATCACCTTGGGCCTCAGCAAACGTCCAGAGCTCACGAGCCTGGTTGGAAGAGGCGGACTGGTCCCTTAGGAGCTGATTCTCCCCTTGCAAGGTCGTGATTTGATCCACCATGGCTTGGGCGTCCCGCTCATAGACACCAATGCGGTCCTCTAGCCCCGCCTCTCTAAAGGCTGCGACAGCTCTCTCGAACTCCCCCTTCCTCTCATGAACGCGGATCGCCGCCTCCAACGCCCTAGCCCTTGATGAGCCATCCCTTGCTTGATGGCGACTTCATTCTCTAATGTGACCACCTTCCCGTTCAAGGTCTCTGAGGCCTCCGCCGCTATAACCTGACTCTAGTGCTCCATCTCACCTACAACCCTCCTTTCGGCGTCTATCTCCTCATCTTTCTGATGAAGCTGGTCCTCGAGGGCACGTATCTTGTCAAGTGTCTGCTGTATCTTATGCTCTCGCCTTGCCATCTCCTCAACCAAGGTCTAGCTATGGGGGTCGTTCCTCAGGTGCTCGCGCATCTCGTAGCACAAATTTCGGTAGCGACGTACTTCTCCAATGCCTGCAAAAAGATCTCCGTGCGGACGTTGGCTCGACGGATGCCATCCACCTCCAACAGATAAGACTGTAAAGTAATGACAACGATTAAGGTAAAAATAAACAAAGGCAAGAAAAAAAAAAGCAGAAGATGGTCATCATATGTACCCTAGGCCCATCACGGCCACCCCGTTCATCAATTTGACGTCTGTAGCGTCCCTCAGTGATGTGTTTTCCGAGCGTAGCATCTCGAATAGTGGCGCCAAGTTATTCCCTTGAAGCAACAAGTTCTGATATGTGGGAATCTCAATGTAGTGAGATCGCCCCTCCTCATGCACTGTCGGCTTGGTAAAGCCTTCACGGAACAAACGGACGTCCTCTGGGTCCAAGTCAGACTCGGACTCGTATTCACATCCTGCAGTGCCCCTGCCTCCTTCTGTCGCCGGTGGAGCAAAGCCATCCGCTGTAGCCGTCGAAGGAGCGCTCGATTCTTCAACAAAAATAGCCGCTGAGGAACTACCTCCGGTCTGAGCGACTGGAACAATCAATTGGGTCGCCGAAGCGACAGTATCATCATGGCATGAGACAACCAGGGAAACCCCAACTATTTGTCCGCCCTCAGGGGCAGGCGCCGCAGCCGCACTCCTCTTCGCATCAGATGGGGGAGAGTGCAAACTTATCACCTCGGGAGGAGCCGGCGTGAATGCAACCCTCCGCCTAACCAACATCCTTTCCTCCTTCTCCTCCTCCTCCTCCTCCTCCTCCTCATATGAGGGCAACTCCGCCATAGGGTGCACAAACCCCGACGTCCCCTCAACTCGAAATGTAGCCCATACTGGAGAATGAACTGTTGAAGATTCAACCGATGCCGCTCTCAATACTCGGCGCGGAATCGGTGGTGCAATGAGCTAAGCAGTCGCTCTCGGCCGATGAAAGTCTAGCTGAAGAGCCCTGATGCGGCGTGCCCTTCCTGATCACAGAAAAACCAAGTTGGTAAATAGAGCCGAGACAGAACGAAAAAGAAGCAGAAGTCGAATCCTCACTAGTTGTAGGCCTACGGCCATGCCTCTCCCGCAAAGACGCCCATGTGCGAATCCCCGTTGTATGGGGGAGCACGGCCTCGACCCACTCATGTATCCCAGGAAACTGGGCCGGTGGAAACCTGTCGGCTACAAAATTTACACAAGTTAATGCTTACGAGCACAAGACGTAAGGAGGGGAAAGAAAGAGAATTAAACGATTGAAAAACTTACGTGCATGGTTCCAAGCCTCTGGGAACCTAGGTCGGGACGCTACTTAATGATTAGCTCTGATATTGAAGAAGTGCTCGAAAGGGTGAGGGTCGACCCTTTCATCCAATTTTGTGGCCAGGGCCCTTGACCCACGAGGGCTCGCCCGAATCATTGTGTCGCAGGTCTTTGGAGGGCGTAAAGTCTAAGCACGTTTTGCAACGTGACCTCCCTGCCGGCCAACTCTGCGTACTTGATAAACATGGCAATCAACTTATAGATAGACGGAGTAAGCTGACCCGGGCATAGCCCATAGTACCTGCAGAAAATCTACTACTAGCATCGGAAGCGGGAGCCTAAATCCTAACTTGAAGGGATAGGCATAGAAGACGCAATATCATCTGCGGTTGGTGTGGACCCTCTCCTCGCTTCTAGCAAGAACAACGTCAGCATAGCCGTGGATGGCCCATTGTTCCCGAAGTTGGGCTATTCCAACTTCCCCTCATTAATGGGGCTTTATCCACTGGATCCTGTTCACCATCGACGGTGAAGTCACTCACCGGGCCCCGGGGCAAAGATAGAATCTCGTCAACCAGCAGAACCCCTTCAGTATCCACCGATTCTGCACCTCTTACTACCGGAGATGGACCTTCAGCCACCAGAAGGCTAACCGGAAGATTTGTCGTAGGAATATTTTTGGAAGAGCTTCTTGCCATTGTTGATTAGAAAACGAGAAAATGGCAAGATTCGACGGAAAAGATGAGTATTGTAATGAATAAAGAACAAAGATGAAAATGAGCTAGCAAGGGAGAGAGCTCCTTCAGAAATCTTACTCAGACAAACAACGAAAAGGTGAGAAATAAATACATCAACCCCTTATTTATAGGAAACAAAAGTGGCTTTCACAAATTCCAATAGCCATCATTAATTACATGACCAACCGTAAAACGGTTCAATTCCACAGAAACGTGCGTCATTATGACATGCCCCATGAAGCGACTTTTCTGTCGCCAAAAGGGGTTTCACCTTAATTGTTGAAACGACGTGTGAACTCTAAGGGAACGTCCTATGCACCTTCAGAACTTTGGACATCGCCAAACGCATACTGAGCATGCCTGTACTCCCTTCGGCTGCGCAACATATGACTCATCCGCCGAGGGTGAAGATTACGGCTTCAAACAAACAAATATTCAAACGCCATAGAGATCGACTCTGCCCGAAATAAGTTGAAAGGCTAAGTGCCTTCGCTAAGGGGGAGAATTCGACCTCCCCCAAATGATGGCGCAATAACGCCAAGATAATATTAACACCCCACAAGGCTAATGGCCGTCGTCAAAAAAGATCACGACCTCGGCCAAAACATTATTCAACCTATGTATAAATAGCTACAACCATCTCCAATATATAAATGGCCAAGGCCATCTCTAAGAAGCAGGCAGCTACGGCCACTGTCTTTGTTAATCGTCGACCCAGGTCGACCACAGTAAGCAAGGTATTCGACGGCAATTGGAGTCACCCATATGGCTAAGGCCGTCAACACGAAATGGATAAATCCATCGATTTAAACAGCATAATCTCCAACGTATAGACGGCTACGACCACTTTGGCCTCGACAAAAACAGCATTCGACCTCCCTTTCCGAACTTCTCAAACTGCATTCGGTGAAGTCCCCTCATCGAGCTCGGCCAAGGCACGACCTCAATAAGCGCATGGACTACCTGTATGAGTCAGAATCCGACCCCATGATAATTAATGAGATTGATTCCATCTTAAGCTACTTCTTGATTGATAAGTGGTATGACCACTTATCAATCATGATACCCGATAGTCACCCGGCTCAATCAATAAGGCTATGACCCATCCGCCATCATAAGGACGGAACCTCAACGTGGTCATGACCACTTATCGCCAGCTCATAAAGCTTACAACTATAAATACTAAAAGAAGGAACCCTAAAGGGGGAGGGGGGCTTCTTCTTCTTCATCACTGATCCCAAGAAAAGGGGAACACCTTTGCAAGGCTTAGAACCTCTCCATGGAGAGGCAGACGAAATCAATATTATCAATAAAAGCTCTTTACATTTCCTTAATTCCAAACACTTGCTTTTCGTTTCTTTCATTTGGTCCCTTGACTTATTACGATCTGCTATGATTGGCCCTTGATTTATTTTGATTGTTTTATGCTTGTAAAGTGTATGATAATTTTGAGCTAAACAATACACTTATTAGAATTTTATATAATATTGTATAATATTATATATGAAAACTAGATTTTATCTTCAACTTTCTTTTTCAACTTGTATGATTTTCAAAATCAACTTTAATGAAACTCAAATCAATCCAGTCCTCTAGATTCAAGTTACTAATCTTTTCTAATAATTTTTAACTTTACCCAATCATTTTATTAGAATAAGAATTTTTAGATCTAAGTTGAATTTCGGGCTCTAAAGGTCTTCGATGCAATAAAACTTCAGATATGGATATCCATCAATCGAGATTCAATTTTCTAACTCATATTCGAAACCTAAATAAAACAAAAACCATGAATGATAGAGTAATTCGGGGTGTAAAGTCATCATCAACCACGAAGGAGGAGAAGAAAGAAAAAACGGAAAAAAGTAACCTTAGAAGTGAATCTTTAATGCTGAAAAATTAAGTTATATAACAAGTACGTTAATCCAAGTAATAAGGTAAAATATGGAACTAATTTGATAGCAATATTATGCTAGTAGAAATTGAAAAAGAGGATTATTATTCCCTCAATTATAAATTCTTTAAAGATATTTAGCATATAAGTAGTTAAAAATGAGTCGTTTTGGTCCTTGTATAAAGAAACGACGTTACATTTCGATTATTTTTGAAATTATACTTTCTTTGAAAATGGAGTAATAGCATGAGGGAAAAAAAAAGATGAAGTAATAATACAAACTCTAAAATTTTAGTGTTATATGTCATTAAATATGTGAAAATTTACAAATAGAGGGATCAAAAGTGCAGTTTTTGTAGTTGAAGGTTCCACATACTTAATCATCTTCTTTCATTTTCTTAATTATATATGAAATATTTACTAATTCTTGAAGGAAGTGACATAATGCATGACATATTTTGTCTTTATAAAGATAAATTAAACCCATGCCGTACTACATTCAATTGTGCACGTTTCTTAGTCGCCGGTCAATATTAAATTTCATTAGTGAAAGTATACTGGGTTGTTGTTGTTGTTGTAGTATTAATATAGGATCATATGATAACTTATTAAAACTTCAAAGATTCAATTGCGCAATTCTATCATTTCCATTCAAAGAAATACTACTAATAGCGTCAGTAGTACTTTTTTCCCTGAAAGAAAGCATCTATTAGGATTTAGAGGGATGAAATATGTAATTTGATTTTCTACTATAAAGTAGGTTGCTATTCTTTTTCATCTGAGCTTTGCAACTCTTGTGATTGAACTTTTCCAAACAAAATAATAATAATAATAATAATAATAATAATAATAATAATAATAATAATAATAATAATAATAATAATAATAATAATAATAATAATAATAATAATAAGTGTTCCCTTCGGTAGTTAATTTGGGTTACTGTAAGAAAACATTTACTCGTAGAAAATAGTTGGAAAATTACATATAGCAATTAATTTTTTTTAAACACCCCCCCCCCCCCCCCCCCCCAAAAAAAAGGTTTTTCTTATAAATACAAAGAACTCATCAGTAAAATATTGATCCAAATCCTGACACAAAAAAATCTTGAAAGATGGTAAAGTCAGTCATCCAAAATAAATGAGGGAAGCTATATTTTTCCTTTTTCCATGCTTTGTCAAGCTTTGATTCACTTAGTTGCTAAATAAAGCGGGAAAGCAACTACTCACCCTCTGTGAATATAAATCATAAATATTAAATTACTAGAATCAGGAAATAATTTGATCTAATAATATATTAGTTAAAATTGTATACGGGTTAAATGAGGGGTAATGTGGACCCCGATCTTTCGGTGGGGCAAACGAAGCAAGGACACAGCAACAAGGAATCGAAAAAAACACCTGCCCTTGGAGCCAACGAGACCATGCCCCCGGGATCCAGTTCGATCTCCATGACCTCGGAAAGCATTACCCTACGTTCGCAGACGACTAACAAATAGTTGTGATATCCGTGGCTAACCGGATATCACGACGTGGATCTCGGCCCGCATCAGTAGTGGATCAGTGATTAACGAAAAAAAAAGATTTTTATATCTTTTTAAGAATTGTACTAGAGATAAACTCTCCTACTATATAAAAGAGATAATTTTTATTCGAGGAACACACTCTAACATGCATACCAAGGCAATATACATTTGTTTTCTCTGCTTCTAAAAGTTATTCAAAGTTCTTATTTTTTCTCATAGTTCTTCATAAGTATTTCGCTCAGAACCGAAGGCAGGTTAATTGTTGAGCACATAATTGAGCTCAGACTCAATATTAATACTGGTTTGGCTATTTATTCTATCTTTAATTTTCTCATCTAGTGTTATTAATCAGTTGTATTGAATTAATTTACATATCCTTAAAACCGCGCATCAATTTGATTGTTATCCATTTTCAAAGTAAAAAATTTGATGCCCACTTGAACTCTCAGTCTGCTCACTTGAACGTTTATGTTAGATCTGGCCATCGTGACCAAAAGAACAATATAGTATCTAGCAACGAGGTGCCCCCCGTTGATCCCAATGGAGTCCTAGTTGCAGATCCAGTTGATGCCAATTCACATGTGGCCATCGACGCCAACCTGCCGACCGACCCTGAGAACAACGTTCGTGGAGAAGCCCGACCAATGACTTGTTGTACGCCCGAAAGCGAAGATAACATGATCAATTTGTTGGTGATCTTCGAAATGTAATAGGCCTAACATGCACGATAGAACATCTGTATAATTAAAATTGCGCCCCTAGCATAGTTGAGACCGAACCATCCATGGAAAACACCCGAAGAAGTGAGCACATTACAGAAAGGCGGGGTAAAATTGAGCTCGGTACCAACCCCAAAATAATAAAAATGCTTGAGACACTAACAAAAAGGTGGAATCGGGGGAGAAGAAAATTGAGGCCAACGACAAAATAGTGGAGATCCATAACTTCAGAGTGAATCAAATCCCAGGAGCGCTCTCGATATTTCAAGGCATGGACTCCAAGAAATTTGTCTAAAAGCCTTTCTCTCCGAGCACGGCACTGAATCCAATCCCGAAGAAGTTTTGTATGCCTGATATTCTGAAGTATAATGGAACCACGGATCCAAATGAGCACATGACCTTATATACGTGTGCCATCAAGGGAAACGACTTGGAAGATGAAGAGATCGAGTCGGTTTTTCTAAAAACATTCGGAGAAACCCTGTCAAAATGAGCAATGCTATGGTACCACAATTTTACCCCAAATTCAATTGATTTGTTTGCTATGCTTGCAGATGCCTTTGTAAAAGCGCATGCCGAGGTAAAATAAAGGGACAATGAAATTCTTAGGAAGTTCATATCGAGGTTTCAAATGGAGCATATGGACTTGCCTCCGGTTGAGGATGATTGGTCCGTTCAGGCGTTCACTCAAGCACTTAAGCCTCCAACCTCCTTGGCTTCACAGCAGTTAAAACAAACTTTGATATAGTATCCATTGGTAACTTGGGACAACATCCATAACAGGTACAAGTAAAAAAATTAGAGTCGAGGACGATTAGATTGGGCCCCCCTTCAGTTTATTTTATCCCATCAGATCAAATGAGAGGTCTAAGAGATTCGTCGATCATGAACCAAGACTGGTATCAACCATATAGTGGAGATCGTAGGGGTTACGGATCTGGGCGCAACATTACAAGGAACGAGAAGAGGAACGATCGAGGCCGCAGGCGCCGGGGGATCCTTTGAAAAATGTGTTTCGATAGGCCACTCAGGGCCAAGGAGGCACCAAGGTTATCAGAATATAACTTCCATGTTGATACTGCCCAGCATCGTATCCTCTATCGAGCACATCAAAGATACCAAATGGCCTCGACCATTGCAATCCCACCCTAGCCAGAGAGACCATAATTTGATGTGTAAGTATCATGGCACTCATGGCCATAGAACCGAGGACTGTCGACAGTAAAGAGAAAAAATGGCTCGATTATTCAATAACGATCATCTCCGGGAATTTCTGAGTGATGGAGCCAAAAATCACTTCAGAAACAAGGAATCCAATAAACAAACCGAAGAAGAACCTCAGCACGTCATCAACATGATCATTGGAGGAGTTGATGTCCCCAGGGATCAATGCTAAAACGCACAAAGGTGTTATTCACAAGGGAAAAACGAACCCGAGATTATATCTCGGAGGGAACCATTTCGTTCAACGATGAGGACGCCGAAGGCATCGTACAACCACATAATAATGCACTATTAATATCTTTACTTATTAATAAATCTCGAGTTAAACATGTGTTGATTGATCAAGATAGCTCGGCCAACATCATCATACCAAGGGTCGTAGAGTAGTTGGGTCTACAAGACCAAATAGTGGCAGCAGTCCAGGTGTTGATCAGATTCAACATGGCATGTGAAACTACTAAAGGGAATATAACCCTACCGGTGAACATCGTCGAGACCATTCAGGAAACAAAATTCTATATGATCGAGGGGAATATGAGATATAATACTCTATTCGGAAGACCATCGGTTCATAACATGAGGGTGTTGATACCCAATTTTTCCCTATGTATTTTTATACTCAAAATACTTTCACAATAGCATGTATATGCATATATAAGCATCCTCAAAGGTTTGGGTATTTTTCCCAAATTTGTTTTAGATTTTTAAAACAAATTATGGCCTATTTTGCACTATAAAATCCAATAATTATTCCCAAAACTTTCATTTCGGTGAATACTTTATTTTATTCTATCATATATGAAAAATATAATTTGACTGATTGTTACATTATTTTACAAGTCCATTTGGTATTTTTAAACTAAAATTGCATGAAATTGGAATTTTAGCCTATTTCTCAATTTAATAGCATTTTTAATCACAAAATCATTTCCAATATTTTTAAATTAATACTTATACATTTTTTATTAACCCAATACTTTTAATTTGTTATAAATAGAACTCTAATTAGAGTGAATGTCTATCTTATAGAAGAGTTTTACTTTGAGGCTAAGTCTTTTCTCTTCCTATAAATAGAGGGGTCTTACCCCATTGTAAATCATTCCAAAGTATCAATAAGAATACTCCTCTCTCTACTTTTCTCTATATTGTTCTTGTTCTTATATTATTTCATAACACGTTATCAGCACGAAGCTCTACTATCTCAAGAATCTCTTTGAGAAAATTAAGAATGATCTCGTGGACGGATTCTTCTTGCTTGGAGGCTTTTCGCGATTGCGGTCACGTTTCAAGAGATAAGTATCGATTTTATGTTCGATTAAAATCTATGATTATGTGTTGTCTATATTACATGCAAGTGATCCTGGCTATTTGCTTCCACTGTTCATGTTTGCTTCCGCTGTTCATATTTGCTTCCGCTTATCTACTGCTAGGATAGTTTGTTTATTTGAAATCATTGAAAATTCTTAATAGTTTATATGTATGATATAAACTAAGATAAGTATTCACAATAAGTCATATAAAAAGGTCAAAAGAAAAATTGTAATCGAAAAAGGATTTGATCGTGAAAGAAGTAGAAAATATATGAGTTGGTCAGATTCTAATCCTAATCAAACTTCCAAATTTATGTTGTACTTATTCTTCAAATTTAAAATTATACTAATTTCATATGAATAAGAACACCCTAATCACCTATTACCTTGTATATGAAGGGGCGGGTTTGTTGGTTGAACAACTCTAGAATTATTTATTTGCAACTGAGAGTTGGGACTCATGGAAAGTTTCAAAATATTGGATGTTTGACTAGCTGGTGGCAAAGTTCATCATTAAAGGGTTACGTTTATAGGTAGTGTATTATTAGAATCAATTCTTTGTAAGTAATTTACTTTTCCCTTTCAAATTCTTGAAATTCTACGATTTGATTTCATATACAAACAAAGACAACAAAGTTTGATTATAACTCTAATGGAATTTGTAAGAAATTATAACCATCTGAAGTGGTAAAATTTCTATACTTGTCATGATTAAATTCATGTATAATTGTGGTCAAAGAATTGAAAGCCCGTCCAATTGAATTTGCTCCATTCCCTTTAGAGAATGTGGTAGCAGTATGTGATAAGTCTGAAAGAAGACAAAATTATTACCATGAAGGTATCAATGGATGTGGACGTGACAATAGATGGAATTATAATCGTCATCATTGTGATAATGAGAATAATAAAGATTCTCAAAATAATCTTTCACTTTATGAAAGTAATATTTGACATGAGATTGTATATAGCACATACAGATGATTATTATCCATTCCCTGAAGCGAATGTGATAATTGTAATAAAGCCCGTATGTATGGACACACTCTTGATGTAATGTCTGACATTATGAAAAGAAAGTTCGTTGCCCTTGAAATTTCGGGCAAGAACTATATGACATGGGTGTTGGATGCTGAAATTCATTTGGATGCAATGGGTCTTGGAGACGGCATTAAAGACAGAAATAACGCATCCACCCAAGACTATGTTAAGGCCTTGATTTTCTTGCGCCATCACCTTGATGAAGGTTTGAAACTGTGCTAAGGCCTTGATTTTCTTGAGCCATCACCTTGATGAAGGTTACTGTGCTAAGGCCTTGATTTTCTTGCGCCATCACCTTGATGAAGGTTTGAAACTGTGCTAAGGCCTTGATTTTCTTGCGCCATCACCTTGATGAAGGTTTGAAAATTGAATATATCACAGTCAAAGATCCACCTATCTTGTGGAATGGCTTAAAGGAGAGATATGACAACCTGAAGTTGGTCACTCTGCCACAAGCACGATGCGATGAGAATCCAAAAGAAAATAGTTCATAAACTATATATCATCGTTGCGATGGAAAAGGGCACTGGGCAAAAATTTGCCGTGTACCAAGACATTTGGTTGAGCTTTATCAAGCATCTCTAAAAGGTAAATGCCCTGAAACCAATTCTGTCTCTGATGACAATTTTGACATCACCCACCTGGATGTGGCAGACTTCTTTGAGCACCCTGAGGGGAAAATAGACCACTTAATCGGTGATGGATCTGTGATGAAGGAAGATGGAATTGTTTGATTTTATTTGTATTAGTTAGTGAATAAACTAATAGTCATTAGTATCAGCTCGTATTAGTTAGTTTATGATATAATGTTAGTATTAGTTCTTTAGAATATTTCAATATGCTTAAATTTCACAGATATTTTTATTTTTCAGTAGAGTTAATCGACTAACCTAACAGTTAGTCGATTATCTAATATTTCGCATTAAAACTGCAAAACAATCGATTATATACTTGTTAACAATCGATTATATTAAGACAGTGTGATCTGAAGTTTTTCAAAATAGCAATAATCGATTATGTATGTTTAAAAATCGATTATATTAAGACAGCGTGATATGAAGTTTTTCAAAATAGCAAATAATCGATTATGTATGTTTAACAATCGATTATATTAACACTATGTGATCTGAAGTTTTTCAAAATAGCAAATAATCGATTATGTATGTTTAACAATCGATTATATTAAGACAGTGTGATCTGAAATTTTTCAAATTAGCAAATAATCGATTATGTATGTTTAACAATCGATTACATTGAGACAGTGCTTAAACTGAAATTTTCAAACTGCAAAGTAATCGATTATGGAAAACATATAATCGACTATCTGATTTAGTTAGTCAACTAACCTCAGCAGATTTTGAAAATATTGTTAAATTTGAAACAAACGGATTGAATTTGTTTATTCTCATGTTCGTATATCTCTTTTGATTAATTGATTCATGTACCACACATACGATATTCAAAGAGAAGAAATATTACTCTCATTTAAGTATGTGTAAGGCAGATGTTACTATAATTTCTGGTAGTAGTAAATTGATTAAAGGCTCCGGAAGAGCAACTATAACTCTGCCTAAAGGAACAACATTTTAGAGAATGCAATGTTCTCCTCCAAGTCTAAAAGGAACTTGTTGAGTTTTAAAGATATTATTCAAAATTGATATCATATTGAGACAATAGATGAGAATAATCTTGAATTCCTCATTTACTCATGAAAACGAGGCTGCCCACTTCGGTTTGGGGTCACGCCATTTTGCATGCAGCAATGCTAGTTCGTCTCAGAACGACGAATTATCACAAATATTCCCCGTTGCAATTAGTTTTGTGTCATGAACCTAATATATCCCACTTAAGAATTTGTGGATGTGCAGTATATGTGCCTGTAGCACCGCCATATTGCACCAAAATGGGTTTGCAAAGAAGGTTAGGAATATATGTTGAGTTTGAATCACCCTCCATTATTCGCTACCTCGAAACATTGACAGGGGATTTGTTCACTGCACGATTTGCAGACTGTCAATTCGATGAGACACTTTTCCCAAAATTAGGGGGAGAAGTTGGTGAAACCAAACGGGAAATTTTGTGGAAAAATGCATCATTATCTCATCTTGATCCACATACCTCTATTTGTGAAAAAGAGGTGCAAAATATTATCCATTTGCAAAGAATAGCAAATCGAATGCTAGACGCATTGGTATTGAATATACCACACTCACCCCTAGAAGGAGGTTTGAGATCATATATGAAAATAATGTCATTGTTATGGCATGAATGATCGTTGGTCACGTACCTATTGTACGCCAAAATATTTTGGAAATATGACTATAAAAGGACAACGATAATGCAAGAAACATATCTTGCATATAATTTTGACCATGACCATAATGGTATAACTTTCTCTTTAAAAGAGATATTCACCACATGGATGTTGATGAATCTATGGTAGTACAAAATTAATTGAGAGCTCTAGAAGAGCCAATTATTACTATGTTGGAGAAACGCAATTGATTACCAATAAGGTATTGTGTGGTAGTAAGTCTCAAAGAAAATTATTCAGTTTCCAAAGTATATGCGAAAGCGATTGATTATATTGAGACTATAAATAAAGGAAAGATTTGATATCTTCTATTACTACAACTTGTAGCGGGATAATTTGTATATGAAAAGCTACCCGCTTTATTCTCCAGTTTGTACTACACAAACAAAAGAATGCCACAATAAAGTGGATATTTATTGGTATAAAAACCCATACCATAATAAACTTGAAGTTTATTGATGATTGCACACGTCATGGTGTAAATTTGAAGTTTATCAATACTGATAATTTATTCAGTTGGCATTCGGGTTAGCCATCTCATTTTAAGTATGATGTGCAGTAATAGAGAATTCACATGGGTAAATATTATAGAACTAGAAAGTTCTTTACGAATTCTCATATATTACTTGTTCTCATTAATTGATTGACCAACTAAAGAGTTCGGGTTGAATCCCATAAATTCTGGAAATATCAAAGGTGAATATGGGCCCATTCACCTGCCATGTATACCACATATGATGCATCTATGATATGGTTACATGTGCGATTGTTATTAACCCGCAGCCTGGCCGGTGCTTGCGAAGTAAATTGCTCAGTAATATAACTTCGAGCATAATTTCCAGATTTTCTATTCAAGATAGTTCATCTTGATAAGTTGGTTTATATCATAGTTGGTTTAGCAAGATAATTATTGAGTGCCTCCACTTAATAGCTAAACTGTTTCTTATGAGAACAAAGTTATATATATCAGTTTGATATACGTTGTATACGAGAGTATATTATATTCTCCCCTCACAAGTGGTTCAGGGTCAGGAACCAAATAATTTCATCTTATTATTATTGATGTGCGGTGTATATTTTCATTAACACCATAATGCACAAAGATGGACTCTCAAAGTTTAGGAAACAAGTTAGCTTTTCTAACATGAGGGGGAGACATGATAAACACTAGAGAAAAGGTTACATGGGATGAATTATCATTTGTATATATAGATCCTCGAATATCATAATATGAACCTGAAGTTCATAAAAGGATAATTCAATTGCAAAATATTGCAAAGCAAGCTATACGCATTTGCTGACCCAAAGAAAGTAACTATATTCTCACTGCAAATGCTCATATTAAGTCCTAGAAGGACAAAGTCTTTGATACGCTTAAGGCGTATAGACAAATCGGTTTCAAAAGGAACTTCTTAATAAAGAAGATGAGCAAATGATCAATGTGATCATAATAAGGAGGCAAGTGATCTAGAAGATCACATGACATAACACTTCATAAAATCTCATGAGAGATTCAGGTACCTGAATATATGAATAAAGAGATCTCCATGTTATGTCTTTATGAAAATTTATTGGAACCGATATAAACTGTTCGTCGATGACATCTATGATAGCGCTAAATATCGATGAGGATCTTATGTTTGTCGAATACAAACAAAATATTGGCTAAATGGAAGAGATACAATTCAATCAGAATTGATTCCATATGAAAGACATGTAGTTTTGGACATGTAGTTCAAACACATGAAAGTATAAAGTCAATGGTATGTGCAATCAGTTTTCGATATCTTATTTGTTTAGCATGACATGACAACTTGATATGCATCTAAAGTCTATTATATGGCTTATATGACTTAACTTATATGTCAATCCATGAAAGATTGAAGTTGCTTGAAGCATATACAATTCTTGGTCCTGAAGTACCACATCCTAAGTGCAACTTGTGTACATATGTATCTTGCTATAACTATAAGCATGATGGCATCAAGAATACCTCTATGGAGATATTGGAGAGTCATTCCACGACATTATATGAAGATGTTCATATCTATCAAGAATGATAATTTCAAGATGGTGCACAAGATTGGAATGCAAATGCTCAAGGATGTGAATTGATGCTCTTTTCAGGGGGAGTTAATGCGCGTTGCACTCTTTTTCCCTTACAAGGTTTTGTTCCACTGGGTTTTCCTTGCAAGGTTTTTAACGAGGCAACAATTAGGCGCATATTCAAACATGTGTACTCTTTTTCCTTTTCTAAAATTTTTTCCCATTGGGTTTTGTTTTAGTTAAGGTTTTAACGAGGCACATTATTGAATAGACATTCAAGGGGGAGTGTTATAAATAGAACTCTAATTAGAGTGAATGTCTATCTTATAGAAGAGTTTTACTTTGAGGCTAAGTCTTTTCTCTTCCTATAAATAGAGGGGTCTTACCCCATTGTAAATCATCCCAAAGTATCAATAAGAATACTCCTCTCTCTACTTTTCTCTATATTGTTCTTGTTCTTATATTATTTCATAACATAATTTGATTTTTAAACATTTTTTCTATTTATATAAATTCAAAAAGGGAAAAGTGGCTATTTCAATTTTGGCCTCATTTGCTTTACTAGTCCATGTTTGCCCTTTCCTTTTTTAACACAGCCTACCCCCTAACCCTAATCATTCTCACAAAGCAGCCACCTTTGAATCCCTTCATTTTCTCAAACTCTCTCAACTCCTCTCCGAAACCCTAGCCCCTTCCCACCGGTTTCCACCTTATGTCACCGGAAACCATGGCATTTCAGTTATTTCATCATAATTACTAACTTGGCTCTTCATATTTTGTTTTTCCTTTACTAGTTTACTATTATTTCAATTCCGTTGTAATTTTCGAGCATTTATTGTAATTTTATGAACATGAAAATACATGCAATTTATTTTTGTAACTGCATTCTTCAACATCATATTCCACTCATGCCAAAACTCCTATAGCAATGCTTATAATGAGTGGTTGCGCCCTTCCGATAATATAAACCCCCTAAATGTGGCAAATGCATATTTGCGGTAAAACCAGTTGATCAACGGTGTAGTCGACGGTTCCGTGCCTTTTCCTCTTGAGTTGTGCGCTCAAGGGTACCTTGTCTAGCACTTCAAAAGTAGAAACCTTATTCCATTAAAATTTTCATGCATCATGGTCAAGCCTAGCCGAGTCAATTATGTTGTCCGCATAATGTCTCATTAAGATAGCCTAACCCAAAGTCCATCGGGTTTCCTGAAACCCAAACGGACGCCTTCACGTTATGTGTATTTATTTGGAAAACTAGATGCATTTTGCTAATTATTAATTTAAATAGTCGAGTCTGGTGGGGTTAAGGGCCTAACACTTTATTTTGCAGAAAAATGAGGCACGAGGTCCTCGGATTCTGTATGGTATCCAACATTCACCCAAAGTTACTAAGCTGGTGGGAATATCTTCATGGCAGCGATCAAACCCTCGTCCGCAAGTACTTAGGGAACTTGCCCTCACTTCTGGAAATCCATCCCAACAACAAAATCATAGAGGCTTCCACCTTGTTTTGGGATAGTGATCGATCAGTGTTCCGCTTCGTATATTTGGAAATGACCCCTTTGCTAGAAGAGATAGGGAGTCTAGCTGATATCCCTTGGGAGACTCCGGGTTTGCTTATGCCGGAGAACCCCAAAAGTAGAGGCTTTCTTAAAATGACGGACTCAAGAAAAATCCCGACCTCTCTTGCTTCAAGGACTCCTACATACCATTTGACTTCTTGTACGAGAGATATGGCCACAGCAAGTCCTATCGCACCTACATGGACGAGTTTGCTCTCACTTCTTTGGGACACATACATAGAAGGGTCTTTGTGTTCATGTTTTGCTTCTTGGGCATGATAATTTTCCCTATGAAGAAGGCTATGATCCACACCAGACCAGCCATAGTGACCTAGACCTTAATGGAAGGAATCGACGGGCAGTCTTTCAGCATAGGGCCTATGATCATCACGGAAATTTTTCGAGCCTTGGGAAAGTTTCAACAAGGGACTCCATATTTCGAGGGTTGTAATCTGCTACTTCAACTTTGGGTCATAGAACACCTCCAGAAAGGTGACTACAGACAAGAAATTATCCGCAGGGATTGGGATGACCATATCTCTTTTCATCACCCAAAGCGAATGAACTTCATGCCCAACATGTTCGCTCAGCCAACAGGTGAGTTCATTGTCCGTTCATGAGATGCACCATTCCTCATACTCATTGGTCTGAGAGAACTCATCCTTATGTCCCTCTCCGGGCATGAGGCAAGCTGGAAGAAACCAAATCATACCCAGGATAGAGAAAATGAGTCATTTCACGGCTGACTTTCAAGATGATGATAGCCCACACAAGTGTCACGCTGAACATATGTGGAACTGCGAGCTAGTCTTAGAGAATGTGTCTATTGAACCAGACAGGTATCATGCCGGTTGTGTGCCGCACTATACAAGTTGGTTGGAAGATGATCACATTGGTTTGGTTTGTCCAGGATTCGTCCACGGTCATAGGATTATTGATGAGAAAACTGAAGCGCAAGTCAAATACAATCAACTGTACAAGAGAATGCGAGAATGAACATCGGGAAATACAGGAAGCCCACGAAAAGCATGATTAACAAGTGGAAGGACATGGCCATCAACGCCAACAACCGTTTGGGATATTTGGAGTGAGGTATAGTGGAATTGGACGGGAAGTTCTTGAAAAGAATTGAAGACTGTCAGAATGCTGAAGGAAGTGCAAGCGGACATCTAGCCCGAGCCTATCTGTTGTTAGGAATGCATGAGTTGATGCAACTGTACAAGGGAGGCAAGAGTACCGAATCTGGGGAAGGTCCTTATTGGACCAAGTATTTAGGATTTTTATTTTTTTGCTTTCTTAATGTAATAATGCCACTAGCCATTAGTGACGTCTTTATCATTCAGTTGTCTTGTTACTATCAATAAAATGAGGCATTTAGCATTATAAGTTCTCCAAATTTAATTTGTCGCTAGGCCTACCTCGGGAACAATGAGGCACTCAAATTAGGAAGCGATTTATATTCCTCCACAATGTGTTTAAATATCGTAATATTATTTATAAGAACCCACACTAACTTCTTACCTTTTTGTTTTTCTTTTATTTTTATTCCCCTCCCCAAAGGTTAGTTCATGCATTCTGGCACCATCAGCATACTCCACAAGATCCAGGGTTCCTTCACCTCCTCCTCATCTAAGTCCTACCAGAAGCAGGAACAAAGACAAAATGGGAGACACAAGCGCTAGAAAGGAACTTGAGGAAACTTCTCAGAATACTGCAATTACCAAGGAGAATGCTGCTCATCTGGAGCAAACTTTGCTAAGATTCCGAGAAGAATTGGACCAAGTAAGAAACTTGGCAAGCCTGTCAATCACTCTTGCCGCTCCTGATATTAACACCCAAAACCCCGCACCTCCACAAAACATCCCACAAGCTCCAATGCAACCCACTCATAACACTCCACTGCTCATTCTTGAACCACAAAAGACAATAACACCCCTATCTTTGTGGACACTATGCCACACTACAGTCAGCCAATCACAAGTGCAGCCGAGTCAAATGACAAGAGCTCCCTCATTCAGAATTTGGCCGCTGAGATAAAGAAGTTGACTAGCCGGGTTCAAGGTTTCGAAAGTAACAAAGGTGTCAAAGGGTTGAATTACGAAGATCTCTGTGTTCAGCCAGATGTTTAGCTCCTGGAAGGGGTACAAACCTCCCAAGTTCGAGATGTTCGTTGGTACAGGTGATCCCAGGGTCCACTTGAGAATGTATTGTGACAAGTTGGTAGGAATCGGAAGGGACGAGAAAATCTGCATGAAGCTATTCATGATGAGTTTGAAGGGTGATGCTTTATCATGGTATATTAGCCAAGATGCAAAGAAATGGACTAGTTGGGTGAACATGGCGTCTAACTTTATGGACCGGATTAGGTTTAACACTAAGAACGCACCGGATGTGTTCTATATCCAGAATCTCAAGAAGAAGCCCACAGAGACCGTTCGAGAGTATGCTACTCGTTGGAGGTCAAAAGTTGCTAAGGTCAGACCGGCCTTGGAGGAAGAACAAATGAACATGTTCTTCGTCCGTGCTCAGGATCCGCAGTACTACGAGAGGCTGATGCGAATAGAGGGCCAAAAGTTCTCCGACATCATCAAGTTGGGAGAAAGGATTGAAGAAGGCATAAAAAACAGAATGGTCACTAAGCTCGAGGCATTCCAAGCTACCAACAAGGCTTTACAGTCTGATGGCTCGTCGAAGAAAAATGATGTAAATTCCATAATGGCTGCACAAAGGAACAATTCCCCTATGAAGTACTAAACCTATTCCTCAGCTCCACTCACATATCAACCTACCCTAAACTACCAAGCGCCATCACCCACTTACCAAATTCCACCATCCGTCTACACCAGCCACATATCAACCCACCTCACCCAGATATTCCTATCCTGCACCTGTATACCAAGCATATAATTCCCAACCTTCTCACTACCCATCACCGCGTACCTACCAAAACTTTCCTCGACCTAGACCAAACTTCGATCTTAAACCTCCCAGACAATATACCGCCATAGCCGAGCCAATTGACCAATTTACGGAAAACTCAAAGAAGCTGGTTACGTTACCCCTATCCCAGCCGTAACCCCATAAAACCCCTCTCAATCGGTCAACCCAAACAAGACTTCGCATACTATTCCGGAATGAAAGGTCATACCATCGACGAGTGTCGCTCGTTGAAATATAAGATTCAGAATCTGATTGACAACAAGATCATTATAGCAAAGGAGCCCGCTCCTAATGTCTGCAACAACCCTCTACCTGACCACAAGGGTAGAGGAATCCATATGATCGAGATTGAAGATGATTGGGACCCCAAGGGGTCAATCGGTTTTATAGTTAAAGGAAACGAGCCTAAGAAGCCAACAGTTACTCTCAATCCCATTGGTGTTCAGATTCACCCCTCTGAGGGTGATGTGGTAATTGTGTCTGTGCCGCTCGAGTTTGAAGCACCTTCTGCAAAGCCGCCAAATCCAATTGAGGTTGAGTTCGGGGTTCCAAAGGCGCCTGCATCTTTCGAAGTTACTGTGTTACCTCCCAGGGTGCCAATTCCAGTCTCCATTACAGGGTGACCCCGTTCAAGACAAATGTTATACCTTGGGATTACACCACTGAGGCTAGAAGGAAAGGAAAGACATATACTGGGGAAGCAATTGTCGCACAGGGCATGACTAGGATAGGCAGGGTATACAAACCGGAACATTTGGCTGAGTCTAGCAAGCAAACCTCCGGGCGGGCTATTGAAATTGAACCCGAAGACCTTTGTAGGAAAATACAGGCCAATGAGTATTTAGTCGTTGAGCAGTTGAACAAAACACCAACAGAGATTTTTATTCTGGCTCTTCTGCAAAGCTCTGAATCACATAAAAATGCCTTAATGAAAATACTAAGTGATGCTTATGTTCCCAGAAACATAACAGTAGACGAAATGGTCAATATGGTGGGGCAGGTACTGGAAATCCACATGATCACCTTCCACGAGGACGAATTACCACCAAAAGGGCTTGGTCGCAACAAAGCATTGTACATCGCTGCGCAATGCGAGGATAACTTTATCACCAGGATCTTAGTCGATGGGGGATCCAACCTCAATATTTTTCCATTGGTAACTCTCAGGACATTGGGTAAAGGATTGCACGAGATCAAAGACGGAGCTATCAGTGTCAAAGGTTTTGATAGATCTCAGAGGTCTACCATTGGAGAAATTAGCCTATGCCTACAGATGGGACCCACTGGTTCGATGTTGAGTTCTAAGTCATTGACGTACCAGCATCCTACAATTTGTTGTTGAGACGATCCTGGATCCACGCAGCTGGGGCTGTTGCCTCAACTTTAGCATCAAGCTGTAAAATTTGAATGGAACTATCAGGAAGTGATCATTCATGGCGACGGTAGTAACCCTATATAAAGTCGCCAGGCCATCTCGATGATCGGAGGAAGAAGGAAAATCGGTGGAGAAACATGCCATCACATCGAGAGAGTCAACGCCATAGACAAAGGCAAGTGGTGGGATAACAAAATTGAGAGCATTCTGAATTGGAGCGGGTATGAGCCCGGAAAAGGACTTGGCAAAAATCTCTAGGGCATCACCAAGCCTATCAAGTTGAAGAAGCATGGTACCACTTTTGGCTTGGGTTATGAATATACTTGGGAGGAGTTCAACCACTGGTCGTGGCACGACCCAAATTCTGGTCATGATGACGCCTAGCACACTACCAGGCAAGCCCGACTATTATTCAATACTTAACCCAATTTATCAAAAATAGCGAAAAGAAATATTAATTAATTCAAGATCAAAGTACTGAAGGGTTTTAATAAAATACAACACACAATCTCAGTAGGACCCGGTGTCACGAATATAAGCCTCTAGAATACAGATTATCACCCTGATACATAGTGTATCCAGAGTATGAAAATACGGAAATAAAAAGGATAGGATATGAGGGAAGAAATCATTGCTGCGAATGCCGTGCAGCTACTTTGATACTCCCGAAATGCAGCCACCTGGATCTAGTGTGCCTGAGACTGCCCTGGATCTACACACAAGGTGCAGGGAGTAAAGTGAGTACTCCGACCTAGTGAGTAATACAATAAAATACAGTCTAAAGATAAGAAATCACAGTAAATACACAAAGTAAGCTAAAAATCCAATACACCGCAACATATGGAACCGAGCAGGTAAATAGCAGTATAAATACAAATACATGAATGCAATGCAAATGACGGTACATTCCAGTACCCGCTGCGGCATGCAGCCCGAGCCATCCATATTTATTTATCGTCGACGGCGCTCACTGGGTGTGTACAGACTCCGGAGGGGCTCCTAAAGCCCAAGCCCAATATACTGGTCAGTCAATGTTACCTGACACGGTCACCCAATGTTACCTGACAAATTTATATCATACAGTGCCATTGTTACCACTGTTCCAAGTATAACATACAGTGTCATTGTTACCACTATTTCAAATATATATATATTACAGTGTCATTATTACCACCTGTTTCAAGTCACCTTATTATCAGTCCAAAAAATAATATAGTAAGCTCCTTGGGCATTTACAAAATGGAAATTTCCAGCACAAAATCATTTAAATGTCATTTAAGTTTTCAAAACTTAGAGATACGGTTGGGTCTGCAAAATAACATTTTAACCTTGGACTGAAGTTAGATGACATGCAAATCCTGCTAAGCAGTAATATCAATCCTCGAGAGATTTTACAAGTCGGCACAAAGCCACAAACATGGCATCAAGCCCAGTAATATCAATAACGTATGTGTATCAATTACCAGTGTAGTATAAACATCATACGGGATGGACCAAGTCACAATCCCCAATAATATTCAATCACGCACTCATCGTGGAATGTGTGTCATGCCTCAATATAGCGTTACGATGTGAAAGTCCGGGGTTTCATACCTTCAGAACAGTATTTACATATATTACTCAACCATAGCCCGCCAAGTACTACTCCGGGATGCCCTTTCCTTTCTTATCGACCTCCTCGTGCGTCGAATTTGGCCAAAACCACAACGAATACATTATAATAGGCTAAGGGGATATAACCCAATCGAAAAGACTCGAAAAATATCGAAATTCATGAAATTCGCAAAATTCGAGCCCTGAGACCAGGTCTCGAAATCCAAATATTTTTACATCAAAATGTTCCTTTTCTCACCACGAGTCTATACATATCAATTTCATAAAAATCGGAGTTCATTTGACCCCTCAAATAATTATTTTACAATTTCAATCTCAAGCCCTAACTTCATATGATTTGGCTATGTTTTCATGAATTTCAAGGATGATTCTTAAATAAAATCATGTATTTAACTCATAAGACTTACCTCCAATCGATTCCCAGTAAAAAATCTTCAAAAACTCTCTACAAAAGCTCCCAAGCTCGTCCAAAAATGGTGGAAATGAGCTTGGGTTCGCGACTGAAATGTATTGTTTTAACATTCTGCCCCAGCTATAGTGTTTTCCGCAATTCCCAGAAATTTGTTGGCATTTGCGAAGCTACAGTGTTTTCTCAATTCCCATCCAGCTATAGTGTTATCGCAATTCCCAGCATTTTTCTTCGCATTTGCTAAGCTACAGGGTTCGCAATTCCCTGCATTTTCTTCGCAATTGCGAAGCTACCAGAAGCAGCTATTTTCCCGACACGAAAACGAGCATAACTTCCTCATACGATGACCAAATTCGGTTATTCTTTTTCCTATGGCTCTGAAACTTTGATACGCATCTAATGGTTCAAACAAAACTGAATTTGGAGCTAATTTTCTTAATATGTTACCCCTTTATGTTCAAAGAAACGACGTTGAAATATCAAATTAGAGCGTGATCACAACCCGAAACACATCCGAGGCCCCCGGGAGCTCAACCAAAAGCACAGATATGTTCTATTACCTCATTCAAACTTGATCGAACCATAAAAACTCTATCGTTAACATCAAAATCATGAATTTTCATCAAATCAAAGCTTAAGTTAAACTAAAACTTTCAAAACTTATATTCATTCAAAAACCCGGCCTAAGCACCTCCGAATCAACTGAAATTTGGCATACAAGTCCAAAATCACCTAACAAAGCTACTGGAGCTGTCGGAATTCTATTCTGACTCTCGGATCAAAATCTCACCTATCGACTGAAAATCGCCAAAATACTAACTTCGCCAAAATGGGCTAATTTCTTTATTGGAACTCCAAAATTATTTCCGATTGCGCTCCTAAGCCTTATATCATCCCTCAAAACTAACCGAATCATCGGAAACCAATTCCGAGCCCTCTAACTTATAAGTCAACATCCGGTTGAATTTTCCAAACTAATCCTTCCTTAAAGAGACTAACTGTCTCATTTCCTACCAAACTCGATCCGAATTGGCTCAACTTCTCCAAGTACACATATTGAAACATGAATAAGCAAAAACAGAGGAACATAGGATGGGAATACAGGAGACGACGGGTCGGGTCCTACATTCTCCCCAACTAAAACAAACGCTTGTCCTCGAGCGAGTTTAGAAACATACGTGGATTTTCAAATAGGTGTGGGGATTTGTTCTGCATCTCCTGCTCGGTCTCCCAAGTAGCATCCTCCACGGGCCGACCTCTCCACTGTACTTTCAGTGATGCTATACCTTTTGATCTCAATTTTCGAACCTGTCGACCCAAAATGGCCACTGGCTCCACATCATAGGTCAAAGTTTCATCTAACTGCATTGTACTGAAATCAAAAATATGAGACGGGTCCCCAACATATTTCTGGAGCATAGACACATGGAATACCAGATGAACACCCGACAATCTGGGCGACAAAGCAAGCATATAGGCTACCTCTCCAGCCTTCCTAAGTATTTCAAAAGTACCAATAAACCGCGGGCTTAGCTTTCCTTCTTTTCAAATCTCATTACACCCTTCATGGGCAAAACTTTCAGCAAAACCTTCTCACCCGCCATGAATGACACATCCCAGACCTTCTGGTCCGCATAACTCTTCTGATGCGATTGAGCTGTGCGAAGTCTTTCCTGAATCACCTTCACCTTTTCTAAGATATGCTAGACCAAATCTGTTCCCAACAACCTAGCCTCGCCGGGCTCGAACCAACCAAATGGAGATCTACACCGCCTCCCATATAAGGCCTCATACGATGCCATCTGAATACTGGACTGGTAGCTGTTGTTGTAGGCGAACTCAGCAACTGTAAAAATTAAACCCAAGAACCCCCAAAACCAATCACACAAGCACGCAACATATCCTCCAATATCTGAATAGTACGCTTGGAATGTCCGTCCGTATGAGGATGAAATGTTGAACTAAGCTCCACCTCAGTACCCAACTTGTGATGAAAAGTCCTCCAAAACTTAGAAGTGAACTGAGTACCTCTATCAACCGTAAAATCTCATGAATAAAGATCCTTGCTAGCCGCTCCGAGAAATATGTATTACATACTGGAATGAAATGCGATGACTTGGTCATCTGATCCACAATGACCCAAATCGAATTGGCCAGTCACGAAGTCCATAGTAACTCTCTCCTATTTCCACTCAGGAATAACCATTTGCTGATGCTCATATTTCACCCGCTGACAGTTGAGACACCTAGCCACATATCCCACAATGTCTTTCTTCATTATCCTCCACCAGTAGTGTTGTCTCAAGTCCTGGTACATCTTCACGGCACCTGGATGGATGAAATATCGCGAATTGTGGGCCTCCTCAAGAATCAAATCTCTAAGCCCAATAACATTGGGCACACAAATACGGCCCTGCATCCTCAGTACAACATCATCATATATAGTCACATCTTTGGAATCATCATGCCGAACTCTGTCCTTAAGGACAAGCAAATGGGGATCATCATACTGCTGCTTTATGATATGATCATATAAGGAAGATCGAGAATCACACTCGCCAACACTCGGCTAGGCTCCGAAATATCTAGCCGCACCATCTGATTGGCTAAAGCCTGAACATCAACCGCAAGAGGTATCTCCCTAACTGGAATGTAAGCCAAGATCCCCATACTGATTGCCTTTCAGATTAAAGCATCGGCCACTACATTGGCCTTACCCGGATGATACAGGATAGTAATATCATAGTCTTTAATCAACTCAAGCCATCTGTGCTGCCTCAAGTTAAGATCTTTTTGTTTAAATAAGTGCTGAAGACTGCAATGATCAGTGAATACCTCACAGGACACGCCGTACAAATAGTGCCTCTAAATCTTCAAGGCATGATATATAGCAACCAACTCTAAATCATGAACAGGATAGTGCTTCTCATGGGGCTTAAACTGGCGAGAAGCATAAGCAATAACTCTACCCTCCTGCATTTGTACACAACCAATCCCAACTCTCGAAGCATCACAATATACTGTGTATGAACCCATAGTTTAGGGTAACACCAACACTGGAGCTGTGGTCAAAAGTGTCTTAAGCTTCTAAAAGCCCTCATCGCACTCGTCTGACCATACAAATGGAGCACTTTTCTGAGTCAACTTGGTCAAGGGCGATGCGATGGATAAAAATCCCTGAACAAACCAGCGATAATAGCCTGTCAACCCAAGAAAACTTCGGATCTCTATGGCTGAGGATTGTCTAGACCAGCTCTGCCTGCTTCTATCTTCCTTGGATCAACCTGAATACTCTCGCTGGAGTCCCAAGAATTCCATAGAACTTAGCCAAAACTCACACTTGAATAATTTAGCATAAAATTTCTCCTCCGTCAATCTCTGCAACACTACATGCAAATGTTGGACGTGCTCCTCCTAGCTACGCGAGTATACCAGAATATCATCAATGAATATAATGACAAAAGAATCCAGAGACGGCCGAAACACACTGTTCATTAGATGCATGAACGATGTTGGGGCATTGGTCAGCTCAAAAGACATGATTAGAAACTCATAGTGGCCATATCTAGTCCTGAAGGTAGTCTTAGGAATATCTGAATCCCTGATCTTCAACTAGTGATAACCCGATCGAAGGTCGATCTTAGAAAACACCCTCGCTCCCTGAAGCTGATAAAATAAGTCATCAATGCAAGGCAAAAGATACTTGTTTTTCATTGTTACTTTGTTCAACTGCCTGTAATCAATGCACATTCTCATTGTGTCATCTTTCTTTTTCACAAATAATACAGGTGCACCCACGGGGACATAATAGGCTGAATAAACCCCTTTTCTAGGAGTTCATGAAGTTTCTCTTTCAATTCTTTTAGCTCCGTTGGTGCCATGCGATATGGCATAATAGAAATGGGCTTAGTGTCTGGCACAAGGTCAATACCAAAATCAGCATCCCTGTCCGGCGGCATGCCCGACAAATCTGCAGGAAATACATCAGGAAAGTCCCTCTAAACTGGGACAGAATCAATACTGGGAGTCTCAGCTCCCACATCACACACGAAGGCCAAATATGATAAATAACCTTTCCCAACCGTACGCTAGGCTTTCAAGAAGGAAATTACTCTGCTAGGAACATAATCAATCATACCACACCACTCGATCCTCGGAACACCCGAAATAGCCAAAGTAATTGTGTTAGCATGACAGTCCAGAATAGCATGACATGGAGATAGCCAGTCCATGCCCAGAATAATATCAAAATCTACCATGCTCAACAGCAATAGATCAATTCGGGTCTCCATACCCCAATAATCACAGAACCCGATCGATAGACACGGTCCGTAACAATAGTATTGCTTACCGGGGTAGACACATGCACATGTAAAGAAAGAGACTCCCGGGGCATACTCAAATGACAAACAAAATATGAAGACACATAAGAATAGGTGGATCCGGGATCAAATAAGATAGAGGAATCTGTGTGGCAGACTGAGATAATACCTGTGATAACAGCATCGGACGCAAGAGAATATGCCCTGTATGGGATAGCATAAAATCGAGCCTGACCATCGCCCGATCAACCTCCCCCTCTGGGGAGACCTCTAGCTGCCTGACCCTCACACCTGGCTGACTGGGTGGGTGGTGAAGTACTTGGTGCAGAAGATGAGGACTGGACCCTCTACTGAGACTGACTGCCACAAAGTCGAGGACAATGCCTCTTCATGTGACCAAACTCTCCACACTCGTAAAAACTACCCGGCGCTAGATAAGGGGACTGATGGGAACACCTCGCACCAGAGTGACTAGCTTATGCGCTCGGCACTGAAGAACCCTGAGGTGAAGGAGCATGTGAAGAACTCTGTGATAGAAGGGCACCCAAAGAAGAATGACCCTACTAAAATCCCTAAGGACCACGGCCTGCAGATGCCCTGCGATACTCGGGGCGAGCTAACTGATGAGGCATGTAAGAATGACCTCTGCTCTGCTGATGCTGACTCGTAGACGGAGTACCACTGAAACTATCTGATCTAGGAGGCCTCTTGTCCTCCCGCTCCTCTCTCTCCTGTAAACGATCTGTCTCAATATCTCGGGCAATATCAATTGCATCCTCAAAAGTATGGCTCAGAATCCACTCTCGGCCATCAGGATACGGATGTGATAAATGAGTCCATCTACGAACCTCCTAATCCTTTCCCGATCAGTCGGGACCATCCATGGAGCATAACGAGCTAGCTCTGAAAACCTCATCTTGTACTGAGAACACGATCATATCTCCTTGACGAAGATACTCAAACTATCTGCGCCACTCCTCCCTCTGCGACGGTGGCACCCACTTCTTTAGAAAAAGAGTGGTGAACTCCTGCCATGTCAAAGGCGATGCATCTACCAGCCTACGCCGCTCATTTACCTCCCACCAAGTGAAGGCTGGACCCTAGAACTGAAAAGTAGTAAAGGACACACCACTAGTCTCCAAGATCCCTTTTGTCCGCAGCATACGTCTAAACTTGTCAAGAAAACCTTGGGCTTCCTCGCCCTGAGCACCGCTGAAAGTACAAGGTGCAAGTATGGTGAATCTCTCAAGACGGCGATGCTCATCGTCTCGCATAACTGGAGCCATATTATCCTGAACCGGTGCAACCGGCTGAACTGGGAAACCTGCTGCACTGGTGGTGCCTCTGGTGTTTGTAGTCCCTGTACTACCGTCTCAGGTGTGCGAGCAGCGAGGGTCTGATTGCCTTCCCCAGCCTGTGAAGTAGCTGCTGCAGTGGTAGCTGAAACCGCGTGAGCTTGGCCAGTGCAAACTGATAGAATCTGCGCTAGGGCCTCCTGAAGACACGGAATCACAATAGGCACAACTGGTGCCTGAGCAGGTGCTGCTGCAGTCTCTACCGCTAGAGCCTGATCATGTGCTGGGGCAACTGGTGGGTCAACGCGTGCTACCCCTGCGGCTCTGCCTCGACCACGACCGCGTCTATGGCTTCAGGTGGCCTCAGTAGGTGGTACTGGTGGTCGTCCGTCCTGTCCATTAGCGCGTGTTCTCGCCATCTGCAAGAGGATAAAATAACAGAATTTAGTTCTCAGATCAACAAAGTCGCACGATAAGAATTCAAGAATATGAAGTTTCCTAAAGGTTCTGAAACCTCCTGAGGATAAGTACAGACGTCTCTGTACCGATCCACGAGACTCTACTGAACTGGCTCATGGCTCGCGAGACCAAGTAACCTAGGCTCTGATACCAACTTGTCACTACCCAAATCCCTGTCGTGATGACGCCCAGCACACATCTAGGCAAGCCCGAACATTATTCAATACTTGACCCAATTTATCAAAAATAGGAGTTCATTTGACCCTTCAAATCATCATTTTACAATTTCAATCTCAAGCCCTAAATTCATATGATTTGGCTATATTTTCATAATTTCAAGGATGATTATTCAATAAAATCATGTATTTAACTCATAAAACTTACCTCCAATCCATTCCCAGTCAAAAATCTTCAAAAACCCTCGCAAAAAGCTCCCAAGCTCGTCCAAAAATGGTGGAATGAGCTTGGGTTCGTGACTGAAATAGTTTTTTAACATTCTGCCCCAGATACAGTGTTTTCGCAATTCCCAGAAATTAGTTCGCATTTGCAAAGCTACAGTGTTTTCGCAATTCCCCGCCAGCTACAGTGTTTTCGCAATCCCCGGCATTTTTCTTCTTATTTGCTAAGCTACAGGGTTCGCAATTCCCTGCATTTTCTTCGCAATTGAGAAGCTACCAGAAGCAGCAGTTTTCCGACACAAAAATGATCATAACTTCCTCATACGATGACCAAATTCGATGATTCTTTTCCCTATGGCTCCAAAATTGCTATACGGATCTAATGGTTCAAACAAAACTGAATTTGGAGATAATTTGATTAATATGGTACCCCTTTATGTTCAAAAAAACGGCGTTGAAATCTCAATTAAGAGCATGATCACAACCCAAAACACACCCAAGGTCCCCGGGACCTCAACCAAAAACATATGTATGTTCTATTACCTCATTCAAACTTGATCAAACCATAAAAACTCTATCGTTAACATCAAAATCGTTAATTTTCATCAAATGCTTAAGTTAAACTAAAACTTTCAAAACTCACATTCAATCAAAACCCCGGCCTAAACACCTAAGAATCAACTGAACTTTTGTACACAAGTCCAAAATCACCTAACAAAGCTACTGGAACTGTCCAAATTCCATTCCGACTCCTGGATCAAAATCTCACCTATCAACCGAAAATCGTCAAAATAGTAACTTCGCCAAAATAGGTTAATTTCTTCACCGGACCTCCAAAATTAATTTCGATTGCGCCCCTAAGCCTTAAATCATCCCCCCCGAAACTAACCGAATCATCTTAATTCAATTTCGAGCCCTTTTACTTATAAGTCAACGTCCGGTTGACTTTTCCAAACTAATCCTTCTTTAAAGAGACTAATTGTCTCATTTCCTACCAAACTCAATCCGAATTGACTCAACTTCGCCATGAATAAGAATAAAAAAGGGAATACGGGACAGGAATACTGGAGATGACGGGTCGTGTCGTCACAGGTCGCCACCATGGCGCGGTTCCTACTATCCACTGGAGCACCCTCTATCTCAGTTAAAGTAGAAATTTCAGCCAGCTGATGTCATATATGGATCGGAGGAAGATGAGACATTGGCAGCAATGAAGAACCTGTTGCTGGAGGATGATATGGATTGTTGTGCTATCTTCGAGGAGGAAGGGAAGGAAGGCCCTTCCATTCAAGCTGTAAACCAAGGGAAACACATCACCAACTGGTCAGTCAGGACCACCAGTGCCCGGAGAGCCTCGGGGTAGCAAAGCTAAACGACGCATATGCATCGCATTTTACTTTAGTCGATTTTACAATTTTGCATTGTCTTTACTTTTGAAAAGAGCTCCGATGTTTCAGACAGTTATGAATTTAATCAAAAGCATTTTCCAAGTTTATCTTTATATCCCACTCTCATTTATTTTCTCTACCATTTACATTATTTTACACAGCATTACTATTACATATCTTGATGATGAACCAACGACTGTAACTTGCAACGAGACTATGCGACATACGGACATAGATTCAGAAGAGGATGAAATACCAGAAGAGGTTGTTAGGGAGGTTGAGAATTTTGAGAACATGCCAAAGTCCAACTTGGACGAAACTGAGGTTGTTAATCTAGGAGACTTAGAAAATGTCAAGGAAACACGTATCAGCGTACACTTGTCACCACCAGAAAAGAAAAAGTACACATAGTTCATAAAAGAATATGAGGATATTTTCGCATAGTCGTACGATGATATGACTGGTCTCAGCACATCCATTGTATCTCACAAGTTGCCGATAGATCCGCCATGCCCACGGTAAAACAGAAACTCAGAAAGTTCAAGCAAGACATGAGTTTAAAAATTAAAGAAGAGGTTACCAAGCAAGTCAAAGCCAGGGTTCTCAAAGTGGTGAAGTATCCAACATGGTTAGCCAACATCGTGCTGGTACCAAAGAAGAATGGAAATGCTAGAGTCTGTGTCGACTAGCGGGATCTCAGCCGAGTCAGTCCTAAGAACGACTTCCCTTTGCCAAATATAGACATATTGATTGATAACTACGCCAAACAAGAGCTGCAATCGTTCGTCAATTGTTTTGCTGGATACCATCAGATATGGATGGACGAAGAGGATGCAGAGAAAACAGCATTCATCACTCCGTGGGGAATGTACTGTTATAGAATGATGCCATTCGGTTTGAAGAATGCTGGTGCTACCTACATGAGAGCCATGACCACCATCTTTCATGATATGATACATAAAGAGATCGAGGTGTATGTGGACGACGTCATCATTAAATCCAAGAAAACTGCAGATCACATGGAAGATTTGATAAAATTCTTCAACAGACTGAGGAGATACAGCTTGAACTGAATCCTGCCAAGTGTGTATTCGGGGTCCCACCCGGAAAGTTATTGGCTTCCTTGTGAGTCACCGGGGAATAGAATTGGACCCGTCAAAGGTCAAAGCCATTCATGAGTTGCCGCCGCCAAAGAACAAGAAAGATGTAATGAGTTTTCTGGGAGACTCAACTATATCAGCCAATTCATAGCTCAGTCCACTGTCATTTGTGAACCCATTTTCAAGATGCTAAAGAAGGATGCTGCCACTAAATGGATTGATGATTGTCAAAAGGCCTTCGGCAGTATCAAGGAATACCTGTCAACACCGCCAGTCTTGGTTCCACCCGAGCCAGAGAGACCTCTATTTCTTTATCTTGTAGTATTAGATGGAGCATTTGGGTGTGTTTTGGGACAACATGATGAAACGGGGAGAAGGAGCAAGCCATCTACTACCTCAACAAGAAGTTTACCCGGTACGAGGCTCGGTATTCCTTATTAGAGCGCACTTGTTGTGCTCTAACATGGGTAGCTCAGAAACTGAGACGTTACTTCCGTGCTTACACCACTTATCTCATATTCAGGATGGATTCATTGAAATATATCTTTTAAAATCCCATGCCTACCGGCAAGCTCGCCAAATGGCATATACTATTAAGTGAGTTCGACATTGTTTGTGTTACCCAAAAGGCAATCAAAGGACAAGCTCTGGAAGATCAACTCACTGAGAATCCTGTAGGAGGAGAATACGAACCTCTAAAGACGTATTTTCCTAATGAAGAGATAACTTTCATAGGAGAACACATTGCAGAATCCTATGATGGTTGGAGGATATTTTTTGATGGAGCCGCAAATTTCAAAGGATTTGGTACAGGAGCAGTCTTGGTATCAGAAACTGGTCAGCATTACCTAGTATCTGCAAATTTCAGATTCCCGTGCACCAACAACATGTCTGAGTACGAAGCCTACATCTTGGGGCTCAAATTGGCAATCTACATGAACATTCAGGAACTATTAGTGATCCGAGACTCAGACTTATTCATACATCAGGTTCGAGAAGAATGGGAAACCAAGAATTCCAAAATACTCCCCTATATACACGATGTACAGGATTTGAGGAAAAGATTCAGAAAGACGGAATTCCAGTACGTTTCCAGAACATAGAATGAGTTCGCCTACGCCTTAGCCACTTTATCATCTATGATCCAACATCCAGATACAAACTTTATTGATCCCATCCAGGTCAAGATTCACGACCAACCAGCTTATTATGCTCACGTTGAGGAAGAAGACGATGGGAAACCTTGGTTCCATGATATCAGAGAATACTTGACAACAGGAGAGTACCCAAAGCTTGCCAATGCTACTCAGAAACGCACACTTCGGAAATTGTCCAACAACTTATTTCACAGCGGAGGAATCCTGTATAGGAGAACTCCCGATCTGGGATTATTATGATGTGTCGAGGCAAGAGAAGCAATCAAATTACTGGAGGAAGTGCACGCAGGGACCTGCGGACCGCACATGAGTGATTTCGTTTTGGCGAAGAAGATACTCCTAGTTGAGTATTTTTGGATGACTATGGAAACAGACTGCATCCAGTATGTCCGAAAATGCTAACATTGACAGATACATGCGGATATGATAAAAATACCTCCAAACGAGCTTACTGCAACAAGCTCACCATGGTAGTTCCCCGCTTGGGTAATGGATGTTATTGGACCAATTGAACCCGCCGCATCAAATATGCACACGTTCATCCTAGTGGCAATTGATTACTTTACCAAATGGGTTGAAGCAGCATCATACAAAGTAGTCACCAATAAAGTAGTAACAGATTTCATCTGTGATCGTATGGTTCACCGGTTCGAGATTCCAGAATCAATCATCACCGACAATGGTTCCAATTTCAATTGCGATCTGATGAAAGCAATGTGTGAAACATTCAAGATTAACCACAGGAACTCTGCGCCTTACAGATCTTAGATGAATGGAGCTGTAGAAGCAGCCAATAAGAACATCAAGAATATACAAAGGAAGATGATCGAAAAGCACATGCAATGGCATGAGAAGTTGTCATTCGCCTTATTGGGATATCGTACCACGGTCCGCACATCAACTTGGGCCACTCCCTACATGATGGTCTATGGTACAAAGGCAGTCATCCCCGCCGAGGTAGAAATTCCCTCCTTGAGGGTCATACAAGAAGCACAGATAGATGATGCAGAATGGGTCAGAAGTCGCTACGAGCAGTTAGCTTTCATCGACGGGAAGAGAATGAATGTTGTCTGTCACAGTCAATTATATCAGAACAGAGTGTCCAGAGCCTTCAACTAGAGAGTCAAGCCAAGGGAGTTCACGCTAGGACAAAATATTTCCGCATCAAGATGAAGCCAAAGGGAAATTCTCTCCCAATTGGCAGGGCCCGTACATGGTTCATCGGGTTCTAACTGGAGGAGCCTTTATTCTCGCAGAAATGGATGGAGAAGTCTGGTCGAAACCTATCAACTCAGACGCAGTGAAAAGATATTACATTTGATCATACACTTTTTCTTTCATGATGTAATTTGAACTACGCCTGACCTAATTCCCATTTAAGAGGGGATACGTAGGAAGCACTATGATTCGGTCCCCCCCCCCCCCCCCCGCAATTGGAACTAGGGCAGAATTTTGAGGAGGACCCTCAAAATCCGAAGTAAGTTTTTCAGTCTTTTCAGCAGCACCAACACAGTAAACTGGGGCAGAATTTTGATGAGGGCCCTCAAAATTGTGGAATCGTCCTGCGTTCAGTTATCCAGCACAGCCGTCAGAAGCACCAGCCCAGTAAACTGGGGCAGAATTTTGAGGAGGACCCTCAAAATTCCAGAGCAAGCAAGGTTGTCGTGTCTTGATCCACGTTGCAGTTGTTGGTTCATCAAAAAATAAAAATCATTTTTATAGATATGTATTTGCATTTACTAAGTCATGCACAATTATCATTCGCATCACCATCATTTAGCAACTCTACCCCTGTGATACGCGACGCCAAGATCTGGAGGATACGAACTAACCTCCCCTCTACAAAACTCATAATTTTTTTTAGATGCAGGAATTCAGGCCACGAATCAAAGTATATTTGCTCTTCAGAATCAAAACCCTCCAAAGGGTCACTATCCACACCCAACACTCCCCAGCAGTCCTAATATCGCAATCCATCTACCAGCTAAGAAAACTTACTACTATTCTTTCTTTTACATTCCTGCATTGCATAAGGCTATTATCTGCCTTTCGAGACTAAGCTCAGTCTCCATCTACATCTTTGCATAAGGTTGTTATCTTCCTTCGAGACTAAGCTCTGCCTTCTGAGGTTAAGCTCTACCTCCAATATTGCATAAGGCTATTATTAGCCTTTCAAGACTAAGCTCTATCTCCATGTGCATTTTGCATAAGGCTACTCTTTGCCTTCCGAGGTTAAGCTCTACCTCCATATTGCATAAGGCTATTATCTGCCTTTCGAGACTAAGCTCTGTCTCCATCTGCATTTTGCATAAGTCTACTCTCTACCTTCCGAGTTTAAGCTCTACCTCCATGTTGCATAAGGCTATTCTCTGCCTTTCGAGGTTAAGCTTTACCTCCATCCTGCATAAGGCTATTTATCTGCCTTTCGAGACCAAGCTCTGTCTCTATTTGCATCACATGAGGCTACCTATCTGCCTTCCGAGACTAAGGATTGTCTCCGCCCTGCATGGCTGAAATATTGCCGCTTTATTTTTTCGACTGGCTGAAACGTCGCCACCCGCATTTTAAATTCTCGCTCTAGCTGAAAAATCGCCACCCTTTGCATTTATCCAGCTGAAAGATCACCACCCTTCGCATTCATTTGGCTAAAAGATTGCCACCTTCTCATGGCCTGAAAGATCACCAACTCGTTCAAAGGCGTTATAGTTCAGAGGCACCATATGCATAGCCCGAGAACATCATTTCATGGACTGCGAACCCTTATTTTATGCTTTTCATGGCCCAGGACATCATAGTCTGAGGACGTCATTCTAATCGTCCGAAGACAACATTCATGGTCCAACGGAAACTTGAATCACGTTTAAATTACGCAATACATACGCACATCAGCAGGATATATCCCGCGCATGTTCTCCGCAGCCTGTCTGATTCCAAGCACCCTCTCAGATGTAACCATCGCGTCCGTCTTTTTGAATTTCCATCGGCATATTCTGTCAATGGTTCCTGAACTGCATATGGAATGATTCCTGTAAAACCAGGGATATGTAGGCAGCTCAGAAACCAGAGCGCGGTCAAAATCCTTTTACAATTGCCGTTTTCGGTTAAAATTGGTCATCTTATCTTTACCCGACAACTCTTTCATCCTCCTCGGGAAAGAGGGGCAGCTGTTGATACCCAATTTTTCTCTATGTATTTTGATACTCAAAATTCTTTCAAAATAGAATGTATATGCATATATAAGCATTCTCAAAAAATTTGGTATTTTTCCCAAATTTTTTAAAGATTTTTTAAAACCAATTTATAGCATATTTTGCACTATAAAATTCAATAGTTATTTCCAAAACTTGTCATTTTGGTGAATAATTTATTTTATTCTCATATTTATACAAAAATATAATTTGCACGATTTTTACATAATTTTACAAGTTTATTTGGTATTTTAAAACTAAAATTGCATGAAATTGTAATTTTAGCCTATTTCTGCATTTAATAGCATTTTTAAACACAAAATCATTCCCAATATTTTTAAATTAATACTTACATATTTTTTATTAACCCAGTATTCTTAGTTTGATTTTCAAACATTTTTTACTATTTTTATTAATTCAAAAAGGTAAAAGTCGCTATTTCAATTTTGGGCTCATTTGCTTTCAATTATAGCCTGATTTGCACCCCAATCCACTCACCTAATTAAACGACCCAATTTTATCTCCTACCCAACCGAGACCCAACTAAACGAACACGCACGGACTCCATTTTAAATCGTGGCCGTTGATTGATTTAATCATCGGTCCACATTTGCCCTTTCCTTTTTTAACACAGACGACCCCCCTAACCCTAATCATTCTCAAAAATCAGCCTCCTTTGAATCCATTCGATCTCTCAAACACTCTAAACTCCTCTCTGAAACCCTAGCCCCTTCCCACCGGTTTCCACCTTATGTCGCCGGAAACAATGGCATTTCAGGCCCTGGGCGGTCTGTACTCACCCCCACATTCCCTTATCCTCCTTATACGTGAAGTTTCAAGGTCCGACCTTGAAGACCCTGGCTCAGAGTTCTCCGATTCAAGTTCTTTGGCCATCTCCGGCTCATCTCCGGCGTGACCTAGCCTTATGAGTCCGTCTCGACTCGGACCAGCCCCTTTCCAGGCTTTTCTCATCTTCTAGGGTTTCTCTGAAACACTAAGCCATTTCGAGGTTTTCTTGTTTCTCTCTAGATCACCTTTAGATCCGTTCTATTTCTGAGGTTTTCAAAGTATTTCTTACATCATTTCAAGTTTTTGCTTTCAAAACTGTTCGGCTTCTCGAACCTATGGCTTCCTTGATTTTTACTTGTTCTATTGTGATTTCTTGCATTAATTTACTGTATCTTGCTTTACTGTAAATTCCTAAGTGTTGTCACCGTGACTTCCATGAGTTTTCTTTTACTGTATTTCCTTCTTGGGTTTCTAGTGATTTCCTTTATTGTGTTTCCTTTAATTATACTTCCATTAAATGTTTAGGTTCCTTCGATTTTCCGAGTTTACTTTGCCTGATTTTCTATGCTTTCATCGTTGCATTTAATTGGTGGAGGAAGCCCTAGATTTTGGGGGGTTTCAACCACTTATGTACGATTGTTTTTCTTCTTGTGTTGCTTCCTATTTAATTTCAAAAACCCTAATTTCTAAGCTCATCTCATGTACTCTGACTCTTGCTAAGCTTTGCAAGATCTTCTGATTTCTCTCATAGCTATGTTCTTCTACTTTTGATTGCATGACCATTCTGTTTGTTTAATTCTAGCCTCGTATGTTTAATTTTGGGGGATTGATTTTAGACCACCATTATGTGAGCTTATTTGATTCCTTCCTTGTCTAATTTGGATCTACTTTCTGACTTGATTCATTATTGAGTTCGAATCTTTAATTCCTTGATTTACTATGTGATAGTTAATTTTATTCTTACCTTATTTACCTGAACCGCGTATTTGAAGAACTCATCTTATGTATTTACCCTTTATTGCACAATGTGTTACTGATTTTCTTTCCTTAAGTAAAACCCTGCCCTTTACTATTCAAGGTCGACTCCTTAATTAAAGGAATTCCTTTCTCCTGATTGATACTGAATTATTTTTTGCCTTGCTACTATAAATACCCTACTCCTTTTCTTTAAAACATACGAACAACTGAGTTACAAAAAACACACAAACACACACACACTCAAAGTTCTCTTCTCTGCATTCTACTAAGCATTTTACACTCCCTGCTCTTATACACTTGGAGTTTCTTGAGTTTGTCCCTATTTATTTCTGGATGTCTGTTTGTTGCTGTTAATCTGCTATCCTAGAATTATAACCGATATGCCCTTCTATGCTCTATATGCATCCTTATACAAAATTCTCTACTTCTATCCATTTCTTTGTGTGTTCATTTATGCTTTCCTGCACTATTTAATTACTTTCAAGTATGTTAATCCCTCTCCCATGTTCCCTTTGTATGTGAGTTTGTCCTGGGTCATAACAGCATTATGAATTGTTGTATGTGATTCAGGACTAGAATCTTTTTTATTCTCTACACGACTGCTTTCCTATTCCCTTTCCCCCAATGTGCTGAGCTCTAACTTGGGTCTGTTGTCCTGATCATCCTTCATGCCTAAGTTTAACTCCTTAAGAGTATGCTCTTATTTGTCTGAATCTGAGTGGGAGCTTAGGGGTGTGCCACTCTATGCCATGACTGGGTATGTCCACCTCATGCTGAGGTTTCTCTTTCACTTTACACCTACTCCTAGCTCTTAAGTTTTACCCCCCTATGGTAAGCCATGCTTAGGAACCCTAGAGTTTCCTCTGAACTTGGATGCCTAAGGGCTCGTAATTCCACACGTTGCACTACTCTGCTACAACATTCAATCTTTAGTAGTAACCATTGCCTAGGCTTTTGAAAAACCCCTTTTAACATTGAAACACTCTAAGAGAAGGCCTTGGAATATGGAATCCGGATTTGGTGAAACACATATGTTGGATATTGAAGGTTGCATTGAGTCTCCTCGGATTTTTTCTTTCCAGTTTTGTAGTAACTATGTAATAAAACTCGGGGAAAATATTAGTAAAGGGTGTGGGATGGGTTTATGTTGCCTGCATAAGTCAAAGGGTAAAAATCCTGCCCATAGGTCTTTTATGCTTTGAATTATCTAGAAATCATGCCTATAGGATGTTCTAATGCTTAAAATAATCTAGCTATCATGCCTATAGGATGTTCTAATGCTTAAAGTAATCTAACTATCATGCCTATAGGTTTAATACTTCCAAGTCACCTTGATAACATGCTTATAGAATTTAATGTTTAATCATTTTATCATTCCCCTAATCAATTGCATATAGAAACCATGTTCATAGGAAATGCATATGTGTTAGGCAAACTGTAGGGTAACTAAACATTCTTCTATTTGCCAACTCTTTAACGGGCTTTAAAATCCAATATAGGTATCATGCCTATTGTACCCCGTCTCAACTCGTCTGATTTGTTTTAAGCAAAAACAGTCCATTAACTGGCCCTTAATGTCCCAATGTATTGTTTTCAATAAAACCCTTGTAAACCAGTATGCTTTTTAAACTCTTAAAATCTACATCTTTTTTTAAACAATTCTTTTAAACATTATGCCTAAATGTTTTACTCAGTCCCTGAAATTGTCTCTTAAAAAATAATCCTGTAACTCACTCTTTTCTTAAGACAATCCTGCCTCTAAAAATCTTTCGTAACTCTTCTGCATTGTTTCTTACTCAAATAGTCTGCTGATTTCAACTCTATTTACAAATTTAGGGCAGCCTTTACTTTCTTTTAAACTCTTCTGCATTAAGACCCCAATAACTAACAATCGGACTTGAGGGGCTTGATGCAGACTTTTATCCAACTTTATGAGTTAAAATGGCTCGTCCGTTGTTTAATCTTAAAGACCAAATAAGTATATGCAAGTCATGCTAAACTAGTTACTATGTGACTTACTGGGTTTGTATGAGCCTTTGAGTGTTTGCTTTACTCCCCATTTATTTGCTATTTGATTGGATTGACGCCTTAGTATTTTATCTTTTTAAACTCCATATATGCCCCCCTCCTTTATCCCCTTTAGGATTAGAAGTCCAAGTACCCCCGGGACTGATAGGTCGGGACGGGTATTATCATGCAATAAGTGGACGAGACTAATCGCGTTTAAATACCTTGATGGGGTGGGAAGGGTAGAATATGGAGATGATGACGGTGCCTTAATATCATAGGCGGCCCATCATTTGAGGAATACGTGTGGGGTATTGCACCGAATGATCCATATTATATGTAAACTTAGGACCCTTTCTCTTGTTCCTTTATTTATGTTATGTTAAATCATTGTTTTCCTCAAACTATGTTTCTTTCAAATCCTCTTGTATCTTTCCTCTTTCAAAATTATCAAATTGATTATATTTCTTATGTGAAAATGCTGCTTGTCTACTCCTACTCTTCTTAAAGTCACAATTAAGCATGGCGGGGAACCACACTAGTAGATCTTGAGGGTTGCCTAATACCTTCCCCTCGAGATAATCTCAAGCCCTTACCCGAACTCTGGTTTTCTTTCAAAATTTTATTCTTTTCTCTAAAAGTGTCCTAATGCACTATAATCATTAGGTTGCGATTCTTCAAATTTCATAACCCGATCCCTCAAAAGGAAATAAGAGTTGTTTTGCCCATAATGTCGTAAACCCGATTCCGCCTTCTTTTAGGAAGGAAAAGGGGGCGTCAACAGAGGACAGTACCTTTGACCTTGCACCAAGCATTAAATTTTCCTACACCGGGAGAGATCAAGATAGTATGCAGAGAGCAGCCAGCCACAAAGGAAATGTTCACAGTAGATGACTCCCAATACCCGCAGCTTTGACATGAAAAAGCGGGGAGCCGAAAATAAAGGCGAAAGTTAAATAGCAATCACTAATGTTAGTACCGGTTAGACGAAGGGATAATAATCCAATGAGGAAGATGATTATAGATTTCCTAGATCGTTCATAGCTTGTGATGATATCGATGCCACCAAATCTATGGTCGAAGAACTGGAGCAATTTATATTATTCAAACACCTTCCAGATCAAAGGTATACTTGGTCACAAGGTTGACCCCCGAGCTCAGGAAAGAACTCATTAGTTTCCTTAAAACTAACATATCTTGTATTGGCTGGTGCCATCTTGATATGACACGGATCCCATCAAATATAATCACTCACAAGCTAAGTTTGGATCTGAAGTTCCACCTAGTTAACCAGAAGCAGAGGCCTTATTCTGAAGTCAAGCATGCCTTCAACAAAGACGAGATAACCAAACTCCTTAAAATAGGTTCCATTCGGGAATTTAAATACCCGTACTGGTTAGCTAACGTAATGGTAGTGCCTAAAAGAGGAAATACAATAAGAATGTGCGTAGATTACAAATACTTGAACAAGGCATGCCCTAAGAACTCTTTTCCTTTTCCTAACATCTATCACATGATCAATGCGGAGACCGAGCACAAGATACTAAGCTTTATCGACTCTTATTCCAGGTATAAAAAAATACGGATAGACCCGAGCTATCAAGAAAAAACTTCCTTTATCACTAAGTTCGATACCTATTATTATAATATAATGTGGTTTGGACTAAAGAACATCAGTGCCACTTGTGAACGCTTAGTAAACTGGATGTTCGAAGAACAGATAGAAAATCAATGGACGTTTATATTGACGACATGTTAGTTAAGTCCCTGTGACCAGAGGACCATTTAAAATAATTGCAGGAAAACTTTGACATATTAAAGAGATACAATATGAAGCTTAACCTCGAAAAAAGCGCATTCGGGTCTGGATTCGAAAAAATTTCTTGGGTTCATGGTGTCTAGCTGAGGGATCGATATTGATCCCGATAAAATCAAAGCTATAGAAGACATCACTATGATAGATAGTTTCAAGGTCGTTCAGAGATTAACCGGGCACATCGCCGCCCTAGGACAATTCATATCGAGGACCTCAGACAAAAGCCAATGGTTCTTCTCACTATTCAAGAAGATTAACTTTTCTTGGACTCCAGAGTGCCAAAAAGATTTGGAAAAAAATCAAATGGTACCTTTCGAGTCCACCCCTGCTCCATACTCCGAATGTGGATGAACATATGTACTTGTACTTGGTGGTATCTGAGGTGGTAGTAAGTGGAGTCGTAGCCCGAGAAGAGGAAGGTATGCAATTTTCCAGAAAGTTGAAACCATATTTTCAATGCCACCCCATATGTGTCGTAACCTCTTACTCACTAGAAACATTACGCACAAACCCGATCTCTCAGGTCGGTTACCTAAATGGGTCATAGAAATTAGTCGGTGCGAAATCGAAGATTGACCCCAAACAATCATCAAATCACAAATCTTGGAAGATTTTGTGGCCGACGGCCTTAATACTCAAAGTCGAAAAGGAATTGGTGTTAACCTCGAGAACTTCCTCAGTAATCTGGACACTCTTTACGGATGTTCTTTTGGATGCAAAAGGATCTGGAGTTGTCATCCTGTTGAAGCCACCTACGGGTAACATAGTTAGGGAGTCTATTAGAACTCTAAAATTGACTAACAATGAGACTGAGTATGAGGTCATAATTTCAGGTCTTGAATTGGCTAAAAACCTTAGGGCCGAGGTGGTCGAAGCTTAGTGTAATTCCCTTCTTGTGGTAAATCAAGTCAATGGCACGTTCGAAGTAAAAGAGGAACAAATGCGAAGGTATTTAGACAAATTGCAGGTAACGCTGCATCAATTCATGGAATGGACCCTACAATACGTGCCTCGGGATCAAAAAAGCAAGGCTGATGCTCTGGCTACCTTTTGTTCATTGGTTGACGAAGATGAATTCAGTTCTGGGACTGGCGTATAGCTCATAAAATCGGTAATAGAAGATGGCCATGTCAAAATAAACTAACCAAGTTTAACTTGGGACTGGAGGAACAAATACATAGATTATTTGAAGACTAGGAAATTTCCCTCGAATCCTAAAGAATCAATAGCTCAACGTACAAAAACGACCAGATTTAGCATGTCCGAAGGGATTCTATTTAGAAGAACATTCGATAGCCTTGCCATATGCTTAGGGTTGGGACATACTAAATATGTCTTGAGAAAGGTTCACGAAAGCACTTGCGGAAACCATTTGGGGCGAAATCATTCGATTGGAAGATAATCAAGTCCGGCTATTACTGGATCGACATGGAGAAAGATACGAAGGAATTTTTACAAAGATGTGATGGTTTTGCACCCTTTGTTTCTCGCAAAAATTGGGTTTATGACATTTTGAGGGACAACTCGTTCCTTTTGGACAAAAATCAAAATTAAAAGGGAATTAGATTATTAAAAGGAGATTCAAATTGGACAAAAATCAAAATTAAACTGGTTACAGGTTCTGCAGGTGATAGTACCTATTATTACTGATTTTAATTCCTAGGAGCATGATATCTAACCTTGATTGTGAATGAAAGCGAATCAGATTTATTTAAGAGTCCCTATAGGCATGATTTCTATGCAATACTGATTTTAGATCCTCATAGATATAATGCTTAACATTACATGTGGGTAAAAACGAAAAAGATTTCACTTCTGAACCCCTATAGGCATGATTTCTAGATCTTGCTGATTTTAACACGTTGCTAGATTATGGCCCTAAAACATGATATCTGAACGTGCAAAATTTCAGAATGAAGTCCTATATGTAGGTTATCGAGGTGTGATATTAAACATGCATAGTAAATAAATCTCTACAAGCATGATTTCTAGATGCAGTTTGAATTATGCAGAATTAAAATAGTCCTATAGGCATAGTTTCTACCCTTGACATGCATAAACACCCCCCCCCCCCTTTCACTAGCCAGCCCTAAATATTCATTACAAATTATTACAAACCATGAATAACAAATTACATCAAAATACATAAAGATACAACAAGAGGAAGCCCGATTCTTGGTTTCTCCTGAGCTATGGAATAAACTGCCTTAAAATGCCATTGCTTCAAAGCCTATCTCAAACTTTAGTTTTTCAGAGTTTCCTAAGGGCCTCAATAGGACCCCGGGAAGTGCTCACACCCAAGTTTTATAACCAAAATAGGGACCAGTGCAGTGTAGAAGTGTCAGCCTTCATGTGTCCAAGTTCAGAGGGAGCTCATGGGTCCCAAGGCAAGGCTCACATAAGGGGACAGAACGTAAGTATAAGAAGATAGTACAAGTGAAGAAACAAAGTTCTAAGAGCTGAGGAAATAAAGGAGATGGGTAAAGGGTGGTAGGGAAATAGTTACAGAGTTGATAACTTCATAAAAAAAGGGTTCCGGGTTTGGGAATTCATTGCAGAGAGCCTGTTTACTTAGGCAAGGGTCAGGTTTGGGCATGCACAGCAATAGAAGATGTTGGTATGCCTATAATCCCACCAAAACACACAACACTAGAGAAAACATAGAGGTTATTATCCCGGGGGGATGAAGTTTGAGTTATGGACAGCAATGTTCAATATTGCCATGCCCCATACCAAACATAGATACCAGAACACATTGGGGATGGGGATTTAATGTTCACAAAACATTAATTCAGAACATAAAAGGAAGAATACAACATGCTTAATGATGGAATTGAGTTAAATACAAACAAGAGGCAAACAAGAATGATAGAAACAGTAAGGAAACATGTTGTTGTTGATGCTGAAAATTAGTTAGAAACATACCATACAAAGAAGCAAAATGCAGTAAAGAAAGGTAGCAGGACTTCAAAATATAGCTTTGGCTTTTAGCCAGCTAAACAGGCCACGGTACAAGTAGTAAAGTAAGAGTGTGTTGAGTGTAAGTGTGAGTTCAGATCTAAGAGTGTTTGTGTGTTTGTGCTAAACAGAGAGTATATGTGTATATATATATATATAGTAGTTCGAAACTATGTGAAAGTAAACCAAGAATCACAATTGTATAGTAATTATAGAACTCTGAATCAATTAAAGCAAAAAAATCAGTACAAGTACTCACTCAATTTAAGGGAATCAGTTCAAACGGTGAGAACACGTAATAAATAAGGAAAGAAATCAATGTGTATACAAGTAAATAATTCAAACATATTAGGCATAGAGTAACAATTAGGAATAGGTTTCTAATTAAGGAGATAGTCGGTAAGAATCAAGTACCAATGTAAGCAAGGTAAGAGAAATAATCAAATTGAGTATAAAATTAGGGATCGAAGGTTCAAAGGAAAGTGTTCAAATTAGACCAAGAAACAGGGAAATCAGTAAGGCGAAATAAGGAAAGATCAATTACTTAACATATGAGTGCAATCAGAATTTCACTAGGAATGGTTTGAAATAAGTCCAAAATTGAAGGTCATATAAGAGGGGAATTCAACATATAAATAGAGTGCATAAAATTAGGCGTGGGAGGCCAAACTATGACAAAGAGAAGCAGCATGCAATAACAATTACATAGCTAGTAGACAGTGAACTATCGAAACATGGTAGTCGCCTAGGTCAACTTTATTAACTTAGCAATAGAGAGAAGCGGGTATCAGAAGCATGCAAAGGGTCAAGTAAAAGGCCCTTCTGAAAAAGTATAGTCGAGTTTCAATGATAGGAAGAAGTCAAAATCACATAAAGAAATAGATGCTGAAACAAAAGGATTTCAAATCCAGTCGAGCAACTTCAACAGATGAATTGTACAAGCACCTTCAGAAGCTCGAATAGTCCCCAAAGAAATTAGGGTTTTTGAAACCAATCAAATTCAAAGATGACGAACAAGTAAATCACATAACAAATAGACTCGGAAACTTGAATGAACCCACTCTTAGGGTTTTCAACAACAATCAATTCTAGAGATTAAAAACAAATAAATCGAACATAAATCGAACATATATTAACAAAGATAGATTTATAAACCCCAAAAGAAATTAAGTCATTTAACATGAAAACTCCAGTAGAAGAACGACATAAGGAAACATAGCGGAACATGTCAAAAAGATCACAGAAAGCTTCGAAATAACTTAACAAAAACCCTAATAAAAAAAGATAAGGGATTTTGAAGGTAGAGTTTTAAAAAGAAACTTTGAGAAAAACGTTTAGAAGTTTAGAGAAAACACAGATCTAAAATAGATCTAGAAGAAATCGGAAGAACCTTGAAGGATAGGCTTTCAAAAGAACCACAAGTGGTGAGAAAGGCTTTGAAAATCATTGATCTAACCAAGAGACTCAGAAGTCAAACTCGTATAGCCATGGCTGGCCGGAGAGAGGTCAGAGGCAACCGGAAAAACAGCTGTAAACTGAAGTCGACCAAGGTCTGGACCATGATTTTTTCAAGATCTAGCCTTGAAACCACAATAATCGGTCACGTAGGAGCAATGAGAGGTGGATACAGGCCTCCGATGACCTTGGAAGCCATTGATTAAGGAAAATTTAGGGTTGTAGTTGATGGCAACGGCTAAGGTTTGAGAGGGTCTGAGAGAGAAATGAGAGAGAATGGGATTCATAGGCAGTGGGGTGTTGAATAATGAAAGGGTTTGGGGGGTCTTTTGGGTTTAATTAGGAAATGAGGGACGGGAGCCTTGATCAAAATGATCAACGGTTGAGATCAAAAAGGTTAGGTGGGTATGCAGATATGGGTTTGTTTAATTGGGTTAGGGGTCGGGTATGGACGGATTTGGTTCGGGGTAATTGGTTTTGGATTGGGTTCAATTGGGAATTCAAATCAGGCTAAAATTAAAATAAAATGGGGCTAACATTTAAATAGTCACTTTTTCCTTATTTATTTTATAAAAATAGCAAATTAATTTCTGGGAACAAAGTGAAGGTACTAAAATGCTTTGTAGTATATAATTATCAATTTAAAATATTGGACTTGATTTTTATAAATGTAAACGTAATTTAAATCTAAAAGAGGCTAATATTGTAATTGTATGCAATTTAGCTTTAATACTAAGTAGATTTGTAAAAATATGCAAATACTATACTAGCTATATTTTGCATAAATATGAGAATTCAATAAATGAATCCCCAAAAATAATTATTTTGGGAATAATTATTGGATTCTTCTGGATAATAGGGAAATAAATTAATTTAAAAATCTTCAAAAATTTAAGAAAAAATAATTAAATATTTGGACATACTTATATATGCATGGATGTGCTATTTTGAAAGTAATATGTTTATTAAAAATATATATAGGGAAAAATTAGGTATCAACATATGGTTGTCAGAGAGACGCACCGATGATCCATCAACCCGGAGAGCAACTACATTCGGTCTTGTCCCCGTGGCCGTTCATGAAGTGGGAATGGACATCATCAGTCGCTTGTAATAGGCACCTGGTAAGGCCCAATTCATACTATTTATGACCGACTATTTTTCTAAATGGGTAGAAGCTCAAACGTTTCAGAAAGCCTGGGAAAAAGAAGTCATTGACTTCATTTAGGACCACATAATATGCTAGTTCGGACATGGCCGAGATCATGTGTGATAATGTGAAGCAATTCATCAGTTGCAGGGTAAACATGTTTTTCGAAGACAATAAGATTAAAAACATATATGACACATGATATACCCTAGTGGGAACAAATAAGCGGAATCGACAAACAAGACAATAATTCAAAACCTAAAAAAGAGGTGCTAATGCACATAAAATGGAAAGAAATATTGCCCAAAGTCCTGTGGACATACCATGCAACTTCAAAGTCTGGTGTCGGGTCCACCCCGCTTTCATTGGTCAACGGTTCTGAAGCATTAATTCAAGTCATAGAGGGAGAATCGAGACTTAGGCTCTAATATGAGACCGCGGATCGAACGGTGAGGCCATGAGCACGTGCTTAAAGCTATTGGATGAAAGGCATGAGGTCACCCTAGTCAGGTTGGTCGTCCTGAAACAGCGGATGAAAAGATATTATAACCGAAGAGCCAACCTCCGACACTTCAAGATCAGGGACTTGGTGTTAAGGAAAATAACATTGCACACTCAAAACCTGAACGAGGGAAAGTTGGGGCCGCATTTGGAAGGACCATATCGATTCGTTCAAATTACAGGCAAAGGCTCGTTCAAACTCGAAGCAGGAAATGATGCGCAGCTACCAAACAAATGGAATGTGATGAACTTAAAGTGGTACTACTGCTAAGCATGGTTGTCCAACGGGACGGGCCATCCCGTCCCACTTCAATTTAAACGGGATAGTCCAATGTTAAATGGGATACGGGATGAGACGGGACGACCATTTTATCCCGTTTGTCCCGTTTCGACCCGTCCCATCCCGCGTCCCGCATGGATTTTTTTTTTGAAATCTAGATGTTAGGTAACGACTTAAATTGCAAAAATATCCATTGCCAATGGCCAAAATGACCTCCTCCACCACCACCACCCCCCACCCCCCACAAACACCCCCTCCCCCAAATTTTTAATATAACTCATAAGTTTATTAAATTATATTTTGGCTCTATTTTCTACTATAAATACAGCCCATCCTAAGACCACAGTTAGAAATGATGTTTTTAAATTTCAAACCGAATATCTTCAGTATATTTGTTATATATTTTTTTCACTTAGATCGTAAAATGTCTATCACATCTGATATAGTTCGTAGTCCTAATGGTTGTGATTATTTACCTGTTAGATGTCATTGGGTTGATCATCACTGGAACATGCAAAAACGTAATATTGGTTAAAAATTTGTTGATTCAAAACACATTGGAGCATATATTGCAACTACAGTTCTACAAATACTTGATTTTATGGACTCATTGATAAAGTTTTAACTATCACCTTCTATAATGCTTCTGCTAACACAACCGCAGCAGTTAGCTTAAAAACTAGACTTTGTCCAATTAATCGAGCAATTTTTCATATTAGATGTACATGCCATATTTTTAACTTGGTTGTAAAAGATGGTCTTAATTTACTTTCTAATGCATGTTGTAAAATACAGCATGCTTGGGCCTATATTTTTCGTGTTAATAAAGGTGGTAGAATTCGTGAATTTGCTCAATAATGTGCTAACCTTCCTTTTAGAAAAGTTCCAAAATATGTTTGAGCTATGTGGAGTTCTACTTATGAAATGCTTAAAGTTACTTATGATTATCGGGTGCCTATCCAAAAGGTATTTAAGATGTGTAATGGTATCCTCGCTGATCAAATTATTGATTCTGATTGGGATGAAATCAAAGAGCTTACTAAATTTTTAGCAATTTTATTATACTACAAAAAGTTATTTTCTGGTATATATTATCCTACTGTTACATAAATATTATGGCATATTTGTGGAATTTTTGTCATATTTAGTAAGTATAAAACAAGTCCATCTTATGCACTGGCCATTAATGAAATAATTTTAAATTTTAAAAAGTATTTTTCCCTATTCCCGAAGTTTGTTTAATTTCTACTCTACTTAACTCATCTTTAAAACTAAGATGTGCAAATGGACTTATTCGTAAAATTTATGAGAATTTAGCAATTCAAAAAAAATGAATAACCATCTCTTGAAGACTACCATGCTAGCATATATTCTTATGCTAGATCAATATTTGATAAATATAAATCTATAAAAATAACTGGTTGTGAAACTGCTCCATCTACTTCTAAGTCTAAAGCAAAATTTTTATGGGAAGTTATGGATGATATAATAGGTTTTGATTCCTCTCTTAATGTGAACTTCATTCTTACCTTAATCAATGATTGGAAAGTATTAAAGACGAAGAAGGCAACGAACAACTTTTGTCATGGTGGAGCGAGCATGGCAAGGCTTTTCCAATACTTTCAATAATGTCCCGATATATTCTGGCTATTCAAGCATCATCAGTAGCATCGGAGAGTGATTTTAGAGTGGCAAGATTTCAAATTGGAGATCATAGATATGCATTAGCGGAGGACAGTCTAGAGAATTTCGTATTATTTAGAGATTGGAATAATTAAGAAAGAAGAAATCTTGATTTTGAAAACTTAACCACTAGGGAAGTAGAAGAATATAATGAGATACTTAGCACTGAGAGTGATGACAGCATGGAGCTCATGTAACATCAATCAACATTGCCAATTCCAGCACAATGTCCGAGAGATATTATTAATAAGTTACAAAGAAGCTATATAGGAGATTATATATATTAGTATGATAATTTGTAATTGGCAACTAAGAAGCCTAGTTCAAACATAACCCTTCCTAAAAGGTAGCTGCGTAGAAAAGGAGCTCTTCAAAAGAATTATATTTGTATTTGAGATTTGAAATTTCTATTAATAAAATAAAAGGCTCTAAGCGTTGAATTTTTTTTATGAATTTTCTTAGTTACCTAATACTTTGAAGTTATATTAAATAAATTATAACTCTATTATAAATTTATAATTACTTGAATATTTCATTACAAGTCTTTTGTTCTAATATTTTATAATTCTTTACTTAAGTTTTTAATTTTTATTTCAACATTTAAGTTTATTAAATAAGTCAAACAAACTAGCCGTTGCAAACTTTAAAAACTTAGTCATTTTAAACAAATAAACTTTTCAAAAAAAACAGTACTTAAGGCCCACGAACTCGTCTCGTCCCATCCCGTATGTTAGCAGGACGGGATGGGCTGACCATTTCGTCCCGTTTGTCCAGTCCCGTTTCGTGCTATCCCGCCACCGTCCTACTTAGATATCATCCCCTCCTATTAATTTTGTCTTGTCTCATCACGTTGGACAGCCATACTGCTAAGTTATGATCTCATTTACTCCTTTATAATATTATGGATCGGATTAACACTTGCACAACGTCCAAGGGAGAATGTCACGACTAGGTCTAAAAGCATGCATTGCACTTTTTTTCTCTTAAATAGGTTTTGTTCCAAATGGGATTTTCGGCTTTTTTACGAGGAAGAGTAACCGAAATAGGAAGAGTAGTGAAGTCCTGCGAATGTCAAGCAGCTACCTCAACAACTCTGAAAATATCTGGAGACTACGAGTGTCAGCTAAGCCTCCGGTGTACCTGAATCTGCACACAAGGTGCAGGGAGTAGGGGTGAGTACTACCGACTCAGTGAGTAATAAGCATATATAATGTCTGAAAGTAAGAAATCCACGAAATGCCACAAAGCAAAACTAAAACAAACAGTCTTATACCTTATCTACGAACTAACAGCAAAGCAATATCAAATATAATAGTCAAGATCAGATAAAGATGCAATGCAATGCGCATGAATACGCTACGGCGTGCATCCCGACCCGTTTAACGTCGACGGTGCTCACTGGGGGTGTGTACAGACTCCGGGGGGGCTCCTTCATCCCAAGGGCAATATCAGCCAGCTATTGGCATAAAACAGGCTCTCAACCTCAATATCAATGTATATAATAGCTACGATGTGTAGCCCGACCCATGCTCAGTCCACAGTATGCATATGAGTCACATAACAGATTCAATTTATTTTCCAGATTCCAATTCATAGGAGGAATATAATTTAATTATTTAATTTCAGGAAAAGTGAGTTAGCAATTCATTACAGTGATTAAAAACAGGACTAAGATCAGTGATTATACAAATCATGCTATCACAAATGATATTTATCCTAGACGGATGCTACACATCGGCACAAGGCCCCAAACATGGCGATAAGCCCAGATATATTCACTCCAGGGTGTGTATCGGCCGCCAGTAATTATATTTAGCTCTCTGGATGGACCTATTCCCAATGCCCAATCATATACGATCACGTACCTGCCATGGGGTGCGAGTCACGCCCAAACATAGCGTCACGATGTGATAAACCGGGGTTTCAAACCCTCAGGAAATCATCTATACAAACTACTCACCCCTAACCAGCCGTAGACTGGTCCACAATGCCTTCCTATTGTATCGACCTCCTCGCACGTCGAATCTAGACAAAACCAAAACGAATACGTCATTATTGGCTAAATGAACATAACCCAAATGAAATTATTCCAAAAACGTCAAAAATCATGAAGTTGGTAAAACCGGAGCCCTGGGCCCACTTCTTGAAAAATTCCAAAAATCACATCATCGGATTCCTCATCTCGCAACTAGTCCGTACATATAAGGTTCACCAAAGACGGAGTTCGAATGGCCTTTCAACTCCCCAAAATTCATTTCAAAAACTAAGCCCTAGTTCTTCACAATTTCAACATATTTTCATGGATTTGAGTGTTGATTCTTCAATAAAATGATGTTTCTAAGTAAAGAAACTTACCTCCAATCAATGCTCATCTAAAGCCCTCTTCAAATCAGTCAAAAAGCTCTCTTGGCGAAGTAAAAATGGTGGAATTAATAAATGGGTCGCGGATGAAATAACATATAGAAACCCTTTTGTCGCCCATATTTAACCTTACACGAACGCGGTCCAAGCTATGCGTTCGCGATGAATAAATTCCACTAAACCTCCATTTACCCTTCACGAAATTGGCAACACCATCGTGATCGCGATGCTCTGAGTCCTCCCACTATGCAAACGCGAACCCCTCACCGCGAACGCATTGAACAAAACCAGGCAGGGCCCCAGGCCCTTCTACACGAACGCGTTACCTCCCACGCGAACGTGATGCTTCAACTGCTATCACTACGCGAACGTGAACGCGATGCTCCAGGTCATCCACTCTATGCGAACGCGAGCCTTTCTTCACGATCGCGAAGGCCAAAATAGGCCTGCACTGCTGCTGCACTTTTCTGCTGCAAAGTTCCAAGTTTAAACTCTCTATTACAATCCAAAACCACCTCGAGGCCCTCGAGAAATCAACTAAAAACAAAGATATGTTCTATTACTTCATTCAAACTTTCTAGCGGCATAAAAACACTATCCAAAACATCAAAATCATCAAATTATCACAGATTCAAGCCTAAGTTAAACTAAAACTTCCGAAACTTGCATTTGATCCGAAACCTGACCTAAACACCTCTGAATGATCTGAAAACTTGCACGCACGTCCAAAATCACCTAGCGAAGCTACTACAACTATCAGAATTTCATTCCGACACTCGGATTAAAATCTCACCTATCAACCGGACTTCGCCAAAATTCTAACTTAGCCAATTCAAGCCTAATTCTACACCGGGCCTCCAAATTCCATTCCAATTGTGCTTCTAAGTCAAAAATAACCACCCGAAACTAGTCGAATCATCAGAAATCCATTCCGAACCTCTAACTCATAAGTCAACATTCGGTTGACTTTTCCAAACTAACCTTCTCATAAAGAGATTAATTGTCTCATTTCTACCCAAACTCCATCCGAATTACTTCAAACTCTCCAAACACATATAATGGAACATATGGAAACATAAAATGGGGAAAACGGGGTGGAGATATTTGAGACAACGGGTCGGGTCACTACATCCTCCCCAACTTAAATAAACGCTCATCCTCGAGCATGCCCAGAGTTGTACTAGGAGCCAACCAATATCCGAATGACCTTACTAAACATATACCCAGGGTGATAACACGTCACCCTAACTCACCTATTCCCGATAATGCAACACCGCTAAAACTTCACATGCCATCTAGACCATAACTCTAGAGTCACATTGCACCTCTAAAACCATACACAAGATCAGAACCTCACATTTATACTCTGAATAAGCCTGAACCGGCTGTAATACCCCTTATTAGCTGGAGTCTTATTCCAACACTGCTATAATCTATCAATGATAAAGAACACAGAGTAGACAATAACCAATTCTCATATCAACCATTCACGAAGACATTTCTTCCCGTTTGACTAATACCACAACAGATCTCTGAGCCGAAACTCGATATTAACCTTCCAACAAGCTGAAACAAAATTCGTTTGTATTCATTAATGACCCCAAAGGTCACTTCTGACCAGAAACACCACTGGTGACATGACACATTAATACGGCCTAAGCCACAACTTACATAACACACACACCAATAAGAGACAGTCGGAACATACTCAAGTCATGAAAATGACTCAAACGAAAAAAATGTACCTTAAGCTCATCAATACCATTACAATACAAGGCTGGGACCACATCCCACATCATACAAATAGAATACATGAATCTTCCCCGAAGGGTCTAATCTCCACCTAACCTAGGTATAATGTGCGATCTCATCCAAACACTATTTTACATGAAGCACCTCAAGTGGCTATACTCGAACTTGAAAACCACGCACATATTGATATCTGAAACCAAGCAATCCATCACACACACGGTGAAGCAAGCAATATACCATAAAATCCTAAAAGAACCCAACTGTTGCGCTATTCGCCGAGAAACTCCTAATATGGAATTTCCTCAGAAACAAAGAAACAAGGCATACAAAGAAACACACAAAAACTATCCTCAACATCACATTGTTGCGGCACGCAACCCGATCCGGATAACATACCCTGTGGCAGTGTGCCACCCGATTCATTCAAATATCTCACACAGGGAGATGCACATCTAGCCGAATTTTCCCATAGTCACAAAATACTGAGTATCGGTCGTAACCACAGTGAGTGCATAATCATATCTACTTATGGTGGTGTAAGCTACAAAGCTCCACTCCCACTATGAATCTCGATAGCATCGCAATTTAGGTGCCACTGCCCGAAAATCATTACGCCTTACAGCACAGAATAACAACTCATAGATCTTCCCAGATCACTAGCAGATCCAATAACGGTCAAATCAACCCATCCTTTATTAATACAATTCAGGACTAACCAAGCCAACTCAAGTTAAACACGTATTCAATCAGCTTACCAGCAAACTCATTACCAAGAAGTCTGAGCTGCATCTTCCACTACTATAAGTCATGCCAGATCCGTACGATTTGGTGGCCCGACACCGAATAAATATTGAAATTCACAATCTTTCCCGGAGACATGCCCGGCCATAAGGAACGCATCCAAAAAGGTCCCTCAATATCGAAACTGAATTAATGGTAAAAACATCTGCACTGACATTTTCCACGAAGTCCCAAACAAGACAAGCAATCCTTCTCAGCCATTCGCTGGTCTTTGGGATCCAACCCACTCTCGCTATAACATCACCCGATGCACCATGCCACGCAACCTGTGGCATCCTCCGGCATAGCCTATAACACAATAGTCTAGATTAACCCAACATTGAGGCAACCACTCTATACCCAATCTCATATCCAAAATTTATCATATCAACAAATAAAGATCCACTCTAGCCTCCAAATCCTACTTGCCACTAAATGGTGTTGAATACACACGATCCACAACCACGACATATGTGATGGAGAACTCCGAGTCTCCAACTCCATATAACACACAAATCACTATACTTGGTACCACATTCCGCTGTATGAATACATATTACACATCAAGTACCCATTCATTCCATGAAAGATATTCTAAAATTTCCCAGTACCATCAAAAAACTCAAATGTCAACAGATGGACCAACAGGAAACTAATGAAATCCCATAAAGCGTTATCAGTTGACATCACCTTCCCCTCTTACTGACTGCATACTCCCGTCAAATTACTACAATAGTAATATCATTTTTCCTTAATCATCAGAGGGTCGATTCTTACATCACATGCAGCTGCCCGTGCTGCATAAGAATTTAATGACTTCCCATTTAGAACCGAACCGTACACTACATACACAATCCCAATCCTCCACAACAGATCGCACATACCATACAATACTAGGATAACCTAAGCACTCCATCTCTTTTTTTTTCCTAACCTCAAGCTAAACTGCCAGGACGAAATCCTTTTATCCACACCAGTCTAAGCAAGCTGTACGAACTTAAAAGCTCTACCGCCCGATACCCGTAAGGGCTCATTACCTCGAACACATACAAAGAATCGATCATATCTTTACCACACCGATTCGGTCCGCTAACAAGCTACTTCATTTGTCTAGATTTCCTTCTGATTCATTTTCAACTTGGTATACTCTCTTGTTGTAGCACCACAATGCCTCAACCCAGGCTTACCACACGAGACTCTAATGTAAGACCATACTGTCTAAGACCAATAGGCCACTAAATACTCTCTCAAACGTTCCCAAAAATACCACCTTCTAGAATACCCTACTTTGAAGGACTTCCGGTGAATTTAAGTCTGCTACCTTCGCTTCCCGGATACTGATACATAGAATCCCATAATTAACGTAAATACCATAAGTATTGGCTTGTTCTAATGAAAACACTGACTTGATCACATACTCGACCTTAAAACTCCTGAGTGCTACATATAGAATCTTGAACACATCAAAACCATTCTCGAGAGTCATCCACTCTTATACCCACTGCAGATTACTTGACTTATCGAATCGAACCACTCATGCCTTATCAGCACTCTGACATCGCAGGACATGACCTCATTCTGATACAACCAAACAACTTCCTTCTCTTTGCACTAAGCATTTCCTATCTAAAACTCAAGACATCCTATTATTTCCTCACATCTACGAAGCACCATATAACCTTTGTCAAAATTTTGCTTCACTCATGCCATCCTCGGCTCAATTTCTGCAGCCATAACTGATTCACCCGCATGCATCTAATCGGAACTAACATAGTACATGATTGTACAATCAGCTAATCAACAGCAACCTCCCCAACTTAGTTCTAAGCCATATATACTACAACACATGTACTCATTTGTTGTCGTAATATCACGGTGATATTAAACTCACTCTTTCATAAGCTTGTGAAACACGAATCATCAAAAAATTTAGCCCTTCTGCAATTCTTGCATTCATTCACACCACGGTTAAGCGCACTCTTTAGGTGACAAGATTTTTACTAAGTCCCAGATTTTCCAAAAATTTTGGCAGAGTTTCCTTTGTAATTGGGCCTATCCGCCTGCCAGAGAATCACCCAAAACCATCCCAGCAACACTTCCACAACTTGACAAAGCATCACAATGTATATCAACAACATTAATCTCAATACTACATGTATTATATTATCAAAAATTGATACATGGACATGTGTTTCCCTATTCGAATCATAACTCATAAGGATCATACCACTTAAGGACACTCTGCAGGAGATATCCCACCTGTTTTGCCGCAATATAACATATCTGTATACCTTCTACCGTCATACACATTACACAGCAACTTAGTCTTCCTGAGTCTGAACTTATATTGTATCGTGCAATTTACTTCACTCCCACTAGGAGACTCAAAAAGATTCTTCACGTGCCTATATTCAGGCTACTCATCGGACCACCATACGAAACGGATCAATTAACAGTTAAGACATTATCTAGTAGAATTCTTCGTCACTACCAAGTCATATAACTGTATCTCGCAGTACTAGCATACTCATCATATGAATACCAAGCTGCCATTCCGGCTAGTAGCGACAATACTGAAGATATACGTTCAAAACACTTGCTCATACGATCAGCACCTCAGTGCTCAAGCCCTAGGCAATATCTGGCCTCAAGTCCTCCAGACTAGTCCAACATCAACCTCATGGAGATTACATCTCCCCTCGATCGGGGAATCGCAAGCCATTGAAGCACATATAATACCGAGCGCTCATACGTGCATACAGGCGTGAGGAAGGAATTTCAAGAGTTACTCTTTCAAGCTAAATCAAGAACACCTGATAAGATTTCAAGAAAGTGGAGCGTTCCCTAAAGGTTCTGTAGCCTCCCGATGATAGATATGGACGTCTATGTACCGATCCGCGAGACTCTACTAAACCGTCTCATGACTCGTGAGGCCTAGTAACCTAGGCTCTGATACCAACTTGTCACGACCCAAAACCGGTCGCGATGGCGCCCAACCCTAAAGCTAGGCAAGCCTGACCATCACTTGCTCTCCATTCGGCAATAAATCTCAAACCGATAATTTAAGGAAAAATATAATAAATTTAGAATAATAATCCAATAATATTAATAGAATATTACTAAATCTGAATAATCACTCACAAAAGATCTAGGGTCACGAGTCTAGAGCCTCTAAACCAACTGGATAAAAAATATCTGAACTAAAATACACAAGTCTGGCGAATGTATAAATATATGTAACTGAAATAGGAAGAGCAGTCAGGTCTTGCGAATGTCAAGCAGCTATCTCAACAACTCTAAAAATATCTGGAGACTATGAGTGTCAACTAAGCCTCCGGTGTACCTGGATCTGCACACAAGGTGCAGGGAGGAGGGGTGAGTACTACCGACTCAGTAAGTAATAAGCATATATAATGTCTGAGAGTAAGAAATCCACGAAATGCCACAAAGCAAAGCTAAATCTAATAGTCATATACGTTAGTTACGAACTAACAGCAAAGCAATATCAAATGTAACAGTCAAGTATCGGATAAAGATGCAATGCAATGCATATGAATATGCTTCGGCATGCAGCCCGACCCGTTTAACGTCGACGGCGCTCACTGGGGGTGTGTACAGACTCCGGAGGGGCTCCTTCACTCCCAAGCGCAATATCATCCAGGTATTGGCATAAAACATGCTCTCGGCCTCAATATCAATGTACATAATCGCTACGGCGTGTAGCCCGACCCATGCTCAGTCTACAATGCATATGAGTCACATAACATATTCAATTTATTTTCCAGATTCCAATTCTTAGGAAGAATACAATTTAATTATTTAATTTTAGGAAAAGTGACTTAGCAATTCATTGCAGTGATTAAACACAGGATTGAGATCAGTGATTACACAAATCATGCTATCACAAATGATATTTATCCTAGACGGATGCTACAGATCGGTACAAGACCCCAAACATGGCAATAAGCCCAGATATATTCTCTACAGAGTGTGTATCGGCCGCCAATAATTATATTTAGCTCTCGGGATGGACCAAGTCCCAATCCCCAATCATCTACAATCTCGCACCTGCCATGGGGTGCGAGTCACGCCCTAACATAGCGTCACAATGTGATATATCGGGGTTTCAAACCCTTAGGCCATCATCTATATAAACTACTCACCTCTAACCAGTCGTAGACTGGTCAGCATTGCCTTTTCCTCTTGTATCGACCTCCTCGCGCGTCGAATCTAGTCAAAACCACAATGAATACGTCATTATAGGCTAAATAAACATAACCCAATGGAAATTATTTGAAAAACATCAAAAATCACGAAGTTGGTAAAACCTGAGCCCCGGGCCCACTTCTTGAAAAATTCCAAAAATCACATTATCATTCCTCGTCTCGCCAGGAGTCCGTACATATAAGGTTCACCAAAGATGGATTTCGAATGGCCTTTCAACTCCCCAAAATTCATTTTCAAAATTAAGCCCTAGCTCTTCACAATTTCACATATTTTCATGAATTTGAGTGTTGATTCTTCAATAAAGTGATGTTTCTAAGTCAAGAAACTTAACTCCAATCAATGCTCGTCGAAAAGCCACTTCAAATCGGTCAAAAAGCTCTCTTGGCGGAGTAAAAATGGTGGAATTAATAAATGGGTCGCGGATGAAATAATATATAAAAACCCTTCTGTCGCCCAGATTTAACATTACGCGAATGCGGTCCAAGCCACGCGTCGATGAACAGATTCCGCTAAACCACCATTTACCCTTCGCGAATGCGGCAACACCATCGCGATCGCGATGCTCTGATCCTCCCACTACGCGAACGCGACCCCCTCACCACGAACGCATTGAACAAAACCAGGCAGGGCCCCAGGCCCTTCTACGCGAACGCGTTAATGCTTCAACTGCTATCACGATGCGAATGCAATGCTCCAGGCCATCCACTCTATGCAAACACAAGCCTTTCTTCGCGATCGCGAAGGCCAAAACAGGCATGCACTGCTGCTGCACCTTTCTGCTGCAAATTTCCAAATTTAAACTCTCCGTTAGCCATCTGAAACCACCCCGTGGCCCTCGGGACCTCAACCAAAAATACATATATGTTCTATTACTTCATTCAAACTTGCTCGCAGCATAAAAAAGACTATCCAAACCATCAAAATCATCAAATTACCACGGATTCAAGCCTAAGTTAAACTAAAACTTCCGAAACTTGCATTTGATCCAAAACCCGACCTAAATACCTCCGAATAATCTGAAAATTTTAACGCACATCCAAAATCACCTAACGAAGCTACTACAACTGTCGGAATTCCATTCTGACCCTCGGATCAAAATCTCACCTATCAACCGGACTTCGCCAAAATTCTAACTTAGCAAATTCTAGCTTAATTCTACACCGGACCTCCAAATTAAATTCCGATTATGCTCCTTAATCATATAACACTAACCGAAACTAGTCGAATCGTCGGAAATCCATTCCGAGCCCTCTAACTCATAAGTGAATATTCGATTGACTTTTTCAAACTAACATTCTCATAAAGAGACTAATTGTCTCATTTCTACCCAAACTCCTCCGAATTACTTCAAACTCTCCAAACACATATAACATAAAACGGGGAAAACGGGGCGGAGATACCTGAGACGACGGGTCGGGTCGTTACAAAAAAATTATTCAAAGTTCTTATTTTTGCTCATAGTTCTTCATAAGTATTTGGATCCAAAGTGAAGGCAGGCTAATTGTTAAGATCATGACTCAATACTAATACTGGTTTGACTGTTTAATTTGCTTATCTAACGCTATTAATTACTTATATTACATTAATCCTCATATTCTTAAAACTGCGTATATATTCAATTGTTATTCATTTTTAAGGGTGAACAAAAATAAATAAGTAACAAAGGTGTATATAAAATATGTATGTAATGTATACATTGAGTGCAAACACCATATGTGAAAAACTTGTCCAGAAAAAAACGATTAGCATTTAGCTGTTCTTTTCATACGAAAAAGAATTGAACAAAAATATCCCAACCTAAAACGGGACAATGCCGGCAATCAATGATGGAGTTCTAGGCTTTCAGAATTATGGCCCCATGTATTATGGTGGAGTTCAAAAATCAAATAGATGTAAAATTCCAGCATTGTATGCTGAAGTTCAGAACATTTAAAGGTGAAACTCCAATATTGTATTCAAAAGTTTAGAATTTATAAAGGTGAAACTCAAATTCAGAACTATTTGGTAACCCTTTAGAATTTTAAAAAGACCCTTCTCTGTTAATCGGTTTTTCGGCGAGTAACTTTCATGGATGATCGTCCAACTTTGAACTTACAATTCAAAAGTCACTATTCGTTCTTTGGTTACATTAAAATCATTTTACTTTGCTCTACTATCACTTGAAAAAACTTTGATCAATTTTGTAAAATAATCCACTTGAAATGTGACATAAAATGACAAAAGTGATTCTTAACTTAGAAAGTAAATTCAAATGGATCCTTAAATAGTAACTTTTGTGTAATAAATGCAAAGATAAATGACCAATAATGAAATATTCCTCTTCTTTCTTTGCCTTTTCTCTTGAATGAATACTATAATGGTTTTGCTAGTTATATACTTAAACTATCTAGTATTTCCAAAATCCCTCTTAACTATATCCTACTGTATATTAAAAACTCTCTCATCATTTTTTTAATGAAATATATAAGGTAACTCGCCAAAAGGCGCGTGGAAGATAAATTTATACATAAAAAAAGTCCCACTTGGTGATTTCTAATGGATAATTACAGTTACCCTCTTTAAAAAAATTAATTTTTGTATTTTTCCCTCTATTTCTTTGTTTTCTAGCCGCCTTCTTGTTTTTTATCTTTCTTCTTCTTTTATTCTTATGTGTTTCATCTGAATTTGTTTTCCTTCTCTTGTTTCTTATACAATTATCTTTCTTTTTTATTTAGGTCTTCTTCTTTCAATCAAACCCTAAATTTTTTTAATTCTAAATTTCGTATTAAAATAAAATCTTCAGTGGAAACGAAGGTTAACTGAAAAAATTCAATGTTTAATTAAAGTTTAATGGTAGAAATCACGATTGAGACAAGGTGTAGCCATTATCTGAGGAGATAGAAGAGATTTTTTTTAATAAAAGACCATGTATTTATCTCGGTATTCTCTTTCTTTGACTTTTTAACCCCCCAAACAATTATTCTTTTTTTTATTATTAGTTAAAATTCTTAATTAAATTGATTTATCATATTAGGTTGAGTAAGTAGAATGGTGTATTATACTCACCACTAGATATCAACGAGGATTTTTTAATATATAGGTATATATAATTAAGGGATTTCGGGGACACCGAATAATTTAATTAACTGAGAAAAAACGTGATAGTTTAAGGGGGTTTAAGGTATTCACTCTTTTTCTCTTTTGTATAAGCACAAAGCCTGCTCGTACTTGCGTCTCCATGTGGATTAATCGTTACAAGGCCTGGCATGGTCCATGTTGATTATATTATCAACGCTAGAGAAGGAGTCACTATGATGTCTGGTATTTATAAAAAGAATAATTCGATACACTAAGTTATCACTATATACGAGGTCCGGAGAATATTCCTTCCAAGATGAAACAACCAGTACCAATTGTTGGAATTGTATTTTGTGTTGTTGGAGGCAAACACGTATTAGATCAATGCATTTGAAAACATGTCTAAACTCTAATAACGGGTCCAAAATGTAGCTAACTCAGCTTGTTTTTTCATTTGCGTCGCACTATGCCCATTAAAGAGAAAATATTTCCTACCAACATTTTTGGGATTTTTACGCCCTAAAATGATAGCCGACAAAATGATAGGAAATTGTATTGTATATTTTTTGTATATTTGATTAGCTACTGTAATTTTGTTTTATCGGCCAACTACGTGTGTGAAAAGCCCAAGATTTCTCAAAGCTCTAAGATTTAGAGTCCGAAACTTAATTAATAATTTTTTAGACACAAAGTATAATTTTTAACGTTAAAAAAAATTACAAAAATAAGTAATTCGCAGTATTTTATTGCGAATTACTTTAACAGAAATTTATCCGTTAAAGTAATTTGTAATAAAATATAGCGAATTATTTAAAAAAATTAATAATTCGCAGCAAAATACTGCGAGTTACAAAAAAAGTTAAACAAAATAAAAATAAAATTATAGATCGTCAAATTCGAAAATTTATAGATCGTCAAATTTATTATGAATATTGAATATGTTCCCAATAAAGATGTGAAAGAGTGTGTCATTAGGAACTAAACCATTTTTCACACAAAGACATTTATCTCCATGCATGAGATTACCTCCTTCCTTTCTCATTTTATGTTTAACAATTTTTCCTTTTTAAGCTATCAAAAATTAAAAATATTTTTCAATTAGAAAATTTTAAATAATAAAACAAAAAAGGCGAAGACTTATTTTAAGTGGTAAATGTAATACAACAACAATAACAAACCCGATGTAATTTTACAAGTGGGTCTGAAGAGAGTAGAGTGTACACACAGTCCCTAGAGGAAGGAAAAGAGAGGGGCAAAATTTCTAAATTTAAGTATTTTTTATAAAAAAAATTATCTCGATAAACAATATTGCTAGTCATCTTAGGGCTTTCTATGGGTAATTTTGTGCTTAAACAAGAGTATATCTCTCCCTAGCAAGTAAGGATTGAATAAAAACAACAATAACAACTACCCAGTATAATCTTACAGAGTGAGGTTTGGGGAGGGTAATACGTACGCAGGCCTTACCCCCTACCCGAAAGGGTAGATAGGCTATTTTCAATCAACCATCGGCCCAGGAGACAGAAAACAAACAGTGATATTTAATAAACATGACGAAGGTCTTTTCGAATTTGACTATCTATAATTTTATTTTTATTTTTATTTTTATTTTTATAAAAATTATAATTCGCAGTATTTTACTGCGAATTAGGTAAAAAGATTAATAAAAATTTTGAACCTAATTCGCAGTATTTTACTGCAAATTACTTTAACGGCTAAATTTTCGTTAAATTAATTCACAGTAAAATACCGTGAATTACCTATTTTTATTTTTTTTTAAATTAACATGAAAAATGTACTTTATTTCTAAAAAATTGTTAATTAAATTTTGGACTCTAAAAAATCAATAATAGATAGACAAGAGATAAATAAACGATAAATATATATATATATATATATATATATATATATATATATATATATATATATATATATATATATATATATATATATATATATATATATATATATATATATATATAATTATGAGATAAGAAGCAGATGGATCCTAATATCTTTAATTAAGGGTTAAATTTTATCTGTCTTATTACAACCTTTTGACGGAATGAATCTATCGGCTGTGGCCATCCACGAGGAATTTTACAAAAATATCAAAATCGACTGCGAATATATCAAAGGGAACTCCACTTTTGTGTGATATACTATCTTCCACGTCAAGTGTAAGAAATGGGTAATAAAGTAGTGAAGGAGAAAGAAAGGAACAAAAATGTAAACTGGCATTGATTAGTATGAAAGCGAAAGGTAGCTTTAGAATTATATGCTGTGAGTTATACCACTAAGGGTGTGTTTGGTAACCGAAAAATATTTTTCATAAAAAAAAAATATGTAGTAAAAAGAATGACTATTTTTTATATTTAAAAATAATTTAACTTAAATTTTAAATTCTATCTTTAATGAGAAGTTGATTTTACATCCACACAAATACTCTGGATTCTTTTTTGTCTTGTTTAGAACCATAAATTTTAAAAGTTTTTTTCAAAATTATATACTTAGTCAAACATGTTAACATAAACTGAAATAACTGGAAGATACAATTAGTGCAGAGTATGTGAAAATTAATAGCCGTCCATTTTCCTATACAAAAAGGGATAAGTTGAGTAAATAAAGTGAAGCATCTCGTGAGACAGTTCAGTAGCCACGACAACATAATTTGAAATAGAATATCACGAGTTCAAGATGAATGTATACTACAGTTGGTATTGACGTATACGAACCACTGATTACCTTTCAAACTCTATAGTAAAATGATTTAAATTATAATTATTAATAACATAACAAGCAGTTTGATGTACTAAATTTTTAGTATGCGTCTAGTCCGAGAAAACCTATAGATATGTTCAGGTAATATCGATTAATATTTTTTATGTTGTCAGTGAACACGTATTTGAACTCATAGTAATAAAAAAATATATATTCAGAGAAGAGTAATGGGAATTGAGATCTTCTCCTATTTATTCTGTTTGGAAAAAGAAACGATAAAGTTAGGCATAAAGTTCCAAACATCATTTTTGTAGAGTTTCTTTGTCTTTGATTTTGACAAGCAGACAAGTTAGTTAAACTTGAAGAAAATATCATAACATGGGCTGCTGCCTGCTGCATAAGATCTGACTCAGAAAATCAGTAGCCCCATAAAATTAGTCATACTTTTTTAATAAGGAAATCTCAAAATTGACTATTACTTAACAATATGGTGATAGAAAATAGACAATTCTAGACTACCACTAATTGAATATAGAATTTAAGACTTTCCCTTTTAGTACGTAATTTTCCGGTACATAGAACGCTCAACATCGATTTGATTAATTTGGATCTACACAACGTAATGTCACGTCTTGAATTAAGTGTACGTGCGTCACTTGATAACTCGCTCACGATCTTGAGCAATATGCTCCCGTTTTTGCTATGCGAAATCAGTCTCACTATCCTCAAGATCGTGAAAGGAATATTAGAACACATGAGAATTGTCAAATGAAGTTTTTATTTAGAGAGAACTTGATTGTTTTTCTTGTAGAGTTACAAATGGATGTCTCCTATTTATACTAATCTCCTAGGGGCTAGTATGTAAATAATAATTGTTACAAGTCCTTAATATTTACAAGTAATCCCCTTCTCTATAATATTTTATATAGTTATAATCTTCTAAGGACTTTCCTAGCAATATTATAGCGTTTTAAGGTCTTCCACGAGAAATCTCTGCATTTCTCTAGTACCTTCCGACATGTGCTAGTCTATTTCATATGTAAGCTTTCCATAGGTCAAAAATATACGTCAAGTGGCACCTACGAGGCATGATGATGAGGCAGATCATGACAATCTGCCCCACCCAATTTTGTGTCGCCCTCGGCAAAAGGCACTGCACGTACATGCGCACCTCGCCTTAGCATCGCCGGAGATCTTTGTCCATTAGCCATGATGTCTTACGGAGCGGTTGACCTTCCCGTGTCACAAGGTACTGGTCATCTTTCTTTTTTCCCCGTTTGTACTTTGGACGGCTAGCAATGATGGCCTCAATGCTCTACCCAATCGGATGCCTCTGCTTGCTCTTGGCTGAATCTGCTCATGACTCAACCAAGTCTAGCAGCTTCTCAAGCATCGGGTCCATGCTTCCACTCCCTATTTGGCCACCCTTCGTGGTCCCAACCTAGTTGGCAAACTTGACCCCTCTACTTGGTGCATCGTCTAAGCTTGATAGCGTGCCATCACTTTATAACTCGCTATCCTCTTCAACTATGTCCGCCCAACTTTTCTTGTTGAAGCCATGCTCCATTTGCATGGCACCAAAATAGGCTTTGGAATCCCTACTTTCGATTTGGATTCCAAGCGCATCCCTCTAATGTAGGCGTTCCCTCCTGTGTCACCCTTATGTTCCTGAGCAAAGTTCCCATTATTGCCGTAATCTTCGCCAACTCTGGGAATTCACTTGCCCGTCCTTTATAGAAGTAGCATCCTTCCTTAGGCACGTACTCGCTACCGTTTTTCTGCCCTTTGTCGTTTCTCTTGGACCCTTATCTGTTATGGGACGGTTACTTGCTATTGCCCTTGTATACATCAGATATGCCTTTCTCGTTGTCCTTATCATGATCTCCCCTACCTCTCTCGGCGTTGCCTTCTTTGGACTTGGCAGGCTCCATCTTGAAGTCAATGAGTGACTAGGTTACCCCTATGGCCACGTCCACGTAGCTACTTGATGCCTTCTTAACTCCTGTTTTGCCTAGTTTTGCAACTCATCCATGAAGTAGATGAGGGAATCTTCCTCGGACAATTATATGATTTGCAGCATTAAGGTAGTGAACTCGCGCACATCCTCCCGAATTGTGGTCGTCTGTCAGAGCTCCCTTAACTTTTGCCAAGCCTCATACACCAATTCATCGGGTAATTGCATCTTCAACTCCTTCTTGAACTCCCACGTCTCAAGTACGTTGAGGCATTGCGCACCTTAGCAATGTCGCCATCCTCCTTGACTATCCCAAAGTACTTGTCCCATCCTCCAAAGTAAGTCGTCCACCTCGTGTGTGTCACGTGCACTGCCATAGTCTTTTCGCTTAGGGACTTTCACATTTATCCCTTTCACAAGTACCATGCCCATAGTAATTCCAGCCATGATTCCCTATATAGCTTCATTCTAGCAATCTCTTGTATTTGTTCTAGCATTCTTTAGTGATAACCTTGGCTCTGATACCACGTTGTCACGTCCTTAGTCTTGAACTAAGCACACGTGCAGCATTTGACAACTTGCTCACGATCTTGAACAACTTGCTTACATTCTTTGTATGTCAATTCAGACTTACTACACTCATGATTGCTAAGGGAATGTTAGAACACAAGAGAAATGCCAAATGAAACTTTTGTATTACAAAGAATTTGATTGTTTTTCTTGATGAGCTACAAACGAATGCCCCTATTTATACTAATCTTCAAGGGGCTCGTTGTAAATATTAATTTTTTCAAGTCCTTCTCTAGAATATTTACAAGTAATTCTCTTCTTCAGAATATTTTATGTAGAATATTCTACATAGAATTTCTTACGACTTTCCTAGCAATTCTATAGGGTTCTAAGGTCTTCCATGAGAAATCTCCGTATTTTTCTAGAACCTTCCCACATGTGCTAGTCTATTTCATATGTAAGCTTTCCATATGTTAAAATTATATGTCAAGTGACATCTACGTGGCATGATAATGTGACGGGTCATGACAATAAGGATCGTAAAAAAGAAAGTGTTGTCTATCAAAAGTTTCTTCATTCCCAGAATTTAAATTCAAGACTTTTATCTAAAGGTAGAGTTTTTATAAATCATATACTCCCTCCGTTTCAATTATGTGAACATGTTTAATTAGATACGGAGTTTAAGAAAAAATAAATACTTTTAAAATTTGTGGTCCTAAACAAGTCAAAAAGGGACCCAGAGTATTTGTGTGGTTATAAATATTTTTTATTAAAGGTAAAATTGTAAGTTTAAACTAAATTATTACCAAATTTAGAAATAAGTTTTTTTTTTAAACAAATAGAAAAGAAATAGGTTCAGATAAATTGAAACATAGGAAGTATATTTTTTGAAAGTGTTTTTATCAAATTATTGAATATAAAAGAAATGCCGAGTTACAACAATCACGTTTTAATTGTTTATGTGTGAGGATACAAAAGGACAAGAAAGTCGCGCAATGTTTTGCATCATTTTGGAATTTTTTTTGGTTAGAAGTGAAATAAGATGTGACGAACGCACTTATTTTCCACTTTGATCTTTTTGTGGTTACATCAAGTGTTTTCCTATTCATATTTCCCCTTTTTTTATGCTTTTTGTCTAATTGCATTTTCGAAGATTGAAAGACTGATTAATTCAAAGTAAAAAATTTATTCATATAAGGTGTTTTTATAAATCAAAAAATAGTTCGGTGTGCTAAGCTTCTGATATGTATGAAATTTGGAGAATGTTAGATTACAAAAGTTAGTCGTACACAGTCTTACCATGTATTTCTGCAAGAGACTGTTTTCATGGTTCGAACCGTTGATCTCCTGATCACACGATAACAACTTTATCAATTACGTCAATGGTCCCCTTCTAAAATGATATGAATTCTGACTTTACTTATTAATAATTCTAAAGGTTAAACTATTTAATTTATTGTAAACAATGAATGCGAATAAGTAGAGCAATAAAATATATTTACCACATCAGACAGTTCAATTCAATATTAAGCGCAAGCTTATATAATAAAATTAAGTAAAATAAATAGAGAACTCCATATTGCTTTCCTTTTTCTTTACCCTAACGGCCTAAGGTCATCTCCAATCGTACTCTATTTTTTGTATCAAATTTAAATTTGGTACAAGAATTAGAGTAATATTATTTCAATAGTATTCTATTTGTTGCTCTATTATAGAATATGAATAGTGTTGCACCGTGCAACATTATTCATTACTCTATATTTAATTTAATAATATTTTATTTATTTGGTGTAAAGTAAATAGAAGATAAGAGAGAGAAATAGAATAAGTTGGAGTAGAAGATAATAATATAATATAAAAGAGAGAAAAATTTGATATAAAAAATAGTGTAATGGTTGAAATAAATTTAGTATTATATTATTTTAGAGTGAAAAATAGTGCAAAAAATAGAGTGATTGTTGGAAATACCCTAACCCCATAAACTAAGGTTGTATCCGGTTCCAGTTCTGGGTCTATTTGGGTCTGCGGTTCCGGTTCTGGCGGTTCTGGCGGTTCCGGTTCTGGCGGTTCTGAAGTTGGAACCGGCCCGTGACGGTTCCGGGTACCATCCGGTTCCCATTCTGGCGGTTCCGGTTCCGGCGGTTCCCGGCGATTCTGAATTTTTTTTTTTTTTGAAATCAATATCTTGTATAGTAGTCATTAGTATATTGTATAATATATTTTATATGGTGTACTATGTTATTAGTATAGTATATATTGTGTTTGGTAATTAGTATATATTGTGTATAAGTAGTGTATATTTTATATATAAGTAGTATATATTGTATTTAAGTAGTATATATTGTATTTAAGTAGTATATATTTTGTTGTAGTTAGTAACTAGTATAAATTGTATATAAGTAGTATATATTGATAAAAGAATGTTGTCATTAGTATATTGTGTTGTATGTTAAATATTGTATGTTATATAAATATTCAAGGATTGATATAGAAGTAAAGACAAAGAAATATTGAGACAAAATATATTCAAGGATATGATAAAGAGCATATTTATTGACCAAAATGGCATATCTTTCTTAGTCTTCCTTCCCCCAATGGAATGAGCACAACATGCTACTAATACCACCATTAAAAGGAAAAAAAACTAAAAGAAGACATGCCAATGTACAAGTTACATCATAATTTATGCATTATTTCTAACAAACCTCATAAAACCTTCAAGGTTTGGAGGTGGTTGTGTTGGCGGTGGTGGAAATGAAGCTTGTTCATCACCACGTCCAAGTGAAGTTGCTTCCTGAGCAAGTTCTGCTATCATTTCTTCATACGCCTCATCTATTTCTGGTTGTGATTCTGCTAGGCCAAAGTTCCTTCTTTCTGCGCGGATCCAATCTCGAAAAAGCACTAATTTTTCCAAGATGTCCGGCATCGACGCTCTATGATCACCTATTTGTAGTCTTGCTTGACAAAAAGCGCTCTCCGATGCAACATTTGACGCTTGAATTGACAGAACATCCCGAGCCATCCTTGCAAGAACGGGAAAATGCTTTTCCCTTGTCTTCCACCATTCCAAAAGGTCGAAAGAGCCGTCTGGATTCTCCTTCTCTAGTCCCTGTGACAAATAAACTTGAAGCTTATTTAGATGGGAAATTTCATCTAAATTATCACCTTGAGTACCCCTGAACTCCGTCAACTATTTAAGAGCTGTTAAGCCAGCAGCTCTTTTAGACGATTGTGATGTAGACGAAGTAGGGGTTGAAATATTAGGCCTAGCATGCTCTAACGCCTGTTTATAAGCATTATAAACAATTTGAGCATGAACTTTAATTGATGTTTTCGCATCAGCTAGTGTAGCAATTTCTACTTCTGAAAGATCTAAAGATTGATAAATAGTAGAATACCAAAAGTGAGGACCTCCTATTTCATAGTTGGATTTAACATAGCAGACACACCAAAAATATGAGGGATTGGAAAAAAATATTTTTTAAACTTCTTTTTCATTTCAGTTATTGCAAGTTCATAAATGTCCCCTCCCTCGCTAAAATCAACAAACAAATTAGCAAGTGCGGCAATATAAACTAAACAGTTAGAAATAGTCAGATAATACTGGCTAGAAATAGCATTTGTAGCCACATGAAAGTATTCTAAAAAATCTAAAAGTATTTTAACGTTAGTCCAATCTTGAGTAGTTAGCATTTCATCATCTTCCTCACCACAATCCCGAGAATTATATGTAGCGTTAATTGGGTTTCTATATTCATACGCTACTACTAAACTTTCGTACATGTAATTCCACCTAGTCGGGCAAGGTTTAGGAACCTTTCTTTCTCTAAGGCCGTATTCGTCACACTTTTTAAAATATTCTCTAAGTCTACTTCTATGATTTGAATAAAATAGCCAATTAAGAGCCATTTTAACCTTTTCAATTTCTATGTTTAATATTCTCATACCATCACCAACAATTAAATGATAAATATGAAAAATACATCTAACATGGAAAATATTAGTAAAAGCAGGATTAAGTGTTCTTGTTAGCATACCTATTGCACTAGTGTTGCTAGAAGCGTTATCCATAGAAACTGACATTATTTTATCACTAAAGCAAAAATATCTGCATACATGTGAAACAGTGTTAGCTATAAACCTACCCGTGTGCCGTGAATTAATTATCCTATATGCAATTATGCGTTTTTGCATTGTCCAGTCTTCGTCTATCCAATGACTTGTTATGGTTAGACAATCACAATCATTTCCACTTCTATCAATATCAGTTGTAATAGACATACGATTAGTTATATGAGTAAATAAATAGCGCAAGTATTGTTCATATTCATGTTTGTATTTATAAATATCGGCCTTAACTGTTGCGCGAGGCCAACTTTATACGTAGGATTAAATACTCTTCTAGTATAATGAATCCATGCACGATTAGAAGCAAAAGAATAAGGCAAACACATAACAGTAATCATTTTCGCTAATTCTTCACGATCCTTATTTGGATCGTAATATAATATACCTCCGGTGACTGTGTTTATTCCTGGTTGAACTAGATTTGAACCAGTACTTGGGTTAACTGTAGAATCAGCACTTGTCCTCCCCTTTTGTTGCGCTTTCAATTGCAAATATCTAGCCTTATCGCTAGGGTGTATTTTATATGCATAACTAAACTACCCGTGCCGCTACGATCTCCAGTATACCTATGAACAAGTAATTTCCCACAAGATTTACACTTAGCCTTATCTTGTTCTCTTAGTTGAATAAAAGATTGCCAAACTAATGATGTTTCTGTACGTTTAGGAGGTTGTCTACTAAAATTGGGAGTTTGTACGGGTGGGTGTGCCGGTTCATCACCTAAGTTATGAGCAGGACTAGTAGGTGTATCATCTAAATCTGGTGCTTAGGTTTCATCATCATCATCATCCTCATTTCCCTCTAAGATAGGTGCATTAGGATAAAGAGCATTCATAATATCGTCGTCTATTTTATCACCTACTGCTACATCATGTAGAAAATCAATATCACTAAATTGAAAACAAGGGTGATCACTATCAATGATTCCGAAGGGTTCATTTGATTTCTAGGTTGGCTACTACTTTTAACTTGCTTATCTTTTCTAGGTCGGGGAGCCGGGGGAGGGTAGTTTTTTGGCCACTACTGTCACCGATTTTACTTTTTCCGTTACCGAACATATTTTTCAACGAAAATGCCATAATAATTAGAATTAAGCAAACTAACAACACAAAAAAATACTATTAGCACGTAAGAGTTGAAACGAGTTTACCGGATTGACGAACAACTTCTTGAAAATTGAAAATCGTTGAAATTGAACACTTGAAAACTTCAATTCAACAACTTCACAATTTTTCACGAATTTGGAACAATAAATTAAGCACTTGCACTAGAAAGATTGAAAGAGAGCTTGAGAAAGATTGAGAGATATTGATGAATTGGTGAATAAAAATGAAAGAACGAGGGGGTATTTATAGTTGAGAAATGGGAAATAGTGTAATTATATAAAGTTTGGGGTTAAATTAAAGTTTGGGGGCCAAATGGCTATTTTTTAAACTTGCAAACGGCTACTTTTTGCAAAGAGCCGTTGCTGAAATAAATTTAAAAAAAAAATTTTGAAAAATTCCCGTTGAGAACCGGCAGAACCGTTTGGAACTGCCAGAACCGGTCCAGGACCGCGAGCCGGCTCCGGTTCTGGCGGTTCCCATTCTGGCGGTTCCAACAGGTAGAACCGCCCCGCCACGGTTCCCTGGAACCGGTAGAACCGGACCGCCGAAACCGGACCGCCGGAACCGACAGAACCAGCAGGGCCATAATTCCGGTCCGATTCCGATTCGGAACCGTTACACCCAACAGCCTTACCTAAACAACGGAAATAGAGCATAAAAAGAATATATGTTTTTTCCCAAGGAGGAATAAATTACAGAGCACTTGTTCTGTCAAAATGTAACTTTACTCAGATGTTGCAATTATCGAGAACCTTATCCTGATGTGTTTTTGTTCTTTTACATAGTTTCAGTTTGTTTTACATAAATTGCTCCGTCCGTTTTAGGGCCCGTTTGGCCTTAAAAAATTACTTGTTTTCTCCACAAAAAAAAGTTACTATTTATTCGGAATTAGCATTTGAGATAAAAATTTTAAAATTTACTTGAAATTGAATTTTAAAATTTTTAAAAATTTTGAAAAACTCCTAAAAGTCATTTTTTAAAATTTTCACTTTAAATCACTCACAAAAATTTAAAAATAGCTCTAAATTGCATTTTTGTTTAAATATAATTTTAATTTTTAAATATCATGTTCACTTGAATTTATTTTACTTTTTTCGGAAATTCATAATTCCTATGTCCAAACGCCCACTTAATTTATCTCATTCGGTATGTGTTGTTTTGATATACTATTAACCATGGGCAGATTTACATGGCCTCAAGCGGTGTCACGAGACACCGCTTCGTCGAAATTTTATATATATATATATATATATATATATATATATATATATATATATATATATATATAATAAGAAATTAAAATATAAGGTAAAAGAAATAAAAGTGATACCGCTTGCAGCAAAATAGTTTAGTAGTCAAGTGGTTGATAGCTTCAAGTTTGATGTAAAAGGTCTTAGGTTCAAACTCCCTTAGCAACACAAAATATTTTTTTCCTCTTACTAGAAATAGTTACACCACTTATAAAAAGTTCTATGTACGTCACTGCTATTAATCATGCGATTTGGATATAGTATTATATTTTATTTTTTATGGAATAATTATTTATTTAATTTATTCAATTCAATAAAGTACTATTTTAAATAGATCATTTATTATATGTGTGTCCTTTTAGTTATGTAGTACACAATTTAGTGTATGGAGTCTTAGCTCATGCACCGAAGATTAAATTGTTGGTTCTCATAATTAATAAATTATGTTCAAGATCAAAGATATTATTGGACAAAATATCTTGATGATTGTAGCACAAGATTATTGTATAATTTGTCTTGATTATGGGAGTAGTTTTACTCCAACTTCTTGTGCTAGTATACTCAGTGTATATTGAAAGGACCAAGTAGAGAAAAGATGTTTTTGTACTGAATATATTATACATTTTTTCTAATTCATTAAATGAGCTTATACTCCTAATCTTGATATAATTATTATGATCAATGTAATTTGTTTAATGTTTTAATTTATGAAAAGGTACGACTCTACTTAACGTTAGTATATGTCAAATAGATCATGGCTCGGTTTTGGGTTTGATGATACCCCTTTATGTAAGCTTATAAGTTTTCATATGAAAATCTGGCCGGTGAATTTTATATCTGTCACATGAAATAGTTTAAGCGGAATTATAAAGGATTTAATTAGTTAATTGAATTAAATTTTCAGTAATTTAATTTAATTTAATTAACTGATATTTAAAATCTTAACATGGGCAGTTAAAATAAGTGTTAATGAATTTTCGAAATTCATATTGAGGAGTTGAATTGCAGTTTTTAGTGGAATAAATTGCAATTAATTATAGTAATTCATGCTAATTTTGAATTAATATTATAATTAGTAGCCTCTTATTATTTCTGTGGTCCCTGCTATACCTAGTAAAAACCTGGACAAACTTGGGTAAAAAATGACTTGGGAGAAAAGTCATCTAATAGAGTTGGAGTAGGATTCTACATGTAGAAGAATCCTACAAGTTTTTGGAGGAGTATTTTAGGTCAAAAATAACTCTATTAAAGGAAGACTAGTTTCACCTAATTACTTACCTTTTAGTTGTATTGTTCTTGCCCTTCCAGTAGCAGCACGTCCAAGGTTTGACTAGGCAAATAGCAGAAGACTACAGCCTGGGATTCTTGTTGCTTGGAAGGTTTGTGCAACTACTTCAAGAGGTTAGTACTTATCTCGTTTTATTGTTTTATCTAGTTTATATGTATTTGATGCTTGGTTAGTTTGCTTGCTTCCGCTGCGCATGTTCTAACAGTATGGAGTTTAGTATAGATAAAAATAATTTATCTGATTCTGTATAGAGCTTAGTATAGGAAAAAATACTTTTAAAACTGATATTTAAAATAAAAATGATAAGTTTAATTTAAATTACTTTTAGGTATAGAAATATATTGTCATGCCCCAAATTCCATACCGGTCGTGATGGCGCCTCTCGTGAAGACAATGCCAGCCAACAACCCCAAATCCTCTTTAAGCAGCTATTAAACGTAAATGAATAGAAATACTACTTAATAGCATTTAACTATGAAATTTCATTTCAATAAAACCCGACCGAGGTGTCACAAGTCACGGGCATCTAATGAGTAGGGACACTAATATTGGGCCAACAAAAATATATACAAGGTAAAACTGGAACTCAAAGTCGCAATGCGGTGCCGCGAACGCTGACAGTCACCTTGCTCAACTACCAAAATATGACCTTCGGTCCTTCTAATAACCCACTACCGGGTGAACAATATATGCAACTGCACGCAAGGTGCAGGAAATAAAGTGAGTACTTCCAACTCAGTGGTAATAAGAGAGAAAAATAACTGAGCGATAAGAAAATACGTATGGGCACACCACAGTGCTATAAAAAGACGGTACAACCCTCTCAGAAAACCGTAATACTGTGAAAATCCTTTAGAAAATCTCAAGATCAGTTAAAAATCTCTTTTAAAAAAATCTCTTTTCAAATATCCCTTTTTCTTTTTCAACAGCAAGGCATATGAATGTTATATCAGATATAGCAAATCGGCTCACATATCAGCCCATTGGGCACAACACTCCTTAACATATAATAACAGGGTATCTGGTCAACAAGGCAAGTAAAACTATCTGTGCCGATGATATATGAGTGCTAAATGCCATGCCACTTAGTACAAACAGGAGTAAATGCATGAATGCAATGCAATGCAATGCATATGACCGCTGCGGCGCGCAGCCCGATCCATTTGGGTATCCGCGCTCACTGTGGGGGTTCAGACTCTGGAGGGGCTCATACAGCCCAAACGCAATATCAATATCACACCGATGCGGCGTGAAGCCCGATCCATGCAAGTATATGCATATGCACACATAACGCTCGAGGCATGCAAGCCTCCTCACATCATTCCTCATGCCCTCACATATGGCACTCGGCCTCAATCAGTCCAAAAATAGTCAAAAAGCCCCTCGGACATCAGTAAAACAATAATACTCAGCTCAAATAATAGTTCAAATATCAGTTAAAACTCTAAGATTGAGTAAAATATAGTTGAGTTTATAAAACAGTGTAAATCACACGGACTGAGTTCAAATAATATTTCAAATAGTGAGGAAAACAGTGATGATAGCTCACAAAGAGTTCAAACAATCGGCAATAAGCCCCAAGTATGGTAATGCGCCCAAGTCTAACGATAACAACAATACAATTGCAGATACGCGGCAAAAACCAACAACCGGGACGGACCAAGTCACAATCCCCAACGGTGCTCTACCCCACACTCAGCTCCCTCGTGTAAGTCACCACAATACAGCACTAAGATGTGCAAATCCGGGGTTTCAAACCCTCAGGATATCATTTCCAAGTATTACTCACCTCGAACCGGCGAAATCTCACGCTCGCGACGCTTTTGCCCCTCAAATTGGCCTCCCCGCGCGTCGAATCTAGCAAAAAACAGAGCGAATATATCACAATATGCAAATGGGATAATACCCAATCGAAAACAATCGAATTATAGCAAGAACCTCGAAGCTAGCAAAACCCGAGCATCGGGCCCGCTTCTCGGAAAAAAATATGAAACTTACATTTTCGGAATCCTCATCTCGCCACGAGTTCGTACATATAAAATTTATCAAAATCGGAGTTCAAATGGGCTATCAAATTCCAAATTACATAGCAAAAACAAGCCCTAATTTCTTCAATTTTTGTACTAAATTTCAGAGAATTAATGGATGAATCTTCGATAAAATCATGATTTAACTCATAAAACTTACCTCCAATCGATTCTCAGTCGAAACCCTCTTAATTCCTTGCCAAAAGCTCCCAAGCTTGCTAAAAATGGTGGAATATAAATCCAAGTCGCGGATAAATGTTATAAAAACAGGTCTGCCAGGTGACTTTCCTTCTATGCGAACGCAGCACTTCACGCGCGATCGCAATGCACCAGATGTTCCAACTATGCGAACGCATCTGCCTCCCCGCGATCTCGATTCACAAACAACCCCTTATACGCGAACGTGAACCAGCTATTGCGAACGCAATGACCAAATTTCATGCCCACTCCAGCTAACTCTACGCGTTCGCATCCTTCCTCACGCGAACGCATAGAAGGAATTTCTTCTGCAATCTTTTCTGAAAATCTGCTATCTTCAAACATGGAAATTAGTCCGTTTGACCACCCGAATCCATCCCGAGGCCCTCGGGACCTCAACCAAAAATACCAACCTACTTTAAAACACCATACGAACTTGTTCCAATCACAAAAACACACACAACAACACAAATATTATCAAATTACTACGGATTCAAGCCTAAATTTTCTTAAAACTTCTGAAACTCATATTTGATCAAAAGCCCTACCAAACGACGTCCGAATGACCTGAAAATTTGTAGACATGTCCAAAATCACCTAACGAAGCTACTGCAACTCTCGGAATTTCATTCCGACCCACGGATCAAAATCTCACCTATCAACCGGAATCCGCCAAAATTCAAACTTCGTCAATTCAAGCCTAATTCTACACCGGACCTCCAAATTCAATTCAGAGCGCTCTCCTAAGTCACAAATCATCTCCCAAAACTAACCGAATCATTGAAAATCACATCCGAGCCTTCTAACTCACAAGTCAACTTCCGGTTGACTTTTCCAAAACAAGCTTCCTTCTAAGAGGCCATGTGCCTTATTTTCAACCAAAACCAATTCAATTACATCCGATCGACTCTAATACTGATATTGTAACATGAAACAACACAATAAGGAGGAAACGGAGCAATAACACATAAGACGACGGGTCGGATCGTCACACACACACATACATCACATGAATTGAGACACAAAAAGTGATAAAAGGATATTAGCATGGTTAATCCTATATTTGATTGACCAAAAAAATAAGGAAACGGTTCAACATATATAACCCTTTATAATATCTTAATTATAAATTTCCACGTCCTTTCACGTGTGAGCTAAAAACATTTCCTCGACCAAGTATATGTTTCTTTTTGAAAAAAAAACGTCTTTGCATACTCTTACATCTCTTTTTAAAAAATTTATCCGATCGACATGAGTTCTTTTTTTTTTTTTATAATTTTAATTAACTATATCAAAATACCACTTAATATAATTCTATTGCCAAAAATTCAAATGGAAAGAAGTACAACAACTCCATCTAAAGATCGGTGGGGGGAATTCATCATAAAACAAGAATAGACCGAAGGGCTCTTCAGAATTTGTCCAAATTACATTTTGACCATCAGCCAAATATTTTATTATCTTTTATAATTGTACTTTCGGGTCAGACAATAATTTCACAAAATATATGTTACCTACCATCGATATAAATATCAAATTACTCTATTTATATAAATAGAAATCACCTAATATATTTGCCTCCAATAAAATTTAAACTTGAAGCCTTATTTCACTAGTATTTTGCAGCTAAGTCAAGGCACAATCAGGGCATACGCGAGATTTTTCGTTAACGATATCGATATTTAAAAGAAAGACAACAAAATTGTTAGTATCACGTACGTAGGTAGTAGATGGCCTTGACTCATTGGTCAAATACTGTTTTAAGAGGCTAGTCGTGGGTTCGATGCTGTAATATAACGATAATTTTTAGCCACGCAGTTCATATTTGCCAAAAATATGCTTAGAGTGAAGTTCGAACCTGCAACTTCGGCGTAAAAAAAAAAACATGCGCCAAAACAACGCTCCAACCGTCTGGAAACAGTAAGAGGTGTCATTCTTTCAATATAACTATGTGCACAGTTTAATATATATATATATATATCTAATAAAAAAATTTGACGAAGCGGTGTCGCATAACAAATCTTATCCAAGGTGGTTCTGCCTAAGGACATAATAATCTCGTGGAGGTGACCACTAGCAAGTACACTACTATTTGCAATGATTAAACATTATTCTGAATTGGATTATAGGACTAAAGTTTACTTAGTGGATACCATAGACTTAGGATTCTACACAAACCCCACTACTTATTGTCTGCCAGCATATCAATTTTGAGTTAAAAAATGTAGACCTTAATAAAATAATAATCTCGTGAAGTTGAAGAAGAATATGCAACAAAATAGCAGATGTAGCTAAATGGAAACTTGCTTAATTTGTCACCTAAGTGAAATTGATAGTACTTCTAGAAAACTTTAATTAATTGATTGGAGTTAATAACACATTTAAGAAATGGTTTCTGGATTTAGAACTTGAAATAGTGTCTATTGGCATCTAGTATCATGAGTACTGTGATAAAAACACGTTCATTAAGCTCTATGAGTTCAATTATTCATCAATCATATTGACATGACTTTGTTTTATTTGCATTTGACATATTTATAAAATCGTTTACAAACTCTAACTTGTCACGATCCATTTTTTTCTTTCGTTGGGTTTCGTGATAGCACCTAGTCTTAAGGACTAGGTAAGCCTACTAAAATGCGAAATAAAAACAATAACTAATAACAATTAAAATTCTTCTGAGATGAATCCTTTATACAATGAACAACTTCCCAAAACCCGGTAGTACAAGTCATAAGCTCTACAGAGTTTCGCTACAACTTCTAATAACAACTGTATGGAAATAAGTATAACAATGTGAATATAAAATAGGAATGTGGCTCTGAAGCCTGCGAACGCAACAATAGGACTATCTTGAGTCTCCCCGACAAGAATCCGTACAGCTACTTGCGGACAATACGTGGATCTGCACAAAAAAATACGCAGAAGTGTAGTATGAGCACACCACAACGGTACCCAAAAAGATCAAGACTAACCTCGGTGGAGTAGTGACGAGGAACAGTCAACAAGCCTACTGGTCTAATAAGCAGAACAAGTATAAGTATAGAAAAGAACCGAACATGATATTTGTATAAAGACTAAGCGATATTTCAAGCAATACAGAAAATACAATAAGGAAAGGAAAGAGCACGTAATAGTGGAAAACCCATAATAAAGCTCATAAATACGAACAAAGAAAATACAACCCAACTCAAAATTACAAATACAGTAAGGGCAAGTCATAACTCAGTCTGCTTTCACCTTGAGTTTTAACCAGCAATCATCAATCAAATAATCAAACTCATTTCAAGTGATAAAAGAATTGGTTTGAATTATACTTCCTTCAAATAAGTGTCATCTTCAAAAGAGTTTTTCCAAAATAATGCTTCAAATATAATCTTTTCTAAAAAGAAAATCCTCCAAATATAAGTCACCCTATGACACCTTATCTCCTAATCATACAATACGGATCTCAATACCTGAACCCTAACACTTGGCATCATGTGCCCTCATCACCCCTCATAATGATACTGGCAACTCATGTGCCCAAAAAGTCATTCTCACATGGAAGGAAAATAAACAAGGGGTGCATTTATACTCAGAAATCTCAAAGAGCCTCCTACCCGATAAGGGTGATTACCCACGTGTGTGCTTGTGCAAGTGTCCTAATATAGTTCGCGCCAACTAGTAAGTATAAGGAATGGAACGGACAACACTTATAATGTTTACACAGGGATAGAATCAATAAAACATCAGCTCAGAACATAATGAATTAACATGGGATCTCCCAGGATATCGTCTCGTAGTCCCAAATGTAAATATGTGTGCTAGGGATCTCTTGGTATCCCGAGAATCTCTTGATATCCTCAATATATGCACTAGGGATCTCTTTGTATCCCGAGTATCTCTTGGAATCCTCGATATATATGTTGGGGATCTCTTGGTATCCCGAGGATCTCTTGGTATCCTCAATATATGTACTAGGGATCTCTTGGTATCCTCGATATATGTAGGAATTTTTTGGTATCCCGAGGATCTCTTGGTATCCTCAATATATGTGCTAGGGATCTCTTGGTATCCTCAATATATGTGCTAGGTATTTCTTGGTTTCCCGCACTACAACCAAAATCACTATATATGCAGGAAATCTCCCGGGTGCAGTTCTGTAGTCCCAAAAATAAATATGCAGTGCAACCAATAGAAATAACAGTCACAGCACAACAGAAAGCTCGTACATCACCACGATACATATAATAATAACAAAATTGACAATAAAACAAGGTAAGACAAGTATTCAACTAAAGGACTGTAAAATCAAAAGGAAACGGTAGAACCAGCTCACAACGAATAACCACAAAAAAGATTGATGGCATAAAGGGAACAGTTTAACATGGGAGAGCTAACGTATAGCGACGACCCCACAATATACAAGTCTCACAAGGAAATCCATGCGAGTCAAGTGGTCCCAAATAAGGGCAAGTCAACAAGGATATAGGTTATCTAACTCCTTTTTAAAGTTGAACAATTCCAAGGATGTTCAACAATTCCATTAGGGAAAGATGATATTTAACTTCACTTAAGACTAAACAAAGTTTCAGGAAGGATGCTAATGGTTCTCAAATAAGACAAACATCTACGAAAAGATAGCATGACAATAAGAGAGACGAAATTATTCGATTAAATCAAATAGAAGTCAGTTAAGCAATAAGAGTGAATCATGAAGCAATTATTTCCAATCGAGCATGTAGATGTGAAACTAGTAAATAGGAAACTCATTCATGTCAAGAACACATTCATACACAGTGAATATAAGGATCTAACAACTCTAAAAGACCAATGTCAATAACACATTCATACACTCGTTACCCTGCGTATACGAACTACAATCAATTATAGAAGACTCAAATCCTAGGGGAAATCCCCCACACAAGGTTAGGCAAGATACTTACCTCAAAGATGATACACCGATACTATAAAATGCACTTTTCGGGTTAAAAGATCTCTGGACAGCTAAAATCTAACCAAATTAACTTCAGATCACAAATAAAACACATAAGAAACTATTATGGATTGTAAAGTTTCAATCTTTAACAAAATTCAAAAATCGGTCAAAAAGTTGACCCACAAGCTCGCACCTCGGAACCCGACAAATTTTACAAAATCCGAATACCCATTCCAATTGAACCATACAAAAATTATCAAATTTCGATACCATTTCGTCCCTCAAATTATGAAATTTTGTTTTGAAAAGTTTCTTCAAAACCCCAACATATTCTCTACCTAAAAACACAATTTAAATAATAAAAACAAGGACTAATTCATGTAATATATTAAATCTAAGTGAAGAATACATACCAACCAAATTATCTGAAAAACCACCAAGAAACGCTCAAAATCGAAGTCTACAAGTCCAAATGTGATAAAAATGGTGAAACCCTCGATTTTGGAATATATTTGGTCTGCCTAGACATTTGTGCATCGCGAACGCAAAAGAGGACCACGTTCGCGAAGAAGAAAAGTTATGGCTGCCAAGGTTGCTCATCGCGAATGTGATGATGAGCTCGCGAACACGGAGAAGAAGGGAAGGAACCTACGCGAACGCGTAAGGAAGGACGCAAACACGAAGAAGGAAGATGTAGGGATTCGCGAACACGAAGTGTTGGACGCGAACGCAAAGAAGGATTTCGAGGTGGTCAGTGACAAGGCATCGCGTAGACATTTGGAATATATTCTGTCTGCCTAGACATTTGTGCATCACGAATGCGAAGAGAGGACTGCGTTCGCAAAGAAGAAAAGTTAAGGTTGCCAAGGTTGCTCATCGCGAATGCGATGATGAGCACGCGAACGCGGAGAAGAATGGCAGGAATCTACGCGAACGCATAGGGAATGACGTGAACGCGAAGAAGGAAAATGCAGGGATTCGCGAACGCGAGGAAGGATTTCGAGGTGATCAGCAACAAGGCATAGCGAACGCGAAAGGTTGTTCGTGATCGTGAAGGAGGATACCAGAAGTAGAAAACAACAGTTCCAAAAATGGGGAAAATGACTTGTGGCCCACCTGGAACACACCCGAGTCTAAACACATAAACAAGTCACATAACCTAACACGGACTCGCTCGTGGTTATGAATCACATTAAACAACGTCGAAACAACGAATCTAACCAAAATCGAACTTATGAACTTTCAAATCTTAAAATTTCTAAACTCGTGCCGCTTTCAAATCAATCCGGAATGACGCCAAATTTTGCAGACAAATCCAAAATGATATAACGGAGTTGTTCCAACTCTCGGAATCGCATTTTGACCCCAAAAATTAAATGTTGGTCAAACTTCTCCATTTCCAAACTTCAACTCTTCCAACTTTCGCCCTCAATTTACCCTACGAACCTCCAAATCTGAATTCGAACGTGCGCCTAAGTCCAAAATCACCATATGAAGCTGTTGGAATCATCAAAAATTTATTCCGAGGTCGTTTTCTCCATAGTCCAATTCCGGTCAAAATTTCACTACTTAACTCCCAAAACTATATTCCTTCTTCCAATTTGACTATGAATCACCCGTTAACTGAATTCAACCATGCACAAAAGTCAATACTCATATTATGAAGTTGTTCATGACCTTACGCCGCTGAACGGAACTTTAATTCTCAAAACGACCGATTGGATCATTACACTCACTGATTGGTATAATTTGTACTTGTTCAATAGTTCATTAAGATACACCAGATTGGCGTCACTTTATATTACTGCAATTTACTTATCTGTTAAAATGCTCGCAAAATCTACCTGATATGTGTTGTTCAACAAAAAAACTAATTTCGATCAAACCACTCAAATTTGCTCCAAATAATCCTAAATTTGAAATAAAACCCCCAAATGCCAACGCAAATAATTCTCAATCTCCAATTTATTAAATAACATCAAATTAAATAGACATGTTTTGTCTTTTTCAACACTTTCTTAGGACCAATGGAGTTTAAAAAATTTTAAAGTATATTTAAACTAAAAATTTCAGCATTCCAATACTTTTAACAATAATCAATCATTAACTTCCGGTTTCACACCCCAACAAGAATTCTAACCTTCCAATATTGAATTAGGTCTTCTTCTAACAGACCCGGTCATCTTGAAATAAACTTTGAATGGATCCAAAAGTTTGGTCTTCTTCTAACAGACCCGGTCATCTTCTTCTTCGAAAATTTCGAACCAAAGCCTATCGAATTAAGTGCAATCGACCTTACACTTCTTTGGAAAGAAGTCTTCGAAACGCATCACAGCTCTTGAAATTTGAGTTCGTGTTCCATCATTCTATGTTATCCAACACTGTGGAAGAAACTGGGTTTTTTCGATCTGAAAATTAGAGGTCGAAATTGATTGGATATTTAAAACCTTTGTTGAAAACTTATTTGTGAAATAGTAGCTACGTTTGATTTGTTGGGAATTAGGATGCAGATTAATCTGAAAATGTATTCCTTTTTTTTGTTAATTCAAATTACACTTGTCGTTTTCTAATTGGTTCATTTTATACATTATTACCAAGTGTAACTCACGCATATAGTTTGATGCGCTCGAATGTTTACTTGAAATGCTTAATAGCTGCTTGAAGTGTCTAAATGGTAAATGAGTCCGTTAAGGTATCAGCTGATCGTTGAGGATAACTTAAAGGGACCGTTTATGTATTTCACCGAACCTACCACTTCTTGTTGCTCGTCAACCCAAGTAAAAGAGAACTGTCCTAAAGTTCTTGTTGTCTCCACTATCTTTATCAACAATTTGAAAACTTGTATTCTGAATCACTAAGAATCTTTTTCAGATAGACATATTTGGAGTTCTGATTAAAAATTAAACTCATTTTGCTAGATGGCCATTACCCTTCAGTTGATTGGTGACAATTTTGTTTTTTTAAGGAGTTATTTGGTTCGCAAATCTTTGGGACCTTCAGCCCGAGAATGTGATGAGCCTATATGGAGGTGCCAAACAATTTCGTCGATAATATCTTTTGAGAGTCATCGACATGTTATTTCTGACGTGTTTGTCTGTGCTCGAACCTAGCTGGGTAGTTCATCAGGAGCAGAAGCTCTCATATGGGACCAAGTACTAAGCACTTTAAATTGTCTTTTACAATTGGTTTCTAAGAGAACTATCCACTAGGGGTGTTTAAACCGAATAGAAAAATTGCGCCAAATGGAAAAATTAAACCTAACCGATTAAAAATTCCGATTAGGTTTGGTTTGACTTGGTTTGATATTGAGTAAAAAATTCGAACCAAACCGACATATAAATATATAAATTTTATTTATTATTTTAAGACTTTATAGTGATTTTTCTTTAGAAAATATAAAAATATTTGGGATCTTTTCATGTATTAACCTTGAAAGAGTAAATTAACGAAAAATTATTGTTAGACGACTAAGAAAATAACTGTCATGTGTTATTAAAATTTCTCCCGATAGAATATTTTTATAGATCATATGTTTGTCAATTTTTTGCATATTTACTAAACGAATATTCACTTATCAAAGCTTTATCTATAATTTTAATAAAGTAAGATTGAAATAATATTCATGTAACAAAAAAAACCCTAAAACCCCGACAAAATCGAACCAATCCAAACCCATATAATTAGTTTGGTTTGATTTTGATAAAAATCGAACCAATCCGGTCCATATACACCCCTACTGGCCACCCTCCTATCTCATTTTGATAGGAAGAGATATTGATAACCATCCCAAAAATTATATCATACATATAATGTGGGTATTATAATATCGAGTTAAATAGTTAAGCAATTAACTAGTGAAGATACTTTTTATTGGTAATTAAAATAATATTATTAATCGCCAGTAATATGTACAAAACAAACGCAAACCTACCAGGTTACTCTTCTCATAACTATCTTATGGTACCAACAACCTTATCTACTAAACCATCAAAACTCCTACAAAAAACAAATAAACTCAAACAACTTCCTGTTACCCCTAACTCTAACGCACATAGAGGTTTTCATATCATGCACCATTGTCTCCATATTTGTAGATCTATTTTGACATGATATGCAAAATTATACATGTGATATACGGGTCTATAAGGTCGATATGATCATTTGTAAACTGAAAACATAAGCCAACAAGGCCATACAAGTATCCACACACCTGACATCTGTCTGCAAGCCTCTAAGAGTACATAATATCATAAAGATTGGGACATGGACTCGCCATACCATTCAATACATATCCAAAGCATACTGACCAAATAGACAACTCTAAAATAAGTGGAGCCCACAAACACCTTCCGCTGAGCTGATAGCCTACTTGGAGGACTGTCAGCCTATCAATCAAGACATGCGGGCATAAAACGCAGTGTTCCCAGGCAAAAGGGATGTCAGTACGAATAAAGTAACGAGTATGTAAGGTAGGAAAACATTAAAAAAATAGTAAAGAAAGATAGAAGAGATACAACCTGTAAAATCTGAGTGCCTCTGGGGGCTACTGATATATATATATATATATATATATATATATATATATATATATATATATATATATATATATATATATATATATACACACACACACACACACACATAACTTTAAAAAGCATACGCCTCTGTGGGAATCATCATTATCATATCGTACCCGGCCTTAAAGAGGACTGGGTAAAATATACAGGCCATCATAGGGCTCGGTAGAATTGTACCCGGCCACGTGGAGCTCGATAATCCCAACTAATCAGTAGTTGCATAATAGGTATCGTACCCGGCCGACTATAGTACGGCTCAATAGAGTAATATATATATATATATATATATATATATATATATATATATATATATATATATATATATATATATATATATATATATATATATATATATATATATATATATATATATATATAATGCATGTTGGACTCATTGGAATCACATTCTGAACCTTTCGGAGTGACGTAAGGTCGATATTCTCCGTACACCTTATTAGGAATAACTCTTCATCAACAATCTTATTAGAATCAGGAAGTACCAACAACACTAATAACATAAGGGTAAGAGACGCAACCTCTACATCAAATGTTCCATAAGAAGGGAAATAATATAAGTACTGCTAGCTTGTAATAGTAAAGTACCTTTGGAAGCTTGTTCATTGCATTATGTATAATTGAAATCATGCAAAATAAGGAAAGGGATAGCCTCACATACCTTGTATATGTATTTCCCAACCTCAAGCTATGCAAATGTCACGACTCCTTAGTCTACAATAAAAGAAATGACAATATCGTTATCGTTTAAGCATCGTAACTATTATGTATCGACCACAACCTATTTTACGATGAAACGGATAGCACCTCCACTATATGTATGACTTCAGACAAGTCAAAACAATCACCAAATATCCCAACATACCCCTATCACTACATACACAACATGACAACCATAATAGTGTCAAACAATCCGAAAATGACGATGAGCAAACAACCCTGCCATTATGTGGTGTTTATTCACACTCTTCCTTCTCTCAACTCCATAAAAACAGTAGCAAAAGAGACAACCGAATAGAAACACGAAACAGCCCACAAAAGAGTCGCACAAGTTCATCAACTCAAAATTAACTTTTTAGTTTACTTAAATACATTTCGACTTGTGTTTTCTTTCAAATTGAGAAACACAACCAAAAGTATATAACTATACCTCTTATCCAATAAACCATCCAGGAATTCAACTTAAAGTTCATAATTAGACAACCATGACACAAGAACAAACAACATACCACTCTTTCAAAATTTGCTAGGTCTATTCTTAACGATCGACTTACAACTCGCAAAGGCGTAGATAATAGAAGGAGAAGCATAACCTTACCTTGTACTGAGTATACCCACAAAACCTGGTCCTTCTTCATTAAAAATTAGTTCCTCAACGCGGCTACAAGAAGGAGAAAGAGAAACTAGCAAGCTGTCCAGACTTTTCAGCAGCAGAATCACGTCGTAACACCCAAAATACCCTAGAGTTTGTGTGAAATTTTTGGGAGGAGTTGCAGGGGTTCAATTTAGTTTTCAAGGTCTGAAAGATGGGTGAAATAAATGAGTTGATAATCCCTTAAAAGCCCCCTCTTGGCCGATTTTGAGGCTTTAATTGAGTCCTCTCATTTTGGCAAGTAGGTGATGCACCTGCTTGTCACCTACCAATCTGTGCAGTTTTGCAAAAATGTGAATATGTCTATACTCTGAGACCGTATTGAAAAACGGTTTAATGCGTTGGAAACTAGACTCATAGACCTTCAAGTAGATGCCTTGATTCCAAGTATATTAGGAGAAAAGTGTAGTTACATTTGACCTAAATTTTAGCACATTTCGCAACTTGTGATGACCTTTGCCAACTTTTTGTTCCGCAACTCACTTGACTTAAAAACATAACGCACGACTATCATACGACTAAAATAACTCATAACTTAACCTCCTCATCAAGTTAATCACCTTAGTCTCACCCCAAAAGCATATGTTATAACATTCCAACTTTTCGACTTTCGACGAAACTTATTTTCTTCAATTTGTTTAATGTTTAAGCTTTCCAACCCTTTTTGGTATTTGTTACTCATGATCTTAAAGATCTGTAAACTCCAAGATAACATGATGAACTTACGCTATGTACTTTAAAAAATGATCTCTTTTTCGAGCTTATATCAATTGGTTTACGACGTACTCTCACGTATGAAAACATAAAATGTAACATACACTACAGCAGCAAAGCAAGCTTTAAGTAAAGTTCCTTGAGAGGTCCTCCTTCTTGCTTTCTGTTGAACCCATTGCCATTACGAATCTCATTGCATAATGTTTCTTTGTTGTTTCAGCCATCCCAATATATTCAGCCAGAAAGTTCTTGAAAAAATATACTCAAAAGAATAAGTGTAGAGAAGTTTCAGGCTGGGATTTGCACAGAACACAATCATCATCAAGCCTCATACACTATCTGGGTAGGACATCCTTAGTTCTTAATTTTCCTAGTAGTGAAGATACTTGTATTGATAGATGTTTCGTTCATTGAGTTAAAAAGCAAAATATATGGGATATAATATAAAACGGGTGTTTGGTTTTACAATATATCAACTTGAATACTCTTTTATTTCAAATATAACCTTAGCCTTCTTAAAGGACTTTGGGAGAAAAAAGCTTTGGAGTACATTTTTGTCAGTAAATTATTTATCTCGGACAATCCCTGAATGGTTATTCCATATTGAATGTGGTATATAATATTGATTGAAATCTGTGGTATAGTCAATCTCGAAATTACTTATTTCAAAGCTAAATCCTAAGAAACATGAGATTAATAATCACATTTTATTCCGATATATCCCTCATCCTTATAACCAAGCCACCCTTACGAGTTGATCCAATTTTAAAAACCCAGACAGGGTAAACCCAATAAAATTCATAATAACCCAATGCAATTAGATAATTTGGCATCAAAGTTGTCTCGTTCAAAGGGGCAAAGAACGATTATCCTTCCATATCAGTGTCCATCTTATAAAAGCATAAACTCAGTTCTTATAATCATGACAAACGTATCTCATCAAGTTTTAATAACTAAGACAAGAATGAACATCTATAACTCCATTACCTCCAACAACAAAGCTAACTTATATTTCAAAAACCACTAAATATCTCAATTCTCAGGAGACTGAAGAATGTTTGCCAGTAACCAACCAAGTACATAATCCAGACTTCCAGATCTGACAGCTTCTACAACACCGTAAACATGCAATCGCAGAGTAAAAGAATACTGTTCTATCTAAAGAAAAGAGCTGAAGAGAGGCAATATATCTTGCTGGAATCGCTTCAATCACTTAAATAACATGTCATCTGGTTCGAATACAAATTGTCAAAACTCTAACCATCAGTGCAAAATCCAAACTTCAAAACATTCTACCAATCTCTGCCAAGAACATTTCTTTCTAATATACGAAGGTGACAATATCGAAAAAGGAATGTAAGGAAGCACTACATGGGTAACTAAAAATCCAAAAACGAACACAAACTCCATCACCGACGGCTTTCTTTAGGTTCTTATGCAAACGCTTATTCTTCATCCTCCTCGTCACCATCACCACCTGAAGCCTTCTTGGCAGCAGCCTTTTGGTTCTTTCTCTTCACTCTTCCAGGACGCCCACCACCAAAAGGACTGGTGAGAGAGAAGTCAATGTGCTTCTGAGAGTCCACTCTCACCATAAATGAAGGAACATTCACCACTTGCCTTCCAACTCTGCAATGCAGTTAGCATTAGTCTGGTTAGCTTCATTGCTGTGCACACTAGTAACAAAGAACCAATAGTCCATATAGTGCACAATTACTAAATAAAATATACAAACTATGAGTCCATGGGGGAGGGGGAGGATCCGCAAAGAATGATTGTTACCAACTGCAAATCTGCTATGTACTGCTAAGAAAAGAATATGGCTACACAAAGATACCAAAGAACCTTTAATATATCACCACTCTTAGCCATCAACACAATAAAATACACCTCAGCCATCTCTCTGCGAACTATGGAGGTCTTACCAACAACTGAAATGTCCATATAAATATTTGGCTCCTAGAGACCTAGCAATTTAGAGCGCTTAAACATATCTATGAAGAATATAAATGAACGATTATACAAGACCTGTAAAGCAAAATGAAATGATTAAACAAATTCCTACCAAAATGACGACCTAGTTTGCAACTACAGTATATTGCTCAACCAAGATTCAACATTGGAAAACTAGCAGCACAAAGAGCTCACTGTGTTAATAGTGCTCATCTTTGTTTATTGACAGAGATGAAATTATAGAATTACTTGCTAATAAGATAAGTATTCTGTTTCTGCAATTTGGACTAGAACTTCCTATTTTATTATTGAGAATATTGGTGACAATATGAGACTTCTTTTTTGTCGAGAAGGATTCCTCATTGAGGTCGGCATCGCAAGAGCCTGATCAACACAAAGGGAAAGCTAAAAATATTTTACAAAAACCAATAACTCCTAACAAGCACTTCAGCCAAAACAGTTATTCTAAATGAGATAAAAGTGCTAAAGGTCTTTCAACAAAATTTAAATTGAAAAAAATGCACTTATAGAAAACGCCTCAAAAATAAGGGTTAAAGTGCAGCTTATTTTTTAAAAATTTGTAACTAAAAAAGATAATCTATTTTTTACCTGATATGCCTTTGCCTAATGAGCACTCTAGCATGGTGGATTGACTTTGCCATGCCAGTCTTGAAGACAAGGGTTTGCAGACGACGCTCAAGGAAGTTCTCAACAGTGAGTGACAAGACATAATCGAGCTTGTTCTGGCTCTCATCCAACAACCCGTACCTGTTCATCCTCCTCAAGAGTGCTTCACCTTCAAAAATACGACGTGGATCTTTCTCATCGAGGGTCAGAAGCATTCTTGCAGCATTCCTGATACGGCTCAAAGCATACTGGACTCTCCACAGCTCCCTCTTGCACCTCAGTCCATACTCTCCAACGAGCTTCAATTCTGCATCCAATCTCTCTTTCTCAAAGGGGCGTCGAGGTTTCTTAAAGGTCTTCCCATCTGATTACAAACCCGAATCACAAATCAGCATAGGCTTAAAACCCCCTTTTTTGTGACATAGTAAAGTCTCCCCCAATTCCCCAAAACCACGTAACATGGAGGTTTCCTTCCCACTAGGCTATCCGACATTGTTATGAAAATAGGCATAAATGATGAACAAATAATCGAAAAGATGTTCATGCAGTTGCAGGTTAATTAACTGAGACTGCTGATCTGGTTTTCCATTGTAAATGAAAGAGAGATACAAGTTACACAACCAAACAAAAAGTTCCATATTTAGAGAATCAAATTTTGCTTTCAGGAAAATTTCCAAATGTCAAATTTAACCAAACAATTGGATTTCTTACTATACTGTGGCAACTCTCACTTGAGCTGAAAATACCATCACACTACACTAAGATCAAAACTGAAACAGAATGATTAGCAAGCATTCAATTTTTCTGTTTTTAATAACCCACTATATTCATTAGCAGATATAGCTACGAAACATGCAGTACTAATAAGCATCCAATTTTAGAAGAAAGAGTTCAATAGGCATATCCTCAGCAGTGGCAAAGCCATATGTCAAGAAGAATCCCCTTCATTCAAAAATTACATGATAGGGCAAAAGCAAAACCTTTTTGACTCTGCACTGACCACGACACTCCATTTAAACTAATCTCATGCCAAAATTACGCAAAATTTAAATACCGTAAAATAAAATAAAATAACGCTTTTAGTGTAGTCGTATAAATGGCAATAAAATACTAGATGTGATATTTTCACTTTTTTTTAAATGGCAGTAGTGTCAGCGCCTCACCCAGACCCCACCTAGTGGGATTTTACAGGGTCGTTGTTGTTGTTGGTAGTGTCAGCGCCTCGACTATTGCATCGGGTTCCTACGACCTTCCACCCGCATAAGTATAGGGTAACTCTGTCCACAAAGACGTAGGCAAAGATATGAACCTAACCTATTTCATTAACCATATTTCTACATTTTTTTGGATCTCCTCGTTAGAATTCTTGGCTCTACCACTTTATCCTCAGTCCATAATACTATCACAACAGACCTTAGCATTGCTTATATTCTAATCTCATCATTACCACAAAGTTACAGCAGTGACTACCCAAACCCTAACTTAAGTTTGATCCACTCAGCTCCATTTGGACCTGATTTATTCCAATACTCAATAATTTATATTTTAACTCAAACTAGAGGTTTCTAACACTAAAAATTCTCCACAATTATTACTTGATATACAAATTTCTGAAAAACTGAAAGAACTTTTGACAAATACATAACCTAAAAATAGGAAATGTACAATGAGATTAAGGAAACTTACAGTTGCGGTAAAAGGCGACGTGTACCATGTTTACCAGTCGACGGCGCCGTCCTCAAATCGGCTATCTGCTGAAAGTGAAAAAAGAAACTGATAGGGTTAGAGGGACGCTAGGGTTTTGAATTCAATGAATGTTCTGCGGCTGCATTATAAATGGTCCTCAACTTAAATGGGTTTCTAATCCTCAAAGCTAGTTTGAATTTAAATTTTTTGGCCCAATTGTTTGTGTAGCGGATAAAAGCATTGGCCCAAATGAGAAATTACTGGGAGATTTGCAGAAAGAGCCTCACTTAGGGGTAAAAATTTCACGGGATACCTATTAGGACATTGGTATTTAACTTGTACTCCAATTTTCAAAAAATTTGCACGCCTACCTACTTACTCTATAACTACTTCATGTGATGTTTGAAACTAGGCCTAATTGTATAAACTCTGAAGTTGAACTTCAGCCATAGCCCATATGTACATGAACTTCAGGCAAAAACAATTGCATATTTTGAAGTTGTTCCGAAGTGGATAGTCGTGCAAAAGATTAAAACTTTAGGTCAAAATTTAAAGAGTGACACCGACATTGGGTTTTTGTGTACTTCACACCACTATTTAGATTTTTCTCATTTATAAAAGTTTAACAAAAATAGCCTCGGAGAATATGCTAGCTCTTCTTCACCAGTTTAGTTTGATGAGCTAATTCTGTGTAGTTAAATTATTTATTTGATCGCGACAAGCTAAACTTGGTGTGAGCACGTGATTTTGCTCCATGATAATTAGACTAAAAGAAATCGAAAAATAAAACAGATTGTCTTTATTTTGAAAATTTTGTGTGGCATCTTGGATAATTATTTGTAATTTTGTATGTTGAATGTTTATTTTATTACTTAAAAATACAAAAAAAAGTGTTGCGTGTGAATTTAGGATTTTATTCTGCTATTAGGAATTAATTAAATCGTATTTGGTTTTTGAAAGGATTAAAAATCACAAAAATATTATTTTGGTAATTTTATCAGTTTATTGTTTAATGGCATGATTTTATTTAATTAATGTTAGATATTGTGTGGTTAATTATTGTTTTGGTCAATTAATGTCCCTTTAATATAATTGTGGCTTTATATTTTGTTTTAGGATTTTTAAAAATTAGGAATTTAAAGGAAAAAATAAAAAATAAAGAGGAAAAATGAAAAGAAAAAAAAAAGAGGTGTAGAATGAGAAAGAAAACCAGACTGGGCCGTCCAAAAATTGCGTCAAATCCAGGCCCAAAACACCCCTATGCCCAGTCCAATTTGATCTGCCTCAGAGATCAACCAAACGACGCCGTTTAGGCGTCTCAAATCTCAGCCATTCATCAGTAACGGTCCAGTGTGAGCCTCCATGCCCCGACCCGTTCCTATCCAGGAACCAACCCGGTCTCAAGGGCATCAAAGCGACGCCATTTCGATGAGTCAATTGATCCAGGCCATTGATCTACATTAATCCAACGGTCTGTATTAATCCCTTGATCTCATATATAAACCCAAAACCATACCCCACCCCCTAGCCATTACCCATTCCGTCTCTAACCTCAGAGACCAACCAAACCCATCCCTGTGAAACCCTAGCCGCCATCAAACCCTCTCACCTGAAACCCGGCGGCAACAACGCCGCTGGCCACCAAATTTAAACCCCTGAAGCACCCTAATCCCCTCTCTCCAAATCCACCCTCATCCTACCTCGAATCAACCTCGAGTTTCTCGAATCATCATTTGAAGATTCGAGCAAAATTGGAACCAATCCCAATCGGTCCCAAACTCACACCATAGCTTTCCCTAGCCTCCCTCATCACCAAACAATTATTAGTTTGGTTCGAATCAAACCCAAACCACTCGAACCCCAAATTCGAGCCGAAGAACCCTAGAAAAATCGAGCCTGGATTTTGTCCGAATTGAATAGTTTTTGGTTGTTCAATGGACTTTAGCCGATATTTTCTCAGTTGAGAACACTCGATCAAAGTTCGTTTGGCCTCAGAAGTTTGAAATTCGTTTGGTCCGAGTTCGTCTTTTCCCTATTCACTTTTGAGGTATTTATTTTCCTTTTTCTTCTATTTCTCTGATGTTCCTATGTTTGTTATTTGTTTATATTCATTATATCAATTTGTTTTCAATTTTTTGCCAAGTGTTCTTCTTCTTCTGCCAAAGACCTTTTATTTGGTCAATTTTATTCTGTTTGTTGTTGATTGTGGTCGTTGTAAACTACATATTCGACTCAATTAATATCGTCGAATCGTTAGTTTCATAATCCCCTATTTTGCCCGAATGCTACGAATCACACTGTTTTTGGGTCGATTATTTGTTATCGATTATATGTGTTGTAATCGATTAGATAAATATCGTCGATTAGTTGTATAGGTTTGATTGTAAGATTAATGTTGACAATAGTATTATTGATACTGTCTGATTTGGTCCGAATTATTGTTTGAATTAAAGACTGAATGGTTTACAACAGAATTTAGGTTTGAATTGGTTATAGCCAAACTTAGGAAATGGAATCTAGCTACAATTTTAATAGAAATTTTCAGAGTTTAGTCTAAGTGGGCTGTTAGTTGAGCATGTGTTGGAAGATTAGATGACTTTACTATTGAAAAGTTGAAATGCACATGAGAATGGTAGTGGAACCTGCTGTACAGTAGGACTTTCACTACATTCTGATTTCCAGAAAATTTAAAATAAGAGTTCCATGCCTAGACAAATTTAAGTGGGAAAAACAGAGGGGATAATCAGTTTTTAAAAGGTTTTCAACAGGCTGTAAGGTGAGTTCAGTTTGGCTATATAAGAGGTCTTCCATAACAGTTTTAAAGAAGTCTTTTGAAAAATCGGAAAGGTTAAAAGAATTTTCAGAGAAATAGATAGAGAGTGAGGTTTAAAGTTGAACTAAATTTCCAGAATTAAAGAGTTATATAGGCTGAGTTGTGCTTAAAGGTTTCAGTGGGTTTTCTTTGAGTATTTACAATCAGAAACACTGTCATTGCATCTGCCTTACTTTTCACTTAACTGTGAGCGCATTTGGAGTGTTACGGGGTGATTAGTGTGATATATCTTGGGTTTTCTGCTGGTATTTATCTTCTGGAGCTATTGTTATCCATTTGGTGTTGCTAGGCTTTTATATTGGGATTCAAACACTGTTGCATTGGATTCTTGGATTCTTTCTATTTGGTTTTCAATCTGCTACTGGTGTTGCTGAATTTGTTGATGTGTTCATTGTGCTACTGCTGCCATCACTGATCTTCCTTCTCTTTCTTCGCTTTTTCAAATACCAGGTACACATTGCTACACTGGTACACTTGTAGGCTGAACTTGAAGCATGAAATATAAATGAAAAACTGAAGTTTTACATTTATCTTAGTTGTATTCTGTATGTATATAATGGAATCCTTGAAAGTAGTTTAGTGAACAAATCTCTTATGTATGTTAGCTAGAAAAGAACTCATGATGCAGTAGCCATATCCTGCCCCCTCCAGCCTATTTCTCTTATAACCCATTTGAAATGTATATCAAGTTTTAAGTCAAGTAATCAGTAGTTTAAACTCGTTAGTAACAATTTATTTTTTTAGATTCATAAAACAGGTTTCATTAGCTATTGACCCCATTGTTGTCCCATTGTAAATCTCGAACATGTGTAGTATGATGTAATTAGGTCCCAAAATTAGAGTAAGATGACCCAGGCCCAGTTTCGCATCATTCACGATGGGACTGGGCCCAAAACTTTTAAATGGACTGCCCTATTGTATCATTTTCGGATCTAACGAGTTGTGTTCAACGCCCGCTTATAATGAGTTTCAAGCATGTGAATAAATTAGGTATTTTCTTCTTTTATTTTAGAGACAGACGAAATAGAAAACATAGTCGCTTTAGGATATCCCTTAAAAAATAAAATGAGGCGTGCCTCGCCATAATAAATTACAAATAGCGGGGCCCTCAATAAATACACATAATAATTGGATAGTTTTCGGAATTGCCCTCTTAGCGAACTCTCACGGCCTCTTCCCAAAATAACAATACGCTAGTCTTTTTAGGACGCGCCTTAATTAATCTTACCTTCCTAAACTCGGGTGTGCATTTATGCGACCCAAATCCAAATCCCGACGAAGTAGAAATGCGTCAACAAACTACGGGTAAACTAGTTGTGACATGGTTCGAGATGCATTTCCATGATGTCGCAATTCTTTTAAAACAAAACAATAAATGAGGCGTGCCTCGCCCAACAATAACGTATAAGCCGCAGGGCCTGTGTACATATTGTTTCTTAGATTCTGTGACGGACCATTTAGTAAATTTTACGGCTTTTCTCAAAACAATACTACTTAGTCGCCTAGGATGCATCTTTAATAAATTACTTCCTTAAATACGGGTGTGCATTGATATAAACCAAATCCAAATCTCAATGGAGTCGAAATATGTTGATGACCACGCGTACACTGGTTATGACGTCGTTCGAGATACGTTTTCGCAACGTTGCTATTTTTTTTCCAAAATAATAATAATAATAATAAAAGCGTTAAAGGTCATAATTTGCACTAAGCACATGATATTCAAAATCATATTAATAAGCCAAATACAATAGTTGAGCGGCTGTGCTAGAACCGCAGAACTCAGGAATGCCTAACACCTTCTCCCGGGTTAACTGGATTCTTTTTCCGGATATCTGGTACGCAGACTTCAATTGGAAAGTCGAATATTTTCCTTGAATTGGGATTCAAGATAAACCGATGACTTGAGACACAAAAAGTCAAACCTTTCCCAAGTGGCGACTCTGAAACAAATAAATAATCCCATTTCGAATATTGTCACTTAAATTGGAAAAATTCCCTTATGCGTTTACCCCTTGGGGTAGGCGAGTAAAAAGGAGGTGCGAAAGCTCTGGCGACTCTACTGGGGATGAAAAACCCAGAACTTCCGTTCAGAGTTTAAGAATTCGAGCTTAGAATAATTGTTATATTTGGCTTTATCTGATTTTCCTACATGTTTCATGCTAAATGTTTTACCGCTTTGATATTTTTTGAATTATATATAAACTGTGCTGAAACCCTTCTCTTCTCACCTCCGGGGATGTGCTTACTAGTTGAGACTCCCTATTCTGTTAGTGCCATATCTTAAAATAAGAAAGTGGCATGGAAAGTTTCTAAGTCGGCTGGCCTTTTGGTTCCCGGAAAGGAGCTCCTTCCTCGGCTCAAGTTGTCCGCTCGGGTACACAGTCTAAAACACATACCCAGGTTTTGAACCTAGAAAAACGTGACTTCATGCCGGATCCCTAGTAGGAACGCTTATTTGCATCATGTTGCATTTGATTCAGGGGACTCAACACAGGGGTTGGGTCCGTCTAGGACTAGCAACCTGAATAAAAAGACCATCTTGTTGCATCCTATTCTTTTCCGTGCATTTATTTGTCTCGGACTTGCATGCTGATCGACTTTGGAGTATTTGGAAATCTTTTTTAAAAAAAAGGAGAGAAATAAAGTGCGTAGAGTTGATTATCTGTTTTTAGAAATGTCAAAATAGTGTCGAAACTCTGCCGATTTTTTAGAAAGAAAAAAGAGAGAAAATTTTTATTTTTCCAAATAGTTTGTTGGAAAAAAAAGAGTATAATTTTTCCAAAAATAGTGTTTGTCAATAAAAGAGTCTTGTTTTCGAAAACATTTAGTTTTATCGATAGAACTATGCGGGTCTAATTCTCACCGGATGTGAGATACGTAGGCAAACCTCATCGGTTTCGAACCCAATTTTTAAAAAAATCCAAAAATATTTCCTTTAGTCCCTTCTTTAAAGATTTCCTTATAAAAAAGTGGTTTTTAAACTTAAACAAAAATGGTTTTCTTCTTTCTAGTGGTTTGAATACGAAAAAAGAAAAATCAAAATGAAAAAAATACGAATTTCCTTCATTTTGAAGTATTTTTTAAAAACAAATCAAAAACAAAAATATAAAAAAATACTTTTTAGATGTATTTCTTTTGTAAAATGTCCATAAATTTTTTGGAAAAATAAAAGTTCAAAAATACATTAGCTTTTCTTTAGAAGTGCTTTTGTAAATAAATAAAAACTCAGAAATCTAAATTGTTTTCTTAAAAGTCCCTTTTTTCGAAAATTAAGAGGCAACATATAAAATCAAAAAATATTTTCTTTATTCCTTAGAAAATATAAAACAAATGAAATTCAAACAAAAATATTTTCTTTTTACTTATAAAATTCCCAAAGTTCAAATCAAAAGCAAATGAATTTTTAGAAATCTTTCTTTCAAAAAATTAAAAAAAAATCAAATCAAAAATCCAAAAAAAAAATGTTCCTTCTCTTCTTTTAAAGCATTTTTATTGAAAATTCCAAAAAAATAAAAAAATATATTCACTTTCTTTTTTTAAAGCATTTCTTTCAAAAATTAAAAAAAAGTTAGCTTATTTACTCCATTCTCGGTCTTCCCGAACTATGCAAGATCTTATTCATACGGGGTCATGATACGTAGGCAATCCTCATGGATTCGATCATAAAATAATTGGGTTAAAAAAATGAATAAAAGACGAAAAGAAAGAAGAAGTGAAAAAAAGAGAGCGAAAAACAAATGAAAAAGAAATAAAAAATAAAAGAAATAAAGAGAGTGCCAAAAAATAAAAGAGCGGCAAAAATAAGATGAAAAATCAAGATTGATCAAAGAGAGGCAGAAATGAAGAAAAGAAGTACAAAATGAAAAGGGCTAGTTAAGGCCGGGATGAAACATGCAACCCGTTCAAACACATGGTAGAAGCGTTTAACTATTTAGGTGCATTGCATCCCAACGTGCAATTTCCTATATGTTAAATGCCTCAAAACTAACAAGGTTGTGTGTGTGAGCAAATTAGCCAGGTTCTGTTCAGGTGGTTGGTTTTGTTGGTATGCGGTGATGAACATACAATCTTGCATGCGACCACAACATTATACACAAAATTGAGCACCACCTCCCAAAAATGCACATCCTTACCAAGCCCCATATAATCCCCAATCAAATGTTCCCCAGTACAATCCTCGCCCAAGAGAGTCTTTCGGAATGAATCATTCACCCCTATTGGTGAATCATACTCAAGCTTGTTCGAAAAGCTAGTCAGGCGAGGTCTGCTGCAGCTAGTGGCCCAAAATCGGCCAAACACCGAGTCCCCCTCGCATCGAGCTAATACTAGATGTGAATACCACTCTGGAGCAGTGGGACACGGTACAAAGGATTGTTGGTCGTTGGACCCTCAAAATGGCAGTTGAAGACTTGATTGAAGCTGAAAGAATCGTTCTCCAGGATAAATATGTTACTAATATGATGAACATTCCCCTGCCTACTCTCACAAAAGGGCCAATAGTAGGAATGATCTATGAAGCTGAGGAATTTGATCCGGCACTAAAGGTCAGCCATTGCCGAGACAGAAGAGAAGCCAAAAAACGGTTGCCAAGCCTGAAAGTATCCCATCATACGAGAGTCTCGGTAGCCAGTCTTACTATCCTTTCTGCGTTCGAATTATCTCAGGGTGTGATCTGAATGTTTTTACTTTATTGTCTTACTTTCCGGTATAAACCCTTCTATCTTCAAAAAATTCAAAAACAGTCAATCAAAATCAAGGAAAAAAATAAAATTAATATTTTATTGTCCAGGAATGTCTCTTCTCTTAATCTTGTCATTTTTCTTTCGTATTCTCTTTTCAGTTCTCTTATATGCAGATTTCAATAACGTGACATGCTTGCGGACTTCATGCCCGAATCCTGAAAGCTGTCAGACCTCAAAATAATGAGTCAAGTATTAGATTCGCAATGAAGATAAAGTTTAAGGAAATAAAACAAAGAGTTGGAACAACTGAAGGAAAATTGGTTCCCATATTGGAAAGGTACATACATTGCAACAAGAGTACTGCCAAAAGAGTGCATTGTATTTGGGACACATGCCCTTGCAATAATTGTCAATGCAAATGCAGTCAAAAGGTACTATGTTCGATCCTCCATGTAGTTCTAATATTTCCGGTTGAGATGACGAAGACTTTCATTCTTGCTATCAAATACTATCAACCCTTTGCAAACCTATTTGAGCCGGTTACTCTTCTTTGATTACCCTCTTTGGAACCTAAAAGTGTTATTGAAAAATGATATTAAAAAAAAAGATAAAGAAATTTAAATGAAAAAGAAAAATGAAAAAAAAGAAAAGAAAAGAAAAAAACAAAAACAAAAACAAAGTTTTCATGAACTACGTTCGACTTGATTCTGAAAGGATACGTAGGCAGCCTCTCTCTGGGGTTCAGTCACACCAAAACAAAAATCCAAAGTCCCCCGAAAGTGAAACTGGGGCAAGTGTTATAATGGTTCGACGATGATACCGCCTGATTGGTTCCAAAGTTGTAATTCAATCCAAATCATTTTTACCCGAATCCTTTAAAGTCCTTCCGATCAATCGGTGAGAATGTTCATGGATCAGAGAATACAACTACTTGGATCTGACACAACAAAATGAGAGAAATAAAATGAGAGAGTCTTATTGGTGAAAACCCACACGGGTACCGTGAGGCGATGGTAAGCATAGAAATGGAAAATGAGAGAAGTCTTGTTAGTGAAAACTCGTAAAGAGCACTATAAGATGACGGTGAGAAGAGAAGTGAGGTGGGTCAACTCGTGAAAACCCACAAAGGGCGCCCATGATCAAAAATAAGATCCTCACAGCCATCGGCATCAACACAGTCCTAGAAAGGCTCCTCGGATTCAAATCAAAGTTGTGATGAATTTTTGAGAGTCGGACGGTTTACACATATTAGGCATCCAGTCCAAAAGGTATGTCATGTTCATTGAAGTCCGCATGTACTCCAGATAAGTCCTTCTTTCCTTTCCCCGAAAGGGACACTTCTAGTTTTAAACTCATTCTCCATTCAATTATTTGTTTCTCTTTGAATCCCTTTCGGTCTAACATTGTTCCAAAACCAAGACAAAGAAAGGATGGCAAGACTGATTTACAGGGCTTTCGTTTGATACATGCTAATGTGAAAAAGGCACACAGCCTCAGCAGGTGCATCAAGTCGACCTCGACAGGACATGGCGGCCGATGCTTCGGAATTGAAAACTCTTGAAAGGAGAGAATCAAATTGAAGTGCCTATAAAGGCAAATAGAGTAGAAAACGTCGAGTCTCACGTGGCCAACCATCTCGGCAAAAAGTTTGAAAAGCCAAGGTACTGATACTTCGAAATCAAAGTTGGAAGAAAGAATCCAGAAATGATAGGCCTACGAGGGCGAAATAAAGTTGGAAAGGTTAACTCCCACGCGACTAGCCGTTGCAACAAAGTTTGAGGAGCCAAAAATTCCCCAATGTTGCAGAAAAAAATGATGAAAAGAAAAGAAAAAAGAAAAGAGAAAAAAAGAAAATGAAGTCAGAAAGGAAAGGCCTACGAAGACAAAAATAAAGTCGAAAAGGTTGAGTTCCACCGACCAACCGTGGAGGAAAAATCTGGAAAAAAACTAGATGTTCTCAGGGCCTGATATGAAATTTGTCCCCAGGAAACAAGCAGTTGCAATTGAGATTTTCATCAAAGAAGTTGGGTCGGGATCAAGCAATCAAAGGCCATAAAACCAACCACCTTCTCAAACTAACAATTATTCGTTGTTTGAAAATTGAAACAGGTGCAATCCAGGCAACCGTGCAAAAAGCAGGTGCAAACAAAAAAAAACGCGCAAGTGCTGAAACAACTTTGCAGCAAATAATCAATGCAAAAGGGAAGTTTCCTTCAAGTTCTTTCCTGCATCTTATCAAAATAAAATAAATAAATAAATAATAACACAGAAAAAAGAGAAAAGAGATAACAGATGATGAAAATCCCAAAAGAGGATAGTTTAGAGTTCCCAACATCAACTTGTTACCCTTTAGGCAAAATTAGGGCTCTAATCCTTAAGTTGAGCATTTTTCCTTTAGCCAACATTAAGGCTCCAACCCCTGAGTTGAGCATTTTTTCCCTTAGCCAACATTAGGGCTCAAATCCCCGAGTTGAGCGTTTTTTCCCTTAGCCAACATTAGGGCTCCAATCCCTGAGTTGAGCGTTTTTTTCTTTAGCCGACATTAGGGCTCCAATCCCTGAGTTGAGCATTTTGTTAGTCGACATTAGGGCTCCAATCCCTGAGTTGACCGATTTTCCCTTAGCCGACATTAGGGCTCCAATCCCTAAGTTAAGCGATTTTCCTTTAGCCGACATTAGGGCTCTATTCCCTGAGTTGAGCGTTTTCCTAGTCGACATTAGGGCTCAAATCCCTAAGTTGAGTGATTTTCCCTTAGCCGACATTAGGGCTCCAATCCCTGAGTTGAGCATTTCCTTAGCCGACATTAGGGCTCCAATCCCTGAGTTGAGCCTTTTAGACATAGGGCCTCCATTCCCTAGTCGCCTTTGCGAACATTAAGGCTCCAATCCCTGAGTTGAGCGTTTCCTTAGCCGACATTAGGGCTCCAATCCCCGAGTTTAGAGTTTCCTTAGCCGATATTAGGGCTCCAATCCCTAAGTTGAGCATTTTTTCTTTAGCCGACATTAGGGCTCCAATCCCTGAGTTGAGCGATTTTCCTTTAGCTGACATTAGGGCTCCAATCCCTGAGTTGAGCATTTCCCTAGCCGACATTAGGGCTCCAATCCCTGAGTTGAGCGAATTTATGTTTGCCGACATTAGGGCTCCAATCCCTGAGTTGAGAAAGTTTCCTTTAGCTGACATTAGGGCTCCATTCCCTGAGTTAGAGCATTTTTTCCTTTAGCCAATATTAGGGATCCAATCCTTGAGTTAGAGTATTTTTCCCTTTAGCCAACATTAGGGCTCCAATCCATGAGTTGAGCATTTTTCCCTTTAGCCGACATTAGGGCTCTAATCCCTAAGTTGAGCATTTTTTCCTTTTGCCAATATTAGGGCTCCAATCCCTAAGTTGCGCCTTTTAGACATAGGGCCTCCATTCCCTAGTCTCCTTTACCAATATTAGGGCTCCAATCCCTAAGTTGAGATTATAGACATAGGGCCTCCATTCCCTAGTCGCCTTTACCAATATTAGGGCTCCAATCCCTAAGTTGATATTTTTACACATAGGGCATCCATTCCCTAGTCTCCTTTGACAACATTAAGGCTCCAATCCCTAAGTTGAAATTTTAGACATAGGGCATCCATTCCCTAGTCGCCTTTACCAACATTAGGGTTCCAATCCCTAAGTTGATATTTTTAGACATAGGGCCTTTATTCCCTAGTCGCCTTTACCAATATTAGGACTCCAATCCCTAAGTTGAGTTTATAGACATATGGCCTCCATTCCCTAGTAACCTTTGCCAACATTAGGGCTCCAATCCCTGAGTTGAGATTTGTAGACATAGGGCCTCCATTCACTAGTCGCCTTTACCAATATTAAGGCTCCAATCCCTAAGTTGAAATTTTAGACATAGGGCCTCCATTCCCTAGTCTCCTTTACCAATTTTAGGGTTCCAATCCCTAAATTGAGATTTTAGGCATAGGGCCTCCATTCCCTAATCGCCTTTACCAATATTAGGGCTCCAATCCCAAATTGAGATTTTAGACATAGGGCCTCAATTCCCTAGTTGCCTTTGCCAACATTAGGGCTTCAATCCCTGAGTTGTGCTTTTTAGACGTAGGACCTCCATTCCCTAGTCACCTTTACCAATATTAGGGCTCCAATCCCTAAGTTGAACCTTTTTAGATATAAGGCATCCATTCCCTAGTAGCATTTTGCCAACATTAGGGCTCCAATCCCTAAGTTGAGCGACTTTCCCTTAATCGACATTAGGGCTCCTTTCCCCGAGTTGAGTGTTTTCCCTTAGCCGAAATTAGGGCTCCAATCCCTGAGTTGAGCATTTTTCCTTAGCCGACATTAGGGCTCCAATCCCTGAGTTGAGCGATTTTTCTTTAGCCTACATTAGGGCTCCAATCCCTGAGTTGAGTGATTTTCCTTTAGCCGACATTAGGGCTCCAATCCCTAAGTTGAGCAATTTTCCTTTAGCCGACATTAGGGCTCTAATCCCTAAGTTGAGCATTTTTTCCTTTTGCCAGCATTAGGGCTCCAAGCCCCGAGTTGAGCGTTTTTCCTTTTGAAAACATTAGGGCTCCAATCCATGAGTTGCGCCTTTCCAATCCTCTCATCAATTCCAAAGATTTTTATGGTAAATAACTCACGAAATTTTCCTAGTGAAACAGGGGCAGAAAAATTTCGTTTGTTTGTTTGTTTTGTTGTCTGAGCAGGATTGACCTCGAGACACAGGGATCGAGATGACCTACGGAGTGAGTCTCAATCTAGAATAAGGAAAAGTACAAAAAAGAAGATGGGTTCAAATACTGGAGCAAAACAAAGGTGCGAATTGCTAAAAATCTGATTGAAGCCACGAGTTCCGCCAATCTCGCTTCACTCAATGCTGAAAAAATGAACAAGCGCCTACAACCTGCGAGCATCAAGATTCAGATCAAAGTATACAAGCAAGATCAGCCAAGACCCAAGATAGAGTTTAGGAAGAATTATAGATAGGAATCTTGTAACTCATAGTTGATAGGCATGTCTAGCTTAGTTTAATTTTCCTTTTCGGTGTAATAAGGAGGTCAGCAAGCAGTGGCAACAGCAGCAACAACAGTAATAGTAAAACCACTGCTCCCGGTAGTCCCAACTACCAAAATTCCCGAACTATATTGACCTGATTACTGTTTAGCCCATAATATATAGGAAACCTTCGAAGCAAAGGTTTGGTCAAATCTTTCAAACATGCTTCACACGGAGTACTCGAGCAGGCAAAAATCGCTCATATCCGCTCACTTTATCTTTGCACAAACACTCTTCGTGTTTTCGAACAAAGAGGGGCAGCTGTGAGCACGTGATTTTTGTTCCACGAAAATTACTCCAAAAGAAATCAAAAAATAAAACATATTGTCTTTATTTTGAAAATTTGGGCGGCATCTTGGATAACTATTTGTAGTTTTGCCTACTCAATATTTATTTTATTACATAAAAATACAAAAAAAATGTGTTGCGTGTAAATTTAGGATTTTATTCTACTATTATGAATTAATTAAATCGCATTTGGTTTTTTTAAAGGATTGAAAATCACAAAAAAATAATATTATTTTGGTAATTTTGTCATTTTATTGTTTAATGGCGTGATTTTATTTAATAATGTTTTATATTATGTGTTTAATTATTGTTTTGGTCAATTAATGTCCCTTTAATATAATTGTGGCTTTATATTCTGTTTTAGGATTTTTATAAATTAGGAATTTAAAGGAAAAAATAATAAAAGAAGAGGAAAAATGAAACAAAAGAGGTGTAGAATGAGAAAGAAACAGGACTGGGTCGTCCAAAAGTTGTGTCAAATCCAGGCCCAAAATGCCCCTATGACCGGTCCAGTTTGATCTGCCTCTAAGATTAACCAAACGACGATGTTTAGGCGTCTCAGATCTCAGCCATTCATCAGTTTGATCAAACGGTCCAGTGTGAGCCTCCATGCCCCGACCCGTTCCTATCTAGGTACCAACCCGATCTCAAGAGCATCAGAGCGATGCCGTTTCGATGAGTCAATCGGTCCAGGCCATTGATCTCAATTAATCCAACGGCCTGAATTAATCCCCTAATCTCGTATATAAACCCAAAACCATACCCCACCCCGTAGCCATTACCCCTTCCGTCTCTAACCTCAGAGACCAACCAAACCCATCCATGTGAAACACTAGTCGCCATCAAACCCTCTCACCTCAAACCCGATGGCAACAACGTCGCCGGCCACCAAACTTATACCCCTGAACCACCCTAATCCCCTCTCTCCAAATCCACCCTCATCTTACCTAGGATTAACCTCGAGTTTCTCGAATCTTCATTTGAAGATTCGAGCAAAACTCGAACCAATCACAATCGGTCCCAAAATCACACCATAGCTTTCCCTAGCCTCCCTCATCACCAAACCATTGTTGATTTGGTTCGAATCAAACCCAAACCACTCGAACCCCAAATTCGAGCCGAAGAACCCTAGAAAAATCGAGCATGGATTTTGTCCGAATTGAAGAGTTTTTGGTTGTTCAATGGACTTTAGTCGATGTGTTCTCAGTTGAGAACCCTCGATCAAAGTCCGTTTGGCCTCAAAAGTTCGAAATCCGTTTGGTCTGAGTTCGTCTTTTCCCTGTTCACTTTTGAGGTATTTATTTTCCCTTTTCTTCTATTTCTCTTATGTTCCTATGTCTGTTATTTGTTTAGATTCATTGTATCAATTTGTTTTCAATTTTTTGCCAAGTGTTCTTCTTCTTCTGCCAAATACCTTTTATTTGGTCAATTTTATTCTGTTTGTGATTGTGGTCGTTGTAAACTACATATTCAACTTGATTAATATCATTAGTTTCATAATCCCCTATTTTGTATGAATGCTATGAATCACACTGTTTTTGGGTCGATTATTTGTTATCGATTATATGTGTTGTAATCGATTAAATAAATGTCGTCGATTAGTTGTATAGGTTTGATTGTTAGATTAATGCTGACAATAGTATTATTGATACTATCTAATTTTGTCCGAATTATTGTTTGAATTAAAGTCTGAATGGTTTACAGCTGAATTAGGTTTGAATTGGTTATAGCCGAACTTAGGAAATGGAATCTAGCTACAATTTTAATAGAAATTTTCAGAGTTTAGTCTAAGTGGGCTGTTAGTTTAGCATGTGTTGGACCATTAGATGAGTTTAATTTTAAAAAGCTGAAATGCACATGAGAATGGTAGTGGAACCTGGTGTACAGTAGGACTTTCATTACATTCTGATTTACAGAAATTTTAAAATAAGAGTTCCATGCCTAGAAAAATTTAAGTGGGAAAATAGAGGGAATAATCAGTTTTTAAAAGGTTTTCAACAGACTGTAAGGTGAGTTCAGTTTGGCTATATAAGAGGTATTCCAGAATAGTTTTAAAGAGTCTTTTGAAAAATCAGAAAGGTTAGAAGAATTTTCAGAGAAATAGATAGAGAGTGAGGTTGGAAGTTGAACTAAATTTCCAGAATTAAAGAGTGATATAGGTTGAGCTGTGCTTAAAGGTTTCAGTGGGTTTTCTTTGAGTATTTACAATCAGAAATATTGTCCTTGCATTTGCCTTGCTTTTCACTTAACTGTGAGCGCATTTGGAGTGTTACTGGGTGTTTAGTGTGATATATCTTGGGTTTTCTGCTGGTATTTATCTTCTGAGCTATTGTTATCCATTTGGTGTTGCTAGGCTTTTCTATTGGGGATTCAAACACTGTTGCATTGGTTTCTTGGATTCTTTCTATTTGGTTTTCAATCTGCTCCTCCTACTGTTATTGGTCTACTACTGGTGTTGCTGAATCTGTTGTTGTGTTCATTGTGCTACTGCTGCCATCACTGATCTTCCTTCTCTTTCTTTGCTTTTCCAAATACCAGGTACACATTGCTACACTGGTACACTTGAAGGCTGAACTTGAAGCATGAAATATAAATGAAGAACTGAAGTTTTACGTTTATCTTAGTTGTATTCTGTATGTATATAATGGAATCCTTGAAAGTAGTTTAGTGAACAAATCTCTTATGTATGTTAGCTAGAAAAGAACTCATGATGCAGTAGCCATATCCTTCCCCCTCCAGCCTATTTCTCTTATAACCCATTTCAAATGCATATCAAGTTTTAAGTCAAGTAATCAGTAGTTAAAACTCTTTAGTTAACAATTTGTTTATTTAGATTCATAAACCAGGTTTCATTAGTTATTGATTCCATTGTTGTCCCTTTGTAAATCTCGAACATATATAGTATAATATAATTAGGTCCCAAAATTAGAGTAAGCCGGCCTAGGCCCAGTTTCGCACCATTCACGGTGGGCATGGGCCCAAAAATTTTTAATGGACTGCCTTATTGTATCATTTTCGGTTAATGAGTTGTGTTCAACGCCCGCTTATAATGAGTTTCAAGCATGTGAATAAATTAGGTATTTTCTTCTTTTATTTTAGAGACAGACAAAATAGAAAACATAGTCGCTTTAGGATATCCCTTAAAATAAAATGAGGCGTGCCTAGCCAGAATATATTACAAATAGCGGGGCCCTCAATAAATACATATAATAATTGGATAGTCTTCAGAATTATCCGCTTAGCGAATTCTCACGGCCTCTTCCTAAAATAACAATATGTTAGTCTCTTTAGGACGCGCCTTAATTAATCTTACCTTCCTAATCTTGAGTGTGCATTTATGCGTCCCAAATCCAAATTCCGACGAAATTGAAATGCGTCAACAAACTACGGGTACACTCGTTGTGACGTGGTTCGAGATACATTTCCATGACGTCGCGAGTCTTTTAAAACAAAACAATAAATGAGGCGTGCCTCGCCCAACAAAAATGTATAAGTCGTGGGGCCCTCTGTACATAATTGTTACTTAGATTATGGGACGGGCCGTTTAGTAAATTTTATGGCTTTTCTCAAAACAATACTACGCTAGTTGCCTAGGACGCGTCTTTAATAAATTACTTCCTTAAATACGGGTGTGCATTGATGTAACCCAAATCCAAATCTCAACGGAGTCGAAATGTGTCGACGACCACGCGTACACCGGTTGTGACGTGGTTCAAGATACGTTTTCACAATGATGCAATTTTTTTCCAAAAATAAAATAAAATAATAATAATAATAATAATAAAAGCGTTAAAGTTCAACAATTTGCACTAAGCACATGATGTTCAAAATCAGATAAATAAGCCAAATACAACAGTTGAGCGACCGTGCTAGAACCACGGAACTCGGGAATACCTAACACCTTCTCCCGGATTAACAGAATTTCTTATCCGGATATTTGGTACTCAGAATTCAATTGGAAAGTCAAATATTTTTCTCGAATTGGGATTCAAGATAAACCGGTGACTTGGGCACCAAAAGCCAAACCTTTCCCAAGTGGCAACTCTAAAATAAATAAATAATTTCATTTCGAATATTGTCACTTAAATTGAATAAATTTCCTTATGCGTTTACCCCCGGGGTGGGCGAGTAAAAAGGAGGTGTGACACTTGTTACCATCTTCATTTTATATATCTTGTTAAATTATTTGTAAGTTGTTGGAGATGGTGGTTCAAATGGTGTTTCTCTCGAAGGTTGTACTGTGTTTCAAGGTGGCTAGTTGTCTTATGTTTATCAGATGAGAGTGTTTTGGTCTCATTAACAGAGGTGTTTATTTGGGCCAAAGCCATAACTTCAGCTAGACACTTGGGCTCAAAGCTTCAGATATGGTAGTTGGGCTCTACACGTTTGGGCCTATTCAGAAGAATTGTATCGAGTAGGTTTTTATTTATTAGCTGTAAATCTAGTTGTGGATATTGATTCCATTTTTTGTTAGTCTGTTATAAGAGAGCAAATAGAATAGCGACAGGTGGATAAGTCAGTTATACATAGATTCCATTCTTTCTTATTTATATAGGAGCACTGTATAGATTACATTCATTCAAGATATACGAGAAAACCTTTTCTACAAGCTTTTCTTTCAATTCTGTCATGGTATCAGAGCAGGTATGATCTGCTCTAATATTCTACTTCTTCTTGCTCATTTTTTTACAGATCAAATCTTCAAAAATAGTTGTTTACTACAACAATGTCTACTGAAGCTCAAACCACTGATGCAGTAAACCCAGCTACTCCGACTGCAACTATTTCTATTGTAGTTGGTTCCACTACAACTGGGATGGTTGATTCTGGTCACCCATATTATCTTCATCCCTCAGATTATCCAGGGATGACTCTTGTTTCTTCAGTCTTCAATGGAAGAGGATATGGAGATTGGAGGAGAGCTGTTGTCATAACTCTTTCAGCTAAGAACAAACTAGGATTCATTGATGGATCCTTAGTTGTTCCTGGTGTTGAATCTGGTCTTCAAAGGGTCTGGGCTCGTTGCAATGATATGGTGCTCTCATGGATGCTCAACTAACTCTCCAAGGAGATAGCAGAGAGTGTCTTGTACTCACAAATTGCAAAAGATCTTTGGAATGACCTAGAAGACAAGTTTGGTCAGATAAATGGAGCAAAGTTGATCCAATTACAAAAGGAATTAAGTGTTGTTGTGCAAGGTAATTCTAGTGTATCAGGATATTTCACAAAAATAAAGAGTCTATGGGATAAATTAGATGCACTGAACACCTTTTCTGCTTGTGTTTGTGAATGTTAGTGTGGTGCTAAAGCAAAGAATTTCAAGGCTCACCAAGATGAGAGACTGCTTCAGTTCTTAATGGGACTAAATGACACATTCATAGGAGTCAGGAGCAATATCCTTTTGTCTTCTCCCCTGCCTTCAATTGGACAAGCATATTCCTTAGTTATCCAAGATGAAAACCAGAGCGAAATCCATGCTACACCTGCTTATCCAGGAGATGCTGCATCTTTCATTGCAGCAAATCAGTCATGAGGGGTCAAAAAATACAGTGAATACAAAGGAAATAAAGGAGGTTTTGAGGGAAAGAAAGGTTCTGGTATCTGTGCTTATTGTAAGAAGCCAGGACATAGCATTGAGAAATATTATAGGATTCATGGTTTCCCTGCAGATTTTAAGTTCACAAAACAGAAGAAATTTCAGGGATCAGCACAAGCAAATAATGCTTTCAATTCAGGGGAAAGCAGTGAGCAAAGAGCTATCAATGTTACAGATGTGCAGACGCTTACAAAGGAGAATGTGACTCAACTGCTCCAGCTGCTCCAGCAAGTCATCATGGGACAACAAAATGCTGAAACTCCTGATGCATATGCACATGTCAATTGTGCTGGTATAGCTAAATTCTTCAACTCATATGCCTGTTTTGATCAAATAGATGAAAAGTCATGGATAATGGATAGTGGTGAATCCAAAACATGACTTTTAATAAAGGATTTTTTCTGATTTCAAACCTTTGCTTAAGCCTGTGATGGTGACTCTGCCTAATTCTCATAATGTCGAAGTCACATTCTGGTTCTGTTTCTATTTTACCTAACCTAGTATTAAAGAATATGCTCTATATTCCTTCTTTTAAATTCAATCTGATGTCTGTACATAAATTGTGCAAATATCTCAAGTTTCACTCCTACTTCTTATTTTCTACCGCAGGGCCTTTCACTAAAGAGACATCTGGAGATTGGTAATGAGAAAGGAGGCCTCTACATCATCAAGCCAAGAGTTTCAACATCTGTTTCCAAGAGTTTTCTCAAGTCTAGTAGTAATTTAGTTTCCAAAAATAGGGCAGTCTCTGTCCCTAAGTTTAATTCTTGTTTCAGATTTTCTAATTCCAATGTAAAAGGAAAATTATGGCACTATAGGCTAGGTCATATGCCATTAAGAAGTATGAGAAATATATCAAGCATTCATGTTTCTTCTTGTTCAAAGTTTACTGATCCTTGTATCATTTGTCCTATGGCAAGACAATCAAACTCCATTTTCCTTCAAGTTCTATTTCAACAAAATCAGTGTTTGAATTAATTCATGTGGATATTTGGGGACCATATAAGAGTCCTGCTTATAATGGTTTTAGATATTTCTTACTATTGTGGATGATTTTAGTAGGGGTACTTGGACCTATTTACTTCGCACAAAGTCAAATGCCTTTCCTATTTTGAAGTCTTTTCTAGCAATGGTAGAAAGACAATTCCACACAAAGGTTCAAATTATAAGACGATAATGCTTTTGAGTTAGGAAGTGGCAAAACATTCCAAAATTTCTTCTCTCACAAGGAATCATTCATCAAACTACTTGTGTAGCCACTCCACAACAGAATGGAGTTGTAGAGAGGAAATATAAGTATTTGTTAGAAACATCTAGGGCATTGCTTTTTCAGTCACATTTGCCAATTACTTTCTGGGGAGATTGCTTATTGACATCAACCTATTTAATCAACAGATGTCCATCCAAAGTTATTTAATACAAAACTCCCTATGAAATGCTCTTTCATTCTAAGCCAAATTATCATAACCTGAAGTGTTTTGGTCGTCTATGTTTTGCTTCCACTTAATCAAGTCTTAGAACAAAGTTTGAACCAAGGGCAGTTTCTTGTGTGTTCCTAGGTTATCCACATGGAAAGAAGGGATACAAAGTGTTAAATCTCAAAAACTATGAAAGTTTTTGTTTCAAGGGATGTTGTTTTTCATGAAAACTGTTTCCATTTTGCTTCTCTAAAATCAACTGATGCAGGGAATTCTTACTTCCCTTTTACTTCTGAGGATCATTCTAAATTTGTCAACTCAACAGATGGTATTCCAATCCACACTCAGTTGCCTATGAATGGGGAACCTACTCCTGAGCCTATCTCCTCAGATTCTCCTGTAAGTTCAGAACACTCTTCCCCCTCACAACTTCCAGCTACTCCTGTCAACTCCACTGTCCACATTCCTAATTTTTCACCTACTGTTTCTGCATCTAATCCTCACATTAGTACTCCCATTGAATCAGCAGTCCACATTCCTAGTTGTTCCTCATATAGTCCTGAACCTATGATGGATACTTTAATTAGAAGGTCTTCTCGACCACACATTGCACCCTCTTATCTAAAGGACTACATCTGCAATGCTATCCAACTTACTGATGTTAGCACTCCTTGTTTTCTCTCAGCAGTATCACCATCTTCATTCCCTTTTCATGGTCTTTCCACCACTAACCAACATCTACTTAATGCTTTATCCAATATCCAAGAACCTAGTAGCTATACACAAGCAGCACTTCATCCTGGTTGCCAGGAAGCTATGGAAAAAGAAACAGCACTAGAGTTCAATAAAACATGGGAAGTTGTGGAATTGCCCCCGGAAGAAAGGCTTTGCCTTGTAAATGGTTTCCTTGTAAGTAGGGACAAGTGGATAGGTCAGTTATACATAAACCATTCTTTCTTCTTTTATATAGAAGCACTGTACAGATTACATTCATTCAAGATATACGAGAAAACTTTTTCTACAAGTTTTTCTTTCATTTCTGCCATAGGTTTAGTCCCTATGAACTTATTGTGTATTTGTTGTTCAATTATTCGTAAAACTATAGAATCAAACTATATACTATATACTTAGAAGTAAAAATTGTACGGACGCTCTATTTGGTCGCCCGATTTAACCTATACCTTTTTAAAAAAAAATTGAACTTGTACCCACTTTTTAAACAACTTCAGCCCCCTTTCTCCTCCTTTATCTGCGCCTCAAATTCAAAAATGACTTATAATTTCAGCCAGACATTCCCTGATCGAACTTTAACCAGAAAATAAATTCCAGCGAGTCTTCACGCTTGTCGGTTGAATTTATATTTGCTTGTGCTTACGTTATTGTCGGTTTCGTTTTGGAATTATATCCATGATGTTTCGACAGTATTCTGTTGGTTCCGCATTGTTCGCACGAATAATTTGAATAGATTGCTACAAAAAAAAACCTCCAACGTGACTTTGGCAGTGATTATTTTTAAGTAAAGGATGGAAGGTGTTTGAATTGGGCGGAAGATTCCAAGAAGCATGAAACTAATAACGTGATTTGACGAGACAAAGTGGCATTTGAATCATGAAAGATTACCAAATAAAAACTTCAAAGAGGTAAAGTTTGTCGGTTACAAAAATAAAAACGTCAGCTCTCGCTAGTTACAAAATAAAAATATTCAGGCTCATCTACTAGAATACTAAAGTTTTGCGTGATTGCATTTGCTACTTTATGCCCCGTATGCTGATGTTATGCGGAAAAACAGATACGCTTGCAATTTTTTTTTATAAAGCTGGCACAAGTTAAAACGTGACACAAAAATCGGGTATAGATACAAATGCCCCTACTTAAAACCTACCAAATCTTGCTTCTCAAAACCCAAGTAAAAAAGAACTATTCTAATATTCTTCGTGTCTTCACTATCTTTATCAACAATTTGGAAACTTAAATTCTGAATCACAAGAATTTTTTCCAGATAAGATATATATAATCGAAATTCTGATTTAACATTAAGCTCATCTTTCTAGATGGCCATTACCCTTCAGTTGATATGTGACATTTTTGCATTCCAATGAGTCATTTAGTTTGCAAACTCTTGGGACCTTCTTTTAACCCCAGGATTTTATGAGCCTATATCAAGGTATCAAAAAATTTCGTCGATAAGAGCTTTGGGAGTCATCAACATAATTATTCCTGGCGTGTCCGTCTGTGGTCATACCTAGCTGGGCGGTTCATCAAGAGCAGGATCTACTATTTGGGACCAAGCACTCTTAATTTTCTTTTGCAATTAATTTCTAAAGATGACTGGGGTCCGCTTAATCTTATTTTGATCGGAATAGATATTGATAATTATCCCAATTCATAATTATAATGTGGGTATTATAATATCGAGTTAAATAGTGAAGCAATTGACTAGTGAAGATTATTTTTTGGCAATTAAAATAATATTATTAATTGCATGACTATCCTATGGCACCAACCACCTTATCTACGAAAACATCAAAACTCACATAGAGGATTTTCATCGTTATCTCCATGTTTGTAGCTTTATATAGTATTTCTTTCGATCCAAATGTCATACACTACAGCAGCAAAGCAGGCTTTAAATAAAGTTCTTTGAGACGTCCTCCTTCTTGCTTTCTGTTGGAACCCATTGCCACTCCGATTCTCATGGCATAATGTTTTTTTGCCATTTCAGCCATATTCTGCAGAAAGATTAAGTGTAGACAAGTTTTAAGCTGGGATCATCAAGCCTCATGCCCTATCTGAGTAGGACATCCTAACTTCTCAATTTCCCCGGCAGTGAAGATACTTTTATTGGTAGATGTTTCATTTATTGTGTTAAAAGCAAAATATATATGATATTCTTAAAGAACTTTGGGAGAAAAAGTTTTGGAGGAGGACATATGTCACTAAATTATTTTATCTCGGACACTCCCTGAATGGTTATTCTATATTGAATGTGGCATAAAAATAATATTGATTCATAATTGTGGTACAGTTAATCTCGAAATTACTTATTTCAAAACTGAATCCCAAGAAACGTGAGATTAATAATCACACATCTTATTATGAGGTATCCCTTATCCTTGTAACCAAGAGTTGATCCAGGAAAACTACGTGACACATTAATTATTCACACCGTTTTTACTATTTTGTAGTTATACTTTCAACAAATTTATCATTTATAGCTATATTTGAGTCTTATAGCAAATCTTCGAAATAAGAGGTTAATTGCTTTGAACTGAAACAAGAGAGCAACATGCTCTCGTAACTCAGTTGGTTAGAGTGCTTGTTTAGTTAGTCTCGACAAGAACATTTTATTTTTTTTGTGCTTCTTCTGTATTTTATCTTTGTTGTATTTGTTGCGCGAACAAGTACAGACGATACATGTCATATCCCTTGCATACAGTCATATATCCCTTCGTATTTCTCATTGGTTATAGTTGATAGCTATTTTATTCGTTCCACGAATGAATTTGATACACTATGCACAACAAATACAATTGACACAAGTTATATCTACTACACGTTTGAATACAAGTAATACAAACCAGTAATAATTGAATAGTAGCTATGAAAGGTAATTAGGCAAATTATAATTACTAGATTCTAAAATTTAGGAAAATTTCTCTTTAGAAAACCAAGATAGGACCCAATAAACTTCATAATAACTCAATGCACTAGACTATTTAGCATCTAATTTGTCTTGTTCAAAGGGGCAAAGAAAGATCAACTTTTCATATTACCGTCCACATTATAAAGATTTAATACTAAGACAAGAATGAACATCTATAACTCTATTACCTCCAACAACAAGGATAACTGATATTAAAACCACTAGATTTCTCAGGTTGACTGAAGAATGTTTGCCAGAAACCAAAAGCTCGACCAAGATAGTCCAGACTTCCAGATCTGTCAGTTTCCACAACAAAGTAAAATAATATGCAAACTCAAGAGTAAAAATATTTAATGGTCTATCTAAAGAAAAGGGTCGAAGCTAGGCACTTTAATGGACTCGCTTCTACCACTTAAATAACACATCGTCTGGTTGAAAAACAAATTGTCAAAACTCTAACCATCAGTACAAAATCCAAACTTCAAAACATTCTCCCAATCACTGCTAAGAACATTTCTTTCTAACATATGAACGTACACAATATCGAAGAAAGGAATGTAAGGAAGCACTACATGGGTTTCTAAAAACTCCAAAAACGAACAGCTGCATCACCAACAGCTTTCTTTCAGTTCTAGTACAAATGCTTATTCTTCATCCTCCTCGTCACCATCACCACCTGAAGCCTTCTTGGCAGCAGCCTTTTGGTTCTTTCTCTTCACTCTTCCAGGGCGTCCGCCACCAAAAGGACTGGTTAGGGAGAAGTCAATGTGCTTCTGAGAGTCCAATCTGACCATAAACGAAGGAACATTCACCACTTGCCTTCCAACTCTGCAATGCAGTTAATGTTAGTCTGGTTAACTTCATTGCTGTGCACAAAAGTAAACAAAGATCCAACAGTTCATACTGCACAACTACTTTGTTAAATATACAAAGTAGGAGTCCATGGGGTGGGGTTATTTTTTGGGGGGTGGGAGACCCCCAAGTAATGATCTTTGCCAAGTGTGAATCTGATATGTACTGCTAAGAGAAGATATCGGCTATGCCCAAGCTTCCAAAGATCCTTTAATCTATCACCACGCTTAGCCATCAATACTATAAAATACACCTCTACCATCTTTCTGCGAACTTGGAGGGGTCTTGTAACAAGTGAAATATAGAAATAAACATTTGGCTCCTAGAAACCTAGCAATTTAGAGCTCTAAAACACATCTATGAAGACTATAAATGAAACGATTAAATAGGACCTATAAAGCAAAGTGAAAGGATTAAACAAATCCTTACCAATATGACATCCTAGTTTGTAAACACAGTTTAACGTTCAACCAAGATTCAATATTGGAAAACTAGCAGTACAAAGAGCTCACTGTGTTAATATTGCTCAACTTTGTCTATTGACAGAGAAGATCACAGAATTACTTGCTAACAAGTATTCTTTTTCTGCAATTTGGACTAGAAATTCCTATTCTATTATTGAGAAATATCAGTGAGAATATGAGACTTCTTTTTATTTTATTTTATTTTTAGAAGGAATTCCTCATTGACATCAGCATTGCATGAGCCTGACCAACCCATAGGGAAAGCTAAAAATACTTTACGAAAGCCAAGAACACAAGGAGGACAACTATCTACTAAGCACTTCTGCCAAAATAGTTATTCTAAATCAGACACAAGTGCTAAACGTCTTTCGACAAAATTTAAACAATTGAAAAAATGCAATTCTAGCAAACACCTCAAAATCAGGTCAAAAGAACAGCTTACTTATTTGAAATTTGTGACTAAAAGAGATAAGTTATTTTTACCTGATATGCCTTTGCCTAATGAGCACTCTAGCATGGTGGATCGACTTAGCCATGCCAGTCTTGAAAACAAGGGTTTGCAGACGACGCTCAAGGAAGTTCTCAACAGTGAGTGACAAGACATAATCGAGTTTGTTCTGGCTCTCATCCAACAAACCATACCTGTTCATCCTCCTCAAGAGTGCTTCACCTTCAAAAATACGACGTGGATCTTTCTCATCAAGGGTCAGAAGCATTCTTGCAGCATTCCTGATACGGCTCAAAGCATACTGGACTCTCCACAGCTCCCTCTTGCACCTCAGTCCATACTCTCCAACAAGCTTCAACTCTGCATCCAATCTCTCCTTCTCAAAGGGACGTCGAGGTTTCTTAAAGGTCTTCCCATCTGATTAAACACCAGAGTCACAAATCAACATAGGCTTAAAAAGCCTTTTTTCGTAAGTGATATACCAGTAACGTCTGCCCAATCCCCCAAAACCCCACCCACCCCTCACCCCCACACCCACCTCCCAAAAAAAAGAGGAGCTACCAGACTTTTCCCTTGGGACTTAAACCCCCAACATGGATGTTTCTTCCCACTAGCCTATCCTTCATTGTCATCAAAATAGGCTTACAAAGATGAACATATAATACAAAAGACGTTAATACAGTTGCAGGTTAATAAGCTGAGCCTGCTGATCTGGTTTCCCACTGTAAAAGAAGTAATACGTACCACACAAAGAGTTCTAAATTTAGAGAGTCTACACTTGTTTTTAAGGAAATTTCAAAATAAAATTTTTTAACCAAACTATTGGACTTCTTACTATACTGTGGGAACTGTCACTTAAGCTGAAAATACCATCATACTACACCTACAACAACAACAACAACCACCCAGTATATTCCCACCAGGTGGGGTCTGGGGAGGGTAATATGTAGACGAGCCTTACCCCTACCCGAAAGGGTAGAGAGGCGGTTTCCATTCGACCCTCGGCGCATAGGATAAAATGAAAAGCTGCATTAAAACAAAAACAAAATGATTAGCAAGCCTTCAACTTTTCTGTTTTTGATAACACTATATTCATTAGCAAATAAGAAGAAAGCAACTAGTGTTTTTTGCTCCACTAGGATATGAACCTGAAATCTCTTGGTTCTCCTCCCATTTCACTGGGATATTTTTACATTTTCTTGATTGGCTCTACCACTTTATCCTCAGGCCATGATACTATCAGAAAAGACTTTAGCTTTGCCTATAGTCAAACTAATTCAGCATTACCACAAAGTTACAGCAGTGACTACTCAAACCCTAACTTAAGTCTGATCCACTCAGCTCCATTTGGACCTGATTTATTCCAATACTCATTAATTTATATTTTAACTCAAACTAGGGGTTTCTAACACTAAATGCTCTCCACATTAATCATTGATATACAAATTTCTAAAAAACTAAAAGAGCTTTTGACAAATACAGAACTTAATAATAGGAAATGAACCAATGAGATTAAGGGAACTTACAGTTGCGGTAAAACGCGACGTGTACCATGTTTACCGGTCGACGGCGCCGTCTTCAGATCGGCTACCTGCTGAAAATGAAAGCAGAAACTGATAGGGTTTAGAGAGACACTAGGGTTTGAATGCAATGAAGTTCTGCGGCTGCCTTATAAATTGTCCCCAAAGCCCAACTTAAATGGGTTATAGTAGTTTGGATTTAAAATTTTCGACCCAATAGTGTGTGTAGTGGATGAAAGCATTGGCCCAAATGAGAAACTACTGGGAGATTTGCACAAATAGTCTAGTTTAAGGGTAAAGTTTTCACAGGGTACCCTATTTGGACAGTGCTATTTATCTTGTAACCAGTTTTTAAAAATATTTGTACTATTACCCACTTCGGAACTATTTCAGACATGTACTCCCTCCGGTTCACAATAAGTGTTCAATTTATTTTTAGCACGTCCATTAAGAAAATACCAAATCCTATGCAAAAATATCTAGTATGACTAAACTACCTCGAATTAAATATTTAATGTGAGCAGTAAGAAAACTTTTTAGGGAGATGTACATAGGAGTTATTTTGTAAAAACAAATTGAATTCTTTCTTGATTACATAACTAGACACTTATTTTGAACCAAAATAAAAAAGCAAATTGAACACTTATTGTGAACCGGAGGGGGTAATATCTTCCTTCTATCCACCTTTGGGGGGAAAATAAGACTTAGTACTATCTCCATTATCTATCTTGTTAAATTATTTGCAAGTTTAGCCTCCATGAACTAAATATGCACGCGTAAAACGCATGTCTTCCGTTGATTACACAGTAATTTTAAAAATGATGCGATTGAGTTATAGATAAAAGTAAATAAAAAATTATTAGTTTAGTGATTATAAAATCTGTATGGAAAATAAATTTGAAAACACACAGTTTTTAAAATCATTTGTTTAAGATAAAATATAAATTAGATGTATAATTAGTTAATGTTATTTTAACGGCCTGGCAATTAAATTCAAAGTGCATGAATATGTTTGACTCAAAAGATTTTAAACTCTTTCTAAGCAAATCAATCTAAAAAGATGAAGGGATAAATTATAGTCAATCATAATTAATACTGGATCGAAACACATAATAACTGCAATGATATATTAGACAGATAGAAGTTTTATTGATGACAAAGTTTTGCCTTGCCTCTCCTTAGAGAGGGAACAATGATTTACAATAGTTTTGGCCCCCTTTTTAGATATCAGAATAGAGCTTCCTTTTTTCCTCCGTAGGTGAAGGATCCTGTTTCTAGGAGCTATGTTCATCGTTTTCGAGCTGTTGGAGTGTTGGAGGAGAAGTCGGAGAGGAAGTCTCCCTTTTCAGTTCTCTTCCCTTGGTCTTTATAATCGAAAAAACCTTCTTGTGTTTACCATGACTTGTCATGGTTGGGTCGGGGAAGCTTTCTGGTCGTGGAGAGGCCTTGCCCTTGTTACTTATGTCGAATGTAGTAATGATGGGATGAAGTCGACTTTGTTGAGTTCTTTCATAAAATGATAAAGGCGGGTCATGGCTGCCCCAGTCATGGTGGTCAGACTTTGACCAATACAGTTAGTCCCTCTATTCGTCGGGGTCATACCTCATCGACTTTGGAGGACGGATCATGTGCCCAGCATAGTCGTAGGGAATCTGACCCCCATTTTGTTCCTTGATCGTGTTTGTGGATATTAGGATCGTTTGAAAGTTTCTTTTTAGTATTCATGTACCGTTATGATGGTTTCGAAACTGAAATGTCGGTTAATAAACGAGGCATTATTTTGTGCAAGCAGTCATTAAGACGCACGTTTCTGAGGATCTGAATCGCTTCGCGTCCCGTCAGATTTGAATGGCGACTATTGGGTTTCGCGCTCGGGAAATTTATGCCTCATATTAATTGGGAAACCCTGTCATTTTCTTCTCACACTTCATTGTTCATTTCGAGAGAATTTCCAGATATCTTCCTTTCTGACACTTTGAATTCTAGCTCATTCTTCTACTTATCGTAGTCTTTGATTTTCAGGCAATTTTCCTCGTTAGCCAGAAAAATGGACGATAGTTTTTATCGTAGCACTCTTCCCGTCATAGCTCTGCTACCAGAAGACCCAGTTCAGGTTGTCGGTGGAGTAGAGGCGTTGGAAGAGGAATAGGTATAGGTTCCATCGGCGGACGAAATCTTGCCCCGCCCTGGAAATGATGCGACCGATTTCACTGCGAATGGTGGAACGGAGCTAGAGAATATTGCCTCTCTCATTGGGGAGAGAGGAATCGCTGAATTGAGGGAGCGATGGGAATCCCCAATTTCGTCGAGATACAAATGTCGAGGAGAAATGACCGAGTTCAGGTCGACCGTCCCGGATTCTGCATGGTCTACGCCTACCCCTTTATCATAGGGTACACGCTCCCGCTTCCTATGCTGGTGGTGGATTTCTGAAGATATTACGAGGTGTGCCTTGCCCCGCTCTCTCCTTACTTGTACAAGTTGTTCCTCATGATGATAAAGTACGCGGAGCTCGCCGGTCGTGAGTTCACTCTAGGCCACGTGCTCAGTCTTTTCGCTCCCCAACTAATTCGAGGCACAATGCTGCATGCGCACCCTCATGGGTCGAGGGGCTTGGTGGTGAAAATGGACGATATAACTAGCTGCTTCGATGAGAGCTTATTCTATATGCGGACTGAACACGTCGTGGCGGGGCCCGACAAGGTTCCTCGAGAGGTGGAACTTTGCACGTAAGTGTGTGTCTTCTATTAATGGAATGTCTGATTTTATTTTGTGTCGCGGGTATTAAATTGCTCTTTCTTTCTGCAGCTGATAGGTTTCCCCCGCCTCATGTTGAAGGGATTCATGAATGGGTGGAGGTCGTCCTTCCCCACACGGTTGGGGTTCGCACCTGGTCGGCCTTTCACGAAAGATTCGGACATATGCCTCTCGTAGGTGAGCACACCTCCTGTATTTCTTTCTCTTAGTCACCCTGGTTTTCTTTCGTTGGCAGGGAGGGTGCGGAGAGACAGTCGGCCGCCTCTGCTCGTCTTATTGTTTTGTCTGCTGCACGCCCGTCGTCAAGGGTTGCATCAGTTGAATCTGCGGCCTTGTTCACTGTGATCCGGGCTGCCTCTCAGGATGAGGTCCCATCCGGCGCAATCTACCCTAATAATGATTCATTGTCGACCGACGAAGAAGAAGGGTCGTCGAAGAGATGGAGGGTGGAGTTCGAGATGGCGCCTCCGACATTGATCAACTTGGATTCTCCTTCGACGGGCCCAGAGGAAGGTGTTGTTGCAGCGTCTACCACAGGGGTAGAGCGAGTGACCGAAGTTGGTGCTGGCAGTCAGAGCCAGGAAAATATGGCTGCTGCAGTAGTTCAGTCCAGGGTTCCTGTTGTTTATACGTAGACGCCCTGCCGGAGCAGAGAATTAGACATCTAGTGCTATCATTGTGACCTCGAGCGCTCCTTCTTCATCTGCAGCGGGTCGTGTCCCACCCTCGGTGGCAGAGAGAGGAAAGAGTATGGTGGTCGACTAGTACGAATTCGATTCTAACTTGGATCTTGATGATGTTTGGATGTTCGAGGAGGGCCTTACTCACTAGGTGGTTCACGCAGGGGGGGGTCGACCTATGTTTTTTAGATTCCCTCTGATGTGAACTTTTTGGTGCAGGGGATAACTTGGTGCCACAGTTTAGCTTGCTGTGTTCGGATGCAGAGAACGAGTCCCTGTGGAATATTATTGATGCCGAATTGAGGGACGAAGTTGTTGTTATGGGTTTGCGGGTATGTTACCACTGACTTCTGTTTCAGCATTTCTCTTGTCGGTAACGAGTATTAGATTAACTGCTTTCTTATTTTTCAGACGTACCTAGTGGAGGTGGAGAGTATTCGTAGGGCCAATATCCGGTCGAGGATTTTCTTGCAGATGTTGGGAAAGTATCGTCGCTATCGCAACAGGTGTCGTGAGTAGCATGAAAGGTTGAGGACTGACACCCGCAATCGGGCTGTAGGCGAGGAACTGGAGAAAAGGGATCAAGAGTTGATGCAGATGATCCATGGCAAGAGCGAGCTCGAAAAGCAACTGCGCCTCAAGGACGAGGAACTTGAATTGGGTAAAGGGGTCACTACCAAGTGCGAGTACCTGCAGGGCAAGTTGGGAGTGATGTAGTTGGAGGTGGATCAACGTTGGGCTCAGTTTGAGGAGACGAGCGTCGAATGGAGAGGAAAACTGTTTGCGACGGAGAGCAAGGTTGCCATATTGGAGCGTATCGAGGGAGCCTAGTCTGAGGCTCAAGCAAGGGCGGCAGCTTTAGAGGAGACTATCCGCGTGCTCAAGTCCCAGCAAGAATCGGAGAGGGCGATTGCGACCTTCATTGAGGCGAGGCTCGAGGAGCAGATCGGCACAATCAATCAGGAGGCTTCAGTTCTGGTAGATCAACTCACAGCCTTGGAGGCAGAGAATCAATAGCTGAGGGCCCAGGCTGGACAGTCCCGTGCTGGCGTTCCCCGCTAGACTCATGAGCTTTTGTTCTATGCTGAAGCCCAACGGGATATATTCAAGAACTTGTGGGAAGCATGCACTGTGACTGAGGCCGCCTATGTGGAGGCGCGAGCGAAGCCTCATGAGGCTCGTGCCAACTGTGGATATAATGTGGTGACACCCAAAGCTGATGGGGTGAAGGCAGTGATGATGATGAGCCTTATGGGGATGATGATGACAACGATGGTGAAGGTCGAACTTCTCTGTCTTTGATGGAAAAGACCCTCAACCTTAAGGGTGTTATTTGACTATCGAAGTAACAGCCTGTCTATCACGACCCAAACCCGGTCGTGATGGCGCCGAACCATATAGCTAGGCAAGCCTGACCAATTATCTCTCAAGAACCCAACCTAATAACTCATTACCGACAATTTAAGGTAAATTAACAGTTTTATAAATAATAATCCGAGGTTTATAGTAAATTAATCCGGAACAATTTGAAATATCCAAGTAACAATATTAGAAAATATATAAGTCTAGAAAGCGGAAATAAAACTGAATAAAAGGGGGGAAGTCGGATCCTGCGAACGTCAGACAGCTACCTCGACAACTCTGAATAAACTCTGGAAGACAACGACTGCTCAGCTAAGTATCCGGAACACCTGAATCTGCACACAAGGTGCATGGAATAAAGTGAGTACTTCCAACTCAGCGGTAATAGACATGTATAATGACATGAAAGTAAGAAATTCCGAAATAGCACAATATAAAGCTGAAACTATCATCTAAGCACATTTGACGATGAAACAACAATAAATCAATGACAGACAAATATCAATGTATGAATGCAATGCAATGCACATGTCCGTTGCGACATACAACCAGATCCATTGGGTACTCGCGCTCACTGTGGGGGTTCAGACTCCGGAGGGGCTCATACAGCCCAAGCGCAATGACATAGTAGCATTTGGTGCGGCGTGCAGCCCGATCCACAATCATTCCAATTATAATTTATGCAAGCAAGCCACACAAGCACAATCAATTACCCATTTCGTTTCCATTTAACAGGTATTACAGTTAAGTGATTTAAGCCTTAGAAGATTTCTACTAATTTCTAGACAGTATTTAACTAAGGACTGATATCATGGGAACATGCTCAATATCATGGAAACAGTGATAATAATCCCTAAGGGATCCAATAGTTGGCTCGCAGCCGAAATATGCTCATAACAATCCAAGTAGGATGCTTACTAGCCAATTTCTAGGCATATAACACTGTATAAACATCGCTCGGACGGACTAAGCCATAGTCCCATCCACAGATGACCCCTCATTGTAGAGTGCGTATCTCGCCTCAATACAACATCACAATGTGAGACACCGGGGTTTCAAACCCCCAGGCCATCATCTATAACTATTACTCACCTCAAGCCGGCCGTAGACTAGTCCACAATGCTCTTTCCTTTTGAATCGACCTCCTCGGGCGTCGAATCTAGTCAAAATCACAACGAATACATTCTTATATGCTAAAGAAACATAACCCAATCGAAATTACTCGAAAAACACTAAAAATTGCGAAGTTGGTAAAACCCAAGCCCCGGGCACACTTCTCTAAAAATTATGAAAGTCACATCAACGGATTCCTCATCTCGCCACGAGTCCGTACATATAAATTTACCAAAAATGGCCTTTCAAATCCCAAAAATTCGTTTTTCAAAACCAAACCCCAGTTCTTCACAATTTCAACCCACTTTCATGAATTTGAGTGTTGATTCTTCAATAAAATGATGTTTCTAAATCAAGAGACTTACCTCCAATCAATACCCGCCGAAAACCCTCTTCGGATCAGTCAAAAAGCTCTCTTGGCGGAGTAAAAATGGTGGAAAAATGATATGGGTCGCGGATGAAATAACACTTAAAAGCATTCTGCCCAGACGAAAATCCTTCTTCGCAAACGCGATGGCCCCTCACGTCCAGGATGGCCAAAATTTACTCTGGGCCAATCTCCTCTTTCGCGAACGCGAAGCAAAAAACAGGACCCCTCAGCATTTCCCCTTCGCGAATGCAAGCTTATTACGCGAACGCGAAGGTCACAGACCCCTGACCTACGCGAACGCGACCTCCCTTATCGAATGCGAAGGCCAAAGTCCTGGACCTCTAAAATCCTTCAACGCGTTCGCGACACACCCCTGCAAAAGTTTTGCAATGCCACAACTGAAAAACCAGCAGTCCTCTAAGTCCAAAAATAGACCGATTAACCATCCGAAATCACCCCGAGGCCCTTGAGACCTCAACCAAAAGCACAGATATGTTCTAATACTTCATTCAAACTTGCTCAAGCCATAATAACACTATCGTTAATATTTTCATCAATTCAATTCTTAAGTTAAACTAAAACTTTCAAAATTCTCATTCAGCCAAAAACCCGACCTAAACACCTCCGAATGACCTGAAACTTTGCACGCATATCCAAAATCATCTAATGGAGCTACTGCAACTCTCAGAATTCAATTCTGACCCTCGAACCAAAATCCTACCCATCAACCGGAATTCGTCAAAATTCAAACTTAGCCAATTCAAGCCTAATTCTATACCGGACCTCCAAATTCAATTCCGATTGCATCCCTAAGCCTTAAATCATCACCCAAAACTAGTCGAATATCGGAAATCCATTCAGAGCCCTCTAACTCATAAGTCAACATCCGGTTGACTTTTCCAAACTAACCTTCTCTTAAAGAGACTAATTGTCTCATTTCTAACCAAACTCTATCAGAATTTCTTCAAATTCACCAAACACATATAATGAAACATATATAAGCACAAAATAAGGAAAACGGGACGGTAACTCACGTGACGACGTGCCGGGTCGTCACATCCTCCCCAACTAAAACAAACGCTCGTCCTCGAGCAGGTAAAGAAACATACCTGGAGTCTCAAACAAGTGAGGATATCTGCTATGCATCTCCTGCTCAGTCTCCCAAGTGGCCTCCTCCACAGGCCGACCTCTCCACTGCACCTTCACCGAAGCTATGTCCTTTGATCTCAACTTCCAAACCTGACGATCCAAAATAGCCATTGGCTCCACATCGTAGGTCAAGTCCTCATCCAACTGGATCATGCTGAAGTCTAACACATGAGACGGGTCCCCAACATACTTCCGGAGCATACAAACATGGAACACCGGATCAACTCCTGACAAACTGAGTGGCAAAGCAAGTATATAAGCCACCTCCCCAATCCTCCTAAGTATCTCAAAAGGTCCAATGAACCGTGGACTCAGCTTCCCTTTCTTTACAAACCTCATAACGCCTTTCATAGGCGAAACCTTCAACAAGACCTTCTCGCCCACCGCATAAGATACATCTCGAATCTTCCGGTTCCCATAACTCTTCTGACGCGACTGAGCTGTACGAAGTCTCTCCTGGATCACTTTACCTTCTCTAAGGTATCCTGAACTAACTCTGTCCCCAATAATCTAGCCTCGTCGGGCTCAAACCAACCAACCGAAGATCTACAATGACTAAGGCTGTTAGTGTCGCGGTTCCGAACCGGAACCGGACCGGAACCGTGGCCCTACCGGTTCTGCCGGTTCCGGCGGTTCCGGTTCTGCCGGTTCCAAGGAACCGTGGCGGGGCGGTTCTACCCGTTGGAACCGCTAGAACAGGACCCGCCAGAACCGGAACCGCCTCCCGGTTCTGGCGGTTCCAACGGCCATTTTTCAAATTTTTTTTTTAAAATAATTTCATTAACGGCTCTTTGCAAAAAGTAGCCGTTTGGAAGTTTAAAAAATAGCCATTTGGCCCCCAAACTTTAATTTAACCCCAAACTTTATATAGTTACACTATTTTCCATTTCTCAACTATAAATACCCCCTCATTCTTTCATTTTTATTCACCAATTCATCAATATCTCTCAATCTCTCTCAAGCTCTCTTTCAATCTTTCTAGTGCAAGTGCTTAATTTATTGTTGCAAATTCGTGAAAAATTGTGAAGTTGTTGAATTGAAGTTTTCAAGTGTTCAAGTTCAACGATTTTCAATTTTCAAGAAGTTGTTCGTCAATCCGGTAAACTCGTTTCAACTCTTACGTGCTAACAGTATTTTTTTGTGTTTTTAGTTTGCTTAATTCTAACTATTATGGCATTTTCGTTGAAAAATATGTTCGGTAAAGGAAAAGGTAAAATCGGTGAAAGTAGTGGCCATAAAACTCCCCTCCCTCGGCTCCCCGACCTAGAAAAGATAAGCAAGTTGAAAGTAGTAGCCAACCTAGAAATCCTAATGAACCCTTCGGAATCCTTGATAGTGATCACCCTTGTTTTCAATTTAGCGATACTGATTTTCTACATGATGTAGCAGTAAGTGATAGAATAGACGATGATATTATGAATACTCTTTATCCTAATGCACCTACCTTAGAGGGAAATGAGGATGATGAAACCCAAGCACCGGATTTAGATGATACACCTACTAGTCCATAACTTAGGTGATGAACCGGCACACCCACCCGTACAAACTCTCACTTTTAGTAGACAACCTCCTAAACGTACAGAAACATCATTAGTTTGGAAATTTTTTATTCAACTAAGAGAACAAAATAAGGCTAAGTGTAAATCTTGTGGGAAATTACTTGTTCATAGGTATACTGGAGATCGTAGCGGCACGGGTAGTTTAGTTAAGCATATAAAATTACACCCTAGCGATAAGGCTAGATTTTTGCAATTGAAAGTGCAACAAGAGGGGAGGACAAGTGTTGATTCTACAGTTAACCCAAGTACTGGTTCAAATCTAGTTCAACCAGGAATAAACACTGTCACCGGAGGTATTTTATATTACGATCCAAATAAGGATCGTGAAGAATTAGCGAAAATGATTACTGTTATGTGTTTGCCTTATACTTTTGCTTCTAATCCTGCATGGATTCATTATATTAGAAGAGTATTTAATCCTACTTATAAAGGTTGTCCTCGCGCAACAGTTAAGGCCGATATTTATAAATTTAAGCATGAATATGAACAATATTTGCACTATTTATTTACTCATATAACTAATCGTATTTCTATTACAACTGATATTGGTAGAAGTGGAAATGACTGTTATTATCTAACTGTAACAAGTCATTGGATAGACGAAGACTGGACAATGCAAAAACGCATAATTGCATATAGAATAATTAATTCACGGCACACGGGTAGGTTTATAGCTAACACTGTTTCATATGTATGCATATATTTTTGCTTTAGTGATAAAATAATGTCAATTTCAATGGATAATGCTTCTAGCAACACTAGTGCAATAGGCATGCTAACAAAAATATTTAATCCTGCATTTACTAATATTTTCCATGTTAGATGTATTTGTCATATTTATCATTTAATTGTTGGTGATGGTATGCGAATATTAAACATAGAAATTGAAAAGGTGAAAATGGCTCTTAATTGGCTATTTTATTCAAACCGTAGAAGTAGACTTAGAGAATATATAAAAAATGTGACGAATATGGCCTTAGAGAGAGAAAGGTTCCTAAACCTTGCCCGACTAGGTGGAATTACATGTACGAAAGTTTAGTAGTAGCGTATGAATATAGAAACCCAATTAATGCTACGTTTAATTCTCGGGTAGGTGATGAGGATGATGATGAAATGCTAACTACCCAAGATTGGACTAATGCTAAAATTCTTTTAGATTTTTTAGAACATTTTCATGTGGCTACAAATGCTTTTTCTGGACAATATTATCCGACTATTTCTAACCGTTTAGTTTATATTGCCGCACTTGCTAATTTGCTTGTTGATTTTAGCGAGGGAGGGGACATTTATGAACTTGCAATAAATGAAATGAAAAAAAGTTTAAAAAATATATTTTTCCAATCCCTCCTATTTTTGGTGTATCTGCTATGTTAAATCCAACTATGAAATTATGAGGTACTCACTTTTGGTATTCTACTATTTATCGATCTTTAGATCTTTTAGAAGTAGAAACTGCTACACTAGCTTATGCGAAAGCATCAATTAAAGTTAATGCTCAAACTGTTTATAATTCTTATAAATAGGCGTTAGAGCATGCTAGGCCAAATATTCCTACCCCTACTTCGTCTACATCACAATCGTCTAAAAGAGCTGCTGGCTTAACAGCTCTTAAATCGTGGACGGAGTTCAGGGGTACTCAAGGTGATAATTTAGATGAAATTTCCCATCTAAATGAGCTTCAAGTTTACTTGTCACAGGGACTAGAAAAGGAGAATCCAGACGGCTCTTTCGACCTTTTGGAATGGTGGAAGACAAGGGAAAAGCATTTTCTCGTTCTTGCAAAGATGGATCGGGATGTTCTGTTGATTCAAGCGTCAACTGTTGCATCGGAGAGCGCTTTTAGTCAAGCAAGACTACAAATAGGTGATCACGGAGCGTCGATGCGGGATAGCTTGGAAAAATCAGTGCTTTTTCGAGATTGGATCCGCGCAGAAAGAAGGAACTTTGGCATAGCAGAATCACAACCAGAAATAGATGAGGCGTATGAAGAAATGATAGCAGAACTTGCTGAAGAAGCAACTTCACCCGGAAGTGGTGATGAAAAAACTTCATTTCCACCACCGCCAACACAACCACCTCCCAACCTTGACGGTTTTATGAGATTTGTTAGAAATAATGCATAATTTATGATGTACCTTGTACATTGGCACGTCTTCTTTTAGTTTTTTTCCTTTTAATGGTGGTATTAGTACCATGTTGTGCTCATTCCATTGGGGGAAGGAAGACTAAGAAAGATATGCCATTTTGGTTAATAAATATGCTCTTTATCATATCCTTGAATATCTTTTGTCTCAATAATTCTTTGTCTTTACTTCGATATCAATCCTTGAATATTTATATAACATACAATATATAACATACAACACAATATACTAATGACAACATTCGTTTATCAATATATACTACTTATATACAATTTATACTAAATACTAACTACAACACAATATACACTACTTATATACAATATATACTACTTACATACAATATATACTACTTATATACAAAATATACACTACTTATACACAATATATACTAATTACCAAACACAATATATACTATACTAATAACATAGTACACCATATAAAATATATTCTAAAATATACTAATGACTACTATACAAGATATTGAATTAAAAAAACATTTTTCGGAACCGTCGGACCCGCCAGAACCGGAACCGCATGGTACCTGGAACCGTCACGGGCCGGTTCCACCTTCAGAACCGCCAGAACCGGAACCGCCAGAACCAGAACCGCAAACCCAAATAGACCCAGAACCGGAACCGGATACAGGCTTAACACTGACTCCCACATAAGGCCTCATACGGCGCTATCTGAATTCTGGACTGATAGCTGTTGTTATAAGCAAACTCTGCAAGTGGCAAGAACTCAGCCCAAGAACCTCCAAAATCAATAACACAGGCACGCAACATGTCCTCTAATATTTGGATAGAACGCTCGGATTGTCCGTCTGTCTGAGAATGAAATGTCGTGCTCAACTGTACCTGTATGCCCAACTCCTGATGAAAAGTCCTTCAGAACTGAAAGCGAACTGAGTACCCCTATCTGAGACAATGGAAATTGGGACCCCATGCAACCGTACAATCTCCCAAATGAAAATCTCCGCTAACTTCTCCGAAGAATAGGTAGTACATACCGGAATGAAGTGCGCGGACTTGGTCAGCCTATCCACAATCAACCAAATCAAATCAAACTTCTTCGAGGTACGAGGGAGACCACTCACAAAATCTATAGTAATCTTCTCCCATTTCCACCCCGAAATATCCATTCGCCGAAGTACACCCCCGGGTCTCTGGTGCTCATACTTGACACACTGATAGTTGAGACACTGCGCCACATAATTCACACTATCCTTTTTCATTCTCCTCCGCCAGTAATGCTGTCTCAAATCCTGGTATATCTTCGCGGCACCCGGAGGAATTGAATACCCCGAGCTGTGGGCCTCCTCTAATATTAACTCCTAGAGCCCATCCACATTGGGCACACAAATCCGACCCTGTATCTGTAACACACCATCATCACCAATGGTCACATCTCTGGCATCATCATGCTGGACCCTGTCCTTGAGGACAAGCAAATGTGGGTCTTCATACTGGCGCTCCCTAATGCGGTCATACAAAGAAGATCGCGAAACCACACAAGCCAACACCTGACTGGGCTCATAAATATCTAACCTCACCATCCGGTTGGCTAAGGCCTGAACATCAACTGCAAGGGGCCTCTCCCCAACTGTAATGTACGCTAGGCTACCCATACTAATCGTCTTCCGGCTCAAAGAATCGACCACTACATTGGCCTTCCCCGGATGATACAAAATGGTAATATCATAGTTCTTGATTAATTCAATTCATCTCCGCTGCCTCAAATTAAGATCCTTCTATTTGAACAAGTGCTGAATGCTGCGATGGTCCGTGTACACCTCACAAGATACGCCATATAGATAGTGCCTCCAAATCTTCAAGGCATGAACGATAGCATCCAGCTCTAAGTTATGAACATGGTAGTTCTTCTCATGGGGCTTTAACTGATGAGAAGCATAAGCAATAACTCTACCCTCTTGAATCAATACACAACCGATCCAAGTCTCGAAGCATCACGATACACCGTGTAAGAACATGAAGCTGATGGCAATATTAGTACCGGAAATGTGGTCAAAGCCGACTTGAGCTTCTGTAAGCTCTCCTCGCATTCATCCGACCACAAAAATGGAGCATTCTTCTGCGTCAACTTCGTCAAAGGCGAAGCAATAGATGAAAAGCCCTGAACGAACATGCGGTAATAACCCGCCAAACCGAGGAAAATCCAAATCTCAGTAGCTGAGGACGGTCTGGGCCACCTCTGCACCGCCTCAATCTTCTTTAGGTCAACATGCATACCATCATTGGGCACCACGTATCCTAGAAAAGCCACAGTACTAAGCCAGAACTCATACTTGGAGAACTTTGCATAAAGCTTCTCCTCTCCCAAACTCTGCAATACCACCCTCAAATGTTGTGCGTGCTCCTCCTGGCTACGCGAGTAACCAGGATGTCATCAATAAACACAATCACAAATGAATCCAGATACAGCCGAAACACACTGTTCATCAAGTGCATGAACGCGGCTGGGGCATTAGTCAGCCCAAATGACATAAACCAGAAACTCATAGTGCCCATATCTCGTCCTGAAAGTCGTCTTCATAATATCTGAATCCCTAATCTTCAGCTGGTGATAGCCTGATCGGAGGTCAATCTTAGAGAATACCTTTGCTCTCTGAAGCTGATCAAACAAATCCTTAATACGGGGTAGTGGGTACTTGTTCTTCACTGTCCCCTTATTCAACTATCTGTAGTCAATGCACATTCTCATTGCGCCATCCTTATTCTTTACAAATAAGACCGGTGCACCCCACGGTGACACACTCGGGCGAATGAACCCCTTATCTAGAAGTTCCTGAAGTTGTTCCTTCAACTCCTTTAGCTCCGTTGGTGCCATTAGATAGGGAGGAATAGAGATGGGCTGAGTGCCCGACACTAGATCAATACCGAAGTCAATGTCCCTGTCCGGCAGCATGCCCGGCAAGTTCGTTGGAAAAACATCAGGGAAATCCCTCACAACGGTAACCAAATCAAGACTAGGAGTCTCCGCTCCAACATCTCTAACGAAAGCCAAGTACGATAAACAACCCTTCCCAACCATCCGCTGGGCCATTAATAAAGAAATCACCCTGCTGGGCAAATAGCATGGTATGATAGTCCAGAATAGCATGGTACGGAGATAGCCAATCCATACCCGGAATAGCCACACCTCTCCACTCGATCCTCGGAATACCCGGAATAGCCAACGTAACTATCCTGGCATGATAGTCCAGAATAGCATGGTACGGAGATAGCCAATCCATACCCAGAATCACGTCGAAATCTACCATACCTAATAATAACAAGTCAACTCAGGTCTCCAGACCCCCAATGGTCACCAAACACGATCGATATACATGATCCACAATAATAGTATCACCCACTGGGGTAGATACGTGCACATGCAAGGCAAGACAACCACGGGTCGTACCCAAATGATGAGTAAAAAATGATGATACATAGGAATAGGTAGATCCGGGATCAAATAGGACAAAAGCATCCCTGTGGCAGACTGAGATAATACTTGTGATGATAGCATCTGATGCAATGGCGTCTCTCCTATTTGGAAGAGCATAGAATCGAGCCTGACCACCGCTAGTACGATCCTCACCCATGGGGCGACCTCTGGCTACCTGGCCTTCACTCCTAGCTGACTGGGTGGGTGCTGAAAAACAGGAACAGAAGACGAGGGTTGGTCCCTCTGCTGAGACTGTCTACCGCGGAGCCGAGGACACTGTCTCCTCATATGACCCAACTCACCGCACTCGTAGCAACGACCTGGAGCTGGAGAAGGGGGCTGATTGGAACCCCTCGCTGCAGATGAACCCTGGACTGAAGAAGTAGGAATAGTACTCTGAGCTAGAAGGGCGCTAAGTGAAGACTGGCTCTGCTGATAACCCTGATGACCACGGCCCAACGAAGCCCCACTGGACTATGTACGACCTGACAGAGGAGGTCTGAAGGAGCGACCTCTGTTGCGCTGGAACTAGCTCCTAGGCAGAGCACCACTGAAGCTACCTGAACCTTGAGGCCACTTAGCCTCCATCTCCTCACGCTCCCGATGATAGTCTGTCTCAATCTGACAATCCATATCAACTACCTCATCAAGCGAGGTGGCGACAACTCTCTCTCTAGTCATCAAAATGCGAATGGGATAGTTGAGGCCATCCACAAACCTCCTAATCCTTTCCCGATTAGTCGGGATCATCCAAGTAGCATTATGAGCTAGTTGCATAAACCTCAACTCGTACTGGGTCACAGTCATGTCCCCCTGAACCAACTACTCAAACTAACAACGCAGCTCCTCCTTGCGAAACTGCGGACATTCTTCTCCAGAAAGAGAGCGGAGAACTGCTGCCAAGTAAGGGGCGCTACTCCAACAGACCTACGCCTCTCAAACTCCTACCACCAAGTAAATGTAGGCCATGAGAGCTGGAAAGTAGTAAACTCTACTCCACTCGACTCCAATATCCCTGCAGTGCGAAGCATACGCTAACACTTGTCCAGAAATCCCTGGGCATCCTCGCCCTCTGTATCACTGAACATCGGAGGATAGAGCCTGCCAAACCTCTCCAGTTGACGTTGCTTGTCATATGGCATAGTCGGAACCACAAAATCTGGAGCCAGTGCGACTGGGGCAACTGGTGCAACTCCCAGTGTCTGCAATCCCTGGACACCCTGCTTGGGTTGCAAGCAGCGGGGATCTGCTGACCACCACCGGTATGAGAAGTAGCTATTGCAGTAGTGGTTGATACGGCCTGAGCCAGACCAGTGCAGACGGATAAGATCTGAGATAAAGCCTCTTGAAGACCAGGAATCACAATGGGCATTGCTGGTGCCTTAACAGGTGCTGTTGGAGCATCTACAGTTGGAGGGTGGTCCTAAACCTGGGTAGCTGGTGGATCTGCACGTGCTGCCTCTGCTGGTCCGCCTCGACCACAACCGCGACCACAACCCCTAGCGGGTGCCAAAGGTGGTCGTCCACCACGCCCGATAGCACAGGTTCTCGCCATTTGCGATAGAATAGAATATACAAATTTAGTTCTCGTACCAACAAAGTCGCACGACAAGAATTTCAAGAAAGTGAAGTATTTCCTAAAGGTTCTGTAGCCTCCCGAGGATAGATACACACGTCTAAATACCGATCCGCGAGACTCTACTAACCGGCTAATGACTCGTGAGGCCTAGTAACCTAAGCTCTGATACCAACTTGTCACGACCCAAACCCAGTCGTGATGGCGCCCAACCATACAGCTATGCAAGCCTAACCAATTATCTCTCAAGAACCCAACCTAATAACTCATTACTGACAATTTAAGGGAAACTAACAGTTTTAAAAATAATAATCCGAGGTTTATAATAAAATCAATCCATAACAATCCGAACTATCCGATAAAAACACTCCCAACAGAATCTGGGGTTACGAGTCTAGAGCCTCTAAACAACTGAGTAACAATATTCGAAAATATATAAGTCTAGAAAGCAGAAATAAAACTGAATAAAAGGGAAGAAGTCGGGTCCTGCGAACGTCAGGCAGCTACCTCGACAACTCTGAATAAACTCTGGAAGACACTGACTGCTCAGCTAAGTCTCCGAAACACCTGAATCTGCACACAAGGTGCAGGGAGTAAAATGAGTATTTCCAACTCAGCTGTAATAAACATATATAATGACTTGAAAGTAAGATATACTGAAATACCACAATGTAAAGCTGAAACTATCCTCTTTGCACATTTAAGGATGAAACAACAATAAATCAATAACAGACAAATGTGAATGCATGAATGCAATGCAATGCACATGACCGCTACGGCGTACAGCCCGATCCATTGAGTACCCGCGCTCACTGTGGGGGGTTCAGACTCTGGAGGGGCTCATACAATCCAAGCGCAATGACATAGTAGCATTCGCTGTGGCGTGCAGCCCGATCCACAATCATTCCAATTATATATATGCAAGAAAGCCACACGGGCACAATCAATTACCATTTTCTTTTCCATTTAACAGGTATTATAGTTAAGTGATTTAAGCCTTAGAAGATTTCTACTCATTTCTAGATAGTATTTAACTCAGGATTGATATCATGGGAACATGCTCAATATCATGGAAACAGTGATAATAATCCCTAAGGGATCCAAATAGTTGGCTTGCAGCCCAAATATGCTCATAACAATCCAAGTAGGATGTTTACTATCCAATTTCTAGGCATATAACACAATATAGACATCGCTTGAACGAACTAAGCCATAGTCTCATCCACAGACGACACCGCACTCATCGTAGAGTGCGTGTCTCGCCTCAATACATCATCACAATGCGAGACACTGGGATTTCAAACCCTAAGGTCATCATCTACATCTATTACCCACCTCAAGCCGACTATAGACTAGTCTGCAATGCTCTGTCCTTTTGAATCGACTTCCTCGCGCGTCGAATCTAGTCAAAATCACAATGAATACATTATTATATGCTAAAGAAATATAACCCAATCAAAATTACTCGAAAAAAAACTAAAAACGCGAAGTTGGTAAAACCTGAGCCCGGACCCACTTCTAAAAAAATTACGAAAGTCACATCAACGGATTTCTCGTCTCGCCACGAGCCCGTACATATAAAATTTACCAAAATCGGAACTCAAATGGCCTTTCAAATCCCAAAAATTTATTTTTCAAAACCAAGCCCTAGTTCTTCACAATTTCAACCCACTTTCATGAATTTGAGTGTTGATTCATTAATAAAATAATATTTCTAAGTAAATAGACTTACCTACAATCAATACCCGTCGAAAACCCTCTTCAAATCAGTCAAAAAGCTCTCTTGGCGGAGTAAAAATGATGGAAAAGTGATATGAATCGCGGATGAAATAACACTTAAAAGCATTCTGCCTAGACGAAAATCATTCTTCGCGAACGAGATGGCCCCTCGCGTCAGCGATGGCCAAAATTTACTTTGGGCCAATTTCCTCTTTCGTGAACGCGTGCCAGGGACGCGAACTGAAGTGCAAAACAGTGTTGGAAATCATGTATATCTATGATATGTGCGCTTTGGTTGTATGAGCATGATTTTCAGGTATAGGTTTTGATGAATGACAAACAATGAAGTCAAGTGTCAAACAACAATATAATATGACAATCAATCAAATGGCGAGAAGCACACTGATGACGGAATTGCATGAACGAGCCAAAGAGTTCAAGACCGAAGACCCAAGACGTAGGTCGTTTGGTAGAACCAATGTAAGGACAACGTTTAAGTTATCTTATCCTTTGGCTCAACATTAGGTCATCATAAACATGCATAAAATATTTTATTAAATTATATTTATCATAAACATGCATCTTTGTGTTAAACCGAAATGATTTGTATTTTAGTCAAAATGGTTTTTAAACATGTCTTTTAAATCTGGACCCAAACAATCGATTATATGCTCCTTACAATCGATTGTGTTTTTCAAAATAAAAACAATCGATTATACAGTTTTAACAATCGATTGTATTAAGACAGTGTGATCTGAAGTTTTTCAAAATAGCAAACAATCTATTGTCTACTTTTAACAATCGATTATTTTGAGACAGTGTGCAACCGAAGTTTTTAATATCAAAACAATCGATTGTCTTTGTCCCACAATCGATTATAAACAATCGATTGTCTCTTCATACAATCGATTATATTTTGACCGTTCCCACAGAATCCTAAATTGATTTTTGAACGTTGAAGAACAATCGATTATTCAGGGTTAACAATCGATTGTTTAGCCTAAAATCAGGAATCTGTTTTTTGAACGTTGGTCAAACAATCGATTGTCTACTCCAAACAATCGATTGTCTGAGCACAGAATCAGGGATTTTATTTGTCAGTTAAGCAACGGTCAGCACCACTTTTTCACCTATAAAAAGAGGTCTTTTGAGCTGTTTTTAAACACACAACTCCTGCATATATTGATATACATATTGATCATTTTCAAGCATCATTTTAGAGATTTTTTTGAGCCATTTGATAGACAACTTTGTGTTGTTCATAGAGCATATTTTGTTTCTATTTATCCACTCTATTGAGACAGTATTTGTTGTAAAAAAGAGTTGTTTGAGAAGAACATATCTTCTCATTTGTCGGGTTTGCTAAGTACCCAAAGTCTTAGTGGTTGAAGTCTTGGGGTGAGGTATCCTCAAGCAAGTGAAGTCTTAAGGTGTGGTATCCTTGAGCAACTGTAACGGTTTGTTGAGCACCCGTAAGCTTAACAAGTTAGTGGAAATCTCGAGAGAGTCTCTCGGGGACTGGACTAGCCACGGGTTGTGGTGAACCAGGATACATCGGTGCGTTTGTTCTAATTTATTTACTTATCGCACTTATTTATTTCCTGCAATTTTTAAATTCCGCAAGTTTACGCTAATTTTTATTATAACGCTATTCACACCCCCCTCTAGCGTTAAGCGTATTATCTAACAAACAGGACCCCTCAGCATTTCCCCTTTGCGAACGCAAGCCTGCTACGCGAACGCGAAGGTCACAGACCCCTGAATTACGCGAATGTAGCCTCCCTTCGCGAACGCGAAGGCCAAAGTCCTGGACCTCCAAAAACCTTCTACGCTTTCGCGACACACCCCTGCAATCACGAAGAACATAAGTTCTGCAACACCACACCTGAAAAACCAGCAATCCACTAAGTCCAAAAATAGACCGATTAACCATCCGAAATCACCCCGAGGCCCTCGGGACCTCAACCAAAAGCACAGATACGTTCTAGTACTTCATTCAAACTTGCGCGAGCCATAAAAACATTATCGTTAACACCAAGTTCGCCAAGTTTTCATCAAATCAAGTCTTAAGTTAAACCAAAACTTTCAAAATTCTCATTCAACCAAAAACCCGACCTAAGAACCTCCGAATGACATAAAACTTTGCATGTATATCCAAAATCACCTATAGGAGATAGTGCAACTCTCGGAATTCAATTCCGACCCTCGGATAAAAATCTCACCCATCAACCGAAATTTGCCAAAATTTAAACTTAGCGAATTCAAGCCTAATTCTACACCGGACCTCCAAATTCAATTTCGATTGCCCCCTTAAGCCTTAAATCATCACCCAAAACTAGTCGATTCATCGAAAATCCATTCCGAGCCCTCTAACTCATAAGTCAACATTCGGTTGACTTTTCCAAACTAAAATTCTCTTAAAGAGACTAATTATCTCATTTCTAACCGAACTCTATCCGAATCACTTCAAATTCACCAAACACATATATTAAAACATACAGAAGCATAAAATAGGGAAAACGGGGCGGTAACTCACGTGACAACGGTCGGGGTTGTCACACCGTCTGAGTTCGAACGAGGTCGAACCTTTCGATCTTTGATGGCGAAGGCCCTTGGCCTTAAGGGAATTATTTCGAACTAATCCAAGTAACAGCCCGTCTGAGTTCGAACGAGGTAAAACCTTTTGATCTTTGATGGCGAAGGCCCTTGGCCTTAAGGGCGTTATTTCGAACTTATCGAAATAACATCCCGTCTTTGTTCAAACAAGGTCGAACCTTTCGATCTTTGATGGCGAAGGCCCTTAGCCTTAAGGGTGTTATTTCAAACTTATCGAAATAACAGCCCGTCTGAGTTTGAACACGGTCGAACCTTTCGATCTTTGATAGCGAAGGCCCTTAGCCTTAAGGGTGTTATTTCGAACTTATCGAAATAACAGTCAGTATGAGTTCGAACGAGGTTGAACCTTTCACTCTTTGATGGCGAAGGACCATAGCCGTAAGGGTGTTATTTCAAACTTAACGAAATAACAGCCCGTCTGAGTTCGAACGAGATCGAACCTTTCGATCTTTGATGGCGAAGGCCCTTAGCCTTAAGGGTGTTATTTCGAACTTATCGAAATAATAGCCCGTCTGAGTTCGAACGAGATCGAACCTTTCTTACTTTGATGGCGAAGGCCCTTGGCCTTAGTCCTAATTTGGCAGGTATAGCTTGCATCGATGGTTCAACGCCACAGGCATTAGGCGCCAGCATTCCGTTCGGACCCGCATTATATGCGTGTCACAGTTTCTTGCTTAACTTTGACTACGTATTCTGAAGATGCCACCGACTGGGAAGACTTAGGCTCCGCCGAGATGGTTTTTGATTCTTCATTAGAGATACCTTTGCGTCGGTTTCCGGTCTAGAAAAGCACAAGGGATGAGGATGGGGTGTTCTATGCCTCTGCCCAGCGGTTTTGAGAGAGGGGAAGGATAGATTGCAGCACTTTTTGCTTTGTCCAAGGCGTCCGGGACCGGCAGGGCAGGGAATTCTAGACCCTGTTAACACGTTCGATTTTTCTTTTCCCGACGCGCTGCTTCTCAAATCTGGTATAAGTTGGGTTCTCTTTTCGTGTTGCTTTGGCTTTGATCCAAGAAGAACGAAGTATTTTCACTAGGAAATCCCCGTAGATGACACCAAATTGTTTGACTCAAAAGATGTTAAACTCTTTCTATGCAAATCAATCAAAAAAGATAAAGGGGTAAATCATAGTCAATCATAATTAATACTGGATCGAAAGACATAGTAACTGCAATGATATATTGGACAGATAGAATATCAGAAAGTTTTATTGATGATAAAGTTTTGGCTTGCCTCTCTTTAGAGCAGGGAACAATTATTTAGAATCGTTTTGGTCCCCTTTTTAGATATCAGAATGGAGCTTCCTTCTTTCCCCCGTAAGTGAAGGATCATGCTTCTAGGAGCTCTGTTCATCGTTTTCGAGCTGTTGGAGTGTTGGAGGAGAAGTCGGAGAGGAAGTCCCCCTTTTCTGTTCTCTTCCTTTGATCTTTATAGTCGAAAAAACCTTCTTGTGTTTTCCATGACTTGTCATGGTTGGGTCGGGAAAGCTTTCTGGTCGTGGAAAGGCCTTGCCCTTGTTACTTATGTCGAATGTATTAATGATGGTATGAAGTCGACTTTGTTGACTTTGTATTGGTCAAAACTAGATTTATGATAATCAGCGTGTCTAATTGGCTCCTAAACTCGTTCGGGCTAATAAAAGGAGTAATCATTCGCTGACAAATGCATTCCAAGGTTACCCGACTTAATTAACGAGACCACGACCTACTCATTGTTCACGGGCGTCCCTTCGACGCAGCCACGACCGTCCATCGCCAGCTGGCAAGATTCACAGCTATAAATATTAAGAGAGAAAAGGGGGGATACTTCTTCTTCACATCCATTTCTAAAAGAGGGGGAGAAAACCACCGTAAGGTTCTGAACCTCTCCATGGAGAGGCAAACCATGTCAATCTTAATCAATAAAAGATCTCCACCCCCCTCCTTAACTTATAACATTTGTCTCTTACATTTTCCGTTTGGTTTTACGATTTATTACGATTTACTATGATTGGCCCTCTATTTATTTTAATTGATTTATGCTTATAAAGTATATGAGAATTTTAAGCTAAACAGACTTCTTTCATAAGATGATAGAGGCGGGATCATGATCGCCCCAGTTGTGGTGGTCAGATTTTGATATATATATATATATATATATAACAAACGGTAGTATATTATTTAGTTAGCAGGTGTATGTTTCTTTCTGTTTGGTTACTTCATCGACATAGTTGTAATATTATGCTATCTCTAGTGTATGCGGTAAGTTTGGTTTTCTTATTAAGAATGTTTTATTTTTTTATTTTTTGTGTTGTGTGAGTGGGTGTATGTTCATCTGTTAAAGTCACGTGAAATACCCACAACCGATCCAATATTCTAATTTGTATTTAAAGGTCGCGTTTCGTTAAAAATGTAAAATATTCTATGCAAATAAGACCTCTTTTTTGTCAAGTCAATGAAGATTTGACATTACATAAAAATACGTTCTACTACTAACTATTATTCACAGACATGAAACTTTTGACATAGTTTAAATATAATAATAAAATATTGCTTAGTTAATTTGAAGGCACTAAATATTTGGAAAAATAACATGAAAGGAATTAAATTATGTCCACTGTGAACTCAACTTTTAAATAATAAGAAAGGCGAATGACATTTCACTAAGTGATTTGTGTTTTTAATATAATTAGTCTTTAAATACGCACTTTGGAATATCCTCGTATTAATAAATAATATTTTAAAATAATATAATTATTATTAAAATATATATATGATTTATAAAATAAAAACTAAAAAATATATATAAGTTTCTGAAAATGATGAATAAGCACAAACAACAAATTGCTCATTTTTTAATTGTAACGTTAGAGGAAGATAGCTTGAGATAATTATCCAGGATAATACAAATTAGAATATCAAGATAAAAACATATACAATTTAAAAAAAAACGATTAAATATTACACCAATTAGTGAAAATATTAACTTAAACAAAAAAAGTTATTATTTGAGATAAATTGAAATATTATAAGATATAAATTAATATTTTATGTAAGATCCAATCGTTAACAGCTTGTTTGGATGGTTGTTACGCATTGTTTCATAAAACTGTATTGTACTGCATCGTTTGATAAATATAATGTTTGGATAGATTGTATCGTTTTCCATTGTTTCATGATATCACACACCAGCAATATGAAGAATAAACTTGTAATATTATAAAGAAAAAAATATGATATAAGGTAAAATTACTATATAAAAAAGTAGGGTAAATGATAAAATAATTTTTTTTTAATTATAATAAAGGGTGAGATTGAGAGAAAAAGACAAGGTAACGACGCGACCACACCGAATCGGTCGTTACATAAAGTGGCTCATTTCGTCGTTATGTAACGACAAATTTAACGATATGATACAATAAAATTTAAGTAACGATCAAAATAAATATTGCATTTAAAGTAACAATACAATACGATACAATGGGTAACAACCATCCAAACAAGTTGTAAACTATTTGAACTATAAATAAAAATTATATATAATAACAACAATTGTAGCAACTAAATGTAACCAAAAAAATATTTTGAACGTAAAGTATTCATACAATATATGACCATATATTGTATGAATACTTTACGTTCAAAATATTTTTTGGTTACAAGATATATGACTTTAGCTTCATTTAGTAATATTATTATTTATATTATCAAGTGTTAATCCAAATTAGTAAGATGTTAGTCATATGTTTACAATGCATTACCTTAGATTTTGATGTAAAAAACTTTATTTGCTAATACAAAGATTTGAGTAGTTTAATTCAAAATTTTACAATATTTCTTATGTTAAAAAGTAAATATTCTTTGTTTTTCTAAAAACCTTTTATACACAAATTTTATACTTTTTACAAAGTTCAGAGTTGTCTAAGTAAACTTATTAGTACATATTTTACAACACTTTTTGGGGCCTCAAAATTTTTGGGGCTTAAAGAGAAGGCTTTACTAGCCTCACTCTTGAGCCACCCATGAAGATAAGTTGTATATTTCTAAGCAAATAATCTATTTGAAAATTACAAAGATATAGTAAATGATATGATCTTAAACACAAAATAGAAAAAAAATGAGGAAGTAACGAAGCTATTCTTGAATAAACAAAAGAAAGCATAGTTTAATTATAAAATATGTAACATATGACGAATAATTTAAAAGCAATAGCACATAAAGGATAATTTATTGAACATGAACATTAATGATGATATAATTTATTATATGAGACAGGAATGTAAAAATCCCCTATTTAGTTAGCAATATATTTCTTTCATACTGTTTTGGTTACTTCATCGACGCAGTTGTAACATTATGCAATCTCTAGTGTATGCGGTAAGTTTGGTTTTCTTATAAAGAATGTTTCATTTTATTTTGGTTTTTCTTCTTTTAATCTTTTTTCTTTTGTGTGTGTGTTTATCTGTTAAAGTCACGTGGAATACCCAAACCGATTTCATATTCTAATTTGTGGCATTTAAAGGTCGACGTTTCGTTAAAAATGTAAAATATTCTATGCAAATAATACCTCTTTTTGTCAAGTCGATGAAGATTTGACATTACATAAAAATACGTTCTACTACTAACTATTCTTCACAGGACATAAAACTTTTGACATAGTTTTAATTAAAAATAATAATAAATAAAATATTGCTTAGTTAATTTCAAGGCACTAAAATTTGGAAAAATAACATGAAAGGAATTAATCAAGGACATGTATGATGGAGCTAAAACTAAGGTTAGGATCGTGGGAGGTGACTCGGAGCATTCAGTTGTTATGCGATTACACCAAGGCTCTGCGCTTAGCCCATTCTTGTATGCATTGGTGATGGATGCTTTAACACACCATATTCAAGAGGAGGTCCTATTGTGAATGTTATTTGCTGATAATATTGTTCTGATTGACGAGACGAAAAGGGTAGGTGTTAACGAGAGATTGGAGGTTTGGAGACAGGCTTTCGAGTCTAAGGATCTCAAATTGAGCATGTCTAAGACAGAGTACCTGGAGTGCAAGTTTAGCACTGAGTCGAGGGATGTAGGCGGGACGTGAAGCTTGGGTCACATGTCATCCCCAAGAGAGATAGCTTCAAGTACCTTGGGTCGGTGATTCAGGGGACGGAGAGATCGACGAGGACGTCACTCACCGCATTGGGGCAGAGTGGATGAAATGGAGGCTTGCATCTGGAGTCTTGTGTGACAAGAAAGTGCCACCAATACTCAAAGGTAAGTTTTATAGAGCTGTGGTTAGACCGACTATGGGGTAGAGTGTTAGCCGGTTAAGATCTCACATATCCAGAGGATGAAAGTAGCAGAGATGCGAATGCTGAGGTGGATGTGCGATCACACTAGGATAGACAAGATCAGGAATGAAGATATTTGGAGGAATATGGGCGTCGCCCCTATGGATGACAAGATGCGGGGCGAGACTCAGAAGGTTCGAGCACGTGCAGAGGAGAATCATCGATGCATCGGTGAGGAGGTGCGAGTGGTTGGCTGTGGTGGGCACAAGAAGAGGTAGAGGGAGACCTAAGAAGTATTGGGAAGAGGTGATCAGGCATGACATGGTACGTCTGCAAATTTTCGAGGACATAACCCTTGATAGAAAGGCCTGGACAAGCATTAGAGTTGTAGGATATGGGTAGTAGAGCTTTCCTTACTGCATACCGGGGGTGAGGCGGGGTTGGATTAGGGTTGATCTTAGATGGCTTGCAATTTATGTTGAACCCACACTATTCTTGATGTTTATCTTAGATGCCTTAGTCTGATTAATGTTATTGCATGTCATTCATCTTTTGGTTTTTATGCTTCTGTTACTATAATGGTTTTTACTGGAGTTACTAATGAATTCTCTTTTTTTTTTCCTTATTTTTCTTTATTTCCGTCTTTAAGCTGAGGGTCTATAGGAAACAACATTTATGCCCTATCGGCGCAAGGGTAAGGTATGCATACACATTACCCTCTCCAAACCACACTATGTGAGATTTTACTGGGTAGTTGTTGTTGTAACATGAAAGGAATTAACTTATATCCACTATGAACTCAACTTTTAAATAGTAAGAAAGACGAATGACATTCCACTAATTGACTTGTGTTTTTAATATAACTAATGTTTGAGTACGCACTTTGGAGTGTCCTCGTATTAATAAATAATATTTTTAAAATAATATAATTATTATTAAAATATATTATGATTTATAAAATGAAAATTAAAAAAAAGTATAAGTTCCTGAAAATATGAATAAGCGCAAACAATGACAAATTGCTCATTTTTAATTGTAACGTTAGAGGAAGATAGCTTGAGATAATTATCCGTCACTTGGTCCTTGGAAACTTGGTATCCAGTTTTGCAGGAACTTACGGGTTTGGTACATGGACTAAATATCCGGAATTATAAGGGGTCGTCTGGTAGGAGGTATAGAAAATAATGCAAGCATTAACTTTATGCATTACTAACACCTTATTTGGTACGTTTTTTCAACTTGTGTATAACTTATACTTGTACTAATTATACATCATACTTGGCATTATCCTTTACATAAGTAATGCATCGAAAACCATGGCATTATTAATACCAAGGCTTTAATGTATGCATTAGCATGGTTAAAGACAAAATTGTCCTTCAAGTCCCTTAAAGCTAGAAAATATGGAGGGCATTTTTGTAAGCAACTATTTTTCTTAAAAATTATGCAATGCATTGCATAATAATTTTAATACACCACACCAAACAGTAGATAAGAAATAATATTTGCATAACTAATGCTTGCATTACTCACCCATGCATTACTAATCACCCTCTAACCTCTTCACTACCAGACTTCTAACAGTGGCTAGCCAATTAAAAGATTTCGGTTATTCATTAAATGACTAAGTTACCCTCATGCTCATGTTAGTCCTTTTGTCTCAACAAGTTACTATTGCAGCCTTTTAAGGTACTTGTCCCTCCTAAAATGTTCAACTCCCTTTAGCTTTAGGGAGTTGAAAAAGTTATGCAACCTAATCCAGAAGAAAAAACAAATAGTAAATAAGAAGAAATGCTGGACATTAATATCACCTAAGTCCAGTAGCAGAAATTTCACATTATTAAAAGATACAACTTGGTTAACTCAATATGTGTGGGTAAATTTGAGATGATGTGACAAGTACATGTTTAACATTATTCAACAAATACAACTGTGGATAACTCAACAAATGCAGGTATCTCAAGATGTTGATATCATGCACGTGATCGAAAATATATAATCGGAATCGCTTTTATCAGCAATTAGTACAACATGAGAGCTTGCCTTTTCCAGTATTAACTCCTTTTCTGAGCTTCCTCCACACTATTTTTCATCAAGCTTATGACTTGTGCTGGATCAGGAGCTCCAAACACTGAACTTCCTGCAACAACACAGTTTGCTCCAGCTGATGATGCTGCCTCAATGGTTGAAGGTCCTAAACCACCATCGACCTGCAACACAATAGCACATAGCAATGACAAATCGACTTTATCCAGCATGCTCTTTGAAAAAAAAAAAGTGATAAATCCAGAAAAAGAGCCAGCATATGTATAGCCTCTTTAGCGAAGCTTCTTTCAAGTCGAAAAGTGTGTTCGCCCCCCCCCCCCCCCCCCCCCAAAATACCTTTTTCTCTAACTTGAGGCGTTTTGCCAAGCTTTTTGGGGAAAAAAAAGTTCTTTTGGAAGCAGTTTTTGAGAAGCAGAAAAAAGTAATTTCTCCCCAAAAGCAGAAGCAGTTTTGACTTTTCTTCTTATAAAAAATACCCTTAGCAAAACATAGTATATACTAGGATCACCCTACCTATTTAAAACTTAATACTTAGGATATTAATATATAAGTATTTCTTCTTATTTTTAGGATAGTTTTCTGACATATAGTGATTTCTGGGGTGGATGCTTTTATAGTTGTCGAATGATTTTTGGATATATTTAAATCATCTTGAAAGAATTAAATTACTTTTTAATTAAATTTTCATATTTTACTTAAATAAAATGGAAAAACTTAATTATTATCTTTTATAATAAATTTTTGTAATTATTTATTTACTTATATAATATTAATTATTATGTAAATCGCTTCATGTCCTTATTTGTAATTTGATACTTAAAAGCACTTTTTGAAAAGCTCGGTCAAACACAAACTATTGCTCAAAAGTGCTTTTCAGATTAATTAGCCAAACACAAACTGCTTCTCTTCAAAAGTACTTTTCCGAAATGCACTTTTGAATAAAGTACTTATCAAAATAATCTAATTTTTCCAAGTTGGCCAAACATGCTATTAGTGGCAAGAATGGCCATAGTTTTTTCAGTGATTACATGATAACTCAAGAAAAGAACAAACACATGAGGGAACTGTCCGTGAAAACACGATGGAAGTCTGAATAACTCAAACCAGAATTGAACCATCATCAAATGGAAGCTCACCTCTATATCAAGCGATGGATACTTCTTTCTGAGAGTCCGTACCTGAATATTGAAAGGGAATGGCCCTTAAGTTATAGTGCAGAAATGATGAATGATATCCAATACAAGAATGCAAATTGTATTCACACCTTATCCATCATCTCTGGCATAAACTTTTGTCCGCCAAATCCAGGTTCAACAGTCATCACTAGGACCAGTTCGACAGAGTTTTCACCATCAAGCTGTAAAACATACAAGCAAACTGATGAGTCATGACAGGTATTTTGTATATTGACATCTTATTTCTTCCTTCTTCACTAAATGCAATGGCAACAGGTGATTTCCTTCTCAAAACTATCTTAACCTCATAGTTCATAGCAAGGAGATCAAACTATGAAGAAAATCGTGGGAATTTTGCTTATGAAACTAATACAAATGCGATAATGAAGATATACCAGTGGGTACACTTCCTCAATTGGTGTACCAGGCTTCAAAGAAACTCCAGGTTTCATGCCCTTAGACTTTATCTGTTGAACAAGCTCTTGCCAGTTATCTGCAAAGAATAGAACCTTCATCGTAACAGAAATAAAAGTAATGATAACAAATTGATAGAAATCAAAGATGTTTTGAGGACAAGGCCAGTAGCATCCAAAAATTGAAAATGAAATGTCTTGTCCTGTTCTATTTTTGGTGCAAACAATAAGTCTTAGAAGAACCTGGATCTATTTTTGATGTATTAGAATCCTTATAAGAAGACTAAGGACTAGGAGTTTGTTTTGGTTCTTGTAAATATGGGGGACTACACACCCTTTTTGTAGTGTGTTATAAATATGTTACCTTCTCAAAAAAAAAAAAAAAAATTGATAGAAATTAAGGATCCATGTATGAGCATAAAATCCTTTACTAGAAAACGTTGTCCAATTTTCAGGGTTTGGCTGCATAAACTAAAAAAAGAATTTGCTAATCAAAATGTTTCACAACAGAGAAAAGCAACATAATGTTTTGAGGGCACAAAGCAATTTATGCGATGATGCTCCACCACTACCAATACAACATGCACAGACAAGCATATTCAGCTACTAACTACTCACGCTCTATCCCACAATCACATCCTTTCCATACATCACTCAATCTCTATCAAATCATAGTGAACAGTGACCAACATTTAACTTCCAATCAAATGCCAAATACTGATTCTTAACATGGGAAGTAAACCCACCTCTAGATGCCTCAACATGGAAAGTAAACCCCGAGGCACCAGCTTTGCCTAACGGTTCCACATAATCAAGGGGGTTAGTGACCATGAGGTGGCAGTCCAGATATGCCCTGGAGAAATTTAGATTAACATTTAGAACAACTTCACTGCACGATAGATAACTAATTGACAAGAAAAATAAAGTTGAAATAGGGCACTCATGAAACCTTACTTTGTATGCTTTCGCAGACTCTCGATAACTGGAGCACCAAGGGTAAGATTTGGGACAAAGTGACTGCAAAAGAGCCAAGTAGGGAAAAAAGAAAAGAGAAAGAAAGTATTATTCAATTGGTATCCACCCATCATTTAAACTTGTTGTAAACAACCAGCTTGACGTGACTATCTGACCTACCCGTCCTGCAATGAATCAATACAACATTTCAGTAACTGCTGATGAATGAAGTGCCTAGTAAAGTTAAGGAACAAGTTTCCACAGCACTTTACATCCCAAACTTATTGAGGTAATAAAGAAGAGAAAACTTAACATAGTAACATACTAATAACACAGTCCAAATGAAAGCATATGAAGCACACTTTGCATAGAACTCTAGACCAATCAATATTTCCGCTTTGAGGAGGCTATGATCGATTTAGCTAGGTCATTATGCAACAGAGGTAGCAAGCAAGAAACTGAGCTAGTACAACCACCTAGTTTATCCTGGAGTGATGAGTTCACATGATATGGCCGACCTCAAAAACACACCTTTACCCAAATAAAAAGGTAGCCAACCACTATATTCTTGTAAAGTAAATGTTGAGAGGTTCTCAGAAACGTATAGTTACTTTTCCTTTTAAAGTACAATAAACCTTCTTAACTGTCATTCTATAGTAAACCATGCTGTCTCTTTCTTGATAAGCAAAAGATATTTCATTAAATGGACCGAGAAGGTCCCGAAGTAAAATATGCAATCATAGAAATTGATTATCTCCCAGTCTTCCTGTACAAGGTCCAGTATATGGCGCTTAATCTATACTCTGTTGATACTCATTATTTCTAATAAATTGGAAGGGGGATAGTATTGGAGGAATTCGGACAATTTTTCACACCAGGTTTTCAATACCATGTTTCCACTTATTTTCCTGATACTCAGCTAGTTCAACATGAAAATTGTCTTTAACTACCTAGCTAAATACCAATACTCTATCAATCAATCAACTACGCCTCAATTCAGGGTTAATTGGGGTTAGATACATGAATACTCTGTATTTTTTTCCGCATGAATACTCTGTATTCCTCCACTTTTCTGGGGAAACGCTAATAGCAACAGACATTTGAGCTAAAAAACAAAAAAGACCAAACGAATCCTACTACAGTATTCTGTTTCTTAACTTTTCAATTGGAAGATGGTAAAAACAAGAGCAAATTAAGTCAGTAATAAACAGCAATGAAGTCAGCTAGAACTTTTCTGCTTAAAAGTATTAAAATTTTAGTTTTCAACTTCAATCAGACAATTCATCATTAAAAAAACAACAACAGCAATAACGAGAAATGGAAGGGAAAAAAAAAAGAAAGAGGAAGGGGCAAAATAAACAACAAAAATTACCATGATGTCCATGTGAAGCCAATCAGCACCGTAATTGAGCATGCGCTGTGCTTCAGATGCCAAATTAGCGAAGTCCGATGACAGCATCGACGGCGCTATGATTGCTTTCACCATCTTCTTCTCCTCCCTTGCAATTAAAAAAACAAATTAAATTTATGAATCAATTGAGGAATCTAAACCTAGAAAGGAATCACGTAGAAGCTTCCAGTGTATACCTATCGGCCGTTAAATTCTCCGTTCAATCTAAAGTCCGGACAGTGTCCGGTACCGGCATAAGTAGCTATGCTCTCTCTCTTTATTTTGGAGTAGTAGTACTAAATACATTTTACCCTCGCACCAACCATATCACTTTCACTCATTCTGGTTTTTACTTTCAGAATAAATCAAAATTTACCACAGGAACACATTGTTTTTAGTACGTGACGTTTGGGAGTAATGCTTATGACAACTTAGGACCCGTATAGCTACATTTTGCCAAGATAAATTTGAATTTTATTTGGCAAATTTAGGTTTGGTCATAGATTTTGTCTATATATTAAAAAAATACCAAATTTGAGTTGGTTTTGGGCTAAAATTTCACTATTACTATATTTTTAAAAAATTATCCCAAATTTTTATATTTTATAAAAGAGCCCATTATTTATTATTTTAATAATAATTTTGTACTAAATTTATTTATGTTTAGGATTGTGGTTTACGATAATATAATGAATGCCATTGATAACGGTACTGTTGGGTATTTGTGATAGTTTTTAGAACTTGTGGTATAAGTCATGGTTCATATTTTTTCAAAATAAATTTGGGAAATATGTTTTGAAAACTGATGTCCAAATACATTTTTATTTTAAATCAACTCTGCCCATATTAGATTTTTCAAAAGTAAATTTGAAAATCTATGGTCAAACACTAGCTTAGAAACATTTGTACAGTCTAGTAAAACAATTATATACGAGGGTTTTAGAAAAGAGAAGTTTAGATCTAATTTTAGTTGAATAATTGCATATTAAGAGAGAGTAATAGGTAATTTTTGTGAAACTATTTTTTTTTAAAGATACAGACGTGCAGCGTAATTTTACTGAAAATAAGAATTATAAATATAAAATAATGACATGTGTACGGGTAGTCCGATACATACGACATATCGTGTTCACCCATGGTTCAGGAAAAGCAGCAATCCAAGAATATAATGTAGATAGTCTACATATCAATTGCTACTTTTACGATTCAAAAATTTATAAGTGTAATTTTTTTAGATTAAAATTAAATTTTTAAAGAGCTAAGCAAAATTTAAGTCCGTTAGTGTTGAGTGGCATTTTTAGGCCAACTTGATCGCGGCGATGGCACTTTTTTTTTGCTTTTTTCAAATATCTAATAATACTAGTTTGATCAAGATATAATTTGACCAGATACCTATTAACTTACCACATTTGATAATATCAATCTTTATTTATTTATTAGTTTTTATGAACGTGCATTGCACGTTTCAATTATTTATGTGAACTAATATCAAATTTTATTAGTGAGATAATTATATATGTTTGGGAAGAAAAGATTGTTTTAAAGAAAATGACATTAAAAAATGCAGTAATCATAAATGCCGAAAGGTTACTTTATCATGTTACCATAATACTTGAACTTAAACTAATTGAACATCTTCTAAACAGATAAAAATAATCAAAAGGATATTTTTTTAGATATTTTCCTTAGTATTTTTTTCAAATATTTTGCATTGTCATTTTAGTCTCACAAAATGAAACTTCTAAACAATTTTAATGATAATCTTAATAATACCGCAACACTTAATAAAATAGAGTTTGGTATAACATATATTGTAGAATTCACATAAAATATTAATATTTCTGAAATCAAAGAACACCTGAATTGGTGGCGGCAATTGCTTTGCACCCTCTTGGTTTGGTATGTGATGGAAATTGGGGTGTATAAATCGAACCAGAAAATCTTATCAAATTAAAAAGTTAAATTAAATCAGTTAAAAGATTTGATTAGGTTTAATTTGATTTGGGTCGTGTATCTACGTCCAATCTACGGTAGAAGAGAAGGTTCCATCGGAACAATTATTTATTTCAGTTCAGGGTTCCTCGTCTCTTTTTTTTTTTTTGAAAAAGAATAAAAAAAGGGGGGGGTGTGGGGAGAAATGACAAGAAGATATTGGAACATAAATTTGGAAGAGATGATGGAGGCAGGAGTTCATTTTGGTCATGGTACTAGGAAATGGAATCCTAAAATGGCGCCTTGGTATGGTATTCAATAAAAAAAATCAAATCAAACAAACATATAAATATATAAGTTTTATAGAATACTTTTAAGACTTTTCGTAGAATTTTCTTTACAAAAATATCTGCGATTTTCATATGGCGTGTAATATTTAGTTAAATATGAAGTTCTCTATTTTTATTAACTTTACATAATTGGTTGTATGGTCACTTTCTCATCAAATGTTAGTGAAATGCATCAATCCCTTTGTTCTTTCATATGCACATGTCAAGATCTATTAAATTCATATATCTTTTTTGATTTGAAGTGGTATTTCATTAATTTAAAATTAAATAGAATATATAGTATCATATTAATTTTTATATTTAATTATTAAATTCAATTAACCTTGAAAGCGTACATCAACGGAAAAAATAAGTTCATATGTTATTAAGAAAATTCTCCCATAAGAATATGTTAATAGATCATATATTTGTGAATTTTTTCAATTTTTACATAAAAATATATTTATTTATAAAAAATTTAATAATATAAAATTAAAATGATATTCAAAGAACCCGGAAAACCCAAAAAACTCGAATCAATACAAATAATATAGTTGGTTTAGTAACGGGTACATGTGCGTCCCTAGATAGAAATATTAATCTCACATTACAAGAAAAAATCGGAATTTGCCGTTTGGATATGATTTTGTAGTGCCGTGAATGTGTATTCTCATAAAAGCTTACCATGTTAAGTTAGTTTATTTTTTTGTTTGATCTTATAAGATATCAATATTACAGAGTGTGATGTAAATGAGTTAATGCCATAGATTTAATTGTACGATTTGTGGACTACTAATTGCAAGCGGGTTTTAATTAGAAGGTTATTAGTATTCGCTGCTTAAATATAGGAATTAAGTCCCCAACAGGAAAAGGTTTTACTTAGAGTGGTTACTATTCAATATTACATTTATATCCTTCATTAAATTGCTTTAAGTAAGAAATATTTGAGGGATATTTTTTTCCACCAATATTATTATTCGTGTTTTTATAATAATATTGATAGATATAGATATTGAAGTTGAATTTAAATCTACTTGGCTGGTCACCAACTCCAGACTCATGATTCAAATCTTAGCCATCTCCCCCACTAATTAAAACAATAATATTGATAATTGACTGTTTGTCAAGTGCAAAGTTGAATTTTAATACACGTGTCTTTGCATAAACATATATTTCAAATTTTCAATAATCCAAACAGAACATAAATAATGAACAACCTGTTTAGGTAACTACAACAACATGTGGATTACATATTAAAGTTCACTATCTTAAGATACAAACATCATTATAGTAAAAGGGAGGGAACTTAAAATATCCTCTCCTGCTTCGGCTAAATGAAATAAAGATGTGGCTATAACAACCCAAGGGTAAAGTTTATCTAAATTAGGTTAATAACTATATCTGGGACATCTAAATCAATGGTTTCAGCTCATCAATCTATCAGTTTATAATCATTTTACAACAGACTTATTCTAATTTCAAACGCAAAATGCAACGTTAATATCTCAATTTAAGCTAGGACTTCTCTTCATCTGACTGACATGTTGGTCCTGGATCTGCATCAACATCGACAAAGAACTCCTCTATTGACCAAAAAGAAAAAAGAAAAAACAAATCAAGTAAGAGAAGACTCAGTTATAAAGAGAGCAAACATAAGAGCTCTACACACCAGAAAAAGAAAAATAAAACCCAACAAAGGAGCTATAATTAGTTTAGCAGATGAAACAACATTTGTTTTGAGTTTAAAAAAAACAATGGTGTTGTGACGGAACTGCGAATATCCTACAGCTCAACCACCTTTAGCTCTTTCAAAGAGGAATGCAGAAAATCGGAATTTTCAAAGAGACGCATATGGAAATGCAGACTAATAATATTTGTATAGGTCCAAGCATGCCATTGCGCATTCATGTATCAATGTTTACTTCTAACTTATCAGCCAATCTGATGGAGAACTAAATGTGATATGATTAAACCATGTTTATTGCAAGAACAACGACCCAGTAAAATCTCACTAGTGGGGTCTAGGGAGGGTAGTGTGTACGCAAACCTTACCCTTACCCCGAGAGAGTAGAAAGGTTGTTCCCGAAAGACCCTTGGCTCAAAAATCATGTTTACCACAAACGCGACAAACGAAAGCCACTACTATAGTCCAACGTAGAGAAACAAGATTTCTGAGCACGAAAGACCACAGCATCGGCCATTAAAGTGCATCTAATAACTTAGGCGGAAAAACAGCACACAAATTGATATACTTAATGCTAACATTTTGTTGAACATCTCGCAGTTTATGATTCAGACCTTAACATTAGATGGGCAAGAAAGCAAAAAAATCTCACCTATATCATCTTGCTCAGGAGAGTCAAGTAGAATGTCTGAATCAGAAGGCAAAAAAGCAGAACCAGGATAGTTTCCAAGAGGTCCTAGATCTGTAATAAACGTCAACCAGAACAAAAGAGGAAAGGAATTCAAATACTCGGAGCGAAAAGCAATCCATAAAATCATCATTGAACAAACAGCGCATACAAATTATTATACTCATTACTAGTACTACTGCAACTATATCTCTATAAAACACACCTTCGAATACATATCATTAATCTAATCTGTAAAGTTGGTCCCTTCTCCCTGATCAGGAATACTGTGATGCAACATGTTTGCAGTCTGTTTGTCTGATTTGCCTAGGTGTACCCCGCTAACTAACAAAAAACAAGCTAACACATACTAAAATACTTAAAAACTATGTACTTATCACAAAACGTGAAAAACTCCTTGACAAGTATGAATTTAAATGCCAACAAGCACCCACCTTTTCCTATAAGAGCAGAGGGTCAACTAGCCAGTACGCCATGCACTAGTCAATTTTTCTGTCAAATGAATCTCTTTTTGTTTTGCTTGTCAAGCATTTTGTTTATCATGAAATTAACGAAACACACAACTGATAGAGATAGATATCAAGTAGTGCTGCTTCTGCTGCAGAGCCAAAAACTATAAAGCATTTCCTAAAGCTGAAGAAAAACAACCTCCCTGGAAATTGGAAAATTCTGAAGATACATTTAGCTCTAAGGCAAAGGAAGGCATCAATTTGGAAACTTCTAAAGTTTTCTGAAAGCCGAATAGCAGACATACAGACATCTTATAATGGGGCCAAAACTTCAATAACATCGAGTAGTAAAGATCTTTGGCTAGAGAAAAGAAAAAATAAAACTGATATTTCATGAAAACAGACATATGGTTATTCAATTGTGGAAAAACTGACTTCTTCCCACACACCAAAGTTCCTACTTGGCTTAGAAGTACCCTGATTTTGTGTAGACTTACCATACTTTCTCCAAACCGAATGTTACAGTTTGCAATGGTTGACTATTAACATTAAAGTTCATACATGTATTGGTGCTAAATAGAACAACATATCGCAACCTTCATCTAGTATTCCAGAAGTATAATGCAAAATAAACCCTCTTTAGGCAAATGGACTTTATATGTAATATTAAAAGCCATTGGATCAGATTCTGGACGAGTATCTTCAACTTTGATAAAACTCCATATCATGAATTGTCATAAGAGTTCATTTGTAATGCTTCGAATAAGACAACAAGAACAAAGTTCTCACATCAATTACTCTTCTTAACATCAAAGGATGCACAAAAGGAGTGAGTGGGAAGTAGAACCTCATTGCAAATTAATGACCAGAGATAAGAGTTGTATAAGCAAACTTACCTCCCAAATTGGACAAATCTGCTGTTAGATCTGAAAGACTGAAATTCCAAGGAAGCTGAGTGAAAGATCTCAGTGAATCCCTAGAATTACCAACACCATTATCTGGTGGAAGTTCTAATCCTACTGAACTTGCTACATCAGACGGGAAAGCAGCATCAAGGGCTGACGTGTCAACTCCCATCCCCGAAATCTCTGAAGCTGTAAAGGGAAAATGGCCGCTGGAAGCTACTGATGTAGGGCTTACGGCCATATCTGACATTGATGACATGGCATTGCTAGGTGGAATAGTTGGTGCTACATCTGACGCACTGGTGTCAATGACCATACTGTCAGCAGACAAATATTGTAAAGCGTCATTGGTCAAGCCGTGTGTCCACCAACAAATATAAATAGTCATCCTAACAGCCAATGCACTTCAACCATCAAATTAATAATTTATTCATCTTTGGTAAGAAGAAGAAGAAATGAACCTCATTTCCTTGATAGAAGAGTTAAAACTAAACCTGGGCTTTACCTGAGTAGGTTTGACATACTCAGACAAAGTAACTACTTTTCACCAACCTATACTCATTTTTAACCTTGTAAACCTTCAATGCTATTTCGAATCTTACCAAATTTGTGAAAATATGAAATAAATTTCCAATTTTAGAATCAAGGAAAACTAATTCCTATATAAGAAAAAATTCTCACTTGTTTCCAGAATTCATCCTCATGGGATGATAATTTCCTGGCGCTGGCACACCATTAACCACATGGCAGCTGGACATGCCCATTGGATCAAGATGAGGTTGACCTGCAGCTGGAGCTGGATGTTGCTGAAGGACGGGATATCCCATGGGTAAGTTGTTGACTGCACTGGAAACAAGTGGCAATGAATATAACGATAATAAGCTAAAAAAAGACCTGTTCACCTGTTCTGAAAATAACAATATCCCCATGCTCTATTCAAGTAACTTAACTACAATTTGAAAGGCCATGTTACTTGATATTGAGGAAGAAAGGAAGCAGATGAAAGGAAGTGCAGAGGGCAAGATGAACTACACACTTTGTAAAACCTTATGTTGTATACAGTTGAAAATTATTTTCAAGTTCCTACAAGATGCTGATTTATCCGCCAAAATATTTAAGCTTCTTTGTTGATAAAAATTAGCACGGTTTGAAGCTTGGAAAACTTGAATAAGCCATAGCTTCAGCTAGACCAGCCAATCCAACTTGTTCACAAATGAAAAGATTGGACAGACGAACCTAGAAAAGGCTTAGTAATCGATGATTGGACAATCTCAAATTTTAAAATCTAATCCGAAAGCAGAATAATGCAATAACTCTCACCTTCATACGACAAATAAATTTACCTGGCATGGTGTTAATCCCGTTCTGCATCGGAGCCAATGGAACCTTTGGAGACACTGGATATTTCATTAGATGATACTGATGCTCAAGCAAATGATTGAACAAGATGATTTGTTTCTTCAGTTTAAGCCTAATGTAGTAGGCCCGAAAGAAATCTGCATTTTCTTCTTCTAATTTTTGCCAAACTGGATACAATATCAAAAAGATTTAAAAATTGGGAACTGAAAATAACCATAGTCCTAATAAAAAAAATATAACCATAGTCATACACCAGAAAATACTTGGTCAAAAAATACACGTGAAACAGTAGATAGCATATATAAAGCAAGCAGCCACAATCACAATGCATAAACGAATTCATCAATAACTTCATGTACCTACCTAGAGTTGTAAATCCAGGATCTATCCTTGCACGATTAAGAAGTGTTTTTACTACTTCATCCTTATTCATATACAGTTGCAAGCACCGTTCTATCAAGTTCTGGACCTGTAATAAACATGTCATCATGAAGTTAAAAGACCCGAGCACAACTTCCCAATGTATGATCTAGGCAAAATTAAGTGCTTAGAGACTGTCTTACAAGTTCAATATCTTCACGTGAAACTTTCCGATTATCATTGCCTGATGCAGAAACAGAACCTGCATCAGCTACAGGTGTATCAACTGTATGGTTCTGCGGGTCATTTTGGGTTTCGTGAGAAGCCTGCGTTGATGGTTTCTTTTCTACAGTGTTTTGTGGATCCTACAATATATCATGAAATAATAAAATTATGAAAATAAGATTCATATCTGAATAATAACTTACCAACTTAATCTATGTTTTAAATAAAAATCACAAGAGTTTCAGAATTTCAGAAATTCTTATTCTATAACCTATTTAGTATAGACTATCTGTGTGTAATCACTTATTATAGAACAAAACGGATAACCTAATTGCAGATAAGAGAATCCTCACGCTTTAAATAATAAGTTACAGAGGTTCGCCACAAGTTAATAGCGCGAATATTGTTTCCAATTAGCAGCATTTTAACACTTCTCGAAATTGATAAGTCGCATTGCCAAAATAATGCAACATATAACCAAGTAAATGAGCAAGAAATGAAAGATCTGAACACAGCAAAGGGAACTCTGTAAGAAAATAGATAAAATAACCTGTGTGGTCTTCATTTTAGTCAACTTCATGCGCATTAAATATATTCATGAAGCTCCAACATTCCACTGCTGCAAGTTGCATCACTACTTCTGGCACTCTGCATATGGAAAATTGGAGAACTAATCACCTGAGAATAGAAGGTAATCATCAATAAGTAGATGTAAAAAATCACATGAGTTCGATGATCGAGGAAAATTAAAAATTTAAAGTTTAGCCTAAAATTTCAGAGTTGAGAAAGCAAGCATCATGTTCAGTGCAAGAGCTGATATATTTAGGATAATGTGACAAGTCTAAAGATTACACACTCTCATTCCCCACACTGGAACTGATCCATGATACTTGATGAGTTCCATAGATCTTAAACAATTTAAACTGAAAGAAGAGAATTTATTCCAAACAACGAGCAAGCTGTAAGAATATAGAAAGGAACATATTACATTGGATAGTAAACGAGTCTCTTTTTTTTTTTAAAAATCTTGTCTATTTTGTTCATTAAGCCCCGATATCCTCAAGTAACTACTTAGTCTCTCTCCTAAAACTCTGATCCCAAAGTTGCCTGTTTACCTTCAACTTTTTTTTTTGATTGGCACCGGGTGTCCGGAGTCTCTTAGAGCCCCGACTAATCCCAGGGGAGCACAGGCCCTCGGCAAGGAGTTTTCCGCAAGTGAACCACGTTTATTTCAAGTTTTACCCAGTTCGATGGCCCTCAGAAATTGTTTGTACCTAGTGGGTTTCGAACTTGAGACCTTGAAGGGAGAAAACCCAAGGCTCAAATCAAACTTAAATCTTGGATTTGCCTCTTTTACATTGTAAGGCGCTCAAGCTGCACTATATTCAAATAATGCAAGAACTATGGCAAATGGAGGAGCTAATACTGTTGGAAATGGAAAGAATTTGGTTGGAATAATATAAAAAGAGAATGGCTTCAAAAAAACGTGTCTCCTTGTTTTTCTTTCTCATTTTCTACTGTTTACAACCTGCCCAGATTTGAACTTTACTCTACAGTGGCAATTGATAAGGTGCAACACCGTCCTAAATAAAAGATTTATATTTCTCATGTATTTTTAAACTCCTTCGAAATCTCAGAATAAATTCTAGCATGAGAAACATACGCATTCACGAGATTAACATACCATAACAAAGAATACTGAAAAGTTACAAAAAAAAAATCAAGTAACCAAAAAGGAAAATTCTCCACTAAAGGTTAAGACTTTCCTACCAAATGTGTGACTTTAACTTGTTAAAGAGATAAAATTCTATAGTAAAGTTTAAGTCTTTTCTACCAAATTCTTGACTTTAATCCAAATCCAGAATGTCTTTTAATCAAAGCTGAACTGTGGAAAGCAGCTCTAATGGGATATCCAAAATAAGAAATCAAAACAACCATAATCAAATTAGGCAAAAACAAAGATATCCACACTACAAGAACCTAGTACAACACCTCCAGCTTAACATAGAAAATACATTTTAAAAGTAAAAATTCTCAAACATCTCAAAACTAATAGCAGAAAGATTACCATTTAAATCAAGATTCTCCTTTTTTCCACAAAATCAAGGTTATTTCTTATTCAAACAACACTTAAGAGTATATCACTCAATTAACAATATTAAAAATTTCTTAACAATACAAAGCACCAGTCTGACAAATCTTTAACCAGGGTCAGATTTATACTAACTTTAATTTATAAGCTCATTGAAGGACAAACAGCAGCATCGAACACCCAATTTAAAAATGAACAACAATATGTGCAGATAAAACCATTTCAAAAAGGAAAACAAATCCAAAAACCCCAACTCAAGAAATATTTGTATACTAAAGAGAAAGCAAAAAAAAAAGATCAAACCTTTGGCTTGCAAGGTGGCTAGTGAAATCTTGGTTACAGTGGCAAATGAACAAAGTGTTAGCAAAATTGAGCTTACTAAAATCGATTAAAAATGAAAATTAGCAACTAATCAAGAAAAAGAAACAAGGGGAAAAGGTTAAAGGGGGAGATGAAGAAGGGAAAAGTGTAGATGGGTTGTGGTTACAAGAGCTAGAGGAGAAGAACAGTTAAGAAGGAAGGTTTTAAAGCGAAGTGTGGGAAAATATGGTTTATGAGCTGCTGCTGTTTATTGGTCCTTTCGTCCAGTAAGTAAGAAAATGGCAGTAATGGAAAGTGCAAATTACCGCCAAAGATTGGTTTCAATAATACCTGATTATTTTATTCTAATTTGAATTCAATGTGGACAATATGCTTGATACCAATTTTTAATATTTTAGCTTCTAATAAATTTAAAAGCTGCTACAATTGTGCTCATATTTTTGTTTTGCAAAAAATCAGAAATAGCATGTTTTACGTTGGTAATTGTAAAATAGCGACAGTTTCAAAAGTAATTAAAATTTAGTTATTTTTTATATAATGATAAAATTTGAACAAAAATACCCTTAAAGAATCAAATAAAATCTAGCATAATATGCAAAAAAAAATTACATATGAAATTCCAGTATAATATACTAGAATTTCATAATATATCATAATATACTGACGTTGTATGAGAACCTAGTCAGTTGTGTTCATAATATTCTTATTTTTACTTATTTCTAAGGATAAATCTTGCTTATGCTATGTTTGACCTATTTTGTTCTCTTGCCTTGATGGTTAAAACTTAAAAGTGCTACTATGACAATGAAATATATTTTACATTTCTGAAATTTAATTTAACAAAAATAAACGGTTCGGTGCACTAAGTTTTCGTTATATACGGAATTTGAGAAAAGATCGCACCATAAAAGTCTATTGTATGTAATTTTAACCTATATTTTTATGAGAAGTTGTTTTTAAAACTCGAGCACATAAGAACCTAGTCGCATGATAACAACTTCACCGGTTCCGCAATGTCTTCCTTTATAAAATCTAAGTTGAATGTAAAAAGAGATAGGAACTCTCACTTGTTGAACCAACAAAAAAAACCTCTCATTTATGTTTTGAAATGAATTATCACTTCTCCTGAGTAAGCAGTGGTTGTTTTTTCATATTAATGAAAGTTAGAACGTGAAAAAAGGGAAGAGAGAGAAATGAAATCGTAGAAAAGGAACAAAAATTGCATGATTTGAGACCAAATTTTGTGCAACATGCACATGCATGGAGAAGCTGTCTGGGCGTGGATGAACAAATACAAATAAAAACTATTAACTTTCCATATGCATATTTTGGGTATGCAGAGACATAAAACTAGCGTTTGGCAGTAGATTTCAAATTTATTTTGAAAAAAATAATTTGGGTAAAGTTTGGTTTAGAGATAAAAATATATTTGGACTTACGTTTTTAAAATATATTACCCAAATTTATTTTGAAACAACATGTATATTATTAGCTAGCGTTTGGTCATATATTCCCAAATTTATTTTGAAAAATCTAATTTGATGAAGTTTGGTTTGAAGATGAAAATATGTTTGGACATCACTTTTCAAAATATATTTCCCAAATTTATTTTGGAAAAACATGTATATTATTAGTGTTTATAAATATTTTGGCCCAAAACCATCTATTGAGCTGATTTTGAGATTTTACCAAAATACAGGTAAAATTTATGGACAAATATGTATTTGCCAAATAAGATCTAAATTTATTTTGGCAAAATTTATAACTAAACGGATTCTGTTATAAATACACTTCTATTTAAGGTGAATGTCTTTAATTATAGAGATTCTAGAGTCCTATTATTGGTAGCTAGATCATCCCACTCCCTATAAATAAAGGGGTCTTCTACCATTGTAAGACACTCCTAACATTCTCTAAGTATCAATAAGAAGAACTCTCTCTACTCTTCTCTCTATTGCTCTTGTTCTTGCATTATTGTTCTTGTCTTTTATATTATTTCATAATACGTTATCAGCACGAGACTCTACCGTCTCAAGAATCGCTATCGAGAAAAACTAAGGTATTTCTCTCTTCCTAATTTAATTTTCGATTATGTCTGACATTACGAAAAGAAAGTTCGTTGCCCTTGAAATTTCGGGCAAGAACTATATGACATGGGTGTTGGATGCTGAAATCCACTTAGATGCTATGGGTCTCGGAGACACCATCAAAGATAGAGAAAAAGCATCCACCCAAGACTGTGCGAAGGCCTTGATTTTCTTGCGCCATCACCTTGATGAAGGTTTGAAGATTGAATATCTCACCGTCAAGGATCCACTCATCTTGTGGAACGGCTTAAAGGAGAGATATGACAACCTGAAGTTGGTCACTCTGCTACAAGCACGATATGATTGGGCTCATCTGAGGCTCCAGGACTTTAAGTCCGTTTCTGAATATAATTCTGCAATGTTCAGAATTACTTCTAAATTGAAGCTATGCGGGGATAATATCTCCGATTATGATATGCTTGAGAAAACGTTTACAACGTTTCATGCCTCCAATATGGTACTGCAACAACAGTACAGAGAGAAAGGCTTTACAAAGTACTCTGAACTGATTTCTCTTCTACTAGTGGCTGAGCGAAATAATGACCTGCTCATGAGAAATCACGAAAATCGACCCACTGGGTCCACACCACTGCCTGAAGCAGATAAGGTGCACTCTCATTATGCCAAACATGAAAAGGGCCATGGTCATGGTTGTAAACGGGGTCATAGCCAGGGACGTAGACAAGGAAGAAATTCCAATGAAGTCCGTCAACCCCCAAGGAGAGATAACCACCGAAAGCAGAAACGGGGTCATGAAGATCCTAAGGCAAATGGTTCAGAAACTATATGTTATCGTTGCGGTGGGAAAGGGCACTGGTCAAAGACTTTCCGTATACCAAGACACTTGGTTGACCTTTATCAAGCATCTCGAAAGAGAAAAGGCCCTGAAACAAATTTTGTCTATGATGACAACTTGGACATCACCCACCTGGATGTGGCAGACTTCTTTGAGCAACCCGAGGGGAAAATAGACCACCTAATCGGCGATGGGTCCGTGATGAAAGAAGATGGAGTTATTTGATTTTATTCTACTTATTTGTATTAGTTAGTGAATAAACTAATAGTCATTAGTATTAGCTCGTATTAGTTAGTTCATAATGCAATGTTAGCAGTAGTTCTTTAGAATATCTTCAATATGCTCAAATATCAATAATATTTTTATTTTCCAGTAGGGGTAATCGACTAGCCTGAAAAACTAGTCGATTATCTACTATTTTCGCATTAAAGCTGAAAAACAATTGATCAACAATCGATTGTCTTTGTCTAACAATCGATTGTCGTTAAGACAGTGTAATCTGGAATTTTTCAAAAATCATCCACAATCGATTGTCTTTGTCTAACAATCGATTATCGTTAAGACAGTGTAATCTGGAATTTTTCAAAAATCATCCACAATCGATTGTCTATGCATAACAATCGATTGTCTTAAAACAGTGTGCTCTGGAATTTTTCAAAATAGCCAACAATCGATTGTCTATGCATAACAATCGATTGTCTTAAGACAGTGTGATCTGAAGTTTTTCAAAATAGCAAATAATCGATTGTGTGTGTTTAACAATCGATTGTCAATGTTTAACAATCGATTGTTTGTGTTTAACAATCGATTGTTTGAAGAAAATGCTTAAACTGAAATTTTCAAACTGCAAAGTAATCAATTATGGATAACATATCTGATTTTGTTAGTCAACTGTTAGCAGCAGATTTTGAAAATATTATGTGACATAAACGAATTGAACTTGTTTATTCTTATGTTCGTGTATCTCTTTTGTATGTCAAACTATGGGATAGCAAATATGGATATCTCACAAAGCGAACTTGGATCAACGTCCAACTGTAAAAGTATTTGCCTAGTTGATTCATGTACTACACATACAATACTCAAAGAAAAGAAATATTTCTCTCAACTAAATATGTGTAAGGCAAACGTTACTACAATCTCTGGAAGTAGTAAATTGATTGAAGGCTCCGGAAGAGCAATTGTAACTCTGCCCAAAGGCACGACGTTAAACATAGAGAATGCAATGTTCTCCTCCAAGTCTAAGAGAAACTTGTTGAGTTTTAAAGATGTACGCCGGAATGGCTATCATATTGAGACAATGGATGAAGATAATCTTGAATATCTCGTCATCACAAAGAATGTCTCCGGCCAAAAGAGGGTTATTGAGAAATTCCCGTCTTTATCTTGTGGCCTGTATTGGACAAGAATTAGTGCAATTGAGGCACATTCAACAGTAAACCAAATGGTTACTGATTCCAATACCTTTGTACTTTGGCATGATCGATTGGGACACCCAGGATCGGTCATGATGAGACGGATTATAGAAAGCTCATATGGGCATCTGTTAAAGAATTTCAAAATTCTTTCGAATAATGAATATCCTTGCACTTCGTGTTATCAAGGCAAGTTGATTATCAGGCCATCACCAACAAAGGTTGGGACTGAGTCACCCACGTTTCTGGAACGTATACAAGGGGACATTTGTGAACCTATTCACCCACCTAGTGGGTCGTTTAGGTATTTCATGGTCTTGATAGACGCATCCTGTAGATGGTCTCATGTGTGCCTATTGTCATCATGCAACCTTGCGTTTGCGAAATTAATGGCACAAATAATTCGACTACGAGCACAATTTCCAGATAATCCAATCAAGTCCATTAGACTGGATAATGCTGCTGAGTTTACATCCCAAGCATTTAATGATTATTGCTTATCAATCGGGATAAAAGTTGAAATTCTGTAGCTCATGTTCACACTCAAAACGGTCTTGCAGAATCGTTAATTAAACGCCTGCAGTTGATTCCAAGGCCATTACTTATGAGAACGAGGCTGCCCACTTCGGTATGGGGTCACGCCATCTTACATGCAGCAATGCTAATTCGTCTCAGACCGACGAATTACCACAAGTATTCCCCGTTGCAATTGGTTTTGGGTCATGAACCCAATATATCCCATTTAAGAATTTTTGGATGCGCAGTATATGTGCCTATAGCACCGCCATCCCGCACCAAAATGGGTCCGCAAAGAAGGTTAGGAATATATGTTGGGTTTGAATCGCCCTCCATCATTCGCTACCTCGAAACATTGACAGGCGACTTGTTTACTGCACGATTTGCAGACTGTCGATTTGATGAGACACTTTTCCCAAAATTAGGGGGAGAAGTTGGTGAAACCAAACGGGAAATTTTGTGGAAAAATGCATCATTATCTCATCTTGATCCACATACCTCTATTTGTGAAAGAGAGGTACAAAAGATTATCCATTTGCAAAGAATAGCAAATCAAATGTCTGACGCATTTACGGACTTGAAAAGGATAACGAAATCCCACATTCCCGCGAAAAATGTTCCAATCCGTATTGATGTCCCTGTTGGACAATCATCTAGTGTCATAACCAATGAGTCGAATGCACGCCTGAAGCGTGGCAGACCATTAGGCTCCAAAGATCGAAATCCTAGAAAGAGGAAAAAGAACGATCAAAATGACACCACGAAAGAATCTCATGATTTAACAAATTCTGAGATTCATGAAGAATCCATTGAGCCCGAGACTCTGGAAAATACGGAACTATCCCTAAATCCAATTAATATTGAGGCAAATATTAATCGAGTGGATATTGTGGTGGATAATGCCTTTGCTTATAATGTAGCATCTAGCATTATGCAAGAATGTGAGGATCTCGAGCCTCAATCTGTTGAAGAATGTCGAAAAAGACATGATTGGCCAAAGTGGCAAGAAGTAATTCAATCAGAATTGAATTCGCTGGCAAAACGTGAAGTTTTTGGCCCTACAGTTGAAACACCTAATGGTGTTAAGCCTGTCGGCTATAAATGGGTCTTTGTACGCAAAAGAAATGAGAAAAACGAGGTACAAAGATATAAGGCACGCCTTGTTGCACAAGGTTTTTCTCAAAGGCCTGGTGTAGATTATGAAGAGACATATTCGCCTGTAATGGATGCGATAACCTTTCGTTATCTCATAAGTTTTGCTGTCCATGAAAAGCTTGCCATGCACTTAATGGATATGGTTACTGCCTATCTTTATGGCTCACTTGATAATGAGATATACATGAAAATTCCCGATGGACTCAAGATGCCAAACGCGCATAATTCGAAATCTCGGGAAATGTTTTCAATTAAATTGCAAAGGTCCTTGTATGGTCTAAAGCAATCAGGACGAATGTGGTATAATCGTCTTAGTGAGTACTTGTTAAAAGAAGGCTATATAAATGACGCCATTTGCCCGTGTGTTTTTATAAAGAAAACAACATCGGAATTTGTTGTACTTGCCGTATATGTCGATGACATAAACCTTATTGGAACCCCTATAGAACTCCAAAAGGCAATTGATTATCTAAAGGATGAATTCGAGATTAAGATCTCGGAAAGACTAAACTATGTCTTGGTTTGCAAATTGAATATTTGGCAAACGGAATTTTTGTTCATCAATCTACCTATACAGAAAAGGTACTGAAACGGTTTTACATGGATGAAGCACATCCTTTAAGTACACCGATGGTTGTTCGATCACTTGATGTGAACAAAGATCCATTCCGACCACAAGAAAGGAATGAAGAGCTACTTGGTCCTGAAGTACCATATCTTAGCGCAATTGGCTCACTAATGTGTCTTGAAAATACTACAAGACCTGACATATCCTTTTCAGTTAATGTCTTAGCAAGATTTAGCTCGGCTCCTACGAGGAGACACTGGAATGGGATCAAACACATATTGCGGTACCTAAAGGGAACTACCGATATGGGCTTATTTTATGGCAAGAATTGCAGCCTGGATCTTGTTGGTTATGCTGATGCTGGATATTTGTCCGACCCACACAAGGCTCGATCTCAAACGGGTTATGTGTTTACCTGTGGAGACACCGCCATATCTTGGCGATCGACTAAGCAATCAATTGTGGCTACTTCATCTAATCATGCCGAGATAATTGCTATTCATGAAGCAAGTCGGGAGTGTGTGTGCTTAAGGTCGATAATACATCATATCCAAGACAAATGTGGTTTGAAGTGTGATAAACTACCCACAACTTTGTATGAAGACAATGCAGCATGTATAGCTCAATTGAAGGGAGGATTCATAAAAGGAGATAGAACGAAGCATATTTCACCAAAGTTATTCTTCACACATGATCTTCAAAAGAATGGTGATATCAATGTTCAACAGATTCGTTCAAGCGACAATATGGCTGATTTGTTCACAAAATCTCTACCAAAGTCAACCTTCAAGAAGCTAGTTCACAAGATCGGGATGCGAAGACTTAAGGACATAAATTGATGTTCTTATCAGGGGGAGTTAATGCGCGTTGCACTCTTTTTCCCTTACAAGGTTTTGTCCCACCGGGTTTTCCTTGCGAGGTTTTTAACGAGGCAACCAATAGGCGCATATTCAAACATGTGTACTCTTTTTCCTTACTTTAATTTTTCCCATTAGGTTTTGTTTTAAGGTTTTAACGAGGCACATCATTGAATAGACATTCAAGGGGGAGTGTTATAAATACACTTTTATTTAAGGTGAATGTCTTTAATTAGAGAGATTCTAGAGTCCTATTATTGGTAGCTAGATCATCCCACTCCCTATAAATAAAGGGGTCTTCTACCATTGTAAGACACTCCTAACATTCTCTAAGTATCAATAAGAAGAACTCTCTCTACTCTTCTCTCTATTGCTCTTGTTCTTGCATTATTGTTCTTGTCTTTTATATTATTTCATAACAGATTCTTAATATTTGTAAAGGTATTTAGTTGGTTTTGAAATTTTGCCAAAATATAGGCAAATCTACGGCGAAACGAGTCCAAAGTTTGTAGTGCAAACTCAAGTTGTTGTCTGTCTTCTTTTGTTTTCCCTATCTCTTTGTTCTTTTTCTTTTTCTCTCATAAATAGAATACTTGGAAAAAAAGTGTAAAATAATTCCTGATAGAAAATACTTTTTCCTTAAATGAGATTTATCCGGGCAAATCTAGGTAGGCGTTTTTATGTTGAAAAATAGTATTTGAAATTTAAAATTATGTTTGGACATATATTTTACTTGAAAAAATATTGCAGTAAATTTTGTTTGATTATTTTGAAAATTTCTCAAAAATTTATAAAATTTCACGAACAAATATATTTATGATTAAAGAAAAAAGGCAAAAATTATCTATGGACAAACGATCCTAAATAATGGGAACCCAAATTTTTATTTGAATTGTAGCGGTAACAACAAGCAGTAATATGTTTTTTGGTTGAAAATGGTCCCACAAAGTAGATCTTGTTCGTCGAGCCAATCCTTTTTATTATAATTTGGCATCCAATAGCCAAAGGACCACTCCTTTTTTTGCCCCCATTATTGCATGCCATATTGGCTATTGCTAATACGTAAGGGATCAGTAAAATATCTACATATCTAACACTTTTTCCTCTTTCCACTTTTCATACTTATTTCATTTTTTTTTATTTGACTTTCGTCTTAGTCAAATTTCATGATTTTCTTAATGTCGAATATCTTCAAGAAATGCAGATCACCAAAAAAAAAAAGGTCTTGATACCATCGCTAACACAAACTTATCTTATGGTAGTTACAGCGGCGAAAGATGATCAGTTAAATATTCTTATACAAGTTATACGATATATACACATCAAATATTATTGCTGTTACATATGTATAAAATTTTAAATACTCTTGAACTAGCAAAATTCTTGATTTTTTGCCACTAATGTATGTAATTGTTAATGGCGAAAATAATTTACTAACGTATTTAAAGTTCTAAGCATATAGGTAAGTAGGTAAGGGCCTACATATGCCAATTTGGTGCGCTTTCTATATTTTTTGCATGTAAATGTTCATAAATGCATAATTTAAGTCTATTAGTTATTACTCCAATGAAAAGAATAATCATGGAAGCAGAGTTGATACTTGACAGGTCAGATTAATGAATTACACACAAGTTAAATATACTTCAGTTTCAATTTTTTTCTTTTTTTTGTACAAAACCATATATGGCCATGAAAACAATTATATTGTGATATATATGTCAAAACGATCTATTTCTAATCTTCTTATAGAGTTTAATGACGACACGTGGATGATGATTAACTATATTTATAGTGGTAAAAAAATCTGATCATACGACCACTGCTGAAGCATCCCCGTCCTAACCGACTCGAAGTAAATGGTCAACGAACTTGACCCTCACTTGTAACAATCGATTCTAAAAAAAGCAACGTGGCTATGGTCCCTCCGTAGTAAAAGAACGTCTCCTCAACTCAGCTACGACAACTCACGACAAGCTCACGAAGCTTGTAACAATAAAATCCAAGTAAGAGAACCTTAATAAGGGGGATTTTCGGGACACTGTTCGAGATCTACAGAAAAGAATAAACATGCTCCATGAGCAAAGCCATGAGGCCAGAGATTATAACTCCATGAACCTCTTCAAGGAGATGCAGGTCAAACTACTTTGAATAATAAAGTCCTAAATTTATCATTCCTCAATTCCGTCTTCTTGTATTTCGATTTGGTCTTCTAATCCAGCAATTAATTATGCTTGACTATGATTTACCTTTGATTTATTTTGATTGATTTGCTCGGAAAGTATTTAAAAACTTTTGGGTCAAACAATTTGGCGTCGTCTGTGGGGATTTCATAGTGAAAATACCTAATTCTTCCTGGATTGAAGCCAAAGAAACACCGGAAAGAAAATCCAACTCGAATCAGAGTCAAGGACCGCGCATCGAGAAAAGAAGAATCAGATGCATCAGCCAGAGCTAAAATTTTCCGCTCTACCGATCTTGAATGGCCTGAACAAAGAAGGAAGCGATGCGAAGCAACGCAGAAGTACGAAGCATTGCCCTCCCTCACCCCCCATACCGCGTCAGACCAGAAATCGACAAGGAGGTGTTACAAATGGGGAATCAAAAATCACCCAAAAGCAACTCGAACGCTACGGTCTGTCAAAAAACAATAATACGTGCACGATAGAAGGCATGGTCCAGATAGTCCACCCTGAAGCCTCGTTCGAACTGGGACTATTGAGGTTAACTGCCTTCACCATCAAAGTATATAGTTCGACCTCATTCAAGCTATAAGGCTAAGCGCCTTCACCATCAAAGTATATAGTTCGACCTCGTTCGAGCTATAAGGCTAACTGCCTTCGCCATCGAAATCGACAGCTCGACCTCGCTCGAGCTATAAGGCTAAGTGCCTTCACCATCAAATTATATAGTTCGTCCTCATTCGAGCTATAAGGCTAAGCGCCTTCACCATCAAAGTATATAGTTCGACCTCGTTTGAGCTATAAGGCTAAATGCCTTCACCATCAAAATCGACAGCTCGACCTCGTTCAAGCTATAAGGTTAAGAGCCTTCGCCATCAAAGTATATAGTTCGACCTCGTTTGAGCTATAAGGATAAGTGCCTTCGCCATCGAAAGCGACAGCTCGATCTCGTTCGAGCTATAAGGCTAAGTGCTTTCGCCATCAAAGTATATAGTTCAACCTCGTTTGAATTGGGACTGTTATGGCTAAGTGTTTCCACCATCAAAGTATCTAGTTCGACCTCATTCGAACTGGGACTATTAAGGCTAAGTGCCTCCGCCATCAAAGTATATTGTTCAACCTCGTTCGAACCATAAGGCTAAGTGCCTTCGCGATCATAGTATATAGTTCGACCTCGTTCGAACTGGGACTATTAAGTCTAAGTATCTCCGCCATAAAAGTATATAGATCGACCTTGTTCGAACCATAAAGCTAAGTGCCTTCTCCAACACAGTATATAGTTCGACCTCGTTCGAACTAGGACTATTAAGGCTAAGTGCCTTCACCATCAAAATCGATAGCTCGACCTCGTTCGAGCTATAAGGCTAAGTGCCTTCGCCATCAAAGTATATAGTTCGACCTCATTCGAATTGGGACTGTTAAGGCTAAGTGCCTCCGCCATCAAAGTATAGAGTTCGACCTCGTTCTAGCTGGGACTATTAAGGCTAAGTGCCTCCACATCAAAGTATATAGTTCGACCTCGTTCAAACCATAAGGCTAAGTTCCTTTGCGATCACAGTATATAGTTCGACCTCGTTCGAACTGGGACTAATAAGGCTAAGCGCCTTCACCATCGAAATCGACAGCTCGACCTCGTTCAAACCATAAGGCTAAGTGTCGTCGCCATCAAAATTGGCAGTTTGACCTCGTTCAAACTGTAAGGCTAAGCGCCTTCGTTATCAAAGTATATAGTTCGACTTCGTTCGAGCTATAAGTCTAAGTGCCTTCACCATCGAAATCGACAGCTCGACCTCGTTCGAGCTATAAGGCTAAGTGTCTTCGCCATCACAGTATCTAGTTTGACCTCGTTTGAACCATAAGGCTAAGTGCCTTTGACATCAAAGTATATAGTTCGACCTCGTTCGAACCGAGAATATTAAGGCTAAGTGCCTTCGCCATCGAAATCGACAGCTCGACCTCGTTTGAACCATAAGGCTAAGTGCCTTCGCCATCAAAATCAACAGTTCAACCTCGTTCAAACTGTAAGGCTAAGCGCCTTCGCCATCAAAGTATATAGTTCGACCTCGTTCGAGCTATAATGCTAAGTTCCTTCGCCATCAAAATCGAGAGTTTGATTGCTCGAACTGTATGGATAAGCACCTTCGCCATCAAAGTATATAGTTCGACCTCGTTTGAGATATAAGGCAAGAGCCTTCTCCATCGAAATCGACAGCTCGACCTCATTCGAGCTACAAGGCTAAGTGCCTTCGCCATCAAAATATATAGTTCAACCTCATTCGAACTAGAAGGCTAAGTGCCTTCGCCATCACAGTATATAGTTCGACCTCGTTTGAACTAGGACTATTAAGGCTAAGTGCCTCCGCCATCAAAGTATATAGTTCGACCTCGTTCAAATCATAAGGCTAGGTGCCTTCGCGATCACAGTATATAGTTTGAACTGGACTATTAAGGCTAAGTTCCTTCGCCATAGAAATCGACAGCTCGACCTCGTTCGAACCATAAGGCTAAGTACATTCGCCATCGAAATTGACAGTTCGACCTCATTCGAACTGTAAGACTAAGCGCCTTTGCCATTAAAGTATATAGTTTGAACTCGTTCAAGCTATAAGTCTAAGTGCCTTTGCCATCAAAATCGACAGCTCGACCTCGTTCGAGCTACAAGGCTAAGTCCCTTCGCATCAAAGTATATAGTTCGGCCTCGGTCGAACTGGGCCTATTAAGACTAAGTACCTCAGCCACCAAAGTATATAGTTCTACCTCGTTCGAACCATAAGGCTAAGTGCATTCGCTATCACAGTATATAATTCAACCTCGTTCGAACTGGGACTATTAAGGCTAAGTGCCTTCGCCATCGAAATCGACAGCTCGACCTCGTTCGAACTATAAGGCTAAGAGCCTTCGCCATCAAAGTATATAGGCCGACCTCGCTCGAACCATAAGGCTAAGTGTCTTCGCCATCAAAGTATATAGTTCGGCCTCATTCGAACTGGTACATAAGGTTATGTGCCTTCGCCGTTAAAATATATAGTTCGACCTCAGTCGAACTGTGACTCAGGCTAAGGGCCTTCGCCAAAGTATACAGCTCGACCTCGATCGAACCGAGATGCATGCTAAGAGCCTTCGTCATCAGGGATCGATGTGTTCGACCCCGTTCAAACTATGAGGATAAGTGCCTTCGACATCATAACAGTGATACGACCACTTCAATCGAACTCGGGACGGGCTCCCGCTTCAAGCACATTCAATGGGGGGGAGGGGAACATCATAAAATAAATACAAGACAAATAGCAAGAAATAGATTTTATTATCCACGAAAGTTAAGAATGCCGTTTATCCCCGCTTACACCCGGTCAGGGCCGGTCAACACAAGAAAAACAAAGAAAATCGAAAAATAATAGGAAACAAACGAAAGCCAACCGGCAAACGGAACAAAGGAAAATAAAGAACAATTTTTTCTTTCTTTCGGTGCCACCATCACCGCTACCATCACCATCCTCGTAGAACTCCTCATCATCATCGCATGCAACTTCGCCTGCTTCGGGCATCGCCACATCATAACCACAGTCGGTACGAGCCTCATGAGCCTTCTGGTGCGCCACCTCAAAGGCCGCTTCAGTTACGATGCCCGCTTCCCACAAACCCTTGAAAATTTCACACTGAGCTTTGGCATAAACCCAAAGCTCATGAGCCCGGTTGGGAACAGCAGTGCGTGATGGCCCAGCTTGGTCCTTCAGCCGCTGGTTCTCCTCCTTCAAGTATGCAATCCGCTCCGTTAGAACTTGGGCCTCCTAATCAAGGGCGTTAATCCACTCCTCAATCCTCCCCTTCCTAAGAACCACAGTTGTCCTCTCTAATGCTCGCATAGATTCATGTACTCGGATCGTTTCTTTCAACGTCGTTACCTTCATGGAAGCATCCCTCTCCATACACCTTAAACCAGCGACCTCGCCCTGCATCATAGCCAGCTTACCACTCCATTCGACAGTCATCTCCTCCACGTTGTCCCGGCTCTGTTCCATCCCCGACTATATCTCCCTCAACCTACACTGCATGTGCTCACATTCCGCAGCTACCCCTTCCCAACCTCAAGCTCCTCATTATTTAAGCGGATCTGTACTTCGAGCTCACTTTTATCACTAAGCATTTATATTAGCTCTAGGTCCCACTTCTCTAACTCTTCACCCAAAGCCATGTTACATGGATCATTCATCAAACGCCCGTGCAATTCGCGGCACCTGTCGCGATTGTGGCGATACTTTACCAAAATTTGCAAAAAGATCTTCGAACGGATGCTAGCCCTATGAATGCTCTTCACCTTCAGCAAGTAAGTCTGCAAAAACAAAAAAAGAGTAGTTAAATTAAAGCTCATGATGAAACGGGAGAGAAGTTAGCTCAAGTCAAGGTAACGTACCCGTAGGCCCATCACGGCCATTTCGTTCATCAACTCAATATCTGAAACGCTTCTGAGAAACGCATTCTCGGCTTCCGAACACAACAACTCAAATTGAAACACCAAGATGCTTCCTTCAGTCAGCAGGTTTAAATCGAAGAAATCTCAATATAATGAGCCGACCCCTATGCGTGAACAATAGAGTGGGTAATGCCCTCCTCAAATATGCGGACATCATCAAGGTCCAAATTAGACTCGTACCCGTCCACCACCACGTTCTTTCCTCTATCCATCGCTAATGG